>CM040424.1:9357580-10656106 GCA_022702705.1 Papilionanthe hookeriana x Papilionanthe teres
TCACAACAAATTTAAATACTTCCACAACAATACTTTTATAATTATTACTACTTCATAAAAGGAAAGAAAAAAATAATCTAGTTAATAGTATTTTACATACAGTGTTTTTAGTTATTATAATTTTAATTTCTTGCTTAACATTTTATTAAGGAAATTTCAAAAGAGATATCAATTTTCAAAACTTTTCAAAATCAAGACATACTTTTCAAAAACCATTAAAAAGTAAAAAGATAATTTTCTGATTCCTTGAAAGATTTTCATACTTTCCCTATGGGTTCGATATCTCAGGGCTTAATTAGAAAGTTCTATATTACTTGATAAACGATACGTATACTTGCGTAGTATCTCATATTATAAAATCATAATTTTCATATCTAAATCATCAGCGCATATATTCCTCGCGGCCCAAGTGTTTTGGCGCCGTTGCCGGGATCAAGTTTTTAGCGCCGTTACATTTATCCAGCGGAGTCAAGTTTTTGGCGTGCATATATTTATCGAGGATCAATGGTATTTTTATCGGTTCTTAATTTAATTTGTAAACTGGTCATTTGTAACGTTAAAGTCCGTTGCGAAACATGATGACCCAGGAAGGCTGTGATTTCACTCAACCAGTGAATACCACATTAACATTTAGGATGGGAGGGGACTGTCCACTGGTTACTGTAAATAAATTGGGAGATAAGTTTTGATGAATATAGAATTGGTGTTTCTAGGGTCACAACCTAGATCCTTTACCAAATTGGTCTAGAGTGTTGAACCCGAGGCCTGATTAGTCTTATAGAGAGGGCACATTTGATAATCTAGATGTGGCAGACTAGAACCTACCCAGCATAACCATAATAAATTGAGAATTTACTTTAAATTAGTTAATGTTCTTTATGCACTAGGGAGAGGGTAAAAAATAGGTATGCTTCTATTTGTCACAAAACTACATTTTAACATTTAAACATTTGATCCCTACACTGATTAAGAGCTCATTACAAGAGGAAAGATTGCTACCTAATTTGAATTTTTCTACTTTTAACTAGTTGAGGAATATTTACATTTTCTTTAGCTTTTAAACTAAATTCGTAGGTAGTGATTGCTTCTTATTATCGTATAAACTATCGACCTTATTTCCTAATTTAATATTTATAGTTTTAAATAAAAGCTTTGCAAAGTATTATAAAGAGTTACAACTTCTCTGTGGGATCGATAATGAGGTTTTCAAAGAAAACTCTATATTACATGAAATGATACGTACGTGCGTATTACCCTTAGTGTGAAACTTTAAATTTATTTCTAAATATTTATAACATTTAATTTATTCACACTAGTGAGTAAATATATATTTAGTCAAGTTTTGGCCATCTTTTGGAATCTAAATATCTGAGTAATTACGGGTCGGGTCAGCGTGCGACTTGCTCCCAACTTCCAAGAAGAATCCTACAGATAAGAGCCCACAGAGAGGAAAAAGGTCGGAAGACGAAGGGTGTCTGATCGGTTCCAAGAGGCACAAATTAGTCAGACAGGTGGAGGATAAAAGAGATGACATAATCATTCAACTCATTTCCACTTCTTGAGTTAGGGAGTAGGATGAGTGTGCGCATCACCGATGCTTGAGTCATGGCCTTAGATCTGATCTGCTAGTAGCAGATGCATGCAGCTGTGACAATACAGATCCTAGCGCACGAGGAGTTGCTCTCCCGCCTTCGGTAGGTGAAGTCAGTTAGCAAGGCGTCTTACCAACTATTGGCAAGAGTCTTCGTACGTTGGAGATGAAAGGATTAACAATAAGAAAAAATTCTTTTTTAAACAACTAACTCATTTCTTATTAAAGGGGTTGATAATGCACAATTGTCCCTTAGATCATGTGCACAATATTGTTTCGTTTGGATATTCTTTTCCTTGGTCTGCCAATGATCAGATCAAAATAAATGATTCATGATACCTCTTATTTTAGACTGTTCTGATGCAGTCCTATGGTATCTTCCTAGTGCGATCCATTAAATTTTCTTGATATTTGCGTGTCATATTTTCAATGTACAAGTAGGCACATTACTTCAATTTAAAACACTTGAGTGATCAAAAGGGCTAGTTTTGGGGCAGCTTAAAACAGTGGGTAGCGTTTTGAAAACACTGCCCTACTATTTTTTTTCCCGTTTACACTGCGTTTTTAAAATTGTCATTTCTAATTTACGAATAATGTCGCCCGCAGGATGATCCTGCAAGCCGCGTTACTTCGTCGCGTTTTACTTCGTTGCCCTCGCCATAAAGAATCACGTTCGAGTGCCACTCCCTGCTTTTTCGTTCATGACGAGCTTTGCTTTAGGTAAGGCTGCGTTCCTTCCTTCTTTTCCAGGTAAAAGCTCCTAACTGCTCCCTGTTCGGCATTCCTTCTCTCACGGTGGAACTTTCGGTGGTACTAGTGCCGCTTCCAACTCCAATACGATCCATCAAAGCTGCCGCCTTCTGAGATCTCTCGCAACAGGAAAGAGTCTGTGGGCGGCTGGTGTGGGTCTCCCTTGCATTCATCTCTGCATTAGGGTCTCCCTCGTATTCATCTCCGCACCAGGAAAGAGTTGGTTCTTATCTTTTCCTTTTTTTCTCTTCGCTGAATGTTTCATCTTTGATTGTATGGGTCGTTCTTATGTTTCCGTTGATTTTGTATCCAAATCTTAAATCATCAGAAATTTCCTACCATTCTTCTTATATCTGCTACCCCTCTTTCTTTATTGATCAAAACTTTGATATATTTTGCTAATTGAACTCTGTTGAAGAATGATTGTAATATATAAGTGAATTAATGTTCAAGTTTATGACATAGGGATTCTTAAGCATGATGATTCAGAAGCTCTCTTTTCTTACTTCTTAGGCTAAGGTCCTCCATAGAGTTTTAGGTATTCTTGTAATTGAGCAAAGACACATTCGAGTCCACTTGAGTAATCTTTGTGGTGTGCTAGTCCTACTTAATCTTTTAATCCACGGAGATAGATACACATGATATCGTTTAACACTGATAAAGGAACCAAATCATTTAAAGGAAATTGTATAGAAAATAAGCTTGGCTTCTTTTAATTTTTTGGTCTATCGGTTGAATTATCAATTGTAATATTTTATACTGCCATTATAATTTTTCCATTGATATGAACATATATGTTTGTTTATTCATTCTATTTCCTTATTTGTACATAAAATATTCAATAATATAATAATAATTTATCTGCAAACAGCTGCAAATTAGCTATCTTCCAAATGTACAAAACAAACAGCTTGACAACTTATCAAGACCAAGGGTATAATATTCATTTATCTATAAACAACTGTAAATCAGCTGTTTTCTAAACGCACAAACCAAACAACAAATCAACTTATCCAAATCAGCTGCTGATTAACAACTTATCTGAATCAACTGTTTATATATATATACTGGATAAATTGCAGCTGCCTCAAATAGACCTAAGGTCAAACTTTCATACTAATGCTAAAACTAAAAAAAAATAAAAAAACGTTTACCAAAATAAAATAGAACATATTGAAGCACACCAAACAGCCCATTAATTAAAAACTTTCGCTGTGTTATTCGAGTTCAAATTTCCCTCCCAAAGTCCCCGTTCTCTCTCTCTCTCTGGGAGCATTTTCTCAGGAGGTACTAGTGAAAACCCTAGTTTCCTGCTCCTATTGAACTCGTCACTTCGATTCTGTTCCACTTTTCCCACAATAATCTATAGGCAACGGTGTCGATCTTATGGAAATTGCATCACCTGATGCCGAGCCGTCTTCGGAGGACCAAATCGCGTTGGTCGACGAGGGGAGAAAGCCAACAAGAGAAACTAAAGATAAAAGGTAGATGTGGAAAACTATTCAAACTATGCAGCGCTTATGGAATACGCTAGTAAAGTTCACTCCTTTGTCTGATTTATCACACTTAATTGCAAAGAAATGAATCCAATCCATGGAGAAGATTGAATGGTGGGCCGCTGAAGAGGACTAGCTGGAATCGATCCCTTTCCATAAGGTCAGCTTGGATTTCATGTCATTCATAGTTTCGATTGAATTGTTAATCTTGTTGTTTTAGATTATGAATGTAATTTTTATAACAACGCTTCGTGATCGCTATTTTGTTTGCTGTGGTTATACAATTTGTTCTTAATGCTTATTTTAGTTTTATCGCTTTTTGAGGGAAATGTCTGCATTTGTTTTTCACTTAAATTTATAGGGGAAGGGAAAGCATAATATTTGTTGGCGGTCTTGATTTGAGGACAAAACCTAAACAAAGAGGAGGGCGGAAGAACATAAAGCAGGTATCTTATCTTTAAGCTTCATTTTCTTTTTTGTTGAAGTTAGATTCTCTTGATTTGCACTTCAGTAAGATAGTATGATAGCCATTCTCCATGACAACATACATGGTGTGTTTGCAGAAGAAAGCTTGGGAACAACTCTATGATTTCAGCAAGGAAAAGGCATATTTTGAGGAGGTTGATGCCTTTGAACTGTTGGAGGAAAGCCCTTCACCCAATAAGTTTATTTGGAAGATCGATGCAGATTATAAATGCATAGAGCATGATTTGACTGCCATTGTGGGTCGGTGGAGAAGATCAAAGCTCTTTTTGGGACGTTGCACTGCATGGCCACTTTCTAAGATAATGGAAACGATACCAGCTCCCTCAAGTTACAGTACTACTGATGGTTCTGCCAGGCATGATGTTGCCTGTTCTCTATCACAGATCAGAGAAAATTCAACTTTTGAATTGAAGGAGTGTAAATCCTATAGCGCAACACAGAAATCTACGAAGGAGTCTCTCTCAGAGGTTGCCTCGAACTTTTCTATTGTCCCAAGGGGTATTTCTTCAGGGAGTGCCAATAAAAACTTGATTGAAGACTTGAGCGCAGATTCTGTTTTATCTTCCCTTAGTGCCCTTAGCATAAAACAAGAGGGAAGCACCAATGATAAATGTGAAAGTGCAATGGCCTTCTCGAAGAACAAGACACGTAAGATGGTTAAGGCTGGTGGTATGGACGATTTAGGGACCTTACCTCGAGAGTCATGTGTTGGGGAATCACTGACTGCATTTGAGCAACTTCTTATGGCCTGCAAGCAGTCATGTCCAATAACATTGTCTGAAGTCTTCTTAAATTATTGGTAAATTCGTCCATTTTTAATTAAAACTTATATACATATTTATATTACTATTTTTTAAACAAGTCTCTAACCTCACGAGCATGATTATGTTCCCACGAATTTTTTAATTGTTAATTAACTCCTCTTGTAAATGTTGTAAATAAGTGTTTATTATTTCATTTAAGAACTTTAGGTAATGATTTGGTTTCATTAGTTTTTTCTTGTTCGATTGTCATTTGAACATATAAATGAACTTGCGAGTTCAAGTTGATAAAAAATTAGCATCTGTAGCTTCTAGATCAGACACAAAATAATGTAACATTTTCTTTTCTTGATTCTGCAATTTTAAATGACATGTCCTTTGAATCTATAAGCATCAAGATAGATTTCAGTTACTACTTCCCACTTGTATTTTTTTTGAACTCGATAAAAAATTATGTTGTACCTAATATTGGTATGTTGTTGCTTAAACCCTTGATGACATGGGTTTGAAATGGTTGGTTGTATTCTTCACTAGACTTGGATATTAAACAACTCGAATCTATTCCATACAATAAAAGCCCATCATGAAGCAATCTTCACGTGCCCAACCTGAACCAAACCAAAATTTGTAGAAATTGTATTTGCTCTATGTTTATTAACTTTGGCGTACTATCATTTTTGTGGTATATAAAATAACTCACCAGTTATATACACTTAAATTATATCCTAGGCTAGTTCAATTAGTTTTGTTGAAAAGTATGAACTTGGTTCAAAACTAGTAAACTGGGAAAGTTGAATACTTGAAAGTCACCAGAAGCATGATGAACTTAACATCGAGTTCAAGTTGCTCAAAACTATCCATTTGATTATACTTTTCTCAAAGATTGATAAAGTCACTCATCCATTAAAGTTGCTCACCCGACTTTCTGAAGGTACTTTCTGGCTTCGACTAGCCTTAGTGAAGCTGGTTGGTTAGTGCACACAAACTCACCCCTTACTTGAAAATTAGCATTTGTACTCTATTTAACCAAATGATTATATATTAGTTAAGTTCGTTTGTAGCAAGCATTTATTAAGTTTTGCTATTTAGTTTTATTTATGTTATTTAAATGTAACTTTTCTGCATCATCTGCTTTATTTCTAGTTTATAAACAGGGAGTCAAAAGGCAAGCTAGATATTTTGAATCATTTTTTCAAGTCTTAGTACTTTTAACAAATAAGCAAAATCTCAGAGTTTCTCAATTTAGATTATCTTTTCTTTGATTTTTTTTTCTTTTGTTTCTTAGTTATTTTTCTTAGCAAGGTTTTGTCGTTTACCATTTACAAATTTAATCTCATCATTCTTTCAAGTACGGTGAGCATGAGGAGATGCTAAAGACCAGAAATTATGATTTGGAATAATATGAAGACATGGAGAGGTTTTTTTATTTTTAATTTATTATTATTATTTATTTATGTATTTTTAGAAAGTGAGGTTAGTTGCATTCAAGTACCTAGACTCTGTTAGGTGTAAAAACTTAATTAGATGGAGCAAATATTCACCAATATGATTCAAAAAGTTTTGTAGTGTGTTTCAAGAACCACTCTACATGTATAAACTCTTCATCATTTGCTAACAACTAATAAGTTCAAGGGCATTGCCTTTGATTTTAGCCATTGACGTGACCTATCATTTTCAAAATATTGAGGAACACTTTAACCTTGAATTGCCGAGCAGCATTAACCATATGTGGCAAATGCATTCACTAGAGAAATTATTGAGGCACAACCTCATGCAAAATCAAAATTTATACCTACATTACGATATACAACAAAGACAGAAGCTTCAAGTCATTAAGTATATGAGTTTCACAAACCAAGATAAGGTTTTAAATAGGACCAAAGAGTTAGATTATGCTTAAGGGGTAATATAATTATCTTCAGCAAGATTTCATCAAAATATTATTTTATTTAGTGGAAAATCAAATTATGGTTGAGCCTTATAAGACGAAACATATAAAATTTAATATTATCTTTATCATCCATAAATGGTAATCCTCTTCTTTTTTAGAATGACATTTCCATACAAAGAATTTTGGCTAAAGATGCTTTCTCTCTCTCTCTCTCTCTCTCTTTAATTATACCTCATGAAGCAAGAACTAGTTTGAAAAATCAAATGGAAGAAGTTATTGCTTGTTTCAAGGTGGGTAGACAATAATGCATTTTTAAAATTTAAAATATAAATTAAACAATATATTCTCTCTTAAAACATTGTCTAAATTAAAGGGTATATATAAATGAAGCATTATTTATGAAAATTTGAAATTTGAAATTTAAAAAATACTCTCCCTTAAATAATGCTTAAAACTTCATTATTAAGGAAGAGTTATCCCATTGAAGCGATATCACAAGTAGTTTTGAATTTAATTTTAAATAGGAAATGACCAATCCTATGAAGGAATTTATTTGAATTAAATTTTCATTTTAATTACAATGTAATTCTTAACCTTCTTATATTTATAGTAAACCATTTTGATAAAGCACAATGAAAATGGTGGACAATGCATGCAAAGTGCAAAAATTTTTTTTTGAAGTACCTTGACTGTTAGGGGTGTAAACGAACCAAACATGAACGAACGGAGCTTGTGTTCGTGTTCGGTTTGTTTGAAATTTAGTCTGTTTGAAATAAACTCGTGTTCGAAATTGTTCGTGAAGTCACTGTTCGTGTTCGTTTCTTAACGATCGAACACGAGCTATTCGCGAACGACGACCCGCTTTGATAGCCCTAATATTGATATATATATAAATAATATATTAGATTAATTATATAACTTATATTATATAAATATATAATATCTATATTAGTATATTACTAATATAGTATATTAATGTATTATTATTATTAATTTATTATATATTATAATTTATAAAATTTAATTTTTTAAAATGTCATAAATTTTTATATATAATTATTTTAAATTATTTTATATTTCGAACAATAACGATTCAAACACGAACGAAATCATCACTCTTCGTGTTTAGTTCGTTTAACTTACCGAACGAAAAAAAATTGTTCTTGTTCGTTTTGTTTACTTATCGAATAAATCGAACACGAACTTCTTGACGAACCGAACACGAACTGTTTGCGACCAACGAGCTTTTTTGACAACCCTATTGACTGCAATCAAAGTTGTCTAATCATTGCTTGTTTCATGAAATGGACTATGTTGACGTAATTAGAGCTAATTATTATTAATAAAGGAACCATTGTGATTAATTCAACTAAACATAAGAAAAGGGATGAACAATAGATGTAAAGCAATGCAAGCCTAGTGCAAAATCGTTAGTCTCACGCAAAAAGAAAAAATTTCATTGGTCTTGTGAAACAGACTTTGCTGACACATCTAAAATGATGAAGGAAAATAAATCTTATGTCACACCCACATAAGACAAATTCATATACAAAAATATAAATAATGAAAAGAAAAACTAGTAAGTAAATTTTATTTCATATCATAAATAAAAGTCAATCTTTTATTCAGCTGAAGGAATCTCTTGACATTAATTGAAAAAAATGCCAAAGTCATAGATGAATAAACAAACTACTAAAATTTAAAAGAAAAACAACGAGAATTCATGCAAAAACTTTAAAGTATGAAAGCAATGTTAGTGATGAAAGATTTGCACATAGGGTGATGGATTAGTAAACACACTAGTAGAATCTACTATGAGAAAATTTATTGTGAATGACTTCGATGAATTAAACTAGACAACTAATCACTATTTATTAAAATATACATGGTAGGGTATGGGCATGCAACACTAATAACAGAATAAGCATGTGCTATATGCTGGTAGGATGGTCAATGTCATCTAACAATCAAAACTATAATGATATTGTAATTTCAAAAACATGACATGTTGTTGAACTCACTTTTGGTTGAGGTCTAGTCTCTCCTTAGATAGCCTAGGGTCGAGCCATAGGACTTTCATAGTGACTTTTCTTAGAGGACTAGCAACGGAAACCCCACCACATAGAACTTCCACATGCTTGTTTTCCTTACTTAGGGCTTTCACGTGTTAAGGCTCAACCTCTAATATTTAGAAGGAAGGGACTAAACATAAGGAAAACCAAGTGGGATTCTCTATAAGTGATCAGACCTTAGGAGTGATCCTGGGAGGTCCGGTGCTCACACCTTGCACCGACACACATATCACCTACTCAAAATTCCAAATATATCATATCCTATTTTGATTCCCCCTGTCTTTCGGACACTCAAGTGTTGGTCTCACCTAACCCTAAGCTCATGGCTAGGTGGTAAGCACCGACACATAGAGGATCGAAAGAAGGTTACCTTTGGTCCCATTCTCTTCACTTTGAAGCCATTCCAATTTTACCAAATTCAACTTTTAACCCCTGGTCCTGAAGCCTGCCTAAATTACCAAATCGCCCCCGGAAATCCCAAAATCCCAAAATTGGCCAGAATTGCCTAAATTCTCCGAAAATCACTCTAAAATACTTCCCACCACTCAAAATAACCAAAACCACCCAAATTTGCCAAATTTCCCAAAATAGCCTCAAAATTCCTAAAATCTCTAAAATGCCCATTTTAACCCAAAATCTCAAGTTTGTCCAGAGTTTTCCGAACTCCCCGAAAATCATTCGAGGACGTTCCTCCCGTTAAATGATGAAGTTTAACTGTAAACATGCCATACTTCTGAGCTACTTTTGCATCTCTCGACATTTAAGTAGCTGATACTTGAAAAGTGCTTCGGGATTCGTAAAATCCTCCATATTGATTAGAAATGCTTCCGGATACTACCGTTTGACTCCAAATTTAATTTGGAACGATCTCGAGCCTTCGGTTCAGCTTTTTGGCCACTTTCCTGAAGAACCCCCAAAATTACCAAAATGCCCCTGCAAGCCGAAAAAATTCTATAAATTCCAAAAATTCTCAAAAATTCCCAAAATCCTCCAAATATGCCCAATTTCACTTTGCAACCATCAATTTTGCGCAATTTGATCAATTTTGCGTAATTTGATCAATTTTGCGCAATTGATCAATTTTACCCAATTTTACCAAAAACTCCAATTTTAACCTAAAGTCAGATTTGACCCAAATTGGACCCAATTACGATCAATTTCCTCTCAATTTGAATTTTAAACTCTTCATAACACTCCTATAAACTAAATGCAACATTTGATTGCCTTAAATTTGAGCCCGAATCTCACCCAAATTTAATTTAAGCCAAAATCCTCAATTTGACCTGTTTTTGATTATTTTGACGACGGGGTTGGTCAAACGACCTCGGATCGCCAAAAGGATTTCGCCGTTGCGTCCAGAACATCAAAATTATTTGGAATTGATATATAATTTTTTATAGTTCGACGCACGTCGAAAATGTCCAAGATTCGGCGCGTTTTGCGCCAAAATAATTAAAAATCTTGTTTTTACCCCTCATTTAATCTAACTTTTTCCTCCTTATCTCCCCCAATAGCTGCCGTCGCTCATCCTTCCCCCCCATGCGAAATGTTTTCGGCCAAAAGGGAGCTTGGCCAAAACTTCCTTGCTCCCTCCCCATGCTTGCCCTCTTGCCTCCTTCCCCTTGTCCTTATGTGGCATGAGAGGCATGGAGGAGATTCTCTCCATGCCTCAATCCATCCTATGGTAGCTAGCTTTGCTTGGGTGGCAAATTTGGAGAAGTTCATCGCTGCCATTGAAGTTTCATCCATGTTTTCTCATCATAGTCTAAGACCTAGAATCAAGGATAAGTATTTTTTTTTTTAATTTGGTTGTGATGATTATGGTTGATTTTTTCTCTCTTCTATCTTCATTTTTCTATAAGAATAGTGCTTTTTTTTTGTTCCAAGGGGGTTAGACCGAAATTTACAGGTGAGGTGCTGCCGGATTTTCCACTCTTCATCCTCCTCGCTTGCTCCAATCATTGCTGGTTTGTCCCTTATGTTGGTAGAAATCTATTGCATGCTTTATGACTTAATTTATGGATAGTTCTGATATTGTGATGGAATGTCCTTTTCCCCTCATGCTTAGTTTAAAATTTTTGATTTGAAAGTCTTAAGTTCGATTCATTTTTTATGACATTTCATGGTTCAATTCATTTTTATGAGATCCTATGGAGTATTTTTGGATCCTCCATGCTTGGCTAAAAATCCATGTATGAGGATCCAAATTAATTTTTGCTATACTTTTTGCTATACATGATGTTTGGGAAGTTCCTTTCATATTTTTGATGGCTAAGAGTTCTATATTTTTGATGACTAATAGTATTCATGCTTTAGTGGTTAAAGTTTATGTTTGGTGGCTCAAGAGTTATGCTCATGCCTGACATTTAGCTTGATTCATAGAATTATTTAGGTGATGTGTGAAGATTTTAAGTTAGTCATTTCTTTATGTGAAGTTTAAAAGAGTTTCTCTTTATATCTCTATGATGAATGTTTCATGTTCATGTTTAAATAGTTAATTAGTTTCATGGGAATCGTAGGAGGTCTCTTTACACCTCCTTCTTGATGGCTAGAACTTTGTGATCATGCGTAAGTGTTTAGTTTGCTATATGTGACATAAGAGACTTGTTTGGTACCTCTTTGATGGCTAATAATTCTATGTTTATAGCTAAGTACTTAGCTCGCTTTATGAACTATTCAAAAATCCATTTTTCTCTCTTTATGGATGGCTAGAATTCATATTTATAACTAAGTCTTTAGCTTGCTTTATGAGATGTTTAAAAATCCATTTTTGTTGTCTTTATGGAAGGTTAAAGTTGCATGTTTATAATTAAGAGCTTGGATAGTCTCATGAGGTATTTGGAAGACCTCTTTTTCTCTCTTTATGGATAGTTCAAATTGCATTTTAGTGGTTTGATAATCCACATGACCCATGTGATGTTTTAGGAATGTTTCATATTAATTTTGTGCCATTCAAAGTGAAAAATCTGCACTTATACAATCTCTCGAAAATGGTTTATATCATCTTTATATTTACATAAACATAAATTTTACACCCATGTGATGTTTTGAGAATGTTTAATATCAATTTTACACGTATGTACTCTCTTGGAAATAGTTTATATCACCTTTATGCTTGCTTAAACACAAATTCTACATTCATGAAATATTTTGGGATTGTTTTGTATCAATTTTATGCCATCTAAGAATAAAATTCTGCATTCATGTCTTTTGGAATTACTTTGTATCTACTTTATGCTTACAAAAAATCAGAAATCTACACTTACCTCTTTAATTAGGATTGGTTTAAACCTATCTTATGTGACTATAAAATGAGTGCTTTGCATCTACGTGATCATTTGGAAAGAGTGGCAAGTCAATTTGAAATATTTGGCATGATTTGTTGAGTTTAAATGCAATTTTCGGATTGGAATTTCACCACTTGTGAAACACTTCCAAGTGAGGTCATATGAGCTTGTTTCTCATCTATTTCACTAAGCTTTCATGTATACATCACTTAGGCTTCAATTCCACATGTTTTCCACCTCATTTTACACTTTAAAGTTGTTTGAAAATGGTTGTTTCATATGGAAATATTTTTGGTGAGTTTAAATGCAATTTTCGGATTGAAATTTAACCACTTGTGAAATACTTCCAAGTTAGGTCATATGAACTTGTTTTTCATCTATTTCACTAAGATTTCATGTGTACATCACTTAGGCTTCAATTTCACATGTTTTCCACCTCATTTCACACTTTAAAATTGTTTGAAAATGATTGTTTCATATGAAAATATTTTTGGTGAGTTTAAGTGCAATTTTCGGATTGGAATTTAACCACTTGTGAAACACTTCAAAGTGAGGTCATATGAACTTGTTTTTCATCTATTTCACTAAGCTTTCATGTGTACATCACTTAGGCTTTAATTCCACATGTCTCACACCTCATTTAATACTTTAAAGTTGTTTGAAGTTGGTTATTTCATATGAAAATATATTTGGAAAGTTTAAGTGAGAATTTCAGATTGGAATTTCACCACTTTGGAAACACTTCCAAATGAGGCTATATGTGCTTGTTTCTCATCTGTTTTACTAAGTTTTCACATGTATAACATCTAAGCTTTGATTTTACATATTTTTCACCTCATCCCAAGCATGAAAATGGTGTTTTGCTCGTTGGATTTTGAAATTCCCTTTCTCTACATGAATCGCCCTATGGTGAATAAGTTTTCACATGCTTATCATATGAAACTTGCCTTTCTTCACATGTATATCTAATATACTTCTTTTAGTTGTTTGTTATGCTCATCTGGAAAGGAGACTATCATGCCTAGGCTATACCAAAGTGAAAATTGACACTCATATGCTTACCCGGAAGGAATGCTATCACTTATATGCTATGTTAAATCAAAAATCTGCACATGCTAGCTTGTAGGGGATGAGTTGGAATGATTCTATGCTATGTTAAATCAAAAATTTGCACATGCTAGCTTGTAGGGAATGAATTTGGAATGATTTTATGCTATGCTAAATTAAAAATCTGCACCTATGTACTTGCTTGGGGTTGTTTTAAGTCACTTCTATCACATCTTTATGTGTAAAACTTTTATACATTTCAATTTGGGTTGCATGCAAGTGAGAAATTTTATGGGTAATGAGGCTATTTTTGTTGTAGAGGTAGTTTTGTAATTTTCTTTTAAAAAACTATATAAATATTTTTTTTTCATAAAGGTAGTAGGACCCATAGGCTGACTATCCTAATCGAACGAGGACTGCTAGCAACCTAAGAGTGACATCGGCAGAAATTCTTAAGGATGGGCGAATAGTACCGTAAATTCCTTCGTCTACCCTCTCCAGGGTAGACGAAAGGCTATACATGCATGCTCATGTGTCCTGCATAAGCACGGAAACTAGGCTAAGAAGTAAGAAGACACAAAGGACAAGGGCTCAAGGAAAAGAAAGAGGAGATGACGATTCACCCAAAACAATATCGTAAAGGGGATGAATCGACTCTCAAAGTCGCACGAGTAATATACATGAACTGGCGTAAAGGCAAAGGTAAACTCCATGTGGGGTGCGAAAGAGGCAGCCACGGAGCGAGAACACATGTGAAGGTAAACCCCTACGAATGAGTGTAGGGGAGAGGATGACTGTAAAGCATCCTCGATAAGTAAGCCGAACCTCTCCCAACATGGTGCGGAGAGGCGATCACCAGATATATGAAGAGCGGGAGACAAATCCCTCCAACATGGTGCGAGGGGAGCGATTTATCAAACATGTAAGAGAGAAAAGGCAAGCTCCTCCAACATGGTGCGAGGGGGACAATTTATAAATGAAATAAAGGAAAAGATCAAATCCGATAAAACACATAAAGCAGAGAAGGTCAATCCCCTTCAACATGGTGCAAGGGGATTAATTTATCGAGCTAAAGGATCGGCAAAAGAGGAAGACTCAAGATCACCATGTAAAATACTCTTCCTAGCAATTATATTTACTTCATGCATTCATGTCTTCCAAAAGACATAAATCCTTTATATATATATAATAACAAAAAGGCTACACCATTTGATATATCAAAACAATGCATTATAGCGAGTAAAGAATTCGTAGACAAAACAAACGTGCAAACAAGAAAGACATAACTCCCAACATCAACATGTAAACCAAGAGAGCGGGCTGAACATGTATAATATTTCCAAAATTTTCAACTCTAGCATGTAGATAAAGAGAGTAAACTACACATGTATGACACTTCCAAATTTTAAACACTAGCATGTAGATAAAGAGAGTAAGCTACACATGTATCACACTTTCAAATTTCCAACACTAACATGTGATAAAGAGAGTAAACTACACATGTATGACACTTCCAAAATTTCAACACTGGCATGTAGATAAAGAGAGTAAGCTACAGATGTATAACACTTCCAAATTTCCAACACTAGTATGCAGATAAAGAGAGTAAGTTACACATGTATAACACTTCCAAATTTCCAACCTTAAAGTGGTAGACACACCACATTCCTTCCTCTCCTTTTTTAATCTTGCAAGCAATATAGATAGATCTCATCCATATGAATTTTATGATAGGGGCAGCGAAGAGCTATTTAAACCAACTTATAACATGCCAAACAATAAGATTTCCATGTAGAGACCTCATAGGACGGATCTAAACCCATCCCGAGCAAATAAAACATTGCATACTTTCACATTAAGATGAGATAGAAGTGATTTAAAATAACCCAAAGCAACTACATAGATGCAAATTTTTAATTTAACATAGCATAAAATCATTCCAAACTCATTCCCTACAAGCTAGTATGTGCAGATTTTTGATTTAACATAGCATAGAATCATTCCAACTCATCCCCTACAAGCTAGCATGTGCAGATTTTTGATTTAACATAGCATATAAGTGATAGCATTCCTTCCGGGTAAGCATATGAGTGTCAATTTTCACTTTGGCATAGCCTAGGCATGATAGCCTCCTTTCCAAATGAGCATAACAAACAATTAGGAGAAGTATAGTAGATATACATGTGAAAAAAGACAAGTTTCATATGATAAACATGTGAAAACTTATTCACTATAGGGTGATTCATGTAGAGAAAGAGAATTTCAAAATTCCATGAGCAAAACACCATTTTCATGCTTGGGATGAGTTGAAAAATATGTAAAATCAAAGCTTAGATGTTATACATTTGAAAACTTAGTAAAATAGATGAGAAACAATGACATATAGTCTCATTTGGAAGTGTTTTCAAAGTGGTGAAATTCCAATCCGAAAATCTCACTTAAATTTTCCAAATATATTTTCATATGAAATAACCAACTTCAAACAACTTTAAAGTATTATATGAGGTGTGAGACATGTGGAATTAAAGCCTAAGTGATGTACACATGAAAGCTTAGTGAAATAGATGAAAAACAAGTTCTTATAACCTCACTTTGAAGTGTTTCACAAGTGGTTAAATTCCAATCCGAAAATTGCACTTAAACTCACCAAAAATATTTCCATATGAAACAACCATTTTCAAACAATTTTAAAGTGTGAAATGAGGTGGAAAACATGTGGAATGGAAGCCTAAGTGATGTACACATGAAAACTTAGTGAAATAGATGAAAAATAAGTTCATATGACCTCACTTGGATGTGTTTCACAAGTGGTTAAATTCCAATCTAAATTTTTTTTTTTAAAACTCACCAAAAATATTTCCATATGAAACAACTATTTTCAAACAATTTTAAAGTGTAAAATGAGGTGGAAAACATGTGGAATTGAAGCCTAAGTGATGTATACATGAAAGCTTAGTGAAATAGATGAGAAACAAGCTCACATGACCTCACTTGGAAGTGTTTCACAAGTGGTGAAATTCCAATCCGAAAATTGCATTTAAACTCACCAAATCATGCCAAATATTTCAAATTGGCTTGCCACTCTTTCCAAATGATCACATAGATGCAAAACCCTCATTTTATAGCCACATAAGTTTGGTTTAAACAATCTTAATTAAAGAGGTAAGTGTAGATTTTTGATTTTTGTAAGCATGAAGTTGATACAAAGTAATGCCAAAAGACATATGAATGTTGAATTTTATTTTTAGATGACATAAAATTGATACAAAGCCATCCCAAAGCATTCCATGAGTGTAGAATTTGTGTTTAAGCAAGCATAAATGTGATATAAACCATTTCCGAGAGAGTGCATAAGTGCAAATTTTTCACTTCGAATGACACTAAATTGATATTAAACATTCTCAAAACATCACATGGGTGTAAAATATATGTTTAGGTAAATATAAAGATGATATAAACCATTTCCGAGAGATTGTATAAGTATAGATTTTTCACTTTGAATGATACAAAATTAATATGAAACATTCCCAAAACATCACATGGGTCATGTGGATTATCAAACCACTAAAATGCTATTTGAACTATCCATAAAGAGAGAAAAAAAGGTCTTCCAAATACCTCATGAGACTATCCAAGCTCTTAATTATAAACATACAACTTTAACCTTCCATAAAGACAGCAAAAATGGATTTTTAAACATCTAATAAAGCAAGCTAAAGACTTAGTTATAAATATGAATTCTAGCCATCCATAAAGAGAGCAAAATGGATTTTTGAATAGTTCATAAAGCGAGCTAAGTACTTAGCTATAAACATAGAATTATTGGCCATCAAAGAGGTGTCAAACATGCCTCTTATATGTCACATATAGCAAACTAAATACTTACACATGAACACAAAGTTCTAGCCATCAAGAAGGTGTAAAGAGACTTCCTAAAATTTCTATGAAACTAATTAACTATTTAAACATGAACATGAAACTTTCATCACAGATGTATAAAGAGAAATTCCTTTAAACTTCACATAAAGAAATGACTAACTTAAAGTTTTCACACAGCACCTAAATAATTCCATGAATCAAGCTAAATGTCAAGCATGAGCATAACATTTGATCCACCAAACATAAAATTTAACCACTAAAGGACGAATATTATTAGCCATAAAAAATATAGAACCTTTAGCCATAAAAAATATGAACTCTTAGCCATCAAAAAGGCATGAAAGGAACTTCCCAAACATCATGTATGCCAAAAATTAATTTGGATCCCCATACATGGATTTTCGGCCAAGCATGGTGGATAAAAAAATACTCAATGAAATCTCATAAAAATGAATCGAACTATGAAATCTCATAAAAAATGAATCGAACTTAAGACTTTCAAATAAAAAATTTTAAACTAAGCATGAGGGGCAAAGGACATTCCACCACAATATGAGAATTATCCATAAATTAAACCATAAAACATGCAATAGATTTCTACCAACATAAGACACAAACCATCAATGGTTGGAGCAAGTGAGGAGGATGAAGAGTGGAGAATCCGGCAGCACCTTCCCTATAAATTTCGGCCTTACCCCCTTGGAGCAAGAAGAAAGCACTATTCTTATAGAAAAATGAAGGTAGAAGAGAGAAAAAATCAGCCTATAGCATAATCATCACAATCAAATTAAAAAAAAAAAAAACTTATCTTTGATGCTAGGTCTTAGACTATGATGAGAAAGACTATGATGAGAAAACATGGATGAAACTTCAATGGCAGCCATGAACTTCTCCAAATTTGCCACCCAAGCAAAGCTAACTACCATAGGATGGATTGAGGCATGAGTCTCCTCCATGCCTCTCATGCCACATAAGGAAAAGGGGAAGAGGCAAGAGGGCAAGCATGGGGAGGGAGCAAGGAAGTTTCGACCAAGCTCCCTCTTGGCCGAAAACATTTTGCATTGGGGAGGGAGGATGAGCGACGACAGCTATTGGGGGAGATAAGGAGGGAAAAGTTAGGTTAAATGAGGGGTAAAGACGAAATTTTTAATTATTTTGGCGCAAAACGCGCCGAATCTTGGACTTTTTTGACGTGTGTTGAACTATAACAAATTACATATCAATTCCAAATAATTTCGATGTTTTGGACGCAACAACGAAGTCTGTTTGGCAATCCGAGGTCGTTCGGGCAACCTCGTCGTCAAAATAATCAAAAACGGGTCAAATTGAGGATTTTGGCTTAAACTGAATTTGGGTGAGGCTCCGGCTCAAATTGAAGGCAATCAAATGTTGCATTTAGTTTATAGGAGTGTTATGAAGAGTTTGAAATTCAAATTATGCGGTAATTGATCGACATTGGGTCCAATTTGGGTCAAATCTGATTTTAGGTCAAATTTGGGGTTTTTAGTAAAAGTGGGTAAAGTTGATCAAATTGGGCAAAATTGATGGTTGCAAAGTGAAATTGGGCATATTTGGAGGATTTTGGGATTTTTTGGGATTTTTTTGGCTAGCAGGGGCATTTTGGTAATTTTTGGGGGTTTTCGGGAAAATGGCCAAAAAACTGAACTGAAGGCTCGAGGTCATTTCAAATGAAATTTGGAGTCAAACTGTACTGTCCGGGTGCATTTCTGATCAATATGGAGGATTTTACGAATCCCGGAGCACTTTTCAAGTATCGACTACTTAAGTGTCAAGGGTCAAAATTAGCTCAGAAGTATGACATGTTTAAAGTCAAACTTCATCATTTGACGAGTGGAATGCCCTCGAATGATTTTTGGGGAATTCTGACAACCCTGTACAAACTTAAGATTTTGGGCTAAAAAGGGCATTTTGGAGATTTTATGAATTTCAGGGCTATTTTGGGAAATTTGGCAAATTTGGGTGGTTTTGATTATTTTGAGTGGTGGGAAGTATTTTGGAATGATTTTCGAAGAATTTGGGCAATTCTGGTCAATTTTTGGATTTCCGGGGGCGATTTGGTAATTTAGGCATGTTCAGGACCAGGGGGTTAAAAGTTGAATTTGGTAAAAAGTGAAGAGAATGGGACCAAAAGTGACCTTCTTTTAGTCCTTTATGTGTCGGTGCTTACCACCTTAGCCATGAGCTTAGGATTAGGTGAGACCAACACTTGAGTGTCCGAAAGACAGGGGGAATCAAAATAGGATATGATAGATTTGGAATTGTGAGTGGGTGATATGTGTGTGGGTACAAGGTGTGAGCTCCGGACCTACCAGGGTCACTACTAAGGTCTGATCACTTATAGGGAATCGTACTTGGTGTTCCTTATGTTTAGCCCCTTCCTTCTAAATATTAGAGGTTGAGCCTTAACACGTGAAAGCCCCAAGTAAGAAAAACAAGCATGTGTAATTTCTATGTGTTGGGGTTTCCGTTGCTAGTCCTCTAAGAAAAGTCACTAGGAAAGTCCTATGGCTAGACCCTAGGCTATTTAAGGAGAGACTAAACCTCAACCAAAAGTGAGGTTAACACATGTTCACACAACATCGAGTATAATTATGCTCATAATCACAATTTATGAGCATGGGTGATTGTAATATTGAATTTCTATGGTAGCATTCGTATTCCATAATATCATATATGTTTATGCGTGTCCATGCACGACTCATCAGTCATTTATCTCTACCTAATTGAATATAAAATTATAAGTATGTGTATATATATAATCAATTTTCTAACACCCTAAAATGAAGAAAGGTAAGCACCATTTTCATTGAAACTTAATGATTTCATTGAGTACCGTCAATCTAACTAGTCATAAAAATGGCATAATATTGATATAATATTATGAGAGATTTACATACCATTACCAGACAATTTAATGTATTTATGTATCTAACATCTAACTTTAATATTTATATGTACGAAACTTTGGTGTCATAAACTTGATGCATTAAAGTGTATATTTCACTTTGTAAACGTAATAGTAATACTTTTGATATGATATTAAAAATTTAAGAGTTATAGATGTAAATATAAAAGTTTAGAGGTTATATATGTAAATTCATAAGATTTGTGTGGTATGTATATAAATACTGCTAATATTATTATAATAATATGCACATGCCACACATCACTAGTAAGCCATTATCATAAATATTATAACAAGTATCAATATTAAACATGAATCACAAAAGTAGATTATTTTACATTAAACAGAGGTAACATGAAAAAAAAAAAAAAAAAAAAATCCAGTACATTAATTAATGTTAAACTATTCAAGCAATTTATTATGAATATAAAAATGGAATTTTCTAGCATATATATAATGAGTAATATGATTTCAATGGTAGGATTGACAATCTTATAAATTATCTAAATACTTAATACAAATAATAAGAATAATGTCATCAATAAAGATTGTAGATTTATCTCTTAATCAATTATAATTATATAGCTCAAGACGAGCAATACAAGATTTCCAATCTATTGAAGGTAATTGATGTTAGATGAAATCCACTTGAAGATCCTAAACACACAAGTCTCTTAATCAATTATAATTATATAGCTCAAGACGAGCAATACAAGATTTCCAATCTATTGAAGGTAATTGATGTTAGATGAAATCCACTTGAAGATCCTAAACACACAAGTCTTAATTGGAATCAAGTACATGCAAAAAAATGAACGATGCATGATACTATAATGCTTAATCTACTCATCCTTTTACATAAAGCCTTAGGTGAATTCTTCAAGTGTTATTATTTAAACCTTACTATATTGGTTACTTCAAAATCAACCTAATCTTATATCAAAGATTGATGATTAGAAGTAACAAGTCTAATTTAAACTTCAAAAAAATAAATTTGAAGTATAAAATTTAAAATGACAATAATTTCTAATAATTTGGATTAACCTGATTATGATATAAAACAAGAAATAGGAAGACAGAGAAAGAGACAATGTTACCTATAGGTTCTCTTATGTTTGGCAACAAGAAGCTTAACAAACGATTATGGGGTGAAACTAAATACTCTAGGTCAGAGTGGAAGATAAAAAAAAGATAATGCTTTTTTGCTTCAACAACTATGAAATCTCTCAATAAAAGGAGACTCTCGGTAAGTTGTTGGTTGAGGAAGAATGATAAGAGTTGCTGTTTCTGTGATGGAGGATGAGTAGGGATTTCACTATTGGCGATTGACAAGGAAGAATGAAGGAAGCTAGGGGCTAACGCTAGGACTTTGGGAAAGGGAAAGAGTCCTGATTGAGGGGTTTGTCGGCTGGAGTGCAAAGACACTTATAATGCCCTAACAATTCTTGATCTTAAAAAGATTGAAGAGGTGTGCACCACTGAGAAGAGGGAAATGGTGCAGGCGATTGGACAAATCACTAGAAAGGGGGTTTGAATGAGGTTTTTCACGTGTATGGGGGCATGGCGTGGGCTAGCTAGGGGATTCCATCTTGTTTCAATTCTCTACACGCTTATATTGTCATATCCATTGCATGAAGGCAAGACAAAATTTGACTGCACGTGAGGTGATGATGCAAACCTCATTTGTTAAAATGGTTAGGAATGTAGAATGAGATACAATACACATTCTATATGTATAGTATCCCATTTGATCCTCAAAATCTCGTGCTTGTTCGATACCAAGTCATTTAGTTAATATACCCTCAGATATTTAACTTCTTTGGAGAAGTGTTCTTCATGGCATCAAATCTATACAAAAAGGTTTGACATTGGTCATTATTCTATAAGCTTCACACAAATAAGATTTTAATTGGTTTTTTAGAGGTTGAATTATGATCAAGTATTAACAACACAATTTTCTTTATTATTATTTTATTTTGATTTTGTCATTTAGTGGAAAATTCAAGCATGGCCAAGCCATACTAGAGGAATCGTACAAAATTTAACTTTTAATCTCACTTCCACAAAAGGTGGTGCTATCTCTCTTTCGGAATACCATTCTCAATAATATTGACCACTGAAAAATTGTCTCTTAATTAATGGAAACTCATGAAGGAATGGTTTAAAAAATCAAATGTTATTACTTGAATTAAGGAGGAAGGTTTATAAATATTGTGTTAGCCCAATACAACTTTTCAGGCTAACCATAGGTGACGATAGATGACGATGATTGTGTAATAGATGACAATGATTCAACAAACCTTACTTGAGAGATCGAACTTACAATATAAATGTAGCTCCTTCGGTCAAATGTTAGCTCCATTTAGATTCACAATGTTAGAATTCTCCCCAGCTTGCATTTCTGATTCTATAACTAGCCTGAGAAATTGACCATCTGTTTAGGATTTTTTTTCAAGTATATTTATATGTAATTGCATAATTTATTTATTTAAGTCAATTTATCATATAATAATTATATCACAAATGGCTTACTTCTCAATTATCTTGAATCGATTAGTCTTATTAAATTATCACCAAGCAAATTTTCTTAATTCGATTCTTCAAAAATTTATAAACATAATTAAGGATGTGTGTTCAAAACATTACACAAATAAAAATAAATCTTCTAAACAACCTAAAATCTAAAATCGTACATACAGAAAATATTTTATCTATATTAAATATCACTGTCTTTATAAACATCCACAGTTATGTAATGAAAACTATACAAATGAACATGTTATTTGACTACCAATTTGCCAGCTCTTTTTGCCTCCCTGAAAAACCAATGTTATAGTATCTAGCTGGCTCTATACTTAATGAGACAACTTCTGCTAAAATAAGATTTAAAGCCAAAAAAGATATAACACTCATGTTGGCTTGAGATTAATATGAGAATCATAATTGGCTTATTACAATAGTGATAATGAATAAATATATTTTAATACTTAGCTAATAAAACATGTTCTTAAAATCAGTGCAGATGCAATATTAGTCAAAATAAATAAAGGTTAGCTTGATAAATCTTTTAATTCACTAAACTAAGTAATGTCTTATATGCATTTACTTTAGTTATTATTATTATTCCCGTCTATGAAAATCCAACATTATAATATCTGGGGAGCTTTATGTTCAATAATATAAACAATGCTAAAATAAAATTCAAATAAACAACAAACTTATAACATTCACGCAGTTCTGAGGTTAGCATGAGTAATTTAATTATAATCATAACTGATTTAGTATAATAGTGAAGATGAATAAATATGCTTTCATACTTAAATAGTGAAAAGATTTTATTATTTAAATCATGACATGAATCCTTTAAATCATTGTGTAAATGCTAGGGCGTCCCTTGAAATCTTCGTGCTGTATGACTTAAATACAGTGAAAAGTGTGCAAGGGCCGCTACATTGATTCCTGGGTGTAGTGTCAAATAAGCAAGAGTCCACATTACGGATGATTGCGGGCAAATAAGTTAGTCAATAAAACTAATATTAAGATAGAACCTTGGAATATAGGTACTCTCACAGGTAAATTAATAGATTAAATATATATTATGATTCATAGGAAGATAATGATATCATGCATTCAAGAAATTAAATTTGTTGGAGAAAATGCTAAAGAGATTGATAGCTCAGGTTTTAAACTTTGATATTTAGATATGAGTCACACTAAAAATGGTGTGAGTGTAATTTTCAAGGCTTTGAAAAATGGACCAGATATCAAACAAAAAAAAAGAAAGTTTTAAGTTTCATTGGTTCGACTTGGGTTGAACCGGATGATGTAATAATTAATAAATATAAAAATAATTAAATATAATCTAAATAGTACAATAAAAATTAATAATATAAATAAATAAATGAATAAATAAATACCTTTTTTTAAGTGGTCATTCATAAAAAAATGCTCTTTGATGTGGCAACTTATCCTATTCACAAAAAAGTTTTTAATATTTTAAATAATAATAATAATATCTCTATATAATTTTCTTACAAGTATTCATATTACCTCACACCGTAGCCCTTTCCCGCACCGTAGCCTTGTGACCCTATCCCACTTAAGTCTCTCTATCTTTTTCTTTATGTATATGAAAAGTGCCATGACATCAAGAAAAGGCCTAAACGCTTTGCATGAAACAGAAAACCTGTATATATATGAAATGCTTTTTAAAAGACAGAAATCCTGGAAAAGACATAAAAGACAAAAGTTTAGACATGATTTTGAATTGGAAACCAGCATACGTGTGAAAAGTGTAAGAAAAATTTAAAAATATATTTAGATTTTTTGAAACGTTTAACTGGTTCTCTCATTTATGTGTAGAACCGCTAGTTCGATCGGTTTCAGGCGGTTCATAGTCGGAAAAGATTTCTAGTGGTCTGGACCGGATTGACCATCGGTTCACGGTCGAACCGGTCGGTCCGGTAATTTTAGATGTGTTTGGCAAACAATGTGGTAAAATTGATTGAATTAGAGATAAATTATTGGTCTAAAGATTGTTGTTGATACTAAGTTTTTTAATATTATAAGTGCTTATGCTCCTCAAGAAGATTTATAAATAAGTTCTAAAGAATAGCTTTGAAATGACCTAGAAGAATTAATACAAATGATATCTCTTGAAGAAAGAATTTTTTGTTGAGGGAGATTTAAATGGACATGTCGGTAGAGTGGTAGATGTTTTTAAAAAAATTACGGAACTATATTATATTTTGCTTTAGCGTATGATTTTGTTATTACTAATGTTTTATTTAAGAAAAGAGATGGACATAGCTAAGAACATAACAATTGATTATTTTCTTATGAGAAAAAGAGATTGTAAGATCATTCCAAGTGAAAATTTAATTACTCAACCTCAATTATTAGTTTTGAATTTTATGATAAAGAGTTGTAAGATAAAGAATACAATGAAATATTGTAATAAAATTAGACGGGAGTACCTAAAAGACAAAATTATTTTTATGAGTAAACTTCAAGATTTTAAGATTTAAGGTGTTCAATGAAGAAGCTAATTCTATTCGGGATAAAATAATAACCACTATTAAACAAGTGGTAAAAGTTGTACTTGAAGAATCAAAAGGAAAAAAAATTATGAATAAAATAGTTGGCGATGGAATAATAATTTGTAAGAAATGATAAAATATATAAGTCGTGTTATAAAAATTGGTCTAAAATGTAATAGTTTAGAGAACTGGAAAAAATATAAGGCAGCCCGTAGGGAGTCTAAGAGAACAATTTGTGACGGTAAGAATTTTGCTTTTAATGATCTTTATAATAGATTAAATATTAAAAAGGGTAAAAAATATATGTATTAATTAGCCAAACAAAGAGAAAAGTAAAGATTTAATTCAAGAGAAGTGTATTAAAGATGAAAATAAAAAAATGTTTTCCTTAGAGGAAGATATTCAATATAGGTGGGTGAGCTATTTTGATTAACTTTTTAATGAAATTTCCTAAAATACGATCAACCTTAATTATCTTAATATCGTTAATAATTACAAAATGTTTTATTTATGCTGTCACATTAGTAAAAATGAAGTTGATGAGACTTTAAAGAAAACAAAGGGTGCAAAATCAGTAGAACATGATGATATCCCGAATGAAGTTTGGAAATATTTAGGAGATTTGAGAGTTTCATAGCTTACTAAACTCGTTCATATTATTTTAAAAACTAAAACGATCCCAGAGGAGTGGAAGAAGAGTATTTTGGTCCCCACTTTTAATAATAAAGGGGATGCATAAGATTGTGCAAATTATAGAGGAATTAAGCTGATGTGTTATACTTTAAGATTGTGGGAGAAGGTAATTGAACATAGGTTAAGATGTGATACAAAGATTTCTCATAATTAGTTTGGATTTATGCTGGAAAGTTTATTATCGAAGCTAAGCTATACATTTATTGAGAGGTTTGATGGAGAAGTATAGAGAGAATAAGGAGGATCTACAATGGATTTTTATTGATTTAGAAAAACCTTACGATAAGCTTCCTAGAGAAGTCCTTTGGAGAGTTCTAGAGAGAATGGTGTTGATATGACATATATTCAAGTCATTAAAGATATGTATGCTAGAGTTGTTACTTGTGTTCAAACTGAAGGAGGATTTACCAAGTATTTTCCTATTTCAGTTGGATTACATCAGGGATCGACTTTAAGCCCATAATCTTTTGCTTTAGTTGTGGATGCTCTTACTAGACACTTATTGAATGATGTACCTTGGTGTATGCTTTTCGCTAATGATATCCTACTTGTAGATAAGACTAGAGAAAGAATTTAGGAAAAACTTGAATTATGAAAATCTACATTGTAGTCTAAAGGCCTTCCTTTGAGTAGATCTAAAACTGAATACATGAAATGTAATTTTAGTACCAGTAGCTCTAGTGGCAGAGTTGGATATCTTGGGTCTATTGTTCATATTGATGGTGATATAAATGAGGATGTTATCAGTATAATTACAGTTGGTTGGTTAAAGTGGAGGAATGCATCGACCTATTGTGTGTTCGAAAATTTCCGCTTAGACTTAAAAGAAAATTTTATAAGGGTGGTGAGACCTGCATGCTTTATAGTGAAAAAGGCGGCCTTTAAAAGAGAAGCTTAAAATGAAGTTAAGTGTTGCTGAGATGAGAATGCTTAGTAGAATGAGTGGCTTGACACTTACAGACAAAATGCAAAATGAATCTATCCGTGAAAGGGTTGTTGTAGCTCAAGTGGCGGACGAGATTAAGGAGAGTTGTCTTAGATAGTTTGGTCACATTAACGTCGACTATCTGATGATCCGGTTGGGTGAGTATATATTTTATATTCAATTTATGTTAGTAAAGGTAGAGGTAGACCTAAATAATTTAGGGCATATTGTATAAAAAATGATATTAATTTATTAGAATTAAATGATAATATGATACTCAATAGGACATAATGGAGAAAAAGGTTCATGTAGCGGACCCCATCTTGTAGGATAAATGCTTCTTGTTGTTATACTTAAATAGTAAAAGGAATGTACTTAAAAAGTAGTTGATATAACATTAGTCAAAATAATTAAAGTTTTTATTTATAAATCTTTCAATTCACTAAGTAATGTCTTATATACATGCACTTTACGTTAATTTTTATTTTTATTCCCATCATTCTTTGCCTTTGAAATGTCATATCATATTTGTACAAAGTTTCATATATTAAATTCATAAAGTTGTCACCCATCCCATTAGTCATAATCACCGATGATAAAAGTTGGTCAACTTGATGTCTTACTTATCTATGAACCCCCCTAATATCAATTGGATTGTTTGAATATTGATATCAATAGTTGCGATATTATTCATTTTTCTGTCAAGGCTCATCGCATCATAACTTCTGTCTTCTTTCGTGCAATTGATCATTATAAGTGCTTACGTATCACAAATACATGAAATCTATTTTTTCATCTTTATTTGTTATAATCATTTTTCTATGCAAGGCTCATCTCATCGGACTTCGCCTTCTTTTGTACATGTCATCATTGTAATCGCCTACATATCACAAATACATGATATATATTTTTTTCATCTTTATTTATTTTTATTATTAAATTTCTATGCAATTATTGTTTAACATGAATATAACTGTAAACAATAAGTTTTATAGCATGCACTTGAAATGAAACGTGACATGATATTCTACATTTGTACTTGATTATTCATTTTCATAAAATGCTATGAACTGGAAATGCGTATTTTTTTTACATAATTTACACTTTGCCACGAGAAACAATTATGCTCAATATGGGAGAATTTTTAATATAAATGCATGACAAGTGAATTTGTGAATAAGCAATTGTCATATAGATATTTTGTTTTTTATTTTACTAATTGAGTATCTTAGCTTGATTATCATGTTAGCTTCCCGATGAATTTTTTTTCCTTGGCTCGGCTTGAGCTTGCTTCCTCACATAAAAGTCATTAGAATCACAATTTCTTTATGAAATTCATATGGTAAACTCAATTTAGCATAAACACTATGAATTAAGTTAGTTTTACCTCAAAATGACCTCTAAATCAATCTTCTCCTTCCCCTCCATCTCTATTCTACTTCATTCACTACACTCCTTTCTATGGCTAACCGTCGTTTAAAATTGCGCAATATGAGGCGCTCTTTGAGGCTCGTCTCAGTGCAATTTCGAAGAAAAATGCTTCTAAGCATACACCTCACATTGGATGAGGCATCCTCAAGACTCACTATCACTAGCAAGTGCTCCCCTCTCCCTAGTCAAGCTTACCAACATCACCGCCTATTTCTTAATTTGCTGGCCATACAGTTGTTGTTGTCACTGTCGCAGCTTCCAATTTTGAAATTGCTATCGTTTGTTGCTTCAATCATCAACATTGCCACTGCTATTTTCTGCTTTCACCATCGACATCGCCGCCACTTTTTGTTACTTCCACTACAACAGTCGTATACTTCTATTATAGATGTTTGTTGCTCCTGTTGCACCCATTGCTGCATTTGCTTCGTTGTCATTGTCGATCACTGGTCGAGCTTGGGCCTTGGAATTGATCGAGGCGGGAATGAACGAGCGGAATTTATAAATTAAATTTCATGTTATTCTACTTCGATCACTATCACCATATTAGTTGAAAGAGCCATCAAAAGAAACAATCAATTAACCAAATAGAAATTTACCTTTCTAAATGTTGACTTTATATGTAACTTTGATCTCCTCTAGAACTCATATTCTAATAAAAAACTTACTTGAAAAGAATTTATAGCAACATAACGAGTTATCTTGAATAATCTATACAGTAATTACATTTCTAAACTTTAATAATTCTAGAAAAAGAATAAAATATGCATGCTCATCTCTTATAATATTTTCTAGAAAAACATGTAATAATTTATAGCACATGTTTATGATATTTGTTAATGAGAGAAATTTATTTAATTTTTATTTCATATTTTAACTTTCACATTCATCTTAGGAGCATCGTCATAACATAGCATCACACACCCCTGACCGATATTATTCGGTAAATACAACGATTAGCGATCTAAATATTAGAATTGTCTGAGGTGGTAGGAAAATATCTGCTCGTGTGGGTACACTAGCGTCTCCTACCTGTATCTTAAGGGGTGAACTTCTCCTCTTAGCATGCACATACGAACATTTATATATACACTACATTATTCTTCATATCATACATTCTTTTTTTATGATACACTTACCTCTATCTACTAATAAATAAATACAAATTTATTAAATTTATATATCATGCAATGAACTAATTTGTGCACATATGCTTGAATCAACATATCATATAGTTATAAAATCTCTTTTTAGAAAAACTATAATGCGATTATTTTTTCATAATTGCTAATCTGCATGCTATTCTGTAACATACCCAACCTTTCTTTTCTTTGATTCCAGAAATAAGTATTCCTATTTGATTCTTTCCCTCTTGACTTTCCTACATAATACCTTCAAAACTCTAACCTTTGAATTCATGAATATAGCTACTTCTGATCTAAATAGAGAGTTCTCTTAAATGATTTCGGTCATTTGAGAGGTAATTGACTATAGGGGCTTGCATCTATAGGAAGCTTTAAAAACTCCAGATTAATATAAACTCTATTTAATTTTTTTGTATTAAATAGCGGAACTTGTCGGTCAAATTAAAAGGTTCGCAGACCAGAACGGATGTCACAAAATTATTAGTTTATTTGATTGAGCCGTATTATCAAGTAATGTGTCTATTCCTCAGAATAGATGCATTGCTTGTAGTGTAGTGCTCGTTTTATTAAACTAGTGAGGATGTGAGATCGGTTTGATTTCATATTTTCAAATAAAAAATGATATTTTTACAAATTACATATATACATTACATTAAATTAAATATTTTCAAAGCGGGCGTTGGGATACCCATCTTGGAGGCTGACAATTTCAAATTTGGCGTCCGACAGCTATCACTACATTGCAATAGCTGTCTTCATCAAAGATGTTGGATTTAGTTGCTACAATGCAATTTTTGATGTGCACTTCAATGTCAGTTTTTCCCGTTATCATGTTAATATGAATTTACAACAAGAGGACGAGTAGTCATTGTTTAGGGAAATTTTTTCAATCAAGAACTTGTTATTTGAAGGCTTTTGAGGGGTATTCAAAAGAAATCTTCTAATTATTTGAAGGCTTATGAGAAAAATGAATAAAATTTTGTTTTGAGAAAGGTTCAAGCCATAATCTTTGGATCAAAACTTCGTTTGATTGAAAATATAGATGTGATCTCATTAGTAACCTCCAAGCCGTTGTTTATGATTACAACATCTTCACTCTCCCGAGACTTCAGCAACATCCAAGTGAGGGTGTTCCTCCTTCACCACAACATCTTATGTTCCTTGATCCACTGTCTCATTGTCACATTATGAGAAGTTGTAACGTCCAATCCTTGAAACGACGTCCTAAGATAAACTTCTCGTCCAAACCCTTTGGCTCGCTTTTCCTAAATCTTTTTTTGTATAAGGTGTTTGAATGTCGCCCCATTATTCTTGTCCCATGGAGACTCTATTTGGAATCCCTTTATTTCAGTTAGTGGTATCGTCGTGGTTGTAGCATTTCGGTATGACACTCTATGAGTGTTGGCCCTATTAGCCCATTCCATTTCATTTTTAACTTCATCAAACTGAACTAATTTCATAGTTCCTCCCAATCCTTGCGGTCTCAATAGATGAAGTGCTACTCGAATATCTGGCTTCAACCAATCATGAAATTTCCTTCCAACATTACTTCTGTTATCCCTCTCAACTAGCTGGCTCACATCTCAAATTATTTTCTATAATCCATATCAGAACCTTCTTGGAGCAATGTAAAAAAATATTCGTGTAAATATCCTTCCCACGTGGCTCGAAAACGCTTCAAAAATCGGTCTTCGAATTCTTCTCATGTTCTGATTGTTCGATGTTATTCTCTCCTTTAATACCATGCTAGTGTGCCTTCACTTTCAAACAAAAAGTTGCCACCATCAATTTTTCTTTCTCTGCAGCCCATTAATAACAATATCTCTCCATGCGATAAACCCAACCATAGGAATCCCATCCTTCACAGATTTGCATCTTCAATTTCTTATATATGAGCCTCCAACACAACTTCCTCGACGGAAGTTTGTTCCACCCCTGAAACAGTGGTTAGATTCCATTACTTGACCCATATTGATATCTCTCCTTCCATAAGTCAGGCTCGCCCCATAATCAACTCGCTTGTTCAACAAGCTTCTGAATCACCTTCCGTTAAGAAGGCTGTAGTAAAAAACACTGACAAGGTTGGATGCAACCCTCGGTCGGGGTCATACCTATCATGTTCGCTGTCTCAAGATGAAATCTTTTGAAATGATTTCTCCACTTCTAAATCACACATCATCTCATTCTGCTTGCTACCACTAGTTCTTTTTGTATAGATGTAACAGTATTCCTTCCAAATGCTGCCGCTAAAGTCTACTCCCAATTGTTTTGCTCAATCCCGCGATAGGCCACGAAAGGTTTGTGTGAAACTCCATGATTTTCTTCATCATTCTTTCAATGCTGTGAATCTCTCCTTTATGAATGAGAACAGCCCCTTCATGGATGACAAGCGCTTCTCCATTCTATATTTGTTTTTGGCTCACCTCGTCCTCTAATATCTCCTCAAAAGTATCTATTTTTTTTGGCCACAATTACACCTAGAACGGTTTTCAGTTGCGAAAGTGGAACTTCTGAACGTCGAGATCCTTTCGTTCGCTTCCCCGCTAGCTCGAATCACGACTGCATCGCGAGGTTTGATCATGATGGAGACGTGCGACTGCGAATCACGAAAGTAACGGACTGTGCCGCTGTGAATTGTGAAAGAATTAGTTAGCTCAAATACCAAATTGATAGGAAAAAGTTAGCTCGAAAGGAATGGAACATGCGGTTGCGAATTGCGAAAGGATTGGTTCTACTCTAATATCAATTTGATAGGAAAAAGATAGCTTTCACAACGATTAGGCTAAACGCAATATTTTACTTCACCAGCACAAAACAACACAACCCAAATACATAGAGGATAATCACCTATAATTCGAGAGGTAGGTGACTCTAATCCTAGATTCAAGACAACAATCAAACACAGAACCTAACCATAAACATATTAAGCACTATTTATCCCCCACAATAATTACTAACAAATGACTAAATTGCCCTTTTAATCTTGTCCCTTACTTAAGCTTTCAAATTATTTGACAGGCTCGACATAAACACAGTGGAGCACAAGACAAATGACGCCGTGGGTGCCGATCAAGCATCTCTTGGTAGAAGGAAAATTAGAGGCTAAGTTTGAATTGATCTTGATAGAGGCATCATTCATTGTCATGGAATGATTTGAAGAATTAGCCTTTATTGGATTCCTAGCAATGAGATTCCTTCCCGTTGTTTATTATAAATGTTGCTAAGCTTTATTAAACTCAGCGTTAGGGAAGATTGTTAGGTAAACTTGGATTTTTGAATGCTTTAAGGCTCTTCTTCAAAGTACAAAACATCACGCACTACTTGAACTTGTTAGAAAGGAAGCTAAAAGAGAAGTGTGAAATGAAGTGAGAAAATATGAAGATGCAAATTAATCTTTAAAGTGATATCTAAAGCTTTGATCTCCTATTTATTAAAAAGTTCGAAATTCTTGGTTAATGGTCAAATTAAAACCATTTTATTTTGTTTCAAATATGAAAAGAGAGAATCTACAAAATATTAGCAAAAGAAATTCATTTCAATGAGAGTTCAAAAAATAATATGAACCATCAAAGCCAATTTAATGTTTGATTTTAGATTAAAGTATACAAAATACAGTGACTAATAAAATAGATTAAAAATCATTGCTAGTAAAAGATTGAAAAGTATTTTATCATTTCAGAAAATAGTTCATAATACATCCAAAGAAAATAGAAGTAGCAAATAAAGAGTTTCATTACAAGTTATTCAATTTACCTCTTTTAGCAATTAGCAAATTTCATTGAGGACCTGAAATTGGATCTTTCTCTGATATTTCATCCAGTGAAACAAAGCCAAATAAAAAGTTAAAAAAAGAATCAAGAGTAATTTTTTGAGGCATGGATTAATGCTGAATAAATTGTTAAAGGACAAACTCATTTCCTTGAAAATAAAATAAATCTAAATAATTCTGGACTTTGTTTTTAACGTTGACCTCATTATGGAGTTTGTGGGCAACTTCTAACACCAAAGAGAAGGTGGACTTATAAAAGCTTCATGCTTATTCTCTAATAAAGTCAAATAATTTACTTCAACCTTGATATAAGGTCTGATTATTTGAAGTTGATTTAGAAAGTTAACTTTATCTGAGTTGGGATGATCTTGGCTGGTGTTAATAGAAGACTTAAAAGAATAAACTGAGTCATTAAATCATGAAGTTTTTGGACCAAAAAAGAAGTCTTATTCTCATCTCGCGTAGTGATTCTAGCCAAACTAAGCACCTTAAAGCTATGATATTTTTATTCATATTATTTTTACCTTCAGAAGACGCTTCAATAAATTTAAAAACGGAGGCCATATTTTCAACTTTCCTTGGTAAATTTTAGGTGAAAAGTCTCCGACTAGTGTTCTGAAGAGGAAATAATAAAGATATTGGCCTTTACCTGTGAACCTAAATCCAGAAATGAGAGCCAATCCAATGATTGGTTCTGAAAACTTGGATTGATAAATGAACTGAGTACTTATGCAGCTTTGGCGGAATTGGTTGTCTCTCACATTTGTACAAGTCAATGCTGCTACCTTTAATTGATAGCGTATTGGAAACATTTTCTCATGAAATCCCTCAGCTTTTGTTCTTACTTGAAAATGGCTTTTGTGGAGACAGTGATGCTAGCAGTATAATAAAGCTTGGTGAAGGTACATATGGAGAGGCTTTTAGAGCTGGTGAAACTGTATGCAAGATAGTTCCCATTGATGGTGATTTGGTTGTTAATGGAGAAGTCCAGAAGGTTTGCAGAGCTCTTTTTTAGTTTTTTTTACAGTCGCCCTCTTTTTGTGTTAATGATGCTTTTGCTGTCTCTATTTTCCTTCCAGAAATCTGAAGAAGTGCTAGAAGAGGTCTTGCTTTCCTTAACGCTAAATTCTTTGAGAGAGCAGCATGATTATGGAGAAAAGCTCAATTCGTGTGGAAATTTTATTGAGACCAAGGGGTATGTTGATATTTTTCTTACCTAATTCCACTATTCATACCCCGTGCAATCATTTGTTTAACTCTCCGTAAACATTGCCTTATTTCCTTGCAGTTTTAGAGTATGTCAAGGCTTGTACGATAAACACTTAATTAGAGCTTGGGAAGAGTGGGATGCCAAAAATAATTCTGAAAATGATCATCCTTGTGCATTTCCTGACGATCAAGTTGTTTTCAGTCTCTAAGAAATTAATTTTGACAACTGTTCTTTGTTGTTGATACAATTTGAAAATCTCTATTTCCTAAGCAATAGTAACTCTCATTTCAGTGCTACATTGTGTTTGTATTAGCTGATGGTGGAAAGGATCTTGAAAACTTTGTCCTTAAAAATTTTAATGAGGCTCGAAGTTTACTTGTGCAGGCAAGCAATTTGTTAACCCTTTCCTCTCATAAAATTGTTCTGGTAAACATTTGCTTTTCAAGTGAAGGCAGTTCCATATTTCTTGTTGTAGGTTACCGCTTCATTAGCTGTGGCAGAAGTTGCATGTGAATTTGAACATCGAGATTTACACTGGTAACAATTTGCTTTCGAAACTTCCAAATGATTCATTTCACTTGCTTTAGGGTTGCCTACAAATACCATTTACTTCCAGTGAATTATAACCCAAAATATTACTTCTAGGGGTAATATTCTTTTATGTCGTAGTGGGGCCACAATGGTTGATTTTACCCTCGAAGGAAAAAAAATGAGTGTAAATAACTTTGGGCTGGCAGTATCTATAATTGACTTCACACTTTCCCGTATCAACACTGGTAATTTCTCTTTCACAATATCATAATGCAATTTATGATTTAAGGTTTGTCAAATCTCATGTTTTTTTCGTTAGTTTTTTATTTGAATAAACTTTAATTAGATCATGGATTTAATACTTGTATTGACCAGTTTTTGCCGTTAAACACAATACTTAAAAACATAAGAATATTTTGCATCTTTTAGGTGGTTGCGGAATTTGCCGCATATCATGTATTGTATTACCGTATCAGTGATTATCCTTTATGAGAATTGTGGTGGTCTGATTACTTAAGTATTTTAAAGAAAGTCAGTATATGTCCTTATGTTATGAAATCTGTAAAATTATGAACATTTTTGTCATTACTAGCCATGAAGTAAACTGCTCAGTAGTCATTACAACCTAGAGGCCTTGATATTGCATATATGCAAATTTGATTAGGGTTGGTTCTCTTAACAGATAAGAAGTTTTGCCAAAGGCCTTCATTTATTAATCTTTTCACGTGTTATTTTATTAATGTGGTACGGAAAAATAAGATTTAAGTGACAAAAGTGAACATGAATTTGGAGTAGCTGGGTATGTAGGGTTATGAAGAGTTACTCCTGCATCTAGTCTGAGAATATGATATTCCATGAAGATTTGTGTCGGTTAGTTTCTTTTTTGCTTCAAATAGAGAAAATTATACTGAGAAATAGGCCAAGGAGCAAACAAGAACCATTTTCATGTACTTAGGTGTCAGTTATTTCAGCTTTGCTGTTTACAGCATAATGTGTACTGCATGATTAGATTTTGCATGACCACAGGAGAAGCTGTACTATTTCTTAACCTGTCAGCAGATCCTGAACTCTTCAAGGGTCCTAAATTGGATATACAGGTGACAAACCACAGCTAAACTTGCTCCACATGTTTAAAATTAAGGCCCATTCTATTGTCTATTTGTCTTTTTCCCAGTTTGAAACATATAGAAGGATGAAAGAAGTGACTGGGGAATGCTGGGAAGGGAGGTATGTCTTAGCTGTATATTCTTGTCAAGTCTAATCCCAATGATTTCCTCAGTTTCAATCAGTTATGATGTGCTGTCATTAAATCCTGATGCTTATGAATGATTCAACTAAGTTGCCTCACTGCCTATGCTTGAAGAAAATTTACTTGGCATTGAAATGATGAAATTGATGTAATATATTGCTATGCAGCTTCCCCAGGACCAATGTTCTTTGGCTAATGTATCTTGTTGACATTTTGGACAATAAGAAGCTCTATGTAAGTGTTTAATTTGAAAATGTTTGCCAGCAAAACCCAAAGCTCCACTGATTGCCTGCAAAATCTTCAATTTTTTTTCCAGGATCGGACAACAAAGTTTGTGAGAGATCTTAGGTCATTTAAAAGGCGTCTGAACATCTATGAATCTGCTAAGGATTGTCTGTCTGATCCATTCTTAAGTGAACTGCTTTTATCTTAAGTTTACATTTCCATAGAATTGTAACTTATTCCATTACATTCTTAAAAGAATGTACTTTCAGCATTAGTTCCAAAACAAATTAATTTTCTCCATGATTTTATGGTTTTATTCCCTCAACTATGATGAATAGTTTGTTGTCGGTCGTTTAATTGCTGCGATTCAAATAATCCATGGTTGTGATATTATAAATAATGAAACTAAGAGGCCTTTTCTTCCCCTGCAAACCAACATCTTGCTATATTCATGATTGTGGACGCCTTAGTTCATCTTTGCGACCTTGGCTTTCAATTGCCCGTCACTGACTTGTCATATGTAAGATATGGTGTTCTAGACTTGTCTAAATTTAGTCATCAGTTTATAAGGACGTGCATTTTGAACATATGGAAACGTTTAAAAACAGTGGTTGTGGTTGCTAGGCCCTGTTATGATTGCAACCTAATTAAATCGACCTTTTTCTAATTGCGATGACATGACTTTTTGACATTAGTTGATGCCACCTAATGTGACTAGATGGGAGTTTCCCATTCCTCCCATTAAAGTTATCAAGAAGGTTTTTTATTTGATCTGCCAATTAGATTATGAAAGGGCGAGTTAATTAGGTGTGGAACTGTGCATTTTAATTTTTCTTAGATGTGCCAATGTAATCTCTACATAATGCATAGTGAAAGCTAAAAATTTACAGAATACTATATATAAATTTAATGACTAAATATGTAGAACACATATATACAGAACACAAGGCTATTAAGGTTTAGGTTGAATTAAGCAAGCATATGAGTATAATTTGTAGAATATGACACTAGTGTAAAACTCAATAATAAAAGCAATTGTAATTATTTGCCATCACTAAAATTATCACAACAATTCACATACAACATAAATTATGGTGATAAAAAATATGTTTGAAATTTATATGAGCATAAATCTTTTCAACAACATTATTGTAGTATTAACTCTTATTTTAGATTCATCACATGAAAATCCAGAAGCACAAAAAATGTGAAGGCTAAGTACAATATGGTAAATCTAGCAACAATGGGTTACAAGTATTACTGTGTTTTGATGCTCATTTGGCCTAAATTCTTGCCTAGACCTCAACTCATCTAAGATTCTCGTTTTGATTTTATGAGCTTAAGTTGGACACATGGTTTTGATGATAACAATTATATTTAAGGTTGTAATTGAGCTGAGACAAGCCAGTATGTCATGGATTGGATTTTGTTTGATCATATTATTGGTTGATCATGTTTGTCTTGAGCTCAAACAAATTTTTACATATATGTTAATACTTAATTTGCTTAGATTTTTAAATAATCTTAACTTCACGTGCACCTACTCATATTAATTGAATGAATAATTTAATAAATTAGTGAACAAGCTAAAACCTTGAATTAATATTAGAATTTTTATGGTAAATTGATAATAAATTATTTAATAAATTAAACCAATAAACAAGTGAATAAAAATTGCACTAGTATTTAAGTAGTTTACACTAATTAAATATGTTGAAAGTAAGTTTTATTTTAATCAAATAATGTAGATGAGAACTAATTATTTTATTGAAATGAAAAAATTAAAAATGTATTGAATTAATATGCAGATTAATGTTAAATTATTATATGTTATTGCTAGTTATAAAATCAGATAAGTCCTTTACTTAAAATGCAAATCAAAGTAATAAAGTTTTTTGTGAAATTAACTATTTAATTAATACCTGTCAGGGTGGGCGACCCTATATTATACCTATTATGCAAGGAGGCATTGTTGAGGCGCCTCAACTTGGAAAAATTTTTCTGTTCAGACACCGAACGTAGAGCAACGTCCAGAGTAATAAGATGATGCCACTTGTATGTGCAGATCCCACGCATCAAAACATTAAAACATAAAAAAAGAAGCGTAAAGGCGTTTGCCCGGCTCAACCCAATGCTTCGACTACCCAACCTTTAAGAAAAACTTTTAAGCTTCCTTGAGTCTGGTGTAAGAAGTTTCTATCCTCATTCCTTGCTCCCCTAGGGTTTCGTCGTTGCTATGCTAGGGTTTGCTCTGCTTCTGCGGAGAGTTTCGAAGAGGTGACAAAATGGAGATGGATGATCCCGAGAATATGCAGTTGGAAGAGCTGAGAAGGCCATATTTGGAGGAGGCTGAGGAAACGAAGCATGAAAAGCCGAAGAAGCTGAAGAATGATATTAAGAAGAAGGAGCTGAAGAGGGTGTTGAAGCAGAATCCTTGTCCTGGTAAATTTGATTATTTTTTTTTCTGTTTTTTTTATAAAAAATTTTTCTGTCCGCACTCTTGTTTAGTTATCTCAGAGTTATTGTGGAGATATGCTTGAGATCTTTTAGTATTTTCTGGGGATGGTAGGAGTTATTTTTAAGTTAGCATCTAGGGTAATTATTGGGTTATTATTGAGTTATTATGGGGTTATTTCAGAGCTCATCTCAACCGTGTTAGGCTATTTTTTGCGAGTTTATCTGAGGTTATTGTGGGGTTATTCTGAGGTTGTTATTGAGTTATTTATGAGTTAATCTCATTTCTATTCAGAGTTTTCGAGTTATTCGGGGGTTATTTTTGTTTGGTTATTCAAGGGTTATATAGGAGTTTATGGGTTATTCTTAGTTTATTTTTGATTTATTCTCGAGTTATTCTTAGGTTATTCTGAAGTTAGATTCAGGTTCTTCTTGGCAGATATTAGCGGTTCATTGTTTGGTTGTTTTTGGATTATTTTTATTTTATTCTTGGGGTATTCTTGGTTTATTCATGGTTTATTCTTGTGTTATTTATGGGTTATTATTGAATTAATTAATTGTAAATTATTATTCTATTAGGGTTAATAAATTGTTCCTTATTCATGTAGGTTGATGAACAAGAAAACCATGAATTTTAGATGTCATCATTAGCAGTTCGAGACTGGTTCTGCCAACAGTCTTTGAGGAGAAATTGTCAAAATTGAAAGATTTGAATGTTAATCAATTTTTTGAACCTCCCATTCCCTCAAGATCATATCTTAATCACGCACATACTGAATTGTTCGGTTGATATTTAGACTGGGTGGGAAGGAGGTAAGTTTAGATGCAGATCAAGTTGCTTTGCTGATTGACATGCCAAAGAGAGGACCAACAATAACTTGGAAAAAAATAACACATCTGTGGTCAAGATGCCAAATAGATAAAGAGTGAACTACTGAAGACGACACTTGGAGAGTCCTCTACTCCACTCAAAGAACTGTATTATTAAGTTTTTGTTGTCGAATTTATTTTTTCCTTATAACAATTTTAGTGTGCCCCAAGAGCTCTATTCAATTCCTGAGAATTTAAATTCTTTTTCTTCATTTAATTTGTCTGCAACGGTATGTGACTACCTTATTGAGCAAGTCAATGCCAGCACAATTAAAATAAAAAGATGCCAACCATTGGAATACCTGAATGAATTTGTTTTTCTTTTGACGGTTAGTGTATTATCACTCTCAAAATATTTTTTCTTTATTTGGTTCATATGAAATATTGATTTATTATTTGTTTGCGCAACTGTAGTTTTATGAGCGCACAACTGTGGTAATTCCTGCTGCTCCTGAGGCCAGACCTCGCATGTTGAGGTGACCAATAAATGTGGGCTGGGACCCTACAAAGATTCATCTTGCCTTTCAGAGGCTCACCATTGTATAGGTGAGTAATTTATTTTATGTTTTAAGTTTAGAGCTATTTTTGGTGCTATTTTGGTTAGTTGTTTAGTTTGTTGTTTGACTGAATCTATTTTGTAGGTTTTAGATTCTTTTGCCGCTTAAAAGATCATTAGGTTGGTTTACTTTCCCCTCTAATTGATTTAACATCTGATCCCATCAAGAGCATCCTACAACCCGAAACTCACTCTGCACCACCGTCACCCGATTCTTATGATACTAATCCTCTGGTCCTCAGTTGAAGCATCCCTCAACCTACACATTTACAAACATTTTCAGACAGCAATATGGGATCAAAGGATATCTTCCAAATTCTGAGGGAGCAATAAAAATTTTATTTTGACTTTAAAGAATCTGTAAATGTGCGACTTAATAATATAGATTACACAATGAAAAAGCTGAAGGCCGGGACAATGAAATAAAGGAAATAATACATAAAGGTGAAGAAGAATCTGCAAAGGAAGGGATACGTGAAGCCCTAGGGTGTAGCTTAACCCGAAGGATTAAGGCTAGAGGCATTAGAACCAAGGGGAAAATAATTACCCCATTCACTGTAATAGAGAAAGATAAAGAAAGATGAAAAAAAGGAAGTTGAGGAACTTCCCAAGATCAAATTAGATTATTTAATAGAACAAATACATGATTCCTTACAGGTCGTTCTAAACCAATAAATGCTCATTCAGATATAGAACAACCAAAAATAACAGAAGTATTGGATACTTTTGACATTCTTATGACCCAAACAACTATTCATAGTGAGAAGGCTGGGGAAAACGTGGCGGAGCTCATAACAATGGAAGTGGCGGAAGATGTACTTGAGGAGGACGATCAACAAAAATTAAACACTCCATTTGAAGATGACATCCCTAATAAGGATGCTACATCAACTTCAGTTGTAGAGTATCCATGTCATAGAATTTCCTAGTCGAGACCTTATACCAAGACATACGCAACAAGTGATAGATGCATGCTTCAACAGATACAAAGCCAGGTACATTCATTTACTCATTCTTTTTTTTCTTCTGCTAGAGTCCTGCATTGATAACATAACCTATTTTTTTCAAATGAAGCGATGATATATTAATTCAAGAGGGTCATATTCATATCAGTCGAAAGTGCATTGAAGCACTGTGGGATAATGGTTGTTTAGGAACTAAACATGTAGATATGTTCACAATTGGAATAGAGAGAAAGAGAAGCCAATCACATAATTTATATAGAACATTTCTCTACGAGCCTCCAGTACATTGGATAAACATCTATCTTTCCATCATTTGATATACACAATTCTAAAACATAGCAAATCATATTACTTGTTTATGCAGATGTACAAATATCATCAAATGAGGGGGATTCTTGATCATATTACAATCAATACGGTAAATGAAGTAGATTTAATTTTGATTCCATTAATAAATAATGGACACTGGACGCTACTCACATGGGCTCCGAAGACCCGCAAATGAAGATTCTATGACTCCTTACAAAATGAAATGCATGCCACCCATGACCTTGTAAGTAAACTGAGCCTCAGTTCATTTATTATTTAGGAAATTTTTTACATTGTCTATGCTTTCACTGAATTATATTAACATCTTCATTTTCAGATTAAATATCTTGTAAAGGACGCTGGTAAAGCTTTCAAGTCTGACTGAAAAAAGACATGCTTCAATGGTCAAAGGCATTTCTACAGAGAACAAGTGTCAACTGCGGTATTTTTGTATGTAAATATATGGAATCAGTTGTACAGATAAAGAGAGTCAATTGGAAGGATAAATTAGATTGAGAGGCTGATATGTCTCGATTTAGGGCAGAGCTTGCATACGGGATTTGTAGATTTACTTTATTTGGATGATTAATTTTTATATATGATTGTATATTTGTGTAAATCTGATTGAATTTGTGATGTTTGACGGTATATGTATATCAGAATACAATTCTGTCAATCTGATTAAATGAGATATGATTTTGGTTACCATTCTATCAACTCTTTTTGTAGTTTTAAAAGTATATCTAGATATTGATTCCAACTACGTCGTTTAATAGGGATTGGGTAATAAATTTCTTGCTATACTTCAGGTTCATTTTAATATAAGTCATTGTTTTCTCTAGTGTTGATTGTATAAGTCGTGATTGTTCCGTCGAACAGCTTGGGTAGAATGATGCAAATAACCTAGAGATAACCCGAAAATAACGTGGGAATAACCCACTTTCGGTTCCCCTCAATAACCTGCACAAAACATTGAATTAACCTAGTGATAACCCCACAATAATTCACAAATAAAGCAATTCTGCTGAAAAACTTGCCCAAACCAATGAATATACCCTAGGTATTACCCAGAAATAACATCTAAATAACCCACATGACTGTTCCACTGAATAGTTTGGAACTGACCTAATGAAAAAATGTTAAGATTTTCATGCCTATTTTATATTGATTTTGACGATATTGCACTTTAAAGAAGGGTATTTTTGATGATTTGTTGCAGATATGAAGATGTAATAACATTGGAGCAAAAATATGCAAAAAGGAGCGAATTTGGAGCAAAAATGATCAAAATTATGAAAATTTGATCTAGGACACCGACGGCGAGATCCATGGCGCCGACGACGTGATTTTCGTGAGAGTTCACAATATATTACAAGGGAGCCCACCGACGGCGGAGGTCGAGGCCGCCGACAGCGGGGCCTGTCCAAGGCTAAGTATTCAAGAAGACCACCGACGGCGAGCTCGAGGCCGCCGATGGTGGGATCGACGGTTCTTTCACAAGGTGCATTGAATGTGGACGATTTTTGAAGGGATGCTTGGAAAACTCTTGGAGACTCTTCAATTACTTTAAAAGAAACAATTTGGGGCAAAAAATATTGTCACTGAGAGTCCTCTTAGTGTCACTTAGTGTCAAAAAGAGAGTCCACTAGTTTCCATTGTTGTTATCTGCGAGTGTTAATTAGTGAGTTCAGATAGAGATATTTGTGAGGAATTCTTCAAGGGATTGTAAGAGTGGAAGGGAAGTGAGAGATTCCTTCTACATTGTCGTTTTGAAGGAGAATTCTGCGTACTGTAAAGAAAGTAAGAGATTCAGAGGAACTTTAAAGAGTTTGCTTGGGGAGGAATTTAAGAAAAGTTGTATTTTCTTGTTTTAGTTTGTAGAACTTTAGTTTTATCGTATCCTCTCCATGAAATTTGAGTAGTTTTTCTGTCTTTCTCCTTATTTTGATATTTATGTGAAATGATAAATTTAATTAGTGTGCCAAGAAAAGTTTAAAGAAGTTGTGATAATCTTTTACTTAAATCTTAATTTACTTTCAATCTGGCCAATTGATTAGTTAAAATATGTTGAGTTTAACAACTATAGTAAAGATTACATCCGAGATTCAGGGAGGTCAAAGTCCTTGGAAGTAGGGTGCAAATAAATATAGAAATAATATTCATCGGGCGTAGAATTGGAGATTTTAGAGTGACAGACTAAAATCCTCAATTCGGTCCTATCGTTTGGGTACTGAAGTGTAGATGTTAGTCCTCAGGCGAGGGAATGTGGGAGCTCCGAAGTGAGAGCCGGTATCCTCCCAGTCTAGCCGCAGATTCAGTAACCAAGCATATGATTAGTCAATGTTCTTTATGCCTGGACCAAAGGGTAAAGAATAGGTATGCTCCTATTTGGCACAATGCCGTTTTAAACTAATTCTAATTATCTATTCACTTAAATTTCTTAACAAAGGAGAAAGATTCTTACTTATATATTTAAACTTAATTTTATTAGTAGAATTAGTTATTTGTTAGTAGAACTAGTTTATTAAAACTTCATTTTATTATCGATTGCATATTAGTGACAGATAGACAATTTCGATTTCCAAGTTGTGATTCTGAATTGATTTCTATAATCCTAGTCTGTAGCCTCTAAAATATTTCCTGTGGGATTGATATCCAGGACTCCACTAGAGCCCTGTATTACTTGAACGATACGTATACTTGCGTTGAATAGTAACTTTGCGATTAAAAGAATACATTATATACATGTTACAAAAATTAAAATTACGCTAGTGCGCGGAGTCGGCTTCAAGTCATTTGGCACCGTTGCCGGGGAATATAACATAATTAGAGTAACAGACGAATTAGGACTGTTAGAAAACTTTTTAATATAATTGCAGATTATTTAGTTAACTGTTTTGCTGTGTACTAATTTCGATTGTATGCGTAAATTTGGTTCTGAAAATCTTATGCCCTACGATTCGAAATTAGAATGCGCTGTTAGGAGAATTAGAAAATTGAGAAAAGAACCTATAAATTCTGAAACAAGGAAAACAACGTAAATAACCAAAGAATAGAAAATGAACATCAATCTAGACCACTAAGAGATTACGCTAACCCTACATTAGATGAAATTTACTTAACTATCCAAAATCCTGATGTAGCTGCTGATGCGAGACTTATATTTTTGCAAGAATTTATGGACTCAAATTTATATATTTATAATGATTTTGTTAAGTCCAAGCACTCAACGCAAGTATACGTATCTTATCAAGTAATACATGGCTCTAATGGAGTCCTGGTTATCGATCCCACAGGGAAGTTCGAAGTATAAGAAAGTGTTCACAATATAAATAATATTACACTGAAATTTGTTATTTAAATAAAACTTAAAGTTTAACACTTACTTCTACTACCACTATGCAGAAAACAGTAACAATTAACTAAACTACAATTACTTTTAACAACTTTGAAAACAAAATTAACTAACAGACACACTAAACTAAGTATTTGAAAGGTTTTCATATATTAGAAAAGTATTTTTTCTCTTGCAATGAGAATATGATGTGTGGATTGATATGGAACAATTATCTATGTTATTGTGCCAAATAGGAGCATAGATGATTCTTTACCCTTAAAAGAGTACCCCTCTTCTAAGCAAGAAAAGAACATTGACATATCCTAAGTTTAGTCACTAAATCTAAGGCTAGGCTGGGAGGACACTGGCTCTCACTACAGAGCTCCCACTCACCCTTCACCTGAAGGCTAACCTTCGAGTTTAGTCACTAATCTTATAACCAATTTGGGGATTTCAGCCCGTCACCCTGAAATATCCACATTGAAGTCCATCAAAACACATTTCTCTATTTATTTGCACTCAATTCCCAAGAACTACGCAATTCATCCATGAAAATTGAATGGACATTTCATTATTGTTGTAGGACATTAAATCCTTTCAGAATTAATGTTCAACAACATATTTTAACATTTTAATTGGCCAAATAGAAAAGTAAATTAAGTTCGAAATGAAAAACCATCACAATTTCTTCAATACATTAAAAGCACATCAAATCCACATCAATCCATCATCACATCTCTATGCAAGAAGAAAGACATGGGAGACTACTCAGAATTCATGGAGAAGATACAATAAAAAATGGATTTTATATATAAAAGAAAAGTCATACAAACCACAAAAGAAATTACAACTTATCTCTTTCTCTTTCCCAATGCAATTCCCTTGAAGTTCCTTTGAATCCTCTTCTCTCTTCTTTACAACACTTAATTCTCTCTTTAGAATGGAAAGGAAGAAGCAATCTCTCACTTTACTCCTTCTCCTTCACTCCTTAGAGAAGAATTACTCTCAAATCCTCACTCACACACTCTTCTCCTAAACCCTAACACTTAACACAGTAAGAGAAACTAAGAGAGTCCCTCTCCACTCACACACACACACTACTTTTTGTCCAAAAATAATTACTTATAAGTTAAGAATGAAATCCTAAGAGTTTCCGTAGGCATCCCTTCAAAAATTTACCAAAACTCTTCAAATTTGAATTCCACCGACTTCGGGCGCTGGCGGCGCTCTATCCTGCCAAAATTTTCTGGAGTCTCTGGAAAATGGCGCTTTTCGCTCCAATCACCTAAAATCATCATACCTGTAATAAATCACGAAAAATACCTTTCTTTAAGGTGCAATATCACCAATGGGTAAAATTATATAGCAAAAATCGTATATATTTTTGGTGCATCAAAATCCCCTAAACTTTAACTATTACTTGTCCTCAAGTAATCCTTTTACTACATAAAATTATAGCTCTAGGAAATGTACTTTTCAACTGTAGGACACTATAATTTTTCATTCAAAAGAATATGTTGGTTGGATTTCAGAAAGAAATTTAGTAACTCAGGTCAACACTACAGATATAAGAATATTCAGCAATCAAGTCTAAGAGTTCTAGTCTTCTATTTATTTCAAGATGAACCATAATTTGTCACATTAAGAGTGCCTTAAAAGACTATGTGAAAAAGGAGTTCATGCAACTTAATCAGAATGTAGGCCAATAATTTAAACATAAATTCAGAAATGAAATCAAGTTTTCCCTTTAGGGTGACTCAAGTGAAGCTAATTTTTGATTAGACATCTCCTCAAGCTTCTCCTCTTAAATATTCTTTCTTTTTTTTTCTTTTCTTTTTCTTCTTTCCCTTTTTTTTTTTGGGATTGTTTTTCAATCCTTTTTTTCTTTTCTTTTATTTTCTTTTTTTATTGAGGATTACTATATCTGGATAGCCTTTAATGATTTTGAACTTCACTCTCCTCTTTCTAAAGTTCAAACTTGAGACACCTCCTTACTTTATAATTAAGTACAAGCTTTATTATTCATCATAAAGTCACAATCTCTTCTTAACACACAATACATTAAGTCCCATAATATTTCAAAAATACGGTTTTCTTTACTTTAAATAGTTAACTATAATCAAATCCTTTCATACCAAATATCTAATTTCTATAAAATTAACCTTTATGACTAAAAATTTTCATCCTATCTTTCCATAATATTCAACTGAAATAAAAAGTTTTAGTTATCTACATTGAGGTTCAACTGCCAGAAGTTATGCTAATAATTTTGAAAATATAATAATTGAGAACAAATAAAAGTTTGTATTTTTCTACCCGCCCCCAAACTTAAATTTTTCAATAAATTTGAAACAGTAGAGAGTAAAAGAAAACTAACCTTTTTGTGCTGGGAACTTGGAATCTTCAACAACTGTCTGGTATTAGTCAAAGTTTAGAACTAGCAAACATGAAACAATTAGTAGCAGTGATATAACAATTTTAAATATTTGCATGGTTAAAGAGAAATTACTTTAAACATCTAAGCATCCAACAAAACACTACAACATGAAAGAAACTATCACAGTACTACACAGTCCAGCTAACAGTTTCAATGTTCAGTACAACATAACAGTACACCAACAGGGTTACACATCACATGAAAAGCAAATAATTACTACATCATAACAATACAACACAACGCAATAAGAAGAACAGAAATAAAAACAACCAATCTAACAATCTCCAACACCAGGATCAGTAGCAGGGTCATCAGCAGAGTCAGGTCTATATGGTGTATAGCTGGGGCAAGTAGGAAATATCACATCGAACTCCCCCCTCATAAATCTGACCTGAGAATCATAATAGGAAATATCGAACTCAACTCTCCTTTGCAGATAATCTTCATTCACATCACTCGCCTCAAACACATCCATCCTACCATGGATACTATCCACACAAGCACTCTGTAATCAAAGTTGCTTCATAATATCAAATAAGGTAGGCGGCTCAGATGTAGATGGAACATCATAACTCATAGTAAGAATATCAGTACTTCTACGCTCAACTCAGGCTCCCACATGAGATTCCTAAGTACAGATAATAATCTTTGTAGTTGGTCTCAATGGTACAGCCACTTCTTCAGAACTATTAAACTCCACTCCAGAATGAACACACAGGGCATGAATTAAAGCAGAATGCCCTAAACCACAAGTGGTCTCGCCTCTAGCAATAGTTTGAATGTTCTTGTAGATAATAGCTCCAATATCAATCTTTTTTATCTTCTGAATACAATAGTTCAGAATTTCTCTATCCCTTGTAACTTCACTGTGGTGATAAGATGGTAATAGTCTCGCAGAGATGAAATAATGCCAAACTTTTGATGCAACATTCAATGTGGAAGCGGGGAAGTTAATCAACTATTTTTGACTTACTTTCTATTACCCTCACCCATCCGTCAAAAAGCAATCACTTCTCTCATATTCTCCCCTCGAGTGTCAAAATTTTCATATTCACAAACAAATGGTTCCCAAGTCTGATTAAAGCATTGATACGCTCAGGAGTAAACTCAAACCATTTTTCCTCTAACAAGCACATATTCAGTCTCAGTCTAGGGTACATTTGAATAGAACTCTCTAACAACTCCCATAACAGCATTTGCAGTAAAATAAAAAAATTGTTGCCAGTTCCGTTCTGCAATTAACTGTTCTACAGATCCGTCAGGACTATCAAAAGCTCGATCCTGGATACACTTCTTATTGTAAAAGTAAGAGTTACATCGAAATTGGGCTTTAATATTAACGAACTTTTCCTCATCAAAATCCAATTTCCTCTTCCCTTTACTCATCCTTGGAGCCATGTGAATTTCTAAAATTTACAAGAAGATTCCAGTAAATATCAAATTTACAATGTAAGAAACTCTAAATATTATACTAAACAAGTAAGAGCAAATTTCATCATGGAAATCTCAAAATCTTTTTAAAATTCCAAAAATTCCAACTTATGCAATGTGAGATATTTTCAATGTGAAAATAAAAAATTTTTAACTTAAAGTGAAGCTCTTAACAAGAGAAGTGTAGATCCGGCCTCGAAAAGCTTTGAAATCTCCTTAAATCCGAGATTTAACAAGCCCTAGATCTTCAAAATCGCAAAAATGGAGGCGGAAGACGAAAGCAATGGAAAAATTTGCGAGTCCCAGGGTAAAAATCACGAAAACGAAGGTTTTTGGCCTCTTACTGGGTTCGGGCACTGGCGGCGCTTGATAGGGTGCCAGCGACGCTCTATTTAAAAATAATAGCCAAACTTTCTGGATTTGGGCGCCGGCGGCGCCAGTCCAAAATGTTTTCTGGGTCCGAATTTTTTTTCGTAATTTCGATCGTTTCGACATCCATAATGATGTTTAACACTTCAATAAACATTTACTTCATCACATAAGCAATAATTAACACTATTCTTGACACAAATAATACACAACAAACTAATATATATAAAATCCAAGTTACATCATAAACACCAAATATGTTCATTCAAACCAAACTGACAACTCTTTGATATTTAGTGCTGCAAGTACTCTACAATAGGCAAACACTAAAATCTAAGCACACAATGAAAGTAAGCATATCCAAATCCAAATTCAAATTACTAAGCAAGCTAATACCACACAAACTAAACATAATTAAACAAAGTAGACTAAACACACAACAAACGTAAGTAGAATCCATTAATTACTCCACATCAGTTTCAGAACTATCATCTCCTCTAATGTCTCTAATCGATTGCTGATGCACGAACAAAGTATAAAATGGACGAATTGGAAATTCGTCAGATGATTCCTCAGCAATCACCACGTTCTTCTTCACCAGGTTAATCAAGCCCATCTTAATTCGACCAGTGTGATCAAATTGTTCTTTCATTCTCCAATCTATATGATCAAATAAATCAGAAATGTTATTGATTGCATTTATAACGTTCTGTATCTCTTTCTCCAACTGTTTGATCCTCTTCAATATCATTCTGGAACCATCAGGAAAATATGGTTGAATCGGTTGTGAAGTCTGTGTTGGTTGATCAGCAAGCAACTTCATGTCATCTTCATCTCCCACTGTTTGGTAGTCATAAGGATTAGTTAGATCAATAGGCCTCCATGAAAGAAGAACCTTTTCCCAACTTTCATATGGAACTTGTGATTGACTACATAACAGAAACATGGTGGACGGGTGTCCAAGCCCATATTTAGATCCATGCACAATTAATCCCAAAACTGATTTCACAATGATATTACCAATGTTAATCGACCTCCCAGTTTGAATACATAAATTTAAAATGACACTTTCCTTGGTTACCTTGCTAATCTTCAATGTTGGAAATAACTTTGCCGAAATAAAGTAGTGCCACTACTTCAAACTTGGATTTAGAGAATGCAGATGGGAAATTAATGTATCCATTCTCTCTAATTTCCCATTCCTCTCATCCATCAAATATCGATACACATCATTCATATTATCCCTCGTGGCATTGAAATTAGAATAATGGCAAATATGTACGTTCTCGATCATAAAGAGATCGTTAACTCGTGCAAGAGTGAATTGCACGAATATACCACGCACAAATACGAACCCGTGGCTGATCCCGTGAAGATTTGCATAAACTTTTTTCACGACAGGAACAACAACGGCAGCGGTAGTGTAACAAAGCACTTCCCAACGTCTCTCCTTAATTATCTCTTCAATTCTAGTAGTAGGATTATCCATACCTCGATTTATGAAGCCTCTTTCCTTGATATTCCTCCTCTTCATCATCACTTTGTTGAACAAACGCTGTGCCTCGAAACTTGTAAACTTTCTTCAGTTGAAAATGCGAAATAGAGGGTTTTCAATTGGATAGAAATCCATGGGATACCAATGGGATTGGTAGTTTTCGTTTTTCTGGAGTTAGGAAGTCTAAAATTGAGTTTAGGGAGTTATAAGGAAGAAGATCCCGCCTAAAACCGGCAAAACCCGCATTTTGAAACTTCAAAAACCATCAACAGGTTTTGGGCACCGGCGGCGCTCAAACCTGTAAGTTCAGTGTTATGTCAGTAATAGGGCGCCGGCAGCGCCAGTGATAAAAAATTCTCACCGAACTTTTATTGGCCCAAAATATTCCAATATCTTGATTCGATCCACAATTTATCAATTTTTAAAGTATTTAGGAGTAATTAGGATTCAAAAACAACTATCTAAAAAGCACAACTACATCGAAAAAATAAACACACCACAAAGATACATATGGGTTGCCTCCCATAAAGTGCTTGGTTTAATGTCGTCAGCCCGATAAACCATTTAGTTAATCGAGATGACTCAGCATTAAAACCTCTTTGAAGTCAGGTTGAAACTCGTCAAAGTAAGGCTTTAACAGATGCTCATTAACCTTGAAAATCTTTCCAGTATTAGGATCTTTAATATCAACAGCTCCAAAAGAATGAACTTTTACAACTGTAAAAGGTCGTAACCATCTAGACTTGAGCTTTCTAGGAAATAACTTCAATCTTGTGTTGTATAATAAAACTTTTTGTCCAAATTCCAAGTTCTTTTTCAATATCTTCCGATCATGCCATAATTTCCTTTTCTCTTTATAGATCCTATCATTGTGATAAGATGCATTTCTAATCTCTTCCAATTCATTCAATTGCATAAATCTTTTCTCTTTAGCATTTTTCAAATTAAAATTCAACTCTTTTATCGCCCAATATACTTTATGCTCCAATTCAACCGGTAAATGGCAAGTCTTACCAAACACAAGTCTATAAGGAGACATTCCAATAGGGGTTTTAAAAACAGTCCTATAAGCCCATAAAGCAGTATCTAATCGAGTAGACCAATCTAATTTATGATTATCCATAATTTTCTCCAAAATTCTTTTAATTTCATGATTAGACACTTCTGCTAAACCACTAGTCTGGAGATGATAAGCAGTAGAGATTCTATGAATAATATTATATTTCTTAATTAATCTCTTAATTCGATTATTCCTAAAATGGGATCCACCATCAGTTATGATCACTCTCGGCATTCCATATCTTGTAAATATATATATATTTTTAAAATTTTGAAACACTCCGAGCATCACATCTAGGTAAAGCAATAGCTTCAATCCATTTCGAGACATAATCAACGACAACCAATATATATAAATTTCCAAATGAAGGAGTAAATAGTCCCATAAAATCTAATCCCTATACATTAAAAATTTCAACTTCCAAATAATAATTTAGAGGCATTTCATTTATTCTAGAGATATTACCTACTCTCTAACATCGATCACATGATTTAATATATCTATAACATCTCTAAAAAGAGTAGGCCAATAAAATCCAAATTGTAGAATCTTAAAAGCAGTTTTATCAACACCAAAATGACCTTCAAATTCAGAATCATGACATCGTTAAATAATCAAATTTGTTTCTTCTTGTGGCACACATTTCCTAATAATCAGATCCTTACACTGTTTATATAGATAGGGCTCATCCCAAAAATAAAATTTTGCATCATATTTAAACTTCTTTTGTTATTGCTTTGTTAAATCAGGTGGTACAATAACACATACAATTTAATTCACAATATCAGCACACCAAGGAAAATTTCTTCCCATAATAGTATAAAGTTGCTCATCAGGGAAAATTTCAGTAATTTCCTTTTCAAATTTAGATAATTTATCAATTCTAGTCTTGACAGATGATCAGCTATTTGATTATTAGCTCCCTTCCTATCAACTATAATAAAATCAAATTCTTGCAGAAGAAGTATCCATCTAATGAGTCTAGGTTTTGCATCCTTCTTTTGCATTAAATATTTGATAACCGAATGGTCTATATGCACAATACTTCTAGCTCCAATAAAATAAGAACTAAACTTTTCAAAAGCAAATACTATTGCTAATAATTCTCTTTCAGTTGTGGTATAATTAATTTGAACCTCATTAAGAGTTTTGCTAGCATAGTAAATGACTTTGAAAACTTTATCATGCCTTTGCCCCAATGCTACTCCGATCGCATAATCACTAGCATCACACATAAGTTTAAATGGTTTCTCCCAATCTGGTGAAACAATTATAGGTGCAGTAATTAATTTCTCTTTCAATAATTCGAAAGCTCTCAAGCATTCATCATTAAAATCAAATTTTCTTGCATTTTCTAAAAGTCGGCACAAAGGTTTGGTAATTTTAGAAAAATCTTTAATATATCGCCTGTAAAATCCAGCGTGTCCTAAGAAACTCCTCACCTCTCTCACAGTAGTGGGTGGCGGCAATCTCTCAATCACTTTAATTTTAGCAAGATCGACCTCCATACCATGTTTAGAAATTTTATGCCCAAGCACAATTCCTCCTGCAACCATAAATTGACATTTCTCCCAATTCAGAACTAGATTTGTTTTCTCACAGAGCTCCAAGACTTCTGCTTAGTTTTCCAGGAAAATTTCAAATGAAGTCCTGAATACAGAGAAATCATCCATAAAAACTTTTATTCCATTATATATCATACTACTGAAGATAGACATCATACATCTCTGAAATGTTGCAGGTGCGTTACACAGTCCAAAATGCATTATTCGAAAAGCAAAGGTTCCATAAGGGCTAGTAAATGTTGTCTTTTCTTGATCCTCTATAGTGGTAGGTATTTGATGGTAACCAGTATATCCATCCAGAAAATAGTAGTACTTGTGTCCAACAAGTCTATCTAGCATTTCATCGAGAAAAGGAAGAGGAAAGTGATCTTTTCTAGTGGCGGCATTTAATTTCTTATAGTCAATACAAATTTTCCATCCATTAATTTGTCTTGTGGGTATAATTTCATTACATGCATTCACTTTAACAGTTAGTCCTCCCTGTTTTCGGTACACAATGTATTAGACTCACCCAAGCACTATCCGAAATAGGATAAATAATTCCAGCTTCCAGCCATTTTTAAAATCTCTTTCTTAACTACTTCTTTCATTATAGGATTCAGTCTCCTTCGCGGATCAACTCTCGGTTTATGTTCTTCATCTAATAAAATTCTGTGCATACAAATCGAAGGACTAATTCCTTTAATATCTGCCAAAGTCCATACAAAAGCTTTCTTGTATCTTTTTAAAGTTTCCAACAACTTCTGTTCTTGATAATCGTTTAACTCCGAGGATACAATAACTAGCAAGGTAGACGATTCTCCTAAAAACATATACTTTAAATGATCAGGGAGAATTTTCATCTCAAGTTCAGGAGGTTTTATTATAGAAGGAATTAAGCTTTTATTTCCACCTTCCATAATATCTAATACTTCGAATCTCTCCTGAACATACTTCAAATCTTCATTCTTCTTACTATCTGAATTTTCATCATCTTCAGTTTCTTCTTCAAACATATTTTCATACTCTATTTCTTTTTCAAATATATTCTCAAAATGATCGTTTCTCAAATAGTTACAGACTTCCATCCTAAAACATTCATTATCTTTTTCCTTTGAGGGATACTTCATAGATTTTAAAATATTAAAGGTCACCTCTTGATCATTAACTCTCATAGTTAATTCTCTTTTTTGAACATCAATCACAGCTCTTCTAGTAGCAAGGAATGGTCTTCCCAAAATGATTGGAATTTCTTTATCTTCCTCCATATCAAGTACAATAAAATCCACACGAAAGATAAATTTATCCACTTTCACTAACACATCTTCCACCACTCCTTTAGGGTAAGTAATGGAACGATCGACCAACTGAAGAGTCATAGATGTAGGAGAAACTTCTCCTATTCCTAACCTTTTAAAAGTTGAAAAAGGCATAAGATTAATACTAGCTCACAGATCACATAAAGCTTTTCCGATAAAATTTTCACATATAACACATGGAATAGTGAAATTACCAGGATCTTTAAGTTTTTCCGGAAGCTTCTTCTGAATAATTGCACTACACTCTTTGCTAAGTGCAACAGTTTCATGATCTGTAAACTTTCTTTTCTTTCTCAGAATATCCTTCATAGACCTGGCATAGTCAGACATCTGTTCTAATCTTCAATAAATGGGATCTTTATCGTTAATTTCTTAATGATCTCCAAAATTTTTCCAAAATTGTTATCCCTGTTTTGTTTATTCAATCTTTGAGGAAATGGAGGTGGTGGTTGTTTAACAGTTATCTTCATTGGCTCAAGAGGATTATCCAAGTCTGGATAAATCTTGTTTGAATCTTTTTCAATTTCCACCTTCTCCTTTTCTATTTCAACTTCTTTTTGCACTCTAGTTTCCAATTCTTTTCCATTCCTTAATTGAATAACCTTAAATTGTTCCTTGTTTTGATCTTTTGAATTAATCTCAACATTACTTGGAAGTGTTCCAGAAGGTATATTATTAAGTGCAGTGAAAATATGCCCCAATTGATTTTCAATATTTTTCATAACAACACCTTGAGCTTGTACTTTATTTCCCATATTCAGAATTATTTCTTCAGTAGACAACTTCTTATCCTTAAATTGCGGGTTCCTATTGTATCCAGGTGGATAAGATGGTCTAAAATTGGTATTTCCTTGATTGTTCAAATTTCCAATTGGATTTATAGAACTATTAGCCCAATGTGGGTTAACATTGGCATTGTTATTATTTCAATTGAAATTTGGGTGATTCTTCCAACCATGATTATAATAATTTGAATAAGGATTGTTAGGTATATTAATAACATTTAAAGTCTCATAAGGTGTTTGAGATTCTGTTCTCTATCCAAATGAATTTTCCTCCAACACTTGAGGTGGTTGAGAATAATTCATTCCATATTGATTTATTTCCTTAGAAAGGGCTGCGATTTGAGAAAATACCATAGTCATCATATCTGAATCATGAACACTAGCTACTCTCTTAGGATTTACCAGTTTAGAGGGCCATTGAAAATTATTAGTAGCCATTTCTTCAATTAATGAATATGCTTCATCAAAAGGATTTGACATTAATGATCTACCAGCAGCAACATCTATAATAGATCTCAATGATCCCACTAATTCATTATTAAATGTTTGAATTATTAACCAATCTGGTAAAGCATGATGTGGGCACTTCCTAAGAAGATCTTTAAATCCCTCCCAAGCTTCATATATTGACTCTCCTTCAAACTGACAAAAAGATGTTATATCATTTCTTAGTTTAACAGTCTTTGATGGAGGGAAATATTTTGATAGAAACTTTTGAGATAATTCGCCCCAAGTTCTAATAGATCCAGCTGCTAACGATTTTAACCACGCCTTAGCTTTATCCCTCAATGAAAAAGGAAAATGTCTAAGCCTGACAGCGTCACTAGACATTCCATCATATTTAAAAGTAGCACATAGTTCTAAAAAACTAGCGAGATGTAAATTTGGATCCTCATTAGGTGTTCCTCCGAATTGATTATTTTGTATATTTGGATAATAATAGGTTTAAGTTCAAATGAATTAGCAGCAATATCAGGATTTTGAATAGTTATGTGAATTTTGTGTGCTGTTGGGTTAGCATAATCTCGTAAAGGTCTTGGCAAATATCCAATATCATTTCTCTGATTATCTTGATTATTCGCCATTTCACAAGGATTTTCAATTTGTTTTTGCTGTTTTCTAATTTATCTGATAATACACTCTAACTCTGAATCTTAGGCACTAAACCTATAGATCCACTACTACGCATATACAATCACACAAATATTTTTATAATGTAAACAAACACACAATTACACACTACAAAATAAATGTTTTCTGTAACTATATTATTAATAAATATTGTTTATAATTTCTTACTTACTTCGTTACTTTCCCCGACAACAGCGCCAAAAACTTGATGCGGGACTTATATTTTTGCAAGAATTTATGAACTTAAATTTATATATTTATAATGATTTTGTTAAGTCCAAGCACTCAACACAAGTATAAATATTGTATCAAGTAATACAGGGCTCTAATGGAGTCCTGATTATCGATCCCATAGGGAAGTTCAAAGTATAAGAAAGTGTTCACAATATAAATAATAAAGCACTGAAATCTGATTTTTAAATAGCACTTAATGTTTAACTCTTACTTCTACTACCACTATGCAGAAAACAGTAACAATTAACTAAACTACAATTACTTTTAATAACTTTGAAAATAGAATTAACTAACAGACACACTAAACTAAGTATTTGAAATGTTTTGATATATTAGAAAAGTATCTTTCCTATTGCAATGAGAATATGATGTGTAGATTAATATGGAACAATTATCTATGTTATTGTGCCAAATAGGAGCATAGATGATTCTTTACCCTTAAAAGAGTACCCCCTCTTATAAGCAAGAAAAGAACATTGAAATATCCTAAGTTTAGTCACTAAATCTAAGGTTAGGATGGGAGGATACCGACTCTCACTACGGAGCTCCCACTCACCCTTCACCTGAAGGCTAACCTTGGAGTTTAGTCACTAATCTTAGAACCAATTTGGGGATTTCAGCCTGTCACCCTGAAATCTCCACATTAAAGTCCATCAAAACACATTTCCCTATTTATTTGCACTCAATTCCCATGAACTACGCAATTCATCCATGGAAATTGAATGGACTTTTCATTATTATTGTAGGACATTAAATCCTTTCAGAATTAATGTTCAACAACATATTTTAACATTTCAATTAGCTAAATCAAAAAGTAAATTAAGTTTGAAATGAAAAACCATCACAATTTCTTCAATACATTAAAAGCACATCAAATCCACAACAATCCATCATCACATCTCTATGCAAGAAGAAAGACAAGGGAGACTACTCAGAATTCATGGAGAAGATACAATAAAACATGGATTTTATATATAAAAGAAAAGTCATACAAATCACAAAAGAAAATACAACTTATCTCTTTCTCTTCCCCAATGCAATTCCCTTGAAGTTCCTTTAAATCCTCTTCTCTCTTCTTTATAACACTTAATTCTCTCTTTAGAATGGAAAGGAAGAAGCAATCTCTTATTTTACTCCTTCTCCTTCACTCCTTAGAGAAGAATTCCTCTTAAATCATCACTCACACACTCTTCTCCTAAAACCTAACACTTAACACACTAAGAGAAACCAAGAGAGTCCCTCTCCACTCACATACACACACTACTTTTCGTCCAAAAATAGTTACTTATAAGGAAATCCCAAGAGTTTCCATAGGAATCCCTTCAAAAAGTCACCAAAACTCTTCAAATTTGAATTCTACTGACTTCGAGCGCCGGCATCGCTCTATCCTGCCAATATTTTCTGGAGTCTCTAGACAATGGCGGCGGTGGCACCAGAACCTGTTTTCTTCCTTTTTGCTCCTTTTTGCTCCGAATTCCTTCCTTTTAGTTTCTTTTCGCTCCAATCACCTAAAATCATCATACCTGCAACAAATCATAAAAAATACATTTCTTTAAAGTGCAATATCACCAAAAATGGGTAAAATTATATAGCAAAAACCGTATATATTTTTGGTGCATCACTCGTTAATTCATTTGAGCTTAAACCTGCAATTATCCAAATGGTACAAAACAATCAATTCGATGGAAATTCAAATGATTATCCTAATTTACATCTTGCAAGTTTCTTAGAACTTTGTGCTACTTTTTAATACGACAGAGTGTCTGATGATGCTGTCAGACTTAGACTTTTTCCTTTTTCACTAAGGGATAAAGCTAAGGCTTGGTTAAATTCGTTAGCACCTGGATCTATTAGAACTTGGGGATAACTTTCACAAAAATTCTTATCGAAATATTTTCCACCATCTAACACTGCTAAGCTTAGAAACGATATTGCATCTTTTAGTTAGTATGAGAGAGAATCGATATATGAATCTTGGGAAAGATTTATAGAACTTCTTAGAAAATGTCCACATCATGCTTTACCAGATTGGTTAATTATTCAAACATTTTATAATGGATTAGTAGGATCTCTTAGATCTATTATTGACGCTGCTGCTGGTGGATCACTAATGTCTAAACCTTTTGAAGAAGCTTATGCGTTAATAGAAGAAATAACTACCAATAATTTTCAATGGCCTGCTGAAAGAGTATTCATGATTCAGATGCTTTAACTATGATAGTTTCTCAAATTTCTGCTCTTTCAAAGAAAATAGATCAGTACGGAATGAATCGTTCTCAAACACCTCCAGTGTCAGAAGAAAATTCATTAGGACAAATTGTAGATGCTCAATCTTCATATGAAACTATAAATTTAATAAATAATAGACAAAATAACCCTTGTTCAAACTATTATAACCTAGGTTGGAAGAATCATCCAAACTTTAATTGGAATAACCAAGGTAATGCTAATCCTGTTAATCCTCAGTGGGGGAACAATCCTGTAAACCCATTAGGAAATATAAACAACAGGGTAATTCTAATTATAGACCTTCTATTCCACCAAGTTTTTATAATAATTCACAATTTAAGGAGAAGAAGTTATCTATGGAAGAATTAGTTTTGAATATGGGTAATCAATTACAAAGTCAAGGAGCTGCTATTAAAAACATAGAAAACCAATTAGGGCAAATTGCTATTGCACTGAGCAATAGACCTGTTGAAACTTTACCTAGCAATGTTGAAATAAATCCAAAAGATCAAGGAAAAGAATAGATCAAGACTATTCAATTAAGAAGTTGAAAAGTGTTGGAAACAAGAGTTCAAAAAGAAACTGTAGTTAAAAAGGAAAAAGAAGAAACTGAAGGAGAAAACGAAAGTATATATCCTGATTTTCCTCTAAAACCTATGAAAATTACTGTTGAACGACCACTACCGCCATTTCCTTAAAAACTAAAGCAACAAGATAAGGGAAAAATATTTACTAAATTCTTAGACATTTTAAAAAAAATATTAATAAATATTCATTTTGTTGAAGCTTTGGAACAAATGCCTGATTATGTTAAATTTATGAAGGATATACTCAACAAAAAGAGGAAGTTAATAGAACATGAGACCATTGCACTCAGTGAAGAGTGTAGTCCTATAATTCAAAGAAAGCTTCCTGAAAAATTTAAAGATCCTAGTAGTTTCACTATCCCGTGTGCTATTGGAGAAAAATTTTATGGGCGAACATTATGTGATTTGGGAGCTAGCATAAATTTGATGCCTTTATCAACTTTTAAAAGGTTAGGAATAGGAGAGATTGCACCAACTTCTGTAACTCTACAGTTAGCTGATCGATCTATTACACATCCTAAAGGAGTTGTAGAAGATGTTCTGGTCAAGGTTGATAAATTTATCTTTCCTGTGGACTTTATCATTTTAGATATGGAAGAAGATAAGGAAATTCCAATCATTTTAGGAAGACCATTCCTAGCTACAGGAAGAGCCATGATAGATGTTCAAAAAGGAGATTTGACTATGAGAGTAAATGATCGAGAAGTAACCTTTAACATCTCAAAGTCAATGAAATATCCTTCAATAGAAAAAGATGATGAATGTTTTAGAATGGATATATGTGATTATCTTAAAAAAGAATATTTCAAGAAAAATTATGAAGAAAAAAAATATACGGAAAAAGATAAATATGATGAAATTGATAGCGAAGAAGCTAATTATATTTAGGAAAAATTTGAAACGCTCGATTCAACAACACCAGAAAATGAAATATTAATTCCTTCTATTGTAAAACCCCTTAAATTTGAATTAAAAAATCTTCCAAATCATTTGAAGTATGTATATTCAGGAGAGTTTTCAACATTACCAGTAATTGTATCCTCAGACTTAAATGAAATTCATGAACAAAAATTAATGGATACATTAAAAAAATACAAAAAAGCTTTTGGTTGGACTTTAGCTGATATTAAAGGAATTAGTCCTTTGATTTGTATGCACAGAATTTTCTTAAATGATAAACATAAACCAAGAATTAGTCCACAAAGGAGACTGAACCTTATTATGAAAGAAGTAGTTAAAAAAGAGATTTTAAAATTATTAGATGCTGAAATTAAATATCCCATTTTGGATAGTACTTGGGTAAGTCCAATTCAATGTGTTCTTAAGAAAGGAGGAGTAACTGTTGAAGCAAATGAAAATAATGAATTAATACCTATCAAACAAGTTTCTGGATGACGTATTTGTATTGATTATAGAAAATTAAATGCCACCACCCGAAAAGATCACTTTCCTCTTCCTTTTTTAGACCAAATGCTGGATAGACTTGCTAGACACAAGTACTACTGCTTTCTGGATGGATATACTGGTTACCATCAAATACCTATTGCTCCTAAAGATAAAGAGAAAACAACTTTTACTAGTCCTTATGGAACTTTTATTTTTCGAAGAATGCCTTTTGGACTATGTAATGTACCTGCAACATTCCAAAGATGTATGATGTCTATATTTAGTAAGTTAATTGATAATGGAATAGAAGTATTTATGGATGATTTCTCTGTGTTTGTAACGTCATTTGACGCATGCTTAAATTATCTTAAAAAAGTTTTGGAGTTATGTGAAAGAACTAACTTAGTTCTAAATTGGGAGAAATGTCAATTTAAGGTTCCAGGAGGAATTGTATTAGGGCATAAAATTTTAGAATATGGAATGTAAGTAGACCCTGCAAAAATTCAAGTTATAGCTAAATTACCACCTCCTACTCAGTGAGAGGGGTAAGAAGTTTTCTTGGACATGCTGGTTTTTACAAGCACTATATTAAAGATTTTTAAAAAATTACCAAACCTCTATGCCAACTTTTAGAAAAAGACAAGAAATTTTAATTTACCGAAGACTGCTTAAATGCCTTTGAGTTATTAAAGGATAGTTTCACCTGATTGGGAGAAACCATTTGAATTAATGTGCGATGCTAGTGATTATGCTATTGGAGTTGTTCTTGGTCAAAGATATGATAAAATTTTTAAAGTTATATACTACGCTAGTAGAACTCTTAATGATGTTCAAATTAACTATACGGTTACTGAAAAAGAGTTACTAGCTATTGTATATGCTTTTGATATATTCAGATCATATTTAATTGGGACTAAATGTATTGTGCATACTGATCATTCTGCTATTAAATATTTGATGCAAAAGAAGGATACTAAACCAAGATTAATTAGATGGGTACTTTTAATGTAAGAATTCATTTTTGTGGTGATTGATTGAAAGGTATCTGACAATCAAATTGCTGATCATTTGTCGAGACTGGAATATCATGAATCATCTGATACCGACAATGAAATTACAGACAGTTTCCCAGATGAACAACTTTACAACTTAGGTAATCTACTGATATTTTTCCACCTATGCTAACTCTGTAGCAATAAAAAAAATTCATTCATGATGCACACGCATATTTTTGGGATGAACCATATTTATATAAGCAATATAATGATCTTATAATTAGGAGATGTGTGCCTTATGAAGAAACTGAAAAAATTATTTAAAAATGTTAAGATTCTGAATTTGGAGGACATTTTGGGATTGACAAAACTCTGAATAAAATTTTGCAAGCTGGATTTTATTGGCCTACTATTTTTAGAGATGTTTATAAATATATCAAATCTTGTGATAGATGTCAACAAGTAGGTAATATATCTAGAAGAAATGAAATGCCTCTAAAATTCATGTTAGAAGTTGAGATTTTTTATGTTTAGGGATTAAATTTCATGAGAAAATTTATTCCTTCATTTGGGAACTTATATATTTTAATTGCAGTTGATTATGTAACAAAGTGGATTGAAGCACAAACTTTACCTCGTTGTGGTGCTAAACGTGTTTCAAGATTCTTAATGAAAATCATTTTCACAAGATACGAAATTCTGAGAGTGATTATCACTGACGAAAGATCCCATTTTAGGAATAAATACATTCAGAGATTGGCAGAAAAGTTTAATATTGTTCATAGATTCTCTACTGTTTATCATCCTCAAACCAGTGGTTTAGCTGAAGTTTCTAATCGTGAGATTAAATAAATTTTAGAAAAGACTGTAAATCCTAATAGAGTAGATTGGTCTACGAGACAGAAACTGCATTATGGGCATACAAGACTGCTTATAAAACTCTTATTGGTATGAATTATTACAGACTTATTTATGGAAAAAACTTGTCACTTACCAGTAGAATTGGACATAAAACATACTGGGCGATTAAAGAATTCAATTATAATTTGAAAAATACTGGTGAAAAGAGATTGTTACAATTGAATGAATTATAAAAATTAAGAAATGAATCTTATGATAACGACAAAATTAATAAGGAAAAAATGAAGTTAAGGCATGATAGGAAGATTAACTAGAAGAACTTTGAACCTGAACAAAAAGTTTTGCTTTACAATACAAGACTGAAATTATTTCCTGGGAAATTGAAGTCTTGTTGGTTAGGACCCTTTACTGTGACTCAGGTTTATACTTATGGAGCTGTTGAAATTGAAGATCAGAAGACTGAGGATAGATTTCAAGTAAATGGATAAAGACTAAAACCATATTTTGAGGGTAAAAGACCAAATTTTAAAGAGGTTTTAATGCTCAGTCAACCTGAATAACACCTGAATAGGTCGGGCTGACGACGTTAAACCAAGCGCTTTATGGGAGACAACCCATAGTTATCTTTATTTTTTTTAATTGTTTGTTTGAATTTATTGTTAGTTTATAGTAATATTGAATTCTGCTACTTGTATTTGCCTTTTGATCATCATACTAATTGGATCCATAGAGAAAATTTGGAACGTATTTGATCACGGCGTATATGTGCAAAATTTTTCCTAGGGCACCGACGGCGTGCTTGACGCCGTCGACAGCTGGTTTTCCCGAGAGCCATGGAATTTAATTGCACAAGGCTCACCGACGGCGCCATCGAGGCCACCGACAGCGGGATTAGGGAGTTGGCAGTTTTTCGAGTTCGAAATGTCGGATTTTGGCATTTTTTAGCGAATTCGTCCCTTCTAAACTTCCATGGATGGTTCCTAAACACTGCAATTCCCAAAAATTAATGAAAACTTCCTTGAATTCCTCTCTAATGGATTCTAATTCAGTAGATTAACCAAGATTTCAAGTGTATAATCGAAGAAAGTTCGTCAGTGCCGAGGCGCAGCGACTTTTCAACAAGGTGATGCCAAAAAGGAGGCTAATCAAGGAAAGAGGATTTGCCAATCGAGGATTAAGCAATTCTTTGTCAACAATTAAAGAAATGATCGTGCGGCGAAGATGGGAAGTATTTTGCTATACTACTGCCACAGTAGTTGTTCCAGTGGTGAAGGAATTCTACGCCAATTTACATGGAATCAACCAAGGAAGCGTCTATGTGCAAGGTAGGTGGAAAACATTTAATTCTAGAAGGATTAATTAATTATACATGCTTGACAATGTTCCTGTCCGCCATTATTGGAAGTTCATGCCAACGAGAGATATGATGAATGAAATATACAAATATTTGACAGATGAAACCGAAGACCGGGATGTTAGAGAAAATTGGTACTTTCGTTTTTCTGCAACACTTTTAAATCCCATTTCAAAAAATTGGCACTTTTTCATATCTGTGAAGTTAATGCCGACGATGAAAATCGGAAAAGTCACGAAAGAGAGTGCTATATTGAACTACTGCATTCAAATGGGATGGCCCATTGATATTAGATCATTATTTTGAAGTATGTGTTTGGCCTGATCGTTCAAGGATCATCTCAAGGGCTTGTACATCCTTCAACAATTTTCTCAATATGCAGTTTGTTTCAAGTATCATACGAGATTTGGGAAAAAGTAATGCTACCTTGGAAACTTTTAGATCCAACTCGTATGTTCCCATCCAATGATGAGGAGAATGATACGGGCATGATTATGGATCAAGCATCACAAAATTCTATTCCTATTCAACCTCTAGTAGCGGATAAGACACCGATGATCTTACACTGAATTAAGAATATAGAGAAATAGGTACAAAATTTAACGAGTACAGTTAACAATATGTCTGATTTCTTTGATCATATCGAGTGGAGGATGAAAGAACATTTTGATCATACTCGGCAATTTGAAGCGAGTTTGATATGCTTAATGAAGAGGATGGGATGGATTGATGAAGATTTAACTGAAGAATTCCCATTCCGACCTTTTTATAACATGTTCATCCATGTTCAAGCAATGGGTGATATTAGAGGAGAAATCAACACTGATTCAGAAGAGTAGTAGGATTGCTTTACTTTATTTGTTCTTTATGTTGAACCTGATTTGAACTATGTTTGTGTGTTTGCTTTCTTTGTTTGTTTTTTAATCTCAGTATAGTTGAGATTATGATTGAAATGTTTGTTTTCAGTGTTTTGAGTGTTGTGGTTTGGATTGCGACGCTGATTAGATGGATTTAGGTTGAGAAAATAGCTGTTTATGTGTGTTATGTATTGTAGATTGTAAACACTAGGATTTAATATATAATTGTGAAGTTTTTTTGTATGTATGTTTATTTGTGTTAATACATCACATAATTACTTAAAATATTTGATTAAAATGATCGAACGGAGGACGAAGAGGCTTAAAATTGATCGAATTCGTAAAAATTTAAAAAATGATAAATATTTGAGAATCTTGCCGACGGCACGCTCGAGGCCGTCGACGGCGTGATTTTTCCGAGGATATTGGAATTTAATTCAATTGAGCCTGCCGATGGTGCGAATGACCCCGCCGACGGCGAGATCCTAAAAATTACCTTTTAACCGCGATTTTGACCGGTCAACCGCCACTATTCATTGTCTTCTTCTCTGATTTACCTAAAATTTCGACCTAGGGCTTGATAGATCTCAGATTTGGGGCGATTTCAACACATTCTAACACCAGATTTCATCTTCCCTTGGTAAGAGCTTCACTCCAATGTAAAAATTTTTGATTTTCACCATGAATTTCTTCCACATTGAGAAATTTTGGAAAAATTGAAAATGTGGAGAAAAATCCTGAAAGGAATTCATGGAACTTGATTTAGATTGCTTTAAACCACCTTCAGAATCCATTGTATTATTATTTTGGAGTTTAGTTTGGATTTTTTGTAAATTTGATAGATCAAACAATGGCTCCACGTCAAAAGAGAAGACTAGAATTCGACGAAACTCAATTTGTAAACGTTAAAGCACAATCGAGGTACACTTCAATCTTTTAAGGAAAGAAGTGTATTCAAGATCGAGTTTTCGATAATCCCGGAGGAGAGATGGAACGAGTCAATGATGACAGGAAAATATATTGAGAAATTTATACCATTTTTATATGAAATTGCACTTTAAAGAAAGGTATTTTCTATGTTTTATTGCAGGTATGAAGAATTATAGGTAATGGGAGCAAAAAGATCGAAAAGAAGCAAATCTGGAACAAAAAGGACTAAAAGAGATGAAAATTGTACTATCCCGCCTACGGCGAGGAATAGGCCGCTGACGGCGTGATTTTCCCGAAAGTTTTTGAATATATTATAAAGGAGCCCACCGACAACGAGCCTTAGCAGTTGGCCAATGTCTAGAAGCCCGCCGATGGCGCCATCGAGCCCACCGACGGCAAGAAGGTCGGTTCAAGCAAATGTTCAATGAATCTGGACGCTTTTTGAAGAGGTGCTTAAGCAACCTTTGGAAATATTTCTCCCTCTTTAAATAGAGACAGATTTAGGCCGAAAAAGGTGTGTGAGTGTGTTCTTTTGGTGTGTGTATCTTAATCTGAGTCTGGAGAGTCTGTAGTGTGTGAGTGTGTTCTTTTGGTGTGTGTGTCTTAATCTAAGTCTGGAGAGTCTGAGTCTGGAGAGTCTGTAGTGTGTGAGTGTGTTCTAGAGAGTTCATTAGTAAGTTTAATTTAGTGTGTTGTATAAGAAGGAAGAGTCAGTTGAACTTCAAGGAGTTTGCTTGGGGAGAAGATTCGAGATAAGTTTTTGTTTATCATTTTATAGCTGTAAATGAAATCCAAGTTTTGTGTTATTTTTCCTATGCATTCTGAGTAGTTTTCTCTGTCTTTCTCCTTGTTGTTGAGATTTTATGAAATGGAAAATTGAATTAGTTGTGCTTTAAATATTAAATAAAAATTTATGATAATTTTTTACTTAAATCTTAATTTACTTTCAATTTGGCCAATTGAACTGTTAAAATATGTTGAATTATCAACTATAGTAAAGATTACATCCAAAATTCAGAGAAATCAAAAGCCTTGAAAGGAGGTGCAAATAAATAGGGAAATATTATTTATCGGGCGTAGACTTGGATATTTTAGTGTGACAGACTAAAATCTTCAAATTCGGTCCTATCGTTTTGGAGCTGAAGTGTAGATGTTAGCCCTCAGGCGAGGGGAACGTGGGAGCTCCAAAGTGGCAGCCGGTATCCTCCCAGCCTAGCCGCAGATTCAGTAACCAAGCATAGGATTAGTCAATGTTCTTTATGCCTGGACCAAAGGGTAAAGAATAGGAATGCTCCCATTTGGCACAATATAATTCTAACTAAATTAATTATCCATTCACTTAATTCTCTTAACAAGGAGAAAGATACTTTTCTAAATTACAATCTTCCATTAAGTAATAGAGTTTAGTATAAGCGTTCTTTATTTATATATACTAGATAGTAATTGCATCTGCTGAAATTAGTTCTTAATCTCTAAACTTCCCTGTGGGATCGATATCCAGGTCTCCATTAGAGCCCTTTATTACTTGGACGATACGTATACTTACGTTGATAAAAAGGGGCACATTTGTTATTTTTACTATGTTAAACACTTATATAGTTATAAAGCTCTGCAAACATATCCACCTTGTACGTGCCACCATTGTTGTCAAGTTTTTGGCGCCGTTGCTGGGGAAGTAAAGTAATTATTAAGGTAATTAAAAAAATAATTATTAAAGATAATTACTAGAGTAACGGATTATTTTAAAATCTACTTAAGTTGTGTATGTGTAAATTTGGAACCGAAAGTTTAATACCTTACGATTCAGAATTAGAGCGCCCTATTAAAAGAACTAGAAAACAAAAAGAAATTATAAATTTAAATCAAATAGCAAATAATCCAGCAATTGAAAATACAATTCAACCAAGACCTTTAAGAGATTATGCTAACCCTACATTAAATGAAATTCACTTAACTATCCAAAATCCTGATGTAGTGGCTAATTCATTCGAGCTTAAACCTGTAATTATCCAAATGGTACAGAATAATCAATTTAGTGGTTCACCAAACGAAGATCCTAATTTACATCTTGCTAGTTTTTTGGAACTTTGTGCTACTTTTAAATATGACGAAGTATCTAATGATGCTGTTAGACTTAGGCTTTTTTCTTTTTCTTTAAGGGATAAGGCTAAGATGTGGTTAAATTCGTTAGCACCTGGATCTATTAGAACTTGGGGAGAATTGTCACAAAAATTTCTATCCAAATACTTTCCTCCTTCAAAAACTGCGAAACTTAGAAATGACATAACATCTTTTAGTCAGTTTGATGGAGAATCAATATATGAAGCTTGGGAGAGATTTAAAGATTTTCTTAGGAAATGCCCACATCATGCGTTACAAAATAAGTTAATTATTCAAACTTATTATAATGGATTAGTAGGATCTCTTAGATCTATTATAGATGCTGCTGCTGGAGGTTCATTAATGTCAAAACCATTTGATGAGGCTTATTCATTAATTGAAGAAATGACTATCAACAATTTTCAATGGACTTCTGAAAGGTTAAATCCTAAAAAAATAGCTAGTATCCATGACTCTGATGCAATATCTATGTTAGCTTCTCAGATTGCTGCTATATCTAAAAAATTAGATCATTTTGGAATGAATTATTCTCCTAATATAATAGAAGAAAATTCATCTCGACAACTTATAGATGCTCAAACTTCATATGAAACTTTAAATGCTATTAATAATAAACCTAATAATCCTTATGCAAATTATTACAACCCTGGTTGGAAGAACCATCCAAATTTTAATTGGAATAACAACTCTGCTAATCAACAATGGATGAACAACTCAGTAAACCCATTAGGAAATTCATCTAAGGAAATTCTAATTATAAACCTTCTTGTCCACCTGGATTTAATAATAACTCTCAATTTAAGGAAAAGAAGTTATCTATGGAAGAATTAATATTAAATATGGGTCATCATTTGCAGAATCAAGGAAATCAGCTACAAATTCAAGAGATCCAATTACAAAATCAAGGAAATGCAATTAAAAATATTGAAACTAAACTTGGACATATCGCTACTGCACTTAATAATTGAATTCCTGGAACTTTTCCTAGTAATGTGGAAATAAATCCTAAAGATAAAGGAAAAGAACAAATCAAAGCGATACAGTTACGAAGTGGAAAAGAGTTAGAAATAAGAATACAAAAAGAAACGGAAAGTGAAAAAGAGAAAGTGGAAACTGAAAAAGAAAAGGATCAGCAAGATCGAAATTTAGAATATCCACTAATATCTATGAAAATTTCTGTAGAGAAACCACCACCACCATTTCCTCAGCGATTAAAGCAACATAAAAAGGATAAGCAATTTTCTAAATTTCTTGAAATCCTGAAGAAATTAACGGTGAACATTCCTTTTGTAGAAGCATTAGAACAAATGCCCAATTATGTGAAGTTTATGAAAGATATTTTAAACAAGAAGAGAAAGTTCACAGACAATGAAACGATTGCACTTAGCAAAGAGTGTAGTGCAATTATTCAGAAAAAGCTTCCTGAGAAATTAAAGGATCCTGGTAGTTTCACTATACCTTGTGCTATTAGAGAAAAAAATTATGGAAAAGCTTTGTGTGACTTGGGAGCCAACATCAATCTTATGCCTCAATCAATTTTTAAAAGATTAGGATTTGGAGAAGTCTCACCTACTTCAATAACTCTTCAGTTAGCTGATCATTTAGTGAGATATCCTAAGGGAGTTATTGAAGATGTGTTCGTAAAAGTGGATAAATTTATCTTCCCTATGGATTTTATTTTTTTAGATATGGAGGAAGATAAAGAAATACCTATAATTTTAGGGAGACCATTCTTAGCTACTGGAAGAGCTATGATTAATGTTCAAAAAGGAGAATTAACTATGAGAGTAAACGATCAGGAAGTAACTTTTAACATTGCAAAATCAATGAAATATCCTGCTATAGAAAAAGATTATGAATGTTTTTGAATGGAAATTCTTGAACATCTACGAAATGAAGATTTTAAAGAATACTTTGAAGATAAACCAGAAATAGAAAATACAAAATTAATTGAAGAAACAGACAATGAAAAATTAGATTATATAAAGGAAAGATTTGAGATGTTGGATATTACGGAAAATGCTGAAAAGAATATAGTTTCGTCGATTATTAAACCTCCTGAACTTGAGTTAAAAATTTTACCTACTCATTTGAAGTATGCATTTTTAGGTAACTCTTTAACTTTACCTGTTATTATATCGGTAGAATTAAACGAATCACAAGAGCAAAAACTTCTGGACATTAAAAAAGTATAAGAAATATTTTGGTTGGACCTTAGCAGATATTAAATGAATTAGTCCTTCAATATGTATGCACAAAATTATTTTGGATAATGAACATAAACCAAGAGTTGATCCCCAAAGGAGATTAAACCCAATAATGAAAGATGTAGTCAAGAAAGAAATATTAAAATGGTTAGACAATGGTACTATATATCCTATTTCTGACGATGCTTGGGTAAGCCCAATTCATCGTGTTCCTAAGAAAGGAGGAGTGACTCGTTGAAGCTAATGAAAATAATGATTTAATACCTATAAGACAAGTTACTGGATGGCGTATATGTATTGATTATAGAAAATTAAATGCAGCCACCAGGAAAGATCACTTTTCTTTACCATTTTTAGACCAAATGCTGGATAGACTAGCTGGACACAAATACTTTTGTTTTTTTGATGGATATACTGGCTATCATCAAATTCCTATTGCTCCTGAGGATCAAGAGAAAACTATATTTACCAATCCTTATGGAACATTTGCTTTTCGAAGGATGCCTTTTGGACTATGTAATGCACCTGCAACATTCCAGAGATGTATGATGTCTATATTTAGTAAATTAATTGATGATGGAATAGAAGTATTTATGGATGATTTCTCTGTATTTGGAACATCATTTGAAACATGCTTGGATCATTTTGAAAAAGTTTTGGAGTTATGTGAAAAAACTAACTTAGTTATAAATTGGGAGAAATGTCAATTTATGGTTGCAGGAGGAATTTTATTAGGGCATAAAATTTCGGAAAATGGCATGGAAGTAGACCCTACAAAAATTCAAGTTATAGCTAAATTACCACCTTCTACTATAGTGAGAGGGGTATGAAGTTTTCTTGGACATGCCAGATTTTACAGACGCTACATAAAATATTTTTCAAAAATTACTAAACCTCTTTGCCAACTTTTAGAAAAGGATAAGAAATTTAAATTCACTAAAGAATGCTTAAATGCTTTTGAATTATTAAAAGATAAATTAATCACAACACCTATAATAGTTTCACCTGATTGGGAGAAACCATTTGAACTTATGTGTGATGCTAGTGATTATGCTATAGGAGCTGTTCTTGGTGAAAGGTATGATAAAATTTTTAAAGTTATATACTATGCTAGTAAACTCTCAATCATGCTGAAATTAACTATACAGTCACATAAAAAGAATTATTAGCAAATGTATATGCTTTTGATAAATTTAGATCTTATTTAATTAGAACTAAATGTATTGTGCATACTGATTACTGTGCTATTAAATATTTAATGCAAAAGAAGGATACCAAACCAAGATTAATCAGATGGATATTACTGATGCAAGAATTTGATTTTGAAATAATTAATAGAAAGGGAACTGAAAATCAAATTACGTATCATTTGTCGAAGACTAGAATATATCGAATTGTCCGACACCGACAATGAAATTACGTACAGCTTTCCTGACGAACAACTTTATAATATAAATGAGTGGAAAATACCATGGTATGCTGATATAGTTAATTATATTGTAAGTGATATTTTACCACCCAAGAAAACTCTGCAACAACAGAAGAAATTCATTCACGATGCCAAAACGTATTTTTGGGATGAACCATATTTATATAAATAATGTAAGGATCTAATTATTAGAATATGTATGCCTTATGAAGAAATTGAACAGATCATTCAAAAATGTTACGATTCTGAATTTGGAGGACATTTTGGAACTAATAAAACTGCTTATAAAATTTTACAATCTGGATTTTATTGGCCTACTATTTTTAAAGATGTTTATAGATATATCAAAACTTGTGATAAATGCCAAAGAGTAGGTAATATATCTAGAAGAAATGAAATGCCTCTGAATTTTATATTAGAAGTTGAAATTTTTGATGTTTGGGGATTAGATTTCATGGGACCATTTATTCCTTCATTTGGAAACTCATATATATTAGTTGCTGTTGATTATGTTTCTAAATGGATTGAATCACAAGCCTTACTTCTTTGTAATGCAAAGAGTGTTTCAAAATTTTTAATGAAAAACATTTTCACAAGATACAGAATACCGAGAGTGATTATCACTGACGAAGGATCCCATTTAGGAATAAATATATTAAAAAATTGGCATAAAAATTCAACATTATTCATAAAATGTCGACTGCTTATCATCCAAAAATTAGTGGATTAGCCGAATTTTCTAATCGAGAAATTAAACAAATTCTAGATAAAAACTGTAAACCCTAGTAGATTAGATTGGTCTATAAGACTAGACACTGCATTATGGGCATACAGGACTGCTTATAAAACCCCGACTGGAATGACTCCTTACAGACTTTTTTATGGAAAAACTTATCACTTACCAGTTGAATTAGAGCATAGAGCGTATTGGGCGATTAAAGAATTCAATTATAATTTAAAAGATACTGGTGAGAAGAGATTGTTGCAGATGAATGAATTAGAAGAATTAAGGAATGAATCCTATAATAATGATAGAATTTATAAGGAGAAGATGAAATTATGGCATGATCAGAAGATTAACCAAAAAATTTTGAACCGAGACAAGAAGTTTTGCTTTATAATACAAGATTGAAATTATTTCCTGGGAAATTGAAATCTCGATGGTTAGGACCTTTCACTATAACTCAAATATTTACATACGGAGCTGTAGAAATTGAAGATCAAAAGATTGGACACAGATTTAAAGTAAATGGGCACATATTAAAACCATATTTTGAAGGAAAAAGACCAAATTTTAAAGAGTTTTTAATGCTCAGTCAACCTGATTAATAACTAGAATAGGTCGGGCTGACGACGTTAAACCAAGCGCTTTATGGGAGGCAACCTATAGTTATCTTTATTTATGTGTAATGATTGTATATTTATTTGATTTATTATTAATTATGATATAAAATGAATTCTACTACTCATATTTATCTTTTAATCATCACGATATTGGATCCATAAAAAAAATTGGAAAGCATTTGGACCAGAGTGAAACTGGGCAAATTTTACCTTAGCCACCAACGGCGAGATCAACACCGCCGATAGCGAGTTTTACCCGCCAAAAATCAATTTATATTATTTAAAGAATCCCGCTGACGGTGAGATAGTTGCCGCTGACGGTGAGATCGGTGAATGAACAGTTTAGAGAGTTATTTTGACGGTTTTTGACAATTCTAAGTGTTTTAACTCTTTAAAAACACATAGAACTCAAATTCTAAACCATTTACTTCCTAAAAAAGATTTGAAACTCCACAAAAACTCATTATTATGGCATCCAATCACCTTGAAATCACTAGATCTCGAGTGTTCAATCGAAGAAAATTTATCAGTTATGAGGCCCAGCGAATCTTCAATAAAGTAATGATGAAAAAGAGACTGATCAAAGAAAGAGGATTCGTGAATAGAGGAGTGGAGAATTCATCAACACCTATTGAGGAGATGATTGTGCGACGACGTTGGGAGTTATTATGCTATACAACTTCTGCAGTAGTCATCCCTGTAGTAAAAGAATTCTACTCCAATCTTCACGGAATCAATAACGGAACCGTCTATGTGCGAGGCAGATGGGTAACTTTCACTCCTTCTAGAATTAATGAGTTATATTCAATTGAGAATACACCCATTTTCCACTAATCCAAATATTGTTTCTACAAGAAATAATATGAATGAGATCTATCAATATTTGACTGATGAAGCAGAAGATTGGGAAACAAGAGAAGACGGGTATGTTAGATTTTCTGCATCACTTCTAAACCTCGTCTCTAAACACTGGCACTTCTTTATTTCTTCAAAATTATTACCCACTACGAGGGTAAATAAAGTTTCTAAGGAGTGTGCGATTCTGAATTATTGTATTCAAGCGGGATTACCCATCGATGTTGGTTCAATTATTGTGAAGTCTGCTTTAGTCCTGATTGTTTATGAATCAATTTATGGGCTAGGACATCCTTCAACAATTTTTGCACTATGCAGTCAGTACCAAGTTTCATATGAAGCCTGGGAAAAGGTACTTTTGCCTTGGAAACCCTTAGATCCAACTTATATGTTTCCTACTCTGGATAACGGTAATGAAACAACCATTATTACGGATTAAACATCTCAAAATTCTCTTTCAATCAGGCCCTTTACTGATAAAACAAATCCGATCTTACGGAAACTCAATGGATTGGAAAAAGAGGTACAAAATGTGATGAATTCAATTAATAACATCTCTGATTTATTTGATCATATTGATTGGAAGATGAAGGAACACTTCGATCATTCCGGACATCTTCGAGGCTAGTTTCATACGGCTTTTGTGAAAGAAAGGATGGATTGAAGAAGATTCTACGTAAGAATTTCCTTACGATGCCTTTCTACAATCTATTCGTTCATTTACGTTCTATCGGAGATATCGTAGATGAGTTTAGTACGTGACCTCGACGAGTAGAAGACATTTGTATTTGTTTATGTGTTGAGTTAGTTTGAATTTAATTTTTATGTAATTTGCACTTTTGATATTTTAGATTTTAAGATTTGATCTCAGTATAGATGAGATTATGTGTTGTTTGTTTATATTCAGTGTTTTAAGTATTGTGGTTTGGATTGTGACGTTGAATTTGGTGTGTTAAGGTTGTAAAAATATCTTACTAGTAATGTGGTGTACGAATATTGTAAACACTTGGATTTTATATAAAATTTGTGATGTTTTGTGTTGTGTGAATTTAATTAAGTTAAAATAGTATCTAATCACAGTAAAATATATTTAATTGATTGATTGGACATTAACGAGATTTAAAATGAATTGAAAACATTATAAAATATTAAAAATATTAATTTCTGAAAAATCCCGCCGACAGCGAGATCGACGCCGCCGACGGTTACTTTTTCTAGAGACTTTAAGCCTATTTGAATTATTTAGCTCGCCGACGGTGAGATTTTTCCCGCTGATTGCGAGATCCCGAAAAACACTTTTATTTGACCGGTCAACCGTCACTATTCATCGTCCCCTTCCTCATAACTTCAAAAAAACTGACATAGGGCTTGAGAGATCTTGGATTTGGAGCAATTTCAACACATTTTGACACCGGATTTTATCTTCCCTTGGTAAGAGCTTCACTCCCATGCAAAAATTTTTGATTTTCACCATGTATTTCTTCCACATTTGGGGATTTTGAAAAAATATTGAAATATGGAGAAAATAGTTGGAAGAAATCCATGGAATTCATTTTAGATTATTTTAAGTCACCTTTGGAAGCCATTCTAGTATTATTTTGGAATTTAGTTAAGATTTTTGTAAATTTGATAGATCGAGAAATGACTCCATGACAGAAGAGGCGACTAGATTTTGATGAGACACGATTCGTGAATGCTAAAGCTCAATCAAGATACAACTTTAATATCAAAGCAAGAAAATGCATTCAAGATAAAGTTTTTAAGAATCCGGGAGGAGAAGTGGAACAAATGATCAAAGAGAGAAGATGTGAAAATTTTTGTTATATGACAAATAAAGCTGTAGTTGAAGTCGTAAAAGATTTTTATGCCAATTTGACCCAGATAGAGGATGAGCCTATAAAGGTTAGAGGATTTTTAGTCGATTTTAATGCTGCATGAATAAATTCTTTCTACAAAGTACAAGATCTTCATACCAGTGAGTACGATACATTCGGAACAATGGAAGGACCGCTGGAGGAGGTGATTAACTTTCTCACTGATGGGAAAGGGACTTGGAAAATTAAGCAGCGTGAACGGGTAAACTTCCCCCTTTCTATGTTAAATGCAACCTCTAAGGCTTGACATTATTTTATTTGCTCTAGTTTTCTACCTACTTATCACCATAGTGAAGTCACAAGAGATAGAACGGTTCTGAATTTTTGTATTCAGAACCACAGAAGTATAAATGTGGGGAGTATTATTTATAAAAATATATTAGCCATTACAAAAAGTGAAAGTGGAGGAGGACTAGGACATCCTGGTCTAATTTATACACTCTGCCAATTGTCTGGAGTAGAGGCGAGAGATGATGAGGAATGGGTTGAACCTATGAAACCCATTACCCAGGCTAATATAAAGACTTATGAATCCCACGAAGGATGGAGATCTGGGACTAGGAGCTATGCACCTTCAACTAGTAGGGACATTCCCTCTACCAGTTATGACCCTCCTACCTATAGTTCTCATACCCTTTATGATTTGATGAATGAAATTACTCTGCAGTGGAAAAGTTTTGAAAGGATTGAAGAAAAATTGGAGCATATTGATCAGAGAATTGGAGGATTAGAGCGGAGGCATGATTATGACAGTGATTATCTCCAGAGGCATTCTGAATTTGAGATAGCCTACTATGATGCTGAGAATCGTTATCGGAGAGGAGATCTTGATGTTATATTTCCTGAGTGCCCCCGTTATACTCTCTACCAGCCTACTCCACCTGCTGAACAAGAAGATGAGGATATAGTTTGGGATTTTAATGTTGATGATTAGATTCTATGATTAGATATTTATGTTGTGTGTTTGTTTAGTTGTTTAGTTTATGTATTTTGATTATTATGTTGTGTAAGACATTTAAACTTTGTTTTATAAGTTAAATTTGTGTAGTTTTAAATTTTAATATTTCAAATTGTGATTGTAACTCTGAAACTGGATTAGTGAAATGTATGTGGATGTTGTGTTAAATTGTGCTTAGTATTATAATATGTATAAATTGTGTTAGTATTTTGTACTTATTTCAAAACTTCTTTACCCACCAATTTCTTTAATATTATATATGTGTAGAAAATTATTAACAGTACATGTTAATTAAGTGATAAAAAGAACCTGCAGAACTTCAAAAGGAGAAATACCTAAAGCACGAATGTATGATTTAAATTTACAGTTTGTTTTCTATTCACCCTATATAAATAGATAGAAAAATTTAAGTTTGGGGGAGGGAAAAACAAAAATTTATTATTAAATTGTTCTCAATTTATATTTTCAAAAATTTTAATATAAATGATTTTCTGTAGTAAATTTAATTCAGTAAACTAGAATTAATTTATTTAATTTATTATAGAAAGTTAAAAGAAACACTTTTAGTGATTAAACAAATTTTTTAGATTAAGATATTTGGAATAAAGGATAAGAATATAGTTAACTATTTAAAGTAAGGAAAACTATATTTTAAAATATTAAATTCTAAGGTATTTAGAGGAGAAAGAAAAGATTGAAACTCAATAATGTGAAAACTATGAAATAATATAAGATAAAGAAATATTTCAAGTTTCAAATTTAGGAAGAGGAAAATGAAGTTCAAAATTATTAACAGGCTATCCAGATACAGTAATCCTCACTTGAAAAAAAGAAAAAAAAAGAAAAAGAAAAAGGATTGAAAATCAATCCAAAATGAAAAGAAAAGAAAAACTAAGTGAGGAGAAGCTTGAGGAGATGCCTTATCAAAAAATGGCTTCATTTGAATCAACCTAAAGGGTAAAACTTAGTTATATTTCTAAACTTATATATATGGATTAGTATTTTACTAAATAGTATTTTCATGAATTTCCTATCATCTGAATATCATAAGTAATCTAATATTGCAAATATAATCATTCTTGAAATGAATAGAAGACTAAAACTCTTAAACTTGATAACCAAATAGCCTTATATTTATAGAATTAATTTAATTATCTAAAAATTTTTTCTAATAAACTTTACTATAATACTTATTTAAATTAAATTCATAGTATTTTTGAATTAAAACTTTACTACAAATAATCATTACTTTTATGTAGTATCAAGATTACTTGAGGAAAAGTAATAGTTAAGTTTGGGTGATTTTGATCATAGGAAAATATATTGAGAAATTCATACCAATTTTATATGAAATTGCACTTTAAAGAAATGTATTTTCTATGTTTTATTGCAGGTATGAAGAATTATAGGTAATGGGAGCAAAAAGATCGAAAAGAAGCAAATCTGGAACAAAAAGGACTAAAAGAGATAAAAATTGAACTATCCCGCCGACGACGAGGAATAGGCCACCGAAGGCGTGATTTTTTCTAAAGTTTTTGAATATATTATAAAGGAGCCCGCCAATGGCAAGATCAAGCCAGTCGATAGCGAGCCTTAGCAGTTAGCCAATGTTCTAGAAGCCTGCCGACCGCGCCATCGAGCCTGCCGACGGCGAGAAGGTCGGTTCAAGCAAATGTTCAATGAATTTGGACGCTTTTTGAAGACGTGCCTAAGCAACCTTTTGAAATATTTCTCCCTCTTTAAATAAAGACAGATTTAGGCCGAAAAAGGTGTGTGAGTGTGTTCTTTTGGTGTGTGTGTGTCTTAATCTGAGTCTGGAGAGTCTGTAGTGTGTGAGTGTGTTCTTTTGGTGTGTGTGTCTTAATCTGAGTGTTCTTTTGGTGTGTGTGTCTTAATCTGAGTCCGGAGAGTCTAAGTCTAGAGAGTTTGTACTGTGTGAGTGTGTTCTAGAGAGTTCATTAGTAAGTTTAATTGAGTGTGTTGTATAAGAAGGAAGAGTCAGAGGAACTTTAAGGAGTCTACTTGGGGAGAAGATTCGAGATAAGTTTTTGTTTATCGTTTTATAGCTTTAAATGAAATCTAAGTTTTGTATTATTTTTCCTATACATTCTGAGTAGTTTTCTCTGTCTTTCTCCTTGTTGTTGAGATTTTGTGAAATAGAAAATTGAATTAGTTGTGCCTTAAATATTAAACAAAAATTGTGATAATCTTTTACTTAAATTTTAATTTACTTTCAATTTGGCCAATTGAACTGTTAAAATATGTTGAATTATCAACTATAGTAAAGATTACATCCAAAATTCAGGGAAATCAAAAGCCTTAAAAGGAGGGTGCAAATAAATAGGGAAATATTATTTATCGGGCGTAGAATTGGATATTTTAGTATGACAGACTAAAATCTTCAAATTCGGTCATATCGTTTGGGAGCTAAAGTGTAGATGTTTGCCCTCAGGCGAGGGGAACGTGGGAGCTCGGAAGTGGCAGCCGGTATCCTCCCAGCCTAGCCACAGATTCAGTAACCAAGCATAGGATTAGTCAATGTTCTTTATGCCTGGACCAAAGGGTAAAGAATAGGAATGCTCCTATTTGGCACAATATAATTATAACTAAATTAATTATCCATTCACTTAATTCTCTTAACAAGGTGAAAGATACTTTTTCTAAATTGCAATCTTCCATTAAGTAATAGAGTTTAGTATAAGCGTTCTTTATTTTTGTATACTAGATAGTAATTGCATTTGCTGAAATTAGTTCTTAATCTCTAAACTTCCCTGTGGGATCGATATCTAGGACTCCATTAGAGCCCTTTATTACTTGAACGATACGTATACTTGCGTTGATAAAAAGGGGCACATTTGTTATTTTTACTCTGTTAAACACTTATATAGTTATAAAGCTCCGCAAACATATCCACCCTGTGCGTGCCACCGTTGTTGTCAGTCATCAGAGAAAGAAGATTGGAGAACTTCCGTTACACTACAAATAAAGCTGCTATTGAAGTTGTAAGAGAGTTCTATTCAAATCTGACTCAACTTGAGGATGAGCCTGTCCAAGTAAGAGGATTTTCTGTTGATTTTAATGCTACCCGCATTAATCCTTTTTAAGAGCTTCACGATTACTTTTCTAGCGATTATGAAACATTTGGAACAAGGGAAGGTCCGTTAAACGATGTTATTGACTTTCTAAATGATGGGAAAGGCACTTGGAAAACTAAGAATCGTGAACAGATTAACATTCCTCTTTCTATGATGAATGCCACAACTAGGACTTAGCATTACTTCATTTGTTCTACTCCGCTACCCACCTATCATCATAGTGAAGTTTCAAGAGACAGAGCTATTCTGAATTTCTGCATTCAGAACAATAGAAGTATAAATGTGGGAATAATAATTTACAAGAATATTATGGCTATGATGAAGAGTGAGTCAAGTGGATATTTAGGACATCCTGACCTAATTTATACACTTTATCAATTATCTGGAGTGGAAGTAAGAGATGATGAAGAATTGGTGTATCCTATGAAACCCATTAGTAAAGAAAATTTGAAAACTTAAGAATCCCATGAAGAATGGAGAACTGGGAGTAGGAGCAAGGCACCTTCTACTAGTAGAGACATCCCCTCTACTAGTTATGACCCTCCTGCATCTAGTTCCCCTACCCTTTATGATTTGATGAATGCCATGACCCTGCAGAGGAAAAGTTTTGAGAAGTTAGATGAAAAACTAGAAAGCATTGATCACAGGATTGAAGGATTAGAGCGAAGACATGATCACGATAGTGAGTATCTTCAGCAGCACTCTGATTTTGAGATGGCTTATTATGATGCTCAGGCTAGGTACTACCTAGGAGAGCCTGATGTCATTTTTCCAGAATGCCCCCGTTATACTCATTTCCAGCCAATTCACTTGCTGACCAGGGTGATGAAGACATAGAATGAGATTTTGATGATTGGTTTTTGTGATTGTGATGTGATGTGATTTGATGTATGTGTTTTAGTTTTGTTGTAGTACTTTTATTTTTTATTAATTGTATTCTGTGGACTATATTTTGTTTTTGAGATATGTGTTTAGTTTTGTAGTTTGTATTTTCATTTCTGAATGTTTGTGATGGATTGAGATTGTAATTGTAATTGTGAACTTTTTAAATCTAAATTAGTAAACTGTTTGATCTGTGTGGTAAAATGCATATGCCATGTGTAGTTAATTGTTGTTGTTAAATGTTTTAGTTTTATATACTTGTTTTAAAATTTCCTTATCCCAGCAAATTCTCTAAACTATTATATGTGTAGAAAAGTTTTTTAATATTACAAGTTAGTTGAAGTTAAACATTTTTTAGAAGAATTTGTAAAATTTCAAAAAGACAAAAATGCCTAAAGTGCAAAGGTATGATTTTTTTATATTTAGAATTTTTCTTTCCACCCTGTATTATTTCTACTATGGAAAACTTTAAGTTTGGGGGGGAGAAAAATATTAACTATTAAGTGTTCTCAATTTAACATATTTTCAAAATTTATAAATATGATTTTTGTGATAAAATTTAATTCAGATAACTATATTTAGATTTTATCTAAAAATTCAAAGAAATATTTTTGGTAATGAAAATTAATTTTGTAGGTTAAGATATTTAGTATAAAAGGATAAGAATATAGTTAACTATTTAAAGTAAAGAAAACTATATTTTGAAATATTATGAATCTTAGGAATTTAGTTGAGAAAGAAAAGATTGGGATTGAATGATGTAAAAAACTATGAAATACATATAAGGTAAAGAATGTTTTAAAGTTTCAAATTTAGGAAAAGAAGAGTGAAGTTCAAAATTATTAAAATACTATCCAGATATAGCAATTCTCACTTGAAAAAGAAAATAAGAAAAGGATTGAAAAACAATCCCTGAAAAAAACAGAAAAATATAAAGGATTGAAAAAATAATCCAAAAGGAAAAAAGAAGTGAGGAGAAGCTTGAAGAGATGCCTTATCAAAAATTGGCTTCACTTAGATTAACCTAAAGGGAAAGCTAAAAATATTTCTGAACTTATATTTATGACTAGTTTCTTTACTAGTTGTATCCTCATGAAGTTCCTATCTTCTGAATATTCTAAGTGAATTGATATTGCAACATATAGTCATTCTTGAAATGAATAGAAGACTAGAACTCTTAGACTTGATGACTAGGTAACCTTATATCTGCATGAATTAATCTAATTACTTGAAAATCTTTCTAAGAATTCTTGCTATGATATTTATTTAAATCAAAATTATAGTATTTCTGAATTAAAACTTTACCACAATGAATAATAACTTTTATGTAGTACTAAAGATTACTTGAGGACAAGTAATAGTTAAGTTTAGGGGATTTTGACCCAATGAAAAAATGTTAAGATTTTCATGCCTATTTTATACTAATTTTGATGATATTGCACTTTAAAGAAGGGTATTTTTGATAATTTGTTGCAGATATGAAGATTTAAGGACATTGGAGAAAAAATATGCAAAAAGGAGCTAATTTGGAGCAAAAAGGACCAAAATTATGAAAATTTGATCTAGGGCGCAGACGATGAGATCGACTGCGCCGATGGTGTGGTTTTCTCGAGATTTCAGAATATATTACAAGGGAGCCCACCGACGGTGGAGGTCAAGGCCGCCGACAGCGGGGCCGGTCCAAGGCTAAGTATTCTAAAAGGCCATCGACGGTAGGATCGACGGTTCTTTCACAAGGTGCATTGGATGTGGACGATTTTGGAAGGGATGCTTGGAAAACTCTTGGAGACTCTTCAATTACTTTAAAAGGAACAATTTGGGGCCAAAAATAGTGTCACTTAGTGTCAAAAAGAGAGTCCACTAGTGTCCATTGTTGTTATCTGCGAGTGTTAATTAGTGAGTTCAGATAGAGATATTTGTGAGGAATTCTTCGAGGGATTATAAGAGTGGAAGGGAAGTGAGAGATTCTTTCTACATTGCCGTTTCAAAGGAGAATTCTGCGTACTGTAAAGAAAGGAAGAGATTCAGAGGAACTTCAAAGAGTTTGCTTGGGGAGGAATTTAAGATAAGTTGTATTTACTTGTTTTATTTTGTAGAACTTTGCTTTTATATATGAAATCCAAGTTTTATTGTATCCTGTTGACCTCATTTTTGGTGAGGTCTTTTGCTTCTCTCCTTAGTACTTAGGATCTAGCCATAGGCTTTTCCTTTGACTAATCTTAGAGGACTAGAAGAGGAACCCACCCTTTAGAAATTCAAACACCTCTTGACTCCCTGCAAACCCCACAAGCTTAATTGTAGACCCCTAATCACCTAGAGGGTTGAAATCAAATGTGGAGGTTTAAAGGATGAGTTCCCTATAAGATCTTTCTGGCCTTAGGACTACCCTGGGTGGCCTGGTCTGGTGAGGGTTGACTTGCACATACACTACACTCTCACACACATTCCAAGTCCTAAAACCACACTCTCACCCAACTTGACTTCTTGACTCATGTAGGAAATTCATATGGATGGTCCTTAACCCCTAAGCCCCTGGCTAAGAGGATTAGGAACAACATAGTGAATGCCTCAAATGAGCCCTCTTATGGCTCATATGAGCTTAATATGGCTTCATGGCTCAACCAAAGTGATTCCATCCTACTCAAATTTGATCAATCATCATTTTCCCAAAATTTCAATTTTTGACCCCCGGGGCCCTACACCCATTAAACCTACCAAATGCCCTTGGAACTACCCAAAATTTGCAAAATCACCTAAATTACCCAAAATTCCTCAAAATCAATCCTAAACATTTCCCCCCACTCAAATTGACCACCTTTAGCCAAAAATACCAAAAATTCCAAAAGTACCCTCAAAATACCCAAAATGCCCTTCTTAGCCCAAAAATCCAAAAATTCAGAAAATTCCCAAAAAATTCCAAAAAATCCCAAATATTCCCAGTTTCATTTTGTTCAACTACACCATAGGCCAATTTAGCCAATTTACCCCACTTTTACTAAAACCCCCAATTTGACCCATTTTTAACCCAAGTGAACCCAATGTCAAACCAAACCACCCCAATTGACCTCAATTTTGGTCCAATTCAATTATAAACTTCAAATAAATATCCCCAACATCAAGTTAGACCAAATCCAAGTTCAATTTGATTGATATTTGAGCCCAATTTCAATTTGAAGCCTAAGGCCCAAGTTTGGCCCATGACCTAAACCTAGCTCAAGCCCATCCAATTCAACTCCAATTAGCCCCAAATCTTTTCTAAAGCCTTCCTAACATCCCCATAAACAAAACACTAACTCGATTTGCCCAAAATTTGAACCTAAACTCCACCCAAACCTAACCCAAAACCAAAATCCCTTAAATTGACCTAAGCCTAAACCTATCCCAAATGGCCCCAAATCCCAAAATCAAAGCCCAACCAAAGTTGAAAACTCTTTGTGACACTCCCATAAAAATTTCTCAACATTAATTTTACATCAAATCCAACTTTAGCCCAACATTAAACCAAGTTAGCCCAATTTGAACCACTTTGGCCCCTTTACTAAGAGACCCCACATTAAACCCAATTCAATTCAAAATCACTTTAAACTTGTTTCAAATCACTCATGACACATGCCTAAACCAATTGTAACATTTATTTGACATGGTCCTTCACAAAACGTTCATCCAAAAGCCCATTTTAAAATCCAAAAGCCCACTTCCATGAAGCCTTTAAAAGCCCACTTTCACCAAATCCAAAAGCCCAAAAATTCATCCAAAGTCCATATGACACTCTTCTTCATCATGCATTCAATTAAAATCATCCCTAAGTCCTAAACCAATGATCAAATAATTCTAAATAAAGCTTCCATCCAAATTTCCACCAAAAAAATCCAAAATCCTTAAAATCCATTTTTATGAAATTGACCAAACTTTTTCCAAGCCAAATGTGAGCCATTGAGCCATGTATAAGCCACATGGAAGCCATGGAAGCCACTTTCCACCTCACCAAGCCATTAATGGCAAGAAGAGGGGACCCTTTCCTAATCATTCATTAAGCCCTTTTAACCATATTCATGTCACACTCTAAACCATGCTTAGCCACCTCACCATGGATGGAGACTTCACCACTCCAATTCAGCTGACCCAAATGATACCCTAAACCCAAAACCAGGTCATGGGAGGGTGCACCCAACCCATTTGCATGAGTTGACCAAACCAAGCCTAAAATAGCCCTTTCCCCATACCATTTAAATCAAACCACTTTACACATGTCCAAAGCCAATTGAGTTCACCAAATCCCGCCCTGACCCCACTGGTCAAGATGGTGACTCGACTCGCCGGCCGCGCCTACCACGACCGCTGGAAAACCCCATGGCCTAGAGCTTTATGTGAGCAAAAAAAAATTCAAAACTCACCTGCTAATCTGTCCCAACCCCAATGGCCACTGGAGCTCTTCTTCTCCTCTCCTGAGCAGCTGATCCCAGCCTTCAATTTCCCCTGGAAGCCCTCCAGCCATGGCTATTTAAACACCACCACCTCTTAGCCAAAAGAGAGTTGAACCAAACCTTAAGGAAACTCTGCCAAAATTATTCCAGACTCCTCCCCAGACATAGAGAACTTGATCCCCACTGAAATCCAGCCCTAAAACCCTCTCTGTGAGCTAAATTTCTGAGTTGAAAATCCACCCAAAAAATAAGACACTTCACCATAGTGAGCCAATCTCCAAATTGATTGGTCCTACACCTTCACCAGACCAAGAGGAGAAGTTCCCCAGCAAAGCCCCCTCACCGAGCCAGCCATTGCTTCCGACCTCCAAGCTTTGTGATCGACCTTGGTCACTTTCATACTTAGACCATTCCCCAGAGCCAGAGACTTCATCTGTAGCTTTCTTGGACTCAATCGAAGGTGACACAACTCTCAGATCGAAGCTTCACTTCTCTGAGCAAAGGTATGAACTCATTCTTCCTCCCGAGCTTCCAACAATTCTCCATTTTGTTTGGGTTAACTTCATAGCCTATAAACCATATGGATGTGTTTGTCTCTTCAAGATGAATCCATAGAGCATAAGAACACAAAAATCCATTGAGAATCGAGTGAGATCTTAGGGTTTCAGTGTGGACGGTCACGGGTGCACACCAGTCGTAGACGATGACCAGGAGCCGTTGGATCGCGCGTGTATCGAGCGGACGGTCGAGATCAAGTCAGACGGAACAATGGTACATGAACCGCGGGACGCGTGGCTACTGACTCAAATGGCGGCGTCGAATGGGAGCGCGACACGTAGGGGCTTCGGAGCTGTCGAGGTTGACGCGGCGCCGCGTGGATAAGTAGGAAATTAGGGTATTTTTGAATTATTTAAATGCCCTGAACTTTAAAAATTCATATCTTTGCATAGAAAAATCAAAAAAATAAAATAAAAATACCCTCTTGCTCAGTAAACAGAGGAGAATAATGTGGAAAAGAAATAAAGTTAATTAGATGAGTATTTTATTTTTAATAATTTATTTACTGTTTTCAATGTTTTGATTCTCCATTTGCATACATAATTTACCATGGCATGAGACCATAGGGCTTTTGAAGCCTCTGATCTTGGGAACATTCCCTGATTTTTTCAAGGTCAGAGGCCATCTCTGTGAAAAGTTATTGAATTTTCAAGTTCATGTCACTGTTTTAGGTATTTTAATTCCAATAATTAGCATATTGTAAAATAAATTCTAAGAAAATTTGTTGATATTTCTTAGGACTAGAGGACCCTATGAAAAATAATTTTGAGTTAATTCATTCATAATAACCCTAATTGGCCTAAACCCCTAAAATTGAATTTGAATTAATTAGGGTTAACCACACATCAAATTGACTTGAAAACAATTCTCCATTACTCCTTAGGGTCAGAGGAACCTTATATAAAATTTTGAAATCAATTGGAAATGTTTAACCCCACTAAATGGATTAATTAAGTCACATAACTAAAATTAAACTTTAAAAATTCATAACTCTAAAAATAATTTTAAAAAATTCACAAAATAGGTTTTGGAGCTTCTCTGGTATCAGAGGAGTTTAGGAAAATTAAAATTGGAATTTTCTAATAAAGTTGATTTTTCACAATATTTTAATATTTTAATAATTAAAAAATAATAAAAAACACAAAAATATTAAAAATCATAAAAATGTCACATTTTGATTCCTAATCACTTAGGAATAAACCACATATTTTTCCTAAGTCCCTAGGATAAAATATTGAATTTTAAAGGCTTAATGTAATTTTTAATATTAAAAAATGAGTTTTTATCCTTTTTCACTAAAATAATTCTAATAAATCAAAGAAAAATCAAAAAATTATAAACTTTGTTTCTCTAAACTCCTTGAGGTTAGAGAGATTTAAGAAAAATATAAAATCTATTTTTTAACTTTTATTTTATTTTATAATTAATTAATACTCTAAAATTTAAAATAATTATAATAAATAAAATATAATTCAGAAAATCACAAAAATTGGTCCAAGTGGTCCCCTGGTCATTAAGAACATCCAATAATTTTTTTAAGGACAGAAACCTTTCCTTGGTCATGTTGTTGAATTTTCTTTGAAAACCCTTATTTTCTACTAAAAATAATTATATAAATAAATTAAATTCAGAAAAATCATATTTTCTCCTCTAATATCTTAATTGACATGTGAGTGAAGTGATATAAAAATTTCAAATTCATTTGAGCTCAATTTAGTGAGTTATGAAATAAATAAGCTTAAAAGGGCATAAAGGTAATTAAAAATTTTAACCCTTAATTAAAACTTTAGGTTTAATCAAAATGGAGGGTAAAATATTTGATTTTAATTTTCTCTTGGATGTTTGAAATTTAGGGAAATTAAGTGGTAGAAACCCAATAAACACTTTGAAAATATCAAAATGAAACTTTAATTAATTAAATAATTTAAATTTTGGAAAGAATATATTTAAAACTTATAATATTAAAATAGGGATATTATTAAGGGATATTTATTCTTTAATTTAAAAATCCCTAAATAAGTCATTTTAACAATATTTAATTCTTAATTAAAAATTAAAATAATGATCCAAATTAAAAATTAAAACTAAAATTAAATTAAATTAAATTTAAAATATTGAAACTAAAATTAAAACTTAAATTAAATTAAATTAAATTAAATTAAATTAAATTAAATTAAACTAAAATTAAAATTAAACTAAATTTAAATTAAACTAAATTAAAATTAAACTAAATTAAATTAAACTAAATTAATTTAATTTAAATTAAATTAAATTAAATTAAATTAAATTTAAATTAAATTAAAATCAAATTGAATTAAATTAAATTAAAATCATTTAACAACAAACCTAAATGAAATCGTTAAGAGTTAAATTAAAACATATCAATAATTTCAACACCTTTTTCTATCTAAGTGAATTTAAAACATAAACATCAATTTGAAATACTAAGATAATTAAAAATGTAAAGATTTAAATTAAATTTAAAATAATTTGAACACTATTCCAAACTTAAAATTATTAATTAAAACCTCATAATTAAATTAAAACACTTTAAACCATTAACTCAAACCTTAAATTAAGAATAATTAAAAATCCTCGATAAACCAACTTGCCCTTAAAGGTTTTAATTATTATAACTCTTAAATAGAGTATTAAGTGAAATGTCACTTCATTCATCAGGTAATCAAATACCCTAAGTTCACTGAGTAAGAGACAAAGCTTAACCAAACCCTTGGATGATCAATTCACCTGTGCAACTAAATTCATTTGGACTCAAAATAATCCCAGAAATATTGAAAAGATGTTTAGGACTCGTCCTAAGCACTTCCTCAATATGACGGGATGTTTTAGAAGAACAACTGAATTTAATTGTTCTTTGATGAAGAAAATCATCCTTAAACCAAACCAAAAACCTAGACGTCATAGGACATGACTAGTTACAGGATTAGGAATTTGGTAGACAACCAAAACCCTTCCCTTAGCTTTACTTAGGTATATGTTGAAATATTTAAATGCCTTAACATGTGTTTCAAGTGCAGCTTGGGATGACGGGAAGACCCTCCAGGTACGCTTTTTATTTTATTGCAATTTACTTTATTACAATTTACTTGCATGCACTGTGCTTTACTTTTCTTGCATGATAAACAAGACTGTTGCATGAAAACCAACACCTTTAAGATAGTCCCTGAACTGAAACCAAAACTAAATTAAAAGTCATTGCAAGATAAAATTCACCGCCACAACATTCCAAAATATAAAACAACTCAAAATTTAATCACCAAACGGAACAACAAAACTACAATCACAACTAAATTAAAACGTCTCATTGAATGATCGGGAATACCTCGGATGATGTAACCCACGTGTTGCTAACGGGATTTCCCACGGTCTAAATGAAAGTGTGGAACTCATTCAGTTGAGTTTAGTAAATTCATCTGGACTAAGTGAATTCGATGAAAATAATGGTGCCGGGATGACGGAACCGTGAGATCTTAATCGGTTCTGTTTAATTAACTTTAAGATTTGTTTTAATTAAAACACTAAAAAACACTTGGATTTTAAAATTTTCTCTAAACCAAAACACTTCTCTCATCTCCTGATTTATGACTTCTAAAACTAAACCTCTGCAACAACAAGGAGCTCGAAGCACGGTGGACAGCACGACCATCTTCGTCAAGAAACTGGAATCTACATCAGTTAAAACTTTCTTAAAATTAAATAACCAAGCCATAGGACTTCGAGGTAGTTGGCCTGGTGCAACATAAATCCTCAACTCTTCGTTAGGCATTTGCATGATAATGTCATGTAAATTAAGCCCTAACCGGTCTTAGGACTCCGAGGTAGTCGTTCGGTATGACATAAACCCTCATATCTTCGAGGCTGTTTGTGTGATTATATCATACAAATAAAAGTCCTAATTAATTAAAAATTGGCAGGATTGCAACATTAAATAAACTCCCAAATTGAAGCCAAACAATAGGATAGTTTGGGAAGTTGCCAAGATTCTACTTGGATCCTCAACTTCTCCTACTTCTCTTCCTTTGAACTCCTGAAATTAACTGTTCCAAATTTGATCCATTCCCTATTGAAATTCCAAAATTCAATCATTTGAAAACCTTAAACTTTGAAATTCTTGAGAGCAAAACCACTGATCATTATCGAGAGTTTTCTTAAATGATTCCCGACATTTAAGATGTAATTAACTATAGGGGCTTGCCCTTATAGGGAACTTTAAGAACCCAGGTAATATAAACCCTGTTTAATTTCTTTATATTAAATAGGGGAATTTGTCGGCTTATAAAATTGGTTCGCAGACCAAACATATGTCACAAATCTTCTAGTTGATTTAATCGAGCCCCATAGTCAAGCAGTGTGTCTGTCCTTCGAGATAGATACACGGTTTGTGATGTGGTGCTCGTTTATATAAACTATTTGGGATGTGGGATCAGTTTGATTTCATATCTTAAAATTCTTAAACTTAAAATTATTTTCAAAATCAAATGCTACTTTTTAAATTATATATATTTATATTTAAAAATTAAATTTAAAATTTAAAATTCACCGACAATTTCTGTTAGGCGACCCCTTTTCAAAAATACAACACTCAACCTAAAAATATGCCGACATATCCTCTCCATGAAATCTGAGTAGTTTTTCTGTCTTTCTCATTGTTTTGATTTTTATGTGAAATGGTAAATTGAATTAGTGTGCCAAGAAAAGTTTAAAGAAGTTGTGATAATCTTTTACTTAAATCTTAATTTACTTTCAATCCGGCCAATTGATTGGTTAAAACATGTTGAGTTTAACAACTATAGTAAAGATTTCATCCGAGATTCAGGGAGGTCAAAGTCCTTGGAAGTAGGGTGCAAATAAATAGGGAAATAATATTCATTAGGCATAAAATTGGAGATTTTAGAGTGATAAACTTAAATCCTCAATTCGGTCCTATCCTTTGGGTGCTGAAGTGTATATGTTAGCCCTCAGGTGAGGGGAACGTGGGAGCTCCAAAGTGAGAGCTGGTATCCTCCCAGCCTAGCTGCAGATTCAGTTACCAAGCATAGGATTAGTCAATATTCTTTATGCATGGACCAAAGGGTAAAGAATAGTTATGATCCAATTTGGCATAACACCGTTTTAAACTAATTCTAATTATTTATTCACTTAACTTTCTTAACAAAGGAGAAAGATTCTTGCTTATATATTTGAACTTCACTTTATTAGTAGAATTAGTTATCTATTAGTCTACTTTAATAAAACTTCATATTATTGTCGATTGCTTATTAATGACAGATAGGTAATTTTGATTTCCAAGTTGTGATTCTGAATTGATTTCTATAATCCTAGTCTGTAGCCTCTATAATATTCCCTGTGGGATCGATATCCAGGACTCCACTAGAGCCCTGTATTACTTGAGCGATACGTATACTTGCGTTGAATAGTAACTTTGCTATTAAAAGAATACATTATATACTTGTTACAAAAATTTAAATTACGCTAGTGCGCGGAGTCGGCTTCAAGTGAGGAACCCACAATGAAAATTACCTAGAGATAACCAGTAAATAATATGAGAATAACTCACATTTGGTTCCCCTTCATAACCTACACAAAAAATTAAATTAAAGCAAGTATAACCCAGAAATACCTCTTAAATAACCCACACGCGGTTCAACTTAACAGTTTGGATAAAATGATGAAATTAACCTGGCCGGAGATATGCTAGAAATAACCCACGAGGTTCGGCTGAATAACTTGCGCAGAGCAGTTAAAATGACCTAGATATAATATAGAAATAATTCACAAGTAGCCCCATGGTTAAGTTGAAGAACTTGCATAGGAGAATGAAAATAACACATATATAACCTGGAAATGCCTCCAAAATAACGCAATCACGGTTCAACTTAATAACTTAGACAGAATCATGAGAATAACTTAGGCATAACTCGAAGATAACTTGAAAATAACTCATGTGCGGTTCTGCTAAATAACTTGCGTAGAACAGTTAAAATAATATAGATATAATTCAGAAATAACTCACAAGTAGTCTCTACAATTCTGCTAAACAAATTGCGCAAGAGAATGAAAACAACACATGGATAAGCCATAAATACCTCCTTAATAGCCTACATGCGGTTCAACTTAACAATTTGGATAGAACAATGAGAATAACTTAGCCATAACCCGGAGATTACCTGAAAATAACCCACCCACTATTTCGCTGAATAATTTCGTAAAATAGTTAAAATAACCTAGATATAATCCAGAAATTACTCACAAGTAGTCCCCACGATTCTACTGAATAAATTGCACAGGAGAATGAAAGTAACCCACGCATAACCCGAAAAAACTTCCCAAATAACCCATGTAGAAGTTATTACAAGGTTATTGTGGGGTTATTATGGGTTATTGCGGGATTTTTGCGAACAATTGCTTCGAAGTATAATCGCAAAAACCAATCCTGGCCTGGTATTGACAATAAATTCAACAATGATTTATATATTACACTATGCATAAAAAAACAAAATAAAGCATATATTACATAATATCAACATATCTTAAACTAAAAAAAAAACATATATTACACAAATCTTTTTATTCTTTTGCTTATAAAAAAACGACACATATTACCCAACATTCACAAATCTTTTTAGATATCCATAGAATGTATATAAAATTTTTTTTTTAATATACACAAATTTTTTGATTTCCATTAAGCAAATTTCAACCAGTACATTGCTACAGGTAAACCGTTCGACACATGCTTTGTGAGAAGGAGAATTTTGATGCATATCTAAGCTGTTATGGAAGCATGGTTCACTGAAATTCAAAAAGAGTATTCTTGGTATTGAACAAGTGTGCCTCATTAAAATGTCATGAGGTAGGTGTTAACTTGATTTCGAAAAAATTTGTGGGATATTGTGAAAGCAAAACTTAGCAGGAATAAAGGCATCCCAAGTGACATGAACCATGACTCGTGACAGAAATCTAAACTAGAATGCCAACATGGTTTCTATTGAATAATAAATTCCATTTCCACTAATCAAATTTCAAGCACTACATTGACACAGGTAAACCCTTCAATACATGCTTTGAAAAAGTAAGAATCACCTCTCCTTGCAAAGCTTGTATCAAACGGTTTACCCCTGTTAATGTACTGTTTGAGATTTGATTAATGGAAATAGAATTTACTATTCAAGAGAAACCATGTTGAGTTTCTAGTTTAGACGTCTGCATTAGTTCAGGAGTACAAGATTTAGGGTTTGGGTCACTAGGGTTGCCTTTAACTTTCTTAAGTATCTCTTTCATAATATCCAAAATTTTTTCTAAAGATAGCTTAACGCCTGCCTCTTGATGCCTTTTTGAGGCACACTTGTTCAATATGAAGAACACTTTTTTATGCTTTTTAATGGACAATATTATCATACTAGCTCAAATTTGCACCCACATTTTCCTTCTTGCAAAGCATGTATTGAAGGTGTATTTTTCTGTTGGCTTAGATCTCACTAATGGAATGCATCTATATTTCGGCGTATGTTGGTTTCAGCATGACGTGTTCCTAATGTAAATACAAATGAACATTAAAAAAATTACTTTAATTCAAAAAATAGAATGATAGTTTTAAATTTGAACTTTATACTTGACTGAGAGAATCTAACACTGCGAACATATTTGCCCTGCATTGGATCTATGGTTCTTGGCTTGTGGACGCTGCTTGATCCTTTCTTGTGAGCAGTGGTTCAACTTAGAGAAAAATAATGCTACACAGAATAATAATTTTTAGGAATGTAAATATATATACTTTCAGCTCTCTTACTTTTCTCCTAGTATCCTTTCAACCTGGAATTGGATATTCCTTTCGGCCTCATTTTTGTGGGTTCATTCAAATTACATTCTTTGATTGGTGATTTCTTTTTTTTTGGTTTTTTATTTGGTTGAGGTTCTTTCCCAAATAATATGTCTTCCACACCTATAGATAACATTTTGAATGATTCTAGCGTGAATATCTTGGTACATTCATTGCCTTTTGATTTATTAAATAGTTGATACTCAAACTTTTGAGAGTGTTAGTGAAATAAAAGGCCACTAGATGTTTTAACAAACATTTGGGATTGCTTGCGATGTTTGTATCCCAAACAATTATAGTTGTCTTTTTTTGGCTTTAACAAAGTATTAGTCAGGAATCTTAGTTAAATTCACCGCATGAAGAACACGTAGACAATGAGCATAAAGTAAACCCATCATTTCAAATTTCTTGCAGCTGTACGTGATCTCACAATTGACCTTATCAAATTTAACAATCCAGGGTTTGTTCATCATGAGATTATCCAAATTCTTTACATGGAATTCAAATTCAATATGAGATGAGACATCGACAGTTACCCCACATAACCAATGCAGTAACTCTTCCTCAAATATTAAGTAGAGCTTCTGCGTGTAATACGAAGCAGCTTGCCTCAACATTAGGCTTCTTTTAACTGTGGGTGCAATAATGGTCTGGTAACTTCTGAAGTCTTCATCCTTTTTTTTTTCTTCTCTAAAATTTGATAACATTTTCAAGAACCAGAAAACAATCAGTGAGAGAGCTTGTGGGCTTAGAGACACCGTGACAGACATTATTTGTAGACTCACTTCTTTGCCTTGATAGGATTCTCATTCTTAATATTTCTTTTTGAATGTAATTGACAACTTGTGTCTTATATGGTACAAATCATCTAACTACATGTTGCTATATAAGTTTCATCTCTCAATAATTGTAGACCAAGTCTCTTCAAACTCCTCTTCGGAATCACACTTGTTCATGCATTTATAGAATAACTTGTTCACACTCTTGTAAGGCATGTCACAATGGACATTCGAAGGAAATTTCTAATGGATATACCACTGATATAAATTATGCCTTATAGATGGAAGAAAATCTTCAACGGCTCTTGCCATCGCTTGATCTTGATCTGTAAAAATATTAATGGATGCTTATCATCCATTATTTGATTGAGTTATTTGAATAACCAATTGAAAGACGCAATCGTCTTATCGGATAAGAAGCCAACTTTGAAGAGAACATTTTGTCAATGGTGGTTAAACCCTACAAAAAGAGCACAATATAAATTATAATTATTCAATTGGTAGCTAGTATAAAAAATGATGACATCTCAGAAATAGTCGTAATTAAGCTTGCAGGACCCATTACTCTATAAAAAGCTTGTCAGTCTACCATCCTCATAAGTTTAGAAGTCTCACGCAAACATGTTGTCCTCATTTTGGCTCTCCATGAACATTTTAACTGAGAATTGTCATCACTTGTTCAGTTCTATTTTTCCTTTGTCTTTGAATAAAGTTGTAGGCATTTTGCTTCATATATTCCAGGTTTTCTACTCTTCCAACCTCTATAGCAAGGAAGTTAAACGCGTTCGCTGCTCCAATCCCTGATCCCGTCATTGATATGAGCAAATCAAAATTTAACTCGCTAATCTTCCTACTGGAACATTGAAGATGCTTATCACTAACTTTTTACAAGGGGTGGCTATGACTTTCTAAAAATTTCTTAATGTCCAATTGCCATCAACAACGATAACATATCAAACAATGGCTTGACAGTCAGTCATTGTCTCTGCTTTTTGTACTTCACTGTATTGGTGAATTGTGGCTTTTTCTTGCGACTAACTTTTTCACAAATATAATCCCTCATCTTAATCTGTTTGAGTTAGGCTATTGTGGTCCTTGTGGACAGTAAATCCAACATGATGTGCATAGGCAAAATAGAGTTCATAAGCTTCTTTCTCTTTACAGAAAATTGTATTAAGAAATTTGCCAACAACTGGATCATTGCAAACATTTTCGGGCTTAAAGAACTAAAATTTGCATTATATCATAAAGATGATTAGATATGCAGATAACACCACAACCTAAACACCAAAATATCAAAAAATTAATAACAAATTAAGAACACATTAATACCCAATTAACACCAGAATAGCACCGAGATAAACACCATCATAGAACAACAATAATATTTTGTAGTTATTTAGGGTATAAACTTGAGGTTCAATTCAGGGGAGGACCAGGAAGAAAATAACCCCAACATAACTTCTAAATAACCCTAAAATAACTCAAAAATTAATTCAAAGTAGCCTGAAAATTATTCTAGGGTTAATGTTAGGTTATTGTATGGTTAATTTAGGGTCTTTTTAGAGTTATTCTGTGGTCATTATTGGGTTATTATAAGGATATATAAGCGTTAATTTCAAATTAAAATCAAACTTTTTTAGGAGTTGTTTAGGGGTTATTGTTGGGTTATTCTTCATTTATTTAAGAGTTCTTTTATGTTTAGTTTCGATTTTATTATTGGATTATTTCTTGGGTTATTATGGGATATTTAGAAGTTAGTCTGAAGCTATTTTCAATTTTTTTGAGGTCATTACGTGGTTATTGTTGGGTTATTGATAGCGATATGTGATATGGCCTCGACCCGTAACTATGCCTACAATTTATCCTTTAATTAATATTTTAAAGGGTAGAATGCAAAAAATATTTTGCTCACCAGAGGTACTATGCAAGTAGATGTATCGTATCCAATAATACAAGGCTCTATTGAAGTCCTGGTTATCGATCCCACAGGGAAGATTAATTTAAGAAATTAATAGAATTTCAAATTAAAAGTAATTATAATTTTTATTTCTTTTCAAAAATCAGATTTTAAGTTTTAAGAAACTTCTACTAGATTTAAGTAAAGTAGCAATAAAGTAAAGGTTGACGCAGTTATAAATAAAACAACTTTCTCCTTTTCTACTAATCCAAGATATTTCAGAAAAACTATCATTCGTGGAGAATTTGAAATTATGATATTGCGCCAAATAGAAGCAATCATATTCTTTACCTTCGCTCGATCCTATAAAGAATATTGGCTAATCTATAGATTGGTTCAGAATGTATTCTTAGTAGAATGGGTTAATCTAAACTCACACTTCTAGATGTCTAAGGGTGGCTATGGTCGGCCCTACTAGTGACCCGTTCCCTTTCTATAAACCAAATTATTAGAATTTATTCTGTCACTCTAAAAACTAATTAATTCAACACCCAATAAATAATATCTTTCTATTTATTTGCACTTCACCTTGAATAACCCGCACATGGCCTTCGATTACCCAAGGATTCATGTGATATCTACTAGTTAAGAACTCATCTCCGGATAGGTCTCAGAACTCTTCAACAGATTTTAACAATTCAAATGGCCAGTTTAAAAAGTAAATTAAGATCAGGTATGAATATCATCACAATAATTTTTAAAATTAAGTTTAAGTTCTCCTACGAAATTAAATTATCTTTATTATCTTTTCATGGTTGAAAGGAGAAAGAAACATAACTAATTAGAACACATTAAATTCACACAACAAAACATATTTATAAAACATTGAACGAAGTTACAAAATACTTATCTGGAATGTTCCTTCAAGTGATCCTTTGACTCCTACTGACTCCAATGCAAAGTACAGGACTTCAACGACACCAACTCTCACAAACTCTCACTTACTACTGAAGGAATTGAGTAGTAACACTCAAAGTAACTAAAATAAACTAAAATAAACTGACTAAATACTTAAGAAGAATATTTGGGGGCTCTCTATAATTATTTTTGGGCGCGGGAGAGCTCTCTTTTATGTAGAAATGTCTCCTATTTATAAAGCTTCGAAAATGACTAGGGGTTGCTTAAGGTACCTCTTCAAAATTTGTCCAAATACAATGAATCTTCTAGAAAGTAACTATGGCGCCTAGGAGCCGGGATATGGCGCCTAGGCGCCGGACTCCGTAACCAGGTCTTCACACCGCTTCACTTTGGATCACACCTCTTCACAATTAAAATCGTTTTCCTGTGTCCAGATGCATTGTATCACATGTCATATGTATCAGGAGTAACTTCCAGTCTTCTAGAAGGACTGATAATCGCTTAACACCGTCAAAATAACTGCCCAAAGTTGTCAAAAATCTTATCTGCTTCAGTATCAAACTAGTGCCTAGGCGCCAGACCTTTAATTTTGGAAATTTTGCTTTTTAGCTCTATTTTTGCTCCTTTTTGCTCCTTTTTCCTTCTTGAACTCTTTTTTTCATCACCTATATCCAAAAACATAAAAAATTTTTCATTAAAGCTTAATATCCTTAAAAAATTGAATCATAAATAAGGCATAAAAATAGGTACTTTTTAAGTGGATCAAATTCCCCAAACTTAAATGTTACTTATCCTCAAGTAACCCTTTTTATTACATAAAATGTATAACATTTTGAATGAAGTTTAAATATTTAAGATTCCTTGTAATTTTTGGTTTTATAAATGCTCTAGTAAATTATTAACCAAATTTCACTAATTAAGGTTAATTTTAAGAATTTAAAGAATACTTAACTACCAAATCATAAGAATTTAAAATTTTCATTTATTTCAAGGATAATTGTAATTTATCATATTAAGATCACATAGATAATTTACAAGAAAAAGAATTTCATGAAAAATTTTCTAGTAAGGATGCTTGTACATAAAAATTAAGTTAAAAATGTAATTAGTTTTCTTCCTATAAGATAATTCAAGTGAAGCCAATTTTTGATTAGACATCTCCTTAAGCTTCTTCTCACATTTCTTTTTTTGCTCTTTTTTTCTTCTTTTTTTTTCTTCTTTTCTTTTTTTTTTCTTTTTCTTTTTCTTAAGGATAATTTTCAATCCCCTTTTTCACAATTCGTAAGGATTACTATATCTGGATAGCCTGTTAATGATTTTGAACTTCACTATCCTTAACTTATATTTAAAAACTTATACATTTTCACTTAATAAATATGACATTCTTAATAAGTATTTTTAAAAAATTATTTCAATCTTTTGTTTTTCAAGTAATAATCTTGATTCCTTAGTATTTCAAAAATACAATTCTCTTTACTATAAATGGAAAAATTTTTAATCTTATTATTCTTTAAGTTAAATAATTCTATTCTTAAAATCAATCAAAATTATTAAAATTTTAGTTAAGTTTACTAAATTATTTATAAATTCAAATATTTTAGTAATCTTAAATAAATTTTTCATTCCTTATGTTATGTTAATATTTTTAAAGAAAATATTAGTACATTAAGGACAAATAATATTTAAATTTCAAAGAAATTTTCCCTTCCCCCAAACTTTAGTTTTGTATAAACATGAATCTTGAATATTTCTAAAGCATGAGAGAAAGAATAGCATATTTCTACCAGGAATTTTTCTAAGTATATGAAAAATAATCTAGAAAGGAAAATTTTATTTCTATACATGCTTTTTATGAATATAAAAGAAAGGTCTAAGCATAGTAAGCATGAACAATTTCTACAAAAATTATTTTTTTTATAATTTTAAACAAAAATAACTAAACTAAACAAGTCTACTGATTACTATACTAAAACATAAGCAAAATATCCCATTATAAAAATAAACTCTAACAATCCAACAATCATCAATACAACAATAAGTGTCTCAGAATCAATAAACTCTAAACATAAAAAGTACACTAACATCAACAGTGCATCAAACATAAAAAAAAATCATCACATACATTCAAAACTAACACACTAAAAAAACATAACATAAATAACACAACTACACAATCCTAGAAATCTACTCATCATTAGCTATCTCCTCATCCTCATCAACATCAAAAGAAAATATACATTCTTATTCTGGAGATCAAATGGTGAGAATCTAGGACAGGTCAAGACATGAATTGAATGATCACCCTTAAGGAATTTAACAAGAGTCTCAGAATACTGTGCATCAAAATCACTCTTCCTCTGGATGTATGACCCGATTTTTGTATTTCCAAATACAAGAATTTGTTACCATTGCTTGAAAATTTAATTTCTGGCAAAGGCGTGAAACACTTGACCCAGAATAACTTGCTATATAGATGTGTACCAAATTTTAATTTACGACAATAGCATTAAATAAAACTTGATTGCTACTGAATGCTAGGCTCGTTAGTGATTAATAATTTTTAAATATATGTTCATATAGCAAAATATAATTTTAAAGGAAAATATTTTATATACTTTTTAGGTACTATACAAGTATACGTATCGTTTCAAGTAATAAAGGGCTTTGAAATAAAGACCCCAGTATCGATCCCACGGGAAAAAAGGGTAATAAATTTTTAAATATTGTATTTCAAAATCTTTTTGTATTTTAATCTAACTATAAATTACTTTTAATTTACTAGATGCAGATAAAGAAAACAATAATAAGAAAATGATTTTGTGGAAACAATATAAAACAAACAACTTTCTTCCTTTCAATTAATCCATGATTTTTAAAGATAACTTAATATTCGTTCGAGAATCTATTTTATGGTATTGTGCCAAATAGAAGCATTCCTATTCGTTACCCTTTGATCAAGACGCAAAAAACATTAGTTAATCTACAGATCAGGTCCGAATGTATTGTTAGTAGAATGGGTTAATCTAGGCTCACACTACTAGATGTCCAAGGGTGGCTATGGTCGGCCCTACTAGTGACCCTTTTCTTATCTATAAATCAAATTATAAGAATTTAGTCTGTCACTCTAAAAACTTATCAATTCTATGCCCTTTAAATCTTATCTTCCTATTTTTTTGCACTTCACCTTGAATAGCCCGCGCATGGCCTTTGACCACCCAAGGATTCATGTGATATCTACAAGTTAAGAGTTATTCTCCTTCTAGGTCTCAAAACTCTTCAACACGTTTTAACAATTTAAATGGCCAATTTAAAAAGTAAAGTAAGATCAGGTATTAATATCATCACAATATTTTGAAAATATTTTGATTTTCAATTCTCCATCGAATTTTATATTATCTTATTTATCTTTTCCTAATTCAAAGAAGAAAGAAAACTAACTACTCAGAACACATTGAATATAAACAGCAAAACATAATAAATAAACTTTGAATCAAAAATAAAATACTTATCTCAAATATTCCTTCTACAGATCTTCTGATTCCTAGTGACTCCACAGTGTAATGAACTCCAGATGCGACAACTTGAAAATAAACTCACTAAACTAAATAAAAGTGGCCCTAAATTTCTCTCTCTATTTCTCTCTCTAATGATGAGAGATCCTAAAGTGGCTAAGAGATAGGGGATACAATGGGGCACCATTTTCTCGAAGGAGTGGACTCCTATTTATAAGCTTCAAGGGTTGCCTTGAGGCACCTCTTCAAAACATGTCCAAATTCAATGAATCTTCTAGAAGGTCTGTCTGGCGCCTAGGCGCCGGAATCTGGCGCCTAGGCACCGGACACCGCGTCTAGTTCTTCGCACCTCTTCACTTTGGCTCACACCTCTTCGCGATTAAAACCGTTATGGAGCGTCCAAATGCAATGTATCACATGTCCTATTATCAAGGAACAACTGCCAGTCTTCTAGAATGTCCAATAACCGCTCACTCCGTCAAAATAACCGTCCATAAGTCTTCAAAAACTTGACAGTTTCTGTATCGAGTCTGGCATGTAGGCGCCAACTTCTGGCGCCTAGGCGCCAGACCATAATTTTTGATAATTCTTGTATTTTGCTCCATTTTTGCTCCTTTTTGCTCCTTTTTCACCCTTTTTCCTTTTTTGGATCTTTTTACATCACCTACATCCAAAAACACAAAAAAATCTTTCATTAAAGCATAATATCCTTAGAAATTGATAAAAATCAAGGTATAAAAATAGGTATTTTTTTCATGGATCAAAATCCCCCAAACTTAAATGTTACTTGTCCTCAAGTAACCCTTTTTACTATATAAAATGTATAACCTTTGGAATAAAAGATAAATATTTAAGATTCCTTATAATTTTTGATTTTATAAAGTCTTTAGTAAATTATTAACCCAATTTCACTAACTAGGTTTAATTTTAAGAATTTAAAGAATATTCAACTACCAAATCATAAGATTTCAAATTTTTCATCCATTTTGAAAATAATAGAAGTTTATTATAATAAGATCTCATAGATTATTTACAAGAAAAATGATCTTCTTAAAAAACCTTTCCTAAATAAAGATTCATGCATAAAAATTAAGTAATATATGTAACTAGTTTTCCTTCTATAAGATAATTCAAGTGAAGCCACTTTTTTATTAGGCATTTCCTCAAGCTTCTCCTTCTTTTTTTTTTTAATAGAGAGAGGATTACTATATCTGGATAGCCTGTTAATGATTTTGAACTTCACTATCCTTAACTTATATTTTCAAAACTTATACATTTTCACTTAATTATTATAACATGAATAAAAATTCAAAAAGATTTTCAATCTTTTCTTTTTTCAAGTGATAATTTTTGATTACTTAATACTTCTAAAATTCCATTATTTCTACCATGAATAGAAAAATTCCTTAATCTTATTCTTCTTTAAGTTAAATAATTCTATTCTTAAAATCAATCAAAGTTATTAAAATTTTGGTTAAGTTCACTAAATTGTTTAAAATTTCAAAAATAAAAGTGATCTTAAATAGATTCTTCATTCCTTAAGTTATGTTAAAATGTTTTTATTTTAAGAAAATATTAGCACTTTAAGGACAATTAAAATTTAAATTTGAATGTATTTTCCCTTCCCCCAAACTTAAGTTTTGGTATACTATGAAAATTTGAAAGTATGAGAGAAAGAAAATCATAATTTTAAAAATAAAATTTTTATAAGTATGTAAAAACGATCTTAAAAAGAAAAATTTACTTCTACTCATGCTTTTATGAATAATAAAGATAAAATTGAAGCAGGTATAAAAAGTAAGCAGGCCAATTTTTATGATTATACTAAATTTAAGACAAAATAAAAGCAGAGCAAAATTACTAATTACTAAATAGTAGACTGAAATAAACATATCATAAATTAACTCTAATCTCAGTCTCAAACACAATATACTAAGAATATTCTAACAACAGAATCTTAACACTAATCAATCCACACAGGTACATAAACAAATCAACATACATCAAACATCAAACTAAACAAACAAACCAAACAAAACAAACTAACAACAAAGTAGCTCAACATAGAGATCTATCAATTACTAGTCACTGGCTGTAGCCTCATCGTCATCATCGTCACCAAAGGAAAACTCAACATCCTTAGGATCAACAAATGGTGTGAAAGTAGGAAAAGTAGGGAAACTAACATCATGCTCACCCTTCAGAAATCTGACAAGGGCTTCATCATACTCAGCATCATAGCTACTCTTTCCTTGGGTATAATCAGATAAATGATCAAGTTTCCTATCAATAGTATGAACCCTGCAGTGAGTTTGAAATAACTCCTACTGCTACTCTATAAACTGATCATGCATTGACTCCCATAAACTCGATGGTGGCTCAGCAGAAGTAGAAGGTCGAGAAGTAGAAGGTCTACCTGGAGTGGGTGCAGAAGAAGAAGGAGCAGTCGATCTCTTCCCTCGAAGACGATCATATATGCTAATGCTCTCTTGACCAATCGGCTTAGTAGTCTTCAACCTTTCCTTTGAAATATCTGCAGTGACTCCATTGCTAATACATAATGAATAAATCAGAGATGGGAATCCCAGTCCAACAGAAGTGCTGGATCTCACAGTAGAATCCACAAAATCATAAATAATACTGCCGACATCAATAGGCTTCCTTTCCTGAATGCAGTAGTTTAAGATCGCTCGATCTCTAGTCACTTCACTCAGGTGGTTGGAAGGTAACAATCTTGCAGAAATAAAATAGTTCCATGCTTTAGAAATACCATTTAACTTAGAGGATTTGAAGTTTACCCTTTTTCCGTTCCTGATCTTCCAAGATCCAGTACCGTCAGTCAAATAAGCAATGATCATATCCAAATCTCCCTCAGATGGAGATAATCTAGAATAGTAGCACTCTATAGTCGGTGGCAGGCCATAAAATACATTAATTCTTTCAGGAGTAAATCCTACTCTGACACCTCTAACAAAAACTTCATAATCTTCGGCATCCAGAAAATTCGCATAAAACTCTCGAACAATAGGGATAACAGCAACAACAGTGAAATAATAGAATCGTTTCCAGTTGTGCGCAAAAATAATGTTTTCAATCATCTCCCCCGGATGATAGAAACTTCGTTCTGAAATGAACTTCCTCGACGTCGTAAATTCGTGGAATCGAAAATGCGCAGCCGCAGTAGAAAATTTGCTGTTATCGAAGTTGTCTCGTGCCTTCCCGCGTTTAGATTTCGGAGCCATCTAAACGTGAAAGAAAACAAGAACAAATTTAGGAATAAAAAATTTAAAATCTTTTTAAGTTTAGAAAACTTAAAATAAGTTTAAAAAATCAAAGAAATCACTAAAAATCAAAATTTTTTTTCAAAATTTTGGTTCTTAGCAAAACCTAGGGAAATCTATGGTGAAAATCGAAAATAAATGGTTTAAAGTGTAGATATGACCTTGAGACGAAGAAATTGAGTTGTTTCGCGCCCAAATCCTTGATGTTTTGACCTCAAAATGGATTCTAAAAGCTGATTTTCGCAAAAAATGGAGGACGAAGAAGGCTTAGGCGTCGATAACGGCTTTTGGGGGTATTTAAGGAATTTTTCGGGTACAGACCGAATAGGCGCTTAGGAGCCGAATTCTGGCGCCTAGGCGCCACACTCGCCTTTCACAAAAAATTATTTTTAAATTTAATTTTCCACCAAAATTTATAAATTCAACTTCCAATTACTCACATTAGAGTAGGGCTCCAGTTTCTAACTTCCAAAACATTTTCCAAAAATATTAAAAATTAAATATTAAATCCACCAATCAAACATAAAGTTTAAATCAAACTTCACTAAATTCCATTTATAATCTTCAATATTGGCTCAATATATTCCAGATAAGTATCATACTTGATTCAAGTTCCTAATACACAATCAAACACAATATATTCTATGCAAAAATAACACACATTGAACATGAAAGCAAATACACAAATACAATCGATTCACTACATCGATACAACGACTCAACAAACCAGATAATAACGATCTCATTACCAGAATACTCTAATCTTCACAAGGGAAATTGTGTATTCTGCTTGGAAAGAACATTAACGCTCTCGGGAAATCAGTAGCCGTCTTTTCGTCAATCCTTTTATTCTTCGCATACATTTCAACTTGAGCATCTTGATAAGCCACAAAATGATCAAATTGAAGTTTCATCTGCCATTCTAGATGTTCAATCTGATGAAACATCTCATGAAGGTGATCTCCAATGCTTTTAAACTCCGCTTCAAACTTATCCAAGTGACTAGAAATTTTCTCTAAACTTACCGCGATGAAACCATTGAAGTAGGGTTGAGGATCCTTTGAGACCTTGTCCCTAGCCTCTTCTCCAAGATTTCTTCCTTCCATTTCTTCAAAAAATTCTCAAATCTCTCAAAAATGAAGTGTAATGGACGTAACTTTGATTGCTTGATGGTTAGGGATGAAGATGGGTTGATTTAAAGGTGAAAATCGTGTGAAAAACTGAAAATTTTTGGTTTTTGTACGATCCAGTAACCGTGGTGCCTAGGCACCAAATCTGGCGCCTAGGCACCGGACCTATTGACACAGTTTAACTCGGGCGCTTAGGCACCGAATCTTGGCTCCTAGGCGCCGGAACTATGTTCAACTCCGTTTCGCCTAATCGTCAAATTTCAAAGTTTCGTTCTCCAATATAAGTAAATTATACTGGTAAGAGTAATCTATACTCAATAACACAAATTGTAAGCAATCATAATGAAGGTTAACTTGATCTCCTTTTTACTCATATTTAGAATAGAGTGATCCAATTTCAAAATCTTACATATTTCAAAATTATCTTCAGCTTAAGTCAACAAAGACTTATAAGCATCAAATTTTTCTAAAGTAATATAAAATTAGTCAAGATCGAGGCATAACCTTACATTAAAACTAAAAAAACTCAAAATAAAAGATAATTATGGGTTGCCTCCGACAAAGCGCTTGGTTTAACTTCGTCAGCCCAACTTAAGTAAGTCTTTAATCAGGTTGACTCAATTCATAAGCCTCTTTATAAATCATTTTAATATCTCCCAAATAAGGCTTCAATCTTAATCCATTTACTTTAAAAATTTTTCCTGTTTTGGGGTCTTTAAAATCCACTAACTCCATAATGGTATACTTTCTCAATTATATAGTGGTCCAATCCATTTAGATCTTAATTTTCCAGGAAAAAGTTTTAAACGAGAATTAAACAGATTATACTTCTTGTCCGTGCTCAAAAATTTTTCCTGAAATTTTCTTATCATGTAACAACTTCATTTTCTCTTTATAAATCCTTGCATTTTCATAAGATTCATTTCTTATCTCTTCCATCTCATTCAATTGCAATAATCGCTTTTCTCCTGCTTTATTCAAATTAAAATTAAACTCCATTATCGCCCAATAAGCTTTATGTTCAAGTTCAACAGGTAAGTGACAACGTTTACCATAAATTAACCGGTAAGGTGACATTCCGATTGGTGTCTTATAAGCTATTCTATAAGCCCATAATGCAGAATCAAGTCTATCAATCCAATCAGTTCTTTTAGGATTAACAGTCTTCTCTAAAATTCTTTTAATTTCTCTCGTTTGATACTTCACCATTCCACTTGTTTGTGGGTGATAAGCAGTTGCAATTCTATGTTTGATTCCAAATTTTTGTAGTAATTATTGAATTCTTACATTCCTGAAATGACTTCCACCATCAGTGACAATTTCCTTAGGCATTGTTGACCTCATTTTTGATGAGGTCTTCTCTTCTTCTCTTTAGTACTTAGGATCTAGCCTTAGGATTTTCCTTCGACTATCCTGCAGGATTAGAATTGGGACCCACCACTTAGAAATTCAAACCACTTCTTAACTCCCCGCAAATTCCACAAACTTGATTGTAGACCCCTAATCACCTGGAGGGTTGAGATCAAATGTGGAAGTTTAAAAGATGAGTTCCTATAGGACTCTTTGGCCTTAGGACTGCCCTGTGTGGCCTGGTCTGGTGAAGGGGCTGACTTACACACACACTACACCTATACACTACACTTTCACACACCTCCTAAAAACACACCCATACCCAATTTGACCTCCGACTCATGCGGGTGGTTCACATGGATGGTCCTTAACCCCTAAGCCCTCGGCAAGAGGGTTAGGAACAACATAGTGGATGCCTCAAATGAGTCCCTTCATGGCTCATGTGGACTTGATATGACTTCATGGCTCAACCAAAATGATTTCATTTCACTTACATTCACCCAATCTTCAATTTTCCAAATTTTCAATTTTCGACCCCTGGACCCTACACCCGCCTACCGCCCAATACCTCGAAACCCTCCAAAATTTGCAAAATCACCTAAACTACCCAAAATTCTCCAAAATCATTCCTAAACATGTCCTCACCAATCAAATTGATCATCCATACCCAAAAATACCAAAATTCCAAAAATACCTCCCAATACCCTCCAAATACCCAAAATACCCCTCTTAGCCAAAAAATCCAAAAATTCGGAAAATTCCCGGAAAATTCCGTGAAAATCCCAAATATTCCCAATAATATTTAATTCCTAATTAAAATGATAATCCAAGTTTAAGATTTAAAGTGCTAAAAGATTTAATCATTAAATTAAATTAAAGTTAAATTATTTAAAGTAAACCCTTTTAAAATAAAATATGAAATTAAAATTAGAAAATCAAATCAAATTAAATTAAATTAAATTAAAACACATTAAATTAAATCAAATTAAATTAAATTAAACTAAATTAAATTAAATTAAATGAAATGAAATGAAATGAAATGAAATTAAATTAAATTAAATTAAATTAAATTAAATTAAATTAAAACTAAATCAAATTAAATTAAATCAAATTAAATTAAATTAAGCTAAATCATATTATATTAAATTAACTTAAATTAAATTAAATTAAATTAAATTACATTAAATTAAATTAAGTTAAATTAAATTAAATTAAATTAAATTAAATATAACATCACCTAAGACGTAAAGAATTCAAAAATAAATCTAAAACAACTTGAACACTATTCCAAACTTAAATCCATTAACTAAAATTAAATCACAACTCATTCGAACATCCATTTGCCCTCGAAAGCTCGTGATGTCAATAACTCTTAAAAGGAGTGTTAAAAAAAAAGTGTTACTTCACTCATAGGATATTCAAATGTCCTAGTTCATCGAGCAAGACAACAAACTTAAACTCTCGGATGATTAATTCATTTGTATAATCAAATTCTCTTGGACTTAAAACAATCCTAGAAATGTTGAAAAGATGTTTAAGATTCGTCTTAAGCACTTCCTCGATATGATAGGATATTTATAAGAACAATTGAACTTAATTGTTCTTTGATGAAGAAAATCGTCCTCAAACCAAAATACAAGAACCTAGACGTCATAGGAAATGACTAGCTATAGGATTAGGAACTTGGTAGAAAACCATAACCCTTCCCTTAGCTTTACATAGGAACTTGTTTTAAATGCTTAAATATTCTAACTGTGTTTTAAGTGCAGCTTGGGATGACGGGAAGACCCTCCAGGTACGCTTTTATTTTATTGCAATTTACTTTATTGCATCGCATCGCACTTACTTTTCTTGCATGATAAACAACCGTTGCATGAAAACCTACACCTTTAGGATAGTCCCTAAAACTGAAACCAAAACTAAATTAAAAGACACTACAAGATAAAATTCACCGCCACAACATTTCAAAATATAAGACAACTCAAAATTTAATCACAAACAGAACAACAAAACTACAACTACAACTAAATTAAAACGTCTCATTGAATGATCGGGAATACCTCGGATGATGTAACCCACGTGTTGCTAACGGGATTTCCCACGGTCTAAATGAAAGTGCGGAACTCATTCAGCTGAGTTTAGCAAATTCATCCGGACTAAGTGAATTCGATGAAAATAACGGTGCCGGGATGACGGAACCGTGGATCTTAATCGGTCTCGTTTAATCAACTCTAAGACCTGTTTTAATTAAAATATTAAAGACACATGGAAATTAAGACTTTCTCTAAAACCAAACACTTCTCTCATCTCCCGATTTATGACTTCTAAAACTAAACCTCCGCAACAACAAGGAGCTCGGAGCATGGTGAGCAAAGCACGGCCATCGTCATCGCAGAAACTCGAGTCTACTTCAAAGAAACTTTCCTTAGAACTAAATAACCAAGCTATAGGACTTCGAGGTAGTTCGCCTAGTGCAACATAAATCCTCAACTCTTCGTTAGGCATTTGCATGATCATGTCATGTAAATTAAGCCCTAATCGGTCTTAGGACTCCGAGGTAGTCGTCCGATACGACATAAACCCTCACATCTTCAAGGCTATTTGTATGATTTTATCATACAGATATAAGTCCTAACTAATTAAAATTGGCAAGATCAAAATACTAAATAAACATTAGGGTTTTCCTAAATCCAAGCCAAACAATAGGATAGTCGGGAAATTACCGAAGTTCGCTTCGAATTTGTGATTTCTCCTACCTTTCTTCCTTCGGATTCCCAAAATATAATGCTCTAAATTTGATCCATTCCCTATCGAAATTCCAAAACTCGAATCCATTGAAAACTTAAACTTCGAAATTCTCGAGAGCGTAACTACCGATTATTATCGAGAGTTTTCTTAGGTGATTCCCGTCACTTAAGATGTGATTAACTATAGGGGCTTGTCCTTATAGGGAATTTTAAGAACCCGTGTAATATAAACCCCGTTTAATGTTTTCATATTAAACAGGGGAACTTGTCGGCTTATAAAATTGGTTCGCAGTACCAAACGGATGTCACAAACCTTTCTAGTTTATTTAATCGAGCCCCATTATCAAGCAAGGTGTCTATTCTTCGGGATAGATACACGGCTCATGGTGCGGCGCTCGTTTATATAAACTATTCGAGATGTGAGATCAGCTTGATTTCATATCTTAAAATTGTCAAATTTAAAAATTATTTTCAAAATCAAATACTACTTTTCAAATTATTTATTTAAATTAAATTAAAATTCGCCGACAATTTCTGTAGGCGACCCCTTTTCCAAATAAAACACCACAACCTAAAAATAAGCCGCACAATTTCTGGCGACTCCGCTGGGGAATAGTTCCTCTCTCCATTTTAATCAAATAGTTCTGCTTTCAAAAGTCGGTAGTGTATCCATGACCCTAATGGATCAAACTACCCTTCTTTCCGTTGGAATATTATGTTCATTTCTACCTCGAACGAGTATGAACAACATTCTCTCGGATTTAGGAGCCACTGTTTAGACACCCCTAAACAGAGAGGTTCCGAGATCCTTTTACCTCATTTCTGAGGTGGGGTGGACCCCCAATAGGTGTTAGTTTAGGAGTGATCCTTCGAGTCGAGAAGTCTTGCATAAGACTTTCTTTTCCTCTCTAATTCTGAATCAGATTCATTACCTTCTCTACACCTTTGAACATTCCGTTCTAAATAAACAAACCCTCTAATGAATGACTCTTTTAATAAACATACATGAACAAGAATGTGTTCGGACTCTTTTAGATTCCTTTCTTTTCGTCCCGATGAGAAGAAGCATAACTCGGGACCGACAATCGAATCTACTTTGCGTAAATGGAAGCCCCAAAGCCGATTTTCTCCTTCACCAATGGATCGGACTTCGCCGTTTACAAGGATGAGCCGCCCGACAATGGGATCATCCGATTTGGACAAGGATTCGAGAACACAAATGTCAAGATCGCCGATGTTACCCTTTTCGCACCGATGGACAAAGTGCCGAAACCGAGAAACCCATGATCGAATTCAACCTTAAATCAACTCAAGAATTTCCTCCTCTCGCAAAGGGTTCCACCGAAAGGAATACCGCCGTCCATGAAGGACCGTTATCTCTACCCCCACCGGTCTAGTCGTCTCTCGTACCTACCCCGGCTCCCGCCAAACCGAAGGGGAAGGAAGTTCAAATTTGCAACGAACATGTTACCGTGGAGGGTACGGATTTCCGTGCAAGACCTTCTATTTTTGAAATTGGGTCCAGCCTCAAGGGTTCCACCCCTAACACGGACTCGAGGAGAAACAGAGGCGGGAAGATCGCGGTGAAGGCCGTAGCCGCTGAAGTCGCTTTCCTAGAAGAAATTCCCGAGTACACACCACTACCTGAATACATACCATTGTCTGAGTATACACCCCTTTTGGAAGGGAGTAGATTCCATCCCCTTTCCGCCGCAGCTGACGAGGAAAATGTCTGCAGGATTGCCTCTACATTACCTCGGCCCGCATACTATAACGAAAACAGAAGAAAGAGGGCCAGGGTTACACCACTTGCCCGACTACAGACTGTGATTGAAAGGTTAGCAAAGAGAGAAAAATGCCCCGTATCGGAAATTTTAAGAAGGATAGGGCGGGTGCCGGCCAAATCCCGTCTTGGGCCGCGAGTAGAATCTGCTATCGCTGCAGAAGAGCCTAATAAGAAGATGAAGGCTAGTCCACCCGTTGTTGTTTCGGGTTTACTGCATCAGGGAGGATACCACCTTCCAACGATTCAGCCGACGGACCATCCGGTCCTAGGCCTTCTGGCCGCTAGAAGGATGGTATGGCGTCCCACTACCGGCCAATTAAGACCGAAACAACGACTAGAAAAGGAAAGTCTCGTCAGGAGACTTGAGTCCGAAGAAAGTGCTACCGCAGTAAAGGGAACTCATGAGAAAGAAACTCGACAGTTATCACATGACACCTGCAAGGATATACAGAAAAGGCCATTAGAAGACGCTATGGAAAAGTTAAGAACTGATATTCGTCGACTAGCAAGGGAAAGAGAAGAGAAGTTCGGAGATGAAGTTGACTCGTCAGAGTTCATGGATGATGAGTATGCGTAAATTAACATGGTAGAAACACGAGCTTCGTCAGCTTCACAAGGTGCTCCTGCAGCCGCAGAAAGAGAGGAGCCGGAAGTAATGAGAAGGCAGCCTTCAAGAGAAAGACGATACGATTGCCCAAATGGCAAAAAGGATGGAAGAGATGGTCGTAGCCTTAGCCACTCTCCGCAGTCGGGTTCAACCCCAAAGGGAAACACCCCGGAAGTCATTCACATTGTAGACGGAGGAAAGGAGATTACATCCGTCAACGGGGATGATCAATTAAAGAAGGATACAACACAAAGTATGATTCCGAAAAGGATATCAAGAGCTTGGTGGAACAAGCAAGTGCGAGAAGCCTTGGCACAATCAAAGAGCGGGACATCCATTCGGACGGGTAGACCTTACCCCGAAGAATTCGACGCCGTCCAATATCCGAAAGGCTTTGTACCACCTCTCGTTCAAGACCTTCGATGGAACCGGAAACCCTCGGCAAGCATGTTGCACATTTTCGTGCCGCTTGTTGCAATGCCGGCGGAAGTGATGCTTTACTCTTCCGACAATTTGTCGACAGCTCGTCGTGGATCGCCTTGATTGGTATGCGGAATTACCAAACGGTTCGGTGAAGACATTTTCGTAATTAGAGAACCTCTTCATCAAGCGATTTGTCGGAGCTCAGCACCACATCACTATAGGTGATTTAGTGGTAGAGAAACGAAGCCGAATGAAACCTTAGTGGACTACATACTTCGATGGAGGAATCTAAGTATGAAATGTGAGCCACAGTTACAAGAACAGCATGCAGTCGGCATTTTACTAAAAAGCATCCATGGCCCGATAGCACTTCTCCTCAAGGGATTTACTATTAAGACTTTCGAGAAGTTGTTAAGCAAGGCCGGAAGCTTGCAAGAGGAGGCGAAGCAATTAAGTTTCACCGATAAAACAGACAAACGAAGCCCGTGAAAACTTTTGAAAAGAAGTCCGGGTCGTCACGGCAATCGATAAAGGCAAGCAACCGATACAAATATCGTCGAACGGCCGCAAAGCAAACTCAACAGAATTACACAGCAACCTCGACCCAGCCTATCGACTCATCTCAACAATATGAACAACCGCCTCGTCCACAACGTACGTTTAGGGAGTTCCCGAGCAGGAGTATCCATTCAAGAATGAGGCAATGCCGAAAATGTTCCGCAGACCTCAATGAAGACTCCGGATTTCCAATCGCAGAGCCTAAAAGACCGAAGAAGTCGACAAGAAAGGTGATCCCAACTTTTGCCCTTACCACCGGATGCTTGGGCACAAGATAGAAGATTGTATTACCTTCAAAAGTTGGCTCAACGACAATCTTCGGAAAGGGAATATAACGATCCCGAAAGAATACATGAAGGAACCCAGAAAGGAGGTTCCGTCAATGTTATCTCGACGGATTTCATTGTTCCGATAGATCCTTATGCGACTGATGACGGATGGACTACCGCTTGGACAAAGTCTTCGAAGAAGGTTTTGGATCACATCCAAACCGCTTCGGTGCGAGCCTCAATTCAAAGTTTGAAAACTGTCAAGTCGGCGCTATCACTTGCGATAGAAGAATCGCCTCAACAAGAGACAATTGGAGAAAAGAAGAAAATTGACGAAGAAGAGAAAACCAAGGCACCTAAGGCTAGACTAGGGGCTGCTTATCCTAGGATAGTTGTTTCCGATTCGGGGGAGAAATCCCTCGAACCTCCGACTCGTATGATTATCCGCCCACTCCGGTGGGATCTTATAATGATGAGGGTTATGGCGTTGGCTACGTTTTGATCGTTTCTAACGATTACGTAACTAGCAACAATCAACCTAATCCGGACGTCGATTCCGATACAAATAACAATTCTCAAATCATACACAATCTCGACGATCACAATGATGAAGAAGACATCCACCGGAAGGCTACGAGAGTTCAACAAGCAACGAATCTATTTGCGAGTTTCGAGGAGCTCCAAATCACAATAGAGTTAGAGCCTTCGTACTCCGAAGCTAATCCCGAAGAACCCGTCGTTCCAATTCGGAAGGAGACACTAACAAACTCAATGCTAAACTTAGAAGAAATCACGAAGTCAACTTAAGAAGTGGAAGAGTTCTACCTCCGAGAATGGGTCCAAAAGACAAAGGAAAGCGGTGGTTGTTCGAGAAGAACCAACCCCTGCAGAAGAAATACCCATTCGAGAAGAAAACGAGGCACATGAAAACAAAGTGGACTACAACGTGCTAGCCCATCTTAGGAAATTACCGACCAACCGAGCATCTACGACGCCCTCATCTTATCAAAGGAGATGAGAGAAGCTCTGATCAAGGCCTTACTTGATCCGGAAATTTGCTTAGCTCAAATGGCCGGAGATTCCTTAGATGAGGTTTGCTCGTTAAAGGAACATCGAGGTGTTACCTTCACGTGACAATGACCTACTACTTGGGACAGACAGACCACAACCGACCGTTGTACATTTCAGCTTACAATTGGGAAGTTTACACTCTCCGAGTATTGGTGGATCCAGGAGCATCAATCAATATAATGAATCTTCGAACGCTAAGCATACTTGGAAATTGATGCTCGCGAGCTCGAGGCGGACAAAATGTTATTAAGAGGATTCAACCGTAAAGGAGAAAGAGCCCTCGGATCAATAACACCGCTGATGAAGACCGGCGACTTAGCAAAGACAACCGCGAAATTTCACATAATTGATTCGAAACGTCATTCAACGCTCTACCGGCCGACCATGGATACATGAAAACAGGATGGTACCATCATCTCTACATCAATGCATCAAATACTACGATGGAGGGGAACAAGGCATCAAAGGTGACTTACAACCGTTCTCCGTACATGAAATCGGAATCCATGAAGATGCAGCTTATTATGCACCTCCGAAGAAAACAATCTTCTCCGGAGATACCATAACAAATGAAGCAAAAGAAATTTGGGACAACGAAGAACCCGAAGTTCTAGTTCAACAGCTCACTCACCACTCCCTTACGGCGAGATGGTGAAGGTTTCTCCACAACTCGCATCCGAGGACGAGGCCGGGGACGAGGTCGTGGCGCAGACGTTAGGACAGCTGGACGGAGGAAACCAGCCATCAATGTTGATCGGGAAGATAGTTCGAAGAAGAAAAAGAAATCAAACAAGAAGCAGCCGACGATAAGTCGGAAGAAGCCGCAATTCGAATCCCTCTCGAAGATGAAAGAAACGAAGAATATAAATCGATGTACGAGAAGATTAACCACTATGTACATACTATGACCCTGACCCCGATCCATTCTAATAAGATCGAGGGTATGGAGGTCAAAGAGGTACGTAGCGGTGGTGCAAAGCCCATCAAATTCTACCGTGGTGCTCCTTCCTCCAAAACTGAAAATAATGTACAATTTGAAGATGCTACTTCATCGGAATTAATGGAATTGCCTTTTGAATGGTACTCTCCCTGTGTTCAAAATTTAATTCAACGTGGTTTCTTACCTCGACAATGGACAAAAGGTCGATCACAACATTTTGAAAAGTTATGGAATAACTCCGGTCGTCCTCCCAATGCGAAACATGGTCTCGGATTCGGCACGATAGGATCGGCTGACGATACCGAATTTTGCTTGGTTGTCACCTGCGAGTCTAATGAAAACCGCATGGAAACTACGAAGAACTCGAAGATTTACAAATTGGAGACGCTCCACCGTAGTTCGAAGAAGAGATCAAATCTACAATAGATGAGTTAACGGAAGTTAACTTAGGTACTAGCAAAGAACCTAGACCTACCTTTGTTAGCTCCTTACTCAATAAAGAAGACTCCGAAGAAATAATCAAGTTATTAATGGAATTTAAAGACTGTTTTGCTTGGAGTTACGATGAGATGCCAGGTTTAGCTCCAGAGGTCGCAGTCCATAAGCTAGGAGTGGATCCTGCTTCTGTTCCAGCCGTACAAGGTCCCGTAAGAATGCGTCTAGAAATCGAACAACAAGTCATAGCTGAAGTTAAAAAGCCAATAGACGCTAAATTTGTCCGTGAAGAACAATACCCGACTTGGTTAGCCAACGTGGTACCGATCGTGAAGAAGAATGGTCGATCGAATTTGTGTGGATTTCGAGAGATTTAAACAAGGCATGTCCAAAAGATGAATTCCCTCTACCGATCCCGGAATTAATGATCGACATCGCTTCAACACATGAAATATTCTCATTCATGGATGGATCTTCGTGGATACAACCGGATAAAAATGGCTCCGTAAGATGAAAAACTTACAAGCATTCGTAACGCCGATCGGAGTATATTGCTACACAAAGTGATGCCATTCGGATCGAAGAACGCAGGAGCAACCTACCGAGAGCGATGACAAGAATTTTTGATGATCTCATCCACAATCAAGTCGAATGCTACGTGGATGATGTGGTCATCAAAAGCAAAGTAAAGGAAAACCACTCGTATGATTTGAGAATTGTTTTCGAACGATTAAGACAATTTAACCTTAAGATGAATCCCTTAAAATGCGCCTTCGGCGTCACCTCCGGGAAATTCTTAGGATTCGTTGTCCGACATCGTGGAATTGAAATCGACCCGGAAAAGATTAAAGCTATCTTAGAAATGCCACCTCCCGTAACCTTAAAACAACTACGATCTTTTCAAGGGAAGCCGGCATATCTTCGACGCTTTATCTCAAACTTGTCGGTAGGTGTCGACCTTTCTCGGCACTAGTTAAAAAGGACGCCAAATTTATTTGGGAAGAGAAATGCCGTAGGGCCTTCGAGGACATTAAACAATATTTAATGACACCTCCCGTCTTAGCAGCCCCGAGCCTCGGGTAGACCGCTAATACTTTATACCGCGGCTTTAGACGACTCTCTCGGAGCCCCGTTAGCCTGAGTCAATGATTAGGGTAAAGAAAATGCTCTTTACTACCTAAGCCGTCGTTTACTTCCGACGGAAATAAGGTATCCCGCAATTGAAAAGCACCGTTTAGCCTCGATCTTCGCCGCTCAAAAGCTCGGGCATTACATGCTTTCTCATAAGGTCAACCCGATTTCGAAATTTAATCCATTGCAATACTCGATGACCCGTCCGACGCTTTCCGCGGACTTGCCGCGATGGTCAATGATATTATTGCAATTTGATATAACTTTCGTGCCTCTTCGTGTCGTAAAAGGACAAGTCCTAGCAGACTTCCTCGCAGCACACCCTTTGCCGACAGAATCTCCTCTCAATGACGACTTGCCAGATGAACAAATAATGAACCTAGAAGACCCTGATGATCGACGTTGGGAATTGTATTTCGACGGAGCATCTTCAGCACATAAAGACGAAGAATCGCAAGTGATAGTGCCCGGTAAGGCAGGGATCGGACTAATCTTTATAACACCGGAGCGGGGGATGTTAAGATACTCCTACCACTTAACAGAGCCGTGTACAAATAACGAAGCAGAATACGAAGCCCTCATAACAGGACTAGAATTAACTATTCAAATGGGGATAACAGACATCAACATCTACGAGGATTCACAATTAATCATTCAACGGATCGCGGGACGATACGATGAATTTTAAAACCAAGACTCGAGCAATACTTCCAAGATGCCATACAACTTGTTGGAATAGATTCCGAATGTGACAATCTACAAAATTCCTGCAAAGAAAACGTTTTAGCGGATGCGCTAGCCCGTCTCGCAAAAGAATTTGCTCGTTTGCAAGATGAATCGGTGGAAGTGTCGGTTCACGGACGTCGAGTCCTATCACGACTCGACATGTACACAATACACAAATCGAAAAGGAAAAAGGATCAATTGCAGCAGAGTGACGTGAAAATACGTAAGATTGGCGACAACCATTAATAGACTACTCCGCAAACAGGAAAACTACTGGACGATAGGTCGTTAGCCCACCAGATCAAGAAAAGAACTCTGTCCTACGCATTAATAAACAATACATTATACAGAAGGTCTTTTGATCAAATGTGGATAAGGTGCCTAAGCGGGTCCGAGGCCCGTGAAATTGTTAAAGAGATACATTCAGGACTCTGTGGCGCTCACCAGTCAGGTCCGAAGATGAAAATGAAAATTAAAAGACTAGGGTACTACTGGCCCTCGATGATGACCGATCGCATGAAAATCGCCAAGAGCCGTCACCGATGCCAAGTGCACGGAGTGGTTCTACACCAACCTCCAAATGTGCTACATCCGACAATTGCGTCGTGGCCATTTGAATGTTGGGGCACGGATATAGTGGGTCCAATAGAACCACCATCGTCAAAAGGACATCGCTTCATTCTTGCGGCTACAGATTACTTTTCCAAGTGGGCAGAAGCGTTCCACTCAGAGAAGTGAAAGCACATCGCGTGCTACAATTTTTCAAGAACCAAGTTGTCTACCGTTTCGGGGTGCCGCGCAGGATCATCTCGGATAATGGGTCGACATTCGAAGCACGCAAATCAACAATTTTGTCGGGAGACATGGAATCGACCGGCGATATTCAACAATTTACTACCCAAGAGCAAACGGCCTCGTCGAGGCTTTTAACAAAACTCTCGTTCAAATTTTAAAGAAAACCTTGGACGATAATAAGAGAAATTGGCACGAGAAGTTGTTAGAAGCTTTATGGGCCTACCGGATAACCTTCGTAACTCCTACTCAAGCTACACCTTATGCTCTAGTGTATGGGTCCGAGGCAAGTGTTACCTTTAGAGGTCCAGCCTTCCTTCACTCGAGATTGCGGTTGCAAACAAAATCACGATAGAAGAGAATGCCAAATTACGACTAGAAGGATTGGAAAGCCCGGAAGGAAAAGACTTGCAGACACAGCAGAATTTAGAACTATACCAAGCTAAGATGGTTCAAGCCCATGACGAGATCGGTCCGCCCAAGAACCTTCAAAGTTGGTGACTTAGTTCTCGTTCTCAAGAGACCTATTCTTGCACACCGCAAGATAGGAGGAAAATTTGAACCCACTTGGGAGGGACCGTTTGTAGTTGAGTGCGCTCACTCGGAGGCTCCTACCAGCCTAGTGAACTCGCCAAGGAGAACGACATATGCTTCCGATCAATGGACGATACTTGAAAAAGTATTATGCTACTCGATGTTTCGAAGGAATGAATTTTTCATCCCTAGAAGCACGGGTGAAGTAATTACTTATGACTGGGTCCGAACCCAAAATAATTAAAAATGTGCTAAAATAAATAAAAAAAATGATAATAAAGTTTTCCTTGTTTTTTCTCTTTTCCAAATCAAAATCTCTTTCCTGATCTTTTCCTACTTCATTCCTGTTGAATTTAAAAATAATAATAAAAAAAAACTGTCTTTAATAAACATTTTCTTAATGTTCTTGTTCTTAGTACAGCCCCTGATCCTTTTCCTTGTCTTTTCGCAGGGAAATGTCGAACGGGCGGTTGGTCTTGAACTTTAGAAATGGCGTAAGCCTTGCACTCGACGAAAAGAGGGTGAAAGATGGAGCGATAATAGAGATCGACTCATACTTCGCACCAGCGAGCTCCGCAATACGAGGAAAGTGACCGGGTCCCGATTGATCGAGAGGAACCGCCCCGATCGACGAGTAATGAAAATGGGTGGCCCAAGCCACCAATCCAAGCAAGAAGAAAAGAAAAATAAACACCGAAGAGGACAAGAGGATCAAATCCGTAGTCGCTACGGCGAGAGGGCGGACTTGTCGGCGCCACGCCTACGTAAACTCGAGAAGTACGAAGAGCTACTCTCACGACGAACTCAACGAAGAAATAAAAATCGTCGTATCCGCAAGATGTTAACTAAATTAGTAGCGGACCAACGCGACGAGACGAGCTTGCTACGCCGAGTGCATATACTTCGAGGATACCGGTTCGCCAGGAACCTGAAGAAAGGAGACCAGCTCCCAGGATGACAGAAGAAACCAGAGAAATCTCAAGAAGAACAGAAGAAAGAAGGCTACTACGCCACCAGATAAAGTCACCAGTAATGCATGACCTTGTTGCAGAAGCAACCCCGGAGGATGTCCCGACGGACATCACCCCCGAGGAGCCGAGGTATGCAGGAGAGCGCGAAGGGATTGAGCCATATATCCCACAGTACGTCACCAGGCCTCGTCATTTGCAAATTATTCCAGAATACGAGTTAGAAAGGATACAAAATGTCCAGAAGAAAACTTTTGAATACTTCGAGAGAATCAGAGGCAGGAGGATCAATATACTAGAAGGCCTCAAGCTACATACAGACGTGTTCTCGAATACGAGCAACAACAAATCGTGGATCGCATCCGGGATTTGAAAAAGATGGGCCGAGCGGTGTCGCTTAAGAGAAAACACTTACTCAGAACCCCGGAGATGGATGCCAGGGAAGGGGAGAATTACAATACAATGTGGATGCTGCTACAACTTCGCAGAAGACAGGAAGGGAAACCCACCAGTGGATACTCCGTCATGGCCAGGTGGATCCAATGCCATTAGTCATTAAAAGGATGGTAAAAAGAATGATAACATGGAGGGTACCGCGACGGATTGCATACCCAACAGCTGCATCATTAACATTTACAAGAAGGGTGACTGCATTCCCCCGCACATAGATCATCACGACTTTGTTAGACCTTTCGCACGCTTTCTTTTCCGAACGAGTGTAATATCATGTTCGGATCCGACCTCCGGATAGCAGGGCCCGTGTGAGTTCCGAGGGCCGATAAAGATACCATTACCGGTAGGTTCCGTCATGATACCGAAGGGCAACGGAGCGTGACGTCGCTAAACATTGCATACCGAGAGTACCGATGAAGCGGATCTCAGTTACTTTCAGAAGAATGGACGACAGGAAAGCACCTTACCACTTCCAGCCAGACCCGAAGCTAGAGAGCCTCCGACCTTACGAGCTGTGAGTTGCATGGAAAATATCACACCTCCAACGTACATCCATACGGCATCCTTGCCAAGGATGGCTTGGAAGGTGATGTTATTGACCATGTACCTCACTATTCAGACATGGATTTTTGACGGATACCTTTTTGGATGGATCGACAAAGATCATACATAGTCCGTTTCGAGTCTACATGGATTGTATGAGATGTATTCCGGATCGAGTTGTATGATGTATCTTCAACATGATTGGAATGAAAGTGACCATGTCACAATTTTGGCCTTCACCTCTTTTGTGCAAATTGACTGGGAAACGCCATTAAAGTTAAACGAACTTCGAACAAAGAACAGAAGAAAATAATAATAATAATAATAATAATAATAAAATAAGATATAAAAAAAAAGAGAAAATAAAAATATAAATAATAAATGAGAATTATTTTTCCTTAAAAATCCAAACATAAAAATAACTTCAAAATCCACGTGAACGCTAAATGAAATTCACATGAACATTAACTACACAGCTAAAAATTTTTGGAAAGTTAAAGGACAAACAAAATGAAAATGAATCTCAAATCGGATCCCACTCTAAATTCATCTTTTCAAACATTTTCAAATCAACCCCAAATCGAGATTTATCTCAAGAAGCTTTGAAATTCTCTGTCGGGACAACTCTTCCTCACAGGAGACCCACACTTCAATTTCAGAACCCTAAACCTTTTTCGTCACATCAAAATCGTTTCGACTTTTGTGGCCTACCTTTTCTTCCTGTAGGGAGATCAACTAGGTCTATTGACACGGAGCCACGAACTTTGTTTGATTTGGTTCTGATGACATGGGACTGGATCCCTCTTCACACAAATAAACTTCCGAGATTGGAATCCATTTCCAATTCTCAATAAACTTCCGAGATTGGAATCCATTTCCAATTCTCTTTAAACCTTCGAGATTGGAACCAGTTTCCATTTCTCTTTAGACCTTTGAGATTGGAACCAGTTTCCATTTCTCTTTAGACCTTCGAGATTGGAACCAGTTTCCATTTCTCTTTAGACCTTTGAGATTGGAACCAATTTCCATTTCTCTTAAGACCTTCGAGATTGGAACCAGTTTCCATTTCTCTTTAAACCTTCGAGATTGGAACCAGTTTCCATTTCTCTTTAGACCTTCGAGATTGGAACCAGTTTCCATTTCTCTTTAGACCTTCGAGATTGGAATCCATTTCCATTTCTCTTTAAACCTTCGAGATTGGAACCAGTTTCCATTTCTCTTTAAACCTTCGAGATTGGAACCAGTTTCCATTTCTCTTTAGACCTTCGAGATTGGAACCGTTTCCATTTCTCTTTAGACCTTCGAGATTGGAACCGGCTTCCATTTCTCTTTAGACCTTCGAGATTGGAACCGGCTTCCATTTCTCTTTAGACATTCGAGATCGGAACCGGTTTCCATTTCTCTTTAGACCTTCGAGATTGGAACCGGTTTCCATTTCTCTTTAGACCTTCGAGATCGGAACCGGTTTCCATTTCTCTTTAGACCTTCGAGATTGGAACCAGCTTCCATTTCTCTTTAAACCTTCGAGATTGGAACCAGCTTTCCATTTCTCTTTAAACCTTCGAGATTGGAACCGGCTTCCATTTCTCTTTAGACCTTCGAGATTGGAACCAGCTTCCATTTCTCTTTAGACCTTCGAGATTGGAACCGGTTTCCATTTCTCTTTAGACCTTCGAGATTGGAACCAGCTTCCATTTCTCTTTAGACCTTCGAGATTGGAACCGGCTTCCATTTCTCTTTAGACCTTCGAGATCGGAACCGGCTTCCATTTCTCTTTAGACCTTCGAGATTGGAACCAGCTTCCATTTCTCTTTAAACCTTTGAGATTGGAACCAGCTTCCATTCTCCTTAGACCTTCGAGATCGGGAACCGGCTTCCAATTCTCATTAGACCTTCGAGATTGGAACCGCTTCCAATTCTCATTAGACCTTCGAGATTGGAACCGGTTCCATTTCTCTTTAAACCTTCGAGATTGGAACCGGTTTCCATTTCTCTTTAAACCTTCGAGACCGGAACCGCATTCCGGTTCTCTTTAAACCTTCGAGATCGGAACCGCATTCCAGCTTCTCTTTAAACTTTCGAGGTTGAAACTCCGTTTCAATTCTCATTAAACTTTCGAGATCAGTACCTAAATTCTGATTCTCATCCCCTTCAATCAACACTTAAACTCCGATTCTCATTCTGCGGCTGGTACCCCGATTCCGGTTTTCTCTGCAATTCCGAGATTGGAACTTAGGTTTCAATTCTCATTTCAAATCCAAATTTCAAATTCAAATTTCCTCAAGTTGATTTTAAACCAAACCTCAATCTAAATTGAAACTCAAAATCTAAACTTACACATCAAAACTTAAACTAAAACAAAACGAAAATCTAAATTGAATTCCCCCAGATCATGTGATTTGGGATTCACCTCCTTTTCCTTTCCCTGCCGAGAGTTCAGGAATCTCCAGTCTTAGAGATATACTTGACACTCCCCAGTGAAATTTCTTCTACTTCGTCCTAAGTTTGTCACTTGGACATCTGTGTTGGTTTCGTTGATTTTTCGGTCAACGCCAATACGCGCGGTGTGCTTGGTTAGCACACCACACCTATTGGGGGTCCATTTGTTGACCTCATTTTCGATGAGGTCTTCTCTTCTTCTCTTTAGTACTTTAGGATCTAGCCTTAGGCTTTTCCTTTGACTATCCTAGAGGATTAGAATTGGGACCCACCACTTAGAAATTCAAACCACTTCTTAACTCCCCGCAAACTCCACAAACTTGATTGTAGACCCCTAATCACCTGGAGGGTCGAGATCAAATGTGGAAGTTTAAAAGATGAGTTCCTATAAGACTCTTTGGCCTTAGGACCGCCCTGGGTGGCTCGAGTCCGGTGAAGGGGCTGACTTACACACACACTACACCTATACACTACACTTTCACACACCTCCTAAAAACACACCCATACCCAATTCGACCTCCCGACTCATGCGGTGGTTCACATGGATGGTCCTTAACCCCTAAGCCCTCGGCTAAGAGGGTTAGTGAACAACATAGTGGATGCCTCAAATGAGTCCCTTCATGGCTCATGTGGACTTGATATGGCTTCATGGCTCAACCAAAATGATTTCATTTCACTTACATTCACCCAATCTTCAATTTTCCAAATTTTCAATTTTTGACCCCCGGGACCCTACACCCGCCTAGCCTACCCAATACCCTTGAAACCCTCCAAAATTTGCAAAATCACCTAAACTACCCAAAATTCTCCAAAATCATTCCTAAACATGTCCTCACCAATCAAATTGATCATCCATACCCAAAAATACCAAAATTCCAAAAATACCTCCCAATACCCTCCAAATACCCAAAATACCCCTCTTAGCCAAAAAATCCAAAAATTCAGAAAATTCCCAGAAAATTCCAGAAAATCCCAAATATTCCCAATAATATTTAATTCCTAATTAAAATGATAATCCAAGTTTAAGATTTAAAGTGCTAAAAGATTTAATCATTAAATTAAATTAAAGTTAAATTATTTAAAGTAAACCCTTTTAAAATAAAATATGAAATTAAAATTAGAAAATCAAATCAAATTAAATTAAATTAAATTAAAACACATTAAATTAAATCAAATTAAATTAAATTAAATTAAATTAAATTAAATTAAATTAAATTAAATGAAATTAAATTAAATTAAATTAAATTAAATTAAATTAAATTAAATTAAATTAAAACTAAATCAAATTAAATTAAATCAAATTAAATTAAATTAAGCTAAATCATATTATATTAAATTAACTTAAATTAAATTAAATTAAATTAAATCACATTAAATTAAATTAAGTTAAATTAAATTAAATTAAATTAAATTAAATATAACATCACCTAAGACGTAAAGAATTCAAAAATAAATCTAAAACAACTTGAACACTATTCCAAACTTAAATCCATTAACTAAAATTAAATCACAACTCATTTGAACATCCATTTGCCCTCGAAAGCTCATGATGTCAATAACTCTTAAAAGGAGTGTTAAAAAAAAAAGTGTTACTTCACTCATAGGATATTCAAATGTCCTAGTTCACTGAGCAAGACAACAAACTTAAACTCCCGGACGATTAATTCATTTGTATAATCAAATTCTCTTGGACTTAAAACAATCCTAGAAATGTTGAAAAGATGTTTAAGATTCGTCTTAAGCACTTCCTCGATATGATAGGATATTTATAAGAACAGTTGAACTTAATTGTTCTTTGATGAAGAAAATCGTCCTCAAACCAAAATACAAGAACCTAGACGTCATAGGAAATGACTAGCTATAGGATTAGGAACTTGGTAGAAAACCATAACCCTTCCCTTAGCTTTACCTAGGAACTTGTTTTAAATGCTTAAATATTCTAACTGTGTTTTAAGTGCAGCTTGGGATGACGGGAAGACCCTCCAGGTACGCTTTTATTTTATTGCAATTTACTTTATTACATCGCATCGCACTTACTTTTCTTGCATGATAAACAACTGTTGCATGAAAACCTACACCTTTAGGATAGTCCCTAAAACTGAAACCAAAACTAAATTAAAAGACACTACAAGATAAAATTCACCGCCACAACATTTCAAAATATAAGACAACTCAAAATTTAATCACAAACAGAACAACAAAACTACAACTACAACTAATTAAAACGTCTCATTGAATGATCGGGAATACCTCGGATGATGTAACCCACGTGTTGCTAACGGGATTTCCCACGGTCTAAATGAAAGTGCGGAACTCATTCGATTGAGTTTAGCAAATTCATCCGGACTAAGTGAATTCGATGAAAATAACGGTGCTTGGGATGACGGAACCGTGGGATCTTAATCGGTTCCGTTTAATCAACTCTAAGACCTGTTTTAATTAAAATATTAAAGACACATGGAAATTAAGACTTTCTCTAAAACCAAACACTTCTCTCATCTCCCGATTTATGACTTCTAAAACTAAACCTCTGCAACAACAAGGAGCTCGGAGCATGGTGGGCAGCACGGCCATCGTCATCAGCAAAACCTGAGTCTACTTCAGCAAAACTTTCCTTAGAACTAAATAACCAAGCTATAGGACTTCGAGGTAGTTTGCCTAGTGCAACATAAATCCTCAACTCTTCGTTAGGCATTTGCATGATCATGTCATGTAAATTAAGCCCTAATCGGTCTTAGGACTCCGAGGTAGTCGTCCGATACGACATAAACCCTCACATCTTCAAGGCTATTTGTATGATTTTATCATACAGATATAAGTCCTAACTAATTAAAATTGGCAAGATCAAAATACTAAATAAACATTAGGGTTTTCCTAAATCCAAGCCAAACAATAGGATAGTCGGGAAATTACCGAAGTTCGCTTCGAATCTGTGATTTCTCCTACCTTTCTTCCTTCGGATTCCCAAAATATAATGCTCTAAATTTGATCCATTCCCTATTGAAATTCCAAAACTCAATCCATTGAAAAATTAAACCTTGAAATTCTTGAGAGCAGAACTACTGATTATTATCGAGAGTTTTCTTAGGTGATTCCCGTCACTTAAGACGTGATTAACTATAGGGGCTTGCCCTTATAGGGAATTTTAAGAACCCAGGTAATATAAACCCTGTTTAATGTTTTCATATTAAACAGGGAAACTTGTTGGCTTATAAAATTGGTTCGCAGACCAAACGGATGGCACAAACCTTTCTAGTTTATTTAATCGAGCCCCATTATCAAGCAGTGTGTCTATTCTTCGGGATAGATACACGGTTTGTGGTGCGGCGCTCGTTTATATAAACTATTCGGGATGTGAGATCAGTTTGATTTCATATCTTAAAATTGTCAAATTTAAAAATTATTTTCAAAATCAAATACTACTTTTCAAATTATTTATTTAAATTAAATTAAAATTCGCCGACAATTTCTGTAGGCGACCCCCCTTTTCCAAATAAAACACCACAACCTAAAAATAAGCCGCACAGGCATTCCAAATCTTGAAAATATCATTTTCTTTAAGAATTTAGAAACACTTTTGGAATCACAGTTTCATAAAGCAACATCTTCAATCCACTTTGAAACATAATCAATTGCTAATAAAATATAAGTTTTTCCAGATGATGGAACAAATGGTCCCATAAAGTCTAAACCCTATATATAAAAAATTTCAACTTCCAATATATAATTTAAAGGCATTTCATCCTTCCTAGATATATTTCCCAACCTTTGACATCGATCACATGTTTTCACATAATGTCTCACATCTTTAAATAAGGTAGGCCAATAAAATCCAGAATTTAAAATTTTAATTGCAGTTTTATCTATGCCAAAGTGTCCTCCAAAATCGGATTCATGACATTTTTGAATAATAGCAAAAGTTTCCTCATAAGGTACACATCTTCAAATTATAAAATCTCTTCCAATTTTAAATAAATGAGGATCTTCCCAAATATAAGATTTAGCATCATATTTAAATTTCTTAATAAATTTGTTATCCAATTCATAAGGTAAAATATTGCTAACTAAATAGTTAACAATATCAGCATACCAAGGTGTTTTGCATCCTTGAATAACATATAAAGATTCATCAGGAAATTTCTCATTTATATTTTCTTTCGAGATAATATCATTTTTAATTCTAGACAAATGATCAGCAATTTGGTTTTCAGTTCTTTTTCTATCTACTATTTGAAAATCAAATTTTTGTAGAAGTAAAACCCATCTTATCAGTCTAGGTTTAGAATCCTTTATAGATATTAGATATTTAATAGCAGAATGATCAGTATGAACTATGCATTTAGTACCAAGAAGATAAGGTCTAAATTTATCAAAGGCATATACTATAGCTAGAAGCTCCTTCTCAGTGGTAGTGTAATATCTTTGTGTTTCATTGAGAGTTTTACTAGCATAATATACAACTTTGAAAACCTTCTCATATTATTGTCATAATACAGCTCCAATTGCAAAATCACTTGCATCACACATTAATTCAAAAGATTTATTCCAATTAGGTGCAACAATGATAGGTGCAGTTATTAGTTTTTCTTTTAGAATATTAAAAGCATTAATAAATTCTTTGTTAAATTCAAATTTTGCATCTTTTTCCAATAAATGACAAAGAGGTTTAGCAATTTTAGAAAAATCCTTTATGTATCTTCTATAAAATCCAGCATGCCCTAGAAAACTTCTCACATTAGTAACAGTAGTAGGCGGTTGCAAGTCAGCAATAATTTTCACTTTCGCTTGATCTACTTCCATCCCTTTTTGTGAAACTTTGTGACCAAGTACAATGCCTTCTGTGACCATGAATTGACATTTTTCCCAGTTAAGAATTAAGTTTATTTCTTCACATCTTTTCAGAACGTTGGAAATGTTTTCCAAACAATATTCAAAAGAAGTTCCAAAAACTGAAAATTCGTCCATGAATATTTCAATTCCTTTGTCAATCAAATCACAAAATATTGACATCATATATCTTTGAAAAGTTGCAGGTACATTACATAAACCAAAAGACATTCTTCTAAAAGCAAAGGTTCCATAAGGACTTGTAAATGTTGTTTTCTCTTGGTCCTCAGGAGCAATAAGTAATTGATGATAACCAGAATATCCATCCAGAAAATAGAAATATGGGTGTCTAACTAGTTTATCGAGCATTTGATCCAAGAAAGGTAAAGGAAATTGATCCTTTCTAGTGGCGTCATTTAATTTCCTATAATCAATACAAATTCGCCATCCAGTAGTTTTTCTTGTAGGAATTAGTTCATTTTTATCATTGACAATGACAGTTACACCTCTTTTCTTCGGAACATAATGAATAAGACTTACCCATTGACTATCTGAAATAGGATAAATAATACCAGCATCTAATCACTTAACAATTTCTTTTTTAACAACCTCTTTCATGATAGGATTTAATCTTCTTTGTGGTTCAATAGTAGGTTTAAAATTTTCTTCCATTAAAATTCTATGCATACAAATGGAAGGGCTTATTCCTCTTATATCAGTAATAGTCCAACCAAAATCTTTCTTATAATTCTTTAACACACCTAGTAATTTTTCTTCTTGATATTTACTCTGTTCAGAAGAAATAATAACAGGTAAAGTTAACGAATTTCTAAGAAACGCATATTTTAAATGTGAAGGTAACATTTTTAATTCCAGTTCGAGGGCTTTTTTAATTGATGGTAAAAGTATATCATTTTGAGTTATGTCTAAAGTTTCCCGGTTATCTTTATTAAAATGAGTCTCTTCTTCTTTTACTTCTTCATTTTCATCGTTAAAAATTCAAATTTTTCTTCAGAAATGACTTTACATTTTTCTTGATAATGTTTCTCAATTAAATAATCAATTATATCCATTCGATAACATTTCTCTTTATCAGGGTACTTCATTGATATAAGAACATTGAATTTAATCTCTTGATCATTAACTCTCATGGTTAATTCTCCCTTTTGTACATCAATCATATCTCGTCCGGTAGCTAGAAAAGGTCTCCCTAAAATAATAGGTATCTCTTTATCTTCTTCCATATCAAGTATGATGAAATCTATAGGGAAGATAAATTTATCCACTTTAACAAGGACATCCTCTATAACTCCTTTAGGATAAGTGATAGATCTATCAGCTAACTGAAGGGTTACAGTGGTGGGAGTAATCTCTCCTAAATTCAATCTTTGAAAAATAGAAAATGACATGAGATTAATACTTGCTCCTAAATCACATAAAGCTTTTCCACAAAATTTTTCTCCAATAGCACAGGGTATAGTGAAACTTCCAAGATCCTTATGCTTTTCAGGTAATTTCTTTTGAATTATTGACCTGCATTCTTCACTTAATGCAACGGTTTCAAAAGCTTCAAATTTTCGTTTCTTGCTTAAAATATCCTTCATAAATTTTGCATAAGTTGGCATTTGTTCCAAAGCTTCAGCAAAAGGTATGTTAATAGTAAGTTTCTTAAAAATTTCAAAGAACTTAGAAAATTGATGATCAAGTTTCTGCTGTTTAAGTCTTTGAGGAAAATGTGGTGGTGGTTTTTCAACTTCCACATTAATAGGTATAACAGTATGATCTTGACTAGGAGAGAGACTTTCTTTAGGTTTTTTGATCTCTTCAACCTCAATCTCTTTTTCAATTTCATTCTGCATTCTTTCTTTTAATTCCTTTCCACTTCTAAGTTGCACAGCCTTAACATGTTCATGTTCTTTTCTAGTTTCCTTTGGTTAAATTTCAACATTACTAGGAAGTGTTCCTACAGGTCTATTATTAATTAAAGTAGCAATTTGCCCCATTTGATTTTTGATATTACGAATAACAGTATTTTGATTTTGTAATTGATTATTCAATTGTAAAATTAATTCTTCTATTGATAACGTTTTCTGTTGATTATTAAATCTAGGTGGTTTATAATTTGGATTAACTTGATTATTCCAATTTCCAGTGGGATGAGATTGATTATTACCTCATTGTTGTTGTGAATTATTCCAGTTAAAATTAGGATGATTTTTCCACCTGGATTATAATAATTTGAATAAGGATTATTTTTACTTGCAATAGCTTGTAAAGTTTCAATAGTTTGAGAATCTTCAAAATTAGCAGAGTTATTATGTGAAATATTAATTACAAAATAATCTAATTTTTTAGACATTGCTGCTACTTATGAAGCTAGGATAGAAAAGGCTTCATTATCGTGAATACTTGCCATCTTTTTAGGATTAATCCTTTCGGAAGGCCATTGAAAATTGTTATTAGCCATTTCTTCAATTAAAGTGTAAGCTTCTTCAAATGATTTAGACATTAAAGAACCTCCAGAGACGAGCATCAATAATTGATTTTAAAGAACCAATTAATCCACTGTAAAATGTTTGAATAATTAACCAATCAGGTAAGCATGATGAGGACATTTTCTTAATAGTTCTTTAAATCTTTCCCAAGTTTCATATATTGTCTCCCCGTCAAATTGACTAAACGACGTAATATCATTTCTTAATTTAGCAATTTTAGAAGGAGGAAAATATTTAGTAAGGAATTTTTGTGTCATTTCAGCCCATGTTTTAATAGAACCAGTTGCTAATGAGTTTAACCACATCTTTGCTCTATCTCTTAAGGAAAAAGGAAAGTGTCTAAGTCTAATAGCATCATCAGAAACATTATTATATTTAAAGGTAGCACAAATTTCTAAAAAACTAACAAGGTGTAAATTTGGATCCTCATTTGGTGTTCCACCAAATTGATTGTTTTGCACCATTTGAATAATAGACGGTTTAAGTTCAAAAGAATTAGCATCTACAGTGGGTATTTGAATACTACTATGAAGTTCATCAACTGTAGGGTTAGCATAATCCCTTAATGGTTTATAAAGATTTTGATCATTAAGTTCAATTGGATTTTGTAAAGTAGCCATTTCTTGAAATTTTTGAATTTGTTTTCCCTTTTTAATTTTTCTAATTGTTCTTTCTAGTTCAGAATCTAAAGGTATTAATCCTTCAGAACCAAAACTACGCATAAAAAAAAGCAAGGAATAAGAATTTATTTTATTTTATTTTATTTTTATTTTTTTTATTTTTATATTATTATATTTTTTATGTTTTTGGAAATATAATATTTAAAAATATATAAATTGTACCTCTTATTTCCCGGCAACGGTGCTAAAAACTTGACCCGATTTTTGTATTTCCAAATACAAGAATTTGTTACCACTGCTAGAAAATTTAATTTCTGGCAAAGGCGCGGAACACTTGACCCGGAATAACTTGCTATATAGATGTGTACCAAATTTTAATTTATGGCAATAGCATTAAATAAAACTTGATTGCTACTGAATGCTAGGCCGTTAGTGATTAATACTTTTTAAATATATGTTTATATAGCAAAATATAATTTTAAAGGAAAATATTTTATATACTTTTTGGGTACTACGCAAGTATACGTATCGTTTCAAGTAATAAAGGGCTTTGAAACAAAGACCCCGATATCGATCCTGTGGGGAAAAAGGGTAATAAATTTTTAAATATTGTATTTCAAAATCTTTTTGTATTTTAATCTAACTATAAATTACTTTTAATTTACTAGATACAGATAAAGAAAACAATAATAAGAAAATGATTTTGTGAAAACAATATAAAATAAACAACTTTCTTCCTTTCAATTAATCCAAGATTTTTAAAGATAATTTAATATTAGTTGGAGAATCTATTTTATGGTATTGTGCCAAATAGAAGCATTCCTATTCTTTACCCTTTGATCCAGGCACAAAGAACATTGGCTAATCTATAGATCAGGTTCGGATGTATTGTTAGTAGAATGGGTTAATCTAGGCTCACACTACTAGATGTCCAAGGGTGGCTATGGTCGGCCATACTAGTGACCCTTTCCTTATATATAAATCAAATTATAAGAATTTAGTCTGTCACTCTAAAAAGTTATCAATTCTACGTCCTTTAAATCTTATCTTCCTATTTATTTGCACTTCACCTTGAATAGCCCGCGCATGGCCTTCGACTACCCAAGGATTCATGTGATATCTACAAGTTAAGAGTTCTTCTCCTTCTAGGTCTCAAAACTCTTCAACAGGTTTTAACAATTTAAATGGCCAATTTAAAAAGTAAAGTAAGATCAAGTATTAATATCATCACAATATTTTGAAAATATTTTGATTTTCAATTCTCCATCTAATTTTATATTAACTTATTTATCTTTTCATAATTGAAGGAAGAAAGTAAACTAACTACTCAGAACACATTAAATATAAACAGCAAAACATAATAAATAAACATTGAATAAAAAATAAAATACTTATCTCAAATATTCCTTCTACAGATCTTCTGATTCCTACTGACTCCACAGTGTAATGAACTCCAAATGCAACAACTTGAAAATAAACTCACTAAACTAAATAAAAGTTGCCCTAAATTTCTCTCTCTATTTCTCTCTCTAAGGATGAGAGATCCTACAGTGGCTAAGAGATAGGGGATACAATGGGGCACCATTTTCTGAAGGAGTGGACTCCTATTTATAGGCTTCAAGGGTTGCCTTAAGGCACCTCTTCAAAACATGTCCAAATTCAATGAATCTTCTAGAAGGTCTGTCTGGCGCCTAGGCGCTGGAATCTGGCGCCTAGGTGCCGGACACCGCGTCCAGTTCTTCACACCTCTTCACTTTGGCTTGCACCTCTTCGCGATTAAAACCATTTGTTGACCTCATTTTTGATGAGGTCTTCTCTCCTTCTTTTTAGTACTTAGGATCTAGCCTTAGGCTTTTCCTTTGACTATCCTAGAGGATTAGAATTGGGACCCACCACTTAGAAATTCAAACCACTTCTTAACTCCCTGCAAACTCCACAAACTTGATTGTAGACCCCTAATCACCTAGAGGGTTGAAATCAAATGTGGAAGTTTAAAGGATGAGTTCCTATAGGACTCTTTGGCCTTAGGACCGCCCACGGGTGGCACGGTCGCAGTGAAGGGCTGACTTACACACACACTACACCTATACACTACACTTTCACACACCTCCTAAAAACACACCCATACCTAACTTGACCTCCCGACTCATGAAGGTGATTCACATGGATGGTCCTTAACCCCTAAGCCCTTGAGCAAGAGGGTTAGGAACAACATAGTGGATGCCTCAAATGAGTCCCTTCATGGCTCATATAGGCTTAATATGGCTTCTTGGCTCAACCAAAATGATTTCATTTCACTTACAATTACCCAATCTTTAATTTTCCAAATTTTTAATTTTTGACCCCAGGAACCCTACACCCCGCCTAGCCTACCCAAAACCCTTGAAATTACCCAAATCCTCCAAAATTTCCAAATCACCCAAAATTCCCCAAAACCATTCCTAAACATTTCCTCACCAATCAAATTGATCATCCATAGCCAAAAATACCAAAAATTCCAAAAATACCCCCCAATACCCTCCGAATACCCAAAATGCCCCTCTTAGCCAAAAAATCCAAAAATTCAGAAAATTCCCAGAAAATTCTAGAAAATCCCAAATATTCCCAATTTCATTTTGTCTAACTACACCATGGGCCAATTTTTTCAATTTAGCCCACCTTTATCAAAATCCCCAATTTGACCCATTTTTAACCCAAAGTGAACCCAATGTCAAACCAAACCTACCCAATTGACCCAAATTCTGGTCCAATTCAATTCTAAACTTCAATTCAACATCCCCAACACTAATCTAGACCAAATCCAAGCCCAATTTGATTGACATTTGAATCCAATTTCACTTTTGACCTTAAAGCCCAATTTGAACCCATGACCCAAACTTAGCTCAAACTCACCCAATTCAACTCCAATTAACCCCAAATCTTTTCTAAACCTTCCTTAACATCCCCACAAACAAAACACTAACATAATTTGCCCAAAATTTAGACCCAAACCCCACTCAAATTCAACCCAAAGCTAAAAGACCCAATCTTGACCTAAACCCAAACCTAACCCAAATAAGCCCAAACCCCAAAATCAAAACCCAACCAAAGTCAAAACCTCTTTGAAACACTCCCATAAACATTTCCCAACATTAATTTTACAACAATTTCAACCCTAGCCCAACATTGGCCCAAGTTAGCCCAATTTGACCTACATTAACCCCTTTACAAAGAAGCCCAAATCCAACCCAATTCAAACCCAAATCACTCCAAACTTGTTTCAAATCAATCATGACACATCCTTAGACAAAACTTAACATTTATTTGGCATGGCCCATTGCAAATTTTGCTATTCAAAAGCCCATTATCTAACCTAAAAGCCCACTCCCTTAAACCTTCCTAAAAGCCCACCTTTACCAAATTTTAAAAGCCCAAAGTCCATTTCCAAGCCCACATGAAACCTTTTCTTCATCATTCCTTTGATAATCCTATTTGACCAAAGTCTTAAACCATCATGAAATCAACCCATTTGTAGCATCATGACAAATCCCATCAATGGAATCCAAAGTTTTCAAAATTCCAAATAACTCTTTTCCATGCAAGTGAGCCAACCTTTTCCCCAAGCCATGAGCAAGCCAAATGAAGTCATGGAGCCATGCATAAGCCATATGCAAGCCATGGGGAGCCCTTTCCACCTCACCATGCCACTTATGGCAAGGAGAGGGGAGCCTTTCTTAAGCCTTCACTAAACCTTTTTTAACCCCATTCATGATACAGTTTAACCAAAATTGGCCACCTCACCTTGGATGGGGACTTCACCACACATGTGAGGCTGACCCAAATGATCTCACATCAGCCTAAATCAAGCCTTGGTGAGTGAACCAAGCCAAAACCATGAATTGACCCAAATTGGACCAAAAATGCTCCTTACACCCATGCCATTTAAATCCTTGACTTTACACATGGCATAACCCAATTGATTGCACCAAGATCAAGCTCAATCATGTGAGTTTTCCTCAGCCAAAAAACCTTGATGAATGAACCAAGCCAACCCTCATGGCCACCCAAGCTCCACCATAACCTTCCTTATTTAAACCCCACCTCCATGACCAAGTGGAAGAGATGCAAAGATTACCTTGGGTAAACTCTGCCAAATTGTTCCCAAAGCTTCTCCAAGCACTCCTAAGCTCAATCCAATCATTTCCAATTGAGGCCTCACCTCTTGGACAAAGGTTTCAAATTTTTTCTCCTCCAACCGAGCATGATTTAATTTTCTGTAATTATTCACATGTTTTAAGTATATCATCACCGTATAGATGTGTGCTACTCGATTAGATGATCATTTTAAAAATAAATTCATTCAATTTCGTTGAGAATCGAGGGAGATATCAAGGTTTGAAGTTGGACGGTTTTGGGTGAATAGAACTAGGGAGAGAAGTAGCGACCGTCCGATCGGGCGTGTATCCAACGGACGGCGCCGATGGAGTTGGACGGTAGCCGCATCCATGAATAGAACCGCACCAGACCAATCAGGGAGCGACACGTGGCGATTGAGCGGGAAAATGAAATATTTTATTTATTTTTGACCCTAAACTTCAAAAATGCATAACTTTGTGTAGAAAAATCATAAAAATAAAATAAAAATACCCTCTTACTCGGTGAATAGAGGAGAATAATGTGGAAAAGAAATCATTTAATTTCATCGAGTATTTGATTTTTAATAATTTATTTACTCTCTGCACATTTTCAATTCTCCATGCATGTATACAATTCACCATGACATGAGACCATAGGGCTTTGAAGCCTCCGAATTTGGGAACATTCCTTGAATTTTCCAAAGTCGAGGCCATCCCTATGAAGAGTTATTGATTTTTCAACTCTAGGTTGCTAGTTTGAGTATTTTAATTCCAATAATTAGTATATTATGAAATAAATTCTAGGAAAATTTGGTGATGTTTATTATGACTAGAGGACCCTAGGAAAAATAGGTTTTGAGTTAACTCACTTGGAATAACCCTAATTGGCTTAAACACCCAAAATAGAGTTTTAATTAATTAGAGCTAATCATACATCAAATTGACTTGAAATCAATCCTCCACTGACCTTTAGGATCAGAGGAACCCACCATAAAAGTTTGAAGTCAATTGGACTTGGTTAGCCCTATCAAATGGGTTGATTAAGCCATTTAGCCAAAATTAAACTTAAAAAATTCATAACTTTCAAAATGGTTTTCAAAAATTCACCAAATTGGTTTTGGAGCCTCTCTGATATCAGGGGAATTTAAGAAAATTAAAATTTCAATTTTCTAAAAAAGTTGATTTTTTGCATTATTTTAATATTTTTAATAATTAAAAAATAATAAAAATCACAAAAATAATAAAATTCACCAAAATGTCACATTTTGAATTTTAATCACTTAGGAACAAACCCCATATTTTTCTTAGGTCTCTAGGATGAGATATTAAATTTTAAAGCCCTAGGGTAATTTTAAAATTAAAAAAAATGTATTTTTTAGCATTTCCACTAAAATAATTCTAATAAATCAAAGAAAAATTAGAAAATTGTAAAAATTGGTTCTCTGATTTCCTTGATATCAGAGAGATTTTTGAAAAATATAAAATTCATTTTTCAACCTTTATTTTATTTTTAAATTAATTAATACTCCAAAACTCAAAATAATTATAATAAAAAGAATATAATTCCAAAAATCACCAAAATTGGTCCAAGTGGTTCTCTAGTCATTAGGAATGTCCCATAATTTTCTTAAGGACAGAAACTTTCCCTTGGTCATATTATTAAATTTTCCTTGGAAATCCCTATTTTCCACCAAAAATAATTACATAAATAAATTAAATATAGAAAAATCACATTTTCTCCTCTAATGCCTTTATTGACATATGAGTGAAGTCACATAAAAATTTCAAATTCATTTGAGCTCAATTTAGTGAGTTATGGAATTAGTAAGCTTGAAGGGCAAAATGGTAATTAAAATTTTAACCATTAATTAAAACTTTAGGCTTAATAAAATGAAAAAGTAAAATATTTGATCTTAATCTGATTTGGATGATTGAAATTTAAATAATTAAAGAGTAGAAACCTACTAAACAATTTAAAAATAATTAAAATAAACCTTAATCAAATAATTAATTAAATTTGGAAGAATAATAAAATTGGAATTATTAAAATAGGGATATTATTAGGAAGAGATTTGTTCTTTAATTTAAGAATCCCTAAATTAATCATCTCAATAATATTTAATTCCTAATTAAAATGATAATCCAAATTTAAGATTTAAAATGCTAAAAGACTTAATCATTAAATTAAATTAAAGTTAAATTATTTAAATTAAATCCTTTTAAAATTTCAATTAAATTAATACTTTAACAATTAAAATTAAATCATCATTAAAATATAAAAAATAAAATATTAAATTAAAATTAAAAATAAAATTAAATTAAAATTTAAATTAAATTAAATTAAATTAAATTAAATTAAATTAAATCGGACATATTAAATTAAATCAAATTAAATCAAATTAAATTAAATTAAATTAAATTAAATTAAATCAAATTAAATGAAATTAAATCAAATTAAATTAAATTAAATTAAATTAAATTAAATCAAATTAAATCAAATTAAATTAAATTAAATTAAATTAAATCATATTAAATTAAATTAAATTAAATTAAATTAAATTAAATTAAAATAAAAAATAAAATAAAGTTAAAATTAAAATTAGATTAAATTAAAGAAATTAAATTAAAATTGAAAGTAAACCAAATTAAATTAAATTAAAATTAAATTAAAGTTAAATTAAAAATAACATCACTTAAGACATAAAGAATTCAAAAAATAAATCTAAAACAACTTGAACACTATTCCAAACTTAAACCCATTAACTGAAATTAAATTAAATCATAAACCATTTGAACATCAATTTGCCCTCGAAAGCTTTTGTTGTCATAACTCCTAAACGGAGCGTTAAGTGAAGTGTTACTTCACTTATAGGATATTCAAATGTCCTAGTTCACTGAGCAAGATAACAAAACTTGAACTCCTGGACGATTAATTCATTTGTATAATTAAATTCTCTTGGACTTAAAATAATCCTAGAAATATTGAAAAGATGTTTAAGACTTGTCTTAAGCACTTCCTCGATATGATAAGATATTTATAAGAACAATTGAACTTAATTGTTCTTTGATGAAGAAAATCGTCCTTAAACCAAAACACAAGAACCTAGACGTCATAGGAGGTGACTAGCTATAGGATTAGGAACTCGGTAGAAAACCATAACCCTTCCCTTAGCTTTACCTAGGAACTTGCTTTAAATGCTTAAATATTCTAATTGTGTTTTAAGTGCAGCTTGGGATGACGGGAAGACCCTCCAGGTACGCTTTTATTTTATTACAATTTATCTTATTGTAATTTATTTAATCGCATCGCACTTACTTTTCTTGCATGATAAACAACTGTTGCATGAAAACCCACACCTTTAGGATAGTCCCTAAAACTGAAACCAAAACTAAATTAAAAGTCATTACAAGATAAATTTCACCGCCACAACATTTCAAAATATAAAACAACTCAAAATTTAATCACAAATAGAACAACAAAACTACAACTACAACTAAATTAAAACGTCTTGTTGGATGATCGGGAATACCTCGGATGATATAACCTACGTGTTGCTAACGGGATTTCCCACGGTCTAAATGAAAGTGTGGAACTCATTCGATTGAGTTTAGCAAATTCATCCGGACTAAGTGAATCCGATAAAAATAACGATGCTCGGAAGGATGGAACCGTGGGATCTTAACCGGTGTTGTTATAATCAACTTTAAGATTTGTTTAATTGAAATATTAAAAAACACCTGGATTTTAAGATTTTCTCTAAACCAGAACACTTCTCTCATCTCCTGATTTATGACTTCTAAAACTAAACCTCTGCAACAAGGAGCTCGGAGCATGGTGGGCAGCACGGCCATCGTCATCAGCAAAACCTAAGTCTACTTCAACAAAACTTTCTTAAAATTAAATAACCAAGCCATAGGACTTCGAGGAAGTTTGCCTAGTGCAACATAAATCCTCAACTCTTCGTTAGGCATTTGCATGATCATATCATGTAAATTAAGCCTTAACCGGTCTTAGGACTCCGAGGTAGTCGTCCGATACGACATAAACCCTCACATCTTCGAGACTATTTGTATGATTTTATCATACGAATATAAGTCCTAACTAATTAAAATTGGCAAGATCAAAATACTAAATAAACATTAGGGCTTTCTTAAATCCAAGCCAAACAATAGGATAGTCGGGAAATTACCGGAGTTCGCTTTGAATCCGTGATTTCTCCTACCTTTCTTCCTTTGGATTCCCAAAATAAAATGTTCCAAATTTGATCCATTCCCTATCGAAATTCCAAAATTCAATCCTTTGAAAACTTAAACTTTGAAATTCTCGAGAGCGGAACTACCGATTATTATCGAGAGTTTTCTTAGGTGATTCCCGTCACTTAAGATGTAATTAACTATAGGGGCTTGCCCTTATAGGGAATTTTAAGAACCCGAGTAATATAAACCCCGTTTAATGTTTTCATATTAAGCGGGGAACTTGTCGGCTTATAAAATTGGTTCGCAGACTAAACGGATGTCACAAATCTTCTAGTTTATTTAACCGAGCCCCATCATCAAGCAGTGTGTCTATTCTTCGGGATAGATACACGGTTTGTGGTGTGGCGCTCGTTTATATAAACTATTCGGGATGTGAGATCAGTTTGATTTCATATCTTAAAATTTTCAAATTTAAAATTATTTTCAAAAATCAAGTACTACTTTTTCAAATTATTTATTTAAATTAAATTAAAAATTCGCCGACAAATTCTGTAGGCGACCCCTCTTTTCAAAACAAAACACACAAACCTAAAAATATGCCGATACCATTTTGGAGAGTCCAAATGCAATGTATCACATGTCCTATTATCAAGGAACAAATGCCAGTCTTCTAGAATGTCCAATAACCGCTCACTCCATCAAAGTAACCATCTATAAGTCGTCAAAAACGTGACAATTTCTGTATCGAGTCTGGCGCGTAGGCGCCAACTTCTGGCGCGTAGGCGCCAACTTCTGGCGCCTAGGCGCCAGGCCATAATTTTTGATAATTCTTGTATTTTGCTCCATTTTTGCTCCTTTTTGCTCCTTTTTCGCCCTTTTTCCTTTTTTGGACCTTTTTACATCACCTACATCCAAAAACACAAAAATACCTTTCATTAAAGCATAATATCATTAGAAATTGATAAAAATCAAGGTATAAAAATAGGTATTTTTTTTTCATGGATCAGTGTACTCAAAAAGATGATCCAAATTCAAATCTATTGTATCCACTCTACACTGGGTTAAAAGTAACATATTCTGCTGCTCTATAAATTTTTCATGCATATTTTCCCAAAAACTAGATAGTGGCTCAGCAGAAGAAGTAGAGGGTCGAGAAGTAGAAGGTCTACTTGAAGTAGGTAATGAATTAGAGGGTGCGGTAGAACTCTTACCTCGAAGTCGATCATAATTAGTAACACTTTCCCATCCAATGGGCTTGGTAGGCTTGAGCTTCTCCTCTAAAAGCTCAACAACAACTCCAGCACTTTCGCACAGAGAATAAATCAGAGATGGGAATCCCAATCTCACAGAAGTGCTAGAATGAGCAGTGGCCTCTACAAAATCATAAATAATACTCCCAACATCAATCGGCTTCCTCTCCTGTATGCAGAAGTTGAGGATAGCTCTGCCCTTTGTGACCTCACTCAAATGGTTGGATGGAAGGAGGCGAGCATAAATAAAGTAATGCCATGCCTTAGAAACACCATTTGCTTAGAAGATGAAAAATTTACCCATTTCTCATTCCGGATCTTCCAAGCTCCAGTACCATTAGTCAAATATGCAATAATCATCTCCAAATCTCCCTCGGATGGAGAAAATCCAGAATAGTAGCACTCAATGTTCGGTGGCAGGCCATAGAAAATGTTGATTCTCTCAGGAGTAAATCCTACTCCAACTCATCTCACGAAGATCTCATAATCTTTGGCATCCATAAAATTAGCATAAAATTCCCTGACGATAGGGATAACAACAACATCAGTGAAGTAACATAATCGTTGCTAGTTCAATGCAATGATCGTATCTTCAATCTTTCCACAAAGATTGTAGAAAGTCCTCTCTGAGATAAATTTTCTCTTCGTAGCAAATTCATTGTAACGAAAATGCGCTTCGGCAGTAGCAAATTTGTTACGATCGAAATTTTCTCATTCTTTCCCTCGCTTAGACTTCAGAGCCATCTAAACGTAAGAGAAATAAAATACAAAATAAATTAAATAAAGCTTCAAATTCATGGATAAAACTCCAAAAAATCTCCATGGTGAAAATAAAAAATAATTGGATTAGAAGGTAGATCTGACCTCAAGATGAAGAAATCGAGTGATTCCAAGCTCAAAAACTCGAAAAACTGACCTAAAAATGGATCCCTAGGGTTGTATTTCGCAAAATATGGAGGAACAAGGAGCTTAGGCGTTGTTAATGGCGTCAGTGGGTTTAAAAGCCTAATTTTTGGTTTCAGGCCGAACCGGCGCCTTGGCGCCAGACTCACCTTACCAAAAATTCGATTTAAAAATTGTATTTTCCACAAAAACATAACAAGTTCGACTTCTAATTACTCACATGAGAGTATCACTTCAATTTCTAACTTCCAAACATTTCCACAAACAATTAAAATGATAAAATAGATCCAACATTCAAACACAAGATAGAATCAAACTCTTCAATTTCATTTCACATTTTTCCATTCCAAGCTTGAGAAATTACAGAAAAGTACTATAACAAGGTTCAACACTTAATAAACAAAACAAACATCGCTATTTCAAAGCAAATTCACAATCAAACAACACACTTTGAACAATGAAAGCAAACACACATACTAAATATTTTGCTCACTAAAACATTACTCAATCACACCTAGAACACACCAACTATCTATTCCTCTCCAAACTTTGAATTTCTATCCCTCTCGCAATGAAGTTCGCTAGGCCCACATGGATAGAAAACTAATGCCCTTGGAAATTCCAAAGCCGTCTTCTCGTCAATATATTTGTTCTTCGCATGCATCATTACTTGAGAATCTTGAAAGGTCGCCATATGATCGAATTGAAGCTTCGTCTGTCATTCCAAGTGCTTGATTTGGTGATACATCTCATGCAGATGATTTCCAACACTTAGCAATTCCGCCTCAATCTTATCTAGACGACTGAATAATTTCTCCAAACTTACAGCAATAAATCCATTGAAATAAGGTTGAGGATCTTTAGAAGACTTATCTCTTATCCCATTGTCATGATCTCCTCTCTCCATTGCTTCTAAACTTCTCTTTTCTCTACCAAAATGAGTTGTGCTGGACGAAGGGGATTGGGGTTGAAGGTAGGGTAGTTTATAGGAAGAATTCGTGTGAAAAACTGAAGATTTTTTATTTTTGCATGAACTGTAACTGGGGCGCTTAGGCGTCAAAATCTGGCGCCTAGGCGCCGGACCATCGATACATGGGTTATGCTGGCACATAGGCACCAAGTTTGGGCTCCTAGGCGCCGGAACCATGTTCGACTTCGTTTCTTCTATTGTCAAATTTACAAAGTTTCGGTCTTACAAAAAGGTCTATTAAAATGTTGTGATCAACACACACACATTGATTAAGATAAATTCAATTCACAAACAATCACAATAATAATATATGGGTTTCCTCCCACAAAGCACTTGGTTTAACATCGTCAGCCCGATCTAATTAGTTATTTTAATCGAGTAGACTCAGCTCGTAAGCCTCATTGTAAATCGGTTTCATTTCTCCCATATAAGGCTTCAGTCTTAATCCGTTAACTTTAAATATTTTTCCCGTCTTGGGATCTTTAATATCCACAGCTCCATAAGGGTATACTTTCTCAATTATAAATGGTCCCATCCATTTAGATCTTAATTTTCCAGGAAAATGTCTTAAACGAGTATTAAATAATAATACTTCTTGTCCAGGCTCAAATATTTTTCTTGAAATCTTTTTATCATGCAATTTCTTCATTCTTTCCTTATAAATATTTGCATTTTCATAAGACTCATTTCTTATCTCTTCCATTTCATTCAGTTGTAACAGTCGTTTCTCTCCTGCAGCATTCAAATCATAATTGAACTCCTTTATCGGCCAGTAAGCTTTATGTTCCAGTTCAACAGGTAAGTGACAATGTTCACAATAAACTAACCATTAAGGTGACATTCCGATAAGTGTCTTATAAGCTGTTCTATAAGCCCATAATGCAAAATCAAGTCTATCAACCCAATCAGTTCTTTTAAGATTAACTATCTTCTCTAATATTCTTTTAATTTCTATGTTTGATACTTCAGCCATTCCACTTGTTTGTGGGTGATAAACAGTTGCAAATCTATGTTTAATTCTGAATTTTTCCAGTAATGATTGAATTCTTACATTTCTGAAATTACTTCCCCCATCTGTGATAATTACACTCGGCATTCTAAATCTTGTAAAAATCATTTTCTTTAAAAATTTCAAAACATTTTTGGAATCACAGTTAGGTAAAGCTACAGCTTCAATCCACTTTGAAACATAATTAGCAGCTAATAGAATATAAATATTTCCAGATGATGGTATAAAAGGTCCCATTAAGTCTAAACCCCATACATCAAAGATCTCAATTTCTAATATATAGCTTAGAGGCATTTCATCTTTTCTGGATATATTCCCCATTCTTTGACATTGATCACAAGTTTTCACATAATGTCCAGCATCTTTGAATAATGTAGGCCAATAAAATCCAGAATTTTAAATTTTAAAAGCAGTTTTATCCACTCCAAAGTGTCCTTCAAATTCTGAATCGTGACATTTTTGAATAATTACAAAAGTTTCTTCATAAGGTATACATCTTCGAATCATAGAATCTCTGCCTATTTTAAATAAATGAGGATCATCCCAAATATATAATTTAGAATCATTCTTGAATTTTTTAATATATTTGATATTGCTAACTAAATAGTTAACTATATCTGCATACCAAGGCATTTGTAATCCTTGAATAACATATAACTGTTCATTAGAGAATTTCTCATTTATGTTTTCTTCAGTAATCTTCGCACTATTATTTTTAATTAATGATACATGATCAACAATTTGGTTGTCAACTCCTTTTCTGTCCATTATTTGAAAATCAAATTCTTGTAAAAGTAGAACCCATCTTATGAATCTTGGTTTAGCATCTTTTTTAGACATTAAATACTTAATAGCAGAATGATCAGTATGTACAATACATTTGGTCCCAAGAAGATAAGGTCTAAATTAATAAAAGGCATATACTATTGCTAAGAGCTCTTTCTCAGTAGTAGTGTAATTTATTTGAGTTTCATTAAGAGTTTTGCTAGCATAATATATAACTCTGAAAATTTTCTCATATTTTTGTCCTAATACCGCTCCAATTGCATAATCACTTGCATCACACATTAATTCAAAAGGTTTACTCCAATTAGGTGCAATAATGACAGGTGTCGTGATTAATTTCTCTTTTAGAATATTGAAAGCATTCAGACAATCTTCATTAAATTCAAACTTAGCTTCGTATTCTAATAAATGACAAAGAGGTTTAGCAATCTTAGAAAAATCCTTTATATATCTTCTATAAAATCCAGCATGACTCAGAAAACTTCTCACATCAGTAACAGTAGTAGGTGGTTGAAGTTCAGCAATAATTTTCACTTTTGCCTGATCAACTTCCATCCAAATTTTATGTACAAGTATAATTCCTTCTGTGACCATAAACTGACATTCTTCCCAGTTTAGAACCAAATCTGTTTCTTCACATCTTTTCAGAACTTTTGCTATATTTTCCAAGCAAGATTCATAAGAAGTTCCAAATACTGAAAAATCATCCATAAATACTTCAATTCCTTTTTCATATAGATCACAGAATATTGACATCATACATCTTTGAAAAGTGGCAGGTGCATTACATCAACGAAAGGCATTCTTCCAAAGGAAAATGTTCCATAAGGACTTGTAAATGATGTTTTCTTTTGGTCCTCAGGAGCAACGAGTAATTGATGATAACCAGAATATCCATCCAAAAAATAGAAATATGAGTGTCCAGCTAATTTATTTAGCATCAGATCCAAGAAAGGTAAAGGAAAATGATCCTTTCTAGTGGCATTGCTTAATTTTCGATAATCGATGCAAATTTGCCAACTAGTAACTTATCTTGTAGGGATTAATTCATTTTTATCATTAACAATGACAATTACTCCTCCATTCTTTGGAACACAATGAATAGGACTTACCCTTTGACTATCTGAAATAGGATAAATAATTCCAACATCTAACAATTTTAAAATCTCTTTTTTAACCTCTTTCATAATTGGATTCAATCTTCTTTGAGGTTCAATAGTAGGTTTACAATTTTCTTCCATTAAAATCCTATGCATATAGATTGAAGGGCGTATTCCTCTTATATCTGCAATAGTCCAACCAAAAGCGTTCTTATAGTTTTCAGAACTCCTATTGATTTTTCTTCTTGATCTTTACTTAGTTCTGAAGATATAATCACAGGTAAAGTTAATGAATTTCCAAGAAATGCATACTTTAAATGTGCAGGTAACATTTTTAATTCCAGTTCAGGGGCTTTTTCAACTGAGGGTAAAAGTATATCATTTTTAGTCGTGTCTAAAATTTCCCAATTATCATGACTATAATGAGTTTATTCAAATAATCTTTCTTCATTCACTTCTTTAAATTTTTTAGTTAATGACTCATTATATAACATAGATTCATCATTTTTTTCTTCAGAAATGACTTTACATTTTTCTTGATAATGCTTTTCAATTATATAATCAATAAAATCCATCCGATAGCATTTTTCTTTGTCAGGATACCTCATTGATTTCAGAACATTAAATGTTATCTCATGATCATTAACTCTCATTGTTAATTCTCCTTTTTGCACATCAATTATAGCTCGTCCGGTAGCTAGGAAAGGTCTCCCTAAAATAATAGGTATTTCTTTATCTTCTTCCATATCCAGTACAATGAAATACATAGGGAAGATAAATTTATCTACATTAACAAGAACATCCTCTATAACTCCTTTAAGATAAGTAATAGATCAATCAGCTAACTGAAGGGTTACAGTGGTGGGAGAAATCTCTCCTAGATCTAACCTTCGAAAGATAGAAAAAATGGCATGAGATTAATATTTGCTCCTAAATCACATAAGGCTTTTCCACAAAATTTTTCTCCAATAGTACATGGTATAGTGAAAGTACCAGGATCTTTAAGCTTCTGAGGTAGTTTCTTTTGAATTATTGCAATATATTCTTCACTTAATGCAACAGTTTCATAAGCTTCAAATTTCTGTTTCTTGCTTAAATATCCTTCATAAATTTTGCATAACTCGACATTTGTTCCAAAGCTTCAACAAAAGGAATGTTGATGGTAAGTTTCTTAAAATTCTCGAAGAACATAGAAAATTGGTGGTCAAGCTTTTGATGTTTTTGTCTTTGAGGAAAAGGTGGTGGTGGTCTTTCAACTTCCACTTCAACAGGAATTACAGTCTGATCTTTACTTGGAGAAAGAGTTTCTTTAGGTTTTTCAATCTCTTCAACCTCTCTCTCTTTTTCAATTTCATTCTAAATTTTCTCTTTTAATTCCTTTCCACTTCTAAGTTGTACAGCTTTTGCTTGTTCATGGTCTTTTCCAATTTCTTTTAGATTAATTTTGACATTGCTAGGAAGTGTTCCTTGAGTTATGTAATTAATTAAATTAGCAATTTGTCCCATCTTATTCTTAATATTTCGAATATCAGTGGTTTGACTTTGTAATTGATTACCTAGTTGCAAGATCAATACTTCTAAAGATAACTTTTTTTTGTTGATTGTTAAAACCGGGAGGATAAATTGGTCTAAAGGTTGAACTTCCTTGATTGTTCCAATTCCCAGTTGGATTAACTTGATTATTACCCCATTGTTGAAGTCCATTATTCTAATTAAAATTAATGTGATTTTTCCAACCTGGATTATAATAATTCGAATAAGGGTAATTGGTTTTATTAGCAATAGCTTACAATGTCTCCATTATTTGAGAATCATCAATATTTGCAGAATTTTCATTACTTACATGCGATACGTTAATAGCAAAATTATCCAATTTTTTAGATATCGCAGCAACTTGTGAAGCTAAAATAGAAAAGGCTTCATTATCTTGAATATTTGCCACTCTTTTAGGGTTAACCCTTTCAAAAGACCATTGAAAATTATTGTTAGCCATTTCTTCAATTAAGTGTAAACTTCATCAAATGTCTTAGCCATTAAAGAACCTCCAGCAGCAACATCTATAATAGATCTAAGTGATCCAATAAGTCCGTTATAAAATGTTTGAATAATTAACCAATCTGGTAAAGCATGATGAGGAAATTTTCTTAATAGTTCTTTAAATCTTTCACATGTTTCATAAATTGTCTCTCCATCAAATTGAATAAATGAAGTAATATCATTTCTTAATTTAGCAGTTTTAGGAGGAAAATATTTAGCAAGGAATTTTTGTGCCATATCTGCCCAAGTTTTTATAGAACCAGTTGTTAATGAGTTCAACCACATCTTTGCTTTATCCTTTAAGGAGAAAGGAAAGAGTCTAAGCCTAACAACATCATCAGAAACATTATTATATTTAAATGTAGCACAAAGTTCTAAGAAACTAGCAAGGTGTAAGTTTGGATCCTCATTTTGTATTCCTCCAAATTGATTATTTTGAACCATTAGAATAATAGAAGATTTAAGCTCAAAAGAATTAGAATCTACAACAGACATTTGAATACTAATATGAAGTTCATCAGCAGTAGGGTTTGTATAATCCCTTAATGGTTTATAAACATTTTGTTCATTAATTTCTATTGGATTTTCATTATTGTTATGTAAGTTGGCCATTTCTTGTTTTCTTTTTGAATTTGTTTTCCTTTTCTAATACTTTTAATAGTTCTTTCTAATTCAGAATCAAAAGGTAATAATCCTTCAGATCCAGAACTACGCATAAAAAATTAAATAAAAAGACTTGAAAATAAAATAAAATAAAATAAAATCTTTTTGGTATTTGTGTTTTCGTAAATATTTTTGTATTTTTAAATAAATAAAAGTGTATATAAAATTTTTTAATTCGAAAAATCTAAAAATTTTCTTTCACTTCCCCGAAAAAGGCGCCAAAAACTTGATAGCGATATGTCATATGACCTCGACCCGTAACTATGCCTAAAATTTATCCTTTAATTTATATTTCAAAGGGTAGTATGCAAAAAATATTTTGCACACCAGAGGTACTAGAAAGTATACGTATTGTATCCAGTAATACAGAGTTCTATTGGAGTCCTGGTTATCGATCCCACAAGGAAGATTAATTTAAGAAATTAATAGATTTTCAAATTAAAAGTAATTATAAATTTTTTTTCTTTTCAAAAATCAGATTTTAAGTTTTATGAAATTTCTACTAGATTTAAGTATAAAACAACTTTCTCCTTTTCAACTAATCTAAGATTTTTCAGAAAAACTATCATTCGTGGAGAACTTGAAATTATGTTATTGCGCCAAATAGAAGCAATCCTATTCTTTACCTTCAATCGATAGTATAAAAAACATTGGATAATCTATAGATTGATTCAGGATGTATTATTAGTAGAATGGGTTAATCTAGACTCACACTTTTAGATGTCCAAGGGTGGCTATGGTCGGCCCTACTAGTGACCTGTTTCCTTTCTATAAACCAAATTATTACAATTTAGTCTGTCACTCTAAAAACTAATTAATTCTACGCCTAATAAACAATATCTTCTTATTTATTTGCACTTCACCTTGAATAACCCGCACATGTCCTTCGATTACCTAAGGATTCTTGTGTTATCTACTAGTTAAGAACTCATCTCCGGATAGGTCTCAGAATTCTTCAACACATTTTAACAATTCAAATGGCCAGTTTAAAAAGTAAATTAAGATCAGGTATGAATATCATCACAATAATTTTTAAAATTAAGTTTAAGTTCTCCTATGAAATCAAATTATCTTTATTATCTTTTCATGTTTGAAAGGAGAAAGAAAAGTAACTACTCAGAACACATTGAATTCACACAACAAACATATTTATAAAACTTTGAACTAAGTTACAAAATACTTATCTGGAATGTTCCTTCAAGTGATCCTTTGACTCCTACTGTCTCCAATGCAAAGTACAAGACTTCAACAACACCAACTCTTACAAACTCTCACTTACTACTGAAGGAATTTAGTAGTAACACTCAAAGTAACTAAAATAAACTAAAATAAACTGACTAAATACTTAATAAGAATATTTAGGGGCTCTCTAGAATTATTTCCGGGCGCGGAAGAGCTCTCCTTTCTGTAGAAATGTCTAATATTTATAGAGCTTCCAAAATGACCAGGGGTTGCTTAAGGCATCTCTTCAAAATTTTTCCAAATTCAATGAATCTTCTAGAAAGTAACTGTGGCGCCTAGGCGCCAGACTTCGTGACTAGGTCTTCGCACCCCTTCAATTTAGATCGCACCTCTTCTTGATTAAAACTATTTTCCTGGGTCCAGATGCATTGTATCATATGTTCTATGTATTAGGAGCAACTTCCAGTCTTCTAGAAGATCTGATAACCGCTTAACACTGTCAAAATAACTGCCCAAAGTTGTAAAAAATCTTATCTACTTCAATATCGAACTGGTGCCTAGGCGACGGATTCTGGCGCCTAGGCGCCAGACCTATAATTTTGGCAATTTTGCTTTTTAGCTCTATTTTTGCTCCTTTTTGCTTCTTTTTCCTTCTTGAACTCATTTTTTCATCACATATATCCAAAAACATAAAAATACCTTTCATTAAATCATAATATCTTTAAGAAATTGAATCATAAATAAGGCATAAAAATAGGTACTTTTTAAGTGGATCAGTTATTCTTATGTTATTTAGCATAACTGAAAGATAACAAAAAAATCAACCCAAATTAACCCCAAAAAAACAATAAAAAAACCCGAAAACAATCCGACAAAAATAACACTAAACCCTAAACCAAAAATAACTATAAAATAATTTAAAAATAACTCAAAAAATCTACTGCAGTACTACAAAAAAACGAAAATCCATGGAAGCACATACATAAAAATCTAATGCACAACGCAGCAAACGATACCATAATATTTTGGTGCAAAGCTAAGCTCACCTCTGTCCAAAATGCGTTGCCATTATTCTTGTAATCCATGATCACACTTTCTTCATTGAGAGAGAAATCCATCTCCATCGTAGCTGCACAACGTATCCTACCTCAGCGAACCTTAGCAGAGCAACGATGAAACCCTAGGGGAGCAAGGAATGAAGATAGAAGCTTCTGACACCAGACTCGAGAAAGCCTAAAATTTTTTCTTAAATGCGGGATAGTCAAAGCATCGGGTCGGCCGAGAAAATGGCTATACATTTTTCTTAATTTTTAAATGTTTGATCCGTGGGTTTCACACATATAGGTGGCATCATCTTGTTGGATTCCGGGCGTTGCTCTATGTCTGAAGTTCGCATAAAAAATTTTTCCTTCAACTTGAGCTATATCATAAGAGACTTCATCCCCCGCATGCCACCTACACCCAAACCTAACCAGCATGGAATGCCAAAATGTAGGTTTAATGTATGTTTAGCCTAGGAAAAAATGTAAGAAAAAAAACCTAACTTTCATAGCTTTTGCCTTTTTTATTTCAAGTTTAAAATAGGTTCAACATACGTTCAATGCTTTCTTCTTTATTAACTAAATGATCATGTTAACCTTAAATAAACACTAATAAAAATCAATCTTTTGTGGCATAGAATGTTAGTCAAATTAATCTAATTAAAATAGAACCCAGTCCCTTTTTTTCTCATACCATGAAGTCTTAGTAAAAAAAAAAAATTTCTCACCAATAGCTACATAGGATGTTCAAATTTTATAATATGGAAACTATGATGTCAGTGGTAATCAAATCTCAAATTTAAGGTCAATAAATGCAACCATCTTAGAGATCTTGTTTAATAATAGCACTATGTTACGCCTTGTTCACCTCAATTACAAAAGAAGCAATATAGTAGAAAACAAAAAAAAAAAACTACAAGATCATACACTTTGTTCACCACAACAAGATGTTCGTATACCTTACCATGTTACCTTCAAAATAACAAAAGCATATGTATAGCTAATTGTCCAACAAATTGAAGAATAAACCACAATGCACCGAAGCAAATAATTATTTGTATATTTTTGATGTAAAATATAATATATTTTATTAAAAGATGCTTTAATATGTATGTTAAGATTTACTTTAAATTTAATGACCTATATATTATTTTATGAATATTTTGCAAAGAAACACATAAGAAAAAAAGAACACACACACACACACACACACACACACAGATATATATATATATATATATATATATATATATATATATATATATATATATATATATATATATATATATAACCAAAATCAAGATGTATTAATCATAGAAGAAGTGTTACAAATTCCGAGGTAGGGAACATCTAGAAGGTCCCCATTCAAAAGAAAAGGCTAAAGTAGAGGAAGGGACAGTGGAAACAATAGAAGAAGTAGATGCACAACCCTGCTTGGCCAACCAGTTAGCTGGTCTATTGCTTTCCTAAAAATAAAGTAGAAGTTAATGGAGAAGGATGACTGCAAAGTTTTAATTTTCCTGAGCCAATAGGAAATAAACCAAGTTTGATCTCCCACGATAGTTAGAGCCTGTAATATAAGTGCAGAATCCATCTCAACATGAAGATTAGTTTGATGATTGAGGAAGGCCAGCTGGATAGCCCAAAAAACTGCTGCCACTTCATTCTCCAAAGGATCCTGAGCCTCAATTGGGGAGGCAAAATAGAGAAGAGCCATGTCCTTCCGATCTCTCGAATACACCACCAATTCCAGCTCCAAGTTCGGAGTAACTACCATATGTGTCGACCTTAACAAAGGATTGGGGGGGGGGGCTTTTCAAAAATATAGGGGTGACTACTATCTTGGGGGACTGGTGCGATATTTTTAATTTGTCAAAATTTATGAACTCAGATATATATATATATATATATATATATATATATATATATATATATATATATATATATATATATATATATATATATATATTGATTTAGTTTTCTATTGAGTCACACAATTAAACACAAGTTTACGTATCGCTCAAGTAATACAGGGCTCTAATGGAGTTCTGGTTATTGATCCTACGAGGAGGCAATTTATTTTGTAACGTAGCACAGAAACCACATCACGAATCACAGCAGAATTGCAGTATTTACTAATAATTAAAGATGAAAAAACAATTGCAGTTAATAATTCTACAAAAAGTACGTTCCAATATCCTAACAAAGTTAACTAGCATAAGACTAAATTTATAAAAAAAGTTTAATTGCAAGAAAGAATCTAACTCCTCTCCAATGATAATGTGATGATTTAGTAATATATATCAGTGATGCAAATGTATTGTGCCAAATAGGAGCATTCCTATTCTTTACCCTCTTCTAAGAGCATAAAGAACATTGAATAATCCTAAGTTCAGTCCCCAAATCTGTGGTTAGGCTGGGAGGATAATAGCTCTCACTCCAGAGCTACCACTTCCCTTCGCCTGAAGGCTAACTCTCGCTTTGGTTTCCAAACCTTAGGACCAAATTGGGGATTTCAAGATGTCACTCTAAAATCTCCAATTCTACGCCCATGAAAATATATTTCCCTATTTATTTGCACTCAACCTCCATGAACTACGTCACTCATTCATGGACATTGAATGTGACCTTCACTTTTGTTGTGGAACTCATAATCCTTTCATTACATATGTTTCCCAACAAGTTTTAACAATTCAATTGGCCAGATCAAAAATTAAATGAAGTACGAAGTGAAAAGGTCATAACAAATTCTCCATAATAAATCGACAAATCATTTCCATATCATAACATCAACACATCACATGAAAAGAAGGAAGACAAAGAAATCTACTCAAGACTCATGAGGAAAAGACGACAAAAGATGGATTTTATATATAAAAGCAACATCATACAAACAGAGTAAAGAAAAGATAACTTATCTCAAACTCCTCCCCAAGCAAATCTCAAGGAATTCCTTTGACTCCTCTTATTTCTTCACACCAACACAAAATTCTCTCCTTATATAAGTAAGGAAGAAGAAATCTCTCACTTTTCCTCTCCTCCTACACTCTTTAGAAGAGAACACACACAAAACCTAGATGGAATCTCTACATTACAATAATGGAAAGACACCTCTCTCCTCAGTCACACACACTAAAGACTCTCTTCCCCTTTCTAAACTTGGCTCCAAAACAGTTTGAATTCAGCCATAACTGCTTTCCTAAGAGTTTCCTTAAGTATCCCTCTAAAATCCAGCCAAATACATTGATTCTAGTTTAAAATCAAGATAGGGCGTGGTTGACCTCGATCCACGAACAACGCAGTAATTTATGCTTTGAAAAATATGTTATAGCCAATACTTTGACCCAAATAATAATAGCGGCTAGGGTATATAAATATAATTTTATGGAAAATATTTTACACACTAGAGGTACTACGCAAGTATACGTATCATTTCAAGTAATACAGGGCTTTAAATAAAGACCACAGTATCGATCCCACGAGGAGGTTTATAGATTTTTAAATATTTTAATTTTATTTTTATGTATTTCTTTTAAAGTTATAAATTTAATATTTAATTTACTAAATGCAGAATTGAAGCACTAATAAAATAATGAGTGATGTAAATAAGAATAAGCAAACAACTTTCTTCCTTTCAATTAATCCAAGACTTTTTAAATAATATAATATTCATGGAGAATATAAATTTATGATATTGTGCCAAATAGAAGCATTCCTATTCTTTACCTTTGCTCGATACTATAAAGAACATTGGCTAATCTATAGATCAGGTCTGGATGTATTGTTAGTAGAATGGGTTAATCTAGGCTCACACTACTAGATGTCTAAGGGTGGCTATGGTCGGCCCTACTAGTGACCCGTTCCTTCTCTATAAACTAAATTACAAGAATTTAGCCCGTCACTCTAAAAACTTATCAATTCTACGTCCATTGAATACTATTTTCCTATTTATTTGCACTTCACCTTGAATAACCCGCACAAGGCCTTCGACTACCCAAGGATTCATGTGATATCTACTAGTTAAGAATTCATCTCCATCTAGGTCTCAAAATTCTTCAACAGATTTTAACAATTTAAATGACCAATTTAAATAGTAAATTAAGATTTGGTATTAATATCATCACAATACTTAAACATATTTAGTTTTTTTTATTCTCCAATGAATTTAATATTATCTTATTTATCTTTTCATAATTAAAAGGAGAAAGTAAAGTAACTACTCAGAACACATTGAATTTAAATAACAAAACATATAAAAAAAACATTGAATCAAATTACAAATACTTATCTCAAGTGTTTCTCCAACTGAACCTCTGATTCCTTCTAACTCTAAAGAGAAATATACTTCAAAAGCACCAACTCTTTCAAACTCTCAATACAAACTCTAAATAAAATAAACTCACTAATTAATGAAAGAAAGTAAACTATAATTGTGACCCTTAAATTTATCTCTCTAATTCTCTCTCTAATTGAGCGTTGGACTTGGCCTTGGTCTTGGGCGTTTTTCTCTGTAGAAATGGCCTCCTATTTATAGGCTTCAAGGGTTGCCTAATGCATCTCTTCAAAATGTGTCCAATTTCAATGAATCTTCTAGAAAGTGTGTCTGGCGCCTAGGCGCCGGCATCTGGCGCCGGACTCCGCGTCCAGTTCTTCGCACCTCTTCACTTTGGAGCGCACCTCTTCGCGATCCAAACCGTTTCCCAGCGTCTAAATACAATGTATCACATGTCCTATAATCCAAGAATAACTACCAATCTTCTAGATGATCTAATAAACGCTCTAACCGTCAAAATAACCGCCCAAAGTAGTTACAAAAACCGTCACAGATTTGGTATCGAGCTGGCGCTTAGGCGCCGTATTCTGGCGCCTAGGCGCCAGGCCCATTATTTTGACAATTTTGCATTTTGGCTCCATTTTTGCTCCTTTTTGCTCCTTTTTCATCCTTTTTCCTTTTTGAACATTTTTGCATCACCTACATCAAAAAACACAAAATACCTTTCATTAAAGCATAATATCCTTAGAAATTTGATAAAAATCAAGGCATAAAAACAGGTATTTTTTTCATGGATCAAAACCCCCCGAACTTAAACGTTACTTGTCCTCAAGTAACCCTTTTTACTATATAAAATGTATAAGATTTGGAATAAAAGGTAAATAATTAAGATTCCTTATAATTTTTGATTTTATAAAGGCTTTAGTAAATCATTAACCAAATTTCACTAACTAAGTTTAATTTTAAGAATTTAAAGAATATTTAACTACCAAATTGCAAGACTTCAAATATTTTTCATTCATTTCAAAAATAATTGTAGTTTATTATACTAAGATCACATAAATTATTTACAAGACAAACATCTTCATGAAAATCTTTTCTAATAAAGATGCATGTATAAAAATTAAGTAAAATATGTAATTAGTTTTCTTCTTATAAGAGAATTCAAGTGAAGCCAATTTTTGATTAGGCATCTCCTCAAGCGTCTCCTCTCTTTCTTTCTTTCTTTTTTTTTTTTCACAGTGAGGATTACTGTATCAGGATAGCCTGTTAATGGTTTTGAACTTCACTATCCTTAACTTATATTTTCAAACTTATACATTTTCATTTAATAGATTTCAAAAAGACTTTCAATCTTTTCTTTTTCAAGTTATAATTCTTGATTTCTTAATACTTCTAAAATTCAATTATCTCTACCATGAATAGAAAAAATTCTTAATCTTACTCTTCTTTAATTTGAATAATTATATTCTTAAAATCAATCAAAGTTATTAAAATTTTGGTTTAGTCTACTAAATTATTTATAATTTCAAAAATTTAAGTAATCTTAAATAGATTTTTCATTCCTTATGTTATGTTAATATTTTTTTTATTAAAGAAAATATTAGCACTTAAGGACAAATAAAATTTAAATTTGCATGTATTTTCCCTTCCCCCAAACTTAAGTTTTGATATATCATGAAAAATTTTAAAGTATGAGAGAAAGAAAGGCATAATTTTAAAAAGGAATTTTTATAAGTATGTAAAAACAGTCTACAAAGAAAAATTAACTTCTACACATGCTTTTTATGAATATTACCGAAATAATGAAGCATATATAAAAGTAAGCAGGCTCAATTTTTATATCATTAGCTAAATTAAACGACTATACTAATCACAATAACAGAAATAAAACAACATCACTAACTATTCAGGAATACTAAACAGTAGGCTGAAACAGAAATAAACATTTATCATAGAAAATGAAAAAAAATTCATCCATATTTCAGTCTTAAACACATATCACACTAGATACTCTAAAAACAGTCTCAACATTAAAAAAAATCCACAAAAAGTTACTTAAACAAATCAATACTAACTAACAAAAAACTAATCAGTACTAACAAACAAGAAATAAACTAAAAACAGCGTCAACTCATCTCAAGAGGTAAATCAAGCTACTAATCACTATCTATAGCCTCGTCATCGTCATCACCAAAAGAAAATTCCACATTCTTTGGATCAACATACGGTGAAAATCTAGGACAGGTAGGGAACTGAACATCATGCTCACCCTTCAAGAATCTAACTAAAGACTCCGAATACTCAACATCATAATTACTCTTCCTTTGGGTATATTCAGATAGATGATCAATCTTTTTGTCTATAGTAACTACTCTGCAGTGAGTTAGAAATAACTCATTCCGTCGCTCCGAAAATTGATCATGCATGGATTCCCAGAAACTAGATGGTGGCTCAGCAGTAGAAGTAGAAGGTCTAGAAGTAGAAGCTCTACCTGGAGTAGGTACAGAAGTAGTAGGAACAGTAGATCTCTTCCCACGAAGAAGATAATAAATACTAACACTCTCCTGCCCAATAGCCTTTGTAGTCTTCAGCTTCTCCTCTAAAATATCAGCAATAACTCCATTGCTCATGCATAAAGAATATATCAAGGATAGGAATCCTAATCCCACAGAAGTGCTGGATCGTGCAATCGATTCCACGGAATCATGATAATGCCGCCAACATCTATCGGCTTCCTCTCCCGAATGCAGTAGTTCAGGATAGCTCTATCTCTGGTAACATCACTCAGGTGGTTGGAAGGAAGTAGTCTAGCAGAAATATAATAGTGCCAGGCCTTTGAAATACCATTTAGCTTAGAAGATTTAAAGTTTACTCGTTTGTCGTTCCGGATCTTCCAAGCTACAGTGCCGTCAGTCAGATATGCAATAATCATCTCCAGATCTCCTTAAGATGGAGATACACCAGAATAGTAGCACTCGACGGTATGTGGTAGGCCGTAGAAAATATTGATCCGTTCCAGAGTAAATCCCACTCTGACACCTCTAATGAAGACTTCGTAGTCTTCCGCATCCATAAAGTTGGCATAAAAATCTCGTACAACAGGAACAACAACAACGACAGTGAAATAACAGAATCACTGCCAGTTGCGTGCACCGATCGTGTTCACGACCATCTCTCCAGGATTGTAAAAAATGCGCTCCGAGATAAATTTCCTTGATGACGCAAATTCGTGATAACGAAAGTGCGTTACCGCAGTAGCGAACTTGCTGCTGTCGAAATTTTCTTGTGCTTTTTCGTGCTTAGATTTAGGTGCCATCTAAATGTGAAAGAAAACACAAATAAATTAAGGAATCAAATATCTAAACTCTTTTAAGCTTAAGAAACTTAAAATGAGTTAAGAAAATCCACGGAGAATTTCTAAAAATCAAAATTTTTCTCCAAAATTTCGGTTTTTAGTAGAAATAGGAAAATCCATGGTAGAAATAAAAAGTAAATGGATTAGAAGGTAGATCTGACCTTAAGATGAAGAGATCGAGTGATTTTGGGCTAAAAAACGTGACGTTTTGACCTCAAGATGGATCTAGGTGGTGTATTTTCTCGAAAATGATGAAGGAGATGAAGCTTAGGCGTCGACCATGGCTTTTGGGGGTTTAAATCCTGATTTTTGATTAGCAGGCCGAACCGGCGCCAGACTCGCCTTTCACAAAAATCATTTTAAAAATTTTATTTTCCACCAAAACTCACAAATTCAACTTCTAATTACTCATATGAGAGTATTGCTTCAGTTTTCCTATTTCCAAAATATTTTCCAAAAATTTTAAAAATTAAAAATTAAATCCATCAATTAAACACAAGTTTAAGTCAAACTCTTCTAATTCCATTCATAATCTTCAATTTAGCTCAATACAATACAGATAAGTATAATAATAAGATTCAAGTCCTAACAAACAATAAAACAACACAGTTTCAAAGCAAATACAACACACATTGAACAATAAAGCAAGCACACAAACAATACATTCGATTTACTAAATCGATGCAATGACACACTAGATAAAGTCTTGATCTAACCACATTTACTATCTAATCTTCAAATTAGAAATTTCCATTCTTATCGCAATGAAGATTACTCGGCCCACTTGGGAAGAACACTAACGCCCTTGGAAAATCTGTAGCCGTTTTCTCATCGATCCATTTGTTCTTCGCATACATCTCCACTTGAGCATCTTGATAGACCGCTAGATGATCGAATTGAAGCTTCGCTCGCCATTCCGTATGTTCAATTTGATGATACATCTCATGGAGGCGATCTCCAATACTTTTGAATTCAACTTCAAACTTATCTAGGCGACTCGAAAATTTCTCCAAACTTACAAAGCAATAAAACCATTAAAGAAAGGTTGAGGATCCTTAGAACACTTATCTCTAGCCTCTTCTCCATGATTTCTTCTCTCCATTTCTTCAAAATCTTCTCCTATCTCCTCAAGAATGAAGTGTAAAGATCGTAACTATGGTTGCTTAGGGATTGGGAATGAAGATGGGGTAGTTTATAGGAGAAAATCGTGTAAAAAACTAAAAATTTTTGGTTTTTACACGACCCAGTAACTGTGGCGCTTAGGCGCCAATCTGGCGCCTAGGCGCCAATCTGGCGCCTAAGGCGTCGGACCCATCGATACAGAGTCTACTCTGGCGTTTGGGCACCTGATTTTGGCGCCTAGGCGCCGGAACCATGTTCGACTTCGTTTCGCCTAACGTCAAATTTCAAAGTTTCGATGTACAAAATAGGTAAATGATAAGATCCATATAGACTTAATAATAAAAATTATCTCAAATAATAAACAATCATAATGAAGGTTAACTTGATCTCCTTTTTATTCACATACAAAATGGAGTGATCCAAAATCCAAACTTTATATACTTCGAGATCATCTTTTGCTTAAGTCAATTAAGACTTGTTAGCATCTAATTTTCTACAGTTATATAAAATTAGTCAAGACCGAGGCATAACCTTACATTAAAAAAGTAAAAACACACAAAAATAACTATGGATTACCTCCCACAAAGCGCTTGGTTTAACGTCGTCAGCTCGACCTAATTATGTCTTTAATCAGGTAGACTTAACTCGTAAGCCTCTTTATAAATCATTTTTATTTCTCCCAAATATGGCTTCAGTCTTAATCCGTTAACTTTAAATATTTTTCTCATTTTGGGGTCTTTAATATCCACAGCTCCATAATGGTATACTTTCTCAATTATATATGGTCCCATCCATTTAGATCTTAATTTTCCAGGAAAAAGTCTTAAACGAGTATTAAATAATAATACTTTTTGTACAAGCTCGAATATTTTTCCAAAAATCTTTTTATCATGTAATATCTTCATTTTCTCTTTATAAATCTTTGCATTTTCATATGACTCATTTCTTATTTCATCCATCTCATTTAATTGTAATAATCATTTTTCTCCTGCAGTATTCAAATCAAAATTAAACTCCTTTATCGCCCAATAAGCTTTATGTTCTAGTTCAACAGGTAAGTGAAAATGTTTACGATAAATTAACCGGTAAGGTGACATTCCGATTGGTGTCTTATAAGCTGTTCTATAAGCCCATAATGCAGAATCAAGTTTATCAACCCAATCAGTTCTTTTAGGATTAACAGTCTTCTCTAAAATTCTTTTAATTTCTCTGTTTGATACTTCAGCCATTCCACTTGTTTGTGGGTGATAAGCAGTTGCAATTCTGTGTTTGATTCCAAATTTTTCCAGTAATGATTGAATTCTTATATTTCTGAAATGACTTCCACCATCTGTGATAATTACCTTAGGCATTCCAAATCTTGTAAAAATCATTTTCTTTAAAAATTTTGAAACACTTTTGGAATCACAGTTAGGTAAAGCTACAGCTTCAATCCACTTTGAAACATAATCAACTGCTAAAAAATATAAATCTTTCCAGATGATGGTACAAATGGTCCCATAAAGTCTATACCCCATATATAAAAAATTTTAACTTCCAATATACAGTTTAAAGACATTTCATCTTTCCTAGATATATTTCCCATCCTTTGACATCGATCACTTGTTTTAACATAATGTCTCACATCTTTGAACAAAGTAGGCCAATAAAATCCTGAATTTAAAATTTTAAATGCAGTTTTATCTACTCCAAAGTGTCCTCCAAATTCGGAATCATGACATTTTTGAATAATAACAAAAGTTTCTTCATAAGGTATACATCTTCAAATTACAGAATCTCTTCCCAATTTAAATAAATGACGATCTTCCCAAATATAAGATTTAGCATCATTTTTAAAATTCTTAATATATTTGTTATTCAATCAATAAGGTAGAATATTGCTAACTAAATAGTTAACTATATCCGCATACCAAGGTGTTTGGCATCCTTGAATAACATATAACTGTTCATCGAGAAACTTCTCATTTATATTTTCTTCAATAATAATATCATTCTTAATTCTAGATAAATGATCAGCAATTTGGTTGTCGTGCCTTTTCTATCCAAGTATTTGAAAATCAAATTCTTGCGAAGTAAAACCCATCTTATCAGCCTAGGTTTAGCATCCTATTTTGATATTAAATATTTAAGAGCGGAATGATCGGTATGAACTATGCATTCGGTACCAAGAAGATAAGGTCTAAATTTATCAAAGGCATGTAACTATAGCTTAAAAGCTCTTTTTCGATAGTAGTGTAATTTCTTTGAGTTTCAGTAAGAGTTTTACTAGCATAATATATAACTTTGAAAATTTTCTCATATTTTTGTCCCAATACAGCTCCAATTGCAAAATCACTTGCATCGCACATTAATTCAAAAGGTTTATTCCAATTAGGTGCAATAATTATAGGTGCAGTTATTAATTTTTCTTTTAAAATATTGAAAGCATTAACACAATCTTCATTAAATTCAAATTTAGCTTCTTTTCCCAATAAATGACTAAGAGGTTTAGCAATTTTAGAAAAATCCTTTATATATCTTCTATAAAATCGAGCATGACCCAGAAAACTTCTCACATCGATAATGTAGTAGGTGGTTGCAGTTCAACAATAATTTTCACTTTTGCTTGATCAACTTCTATCCCTTTTTGTGAAATTTTGTGACCAAGTACAATGCCTTCTGTGACCATAAATTGACATTTTTCCCAATTAAGAACTAAGTTTGTTTCTTCACATCTTTTCAGAACTTAGGAAATATTTTCCAAACAAGATTCAAAAGAAGTTCCAAAAACTAAAAAATCGTCCATAAATATTTCAATTCCTTTGTTAATCAAATCTCAAAATATTGACACCATACATCTTTAAAAAGTTGCAGGTGCATTACATAAACCGAAAGACATTCTTCTAAACGCAAATGTTCCATAAGGACTTGTAAATGTTGTTTTCTCTTGGTCCTCAGGAACAACAGGTAATTGATGATAACCAGAATATCCATCCAGAAAACAGAAATATGAGTGTCTAGCTAATTTATCAAGCATTTGATCTAAGAAAGGTAAAGGAAAATGATCTTTTCTAGTGGCGTTATTTAATTTCAGATAATCAATGCAAATTCATCATCCAGTAACTTTTCTTGTAGGAATTAGTTCATTTTTATCATTGACAATGATAATTACTCCTCCTTTCTTCAGAAAACAATGAATAAGACTCACCCATCGACTATCCAAAATAGGGTAAATAATTCCAGCATCTAACCATTTTAAAATTTCTTTTTTAACAACCTCTTTAATGATAGGATTTAATCTTCTTTGAGGTTCAATAGTAAGTTTAAAATCTTCTTCCATTAAAATCCTATGCATACAAATAGAAGGGCTTATTCTTCTTATATCAGCAATAGTCTAACCAAAAGCTTTCTTATAATTCTTTAACACTCCTATTAATTTTTCTTCTTGATCTAAGCTTAGTTTAGAAGAAATAATAACAGGTAAAGTTAATGAATTTCCAAGAAAAGCATACTTTAAACATGCAGGTAACATTTTTAATTCCAGTTCAGGGGCTTTTTTAATCGAGGGTAAAAGTATATTATTTTGAGTTATGTCCAAAATTTCCCAGTTATCTTTAATATAATGAGTTTCTTTAAATAATTCTTCTTATTTTAGTTCTTCATTTTCGTTAGTTAATAATTCAATTTTTCTTCATAAATGACTTTACATTTTTCTTGATAATGTTTTTCAATTATATAATCCATTCGATAGCATTTTTCTTTATCAGGGTACTTCATTGATTTAAGGACATTAAATTTATTCTCTTGATCATTAACTCTCATAATTAATTCTCCTTTTTGCACATCAATCATAGCCCGTCCGGTAGCTAGAAAAGGTCTCCCTAAAATAATTGGTATTTCTTTATCTTCTTCCATATCAAGTACAATGAAATCCACAGGGAAAATAAATTCATCCACTTTAACAAGAACATCGTCTATAACTCCTTTAGGGTAAGTGATAGATCTATCAGCTAACTGAACGGTTACAGTGGTGGGAGTAATCTCTCCTAAATTCAACTTTCGAAAAATAAAAAATGGCATGAGATTAATACTTGCTCCAAAATCACATAAAGCTTTTCCACAAAATATTTCTCCAACAGCACAAGGTATAGTGAAACTTCCAGGATCTTTAAGTTTCTGAGGTAATTTCTTTTGAATTCTTGCACTACATTCTTCACTTAATGCAACAGTTTCAAAAGCTTCAAATTTTCATTTCTTACTTAAAATATCTTTCATAAATTTTGCATAAGTTGGCATCTGTTCCAAAGCTTCAGCAAAAGGTATGTTAATAGTAAGTTTCTTAAAATTTTCAAAGAACTTAGAAAATTGATGATCAAGCTTCTGCTGTTTCAATCTTTGAGGAAAAAATGGTGGTGGTTTTTTAACTTCCACATTAACAGGAATAACAGTCTGATCTTTACTAGGAGAAGGGGTTTCTTTAGGTTTTTCAATCTCTTCAACCTCAATCTCATTTTCAATTTCATTCTGAATTCTTTCTTTTAATTCCTTTCCACTTCTAAGTTGTATAACCTTAGCATGTTCATGCTCTTTTCCAGTTTCTTTAGGATTGATTTTAACATTACTAGGAAGTGTTCCTGGTGGTCTGTAATTAATGAAATTAACGATTTGTCCCATTTGATTCTCAATATTACGAATAGCAGTGTTTTGATTTTGTAATTGATTACTCAATTGTAAAATTAATTCTTCTATAGATAACTTTTTCTGTTGATTATTAAATCCAGGAGGTTTATAGTTTGAATTTACTTGATTGTTTCAATTTCCAGTTGGATGAGATTGATTATTACCCCATTGTTGTTGTGAATTATTCCAGTTAAAATTAGGGTGATTTTCCATCCAGGATTATAATAATTTGAATAAGGGTTATTTTTACTAGCAATAGCTTGTAAAGTTTCAATAGTTGAGAATCTTTCATATTAGCAGAGTTGTTATGTGATACATTGATAGCAAAATTATCTAATTTCTTAGATATTGCAGCTACTTGTGAAGCTAAGATAGAAAAGGCTTCGTTATCATGAATACTTGCCATTCTTTTAGGATTAATCCTTTCAGAAGGCCATTGAAAATTATTGTTAGCCATTTCTTCAATTAAAGTATAAGCTTCTTCAAATGATTTAGCCATTAAAGAATCTCCAGCAGCAGCATCAATAATCTATTTTAGTGATCCAATAAGTCCAGTATAAAATGTTTGAATAATTAACTAATCAGGTAAAGCAAGATGAGGACACTTTCTTAATAGTTCTTTAAATCTTTCCCAAGTTTCATAAATTATCTCCTCGTCAAATTGACTAAATGAAGTAATGTCATTTCTTAATTTAGCAGTTTTAGAAGGAGGAAAATATTTAGCAAGGAATTTTTGTGTCATTTCAGCCCATGTTTTAATAGAACCTGTTGCTAATGAGTTCAGCCACATCTTTGCTTTATCTCTTAAAGAGAAAGGAAAGAGTCTAAGTCTAATATCATCATCAGAAACATTGTTATATTTAAAGGTAGCACAAAGTTCTAAAAAACTAGCAAGGTGTAAATTTGGATCCTCATTTGGTGTTCCCCCAAATTGATTATTTTGAACCATTTGAATAATAGATGGTTTAAGCTCAAAAGAATTAGCATCTTCAACAGGTATTTGAATACTATTATGAAGTTCATCAACTGTAGGGTTAGCATAATCCCTTAATGGTTTAAACAGTTCTTTCTAATTCAGAGTTTAAAGGTAATAATCCTTCATATCCAGAACTACACATAAAAAGTAAATAAAAAGTAAATTAAAATAGCAAGAAATAAAATCTCTACTAACTTTTTTTTATTATTTTTGTTATTTGTTTTTTTTTTTTAGTTTTTTTTATAAATGTTTTTGTATTTTATATTTTTGTATTTTGATAATAAAAGAAATGAATAAATAAAAATAAAATAAATATTTAAAATCTAAAAATTTGCCCTCCCCGGCAACGACCCCAAAAACTTAACCTCGATCCGCGAACAACGCAGTAACTTATGCTTTCAAAAATATGTTATAGCCAATACTTTGACCCAAATAATAACAGCGGTTAGTGTATATAAATATAATTTTATGGAAAATATTTTACACACTAGAAGTACACGCAAGTATACGTATTGTTTCAAGTAATATAGGGCTTTAAATAAAGACCCCAGTATCGATCCCACGAGAAGGTTTATAGATTTTTAAATATTTTAATTTTATTTTTATGTATTTCTTTTAAAGTTATAAATTTAATATTTAATTTACTAAATTCAGAATAAAAACAATAATAAAATAATGAGTGATGTAAATAATAATGAGCAAACAACTTTCTTGCTTTCAATTAATCCAAGACTTTTTAAATAATATAATATTCGTGCAGAATATAAATTTATGGTATTGTGCCAATTAGAAGCATTCCTATTCTTTACCTTCACTCGATAGTATAAAGAACATTGGCTAATCTATAGATCAGGTCTGGATGTATTGTTAATAGAATGGGTTAATCTAGGCTCACACTACTAGATGTCCAAGGGTGGCTATGGTCGGCCCTACTAGTGACCCGTTCCCTCTCTATAAACCAAATTATAAGAATTTAGTCTGTCACTCTAAAAACTTATCAATTCTACACCCATTGAATAATATTTTCCTATTTATTTGCACTTCACCTTGAATAACCCGCACAAGGCCTTCGACTACCCAAGGATTCATGTGATATCTATTAGTTAAGAATTCATCTCCTTCTAGGTCTCAAAATTCTTCAACTGATTTTAACAATTTAAATGGCCAATTTAAATAGTAAATTAAGATCCGGTATTAATATCATCACAATATTTAAAAATATTTAGTTTTTAATTCTCCAACAAATTTAATATTATCTTATTTATCTTTTCATAATTGAAAGGAGAAAGTAAAATAACTACTCGTAACACATTGAATTTAAATAACAAAACATATAAACAAAACTTTGAATCAAATTACAAATACTTATCTCAAGTGTTTCTCCAACTGAACCTCTGATTCCTTCTGACTCCAAAGCGAAATAGACTTCAAAAGCACCAACTCTATCAAACTCTCAATACAAACTCTAAATAAAATAAACTCACAAATTAATGAAAGAAAGTAAACTATAATTGTGGCCCTTAAAATTATCACTCTAATTCTCTCTCTAATTGGGTGTTGGGCTTGGGCTTGGTCTTGGGCGTTTTTCTCTGTAGAAATGACCTCCTATTTATAGGCTTCAAGGGTTGCCTAAAGCATCTCTTCAAAATGTGTCCAAGTTCAATGAATCTTCTAGAAAGTGTGTCTGGCGCCTAGGCGCCGGCATCTGGTGCCTAGGCGCCGGACTCCGCGTCCAGTTCTTCGCACCTCTTCACTTTGGATCACACCTCTTCGCGATCCAAACCGTTTCCAAGCGTCTAAATACAATGTATCCTTAGAAATTTGATAAAAATCAAGGCATAAAAATAGGTATTTTTTTCATGGATCAGTTGTCCAACACAGGATAGGGCGCTGTCCGATACAATTTTGCACTTTCTGGTCAAAACACTCTATAAATTGGCGTGGTCCGGCTCTGGTGACATCACTGTTCAGCACTAATTCAATAAAATGCACTTTTGCTCCATTTTGCTCTAAATTTGCTCCTTTTTGTTTCCTTTTGCTCAAAAGGTCTAAAATCATTGAACCTGCATGAAATCATGAAAAATACCTTTCTTTAAAGTGTAATATCATAAAAAATAAGTATGAAATGGATATTAAAAAGCTATCAAATTTTCAGTGGATCAGGGACCTAGGCTGCCAAGAAGAGTAAGCAATGTTGGGGAAATTTTGAATGTCACTAGCTTGAGAAGAAATACCATACAATTGGTTGCCACCTTAAAGGGAGTAATAGGGATATTCTAGAATTTCAGTTTGTTCCTAGCCATCTAGATGAACCGGGCTAAGATGAAAGGGATAGGACCCAACTATGCTTTAGATCAACCCAGCTAGAAATGAGTTAAAGTTTCCCAGTCCAACCACATAGTGTTGACAGTTAGGCCAGAGATGAAGTCGATCCAGACACCTTGGGAGAATGGGTATTGAAAGAAAAGTTGGGAAGTGGACTCTTCGGCAAGCATGCAAAAGTAACATCTGGAAGGGCCCCTTAATCCTTTAAGCTTGAGGATATCATCCACAGTTAGCAGGTTACAGAATACTCTCCAGCCCAGGAAGGACATTGAGGGGTGAGGAACTTATTCTAGAGGCATTCAACCCAAGGAAAAGGCTCCCACTAGAGTATATAAGTTTGGTTAAGCTGTCAGTTTTGCAAGCACTAAGAGTAAGGTAGTCCTTCCTAGAAGTGTAAAAAGGTATTATGGAAATGGCATCAATAGAAGGTTGAGTCAAAATAAGTTTCAACATAGTTGTTGATCATTGATTACCTTCCCAACAGTCAGCCACCAAGATTGATGTATCAACATTGGCATGGAGAGGCTATAACATGCCCTCAAGGCACCAGTGATCTAACCAAAAACGGATCTAGCCATTACCCAGTTTCCATAAGCACAACTTCTCAACAAAAGTCCTCACTTTGAGGAGGCTAACCCATAGCTTAGATCACTAAATTTCCTCAAAACAAGAGTAGGATGAATGCCTTTGCAGTATTTCCCCATCATATATTTTGCCCACAATGATTACTGCTGCCTAAACTTGATCCAAAGCTTACACTTATTGATGTACAATAAATGAGCTAATCCTTTGAAACCAAGACCACCAGCACCCATGGGAGTAGTCACTTTTTGCCAACTTGACCAGTGCATCTGTTTTCTCTGGCCAAACCATAGGAGTCTGTTGAAACATCTCTCCAAATGAAGTTGGGTGCTCTTCTTCATTCCAGCCATTGTACAATATATTGGGGGAAGGTAGTTAAAATACTCTTGAGAAGGGTGATCCTACCCCCATTAGACAAAAAGGAGTTGGTCCAATAAGCAAGTTCTTTGCCAATCTTGGTAATGACTTCATCAAAGTGCACTTGTTTGATCCTACCCTTGAGGAGTGGCACCCCCAAATGCTTGAAAGGGCCATTAGAGGAAGAAAACCTAAAAAATTGTAGCATCCACTGTTTGAAGGGGATGAGAATTCTGCAGCTAAATAACAATTGACATTTATTAGCTTTAAACTCCATACCTGAGCATAGTTGGAAAGACATCAAGCAATACAGGCTACAGGTTTAGTAGCTCTAGAAAAAGAATTACATCATCTACATATAGGAGGTGGCTGATAGGCACATTGGACTTATGAAGAAATCTATGTACAGAATTAGGGGGAATCTTGCTGTCAATTAATCTAGAGAAATAATCCATAACAAGAATGAAAAGGGTAGTGGAAAGTGGATCCCCTTGCTTCAACAATTTAGTTGCTGAAAAGAGCCATAAGCCTTTCCATTTATATGAACTGAGTTGACATTCCCTTGCAGCCATCTGGACACCAAATCACAGAAGTCAGTCTGAAATCACCTAGCTATCAAAGTCTCCAGGACGAATTCCCAGCATATGGTGTCATATGTTTTTTTTAAGTCTAGCTTATAGATTAAATTTCCACCTCTGCACTGCCTATCTAAATCAGTAAGAAACTCCTGGGCTAAAAGCACACTGTCAGTAATGTTCCTCCCAGTTATGAAGGCAACCTGATTTGATCTGATAAGATGAGGAGATGAGACTTCAATCTATTAACCAAAATCTTACTGATAATTTTGCTAAAAGTAGTGGTCAGAGAGATAGGCCTATAATGTTGCCATGGAGACCTTTCAGAAGATTTAGGTATCAGTAATATACTGGAGGCACTAAAATAGATAGGGAGAACACTGCCCTGAAAGAATGACTACACAACCTTAATGACTTCAGCCTGGGTTATCTGTCAAGTGCTCTTATAAAAGCATGAAGTAAATCCATCTGGTCTTTTTGTCTTATCACTATCAATACATTGGAGAGCACTCCAAATCTCCTCAGTAATAGGGATATCAACAAGGCTCAGTTGGGAGACATAAGCAATGCTATCCTGGAAAAGAGTAGCATCAATTGAGGTTCTTAACACAGGTGGAGGGTTAAGAATGTTGTGAAACTATTCCACAGAATCCTGGGCAATAGCATCAACATCATGAATTATGGCTTTCTATGCATTCTGGATGGAATGTATAACATTGCATTTCCTTCTATATCTTATGCAAGCATGTGTTGACCTCATTTTGGTGAGGTCTTTCTTTCCTCTTAGTGCTTAGGATATAGCCATAGGATTCCTCCTTGACTAACCTAGAGAACTAGAGATGGAACCCACCATTTAGAAATTCAAACCAAATCCTAACTCTCTTTGGAATCCTACATAGATGGTCATCAACCACCAAGCCACTTGGAAGGTCAAGACCAATGTGCAGGAAGACAAGGATGAATTTCTATAGGATGGTCAAGCCTTAGGATAGCCTTGGGTGGCCTGGTCTTGGTGAGGTCTAGCTTACACACACTGCACTCCTACACCCATCCTAAACCCTAAACCATCTTTACCCAATCTTGACTCTTGGTTCATTAGAGCACTCATATGGATGGATCCAAACCCCTAGCCCCTTGGCTAAGAGGGTTAGGAATAATACATATGAGATGTTTAAAATGCGCACTTCTTGAGCCATGGCTCAATCTAGACTTTTTCACTCCACAACCATAACCAAATTTCATTTTTCCAAAATTTCTGGTTTTGACATTGGGTCCTTAAGCCTACCTAAAATTACCTAAATTGCCCCTACAACCACCAAACTCTCCAAAATTTCCTAAAAATTATCCAAAATTTCCAAAATTCTTAAAAATTATTTTAAAACAATTCCCACTTCTTAAATCCACCAAAATATCCCAGTACTCTTCAAATAACCTCCAAATACCCTAAATACCCTTTTTTGTCCAAAATTCAAAAATTCCAAAAATTCCCAAAAAATTCCAAAAAATTCTAAATATTCCCAATTTCATTTTGTTCAACTACACCATAACCAAAATTTGTCAAATTAACCCACTTTTAATCCAAAATTCCAACTTGGTTCATTTTAGCCTAAATGGACCTAATCTCAAACCAAATCAACCCAATTGACCCCAATGTTGATCAAATTCAATTCTAAACTTCCCTTCAACATCCTTAATACCAATATAAACAAAATCCAAGTCCAAATTGGCCCACATTTGAGTTCAATTCCACTTGAAATCCAAATCCCCAATTTTGCTTAAATTATCCAAAATCCCCTAATTAACCTAATGTGAACCAATTCTGATCCATGAAAAAGAAGTACCTATTTTTAGTGTTCATTTCATGCCCACTTTATGCATATTTTTAATGATATTACACTATAAAGGAAGGTATTTTGCATAATTTTGCATATTTTTGTTTTCAAGTATAAAAATATGATTTTAGAGAAAATTAAGCAGAAACTATGCAATTTTGAGCCAAAATGAACAAGAAAGAAACTTCTGACTTAGCACATATTAATATGTCATTCTATGCTTACTATCTTTCATATTTCCCACACGTTTTTGGATGAAATTATACTTTTGAGAAAGGTTGTTTTTATGTCTATCTTGTAGGTGAAGATGTTAGGAACGCAACGCAACTGAAATGGGGTGAAACGGAGTTGAAACGAAGCCAAACGGAGCAAAACCGTAGAGCTGCACACAGGGTGGCGCCTAGGCGCCAAAACCCAGCGCCTAGGCGCAAAAATCATCCAGAAACGGTTATGGACTGATTTTTGACGACTTTGGGAGTTATTTTGACGGTGTTAAGTAGTTTCTAGACCTTCTAGAAGCCTGGAAGTTATTCCTAATATATATGACATGTGATACAATGAATCTAGACACATTGGAGCGGTTTAAATCGTGAAGAGGTGCGAGCCAAAGTGAAGAGGTGCGAAGAACTGGACGCGGTGTCCGGCGCCTAGGCGCCAGAGACACCTTCTAGAAGATTCATTGAATGTGGACACATTTTGAAGAGGTGCCTTAAGGCAACCCTTGGAGCCTATAAATAGGAGTCCACTTCTTCAGAGAAAATAGCACCCTATAGTCTCTTTCTTCCCCCTTAGTCATTTTAGTCATTTAGAGTTATGAAGATGTAGATTTTTACATCTTATGGAGAGATTGGTGACGGATTTTGAGATATTTATGTAAGGGATGTACGAGCGTCGCATGGATCAGTGGGAAACTTTGGTGGAGAGTTCTTCTTATTTCTTTCAAAGGGAAAAAGCTAAGTATTGTGTTCTTCATTCTCATGTAATTGTTGTAAACACTTTCTAGTGGATTTTCTTTGTTTTAAACCAAGTTTTCTATCTTGATTTATCCATGCTTCGTAAGTGATTTTCTTTATTCTTCTTTTAATATGAAGTAGTGGCATGTGTAGGAAAATCATTTTTATGATAGAATTATTTATTAGATGCTTCTAGGTGACAGATAGTTGCATAAATATAATAGAATACTAATGAAATAAGTTCCTTGTGGCACTTAAATTATTGCATAATTCTATCAACCCTTTTACTTCTTATGCCATTATTTTCATTTACTTTTGTTTTTTAATGAAATAGATGTATGTTTAGGAATTAAGATTTGCTTAGATATTCTATTATTAAATTATGGTGATGATATTCATACTGGATCTTCATTTACTTTACAAATTGATCACTTGTATTGTTAAAACCTGTTGAAGAATTCTGAGACCTAGAAGGAGATGAATTCTTAACTAGTAGATATCACATGGATCCTTGGGTAGTCGAAGGCCTTGTGCGGGTTATTCAAGGTGAAGTGCAAATAAATAGGGAGATATTGTTTATTGGGCGCAGAATTGATTAGTTTTTAGAGTGACAGACTAAATTCTAATAATTTGATCTATAGAAAGGGAACGGGTCACTGGTAGGGCCGACCATAGCCACCCTTGGACATCTAGTAGTGTAAGCCTAGATTAACCCATTCTACTAATAAAACATCCTAAACCGATCTATAGATTAGCCAATGTTCTTTATGCCTGGACTAAAGGGTAAAGAATAGGAATGCTTCTATTTGGCACTACTACATTAAATCTACGCATATCTTTCTTACACATTATCTATGTAATTGCAAGAGAAAAGGTAATTTTTAATATCTCGAATTTCTCTAAACCAATTTATCCATAAGTTATCTTTTTATTTAAGAACTTTATTTATGATTAGTTATTAGAAAACTCATTTTAATCGACATTCCGAATTTAGACCTTATAGAAATAGACTGGAATTAGCCTAAAGGATTGCTTACCTCGCTTCTCTGTGGGATCGATACTGGGGTTATAAAAGAAAACCCTATATTACTTGAAACGATACGTATACTTGCGTAGTACCCCTAATGTCTAAAATATTTTCTAAAATTTTACAACATTTTGATTTTATACACTAGCCGCTATTTATAAATTAGGTCAAGTTTTTTACCATCTTTTGGAAGCGAATATTACTGCGTTAAGGCGGGTCGGGTCAAGTTTTTGGCACCGTTGCCGGGGAAGCTTCGGTAAGAACTTTAGGAGAATTTTAGTTAAAATAATTAGGTTTAGACTTGGAAAATTGTAGTGTCGTAAAAACTGTTTGTGTGAAAAATAAGGTGTTCGTGAAATTGTTTTGTTGTGTTGAATATATTTTATCTATTATTTGTTTAATTGTTAATGTACTATTTGTTGAGTTATGTATGCGAAACAAAGGATCTACAAGACTTGTGCCTTATGATCCCGAGTTTGGAAAAAATAAAAAATAAAAATACAAAAAGGACTCAAAAAACTAGAAATGGAAATGGAAAACTTTCAAGATAATAACTTGGAAAATTATCAAACTTCATTGAGGGATTACGTAAATCCTACGACAGATGAAATTCACTCAAGTATACAAAACCCTGTCATAGAAGCTGACTCGTTTGAAATAAATCCTGAGATTAGCCAACTGATGCAGAACAATCAGTTTGGGGGAACTCCTTTGGAGGATCCCTATTTACACATATCTAGTTTTCTAGAACTTTGTGCTACATTTCGTTATAATGGCATGTCAGTCGATGTTGTTAGGCTAAGGCTTTTTCCTTTCTCACTAAGGGATAAGGCTAAAATATGGTTATACTCATTAGCACCTGGCTCTATTAAAAATTGGGAGGAGTTAACTCAGAAATTCCTAGCTAAGTATTTTCCACCTTCAAGGACTACTAAACTTAGAAACAATATTATCTCATTTTGTCAATATGAAGGAGAAACAATATACGAAGCTTGGGAAAGATTTAAGAAACTCCTAAGAAAGTCTCCACATCATGCTCTGCCCGATTGGTTAATCATTCAAACTTTTTATAATGGGTTAGTAGGATCCATTAGGTCTATAATTGATGCTGCTGCTGGTGGATCATTAATGTCAAAACCATTTGATGAAGCGTATGCATTAATTGAAAAAATAGCTACAAATGAATTTCAATGGCCCTCTGCAAGGGTAAATCATAAAAATGTAGCTAGTGTTCATGATACAGATGTGATTGCAATTCTTGCATCTCAGGTTACTGAAATATCAAGGAAGTTGGACCAATTTGGAATGAACTAGCCTCAATTTACTCAGTAAGTGAGGAAAGTTCATTAGGGAATATGATTGATTCTAACTTATCATATGAGACCTTAAATACCACAAACAACCCATATTCTAACTTTTACAACCCATGTTGGGAGAACCATCCTAAATTTAACTGGAATCATACTACTGATGGTGGAAACCAAAAATGGGAAAATAATCATGTAAATCCTAATGGAAGTTGGAATAATCAGGGGAACACAAACTATAGACCTTCATATCCACCAAACTCTAACAATGATCAACAATTTGAGGATAAGGAGATGTCTATGGAAGAAGTGGTATTGAAAGTGGGAAACCAGTTACAAAGTCAAAATGCTGTGATTATAAACATAAAGAATCAATTGGGACAAATTGTTAATTCACAAAGTAATAGACCCCAAGGAACACTTCCTAGCAACATTGAGATCAACCCTAAAGAGAACACTAATGAACAAGTAGAAGATGTCCATTTAAAAAGTGGTAGAGAGATAAAGGAAGTGGTTAAAAAAGAGAAAGAAGTTGTGAGAAACACAAAGGAAACTAAAAGACCTGAGAAACATGTTTCTAAGGATCTAGAAAAATTAATATCTCTAACTAAAATCAATTTAGAAAGACCACCATCTCCATTTCCTCAAACACTTAAACAGTATGAGTTGGATAAGAAAATTTCAAAGTTCATGAAAGTACTTAAAAAGTTAACAATAAATATTCCTTTCACTGAAGCTTTGAAACAAATGCCAAGTTATGCAAAGTTTATGAAGGAGATATTGAACAAGAAAAGGAAATTTGGGGATTATGAGACAGTTGTACTAAATGATGAGTGCAGCGCTATACTTCAGAAAAATTTTCTTCGGAAACTTAACGATCCTTGTAGCTTTACAATGCCTTATGCAATTTGAAAAAGATTATGTGTAAAAACTTTATGTGATTTAGGAGTAAGCATTAATGTGATGCCTCTATCTATATTCAGAAGGTTAGGTTTAGTCGATATTTCTCCCACTACTGTAACGCTTATGTTAGTTGATCGATCTATCATTTATCCAAAAGGAGTTATAGAAGATGTGCTTGTTAAAGTGGATAAATTTATCTTTCCTTTGGACTTTATTGTATTAGATATGGAGGAAGATAAAGATATTCCAATTATTTTAGGGAGACCTTTCCTTGTTACTGGACAAGCTATGATAGATGTGCAAAAAGGAAAGTTGACTATGAATATTAATGACCAGGAAGTAACTTTTGATGTATTAAAGACTATGAAACATCCAGCTGAGAAAATTGATGATTGTTTCTGGATTGATGAAATTGATTATCTAACTAAAGACCATTTCCAAGAAAGTTTTAAGAGTAAGTTAAATGATGAGATTGAAATGGATTTTCATGATGATTCAAAAATGTTATTTAAAGAAGACTATATGTATGTTCAAGAGAGGTGTGAAATGATGGACGCCACCGAAAACAGTAAACTTTTAATTCCATCTGTTGAAAAATCTCATGAACTTAAGATGGATGTACCCCATACAATTTTAAAGCCTACCTATTTAGGGAATTCATCTACCCAACCAGTCTTTCTATCTTTGGATTTGACTCAATCACAAGAAAAACCTGAATTGAATGATGAACATGATAAAATTATTGAACTAAGACTTGGAAGAGAATTTGAAGATATATTTCAAAAGAACTTTGAGTTGAGAAAATAGGATAAAGATATTGGAAGACCATTGGAAGAAATTCCTAAGGAATTAGAAAAACCTATTTCCACAACTAAGATAGATCCTCCATCATTTAATAATTATAAAGGGGAAGAATTGGAAGATAATTTGAAATAGAAGAGTAATATATAAGAATTTAATCCTGAATCTGAATTATCTAAAAAGAATCTGATCCAAAATTTGGGAGATATTGAAGTATCTTATAAAGATCCATTTCTTATAAATTTCAAGGATGATATTAATATGCAAATTCATAAAATCAATAGAAGAATATTGGATCTAGAAAGAAATATAAGGAACAATGATATAAATCAAACTAAAAATGAAGTGCTAAATGAAAAATTAAAATTTGAAGATTTTATAGGAATCCCTGGATCTGGAAATGATTGGGCAATTGGTCAAGGATTACTAAAATGGAATTTTGATCCAGTGGAATCATTTGTCAGACCCGCGACGTTAAAACCAAGCGCTTTATGGGAGGCAACCCATAGTTATCAGTGTGCTTTGATTTGGTGTGCTTGAGAATCATAATTGTTTATGTTTATGTTTTGAGTTTGCTTTAGTGCGAATTAGATTCGTGAGGTTATGCCTTGGTCTTGACTAAATTTGTATATGACTTCTGGTGGTAGTAGGCTGACGAGTCTGTTATAACTCAGTTCTCAACTGGAGCTGAGCATTTCCTTAAAGCATGTAGAGTTTAGACTTGGACCACTCCATGTCAACTCTATTACTTCCTTTAACTGACTTTTTTTTCACTGAGTAAGGTCGCGAACTTATTTAGTAAACAAAATATAGATGAACTGCACTACTTTTATTAATACACCACCGTTATTAGTGTATTTTCTTCCGTTAGAAATTGAAAGTAAGGAGGGAAAATGTGAGTAGAAAAGGAGATCAAATTAACCTCAATTGATATTTGTGTATGAATCTCGCGAGTCTAGATATTTTAGTTTGTGTGTTTGTATTTGTGTTTGTGTTACAACAATTTAGAGATTTGAAGAACACTTAAATATATTTTCCCATGCCGATGTTTGTCATGCTTATTTAACCTTTCTTTAGTTTAATTTTATTCTAGTATGTTTAGTTTAGATTTACTTTCTATAGCTAATTATTCTGTCCTGATGAATACATGTAGATGTTATTGATAGACAATTGTGGTAAATAGAATTTCTGAACTATTTTTCTTCCTGCTTATATTTTTTGTGCTGAATGCTATACATATTCAAATTCAAGTTTGGGTGTAGGAAGAAAAATATATTTTAAAGTTAGTATACTTTCTTTTTGGTTTAATATTATTGTACGCATATTTTAGGCTAGATTTACCTTCTCCTGCAATCATTCTATCCTGATTATGCATGTGTTTAAATTTGATAGGATGTTGTAGTAGTTAGTAGATTTAACTTTTATTTTTCTTCCTCCTACATTTTATGGAATTAATTGCAAAATATTTTAAAAAATTCAAGTTTGGGGGGGGGGAATGAAAAATAATTTTCAAAAACTTAAATTTTATTTGTCCTAAAAAATGTTGAAAAATAATTATGTGTATGAAGTTATATTAGGGAAATAAAATTTTGAATATAGAAATAAGTAAGAGAATTTAGTTAAAATTTATAGTAGTGATGAAAAATTTAAAGTTAATTTTTCTTAGTGAAGAAATGATAAATTTTGTGTAACCATCTTTAGTAAGAAAAGTTGTATTTTTAGAAAAATAGAAGGACTAGACTTTTGTTTTCAATATTTAAATTTCTTTTATTGAAAAATAATTCTCAAAACTTGTTATTATATTTCTAAGTAAAAGATATATATCTACCTTATGCTTTAGGAAAGGAAGGGTGGAATTCAAAATTATTAAAGGCCTATCCAAATATAGTAATCCTTGCTTAAAAAAGAATAAAAAAAAAAGAGAAAGAAAGAAAAGGAAAAGAAAAAGAAAAAGAAAAATAAAAGAAAAAAGAGTATATTATGTGAAAAAGGAAGGAGAAGCTTGAGGATTAAAAGGCCTAATAAAAAATTGGTTCCATACGTGAGCTTTTTAAAGTATAAGATTTGAGAAAATCTTAAGCTTAAAAATATAATATAGTTAGTATAATTATTTTTAATAAAGATTTTTAAGTAAAGAAAATAAAAATGCCTAACCCCTATATTTTGAAAAACTTACAAGCATTTTTGAATTAGATAGCAACACATATTTTCATACTCTTTCATCTAAGAGATTTCTAAACTTTAAATTGGTCTCATTTACTAAAATTTTTTCTAAATTGGACTACTATATTTCTAGAACAAAATTTTAGAAACTCCAAAAGAAACTCATACACATGATTTGCTTATGTGGTTTTACATGATTATAGTGTTACTTGAGGACAAGTAACGTTTAAGTTTGGGGGATTTTGATCCATGAAAAAGAAGTACCTATTTTTAGTGTTCATTTCATGCCCACTTTATGCATATTTTTAATGATATTACACTATAAAGGAAGGTATTTTGCATAATTTTGCATATTTTTGTTTTCAAGTATAAAAATATGATTTTAGAGAAAATTAAGCAGAAACTATGCAATTTTGAGCCAAAATGAGCAAGAATGAAACTTCTGACTTAGCACATATCAATATGTCTTTCTATGCTTACTATCTTTCATATTTCTCACATGTTTTTGGATGAAATTATACTTGTTAGAAATGTTGTTTTTATGTCTATCTTGTAGGTGAAGATGTTAGGAACGCAATGCAACTGAAATGGGGCGAAACGGAGTTTAAACTAAGCCAAACGGAGCAAAACTGTAGAGGTGCGCACAGGGTGGCGCCTAGGCGCCAAAACCCAGCGCCTAGGCGCCAGAATCATCCAGAAACGTTTATGGACGGATTTTTGACGACTTTGGGAGTTATTTTGATGGTGTTAAGTAGTTTCTAGACCTTATAGAAGCCTGGAAGTTATTCCTAATATATAGGACATGTGATACAATGACTCTAGACACATTGGAGCGGTTTAAATCGCGAAGAGGTGTAAGCCAAAGGTTAGAGGTGCGAAGAACTGGACGCGGTGTCCGGCGCCTAAGCGCCAGATTCCGGCGCCTAGGCGCCAGAGACACCTTCTAGAAGATTCATTGAATGTGGACACATTTTGAAGAGCCTATAAATAGGAGTCCACTCCTTCAGAGAAAATCGCACCCTATAGTCTCTTTCTTCCCCCCTAGTCATTTTAGTCATTTAGAGTTATGAAGATGTAGATTTTTACATCTTATGGAGAGATTGGTGACAGATTTTAAGATATTTATGTAAGGGATGTACGAGCATCGCATGGATCAGTGGGAAACTTTGGTGGAGAGTTCTTCTTCTTTCTTTCAAAGGGAAAAAGCTAAGTATTGTGTTCTTCATTCTCTTGTAATTGTTGTAAACACTTTCTAGTGGATTTTCTTTGTTTTAAACCAAGTTTTCTATCTTGATTTATCCATGCTTCGTAAGTGATTTTCTTTATTATTCTTTTAATATGAAGTAGTGGCATGTGTAGGAAAATCGTTTTTATGATAGAATTATCTATTAGATGCTTCTAGGTGACAGATAGTTGCATAAATATAATAGAATACTAATGAAATAAGTTCCTTGTGGCACTTAAATTATTACATAATTCTATCAACCCTTTTACTTCTTATGCCATTATTTTCATTTACTTTTGTTTTGTAATGAAATATTATATGTTTAGGAATTAAGATTTGCTTAGATATTCTATTATTAAATTATGGTGATGATATTCATACAGGATCTTCATTTACTTTACAAATTGATCACTTCTATTGTTAAAACCTGTTGAAGAATTCTGAGACCTAGAAGTAGATGAATTCTTAACTAGTAGATATCACATGGATCCTTGGGTTGTCGAAGGCCTTGTGCGGGTTATTCAAGGTGAAGTGCAAATAAATAGGGAGATATTGTTTATTGGGCACAAAATTGATTAGTTTTTAGAGTGATAGACTAAATTTTAATAATTTGATTTATAGAAAGGGAACGGGTCACTGGTAGGGCCGACCATAGCCACCCTTAGACATCTAGTAGTGTGAGCCTAGATTAACCCATTCTACTAATAAAACATCCTGAACCGATCTATAGATTAGCCAATGTTCTTTATGCCTGGACCAAAGGGTAAAGAATAGGAATGCTTCTATTTAGCACTACTACATTAAATCTAAGCATATCTTTCTTACACATTATCTATGTAATTGCAAGAGAAAAGGTAATTTTTAATATCTCAAATTTCTCCAAACCAATTTATCCATAAGTTATCTTTTTATTTAAGAACTTTATTTAGGATTAGTTATTAGAAAACTCATTTTAATCGACATTCCGAATTTAGGCCTTATAGAAATAGACTGGAATTAGCCCAAAGGATTGCTTACCTCGCTTCTCTGTGGGATCGATAATGGGGTTATAAAAGAAAACCCTATATTACTTGAAACGATATGTATACTTGCGTAGTATCCCTAATGTGTAAAATATTTTCTAAAATTTTACAACATTTTGATTTTATACACTAGCCGCTATTTATAAATTAGGTCAAGTTTTTGGCCATCTTTTGGAAGCGAATATTACTGCGTTATCGCGGGTCGTGTCAAATTCCCTCAAAAGTTCAACCGTAAACCCTCCATGAAACTCTTATGAAACCCATGAAATATTAAATTGTCCCAATTTGAGCCCAAGCCTAACCTAAATCCATTTGAAATCCAAGAATACCCAATTTTAACCCAAATTGAATACATGTCCAAAATCTACAAAACTAATTGGCCTAACCCTAAAACTTCCTCCCTATTGATGTTGGGAACTCTTCACCACATTCCCCTAGACCAGTTGAAACATTCACTTGAGTCTAAACCCCACCTTAGCCCAACTTAGAACCAAGTTGACCCAATTTGACCAAATTGATCAAAATCTCAAAATCCACCAAATTGACCCTTCAATTGAACTCAAAACCATCCCATGTCTTCATGAAAATTCTTCATTGCAATCATTTGCATAATGTTGCTCAAGAAATTTGGAACCAAATCAAACCCAAACCCAAGCTAGCCCAACCTTAACCCAAATAAACAAAATTGAACCTTTGACCAAACCTAACCAAATTAAACCAAATGTGGCTAAACCAACCTTTCCACAGCCACTAAGTGAACCCTAGGAACTACCCTAGATCCACCTAACCCAAGCTAGGTTAGCCATGGACCAAGGGTTCCCCATTTTAGGGGATTTCTTCCTTTGAGTGGTTAAATCCTCTTTCGCCTTACCTCAAAACCTCCCCCACAACGGTTAATCACCATTAAACCTCTCCCTGACTCACCTGACCTCAGGGGCCAGCTCCCTTGTCCTTGTCAGCCAGCCTAGTCACCGGAGGGAGTCAAAACTGAGAGCCACCACCAATTAAAACTCATCCAAACTCCACCAATTGGCCACCTCAGCCAAAATTGCCACTGGAGCTTTTCTTTCCTCCACCTAAGCAACTGAATCCACCCACTAATTGATCCCCAGCTCAGCCCTATGGCGCTGGCCATATAAGCACCACCTTTTGGCCGAACCAAGGTGCTAAAATTTTCTTCAAGGAAATCCTTCCAAATTTCTCCCAGAGCTCCTCCCAGCCAAGAGAAGCTCAGGCCCATTGCAGTTTTTCCCTAACCCCCACTGATTGAGCTCAATTTTTGAGTTCAATTTTAGGCCAGAAACCAGGACACTCTCTGAATCTCCACCAAAACAAAATTAACTCTTCCCACACCTTCACTAGAGGTAGAGAAGAAGTTCCCCAGTGAAAGCCCCCTTACCAGGCTACCTATTTCTTCTATCAGCCAGAACACCAAATCGCGTTTAGTCACTTTCATAGCCAGACATTTCACCATCGCTCGAGGCTCAACCCGTAGGCTCCTTGGATTCCAACGAACATGTCGAGCACATCCAATCAAGGCTTCACCTCTTGGACCAAGGTATGGAGACTTCTGCTTAACCCGAGCTTCCAGCGATTCTCCATTTTGTTTGGTTTAATTTCGATGCATGTTAGCCGTATGGATTTGTAGCCCTTGTCTATACGAACACATAGGATCAAACCCCATGCGATTTGGTTGATAGATGAGGGAGATATTAGGTATAGAAAACATGCGGTTGCGGGTTCACACCAGACAGGGATGATGGCTCAGAGCCGTTGGATCGCATGTGTAACGAACGGACGTACAGGATTGTGCCAGACTAGCAGATGAGACAGAACCGCGGAGCGGCGTGCGTTGAGGTGGATGACGGCGCCCAACCAGAAGAGGCCGCGTGTGCATTCGGAGCCGCCGTAGGTTGAGGTGGCGCTGACTGGGATAAGTAAGAAAATCTAATTTTTTTGAATTATCTAAATACCAGAAACTTCAAAAATTCATATCTTTGCAGAGAAAAATCGAAAAATTAAAATAAAAATACCCTCTTGCTTAGTGAACAGAGGAGAATAATGTGGAAAAAGAATTAGATATTTTATTAAGTATTTATTTTTTTATTAATTAAACCTTATTCTAAGTATTTAAATTCTCCACTCACACACACAATTCACCATGGCTTGGGACTATAGGGCTTTTGTAGCCTCTAATCTTAGGAACATTCACTGAATTTTCCAAGGCCAGAGGCTATGTCCATGGCAAGATATCTATTTTTCAAGTTTTTATGCTTGTTTTGGTATTTTAATTCCAATAATTAGCATACTACTTGGAAAATTCTAGGAAAATTAGGGTAGGTTCCCTATGACCAGAGGAACTTAGGAAAACTATGGCATCAGCTAAAACATTAAAAATAACTCTGATTGTTCACATGACCTCAAATAAATTTTGAATTAATTAGAGTAAATTAAAAATGGAAATAACTAAAAATCAATCCTCCACTGTTCCATAGGATAATAAAAACCACCATAAAAATTTTGGAATTAATTGGAAATGGTTTAACCTATTAAATGAATTTTCTAAGTAACTTAACCATTTTGGAAATAAAAAATTCATAAGATAAAAATATAATTAAAAAATTCACCAAATTGATTTTGAGGGCTCTTTGATATCAGAGGAGTCTAAGAAAATTAAAATTAGAATTTTTCTAAAAATTTCATTTTTCACATATTTTTGAATATTTTAATAATTAAAAATTTTAAAAATCATAAAAATATTAAAATTCACCAAAATGTTATATTTGGTCTCCTAATCACTTGGGAACCAACCAAATATTTTTCCTAAGTCTCTAATTAAAGATATTGAATTTTAAAGGCTTAAGGTAATTTTTAATATTAAAAATGGATTTTCCAACCTTTTCACTAAAATAATTCTAAAAATTTAAAGAAAAATAAAAAAAATATAAAATTTATTTCTCTGAGTTCCTTGGGATTAGAGAGATTTAAGAAAAATATAAAACTTAATTTTCCACTTCAATTTTATTTTATAATTAATTAATACTCCAAAACTCAAAATAATTATAATAAATAAAATAAAATTCAAAAAATCACCAAAATTGGTCCAAGTAATCTTCTGGTCAGTGGGAACTTCCTATAATCTTCCTAAGGATAGATACTTCTTCTTGATCATGTTGTAGAATTTTTATAAAAAATCCCTATTTTCTACTAAAATAATTATATAAATTAAATTAAAAATAGAAAAATCACATTCTCTCCTCTAATGTATTAATTGACATATGTGTGAGGTGACATAAAAATTTCAAATTCATTTGAGCTTAATTTAATAAATTATGAGATGAATAAGTTTAAGAGGGCGTAAAGGTAATTGAGGAACTTTAACCTTAATTAAAATTTAGGCAAAACCAAAGGGAAGGGTAAACATTTGATCTTAATTTTTCTCATGGATGATTGAAACATAGGGAGTTAAGGGTAGAAACTCATTAATCACCTTAAACATTAAAGGAGAAACTTTAATTAATTAAATCACCTAAACTTTGGAAGATTAATTAAGGCTTGAATTATTAAGATTAGGGGATATGATATGAGCAGATTCTAATTCTTTAAATTGAATCCCTAATCAATGATTTAATCAAATATCATTAAGTTGTTATTAATTAATTAAGCTATAAAAATGATAATTGAAGCTAATAAAAAGGGGGAGATAATCTAAAATTTTTTTTAACCAAGCTAAAACTTAAAACATTAAAACCAGTTTGAAATAGGAAGATCAAATTAAAACAAACTTAAAAATGTCAAAACTAATCTAAAATCATTTAAAACTTAAATTAAAACAAATTTAAAACATTAAAGTTAATTCAGAACAGTTCATAATTAAAACATTAACTTAAATTAGTTTAAAATATTTAAAATTAATCTAAAATGTTAAGACCGTTTAAAATAGTAAAACTTAACTAAGTTAAACAACTTGAATACTTTTCCAACTTAAAATAATTTGAAACATTTAAAACATTTAAAATGAGCAACTAAAACCTTATAACTAAGTTAAATTATTTTAAACCATTAATTCAAACTTTAAATTAAGAATGGTTAGGTTCTTTAATGAACTAATTTGCCCCTAAAGGCTTTTCATTATCATAACTCTTAGATGAAGTATCAAATGAAATGTCACCTCACTTATAGGATAATCAAACATCCAAATTCACTGAGAAAGAGTCAAAACTCAACTAAACCTGGGTGATTGATTCATCACCACAATGAAACTAACTGAACTTGAACTAATCCCTTAAATGTTTAGGAAGATGTTCAGAATTAAGTTCCGAGCACTTCCTCAACTTGATGGAATGTTTTAAAAGAATAGTGAGACTTCATTGTTCTTTGGTGAAGAAAATCATCCTTAACTAAACTAAGGATCTAGAAGTCATAGGAATTGACTAGCAATAAGATTAAGAATTTGGTAGATAACCAGAACCTTCCCTTAGCTTTACCTAGGTTTTTGTTGCGAATATATAAATGCCCTAACATGTATTTTAAGTGCAGATAAAAATGATAGAAGTGCCTACCAGGTACGCATTTAAGTTTATTGCAATTTACATTCTGCAATTTATTGAATCTCTTACTTTCCCGCATTTATAAATTCATGAAAATGATAGAACCCTGCATGCTTAAACAACTCAAAATTTAATCACTAAAAAAACAAAATTGCAATTATAACTAAAATTAAAACGTCTCATTGGATGATCTGGAATCTCTTGGATGATGTAACCCACGTGTTGCTAATGAGATTTCCCACGGTCTAAAAGAAAGTGTGGAACTTATTCAGTTGAGTATAACAAATTTATTTGGACTAAGTGAATCCGATGAAAATAGCGGTGCCGGGATGATGGAACCGTAGGATCTTAACCGGTTCTGCTTAATCAACTTTAAGATTTATTTTAATTAAAACATTAAGCCATCTCAATTTTCAACCTCTCTAAACCAAAACTCTTCTCTCACCCCCTGATTTTCACTTCTAAAACTAGACCTTCTACAACAACAAAGAGCTTGGAGCAAGCACGGTGGGTAGCACGGCCATCTTTAACAGTAAAACAAGTCTTCATCGGCTTAACCCTTCCTTAGAATTAAATAACCAAGCCATAAAATTTCAAGGTAGTTTACCTAGTGCAACATAAATCCTGAACATGTCTTTAGGCATTTGCATAATCATATTATGCAAATTAAGCCCTAACTCATCTTAGGATTCCGAGGTAGTCGTTTGGTACGATATAAACCCTTACATCTTTGAGGCTATTTGTATTATTATATCATACAAGTATAAGTCCTAATTTATTAAAATTGGCAAGATTGAAACATTAAATAAACTCTCGAATTGAAGCTAAACAATAGGATAGTCAGAAAGTCTCTGAAGTTTGCTTCGGGTCTGTGACATCCCCTACTTCTCTTCCTTTGGATTCTCAAAATAGCTGTTTAAAATTTAATATATTCCCTATTGAAATTTCTTAAATCGAATTGTTTGAAAACCTTAAACTTTGAAATTCTTGAAAGCATGACCACTGATCATTATCGAGAGTTTTCTTAAGTGACTCCCATCACTTAGGATGTAATTAACTATAGGGGCTTGCCCTTATAGGGAACTTTAAGAACCTAGGTAATATATACCCTACTTAATTCCTTTATATTAAGCAGGGGAATTTGTAGGCTTATAAAATTAGTTTGCAGACCAAACAGATGTCACAAATCTATTAGTTTATTTAATCGAGCCCCATTATCAAGCAGTGTATCTGTTCCTCGGGATAGATGCACGATTTGTGATGTGGTGCTCGTTTATATAAACTTTTTGAGGTATGAGATCTGTTTGACTTCATAATTTAAAATTTTCAAACTTAAAAACATTTTCAAAAATTAAAATGCTACTTTCCAAATTATATATTTATTTAAATTTAAATTTAAAATACAACACATAACCTATAAAAATGCACCGACAACATGGAAGTATTTAGTATTCCTATCCCTCTCCCTAAATTTACTGATTGAAGCTATTTGTTGAAGGAAGTTCTCCAACCAGGTAGATACAGTAAGAAGCTATTCATTAGCTTCCATAAGCAGAGCCTCATCCACCTTTCCCATCAATAGCAATATTCTCTAAATCAATCACTTTTTGTTCAACTAGATGCATCGGCTTGTAAATGTCTCCAAAGGTATTCTAGTTCCACTGTTTTAAGAACTTATTTAGGTGTTTTTGGAGAAGCCATAGGTTGATGAGTGGATCCCGATGAATGATATTAACCCAGTTAGATGAAAAAGTGTTGAGGAGATCTGGATGCTTAGACCATACATGCAGATGTCATTAGGAGGCATGTCCTCTCCTAGGAGAGGAATTGATGGATATAAGCAAGGGCCTATGATTAGAGACAACAAAATTTAAATGAGTCACTGAGGTATATAGGAATTGATGGAACTAGTATTCATTAGCAAGAAATCTATCAAATCTTTCGCAAGTGTGACCTCTCCTCCAAGTGAACTAAGGCCCAATGAACCCCCAATCAAACAAACCAACCTCCTGGATATTATCATTGAATCTAATCATTGTGGAAAGGGAAGGTGACCTGCCCCACCTTTTTATCAATAGGGGAGGAGATACAGTTAAAATCCCCTCCCACCAGCTAACTGGTAACCATAGAAGCACTAATGACATGAAGATTAGACCAAAGCTCCTTTCTAGCTGAGACAGTAGAACCCAGAGTTACCAGCCATATTAGGGGAAAAATGGAGAAATTCAGAGTGATTCATAATAATAAAGAAGCTGAATTCTTGTCTGCAGAAGTGCCAAATCTTATTGTCACAATTAGCCATATGAGTGAAAACATGGAAATGTTACATAATCTTGAATGGGTGTTTGTAGACCAAAGGCTCAAGAATAGCCATACACCAAAATTTATGCTTCCTATTGAGATGGAGTAGTCTCTTTAGAGAGTTGGGGTGAGCAATCCCCCTGATATTCCAACATATGAGATTAATCATGATGAGAAAGTTTGGATAAACCCCTAGTAAGCCCAGAGAGGGAATCCCTACTGGTGAAGTATGAGCTACCAGCCACCAAAGGCTAAGGAGGAGAGGTAACAAAAGAGGAGGGATCAAGAAGTGTAGATGGTAAGATAAGAATAGGAGCTAACTCAATGGAAACAATTAGGAAAGGGAGATAGTAAATGTGAGTAACAGTAGGAGGAAGGATGTAGGTAAAAGAGGGGATAGTGGGGGGATCAGTGGGAAGTTGCAAATTAATCATAGCTTTTAGGTGGGGGGAGGTATGGTTGATGTGGGGAAAAGGGGGGCGGGGCAGTGGGGGATCAGTGGGAAGTTGGAAATTAATCATAGATTTTAGGTGGGGGGAGGTATGGTCGGGATCTGGATCTGGTTCTTCCTCTAGGAGGATGAGCCACTCAAGGAGGTCCCAAAAACAAGGAGGGAAGGGTCTGCTGAAAATTTCTTCACTTTTGTTTTATGCTTCTTTTTATTCTTTGTTGGCTGGATGTGCCAATCCCACTCAAGGGAATTCCACAACTCCATAATAACCTCATTTGAAGGTATAGCTATCACAGCCTCCCTCCTCACAACAAACTCAGAGGAGGAGGCATGATGGTGAGATGAAACTCCATTAAGCCCCAAACTAGTGACTTTTCTAATACCATTATTAGACTGTTCCCTCATAAACGATAATCCCAACAGGTGAGGTGGTAGAAATAAGAGGGGTGACAACAGGAGAGACAATAGTCACCAAATCAGAAACTTCACTAATGTTTGCTCCAAGAGAGGTCCTGTCCTCCAATGACTCTGATAAAATAGCTCCATCAAAAACAACAATGACAAGAGGAGAGACAGCAGCCACCCAAATCTCTCTAGCAGAGACCCCAGTAGTCCCATTAGAGGCCCTCTGTAGGGGGATGAAGCCTGTAGTATCTCTCCCTAGAATGACTGAAATTTCTGCAATGGTAACAATAATAAGATATTTGTTCCATCACCACCTCTTGCCATGCTCCCTCAAGGTTAAAGCCCACCCATATTCTTTTCACTTCAGGTAAAGTAATATCCCTCTCAATAAGAACTCTGCCAGTTGTAGGTCTAGCTTGGTTATAGGTAGGGGTATCCAACTTCAGGGGGTGCCAAGGGCTTTCCCAATTTGAAAGGCACATTCTGATTGAAGAATCTATAGGGCAGGTCTAAGAATTTAAACCAAATAGGGACCATAGGAGGTTCCTTACTTGGGTCAAAATCAGGTGTCCACTTCATTATCTTCATTTTCACTTCCAGCAGTATTGATGAACTGCTTAGCAAACAGACTGGCATAGTCCTCTTCAACTGTGAGTTGTATCAATAAGTGCCTTCCATCAAGTAAACTCACCTTCCAAGCTCTAATGAAATGTAAGGAATAAAAAGGAAAATCCTAACCAACTCCATTTTGGGATGGCCCAGTGCAAATTTACCTATTAAAGTGAACTTCACCTCCTCATTAAGAGCATCAAGTTCTTGTTCAGAGAAGAAAATGGTAGGTGCTCCATCATTGACACATAATGGATTAATGAAGGAGCAGGTCCCTCTTCTTTCCACTGCATCATGTAGTGCTTGGGGGAACATTAAGTGTTCAGGGTCTTTTAAGGAAATATTTCCTTTTCCAACCACCCTTGCATAAGTGGCTTTAGAACAAGCAACATTGGTGTTTACCTCAATAAAAAAATCCATTAAAGAAGAGAAAGAAAAGACCACACCAGAAACAGTACTAGCCAATGGAATAGTATAATTCAAAAAAGGAAGAGCCCAGAAAGGGGGTAAGTGATGCACCAAAAATATATACTATTTTTGCCATATAATTTTACCCATTTTGGTGATATTGCACTTTAGAAAAAGGTATTTTTCATGATTTATTGCAGCTATGATGATTTTAGGTGATTAGAGCGAAAAAAAGCAAAAAGAAATGAATTTGGAGTGAAAAGAAGCAAAATGGAGGAAAACAGCATCTGGTGCCACCGGCGCCATTTTCCCGAGAGCCCAGAAAATATTCGGATGATAGAGCGCATATTGGCGACATTTGAAGGAATGTTTAAGGAAACTCTTGGGATTTCATTTCTAACTTATAAGTAATTGTTTTTGGATTAAAATGGTGCGATTCTAGTGTAGTTCTAGGATGGTGGTAGAGAGTTCTAGTGAGTGTGTGAGTGTGTTGAGTGTTAGGGCTTAGAAGAGAAGAGTGTAGAAGTGAAAATTTGAGAGGGATTCTTATCTAAGGAGTGAAGGAGAAGGAGTAAAGTGAGAGATTGCTTCTTCCTTTCCATTCTAAAGAGGGAATTGAGTGTTGCAAAGAAGAGAGAAAAAGATTCAAAGGAGCTTCAAGGGATAAGTTGTATTTACTTTTGTGGTTTGTATGACTTTTCTTTTATATATAAAATCCATGTTTTATTGTGTCTTCTCTATGAATTCTGAGTACTCACCTTTGTCTTTCTTCTTGCATAGAGATGTGATGATGTGGATTTGAAGTGCTTTTAAAGTATTGAAGAAATTGTGATGGTTTTTCATTTAGAACTTAATTTACTTTTCGATCTGCCCAATTGAATTGTTAAAATCTGTTGTTGAATATTAACTCTGAAAGGATTTAGTGTCCTACAAAACAATAATGAAGAATCTATTCAATGTTTATGGATGAATTGCGTAGTTCATGGGATTTGAATGCAAATAAATAGGGAAATGTGTTTTGATGGACTTCAAATTGGAGGTTTTAGGGTGATAGGCTGAGATCCCAAATTTGGTCCTAAGATTAGTAACTAAACTCGAAGGTTAGCCTTCAGGTGAAGGGTGAGTGGGAGCTCCATAGTGACAGCCGGTATCCTCCCAGCCTAGCCTTAGATTTAGTGACTGAACTTAGGATATGTCAATGTTCTTTTCATGCTTGGAAGAGGGGGTACTCTTTTGAGGGTAAATAAAAATTTATGTTTCTATTGAGCACAATAGAATAAATAATCATTCCATATCATTCACACATCATATACTCGTTGCAAGAGGAAATATACTTTTCTTATATATAAAAACCTTTCAAATACCTAGCATAGTGTGTGTCTGTTAGTTAATTCTATTTTAAAGATATTAGAAGTAATTGTAGTTTGCTTAATTGTTACTACTTTCTGCATCTTGTGAGTAGAAGTAAACATTAAAATTTAATTACAATTTGAGTATTGGATTTCAGTATTACATTATCTATTGTAAGAATCGTGCCCTCCCTGTGGGATTGATAACCAGGACTCCATTAGAGCCCTATATTACTTGATACGATATGTATACTTGCATTGAAGTTTGGACTTTACAAAATCATTATAAATATATATAAATTTGAGTTCATAAGTTCTTGCAATATTAAAAGTGTGCATCAAGTTTTTGGTGTCGTTGCCGAAGAGGTATAAATGGTATCTCTTGATAATATAGTAACTGAAAACCTTTACTTTGTAGTGTGTAATTATGTGTTTGTTTACTTTTTAAAGTATTTGTGTGATTTTATATGCGTAGTAGTGGATCTAGAGGTTTAATACCTTACGATTCGGAGTTAGAGCGTCTTGTTAGAAAAATTAGAAAATAACAAAAATAAACTGAAAATCTTTGCGAAATGGCGAATAAGCAAGATAATCAGAGAAATGATATTGGAAATTTACCAAGACCTTTAAAAGATTATGCTAACCCAACAGCAGATGAAATTCATGTGACTATTCAAAATTTTGATGTTGCTGCCAATTCATTTGAACATAAACCTGCTATTATCCAAATGGTACAAAATAATCAATTTGGAGGAACATCTAATGAGGATCTAAATTTACATCTCGCTAGTTTTCTAGAATTGTATGCTACTTTTAAATATGACGGAGTGTCGAGTGATGCTGTCAGACTTAGAATTTTTCCTTTTTCATTAAGGGATAAAGCTAAGGCATGGTTAAATTCGTTAGCACCTAGATCTATTAGAACTTGGGGAGAACTGTCTCAAAAGTTTCTATCAAAATATTTCCCTCCATCAATGACTGCTAAGCTAAGAAATGATATCACATCTTTTGGTCAGTCTGAAGGGTAATCAATATATGAAGCTTGGGAAAGATTTAAAGATCTTCTTAAGAAGTGCCCAAATCATTCTTTACCAGATTAGTTAATAATTTAAACATTTTACAATGGATTAGTGGGATCATTGAGATCGATTATAGATGCTACTGCTGGTGGATCGTTAATGTTAAAACCTTTTGATGAAGCATGCGCATTAATAGAAGAAATGGCTACTAATAATTTTTAATGGCCCTCTAAACGGGTAAATCCTAAAAGAGTAGCTAGTATTCATGATTTAGATGTGATGACTATGATAGTTTCTCAAATTACAGCCCTTTCTAAGAAAATAGATCAGTATTAAATAAATTATTCTCAACCACCTCAAGTGTTGGAGGAAAATTCATTTGGACAGATAACAAAATATCAAACACCTTACGAGACTTTGAATGCTATTAATAGACCTAATAATCCTTATTCGAATTATTATAATCTTGGTTGGAAGAATCACTCAAATTTCAACTGGAATAATAGCAATGCCAATGTTAACCCATATTGGGGAAACATGCAAGAAAATACTAATTTTAGACCCTCTTATCCTCCTGGATTCAACAGTAACCCGCAATTTAATGATAATAAGTTGTCTACTGAAGAAATGATTCTGAATATGGGAAATCAATTACAAGCTCGAGGTGTTGCGATGAAAAATATTGAAAATCAATTGGGGCATATTTTCACTGCACTTAATAATAGACCTTATGGAACGCTTCCAAGTAATGTTGAGATCAATCCAAAAGAACAAAAAAAGGAACAACTTAAGGCTATTCAATTAAGGAGTGGAAAGAAATTGGAGACAAAAGTACAAAAAAAAAGTTGAAATAGAAAAAGAGAAGGTGGATATCGAAAAAGGTTCAAACAAGATTTATCCAGACTTGGAATATCCTCTTGAACCAATGAAGATTACTGTTGAAAAACCACCACCTCCATTTCCTTAAAAATTGAAGCAACAAAACAGGTATAACAGATTTGGAAAATTTTTGGAGATCCTTAAGAAATTAACGATAAATATTCCTTTTGTTAAAGCATTAGAACAGATGCCTGAATATGCCAAGTTTATGAAGGATATTCTCAAAAAGAAAAGAAAGTTCACAGATCATGAAACTGTTGTACTTAGCGGAGAGTGTAGTGCAATTATTCAGAAGAAGCTTATGGAAAAACATAAAGATCCTGGTAGTTTCACTATCCCGTGTGCTATAGGTGAAATTTTTTTCGGAAGAGCCTTATGTGATATGGGAGCTAGTATTAATCTTATGCCTTTATCAACTTTCAAGAGGTTGGGAATAAGAGAAATTTTTCCTACATCTGTGACTTCAGTTGGCCGATCATTCCATTACTTACCCTAAAGGAGTGGTGGAAGATGTGTTAGTGAAAGTGGATAAATTTATCTTTCCTATGGATTTTATTGCACTTGATATGGAGGAAGATAATAAAATTCTAATCATTTTGGGAAGACCATTCCTTGCCACTGGGAGAGCAGTGATTGATGTTCAAAAAGGAGAATTAACTATGATGGTTAATGATAAAGAGGTTACCTTTAATATTTTGAAATCTATGAAGTATTCCTCAATGGAAAATGATAATGAATGTTTTAGGATGGAGGTCTGTGAATATTTGAGAAACGATCATTTTGAAAATATATTTGAAAAAGAAGTAGAATATGAAAATATGTTTGAAGAAGGAATTGAAAATGAAGAAAATTCAGATAGTAAGAAGAATGAAGATTTGGACTATGTTCAGGAGAGATTTGAAGTATTAGACACTATGGAAGGTGGAGATAAAAGCTTAATTTCATTTATAGTAAAGCCTCCTGAAATAGAGATGAAAATTCTACCTAATCATTTGAAGTATATGTTTTTAGGAGAGTCATCTACCCTACCAATTATTGCATCTTTGGAGTTAAACGAATATTAAGAGCAAAAATTGTTGGAAATTTTAAAAAGATACAAAAAAGCTTTTGGATGGACTTTAGCAGATATTAAAGGAATCAGTCCTTCGACTAGTATGCATAGGATTTTATTAGATGAAGAACATAAATCGAAAGTTGATCCGCAGAGTAGATTGAATCCAATAATGAAAGAAGTAGTTAATAAGGAGATTTTAAAATGGCTGGATGCTGGAATTATTTATTCTATTTTGTATAGTGCTTGGGTGAGTTCAACACAATGTGTACCGAAAAAGGGAGGAGTGACTGTTGAAGTCAATGAATGTAATGAAATTATTTCCATAAGACAAATTAATGGATGGCAAATTTGTATTGACTATAAGAAATTAAATGCTGCCACCCTAAAAGATCACTTTCATCTTCCTTTTCTCGATCAAAGGCTGTTTAAACTTGTTGGACACAAGTACTACTGCTTTCTTGATGGATAGAATGGTTACCATCAAATACCTATTGCTCCTGAAGATCAAGAAAAGACCCATTTACTAGCCCTTACGGAACCTTTGCTTTTCAAAGAATGCCTTTTGGACTGTGTAATGCACATGCAACATTTCAGAGATGTATGATGTCTATCTTCAACAGTATGATAGATAATGGAATAGAAGTTTTCATGGATGATTTATCTGTATTCGGGACTTGATTTGAAATCTGTTTAAAAAAACTTAGCAAAAGTTTTGGAGCTTTGTGAGGAAATAAATTTAGTTCTGAATTGAGAGAAATGTCAATTTACTGTTGCAGGAGGAATTGTGTTTGGGCATAAAATTTCTGAATATGGTATGGAGGTCGACCCTGCTAAAATTAGAGTGATTGAAAGATTGCCACCACCCACTATAATGAGAGAGGTGAGGAGTTTCTTAGGACACGCTGGATTTTACAGGCGATATATTAAAGATTTTTCTAAAATTACTAAACCTTTGTGTCGACTTCTAGAAAATGATAGAAAATTTTATTTTAATGATGAATGTTTGTGTGCTTTTAAATTATTGAAAGAGAAATTAATCACTGCATCTATAATTGTTTCACCAGATTAGAAGAAACCATTTTAACTTATGTGTGATGCTAGTGATTATGCGATGAGAGTAGCGTTGGGGCAAAGGCATGATAAAGTTTTCAAAGTCATTTACTATGCTAGTAAAACTCTTAATGAAGCTTAAATTAATTATACCACTATTGAAAAAGAATTATTAGCTATACTTTTTGCTTTTGAAATGTTTAGACCTTATTTAATTAGAGCTAAAAGTATTGTGCATACAGACCATTCAGCTATCAAATATTTAATGCAAAAGAAGGATGTCAAACCTAGACTAATTAGATGGATGCTTCTTCTGCAAGAACTTGATTTTATGATAGTTGTTAGGAAGGGATCTGATAACCAAATAGCTGATCATTTGTTGAGATTAGAGTACGATAAATTATCTGAATTTGAGAAGGATGTTACAGAAACTTTCCCTGATGAACAATTTTATAATATGATAGGAAGAAATTTGCCTTGGTATGTCGATATTGTGAATTATATTGTGTGTGATATTGTACCTCCTGATTTAACAAGGTAACAATAAAAGAAGTTTAAATATGATTCAAGATTTTATTTTTGGGATGAGCCCTATCTATATAAACAGTGTAAGGATCTGATTATTAGGAGATGTGTGCCACAGGAAGAAAATAATTTAATTATTCAATGATGTCATGATGCTGAATTTGGAGGTCATTTCGGTGTTGTTAAAACTGCTTTTAAGATTTTACAATCTGGATTTTATTGGCCTACTCTTTTTAAGGATGTATACAAATATATTAAATCATGTAATCGATATCAGAGAGTAGGTAATATCTCTAGAAGAAATGAAATGCCTCTAAAATATAATTTGGAAGTTGAAATTTTTGATGTACGTGGACTAGATTTTATGGGACCATTTACTCCTTCATTTAGGAATTTATGCATACTGGTTGCAGTTGATTATGTCTCAAAATGGATTAAAGCTATTGCTTTACCTAGATGTGATGCTCGGAGTGTTTCAAAATTTTTAATGAAAAATATATTTGAGAGATATGGAATGCCGTGAGTGATTATAACTAATGGTGGATCCCATTTCAGGAATAATTAAATTAAGAGATTGATTGAGAAATATAATATTATTCATAGAATCTCTACTGCTTATCATCCCCAAACTAGTGGTTTAGCAGAAGTGTCTAATCGTGAAATTAAAAGAATTTTGGAGAAAACTGTGGATAATCACAAATTAGATTGGTCTGCTCGATTAGATACTATATTACGGGCTTATAGAACTGCTTTTAAGACCCCTATTGAAATGTCTCCTTATAGACTAGTGTTTAGTAAGACTTGCCATTTACTGGTTGAATTGGAGCATAAAGCATATTGGGTGATAAAAGAGTTGAATTTTAATTTGAAAAATGTTGGAGAGAAGAGATTTATGCAATTGAATGAATTGGAAGAAATTAGAAATGCATCTTATCACAATGACATGATCTATAAAGAGAGAATGAAATTGTGGCATGATCGAAAGATATTAAAAAAGAAATTGGAATATGGACAGAAAGTTTTGTTATACAACACAAGGTTAAAAGTATTTCCTGGAAAGCTCAAGTCTTGATGGTTGGGACCTTTTACAGTTGTAAAAGTTCATTCTTTTGGAGCTGTTGATATTGAGGATCCTGATACTGGAAAGATCTTCAAGGTTAATGGGCATCGATTAAAGTTTTAATTTGACAGGTTTCACCCTGACTTCAAAGAGGTTTTAATACTGAGTCATCTCGACTAACTGAATGGTTTGTCGGGTTGACGATGTTAAACCAAGTGCTTTATGGGAGGCAACCCATATGTATCTTTGTGTTGTGTTTGCTTGCTTGTAGTAGTTGTGCTTTTAGATATTTATTTTGGAATCCTAATCGCTCCTAAATACTTTTAAAAATTGATAAATATTGGATTGAATTGAGATATTGGAATATTTTGGGCCAAACGAAGTTCGGTGAAATTTTTGACCACTGGCGGCGTCGGCGCCCAAATATAGAGAAATTTACAGAATTTCAGGTTTAAGCGCAGCCGACGCCCAAAATCTGTTGACGGTTTTTGGAGTTTCAAAATGCAATTTTTGGCAGTTTTGAGCAGTATCTTCTTCCTTATAACTCCCTAAACTCCATTTTAAACTTCCAAACTCCAGAAAAATGAAAACTTCCTTTCCTAACTCGTTTCCCATGGATTCCTACTCCATAGAAACCCCTCGATCTTGCATTTTCAACCGACAAACGTTATCAGTTTCAAGGTGTAGCAATTATTCAACAAGGTGAAGATGAAGAAGAGGATTATCAAGGAAAGAGGCTTTATTAATCGAGGTATGGATAATCCTACTACAAGAGTTGAAGAGATAATAAAGGAAAGATGTTGGGAAGTGCTATGTTACACTACCGTTGCCATAGTCTTTCCGGTTGTGAAGGATATCTATGCAAATCTTCACGGGATCAATCAAGGATTCGCCTTTGTGTGAGGTAGGTTTGTGCAATTCACTCCTACGAGAATTAATGATCTCTTTATGATTGAGAATGTATCTATTTGCAACTATTCCAATTTTAATGCGACAAGCGATAATATGAATGATGTGTATCGTTATTTAATGGATGAAAATGAAGATTGAGAAGTAAGAGAAAATGGATATATTAGTTTCCCTTCTGCATATTTAAATCCGGTGTCAAAGCAGTGGCATTATTTTATTTCGGCGAGATATTTCCAACTTTGAAGATTAATAAAGTAACTAAGGAAAGTGCTATTTTGAATTTCTATATTCAAAATGGAAGGCTGATTGATATTGGAAATATAATTGTGAAATTAGTTTTGGGATTGATAGTTCATGGATCTAAATATGGGCTTGGACACCCATCAACCATATTTCTGTTGTGTAGTCAATCACAAGTTCCATATGAGAGTTGGGAAAAAGTTCTTCTTCCCTAGAGGCCTATTGATCCAACTAATCTTTATGACTACCAAACAGTAGGAGATGAAGGTGATATGGATCTGCTTGCTGATCAACCAACTCAGACTTCACAACCCATTCAACCTTACTTTCCTGAAAATTCTAGAGTGATACTGAAGAGAATCAAGCAGTTGGAAAAAGAGGTACAAAATGTTATGAATGCCATTAATAATATTTCTGATTTATTTGATCATATAGACTGGAGGATGAAGGAACAATTTGATCACACTAGTCGGATTGAGATGGGCCTGATTAATCAGATGAAGGAGAATGCTGGGATTGCTGAGGATTCATTTGTTGAATTCCCATTTCGTCCCATCTATAATTTGTTCGTGCATCAGCAATCTATTGGAGATATCAGAGAGGAAGATAGTTCTGAGACCGATGTGGAGTGATTACTAGATTCTGCTTATGTTTGATGTGTGTTTGCTTAACTTTGCTTAATTTTGTTTGGTGTGTTTAGTATTTGCTTTGCAGTCTGCATTTGGATTTTCTATGCTTAATTTCGTTGTGTGTGCTTAGATTTTAGTGTTTGCTTATTGTAATGTACTGAAAACACTAAAAATCTAAGAGTTGTTGGTTTAATTTGATGAACATATTACTATTTATGTTGTAATATGGATTTTATGTATAGAAGTATGTTTTGTGTTGTTTGTGTAAGAATTGTGTTAGTTATTGCTTGTGTGATGAAATAGATGCTTAATGAAGTGTTAAATGTCATTGTGGAGGACGAAACGATTAAAATTATGAAAAAATTTTCGGACCCAGAAAATTTTTGCACTGGCGTCGCTAGCGCCCAAACCCAAAGAGTTTGGCCTATTTAAAAAAATAGAGTGCCACCGGCGCCCAAATATAGAAAAAGGACAAAAACCCTTTATTTTGCGCTTTTGACCCTGAAACTCATAGTTTTTTCCATTACTTTCATCTTCCTCCTCCATTTTCACGATTTTGAAGACCTAAGGATTGCTAGATCTTGGATTTGAAGCGATTTCAAGGCATTTCAAGACCAAATCTACACTTCTCTTAGTAAGAGCTTCACTTTGAGTTAAAATTTTTTTATTTTCACCATAGGAATTTCTCACATTGCTTAGATTGGAATTTTGGGATTTTTGAAGAAATTTTGGGATTTCCTATGATGAAATTTGCTCTTGTTTAGAATAGTATTTGGAGTTTGTTACTTTGTGGATTTAGAATTTATTGGAATTTTTCTTGCAAATTTTTAGAAATTCACATGGCTATAAGGATGAGTAAAGGGAAGAGAAAATTGGATTTTGATGAATAAAAATTTGTCAATGTTAAAGCACAATTTTGATTTATTTCATACCTTTACAATAAGAAGTGTATTCAGGATCGAGCTTTTGACAATCCTGGTGGATCTGTTGAACAGTTAATTGCCGAGCAAAACTGGGAGAGATTTTGTTATTTTACTACTATTGCTGTTTTGGGTGTTGTGATAGAGTTCTATGCAAATGTGCCCTAGACTAAGACTGAATATGTGCTAGTTAGAGGAAAAATGGTTGAATTTACCCCTTAGCATATCAATGCATTTTATCAGACTTGGGAACCATTTGTTTGTGAATATGAAAATTTTGATACTCGAGAAGTGAATATGAAGGAAGTGATTGCTTTTCTGACAGATGAAAAAGTGGAATGGAAAGTAAGTTAAAATCAAATGATTAACTTCCCTGCTTCCAAGTTAAATGTTGTATCTAAAGTTTGACACTATTTCATCTCTGCAAGACTATTACCTTCTTATCACCAAAGTGAAGTTACAAGGGATAGAGCAATTCTGAACTACTGTATTTAGAAGATGAAGAAGATTTATATTGGAGCTATTGTCTTTAAGAACATTCAGTCTATTGCTAGAGGAGAGACCACTGGAGGATTAGGACATCCTGCCCTAGTTCATGCCCTGTGTGTACAGTCTGGAGTAGAGTTTAACAGTTCTGAAGAGATAACTATACCACTGAGTCCGATTACAAAGACTATTATTCGTACTTATGAGTCTCATGTGGGAGCACGAGATGAGAGTAGGAGTACTGATATTCTTACTACGATTTATGACATTCCATCTACATCTGAGCCCCCTATATTATCTGATATTATGGAGCAGCGGAGACAACATTGTGCTAGTGTGGATATACTCCATGGTAGGATGGATGTGGTTGAGGCCAGAAGTGATGTGAATGAAGATTATATGAAAAGAAGAGTTGAGTTTGATATTGCCTATCATGATGCTTAGGTCAGATTCATGAGGGGGGAGAATGATGTGATATTCCCTACCTGCCCCAGCTATACACCGTATAGACCTGATCGTGCTGACCTTGCTAATGAACCTGGTGATGAAGATTGGTAGTTTGTTTGTTTCTGTTTTTCTTATTATGTGTTGTGTTGTATTGTTGTGATGTAGTAGTTATTTTCTTTCCATGTGATTTGTAAACCTGTTGATGTACTGTTATGTTGTAATGAAAAAAGTTGAAATTGTTAAATGAACTGTGTAGTGTTGTGTTAGTTTGTTTAGTAGTTGTGGTATTTTGTTGGATGTTTAGATGTTTAAAGTTAATATTTCTTTACCCTGCAAATGTTTAAATATTTTATATCACTGTTACTAACTGTTTCATGCCTGCTAGTTGTAATTTTTGACTAATACTAGATAGCTTTTGAAGATTTCAAGATCCCAGCACAAAAAGGTTAGTTTCTTTTACTCTCTACTGTTTCAAATTTATTGAAAATTTTAAGTTTTTGGGGAGGGTAGAAAAATATTAACTCTTATTTGTTCTCAATTATTATATTTTTCAAAAATTATTAGCATAACTTCTGGCAGTTGAACCTCACTTTAGATAACTAAAACATTTTATTTCAGTTGAATACTATGGAAGGATTGAATGAAAGTTTTTAGTAGTAAAGGTTAATTTTATAGAGGTAAGATTATTTGGTATGAAAGGATTTGATTATAGTTAACTATTTAAAGTAAAGAAAACTGTATTTTTGAAATGTTAAGAGACTTAAATTATTGTGTGTTAAGAAGAGATTGTGACTTTATGATGAATAATAAAGCTCATACCTAATTATAAAGTAAGGATGTATTTTAAGTTTGAACTTTAGAAAGAGGAGAGTGAACTTCAAAATCATTAAAGGCTATCCAGATATAGTAATCCTCATAAAAAAAAAAGACAAAAAGGAAAAAAAATAAAAGAAGGATTGAAAAACAATCCCAAAAAGAAAAAGAAAAAGAAAAAGAAAGAAAGAAAAATATTTATGAGGAGAAGCTTGAGGAGATGCCTAATAAAAAATTGGCTTCACTTTAGTCACCCTAAAGGGAGAACTTGATTTCATTTCTAAATTTATATTTAAAGTATTAGCCTACATTCTGATGAAGTTTGCATGAAATCCTTTTTCACAGTCTTTCAAGGCACACTTAATGTGACAAATTATGGTTTATCTTAAAATAAATAGAAGACTAGAACCCTTAAACTTGATTGTTGAATATTCTTATACTTGTAGTGTTGACCTGAGTTACTGAATTTCTTTATAAAAGACTTACCAATATATTTCCTTGAATGAAAAATTTTAGTGTTCTACAGATGAAAAATACATTGCCTTGAGTTATATTTTTATGTAGTAAAAGGATTACTTGAGGACAAGTAATAGTTAAGTTTGGGGGATTTTGATGCACCAAAAATATATACTATTTTTGCCATATAATTTTACCCATTTTTGGTGATATTGCACTTTAAAGAAAGGTATTTTTCATGTTTTTTTTGCAGGTTTGATGATTTTAGGTGATTAGAGCGAAAAGAAGCGAAAAGGAATGAATTTGGAGTGAAAATGAGCAAAATGGAGGAAAACAGCATCTAGCGCCGTCGGTGCCAACATTTTCCCGAGAGCCCAGAAAATATTCGGATGATAGAGCATGTCGGTGCAATTCAAATTTGAAGAGTTTTGGTGACTTTTTGAAGGGATGCTTAAGGAAACTCTTGGGATTTCGTTTCTAACTTATAAGTAACTGTTTTTGGATGAAAATGGTGTGGTTATAGTGTAGTTCTAGGGTGGTGGTAGAGAGTTCTAGTGAGTGTGTGAGTGTGTTGAGTGTTAGGTCTTAGAAGAGAAGAGTTTAGAAGTGAGAATTTAAGAGGGATTCTTATATAAGGAGTGAAGGAGAAGGAGTAAAGTGAGAGATTGCTTCTTCCTTTCCATTCTAAAGAGGGAATTGAGTGTTGCAAAGAAGAGAGAAAAGGATTCAAAGGAACTTCAAGGGATTTGCATTGGGGAAATGAAAGAGATAAGTTGTATTGAATTTTGTGGTTTGTATGACTTTTCTTTTATATATAAAATCCATGTTTTATTGTGTCTTCTCTATGAATTCTGAGTAGTTTCCTTTGTCTTTCTTCTTGCATAGAGATGTGATGATGTGATGATGTGATGATGTGAATTTGAAGAGCTTTTAGATTATTGAAGAAACTGTGATGGTTTTTCATTTAGAACTTAATTTAGTTTTCGATCTGGCCAATTGAATATTTAAAATCTTTTGTTGAACATTAACTCTGAAAGGATTTAGTGTGAAGAATCCATTCAATGTCCATGGATGAATTGCATAGTTCATGGGAATTGAGTGCAAATAAATAGAGAAATGTGTTTAGATGGACTTCAAATTGGAGGTTTCAGGGTGACAGGCTGAGATCCCCAATTTGGTCCTAAGATTAGTAACTAAAATCGAAGGTTAGCCTTCAGGTGAAGGGTGAGTGGGAGCTCCGTAGTGACAGCAGGTATCCTCCTAGCCTAGCCTTAGATTTAGTGACTAAACTTAGGATATGTCACTCTTTTGAGGGTAAAGAAACATTTATGCTCATATTTGGCACAGTACAATAAATAATCATTCCATATCATTCACACATCATATACTCATTGCAAGAGGAAAGATACTTTCTTATATATCAAAACCTTTCAAATACATAGCTTAGTGTGTGTCTGTTAGTTAATTCTGTTTTAAAAATATTAGAAGTAATTGTAGTTTGCTTAATTGTTACTGTTTTCTGCATCTTTTGAGTAGAAGTAAACATTAAACTTTAATTGAAATTTGAGTATTGGATTCAGTATTATGTTATCTATTGTAAGAATCGTGCCCTCCCATTGGGATCGATAACCAGGACTCCATTAGGGCCCTATATTACTTGATACGATACGTATACTTGCGTTGAAGTTTGGACTTTACAAAATCATTATAAATTTATATAAATTTGAGTTCATAAGTTCTTGCAATATTAAAAGTCCGCATCAGTAAACCCAACCACCACCAAGAACCAGCATAAGTAACCAATGAGAAGAGTTCCAAAGGCTCCAAACAAAACTCCACACCTCTTCCCAGTCGAGCAGCACTCGTCACCAGCCATCCAGAAACCCTAGCAGAGCACAGTCGCCACCACCCTTCACCATTCCGTATATATATATATATATATATATATATATATATATATATATATATATATTGCTTCTTTTACATATTTTAACAAATAAATCTGCTATTCCATGGTTCCTTCATATTTGGATAAAAAAGATCAATGCCATTACTGCTTCTAAGCAAATTATTTGGTCTCACATCTATTGAGAAGGGAATCAGCCTGCAAATTGGCTTGCATCTACTGCTTCTGAAACCTTTAATGTAGTTTGTAGTTCTGTTGTTTCTTCTTTTCCTTTATTTAGTTCTCTGATACATGGGGATTTAATTAAGATCCCACATGTTAGATGTATCAACTCTTCTGTTTAATATAGTTTTCTTTCTATATATATATATATATATATATATATATATATATTTATTATTATATTTTTTTTTTTGGGAAAGGAGCAGCAAGACTCCCTACATGTTAAGCAAAAGTAAAAAGGATACACCATAAAGAGGGGGTCCCCAACAAAACTTAGGAGTCCCAGCCTCCAAAGACCCAAAAGAAAAATAGACTAATTAGGTCCACTACCCCATGGACAGCTTAGTTACATTGTAAGACTCCTATACCCAAAAATGGTGTAGAAACAAAAGCAAAAAACACCAAAACTAAATCCAAGACTGGCCTGAGAGTAACATAAGTATAGAAACCATGAAGAGCATAATTTGTTGGCTGGAGGTGCAACAGCTCAGAGATCCCAAACCAAAAACTAATCCACAATCCTGAAATGTGGGGCCTGGAAAGCATCAGCTGCCAGCAGAAACTGTAATTGAGGAGGAGGCTTTGTGGAGACCATAATGTCCTGAGACCAGATAGCATTCCTGGCTAACCAGTTTGCCGGTCTGTTTCCCTCCCTATAGATGAATGAGAAAGTAATGGAGTGGTTCTGGATCAGAGTTTTGATTTTTTGTTTCCAAACAAGATGGTGCCAAGGTGTGGGATCACTATCATGTATATAATTTATGAACATACTGGAGTCCCCCTCCACAATTAAATAGATCCAGTTATTGAGGACAGCAAAGTAAACTGCCCAGTAGACAGCAGACAGCTCGGCCTCCAGGTGGTCAGCCACATGTGTAGGAGACTGGAAGTAGCAAACACATTTACCAAAATGGTTCCTGAAAATACCACCAAAGCCAGCCCCATGTGCAGACCAAGCTCCATCAGTGTTGACTTTGATAAATGGATAAGTGGGAGCCTTCCAATTGATCTTGAGAATCCTGAAACTTTTTATTGAGTCTTGGGGGGAATTTTGAGGATGCTGGGGAACTTTTGAAATCTGATGAGCTTAGAAATATAGGAGTGGCAGTTTCCCAGAACAGTGGTAACTTTACAGGGAAGATCATTAAACCTCACCCCATTCCTGTGCATCCATATGAACCAAGCCACAATATAAGGGATAACTCCCAGCTTAATCTTCTGCCAAGACTGCCAGCAGCTGAAAAAATTCTGCCAATCCAAATTTATAGTGTTGATGTTCAACGGATCGACAGAGAGAGGTCCAGACCTTCTGGGAGAAAGGACAGAAGAAGAATAAATGTTGAAGTGATTCAGCTTGCAGGCCACAAAGAGAACATTTAGAAGGTCCTCTAATCCCTTTAAGCTTGAGAATATCATCAGTTGGAAGGCAATGGTGGAAAATCTTCCAGTTCAGAAAGGACATAGATGGGGTGAGAAATTTGTTCCAAAGCTTAGATCCCCATCCAGTAGAGTTCCAGTTATTAATTTTCAGGTAGAGGGTTTTGGTGAGGCTGTTAAGATTCCCATCTTGCCATATTATTTTATCAGGCTTTGTTCTATCAAAAGGAATATTGATAATTTGTTGTACTCGAATGATCCTGGAGAATTTGGTGAAGGGCGGGAGTATCCCATCGATCCTCATTCCGCAAATGCAGTACAGGAACTGATTTTTAATTATATGGGGTAAGCCTCGTGAGCATATCCCGAGGACACCAATGATCCTCGCCGAATAAGATGTCCCCTCTTCCCAACTCCCAATGGTACATGGAATCAGCCAGCTCTCTATTCTTGATCATGTGCTTCCAGATTCTAGAGGCCCCAGGTTTGATCTGGGCTAAATTCGGGTGAGTGCCTTTACAGTATTTCCCAATCATGTACTTGGCCCGCAGGGATTTCTGCTGCCTGAAATGGATCCAAAGTTTGCAAAAGTTCACTCGTCGAAGCCGCTCGGCCCTTTGAAACCCAAACCACCAGCCCCATATGGTTTAGCTACCTTCGCCGCCTAGCCCAAGGCAATTGCTTCCTAGTCCTGCATCACGGGAATCTATTGAAACTTCTTTCAATTTGTATTCGGTGCTTTTCTTCATACAAGACATTTGGAGGATGTAAGATGGGAAGGATGTAAGGATACTGTTAAGCACAGTAATCCTCCCACCATTTGATAAAAAAGAGTGAGCCCAGCTTGAGAGCTTGGTATGGATCTTACCAATGATCTCATCAAAATGAACCTGTTTGGTTCTGGCTTTTATCAGAGGTACCCCCAAATACTTCAGGGGAAGGTTTGCCTTGGAGAAGCCTGTGGTCTGAGATATCCAGTGAGATACAGTAGAAGCAATGTGGTTAGGTAAAATTAACTCACATATGGCATGGTTGAATTGAAGGCCTGAGCTTTGCTGGAATTGAAGAAAACAACTAAGTAATTTCTTAACAGCAGGTTTATTAGCCCTGGAAAACACCACAATATCATCTGCATACATCAAGTGGGAGATGGTGATGTTGGATCTATGATGGTAATTGGCATAGTGATAAGGTGAAACTTGAGCTTCCAACATCTTAGAGAAATAATCCATAATTAGGATAAAGATAGTAGGAGATAGGGGATCTCCTTGTTTAAGACCTCTGGTTGCCTGAAAACCACCCCAACAGGTGCCATTGATGAGAAGAGAGTGGTGATTTTGGTGAAGCCATCTGCTGATAAGTTGACAAAAATTCGGGAAAAGCCTCTAGCTTTCGAAGCACATCCAATACAAAGTTCCAATCAACAGTGTCATATGCTTTCTTGATGTCCAGCTTGTAGATGAGGTTGCCACCCCTGCAAGGCCTATCCAGATCAAGCAGCAATTCTTGGGCTAGCAGGACATTATCAGATATTGATCTACCTTTCATAAAGGCAGACTGAGTAGGGTTAATGATCTTGTCCAGGTGGGGCTGTAACCTACCCACCAATATTTTACTGATGATCTTACTGATTACAGATGTGAGGCTGATGGGTCTGAATTGGTTCCAGTCCTTGGTGGCAGAGTTCTTGGGGATAAGGATCATAGTGGAGGCATGGAAATATTGGGGCAGATCAACTCCCTGAAAATAGCTTTGGATGGCATTAGTTACCTCATCTTTGCAAATATTCCAGGCTTTCTTATAGAAATCAGCAGAGAAACCATCAGGTCCAGCTGCTTTGGAGCTATCAATGGTATTTAGAGCCAACCAAATCTCTTCCTGAGAGGGAATATCATCCAGACTGAGGGATTGGGTGTAAGCAAACTCCTTACTGAAGAGTTGAGAATCAATGGGTGGTCTGTCAGCAGAATTGTGTGTGAGTAGGTTCCTGTAAAACCTGACAGCATCCATGGCAATCTCAACCACATCTCTAAGCAGCTGCCCATGCTCATTCACAATAGAATGAATGGCATTACATTTCCTCCTGTAATTGATGAAAGCAAGGTAAAATCTGGTATTCCTATCTCCCTCTTTGAATTTGCTAATAGCGATTTCGCTCGAGGAGCCGATCCCGCCAATCAATAAGAGTAAGAAGTTTTTCCTGGGCAGTCACAAAGTCCCCACAACTAGAATCATCAGCAGCAGTAGCAATCTCAAGATCAGCCACCACCTTTTCAGCATGGGCAACTTCCTGGAAAATGTTGCCAATGGTGTTCCAGCTCCAAGACCTTAGCTTCCTTCCCACAAGCAATTGCAACTGCTGGAGAGTTGTGAAAGGATTGTCATGGGTCCCAGGGATCCAATGTTCAGCAACCAAAGCAAGGAAATTGGGATGAGATGACCAGAAATTAAGATATCTGAAAGTGGAGGGTTGACAGGCTTTGGAAGAAGCAGTAATGGTGATAAGGAGTGGTCTGTGGTCAGACCCAGCAAAGTTTAAGTGGGATATAATAGTGTGGAGGAAATTTTGGTGCCAATTATTATTAGCCAGAAATCTATCAAGCCTTTCCCAGATTTTGCCTCTTCTCCATGTGAACTGATTCCCTTGGAAGCCTAAGTCAAAAAGCCCAGCTCTTTGAATGTTATCATTGAACTCAGTTAGTTTAGTGAGATGAGGGGTCCTCCCCCCAATTTTTTCAGCAGTGGCAGCTATACAGTTGAAATCTCCCCCAATCAGCCAACTGGAGTGATCACTAATGTTGATATTATGAATTTCAGACCAAAGCTCCTGCCTAGCACTCTTGGTGCACCCAGCATACACAAAGGTAACATCTAAATCAAAACCATTCAGGCTGAGTTGGAGATGAACAAATTGTGAATGATCAATCTTCACACTCCACTCGAATCTCCTTCCCGCAAATGATCCAGATTTTATTAGAAATATTAGTGAAAAGGGAGCACCCGTGGAACCTGGATAGCCATCTCTTCTGGTTATTCTGAACCATAGGTTCAAGTAAGGCAATACACCAAAGTTGGTGTTTCTTGTAAAGATGAAGTAATCTCTTGTAAGAGAGGGGGTGAGAAGCCCCTCTAATATTCCAGCAAAGGAAATTAAACATCTAAGGATTGATGGGGAGGAGGGGAGTGGTAGAGGTGGGATTGGGATCTAGTCCTGCCCCTGCTGGTACCAGGAGGGGAACCTGGTTGAGCAGAATTTTCAGTGCTTGTAAGTGATTGAGGGGCTAATTTAATGAGCTCTGATGCTAGTTTTTTCTTCTTTTTTGCCTTTTGTGTCTGCCAAACCCCTACCATTTTATTCTGCATAGTGTTGATGGTGTCCAGAGCAGGACCAGGGGTCTGTGTTGGGATTTCTTCCTCAGCTTCTTCTACCTCATCAATATCTAATGTGGTATCCTGACTGATTTGCTCCTTGCCTTTGTTGTTGTTATTGCCATTGTGTGGAGGGTCTACAAGTTCTGCCCCTGGAACTGAATCTGTCTCTATGTTTACTCCAGAAAACTGCTGGGGTACAGTCTCAGGTAGTGGAACACAAGGGAGCCCAGGGTCAGTGGCTTGAGTCACCACAACTCTGGTCTTGTTTGGTTTTTTAGGAGGAGGCTTCAGTCTGTAGCACTTCTCTTTTAAATGACCAAACATTCTACAATGATGGCAGAAAATGGGTTTATGCTCTAGGATCACATCCTGCCGAATCCTTCACCTTCATCCGAGGTTGTAATCCATATTTTATCCGAGTTCCGGGAGGGACACATCTCTTTCCACCAGGACTTTAGCCGCATTAGGGCTGCCCATCTCAAAAGTTAGGGAGTCTACTCTTAAAGGAGTTCCAAGAGCTCTGCTGATTTGAAATATGGCATGAGTGTGATATAATTGTATGGGGAGATTAGGAAAAGTAAACCACATTGGCTTAAAAGGTGGCTCCTTGGCGGGATCAAAACCCGGATACCATTTCATTAGTTTCATAGTAGTTTTGGCAATATGTAAAACTTCCATATCAAGAAGCCTGGCATAATCCTCTTCACTAGACAATCTAATCAAGAGATGCCTGCCATCCATGATTCCCAATTTCCATTGACCAACAAAGTGCATCTGCTCAAAGAAATGTCTGACCAGTTCCATTTTGGGGTGCCCGAACTGGAACTGGCCAATGATGGTGAATTTAATGGCCTCTGCTAATGAAGTCATTTCCTGAGAAGTAAAACTGACAGCAGGTCTAACCTCTTTAGAGCCAAGGGGTCTAATAAAAGGGCAGTCTGACCGGCCAGCAGCAGCATCATGTAACAGCTGAGGAAAAATTAAATGATCAGCCGACTTTGGAGTCAATAAGCCTTTGCTGACAGCAGAAGCATAGGTGGAAGAGGCCCCAATGTAGGGTCTAACACCCAGGTGGTTGTCAGACATGGGGAAAAATCCTCCACCCAAACCAAGTAGCAGGGAAGAGGAGCACCAATAGAACAGTAGACAAACAGAAATTTGAAAAAATAGTTTGCCCGGGAAGCTCAAAATAGCTGCTCAACAAACCAGCAGCCCCTGAAGTAGGGAGCTCTAGAGGGAAACCAAGCGACCAACCGGTAGGAAGCAAGGAAACCAGCCGGAGATGGCCAAACCAATGGAACAGGTAGTAAGAGAAAAAAGAGGGGGGGAGCCCAGGAAGACTCCAACCTCTATAGAAACAGTCCAAATAGGAGCAGCTCCTCACCACCACCTTACCTGACCACCCACCAGCACCTCCAGAACGACAGCCGCCACCTGAATCACCCATCAAACCCTAGCAGAGCCTCTCTCTCCTCGGCCACCATGTTTATATATATATATATATATATATATATATATATATATATATATATATATATATATATATATATATATATTGAAAAAGAAGCAAAGTAAACACCCTACATGTTAGTGATAAGGGGTGTACATGAAACCAAAAGGATCCCCATAAAAAGGGGATCATATGTCTCACTTACAACAATTCCACTAAAAAAAAAAAAAAAAGGAAAATTACATAGACATAGTATACTTATATATATATATAAAGTAATATATATATATATATATATATATATATATATATATATATATATATATATATATATATATATATGAGTATAACCAAAGAAAAGGAAGAAAACAAAAGTCTGAGGAAATTAAATAGTTCTGAGATGAGGCAATCCAAATTTTTCTCCATGAATTAGTCTGGCCAGAGGAGGTGGGGGGTGGATAGCAATGGTGAGAGACTCTTCAAAGTTTCCTTGGGTAGCCGACCAGTAAGCAGGAGCATTGGCTTCTCTAGGGGTGAAAACAAAAGTGCAACCAGTGGACTGAATAAAAGGAGACATCTTGCAGATCCATCTGTGTATGTACCAAGGGGGTGTCTGTGTTTTGCAGAAATTTGATGCAACAGAGGGAATCAAATTCAATTATGAGGGGGCCAATATTGCATTGGTGGGCAATCAGAAGGACCCAGTAGATTGCAATAGTTTATGCTTCTAAAGCATCGGCAGCACAGGTAGGGGAGGAAAAATATAGCAAGCAGTTGCTATGTGAGTCTCTGAAAGAACCTCCAAAACTAGCAGATGCATTGTAGTAGCTACCATCAGTGTTGGCTTTAAAGTTAGGAAATGTAGGAGGAGTCCAGGAAATAATAGATACAAGTGGTTTCTGAATAGGTGAAGGAGGGCTCCAGTTTGTACAGATATTTTGAAAATTGTAGTATTGGATGAGTTTATGAATATAAACTTAACAATTTCTCACAGAAAAGGATGCCATGGGGATCTGAACCTCAAATCTGACTTGGTTTCCGGCCATCCAGATGAACCATGCCACATTACATGGGATGGCAGATAGGTTAGCTTTAGCCCAATCTTTCCAGCAATCAGGGAAAGAGTACCAGCTTAGGAGTAGAGTGTTCACCTGTAAAGTATTTAGTATACTTTGCCAAACTGTTTGAGAGAAAGAGCAAGAAAAAAATAGGTGATCCAGTGATTCTTCAGTAGTATGACATAAAGAACAACAAGATGGTCCTCTCAGGCCCTTTTATTTTAGGATATCATCTATGGGGAGTATTTTATTCCATAATCTCCAACAAAAAAAAAATGACATAGAAGGGGTCAAAAGTTTGCCCCAGAGTGCCTGTCCCCAAGCAACTTGTGGCCAGCAGTAAAAGTGGTAGTAAATAAAGGGGATGAGTTTTTGGGAATGAGGGTTTTTGGTAATGAGTTTATCTTTAGTGTTTAGTTTAAAGGGAGTGTTAATCACTTGTTGTGTTTGTTCACTGGTAAGGATGCTATTTATGAGGTTGCAATTCCACTGGTTATCCAACCAGAAGTCATTGACCTTTGAGTTGGCATAAGTCTGATTATAATTACCAATTAGCTTTTCACCATTCAAAAGCCATTGATTCAGCCAGAAGTGTAGTCGTCCTTCACCTAACTCCCAAATGAAAAGTGTTTCAGCCTGAGATTTAATAGACACCAGCTTAAGCCATAATCTGGAGTCACCCAGCTTAGATGTGGTAGCAGATGGGTGATCAAATCAGCAGTATTTCCCCATAGAAAATTTTGCCCATAAGCAATCTTGAGCTCTAAAATGAATCCAAAGTTTGCACAAGTTGACAAAGCTCATATGTGTGAAATCCCTGAAGCCTAAACCTCCAGCAAAAAGAGGTTTACAAACCTTATTCCAGAAGAACCAGTGGAGTTGCTTGTGATGCCCAGCCCAAAGGAATTTGTTAAAGAGCTTGCTCAAAATGTTTTGAGTACTCTTCTTCATACTGAACATCTGTAAAGCATAAGAAATAAAGTATAGGAGAATGCTTCTGAGAAGTGTGATTCTTCCCCCATTAGATAGAAATGAATTAGTCCAGCAGTTGAGTTTGGATTTGATCTTGTTAATGGAAGCATTGAATTGAGTTTGCTTGACCCTACCTTTAAGAAGATGGACCCCAAGATAGGTAATTAGGAGATGAGCATGTGTGAATCCAATGAGATCAGCAATCCAGTGATTCAACTGGGTGGGAACATTGGTATTAGTATCGAAAGTGCATTTATGGATGTTGAGATTCATACCAGAAGTCTCTTAGAAATGATGGAGAACCTGGTGAATAGCTCTAACTGCAGGTTTAGAAGCCTTGGAGAAGATAATAAGATCATCAGCATAAGATAAATGACTGATGATTAGATTAGACTTGTGGTGATAAGCTAAATGTGGAGAATTCTAAAATAAAGCATCCAGTAGTCTTGAAATATAGTCAAAAGCAAGAATAAAGATTGTGGGGGAGAGGGGATCACCTTCCTTAATACCCCTAGTGGCACTAAAGAAACCATGACTCCTTCTATTGACCTAATAGAAATGGCATTGCAGGAAAGCCATCTTTTAATTAAATTAACAAAGGTAGGTTGAAAACCTTTAGCAGTCAGAGTCTCCAAGATGAATGTCCAGCTGATGGTATCAAAAGCCTTTTAGATATCCAGTTTGATTATATAAGTAAATTTTGATTTATAATTTTCTAGTAATTTTTATGAGATCACATACACTCAATTTTCAAATCATCTTTATCACAATGTAGAGCACAGTGAACTCTAATTAACATGAATTTTTAACATTTTTATGAGAATTATGAATTTAAAAAAAAAATATTAATAGTATAAATATAATTTCTAAGGAAACTTATGCGTGTAGATATAAACTTAATTTGTAATTATTTGCATTCATTTTACAAATCATTTTCACAAATGTATCCAAGGCTTGATAAAATATTTTATTTCTTTTTTCAAATATTTTGGAGCTTTAGATATCAAGATATAAAATTATTTGTAAGATTTTATAAATAAAACCAAGCAGTTTAGATATCTACATAAATACCCATGGCTCAGTTTCATATAAAAACTTCACAAATTTTTTTTTTCTTCATAAGCTTGACCATAGCTTTTCATTATTCCCTAAATTATAAGTTAATTTGGGAAACTAAGAGAAAAATGAGCGAAAAAGAATCAAAAAGAGTATTTTTAGTGGTCCTATGTGACTTTTATCTGACAAGCCAATTGAAAAATTTAACAAACTTAAGATAGACTACCTTTATCTCATCTAATTTTATTTATTTTGCTTGTGTATTATTATTATATTTTTTTGTAAAATCTTGTAAAAATTATGGTATCTTTGTATTTTAGAAACTTATACCTTCGAACTTTTAATATGTTATCATCCTAACTGTTTTGCATATTATGGCATAAGCATAATGAATTCATCAGGTAATGTATGAGTCCCATTTCTTGGAGCTCCATCTTATAGTCATAAGGCTTAGAGTTTTTTGTTATCTTGACCTTAGGCCTACTGACACTTTCTTGAACGATACAATTCACGGATTGCTGATAGAGAGTCTCTAGTTGTGTTGGGTGATGCACTAAAAATATGTTAGATTTTTATAATATAATTTGTACTCATTTTGGTGATATTGCACTTTAAAAGAAGGTATTTTTCATGTTTTACTGCAGGTATGATGATTTTAGGTGATTGGAACAAAAGTAAGCGAAATGGAACAATTTGGAGAAAAAAGAGGCAAAAGGAAGAAATCAGCCTACTGGCGCCACCAGCACCCAAATACAGAGGGTTCAGAATTTAAATGGTAGAACAACGCCGCCGGCACCCAATGTCAGTGGAAGTCAAATTTAATGTATTTGGATGATTTTTGAAGGGGTGCTAGAGAAAACTCTTGGGGAATTCATTTCTAAACTATTTCAAACAGATTTGGACGCCAAGAAAAAGAGAAAAGAGAGGGAGAAGAGTCTTTTGGAGTGAGGAAAGTGTGTTAGGGTTTGTGGAGAGTGAGTGATAAGTGTGTAGAAGTCTTGTGTTGTGAGGGATTCTTCTCTAAAGAGTGTAGGAGAAGGAGGAAAGTGAGAGATTGCTTCTTCCTTACTATTCTAAAGAGAGATTTGAGAATTGTAGAGAAGAGAGAAAAAGATTCAAAGGAACTTCAAGGGATTTGCTTGGGGATGAAATTGAGATGAGTTGTATTTACTTCCTGTGGTTTGTATGGCTTTGCTTTTATATATATAATCCATATTTTGTTGTATCTTCCTCATGAATTTTGAGTAGATTTCTTTGTCTTTCTTCTTGCAATGAGATGTGGTGAAGTGGTGATGTAGATTTGATATGCCATTTGAAATGTTAAGAAATTGTGATGATTTATCACTTTGAACTTCATTTACTTTTTGATCTGGCCAATTGAATTGTAAAAACTTGTTGTGAAACATTCAATCTGAAAGGACTAAGTATTCTACAATAATAGTGGATAATTCATTCAATGCCATGAATGAGTTACGTAGTTCATAGAAATTGAGTGCAAATAAATAGAGAAATGTGATTTGATGGGCGTCAAATTAGAGATTTTAGAGTGACAAGCTGAAATCCCCAATTTGGTGCTAAAGTTTGGTAACTAAAGCTAGGGTTAGCCTTCAGGTGAAGGGAAGTGGGAGCACTGAAGCGAGAGCCAGTATCCTCCCAGCCTAACTATAGATTTATGGATTAAGCCTAGGATTTGCCAATGTTCTTTACATAACTCTGAAGAGGGTAAAGAATATAAATGCTCCTATTTGGCATAATACAAGTTTATTATCAATCTATATCACTCACTCATCAGAGAATCATTGCAAGAGGAAAGATGCTTTTCTATAGTTGAACATTTCAATACAAACTTAGTCTGTGTTAGTTAATCCTGTTTAGAAATTTAGAAAGTAATTTTAGTTAATTTAGCTTTAGTCATCTTTACACTAACAACTTAAATATTACCTGAACTTGCATTGTGAATTGAGTATTGGATTTCAATTTTATACTATACTTTGAAAAGTTCCTACCTTCCTCGTGGGATCGATAACCAGGACTCCACTAGAGCCATGTATTACTTGAACGATATATATACTTACATATATGAGGGACTGTCTAATTATTAAATTGATCTTATTGTGAAATTGAATTGAAATTATCTTTTGAAGATTTACGTAGCGGCAACACCCGAGGATCAAGTTTTTGGCATCATTGCCGGGGAAGATATAAAATGGTAACTGTCAAATTTGTAGTGATTGAAAACCTCTACTTTGTAATTTGTAATTGTGTGTGCGCTTGTTTACTTTTAAGTGTGTTTAGTGTGATTTTATATGCGTATGATTGGATCCATAGGTTTAGTGCCTTACGATTCATAATTAGAGCGTACTATTAGAAAATTTTGAAAACAACAAAAACAATCCGAAAATCCTCACAAAATGGAGAATAACATAGATAATCAAATAAATGAAAATGAAAATTTACCAAGACCTTTAAGAGATTATGCTAATCCAATAGCAGATGAAATTCACTTAACTATCCAAAATCCTCTGCTAATTCATCTGAGCTTAAACTTGCTTTTATCTAAATGGTACAAAATAATCAATTTGGAGGAACACCTAATAAAGATCCTAATTTACATCTCGCTAGTTTTCTAGAATTGTGTGCTTTCAGACTTAGACTTGTTCCTTTTCATTAAGGGATAAAGTCAAGATTTGGTTAAATTCGTTAGCACCTGGATCTATCAGAACTTGAGGGGAACTTTCACTAAAATTTTTGTAAAAATATTTCCTTCCATAAAAAACTGCTAAGGGAAGAAATGATATTTCATCTTTTAGTCAGTTTGAAGGGGAATCAATATATGAAGCTTGTGAGAGATTTAAAGATCTCCTTATGAAGTGTCCACATCATGCTTTACCAGATTCATTAATAATTTAAACATTTTGTAATGGATTAGTAGGATCATTGAGATAAATTATAGATGCTGCTACTGGTGGATCGTTAATGTCAAAACTATTTGATGAAGCATATTCATTAATAGAAGAGATTGCTACTAATAATTTACAATGACTCTCTGAACGGGTAAATCCTAAGAGAGTAGCTAGTATTCATGATTCTGATGCTACAACTATGATAGTCTCTCAAATTGCTGCCCTTTCAAAGAAAATAGATCAGTATGGAATGTATTATTTTCAAACACCCCCAGTATTAGAGGAAAAATCATTAATTAATAGTATGAAGGGTAGGATAGAGGCTACCCCTGTTATATTGGTTTTCTTAGATTTGGGGGAAAAATCCCTCAAACCGCTGACTCTATATCATTACCTCTACGCCCCTCTGCGATCTTAAGATTATTAGAGTGATGAATTCGACTATGTTCTGACTGTCTCTAGTGATGATGTAACTTTGATTTTGATTCACAAAGTGATTCTTAAATCATACCAAGTCCCAATGGATACGTTAACAAAAGCAAAGGAGACATCGATGACACAGGATACAAAAGTTTTGAGAGCGAGGAGCAGATCCTCGAATGCAAAGGAGCTTCAATTACCATCAAACTGAACTTCTCTAATTCGGAGTCAACACTAGAAGAATGAGTTATGATGACCAAGGAGGAAGAAATAACAAAAATTAATCGAAAAAGTGGAAACGTGTTACCCCCGCAAATGGCTCCAATAGATAAATGATAACAAGTTGTTACTCGAGAGGATCCACCTTCACCAATGGAAGAGACACATATCCAGGAAGAAATTGAAGGTTCAAACAAAGTGGATTATAATATACTAGTTCATCTTAGGAAGTTTCCAAATAAACTAAGCATCTATGATGCTCTGATCCTGTCAAAGAAGATGAGAGAATCTATGATCAAGGCCTTACTTGATCTAGAAATTTGCTTAGCTCAATTAGCTAGCACATCCTCGGATGACGTTTGTTTGTTAAAAGGACAACCTGGGGTAAATTTCACTGATAAAGACTTGCTACTCAGCAATACTGATCACAACTGACTGTTCTACATTTCTGTCAACATTGGTAGATTTGTGCTTTTAAGAGTTCTAGTAGATCAAGGAGCGTCGCTCAACTTAACAAGTCTACAGAAGTTAGAATACTTGAACATCGACGCTTAAGAGCTTACCACCAATAAGATGATGCTAAGGGGTCAATGAGAAAGGAGAAAGAGCACTTAGATTAAATTCATTGCTAATGAAGGTTGGCGATCTAGTAACAACCGCAAAATTCCATGTCTTCAACGTGAAGACTTTGTACAATGCTCTACTTGGTCGACCGTGGCTTCATGAGTACAATATGGTTCTTTCATCACTGCATCAGTGTATCAAGTACTTCAAAGAAGGACAAGAGCATTATATAAAAAGGGATTTACAACTGTTATCGGTACACAAAATAGGTATCCACGAAGGCACCACCTACTATGCTCCCCAAAGAAAATCATCTTTTATAGAGAATTCATACCAAATAAGATTGAAGAACCAAAGAGATCAAAAGAATAGGATCATTCAACTCCGCTTTAACAATAATCCACCACTTCTTCGCAACAAGTAGGTGGAGGTTCTTTTAGCCTACACATCCGAGATCAAGACCGGGGACTCGGGCGATGGAGAACTAACAAGATTGTTGAAATGACAGAGTCAACTATTAATATCAACATGGAAGGAATTTCTGAGGAGGATAATTCGAATAAAGATGTGATGATCATACATCAAAAGAAGCCTCAGTTTAAATTTCCTTCGAAAATGACAAGAATAGTGAGTATTCATCGATGTACGATCGAATCAACCACTACATGTAAGTCATGGAATTAACTCTCATTCTCCTTAAAAGGCCAAAAGTTTAGAGGTTAAGGAAGTCCTAAGTGTTGGTTTGAAATGGATAAGGTTTACCGTGCTTCTTCTTCGTCTAGTTCAGAAACTCATGTAAAACTCAAAGAAGATGATTCTAATGAATTAATAGAATTACCATTTAGATACTTTTCTCTATTTGTATAAAAGCTAATTCAACAGGGATATGTGCCTAAATGAATACCGAAAGATAAAATACAACACTTTGAGAAATTATCGAATTTTAAAGGATGAACTCTCAACTCAAAGGAGGGTCTCATATTCAGTACTATAGGACCGGTAGATGATTTAGAATTTTGCATGGTTGTTACTAGTGGATCAGAAGAAGAGAACCTTGATATCAGAGAGGATTCCAAAGATCAGCCAAAAGAGGTTGTGTCACCAGAGTTCAAAGAAGAGATTAAGAAAATAGTGGATGAGTTAAAGGAAATCAACCTCGAGACTGAACAGAAGCGCCAACCTACTTTTATAACTTCTCTGCCCAGTAATGAAGAGTATAAAAATTTGGTTATATTATTATCAGAATTCAAGGATTGTTTTGCGTGGAGCTACGAAGAAATGCAAGGATTGTCACCTAAAGTTGCGATTCACCAACTCAAAGTGGATCAGAGTATGACACTAGTGAAACAAGCTCCCAGAAAAATGAGTCTTGCAATATAGCAAGAAGTTATTAGTGAGGTTAAGAAACTAATAGATGCAAACTTTATGTGAGAGGAGCAATACTAGACATGGTTAACCAATATCATGCCGGTTAAGAAAAAGAGTGGACATATATGATTGTGTATTGAATTGAGGGATTTAAACAAGGCATGTCCAAAGGATGCATTCCCATTACCAATGCTATAATTAATGGTGGACACCGCGTCATCACAAGAGATCTTCTTTTTGGTGGATGGACCATTAGGATATAATCAGATCAAGATGGCTTCAGAAGATGCAACACTTACAACATTCAGAACACTGATCGGGATATATTGTTATGTCATGATGCCTTTTGGATTAAAGAACACGAGAGTAACTTACCATGGAGCTATGATGAGGATCTTAAATGACCTTATCCATAAAAAAGTAGAGCGCTACATAGATGATTTGGTCATCAAGAGCAGCAAAGAGATTATCATTTTTATGATTTGAGGATCGTATTCGAATGGTTATGGCAATATAATCTCAAGATGAATCCCTTAAATTTAGACTTTCAGCATGACCTCTTGGAAATTTCTAGGATTCATTGTCCATCATCAGGGAATTGAACTCGACTCGCATAAGATTAAAGCTATCTTAAAAATTTCACCTCCCAAACCCTTGAAACAACTACGATCTTTTTCAGGGAAATTTGAATATTTGAGACGCTTTAAATCTAATTTGTCAGGTAGGTGTCAGCCATTCTCGGCATTAATTACAAAGTACGTTAAATTTTTATAGGATGAGAAATGCCAGGGGGCCTTCAAAGATATTAAACAATATCTAATGAAACCTATTGTGTTAGCAACCCCTATTCCGGGTACCGCAACCCTAGATGACTCCTTTGCAGCTCTCCTAGCCCAATTCAATGATGACGGTAAGGAAAACACACTCTCCTACCTGAGTTGACGTCTAATACTGACGGAGGTAAACTATTCTCCTATTGAGAAACATTTTCTAGTCTTGGTTTTCACCGCTCAGAAACTTATGCACTATATACTTTCTCATAATGTCAACCTGATCTCGAGGGTTAATCCATTGTAATATTTGATGATAAGTCCAAAAATTTCTGGATGTTCGTTAAGTGGTCGATGATTTTATTGTAATTCAACATAACTTTTTTACCACTTTAGACTATCAAAGGATAGATTTTAGTGGAATTTCTCACAGCACACCCATTACCAGCTAAGTCCCCTCTCAACGATGACCTATCAAACGAACAGATATTACAAGTGGAACCTAGTGGCAGACGTTGGTAAATGTACTTTGATGGAACTTCATCAGCCAGAAAGGATAAATTATTATAAACAGTTATACATGGAAAGGTAGGGATTAGTTTTATTTTTGTTACACTATATTAGGAGATGTTGAGGTTTTCCTACCATCTGACAGAGCCATGTACCAACAATGAGGCAGAGTGTGAAGCTATAATAACCATTTTGGAATTAGCAATATTAGTGGAAATAAAAGACATTGCCATCTATGGAAATTCGTAGCTCATCATTCATCAGGTGGCTGGAAAGTACAAAATTCTGAAACCAAGGTATTGACCCGACCGCAATTACGCAAGTAAAATAGCTTATTAAAATATGGCCAAACTTGACCCCAAATCAGATTAAACGGCTAATGTATGATAATTAAAGATTAAATTTTTTATAAATAAATATAAATTGTACACTAGGGGTACTACGCAAGTATACATATCGTTTCAAGTAATGTAGAGCTTTCTTTTAAAACCCCAGTATCGATCCCACAAAGAAGCGAGGTAAGAAATATTTTAGGCTAATTCTAGTCTAATACTATCAGGCCTTAGTTTGGAATGTAGATAAAAGTAGTTTTTCTAATAACTATTCCTAAATGAAAATTTAAAATAAAAAGATAACTTATCAGGGTAAATTGGTTTAGAGAATTTTGAAGCATGGATCCCACATGCCACTACTTCATATTAAAAGAAAATAGTAAAGAAACTTACTTATGAAGCATGGATATAACACAACAAAAAACTTCGTTTAAATCAAAGAAAATCCACTAGAAAGTGTTTACAACAATTACAAGAAAATGAAGAACACAATACTTAGTTTTTTCCCTCTGAAAGAAAGAAGAAAATCTCTCCACCAAAGTCTCCCGCCGATCCATGCGCCGCTCGTACATTCCTTACATAAAACTCTCAAAATCCCTCACTAATCTCTCTAGAAAATGTAGAATTCTACATCTTCTACTCACGCACACACTCACACACACGCCTCTTAGAAGAAGCACGCCCAAACTTATTCTAAACACACACTAGACTCTCCCTTCTTACTTGTCATGAAACATATCAAGCCCCTCTGTTTATAGATAAGAAAAATCCCTTCATTTTCCAAAAGACACACTCCTTTAATCTAAGTGACACACCCTTTCACTTCAAGAGACATATCTTCTCATTCAAATGTGTCTAGATTCATTGCATGACTCATTTAGGGCGTGCATTGCCATCTAGGACCTTCTAGAACATCCTGAAACCGCCAAAAACCATCCAAAACCAAGCCCAACAGCTTCTGGCACCTAGGCGCCTATTTCCGGCGCCTAGGCACTATTTTCTTGTCGTCACTGGTGCCCAGGAGCCAGTTTGGGTGCCTAGGTGTCACCCTGTGCGCAGCTTCACCGTTTTGCTTCGTTTGGCTTCGTTTCAACTCTGTTTCGCCCCGTTTCAGTTGTGTTCCTAACATCTTCACCTACAAGATAAACATAAACACAACCGTTTTTCAAAGTGTAATTTCATTCAAAAACATGTGAGAAATGTAAAAGATATTAAGCACGGAATAACATATTGATATGTGCTAGGTTAGAATTTTCTTCTTCGCTCATTTTGGCTTCAAATTGCATTGTTTTTTACCTTATTTTCTCTAAAAGTCCTTTTATTGCACCTGAAATAAAAAACATGAAAAATACCTTCATTTGAAGTGTAATATCATCAAAATATGCAATAAAATGATCATGAAATGTACACTATAAATAGGTAATTTTTTGGTGGATCAATTTCCCCCAAACTTAAACGTTACTTGTCCTCAAGTAACACAATAATAATGTAAAACCAAACAAGCAAATCATGTATATGAGTTTATTTAGGAGTTTCTAAAATTTTGTTCTTGAAAGGTAGTAGTTCAATTTAGAAAAATATTTAGTGAATGAGACCAATTTAAAGTTTTGAAATCTCTTAGATGAAAGAGTATGAAAATATGTGTTGCTATCTAATTCAGAAATTCTTGTAGATTTTTCAAAATATAGGGGTTATACATTATTTTTTTTGTTTACTTAAAAATCTTTACTAAAAATAATTATACTAACTATATTATATTTTTAAGCTTAAGATTTTATCTAATCTTATACTTTAAAAGAAGCTTAGGTGTGGAACCAATTTTTGATTAGTTCCTTTAATTCTCAAGCTTCTCCTTCCTTTTTCATATACTATACATCTCTTTTCTTTTCTTTTCTTTTCTTTCCTTTTCTTTTCTTTACTTTTATTTTCTTTTTCTTTTTCTTTTCTTTTTCTTTTCAGGCATGGATTACTATATCTGGATAGGCCTTTAATAATTTTGAATTTCACTCTTCCTTTCCTAAAGCATAAGGTAGTTATATATCTTTTACTTAGAAATATAATAACAGTTTTGAAAATTATTTTTCAATAAAAGAATTTAAATATTGAAAACAAAAGTCTAATCTTTATATTTTTCCAAAATACAACTTTTCCTACTATAGATAGTTGCATAATATTTATCATTTTTCACTAAGAAAATTTTAACTTTAAAATTTTCATCACCACTACAAATTTTAACTAAATTCTCTTACTCATTTCTATACTCAAAATTTTATTTCCCTAATATAACTTCATACACATAATCATTTTTCAATCAAAAAATAAATTTATTTGTAGCATTTCTTAGAACAAATAAAATTTAAGTTTTTGAAAATTATTTTTCACCCCCCTAAACTTGAATTTTAAAATATTTTGCAATTAATTCCATAAAATGTTGGAGCAAGAAAAATAAAAGAATATACTAACTACTACAACATCCTATCAAAAGTATATACATGCATAATCAGGATATAATAACTGCAGGAGAAAGTAAATATATCCTAAAGCATTCTTATAATAATATTTAACTAAAAGGAAGTATACTAACTTTAAAATATATTTTTCTTCCTACCCCCAAACTTGAATTTTAACATGTATAACATTCAATACAGAAAATAAAAGCAGGAAGAAAAATAGTTCAAAAATTTCATCTACCTCAAATGTCTATCAAAAACATCTATAAGTATTCATCAGGACAGAACAATTTGCAATAGAAAGAAAATCTAAACTAAACATGCTAGAATAAAATTAAACTAAAGAAATGTCTAACAAGCAGGACAAACATCAGCATAGGAATATATGTATATTTAAGTGTTCTTCAATTCTCTAAATTGTTGTAACAAAAACATAAAGACACATGATAAATGAGGTTAACTGTTCCTTTAACTCATCACATCTCACTAACATACTTTCGATTTCTAATGGAATCACTATACTAATAAATTGGGTACTTATAAATAATTTTATAAAGAATATAAAATCCAATGAACACAATTATCCTGATATATTGGCTCACGAGCACCAATCTTAGGCGTCACCATATCCCTTTAATTTAAGCACCTCTAACAGTTATAAAGATAGTGTAAGACCATCCACATGTTAGTCATCAAATAGGTTCATGACACCTACCGATTGAAACTAATGTCAGAGAAAGAAGTAACAAAAATTGAGATGGATCCAAATGAAGTTAAGGAATTTCCTCCCTCATGACACATGAAGATCAAATCAAACCACTAAAAATCCAAACATCAATCAAACTAATCAATCCACACTAAAGTAAACACAATACAACACTAATAACCATGACTCACTCTTGACCTCATTTTTGATGAGGTCTTTTGCTTCTCTCTTTAGTACTTAAGATCTAGCCTTAGGCTTTTCCTTTGACTAATCTTAGAGGACTAGAAATAGAACCCACCCTTTAGAAATTCGAACTACTTATTAACTCCGTGCAAACCCCACAAGCCTGATTGTAGACCTAGAGGGTTGAAATCAAATGTGGAGGTTTAAAGGATGAGTTCCCTATAGGACTTTTTGGCCTTAGGAATACCCTGGGTGGCCTGGTCTGGTAAGAGTTGACTTGCACATACACTACACTATTACACACATTCCAAGTCCTAAAACCACACTCTCACCCAACTTGACCTCCTGACTCATGTAGGTAATTCATATGGATGGTCCTTAACCCCTAAGCCCCTGGCTAAGAGGGTTAGGAACAACATAGTGAATGCCCCAAATGAGTCCTCTCATGGCTCGTATGGGCTTAATATGGCTTCATGGCTCAACCAAAGTGATCCCATTTCATTCACATTTGATCAATCTTTTTTTTTTTTTTTCAAAATTTCAGTTTTTGACCCCCGAGGCCCCGAACCCACCAAACCTACCAAATGTCCTTGAAGTGACCCAAAATTTGCAAAATTGCCTAAATTACCCAAGATCCCTCAAAATCAATCCTAAACACTTCCCACCATTCAAATTGACCATCTTTGGCAAAAAATACCAAAATTTCCAAAAATACCCCTAAACCCCCCAAAATTACCAAAATACCCTTTTACACCAAAAATCCAAAAATTCAGAAAATTCCGAGAAAATTCTAGAAAATCCCAAATATTCCCAATTTCATTTTATTCAACTACATCATGGGCTAATTTTGCCAATTTACCCCACGTTTACCAAAACCCTCAATTTGACCCATTTTCAACCCAAGTGAACCCAATGTCAAACCAAACCACCCCAATTGACCTCAATTTTGGTCCAATTCAATTCTAAACTTCAATTCAACATCCCCAATATCAATTTAGACCAAATCTAAGTCTAATTTGATTGATATTTGAGCCCAATTTCAATTTGAAGCATAAGGCCCAATTTTGACCCATGACCTAAACCTAACCCAAACCAACCAAATTCAACTCCAATTGGCCCCAAATCTTTTCTAAGGCCTTCCTAACATCACCATAAACAAAAAACTAACTTGATTTGCCCAAAATTTGAACCTAAAACGCCACCCAAACCTAACCCAAAACCAATATCCCTTAAATTGACCTAAGCCCAAACCTAACCCAAATGGGCCCAAATCCCAAAATCAAAGCCCAACCAAAGTTGAAAACTCTTTGTGACACTCCCATAAAAATTTCTCAACTTTAATTTTACATCAAATCCAACTTTAGCCCAACCTTAAACCAAGTTAGCCCAATTTGACCCACTTTGGCCCCTTTACTAAAAGACCCACATTAAACCCAATTCAATTCAAAATCACTTCAAATTTGATCCAAATCACTCATGACACATCCCTAAACTAAACCCAACATTTATTTGGCATGGTCCTTCACAAAAATTTCATCCGAAAGCCCATTTTAAAATCTAAAAGCCCACTTCCATAAAGCCTTTAAAAGCCCATTTTCACCAAAATTCAAAAGGCCCAAAACCTATTTCAAAACCCAAATGACATCTTCATTGGTCATCCATTTGATAAAATCACCCCCTAAGTTTTATTTCATCATTTAAACAAACCAAATGTGGCCCCATGGAAATTTTCCATCAAAATTTCTAAAAATTCAAAACCCTTTTTCATGTAATTGAGCAAGCTTTGCCCCAAGCCACATGGAGCCATGGAGCCATTCATAAGCCATATGCAAGCCTTGGAAGCCACTTTCCACATCACCAAACCATTTATGGATAGAGAGGGAACCCCTTTCCAAACTCCTTCTTAAGCCTTTTTAACACCATTTATGTCACACTCTAACCCATGCTTAATCAAAATTCCTGGGATAGAGACTTCTCCACCTAAAGTCAGCTGAGCCAAATGATTCATTTCAGCCCAAATCAAATTCTTGGAGGGTGAACCCAACCCATTTCCATGGCTTGACCAAATTAAGCTCAAAATGACTCTTCCCCCTTACCACTTAAATCAAACTCCTTTACACATGTCAAGCCTCAATTGACTGCACCATTGCCAACACCTGACCCTTCTGAGCCAGATGGTGACCTAACCTTGCTGGCCAGCCGCCTGGGTCACCGGAAAACACCATGGCCGAGAGCTCCATGTGAGCCAAATTTTTCAATTCTTCCTTGCTGAGTTGTCATAGTCCAATGGAACACCATGGTTGTTCTTCTCTTGCATAGAGCAGCTGATCCCGAGCATCGAACCCCCCTGGGAAGCCCTCCAGCCATGTCTATTTAAACCTAGCACCCTCTCGGCCAAAGAAGGTGTGGAACCAAACCTTACCAAAACTCTGCCAAAATCACTCCAGATCCCTCTCCAGACATAGAGAACTCGATCCCCACTGAAATCCAGCCCTAAAACCCTCTCTGTGAGCTCAATTTCTGAGTTGAAAATCCACCCAAAAAACAGGACACTTCACCATAGTGAGCCAATCTTCAAATTGATTGACCCTACACCTTCACCAGACTAAGAGGAGAAGTTCCCCAACAAAAGCCCCCTCACCAGGCCAGCCATTGCTTCCAGCCTCCAAGCTTTGTGATCGGCCTTGGTCACTTTCATACTTAGACAATTCCCCAGAGCCAGAGACTTCATCTGGAGCTTGCCTGGACTCAATCGAAGGTGACACAACCCTCAGATCGAAGCTTCACTTCTCTGAGCAAAGGTATGAACTCATTCTTCCTCCCGAGCTTCCAGTAATTCTCCATTTTGTTTGGGTTAATTTCATAGCTTATAAACCATATGGATGTGTTCATCTCTTCAAGACGAATCGATAGAGTATAAGAACTCGAAAATCCATTGAGAATCGAGAGAGATATTAGGGTTTGAGTGTGGAAGGTCACGGTTGCACACCAGTCGTAGACGATGACCAGGTGCCGTTGGATCGCGCGTGTATCAAGCGGACGGTCGAGATCAAGCCGGACAACGGAATGTTACGTGAACCACGGGCCCCTGGAGCGCTGAGTCAGATGGCGGTGCCGAATCACAGAGCGAAGCGTGGGCTTTCGATCCGCCGTAGGATGACACGGCGCCGAGTCGGATAAGTAGAAAATTAGGGTATTTTTGAATTATTTAAATACAAGAATTTCAAAAATTCATATCTTTGCATAGAAAAATCACAAAACTAAAATAAAAATACCCTCTTGCTCAGTGAACAGAGGAGAATAATGTGGAAAAGAAATCAAGTTAATTGGATGAATATTTTATTTTTAATAATTTATTTACTGTTTCCAATGTTTTCATTCTCCATTTGCATAGACAATTCACCATGGCATGAGACCATAGGGCTTTTGAAGCCTCTGATCTTGGGAACATTCCCTGAAATTTTCAAGGTCAGAGGCCATCTCTGTGAAAAGTTATTGATTTTTTAAGTTCATGTCACTATTTTAGGTATTTTAATTTCGGTAATTAGCATGTTTTAAAATAAATTCTAGGAAAATTTGGGGATGTTTCTTAGAACCAGAGGACCCTATGAAAAATATATTTTGATTTAATTCATTCATAATAACCTTGATTGGCCTAAACCCTTAAATTTGAATTTGAATTAATTAGGGTTAACCACACATCAAATTGACTTGAATAAAATTCTTTATTGCTCTTTAGGGTTAGAGGAACCTTACATAAAATTTTGAAATCAATTGGACTTGATTAACCCCACTAAATGGATTGATTAAGCCTCATAAGCAAAATGGAACTTTAAAAATTCATAACTCCAAAAATACTTTTCAAAAATTCACCAAAATGGTTTTAGAGCTTCTCTGATATGAGGGGAGTTCAGAAAAATTAAAATTGGAATTTTCTAAAAAAGTTGATTTTTCACAATATTTTAATATTTTAATAATTAAAAAATAATAAAAATCACAAAAATATTAAAAATCATAAAAATGTCACATTTTGACTCTTAATCACTTAGGAACAAACCAAATATTTTTCCTAAGTCCCTAGAATAAGATATTGAATTTTAAAGGCTTAATGTAATTTTTAATATTAAAAAAATGAATTTTCTACCTTTTTCACTAAAATAATTCTAATAAATCAAAGAAAAATTAGAAAATTATAAAATTTGTTTTTCTAGGTTCCTTAAGGTTAGAGAAATTTATGAAAAATATAAAATCTATTTTTCAATTTTTATTTTATTTTAAAATTAATTAATACTCTAAAATTCAAAATAATTATAATAAATAAAATATAATTCAAAAAATCACAAAAATTAGACCAAGTGGTCCTCTGGTCATTAGGAATATCTGATAATTTTCTTAAGGATAGAAACTTTACCTTGGTTATGTTGCTGAATTTTCTTTGAAAACCCCTATTTTCTACTAAAAATAATTATATAAATAAATTAAAGTCAGAAAAATCACATTTTCTCCTCTAATTTCTTAATTGACATGTGAGTGAGGTGACATAAAAATTTCAAATTCATTTGAGCTCAATTTAGTGAGTTATGAAATAAATAAGCCTAAAAGGGCATAAATGTAATTAAGAATTTTAACCCTAGTTAAAACTTTAGGTTTAATCAAAATGGAGGGTAAAATATTTGATTTTAACTTTCTCTTGCTGACTGAAACTTAAGGAAATTAAGGGGTAGAAACCCATTAAACACTTTGAAAATATCAAAATGAAACTCTAATTAATTAAATAATTTAAATTTTGGAAAGAATATATTTAAAATTTGGATTATTAAAATAGGGATATTATTAAGAGGATATTTATTCTTTAATTTAAAAATCCCTAAATAAGTCATTTTAACAACATTTAGTTCTTAATTAAAAATTAAAATAATAATCCAAATTAAATAAATTAAAAATTAAAAGAAGATAACCTTTAAACGAATTAAAGCTTAAAATGTTAAATGGTCTAATAATTAAAAAATCAAATTTAAAATCTTGGAGTTAAATTAAATTAAATTAAATTAAGTTAAGTCAAAGTTTCAATTAAATTAAATTAACACCTTAACAATTAAATTAAATTAAATTTAAAATATTGAAACTAAAATTAAATTAAATTAAAATTAAATTAAATTGAAATCAAATTAAATTAAATTAAATTAAAATCACTTAACAACAAACCTAAATGAAATCATTAAGAGTTAAATCAAAATATATCAATAATTTCAAAACCTCTTTCTATCTAAGTAAATTTAAAACATAAACATCAATCTGAAATACTAAGATAATTAAAAGTGTAAAGATTTAAATTAAATCTAAAATAATTTGAACACTATTCCAAACTTAAAATTATTAATTAAAACCTCATAATTAAATTAAATCACTCTAAATCATTAACTCAAACTTTTAATTAAGAATGATTAAAATTCTCGATAAACCAACTTGCCCTTAAAGGCTTTAATTATTATAACTCTTAAATAGAATATTAAGTGAAATGTCACTTCATTCATCAGGTAATCAAATACCCAAGTCCACTGAGTAAGAGACAAAGTTTAACTAAACTCCTGGATGATTAATTCATATGTGCAACTAAATTTACTTGAACTCAAAAATAATCCCAGAAGTATTGAAAAGATGTTTAGGACTCATCCTAAGCACTTCCTCAATATGACGGGATGTTTTAGAAGAACAATTGAATTTAATTGTTCTTTGATGAAGAAAATCATCCTTAAACCAAACCAACAACCTAGACGTCATAGAAGATGACTAGTTATAGGATTAGGAATTTGGTAGACAACCAAAACCCTTTCCCTTAGCCTTACCTAGGTATTTCTTGCAAAAATATGTTTAAATGCTCTAACATGTGTTTTAAGTGCAGCTTGGGATGATGGGAAGACCCTCCAGGTACACTTTTATTTTATTGCAATTTACTTTATTGCAATTTACTTACATGCATTGCGCTTTACTTTTTCTTGCATGTTAAATAACCAAAACCTTTAGGATAGTCCCTGAACTAAAACCAAAACCAAATTAAAAGTCATTGCAAGATAAAATTCACCACCACAACATTCTAAAATATAAAACAACTCAAAATTTAATCACAAACAGAACAACAAAACTACAATTGCAACTAAATTAAAACGTCTCGTTGAATGATCGGGAATACCTCGGATGATGTAACCCACGTGTTGCTAACGGGATTTCCCACGGTCTAAATGAAAGTGCGGAACTCATTCGGTTGAGTTTAGTAAATTCATACTGGACTAAGTGAATTCGATGAAAATAACGGTGCCGGGATGACGGAACAGTGGGATCTTAATCGGTTCTGTTTAAACAACTTTAAGATTTGTTTTAATTAAAATATTAAAAACACTTAGATTTTAAGATTTTCTCTAAACCAAAACACTTCTCTCATCTCCTAATTTATCATTTTCTAAAACTAAACCTCTGCAACAAAAAGGAGCTTGGAGAATAGTGGGCAGCACGGCCATCGTCGTCAGCAAGACTGGAATCTACTTCAACAAAACCTTTCTTAGAATTAAATAACAAAGCCATAGGACTTCGAGGTAGTTTGCCTAGTGCAACATAAATCCTCAACTTTTTTGTTAGACATTTGCATAATCATGTTATGCAAATTAAACCCTAACCTGTATTAAGCCCTAAACGATCTCACATCTTCGAGGCTATTTGTATGATCATATCATACAAATATAAGTCCTAATTAATTAAAACAGGCAAGATGAAACATTAAATGAACTCCCAAATTGAAGCCAAACAATAGGATAGTTTGGGAAGTTGCCAAGATTCTACTTGGATCCTCAACTTCTCCTACTTTTCTTCCTTTGGACTCCTGAAATTAACTGTTCCAAACTTGATCCATTCCCTATTGAAATTTCCAAAACTCAATCCTTTGAAAACCTTAAACTTTGAAATTCTTAAGAGCAAAACCACTGATCATTATCAAGAGTTTTCTTAAGTGATTCCCGTCACTTAGGATGTAATTAACTATAGGGGCTTGCCCTTATAGGGAACTTTAAGAACCCAGGTAATATAAACCCTGCTTAATTCATTTATATTAAGCAGGGGAACTTGTCGGCTTATAAAATTGGTTCGTACACAAATCTTCTAGTTTATTTAATCGAGCCCCATCATCAAGCAGTGTGTCTATTCTTCAGGATAGATACACGGTTTGTGATTCGGTGCTCGTTTATATAAATTATTTGGGATGTGAGATCGGTTTAATTTCATATCTTAAAATTTTCAAACTTAAAGTTATTTTCAAAATCAAATGCTTCTTTCTAAAACTATATATATATATATATATATATATATATATATATATATATATATATATATATGTATATATATATATATATGTATATATATATATTTTTTTTTTAAAAAAAAGGAGCAACACAGAGGGCTCCCTACATGTTACTAATAAAAGGAGAGTACAAAATCATTGATGGAAATGCTCCCAACTAACAAAAAACCTAATGGAGGCCATTCCCTAAAGACCACAAAAAACAATAAAACTAAAAGCTTGGGTGAGTGAAAATATATGTATACATATGTAAATATGTATAATTATAAAGTAAGTTAAAAAAAAAGTGGTTTGGTACAAAAAACCCCACAGACACCCAAGAAATTCCATCGAACACAGGGGGTGTCTCCAATCTGATATGTGGGAGTCGAAGCTTATCTCCATTAATTAAAATTTTAAGATCAAAAGGGGGGTTGCGGCAACTAAAACCTCGCTGGGATCCGGCCCCCCTAATCGCTAACCAATGGGCCACTTTGTTACCCTCCCTAGGAATTGAAGAAGAGGTAAAATGGGTGGGTTTAGCTTGATTAATTTGTTTTCTCCAATAGTCTTGCATCCAGAGTTGTAGACCGCTTTGCTTGAAGAATGTTAAGTAGAACAGTGGAATCAACTTCTAGCCAAATATTCGACCAGTTAGCAATTTTGGCAATATGCATAGCATACTCCACAGCAATAAATTCAGTCTCCAATGCATCTCTAGCTTTCACAGGTGCATAGAAGAAAAGTAGGCAGTTACCATAAGAGTTTCTGAAAATTCCTCCCACTCCTGCATTATCCTTAGAGAAACTGCCATCAGTATTAATTTTGATGGTCGAGTTAGTAGGGGAAGCCATCTAACCAGACTTAACTTTTTTCCAACATTAGGTAGGAGCTCGAGTGTGCAACGGATTGATGAAACCCTTGTGTTTAATGATTTTGTGTAGATATGTTTTACGGTTATTGGCTACTTTATCCACAAGTAGCAGCTATCCCATCAAATTTGGCACTGTTTCTGGCCATCCACAGAAACCACATCACAATGCAGTGTAGAGTATTAACCTTCTGATTTTCCCTATTCATCCAAAGTGTATGAATATCTTCCCAGCAATAAGTATGGTTCTTCCAGCCATTGGTTAGATGCAGCCATACAGTTCTGGAAAAGGAGCAGTTAAAATATAGATGAGGGATGGATTCATCATGTTGATGGCAGAGAACACATTTAGAGGGCCCCCTAAGACCTTTTAGTTTAAGAATATCATCAGTTGGGATGATGCCATGGAAGGTTCTCCAGCACAAAAAGGACATGGAAGGGGACAAAAATTTATTCCAAATGGAGTTTCCCTGTGGAACGGAAGGCCAATTGAAAAGACTCCTGTAAATAGTTTTAGTTATATTTTGATTGTGGTGATTACTCCAACAAACTTTATCCGGACTACTTTGATCAAACTTGATGGTAGAAATCGCCTTGCTGAATGATCTCGTAAAATGGCCTTGAGCCGTGGAAGAGACCAATTGCTCCCATCCCAAAACTCACGGACCTTTGTAGTTGAATCGGTAGGATTATCTTTAGCAACTAACCAATCCTCGGGACACCAGTTATCCAACCAAAATTCACATCACCTCTCCCCAGCTCCCAGATAAAGAGATTTTCAGCAGAACTTCTCACCTTAAGTAGATTGACCCGCATTCCGGAGTCACCTAATTTCCCGACCACTTGAGTGGGATGGGAGAACCCGCAAGTATTTACCCATCATAAATTTAGCCCACAGTGAGATTTGGGCTCTGAAATTAATCCATAATTTGCACATATTAATCTGCAATCTGAGGAAAGCTTTTGAATCCAAGGCCACCACAGACCACTCGGTTTTGTGACCTTTTGCCAAGAAGTCCAATGCTTCGGGTTCTCCGACCAGACCCATAAAAATCTATTAAAAGCCCTTTCCAACTGTAATTGGGTGCTTTTCTTCATAGCAATCATTCGAAGAAGATAGGAGGGGAAGGTTGTGAGGATACTTTTGAGGAGTGTGATTCTACCACCATTTGATAAGAAAGAATTAGTCCAACAGCTCAATTGAGAACTGACTTTGGTGAGAATCTCCTCAAATTGAATTTGTTTGGTTCTGCCCAAAGTGAGAAGGACACCCAGGTATTTAAAAGGAGGGGTACTACATTGAAATCCAGTGTACTCCAGAATCCATTGCTTGATCCGGATAGGTGTCGGCTTGGAGAATACCAATTGGCACTTCTCGAGATTGAAAAGCATTCCAGATTGTTGTTGGAAAGAGTCAAAACAATGTTTTAACATTTTCACAGCGAGCTTTGTGTGCACTTGGAGAAAACCATGATGTCATCTCGCATAAAGGAGGTGAGAAATAACAATGTTTGATTTATGATGGTACCTGGCATAGCTTTTATTCAGAATGGTCTGATTAATCATCCTTGAGAAGTAATCAGCAGCCAATATGAAGATGAGAGGAGAAAGTGGATCTCCCTGCTTTAATCCTCTGGTGGCATGGAATTTGCCTCTGGCAGTCCCATTCAATAAGATAGAATGTTCATTTGAATGGAGCCACCTGGAGATGAGATTGCAGAACTGTTGCTGAAAACCTCTAGCAATCAAAACATCTTGAATAAACTCCCAGCTAATGGTATCATAGGCTTTTTGTATATCCAACTTGTATATAAGATTACCTCCCCTATGAACTTTATCTAAATCAAGCAAAAGTTCCTGGGCAAGTAGCACATTATCAGAGATTGACCTGCCCTTCACAAAAGCTGATTGATTCATGCATATTAACCTATCAAGATGAGGTTGAAGTCGCCCCACAATTATTTTGCTGATAACCTTACTGATTACAGATGCCAAAGAGATGGGTCTAAAATGATCCCAGTTATGCATAAGATTATTTTTGGGAATCAACACAATGTTTGAAGCACAAAAATAGCTGGGAAGATCATTTCCAAGGAAGAAACTTTGGATAGCTGCCACCACATCTCCACCAACCAAATTCCACTCCTTCTGATAGAAATCTGCTGTGTAGCCATCTGGTCCTGCAGTTTTAGAACTATCAATTGATTTTATAAGCATTCCGCATTTCTGCTCAGTTGGATGGTAGTTAACTCAAGTACATTGGTGTAATGCAAGTTGTCCTGGAAAAGAGATCTATCAATAGGCAATCTGGTTCTGGGAGGAGGATTAAGTAGCCTGTCAAAATGTGTAATAGCATCCAAACCAATCTCAGTGTCCTCCATAAGTTTCCTGCCATCAGCTGTGTGGATAGAGTGAATAGTATTACATTTCCTTCTATATTTTATACAGGCATGGTAAAACTGAGTGTTCCTATCCCCATGAATAAAATGGTTCAAAGCAGCTTTTTGTTTTAGATATTGCTCCAGCTTATCAGTAGCTAACGATAAATTATTTTGTGCGGTGAAGTAATGTTCATCCGTAGCAAGTGCCAGCTTGGATTTTAGACTCAATTTGATTGAGCTCTTTCTCAGCCACTTGGACAGCTTCATGGAGGTTTCCTATAAAGTTCCAATTCCATTTCCTAAGAGCTTTACTGAGATTTATCTGTAGTCTGCTTAATCTGATGAGAGGGTCTGGGTGATCAATACAGTGCCAGTTTTCCTGAACAATCTTGTGGAACTCAACATAGGAGGACCAAACATTCAGATATCTGAAAGGAGGGGGAGTATTAGAGCAGGTGGGGGAGGTAATAGATATAAGGAGAGGTCTATGATCGAACCAGCAAGACTCGAGTGAGTAACATAAGTAAGAAGCCAATTAGAGAGCCAAAGGTTGTTAACCAACATCCTATCAAGCCTCTCCCGTATAATCCCTCTCTTCCATGTAAAAGCAGTGTCCTCTAAATCCAAGGTCATAAAGATTGGCTGCATGAATATTATCATTGAAAATGGTCATATCAGAGAGCTTGGGAGGTCTACCCCCAATTTTTTCATTTGAAGACCCCACACTGTTAAAATCACCCCCAACAATCCAGGGTGAGTGTATTTGGACACTGATGTCCTGTTGCTGACTCCACAGGATAACTTTATCTTCCTTTTACATCCAGCATAAACAAAGGTTATTAAACCATCCCTGCCATTAATCTGAAAGGAAGAATGTATAAATTGCTTGTTGTCAATAAGGATAGACCAGCTCACCTCTTTTCTACAAAAAATCCAAATTTTATTATTGCAGCTTAGCATAGTGGTTGTAGCCTTGTAGCTTGCCGATGATTTTCTCGAGGATATTTATTAACCAAAGGTTCCAGGATGGTAATGCACCATAATTTATATTTTTTGTTTAAATGTAGCAATCTTTTAAAAGATAGGGGATTAGCAATACCCCTAATATTCCAACGAGAGGAAATTTATCATTAAATGGGATGGGGATTAAAAGAGGATTGAGATCTAGATCTAGATCTCCCCCGGTAACGAAATTCCAGCTAACTCCCCCACAGAAAGAGGAGTTCCAAGTTTTTGTACTTCACTGAGATTGTTCTTCTTCTTTTTCCTGGAGGTTTGGGTGTGCCATTTGCCTTCCATCTCTTCCTGCATAACACTGATTCCAGCATTGGAGGGAAACTGGGTATCCACTTGCTCGTTCAATAGATTGAGTTGGTGTGACTATTCGACTTCCTCTTCCTCCCTTCTCGTAACTATGTGGGGATCTTCCCCCAAAAGCGTACTCGTAAATATCATCGAAACATTTCGATAACTCCGAGTGAACTAGAGGGGTGCCATTATCCATATGGACCGTGGGTTCAACAGTCATCTCCCCAACGAAGGGGGATTTGACATACCGGTGTTCTCCCCACCTCACCTGGAGGGGTAAAGCAAGTTTGAGAGACCGAGTTCACAAATTCTCTCCTTTCTCCCGAGCCCCGTTGCACTAAAACAAGTATCAGCCGATTGCTTGTGTTGAGTTTCCTTTGTTATGGATCTTCTAGATGGGGGATGAATTTCGTAGCACTTTTCCATTGTATGTCCAAACATTTTGCAATGAGAGCAATAATAAGGTTTTTGCTGCATTATAACTTCTTGCCATCGTCCTTCCTTAGTCGATCCAATCCAAATTTTTTTTACCTCAGCAAGTGAAATATCCCTCTCAATTTGGATCCTAGCCATTTCAGTGTTTAGCTTTATTAATTGTAGCAAGCATCCAGTCTTAAAGGAGTTCCAATAGACCTCCCAATTTGGAAAAGAGCATCCCGATTAAAAAATCTGTATGGAAGATCGGGTAGTTTAAACCGCATTGGCACAATTGGAGGGTCCTTGCTAGGATCAAAATCTGCTGTCCATTCGATTATTTTCATCTCCACTCCAGACAATAGTCACCAAATGTTTAGCAAATAACATAGCATAATCCTCCTCAACGAGTGAAGTTGATAAGCGGTGTCTTCCATCCAAGCGATCCTAGCTTCCAATTCCCTTGAAAATTCAATGATTCAAAGTATTTCCTCACTAGCTCCATCTTGGGATGTCCCAAACTAAATTTCCCAATCAAAGTGAGTTTCACTTCATCATCAAGCACGGCCAATTCCTGATCAGTGAAAATCACAGCAGGATGGCCATCCTTTTCTTCCAGAGGTCTGATAAAAGGGCAAGAAATTCTTCCAGCTGCTGCATCATGCAATCTCTGGTGGGAAAAAAGTCCGGAAGGATCTGCGATGGAAGGGGCAGATCCTACAACACCAAGCATAAGTGGCTTTTGCCCACTCAATGTTGGTGGTAAGATCAATGGGGTGAGCCATCAGACCACCCAACACCACCAACAGGCTACCAATGGAACAGTGGACCCAAACAACAGCAACCAGAAAATGGAAGTTGCACACAGACAAAAAAATAAGGAAGCAGTAAGCAAACAAGAGTGAGCACAACCCTGAGTGGGTACACCCACAGCCTTAGAGCAAGAAAAAACCACCCCAAGAAGAGCACAATGGAACAGTAAAATTTGAAAAACAAAAGACCCGGGAACCACAAGAAGCTGCCAGAAGAGCAACAAAGGAGCCCGGGAACACTTCACCTCCAGACCAGCACTCACCAGACTTACCTGCACCACCACCCTCCAGAGCCGCCGCCAGCAGAGTCATGCTAGAAACCCTAGCGAGCACACCTTGCCGCCAACATCTTTTTTCATATATATATATATATATATATGTATATATATATATATATATTTAAATTAAATTTAAAATTTAAATTCGCCGACATTTTAAAAACACTTAACTTAAAAATATGCCTACAACTTCTGGCGACTCCGCTGGGGAGTAGTACCTCTCTCCATTTTTGATTAGATGATTTTGCTTTCATAAATCGATAGTGAGTCCATATCCCTAGTGGACCAAAACGACCATTCTTCCATTGGAGTACTCCGTTCATTTCTGTCTTGAACGAGTATAGCCAACTCCTCTCGGATTTAGGAGCCACTGTTTAGACACCCCTAAACGGAGAGGTTCCGAGATCCTTTTACCTCTTTTCTGAGGTGGGGTGGACCCCCAATAGGTGTTAGTTTAGGAGTGGTCCTTCGAGTCGGGAAGTCTTGCATAAGACTTTCTCTTCCTTTCCAATTCTAAATCGGGCCTTTTACCTTTTTTATAACCTTTTTTTCCTTTAATCATTTTGTTTCTAAGAAACGAACCTGCTAATAAATAACCTTCTAATAAACAATCTCTTTTAAAAATCACAAATACACTAAGATAAACAAAAATGTGTTTGGACTCTTTCTTTTTTGTCCTAAACTTTATGACGAAAAGAAGCATAATTCGGGACTGACATTCAGAATCTGCCCTACAGAAAATGACTGCCCCAAAGTTAATCTTCTCCTTCACCAATGGAATGGACTTCGCTGTTTACAAGGATGAGCTGCCAGATATCATCCACTAACATTCAGAATCGTCATGTCAGTAGATAAGGGCAAGCAGCCGGTTCAGATACAGTCAGAGCGGCCACAGCCTAGTTATCAACCACCGCAACAGACTTATCAGCAACCTCAGCAGGGCTATCAGCAACCTCGTCCAAGCTATCAGTCACCTCAGCATTATGAACAACCGCCTCGTTCATTGCGTGCCTTAAGAGAACTTTTAAATAGAGAATATCCATTCAAAACTGAAGAAGTAGCGAAGATGTTCCGCAGCTTAATGAAGACACCGGATTTTCAGCTACCAGAGCCCAAGAGGCCGGAGGAAGTCAATAAGAAAGATCATCCGAACTATTGCCCTTACCACCAGATGCTCGAACACAAGATAGAGGATTGCATCACTTTCAAGAGTTGGCTTGATGACAATCTCCGGAGAGGGAACATAACGAACCCAAAGGAATACATGAAGGAACCCCAGAAAGGAGGTTCCGTCAATGTTATTTCAACGGATCCCATTGTTCCGATAAACCCGTACATGACTGATGATGGATGGAGTACTATCTGGACCAGATCATCGAAGAAAATTTTAGATCACATCCAGACCGCTTCGGAACGCGCTTCAACTCAGAGTTTGAAACCTGTCGAGCCGGCACTATCACTTGCAATTGAAGAACCGCCCCAGAAGGAGGAGAAGATCTTGGAAGAAAAGAAGACCAAGGCTCCGAAGGGTAGAATAGGGGCTGCTTATCCTGGGATGGTTATTTCCGATATGGGGGAGAAATCCCTCGAACTCCTGACTATGTATGATTATTTGCTCGCCCCGGTGAGATCTTATAATGATAAGAGTTTTGGCGTTGGCTACGTTTTGACTGTTTCTAACGATTACGTAACTAGCGACAACCGGCTTAATCCGGATCTCGATTCCAATACAAATAATGATTCTCAAATCATACACAACCTCGATGACCATGATGAAGAAGATGTTCACAAGGGAGGCTAAGAAAGCTCGACAAGCAACGACTCCATTTATGAATTCCGAGGAGCTCCGATCACGATAGAATTAGAACTATCAGATGCCAAAGCAACTTCAGAAGAGCCAGTTGTTCCGATTCAAGAGGAGACACCGGTAAATTTAGAAGAGATAACAGAGGTCAATCTAAGAAGCGGAAAAGTTCTACCCCCGAGAATGGGTCCAAAGGATAAAGGAAAGTAGGTGGTTGCTCAGGAAGAGTCAACCCCAGTAGAGGAATTGCCCATTCGGGAAGAAACCGAGGAACATGGTAATAAAGTGCACTACAACGTGCTAGCCCATCTTAGGAAGCTACCAGCCCAAACTAAGCATATACGACGCTCCGATCTCGTCAAAGGAGACGAGGAGGCTACGATCAAGGCTTTACTTGATCCAGAGATTTGTTTAGCTCAAATGGCCGGTAATTCCTTCGACGAGTTTTGCTTGTTAAGAGAACACCGAGGTGTTACCTTCACGGAAAATGATCTATTACTGGGAACAGCTGATCACATCCGACCGTTATACATTTCAGTCACTATTGGAAAGTTTACGCTCTCCAGAGTGTTGGTTGATCCGGGAGCATCAATCAACATAATGAATCTTCGGACGCTAGCATATTTGGAAATTGATGCTCGCGAGCTTAAAGCAGACAAGATGTTTTTAAGAGGCTTCAATCAAAAAGGAGAAAGAACTCTTGTATCGATAACACCACTAATGAAGACCGGTGATTTAGCAAAGACAACCGCAAAATTCCACATAATTGATTCTGAGACATCGTTCGACGCTCTACTGGGTCGGCCATGGATCCATGAAAACTGGATGGTACCGTCGTCTCTGCACCAGTGCATAAAGTATTACGAAGGAGAGGAACAGTGCATCAAAGGTGATTTGCAACCGTTCTCCGTGCACAAAATTGGAATTCATGAAGATGAAGCCTACTACGCGCCTCCAAAGAAAACAATCTTTTCCAGAAATACCATACCAAATGAAGCAAAAGAAATTCGAGACGATGAAGAACCTGAAGTTCTAGTCCAACAGTTACTCACCACTCCCTTACAGCGAGATGGTGAAGATTTCTCCAGAACTCGCACCCGAGGTCGAGGCCGGGACGAGGACGTGGAAGAAACGTTGGAATAGTTGGACAGAAGGAACCGGTCATCGATGTTGATTGGGAGAACAGCTCTGAAAAAGAAGAAGAAATTGAGAAAGAAGCAGCGACAATAAGTCAGAAGGAACCACAATTCAAGATCTTTCCCGAAGATGAAAAAATGAAGAATATAAATCAATGTACGAGAAGATTAACCATTATGTACATACTATGACCGTGACCCCGATCCATTCTAATATGATCGAGGGTATGGTGGTCAAGGATGTACATGGTGGCAATATTAAACCAATCAAGTTTTACCGTGGTGCTTCTTCTTCCAATACTAAAAAAGATGTACAATTTGAAGATGTTACTTCATCTGAATTAATGGAATTACCTTTTGAGTTGTACTCTCCCTGTGTTCAAAATTTAATTCAACGTGGTGTCTTACCTCGACAATGGACAAAAAGCCGATCACAACACTTTGAAAAATTATTGAATAATGCCGGTCGGCCTCCCAATTCAAAACATGGTCTCGAATTCGACACAGTAGGATCAGTTGATGATACGAGATTTTGCTTGGTTGTCACTGGCAAACCTAATAAAGAGTGCTTGGAAGCTCCAGAAGATCTTGAGGATCTACCAATCGGTGACGCTCCACCAGAATTTGAGGAAGAAATCAAATCTACAGTAGACGAGTTAATGGAAGTTAACTTAGGTACTAGCGAAGAGCCTAGGCCTACCTTTGTTAGCTCCTTACTCAATAAAGAAGACTCCGAAGACATCATCAAGCTACTAATGGAATTCAAGGACTGTTTTGCTTGGAGCTACGACGAAATGCCAGGATTAGCTCCAGAAGTCGCAGTTCACAGGCTAGGAGTGGATCTTACTTCCGTTCCAGTCAGACAAGCTCCCAGAAGAATGCGTCTAGAAATTGAACAACAAGTAATAGCCGAAGTTAAGAAGCTAATAAACGCTAAATTTGTCCGTGAAGAACAATACCCTACTTGGTTAGCCAATGTGGTACCAGTCAGAAAGAAGAATGGTCAGATCAGAATCTGCGTGGATTTCAGAGATTTGAATAAAGCATGTCCAAAGGATGAATTTCCACTACCAATCCCAGAACTGATGATCGACATCGCTTCGACGCATGAAATCTTCTCATTTATGGATGGATCATCGGGATACAACCAGATAAAGATGGCACCAGAAGACGAAAAGCTCACGACATTCAGAACGCCGATCGGAGTGTATTGCTACACAGTAATGCCATTCGGACTAAAGAACGCAGGAGCAACATACCAAAGAGCGATGACAAAGATTTTTGATGATCTCATTCACAACCAAGTCGAGTGCTACGTGGATGATGTGTTCATCAAAAGCAAACTGAAGGAAGATCACCTGTATGATTTGAGAATTGTTTTCGAGCGACTAAGACAATACAACCTTAAGATGAATCCCTTGAAATACACTTTCGGTGTCACCTCAAGGAAATTCTTAGGATTTGTTGTCCGACATCGCGGGATTGAAATCGATCCGGAAAAGATTAAAGCTATTTTAGAAATGTCTCCTCCCAAAACTTTGAAACAACTACTATCCTTTCAAGGGAAGTTGGCATATCTTCGACGCTTTATCTCGAACTTGTCAGGTAGGTGTCAGCCCTTCTCGGCATTAGTTAAAAAGGACGTCAAATTCGTTTGGGATGAGAAATTCCAGCGGGCTTTCAAGGACGTTAAGCAATATTTAATGACACCTCCTGTCTTAGCAGCCCCAGTCTCAGGTAGACCGTTGATACTTTATACCGCGGCTTTAGACGACTCCCTTGGAGCCCTGCTAGCCCAGGTCAATGACGAGGGAAAAGAAAACGCTCTCTACTACTTAAGCCGTCGTTTAATTCCGACGGAAGTAAAGTATCCTCCTATTAAGAAGCATTGTTTGGCCCTGATCTTCGCCGCACAGAATCTCAGGCACTACATGCTTTCTCATAAGGTCAACCTTATTTCGAAGTTTAATCCATTGCCATATTTGATGACCCAACCGACGCTTTCCGGCAGACTTGCCAGGTGGTCAATGATATATTGCAATTTGATATAACTTTCGTTCCTCTTCGTGCCGTAAAGGGGCAAGTCCTAGCAGACTTCCTTGCAGCACACCCTTTACCGGCAGAATCGCCTCTCAACGACGACTTGCCAGACGAGCAGATAATGAGCCTAGAAGACCCTGATGATCAGCGTTGGGAACCGTACTTCAATGGAGCATCCTCAGCGCAAAGAGATAAAGAATCACAAATGATAGTGCCCGGTAAGGCAGGAATCAGACTAATTTTTATAACACCAGAGCGGGAGATGTTAAGATACTCCTACCACTTAACAGAACCGTGTACAAACAACGAGGCAGAATACGAAGCCCTTATAACCGGATTAGAATTAACCATTCAGATGGGAATAACGGACATCAACATCTATAGAGATTCTCAGTTGATCATTTAACAGGTCGCCGGACAGTACAGAATTATAAAGCCAGGACTCGAGCAATACTTTCAGTACGCCATGAAATTGTTGGAACAAATTCCAAACGTAACAATCTACAAGATTCCTAGAAAAGAAAATGCTTACGCCGATGCGCTAGCCCGCCTTGCAAAGGAATTTGCCTGCTTACAGGATGAGTCAGTTGAAGTGTCAGTTCAGGGACGACAGGTCCTATCATAGCTCTACATGGATACAAAACACAAATCAGAAAGAAAAGCAAAAGAAACAATTGCAGCAGTGACAGAAAATACAGAAGATTGGCGGTAGCCATTAATAGACTACTTGCAAACAGGAAACCTACCGAACGATAAGTCGATAGCCCATCAAATCAAGAAAAGAACTCTGTCTTACGCATTAATAAACAATACATTATACAGAAGGTCTTTTGATCAGATGTGGCTAAGATGACTAAGCGGGTCCGAGGCTCGTGAAATCGTTAAAGAAGTACATTCAGGACTTTGTGGCGCTCATCAGTCGGGTCCGAAAATGAAAATGAAGATTAAAAGACTAGGGTACTACTGGCCCTCAATGATGACCGACTGTATGAAAGTTGCCAAAAGTTGTCACCAGTGCCAAGTGCACGGAGTGGTTCTACACCAACCTCCAAATGTGCTACATCCGACAATCGCGTCGTGGCCATTCGAGTGTTGGGGCACAAATATAGTGGGTCCGATAGAACCGCCTTCTTCAAGAGGACATCGCTTCATTCTTACAGCTACAGACTACTTTTCTAAATGGGTAGAAGCTATACCACTCAGAGAAGTGAAGGCACACCACGTGCTACAGTTTTTCAAGAACCAAGTCGTCTACCGTTTTGGGGTACCGCGCAGGATCATTTCAGATAATGGGTCTGCATTCAAGAGTACAAAGATTAACAATTTTGTTAAAAGACACGAGATCGATTGGTGATACTCAACGATCTACTACCCAAGAGCAAACGGCTTGGCCGAGGCTTTTAATAAAACTCTCATTCAAATTTTAAAGAAAACTTTGGACGACAATAAGAGAAATTGGCACGAGAAGTTGTTAGAAGCCTTATGGGCCTATAGGACGACTTTTAGTGTTGGGGCACAAATATAGTGGGTCCGATAGAACCGCCTTCTTCAAGAGGACATCGCTTCATTCTTACAGCTACAGACTACTTTTCTAAATGGGTAGAAGCTATACCACTCAGAGAAGTGAAGGCACACCACGTGCTACAGTTTTTCAAGAACCAAGTCGTCTACCGTTTTGGGGTACCGCGCAGGATCATTTCAGATAATGGGTCTGCATTCAAGAGTACAAAGATTAACAATTTTGTTAAAAGACACGAGATCGATTGGTGATACTCAACGATCTACTACCCAAGAGCAAACGGCTTGGCCGAGGCTTTTAATAAAACTCTCGTTCAAATTTTAAAGAAAACTTTGGACGACAATAAGAGAAATTGGCACGAGAAGTTGTTAGAAGCCTTATGGGCCTATAGGACGACTTTTAGGACTCCTACTCAGTCTACGCCTTACGCTTTAGTGTACGGGTTCGAGGCCGTCTTGCCCCTAGAAGTTCAGCTTCCGTCACTCCGAATTGCAGTTGCAGAAAAGATCACTACAGAAGAAAATGCCAGACTACGACTGGAAGAATTGGAAAGCTTGGAAGGGAAAAGACTTTCCGCGCAGCAGAATTTGGAACTGTATCAAGCCAAGATGATCTAGGCCCATGATAAATTAGTCCGTCCAAGGACATTCAAAGTCGGTGACTTGGTTTTCGTTCTCAGAAGACCTATTCTTGCACATCGCAAGATAGGTGGTAAATTTGAACCAACCTGGGAAGGGCCATTCGTGGTCGAGACAGTCTACTCAGGAGGTTCCTATCAACTGGTGAATTGCCGTGGAGAACGACCCATGCTTCCAATCAATGGACGGTATTTAAAGAAGTATTACGCAACCTGATGTTTCGAAGGGTGGCCTCTAAAGTAGAATCTTATCCCTAGAAACACGGGTGAAGTAATCACTTTGTGATTGGGTCCGAACCCAAAACAAGATAAAATGAATAAAAAAATCTTATCAACGAAAATGTTAAAAAGAGAACATGGGAAATCATAATAATAAAATGTCAATCTTTCCTTTGAAATCCATTCATTCCTGATATTTTCTCATCTCTTCCTACTTCCTTTAAATTTAAAAGAAGTGAATAAGAAATTTTAAGTGTTTTTTTTCTTATTGTTCTTGTTCTTAGTATAGCCCCTGATCCTTTCCTTGTTTTTTCGCAGGGAAATGTCGAATGGGCGGTTGGTTCTAAACTTTAGAAATGGCGTGAGTCTAGCACTTAATGAAAAGAGGGTGAGGGATGGAGCAGTGATAGAGATTGACTCAGACTTCACACCAGCTGGCTTACAATACGAAGAAAATCATTGGATCCCAGTTGATCGAGTAGAACTTCACAGCCAGACAATGATGAAAATGGGTGGCCCGAGCCACCAATCCAGCAACAAGAAAATAAAAGCAAACGCCGCGCATGCAACCGGAGAAGATAAGAAAGTTAAGTCTATGGTTTCCATAGCAGAGGGTAGGCTTGTCAGCGCCGCACCCGCAGAAATTCAAGGGGTAAGGAGAGCTACTCTCACTGCTACCCAGCGAAGAAATAAGAATCGTCGCATTCGCAAAATGTTGACCAAGTTAGCAGAAGATCAACATAAACAGATAGTGGATACCTTTACTGCAAGTGCTCCATGGAGACCGGTTCGTCAGGAACCAGAAAGAAGAAAGTCAACTCCAAGAAATTCGTAATATATAAAAGAAATACCAAGAAAAACAGAAATAGAATCAGTACCTCGACGTTGAGCATATGTACCGGATCCGGAGAGTCTTGTTGCGAAAGTAACCCTGGAGGATGTCCCTACAGAGACTATCCCGAGAAGCCGAGACATGCAGAAGAACATGCTGGGGTTGAGCCATACATCCTGCAGTATGTTACTAGACACCGAGGACTTCGAATAATCCCGGAATACGAGCTGGAGAAAATGCAACTAGTTGAGAAGAAAACCTTTGAATACTTTGAAACAATTGGAAACAAGAGGGTCAATATTTTAGAAGGCCTCGAGCTGCATACAAATGTTTTCTCAGATTATGAGCAACAACAAATTGTAGATTGCATCCTTGAATTGCAGAAAATGGGTCGAGCTGGCCGCCTGAGAGAAAAGATGTATTCAGAACCCCGAAGATGGATGCCAGGATAAGGAAGAGTTACAATTCAATGCGGATGTTGCTACAATTTTGCCATAGTATGTAAAAGGAAATCCACCAGGGATACTCCGTCGCAATGGAGGTGGATCCGATGCCAAGAATCATCAAGAGAATGGTGAAAAGGATGATAACATGGACGGTATTGCTCGCGGATCGCATACCCAATGACTTGCATTATCAACATCTACAAGGAAGGCGACTGCATACCTCCACATATAGACCATCATGACTTTGTTAGACCCTTCTGCACAGTGTCATTCGTCAACCAGTGCAACATCATGTTCGGATCTAACCTCCAGATTGCAGGCCCCGGTGAGTTCCGAGGGCTGGTGGAGATAGCACTACTATAGGTTCCGTCCTGGTGTTAAAAGGAAACGGAGCAGATGTTGCAAAGCATTGCATTCTAGGAGTGCCTGTGGAGCGGATCTCAGTTACTTTTAGAAGAATGGACAAAAGAAAAATGCCTTACCACTTTCAACCGCATCCGGAATTGGAGAGTCTCCGGCCCTACGAGCCGTGAGTTACATGGGAGATAAGCACACCTCCAATACACATCCATGCGGCATTCCTGCCAAGGGTGGCTTGGAAGGTGATGTTATTGCCCATGTTTCTTACTATTCAGACATGGATTTTTTGACAGACGCTTTTGGATGGATCAGCAAGGAGTTTACACAGTCCGTTTTGGATTTACATGGATTGTATGAGACATTAAATTTCTGAGGAAAATGTCATCATGACTAGATCAAGTTGTATGATGTATTTTCAGCAAGTTGGAATGAAAACGACAACGTCAAATTTTGCCTTCACCTCTTTTTGTGCAAATTGACTGGGAAACACCATTAGAGTTAAATGAACTTTGAACGAAGAACAAAAAAAAAAAGAAAATAAATGAGAACTTTTCCTAAAATCTGAATATTAAAATGAACTTCAAATTCACATGAACACTAAATAAACAACACAAAAATAAAAAAATGGGATCGTTAAAGGACAAACAAAACAAATCTAAATCTCAAATTGAATTCTGATCTGAATCCTCTAATGCGAACCTTTCAGTTCTTTCTTCAATTGAAATCTGTTTGAAACTCTTTTGAAATTTGAATATTCTCTTCGACTTGTTGATAAGTCAAGTCTTTTCAGCTTGGTACCCTTACCAGCTCCTTTCAATTCTCTTGCTGCTGTGTCTTAGAGGATCGACTAGTTCTATCGACACGGAGCCACGAACTTTGTTCGATTTGGTTCTGATGGCATGGGATTGGGTCCCTCTTCATACAGATAAATCTTCGAGATTGGAACCAGTTTCCATTTCTCATTAAATTTTCGAGACCGGTACCTAAATTCCAGCTTCTTTTCCTTCAAGGTCGGCACCTAAATTCTGACTCTCATTCGAGATCGATACCTAAATTTTGATTCTCTTTCGAATTGATACCTAAATTTCAATTCTAAAGTCTGAGACTGGTACCTAAATTCTAGTTCTCTTCCTTCGAGGTCGGTACCTAAATTTCGATTCTCTTTCGAATTAATACCTAAATTTCATTTCTAAATTCCGAGACTGGTGCCTAAATTCCGGTTCTCTTCCTTCGAGGTCGGTACCTAAATTCTGACTCTCATTCGAGATCGATACCTAAATTTCGATTCTCTTTTGAGGTTGATACCTAAATTTCAATTCTAAATTCCGAGACTGGTACCTAAATTCCAGTTCTCATCCTTCGAGGTCGGTACCTAAATTCTGACTCTCATTCGAGACCGATACCTAAATTTCGATTCTCTTTCGAATTTATACCTAAATTTCAATTCTAAATTCTGAGACTGGTACCTAAATTCCAGTTTTCTTCCTTCGAGGTCGGTACCTAAATTCCGACTCTCATTCGAGATCGATACCGTAATTTCGATTCTCTTTCGAATTGATACCTAATTCCAGTTCTCTTCCTTCGAGGTCGGTACCTAAATTCTGACTCTCATTCAAGATCGATACCTAAATTTCGATTCTCTTTCGAATTGATACCTAAATTTCAAATCTAAATTCCGAGACTGGTACCTAAATTCCAGTTCTCTCCTTTCGAGGTTGGTACCTAAATTCCGAATCTCATCCGAGATCGATACCTAAATTTCAATTCTCTTTCAGATTTGATACTTAAATTTCAAATCTCACTCTCTTGAGATCAGTACCAAAATTCTGATTCTCATCCTTTTTTTCGTCGATACTTAAACTCTGATTCTCACTCCGAGGCTGGTACCTAAATTCCAGTTCTCTTCGCAATCCCGAGGTTGAAACCTAGGTTTCAATTCTCATTTCAAATATAAATTTCAAATCCAAATTTCAAATTCAAAATTTCCTTAAATTGATTTTTAAATTAAACTTCAATCGAAATTAAAACTCAGAACAAATCAAAATCTAAACTCACACATTGAAACTTGAAATTTAAAAGTAAACTGAAATCTAAATTGAATACCCCAGATCTTGTGATTTGGAGTTTACCTCCTTTTCCATTCCCCAGCGAGCGTTCAGGAATCTCCAGTCTTGGAAATTACCTGATACTCCCCAGCGGAAATTCTTCTACTTCGTCCTAAGTTTATCACTTGGACATATGTGTTGGTTTTGTTGATCTCTTCGATCAACACCAATACGAGTGGTGCGCTTGGTTAGCACACCACACCTATTGGGGGTCCATTTGTTGACCTCATTTTTGATGAGGTCTTTTGCTTCTCTCTTTAGTACTTAGGATCTAGCCTTAGGCTTTTCCTTTGACTAATCTTAGAGGACTAGAAATAGAACTCACCCTTTAGAAATTTGAACTACTTCTTAACTCCCTGCAAACCCCACAAGCTTGATTGTAGACCCCTCATCACCTAGAGGGTTTAAATCAAATGTGGAGGTTTAAAGGATGAGTTCCCTATAGGACTTTTTGGCCTTAGGAATACCCTGGGTGGCCTCGTCTGGTGAGGGTTGACTTGCAAATACACTACACTATCACACACATTCCAAGTCCTAAAACCACACTCTCACCCAACTTGACCTCCTGACTCATGTAGGTAATTCATATGGATGGTCCTTAACCCCTAAGCCCCTGGCTAAGAGAGTTAGGAACAACATAGTGAATGCCCCAAATGAGTTCTCTCATGGCTCATATGGGATTAATATGGCTTCATGGCTCAACCAAAGTGATCCCATTTCACTCACATTTGATCAATCTTCTTTTTTTTTCAAAATTTCAGTTTTTGACCCCCGGGGCCCTGAACCCACCAAACCAACCAAATGTCCTTGAAGTGACCCAAAATTTGCAAAATTGCCTAAATTACCCAAGATCCCTCAAAATCAATCCTAAACATTTCCCACCATTCAAATTGACCATCTTTGGCCAAAAAATACCAAAATTTCCAAAAATACCCCTAAACCCCCCAAAATTACCAAAATACCCTTTTACCCCAAAAATCCAAAAATTCAGAAAATTCCCATAAAATTCTAGAAAAATCTCAAATATTCCCAATTTCATTTTGTTCAACTACACCATGGGCCAATTTTTCCAATTTACCCCACTTTTACCAAAACCCCCAATTTGACCCATTTTCAACCCAAGCGAACCCAATGTCAAACCAAACCACCCCAATTGACCTCAATTTTGGTCCAATTCAATTCTAAACTTCAATTCAACATCCCCAATATCAATTTAGACCAAATCCAAGTCCAATTTGATTGATATTTGAGCCCAATTTCAATTAGAAGCCTAAGGCCCAATTTTGACCCATGACCTAAACCTAACCCAAACCAACCCAATTCAACTTCAATTGGCCCCAAATCTTTTCTAAGGCCTTCCTAACATCCCCATAAACAAAACACTAACTTCCTTTACCCAAAATTTGAACCTAAAACTCCACCCAAACCTAACCCAAACCCAAAATCCCTTAAATTGACCTAAGCCCAAACCTAACCCAAATGGGCCCAAATCCCAAAATCAAAGCCCAACCAAAGTTGAAAACTCTTTGTGACACTCCCATAAACATTTCTAAACATTAATCTTACATCAAATCTAAATTTAGCCCAACCTTAGACCAAGTTAGCCCAATTTGACCCACTTTGGCCCCTTTACCAAATGACTCACGTTAAACCCAATTCAATTCAAAATCACTTCAAATTTGTTCCAAATCACTCATGACACATCCCTAAACTAAACCCAACATTTATTTGGCATGGTCCTTCACAAAAAATTCATCCAAAAGCCCATTTTAAAATCTAAAATTCCACTTCCATAAAGCCTTTAAAAGCCCATTTTCACCAATATTCAAAAGGCCCAAAACCTATTTCAAAACCCATATGACATCTTCATTGGTCATCCATTTGATAAAATCACCCCCTAAGTTTTATTTCATCATTTAAACAAACCAAATGTGGCCACATGTAAATTTTCCATCAAAATGTCTAAAAATTCAAAACCCTTTTTCATGTAATTGACCAAGCTTTGCCCCAATCCACATGGAGCCATGGAGCCATGCATAAGCCGCAAGCCTTGGAAGCCACTTTCCACATCACCAAACCATTTATGGCTAGAGAGGGAACCCCTTTCCAAACTCATTAAGCCTTTTTAACCCCTTTTATGTCACACTCTAACCCATGCTTAATCAAAATTCTTGGGATAGAGACTTCTCCACCTAAAGTCAGCTGAGCCAAATGATTCATTTCAGCCCAAATCAAACTCTTGGAGGGTGAACCCAACCCATTTACATGGCTTGACCAAATTAAGCTCAAAATGACTCTTCGCCCTTACCACTTAAATTAAACTCCTTTACACATGTCAAGCCTCAATTGACTGCACCATTGCCAACCTCTGACCATTCTGAGCCAAATGGTGACCTAATCCTGCCGGCCAGCCACCTGGGTCGCCAGAAAACACCATGGCCGAGAGCTCCATGTGAGCCAAATTTTTCTATTCTTCCTTGCTGAGTTGTCCCAGTCCAATTGAACACCATGGCTGTTCTTCTCTTGCATAGAGCAGTTGATCCCGAGCATCAAACCCCCCTGGGAAGCACTCCAGCCATGTCTATTTAAACCCACCACCCTCTCGGCCAAAGAAGGTGTGGAACCAAACCTTACCAAAACTCTGCCAAAATCACTCCAGATCCCTCTCAAGACATAGAGAACTCGATCCCCACTGAAATCTAGCCCTAAAACCCTCTCTGTGAGCTCAATTTCTGAGTTGAAAATCCACCCAAAAAACAGGACACTTCACCACAGTGGGCCAATCTTCAAATTGATTGACCCTACACCTTCACCAGACCAAGAGGAGAAGTTCCCCATTAAAAGCACCCTCACCAGGCCAGCCATTGCTTCCAGCCTCCAAGCTTTGTGATCGGCCTTGGTCACTTTCATACTTAGACAATTCCCCAGAGCTAGAGACTTCATCTGGAGCTTGCCTGGACTCAATCGAAGGTGACACAACTCTCAGATCGAAGCTTCACTTCTCTGAGCAAAGGTATGAACTCATTCTTCCTCCCGAGCTTCCAGCAATTCTCCATTTTTTTGGGTTAATTTCATAGCTTATAAACCGTATGGATGTGTTCGTCTCTTCAAGACGAATCGATAGAGTATAAGAACTCGAAAATCTATTGAGAATCGACAGAGATATTAGGGTTTGAGTGTGGACGGTCACGGGTGCACACCAGTCGTAGACGATGACCAGGCGCCGTTGGATCGCGCGTGTATCGAGCGGACGGTCGAGATCAAGCCGGATAGCAGAATGTTACGTGAACCACGGGCCCCTGGAGCGCTGAGTCAGATGGCGGCGCCGAATCACAGAGCGACGCGTGGGCTTTCGATCCGCCGTAGGATGACGCGGCGCCAAGTCGGATAAGTAGAAAATTAGGTTTTTTTTGAATTATTTAAATACCAGAACTTCAAAAATTCATATCTTTGTATAGAAAAATCTCAAAAATAAAATAAAAATACCCTCTTGCTCAATGAACAGAGGAAAATAATGTGGAAAAGAAATCAAGTTAATTGGACGAATATTTTATTTTTAATAATTTATTTACTATTTCTAATGTTTTGATTCTCCATTTGCATAGATAATTCACCATGGCATGAGACCATAGGGCTTTTGAAGCCTCTGATCTTGGGAACATTCCCTGAATTTTTCAAGGTCGTAGGCCATCTCTGTGAAAAGTTATTGATTTTTCAAGTTCATGTCACCGTTTTATGTATTTTAATTTCAATAATTAGCATGTTATAAAATAAATTCTAAGAAAATTTGGTGATGTTTCTTAAAACTAGAGGACCCTATGAAAAATATATTTTGAGTTAATTCATTCATAATAACCTTAATTGGCCTAAACCCTTAAAATTGAATTTGAATTAATTAGGGTTAATCACACATCAAATTGACTTGAAAACAATTCTCCATTGATCTTTAGGGTCAGAGGAACCTTACATAAAATTTTGAAATCAATTGGACTTGATTAACCCCACCAAATGGATTGATTAAGCCTCATAAGTAAAATGAAACTTTAAAAATTCATAACTCCAAAAATACTTTTCAAAAATTCACCAAAATAGTTTTGGAGCTTCTCTGATATTAGAGGAGTTCAGAAAAATTAAAATTGGAATTTTCTAAAAAAGTTGATTTTTCACAATATTTTAATATTTTAATAATTAAAAAATAATAAAAATCACAAAAATATTAAAAATCATAAAAATGTCACATTTTGACTCCTAATTACTTAGGAATAAACTAAATATTTTTCCTAAGTCCCTAGAATAAGATACTAAATTTTAAAGGCTTAATGTAATTTTTAATATTAAAAAATAAATTTTCAACCTTTATCACTAAAATAATTCTAATAAATAAAAAAAATCAGAAAATTAAAAATTTTTTTTTTCTAAACTCCTTGAGGTCAAAAAAATTTAAGAAAAATATAAAATCTATTTTTTAATTTTTATTTTATTTTAAAATTAATTATCACTCTAAAACTCAAAATAATTATAATAAATAAAATATAATTCAAAAAAACACAAAAATTGGTCCAAGTGGTCCTCTAGTCATTAGAAACATCTCATAATTTTATTAGGGACAGAAACTTTTCTTTAGTCATGTTGGTGAATTTTCTTTGAAAACCCCAATTTTCTACTAAAAATAATTATATAAATAAATTAAAGTCAGAAAAATCACATTTTCTCTTCTAATGTCTTAATTGACATGTGAGTGAGGTGACATAAAAATTTCAAATTCATTTGATCTCAATTTAGTGAGTTATGAAATAAATAAGCCTAAAAGGGCATAAAGGTAATTAAGAATTTTAACCCTTAATTAAAACTTTAGTTTTAATCAAAATGGAGGGTAAAATATTTGATTTTAACTTTCTCTTGGGTGATTGAAACTTAGGGAAATTAAGGGGTAGAAACCCCTTAAACACTTTGAAAATTTCAAAATGAAACTCTAATTAATTAAATAATTTAAATTTTGGAAAGAATATATTTAAAATTTGGATTATTAAAATAGGGATATTATTAAGAGGATATTTATTCTTTAATTTAAAAATTCCTAAATAAGTCATTTTAAAAACATTTAGTTCTTAATTAAAAATTAAAATAATAATCCAAATTAAATAAATTAAAAATTAAAAGAAGATAACCTTTAAACAAACTAAAGCTTAAAATGTTAAATGGTCTAATAATTAAAAAATCAAATTTAAAATCTTGGAGTTAAATTAAATTAAATTAAATTAAGTTAAGTCAAAGTTTAAATTAAATTAAATTAACACCTTAACAATTAAATTAAATTAAATTTAAAATATTGAAACTAAAATTAAATTAAATTAAAATTAAATTAAATTAAAATCAAATTAAATTAAATTAAATTAAAATCACTTAACAACAAACCTAAATGAAATCATTAAGAGTTAAATCAAAATATATCAATAATTTCAACACCTCTTTCTATCTAAGTAAATTTAAAACATAAACATCAATCTGAAATACTAAGATAATTGAAAGTGTAAAGATTTAAATTAAATCTAAAATAATTTGAACATTATTCCAAACTTAAAATTATTAATTAAAACCTCATAATTAAATTAAATCACTCTAAATCATTAACTCAAACTTTTAATTAAGAATGATTAAAATTCTCGATAAACTAACTTGCCCTTAAAGGCTTTAATTATTATAACTCTTAAATAGAGTATTAAGTGAAATGTCACTTCATTCATCAGGTAATCAAATACCCAAGTTCACTGAGCAAGAGACAAAGTTTAACTAAACTCCTGGATGATTAATTCATATGTGCAACTAAATTTACTTGAACTCAAAAATAATCCCAGAAGTATTGAAAAAATGTTTAGGACTCATCCTAAGCACTTCCTCAATATGACGGGATGTTTTAGAAGAACAATTGAATTTAATTTTTCTTTGATGAAGAAAATCATCCTTAAACCAAACCAACAACCTAGACGTCATAGGAGATGACTAGTTATAGGATTAGGAATTTGGTAGACAACCAAAACTCTTTCCCCTAGCCTTACCTAGGTATTTCTTGCAAAAATATGTTTAAATGCTCTAACATGTGATTTAAGTGCAGCTTGGGATGACGGGAAGACCCTCCAGGTACGCTTTTATTTTATTGCAATTTACTTTATTGCAATTTACTTACATGCATTGCGCTTTACTTTTTCTTGCATGTTAAATAAGACTGTTGCATGAAAACCAAAACCTTTAGGATAGTCCCTGAACTCAAACCAAAACTAAATTAAAAGTCATTGCAAGATAAAATTCACCGCCACAACATTCCAAAATATAAAAAAACTCAAAATTTAATCACAAACAGAACAACAAAACTACAATTGCAACTAAATTAAAACGTCTCGTTGAATGATCGGGAATACCTCGGATGATGTAACCCACGTGTTGCTAAAGGGATTTCTCACGGTCTAAATGAAAGTGTGGAACTCATTCAGTTGAGTTTAGCAAATTCATCTGGACTAAGTGAATTCGATGAAAATAACGAAGTCTGGGATGACGGAACCGCGGGATCTTAATCGGTTCGTTTAAACAACTTTAAGATTTGTTTTAATTAAAATATTAAAAACACTTGGATTTTAAGATTTTCTCTAAACCAAAACACTTCTCTCATCTCCTGATTTATCATTTTCTAAAACTAAACCTCTGCAACAACAAGGAGCATGGAGCATAGTGGGCAGCACGGCCATCGTCGTCAGCAAGACTGGAATCTACTTCAACAAAACCTTTCTTAGAATTAAATAACAAAGCCATAGGACTTCGAGGTAGTTTGCCTAGTGCAACATAAATCCTCAACTTTTTTTTAGGCATTTGCATAATCATGTTATGTAAATTAAGCCCTAACCGGTATTAGGACTCCGAGGTAGTCGTTTGGTACGACATAAACCCTCACATCTTCGAGGCTATTTGTATGATCATATCAAAAAAATAAAAGTCCTAATTAATTAAAACAGGCAAGATGAAACATTAAATGAACTCCCAAATTGAAGCCAAACAATAGGATAGTTTGCGAAGTTGCCAAGATTCTACTTGGATCCTCAACTTCTCCTACTTTTCTTCCTTTGGACTCCTGAAATTAACTGTTCCAAACTTGATCCATTCCCTATTGAAATTTCCAAAACTCAATCCTTTGAAAACTTTAAACTTTGAAATTCTTGAGAGCAAAACCACTGATCATTATTGAGAGTTTTCTTAAGTGATTCCCGTCACTTATGATGTATTTTACTATAGGGGCTTGCCCTTATAGGGAACTTTAAGAACCCAAGTAATATAAACCCTGCTTAATTCATTTATATTAAGCAGGGGAACTTGTCAGCTTATAAAATTGGTTCTTAGACCAAACAGATGTCACAAATCTTCTAATTTATTTAATCGAGCCCCATCATCAAGCAGTGTGTCTATTCTTCGGGACAGATACACGGTTTGTGATGCGATGCTCATTTATATAAATTATTTGGGTTGTGAGATCGGTTTAATTTCATATCTTAAAATTTTCAAACTTAAAGTTATTTTCAAAATCAAATGCTTCTTTCTAAAACTATATATATATATATATATATATATATATATATATATATATATATATATATATATATATATATATATATATATATATTTAAATTAAATTTAAAATTTAAATTCGCCGACAATTTCTGTAGGCGATCCCCTTTTAAAAACACTTAACTTAAAAATATGCCGACACTCACAATCATACCAAATCAAACCGCACTGATAACTATGGGTTGCCTCCCATAAAACGCTTGGTTTAACATCATCAGCCAGACAAATGATTCCTTCTTGATCAAAATTCCAAATAAGTAATCCTTGATCAATCGCCCAATCTTTTCCAAATCCAGAAATTGCTAAAATTCTCAAATTTTACATTTTATATTAGCTTTTCCTTTTCATAATGATTTATATCATTTTTTTAAGTTTCTTTCTAGATCCAATATTCTTCTTATGGTTTCCTCAATTTTAATATTAGTATCATCTTTACATTTCATAAGAAATGGATCTCTATAAGATAGTTCAAGATCTCTCAAATTTTGGATTAGATTCTCTCTAGGTGATTCATATTTTAGATCAAATTCTACTAGATTACTCTTCTGATTTAAGTTATCCTTGACTAGCATTATAATCCAAAGGTGAATATTCATTATGATCCACCATTTCTAACATAAATTCATGGAGTTTTTTCTAATTCAGCATCCTCCTAAAAGTTTTCTCTCGATCCAATGCGTACAAATCTAAAGACTTAACTAAACTAAAAGGATAGATATCAAAAATATTTTTGGTATTTTCAATTTTCTTTAAAATAAATACACAATAATTAAACACATAATATTATAATATTATAAATTCTAAAACTAAGTCTTACAGGTTTAACTAAAATTTTCTTAAAGGTTCATACCGTTGCTTCCCCGGCAACGGTGCAAAAAACTTGACCCCAAACCTGATTAAGTGACTAATGTACGATAATAAAAGATTAAAGTTTTTATAAATAAATATAAACCGTACACTAGGGGTACTACCCAAGTATACATATCGTTTCAAGTAATATCCCCAGTATCGATCTGACAGAGAAGAGAGGTAAGAATTCTTTTAGGTTAATTCAAGTTTAATACTATTAGGCCTTAGTTTGGAATGTAGATAAAATTATTTTTTCTAATAAATATTCATAAATGAAAATTAAAAATAAAAAAAATAACTTATCTGGATAAATTGGTTTAGAGAATTTTGAGATGTTAAAGACTACATTTCTCATGCAATTATCTAGATAATGTGTAGGACAGAAATGCTTAGAATTTAATCTAGTAGTGACAATAGAAGCATATATATTCTTTACCCTTGTTAAAGTGCATAAAGAACATTGGCTAGTTTTTAAAGATTGGATCAGGATGTATTATTAGTAGTAAGGATGAATTCTAGGCTCTCACTTCTAGATTCCCCCAAGGGTGCCTATGGTCGGGCCTACTAGTGACTCGTCACCTCTTTTTAAACCAAATTGATAGAATTTAGCCTGTCACTCTAAAAACATATTCAATTCTACGCCCTTCAAAGATTATCTCCCTATCTATTTGCACCTTCCCGTTCAAGGATTTACAATCTTTCTTTTTAAGAGAAATGTGATACATGCAAGTCAAGAAATCTTAGCCCACAGTCAGATTTTAAGAATTCTCCACAAATTTTAAAGATACAAGAGGCCAATTTGTAGGGTAAATGAAGATAAGGTAAAGTATCATCACCATAATTTACTAAGAGAATATCTAAGGAAATCTTGATTCCTAAACATACATCTATTTTATTACAAAATAAAAGTAAAATGAAGATAATGACATAAGAAGTAAAAAAATTAATAGAATTATGTAATAAATTAGCTGCCAACAAAGAACATATGTCTTTACTATTCTTTTAGTTTATGCAACTATCTGTCACCTAGAAGCAACTGATAGAAACAGATTATTGAATTATAATTCCTTAAAAGTTGCATTGCCACCTTACTATTGTACTAGTTAATCGGACAATGTGAGTGCACTCAAGCTGCGAGATCACTGCTCTTTTGAGTTTTAGTTTTACTTACAAAAAATTTTAACATAACCTATTGCCACTTAAGTTATGTAAATTAAGCAAAGGAGATATTACTCATCATAGTGAAATGAAAATAATTATATCATAAAAATAATTTTCCTACACATGCCACTACTTCATATTAAAAGAAAATAGTAAAGAAAATTACTTATGAAGCATGGATAGAACACAATAGAATACTTTGTTTAAATCAAAGAAAATCCACCATAAATTGTTTACAACAATTACAAGAAAATGAAGAACACGATACTTAGCTTTTTCTCTTTGAAATAAAGAAGAAAATCTCTCCACCAAAGTCTCCCGCCAATCCATGCGCCGCTTGTACATTCCTTAAATAAAACTCTCAAAATCCCTCACCAATCTCTCCAAAAAATGTAGAATTTTACATCTTCTAATCACACACACACACTCACACACACGCCTCTTAGAAGAGGCACACCCAAACGTATTCTAAACACAAACTAGACTCTCCCTTCTTACTTGTCATGAAAGATATCAAGCCCCTATATTTATAGATAAGCTAAGTCCCTCCATTATCCAAAAGACACACCCCTTCACTCCAAGTGATACATCCTTTCACTTCAAGAGACACATCTTTTCATTTAAATGTGTCTAGATTCATTGCATGACTCATTTAGGGCATGCATTGCCATCTAAGACCTTCTAGAACATCCTAGAACCGCCAAAAATCATCAAAAACCTTCCCCAACTGCTTTTGGCACCTAGGCGCCCGTTTCCGTTGCCTAGACGCCGTTTTATTGTCGTCACTGGCGCCCAGGCGCTAGTTTGGGAGCCTAGGCACCACCCTGTGCGCTTCTTCACCGTTTTTCTCTGTTTGGCTTCGTTTCAGTTGCGTTACGTTCTTAACATCTTCACCTAAAAGATAAACATAAACAAAACCTTTCTTCAAAGTATAATTTCATTCAAAAACGTGTGAGAAATGTAAAAGAGATTAAGCATAGAAAGACATATTGATATGTGCTAGGTTGGAATTTTTTTCTTTGCTCATCTTGGCTCCAAATTGCATTATTTTTGCCTCATTTTCCCTAAAAGTCCTTTTATTGCACCTGAAATAAAAACATGCAAAATAACTTCCTTTAAAGTGTAATATCATCAAATTATGCAATAAAATGATCATGAAATGTACACTAAATATAAGTAATTTTTAGATGGATCAAGTATCATCAGTATACAATGAAATTATTGGAGCAAATCCCCAACATGACGTTGTATGGGATTACTCCAGTAGACAACACTCATGCAAACGCTTTAGCGAAGCTTGCTAAAGAAATTGTGATTGATTTAATAAACTATTCAAACTTTAAACTAGCCAATATTTTTTATAGCATCTCTAATAAGGGTAAAGAATAAAAATGCTCCTATTTGACGCAACATATTTTGAATAATACCACAACAGAATTCCTATCCTTTTTTTTTGAGAAAAAGGAGCAGAAGCTCCCTGCTAAGGGTTACAAAACAGAATTCCTATCCTTATTACTCACTCATGATAAGAAAAAAGAGTTTTTTCTTATATACTTTATTAATCTTAAAAAAGCTCATTATAGTTAGTAAATTTTGACTTTATTTCACAATTTAACAAAATACAGAAAAGAATCACATTTTAAAGTTTCTTGTTATCTAAAACTATTTAAGTAAGTGCCTTTTTCTAAATAGAATTTGTGATCTAAATGTCTTTTCTCTTTTAAATTTTCAACAATTTTCCCCGTGGGTTCGATATTTCGGGGCTTAATCAGAAAGTCTTATATTACTTGATAACGATACATATACTTGCATAGAATCCCTAAATTAAATATCACTGTTGCATTCTTGTTTACATCAGAATTAAGTTTTTGGTGTCATTGTAAAAAAGAAAATGTTATATTAATAATATAAGTATAATCTGATTACCACAAGTATAAATATATCAGTATTTTTCTGGTAGCAAAAAGAATCGGGACCAATATTTTGACACCGTTGCTGGGGAAAAATTGAATTTTCTTTGGATTTGAATTTAAAAGAAAAATTAAAAAGAACTTTTAGAAAAACAAAATTTCTATTTTTATAAAATCTTCTTTAAAAATTATATTTTTATGTGTGTTTTATTTTTATTTTTATTTTTATAGTTGTGTTGTAATTGTTTATGCGAAGTTCAGGCTTTGAAGGACTTGTGCGCTATGATTCTAAATTAGAACGAACTATTATGAAAAATTTAAAAATACAAAATACAAAAAAAAATTGAAAAATTTCAAGAAATGACAAATCAAATTAATCAAATACTGAAATTTATCATGAATTAAGATCTTTATGAGATTATTCAACCTTACAGCAGATGAACTTCATGGTAGTATTCAAAATCTTGTTGTAGCTGCTAATTCATTTGAACTTAAACATGCTATTATCCAAATCATATCTAATAATCAGTTTGGGGGATCACTATCTGAAGATCCAAATTTACATCTTGCCAAATTTTTAGAATTGTATTCTGCATTTAAATTTGATGATGTTTCTAATGATGCTATTAGAATTAGGATTTTTCCATTCTCACTTAGGGATGAGGCTAAGATATTGTTGAATTATTTAGCACCTGGATCTATTATAACTTAGGGTGATTTAGCACCGAAATTCCTTTTTAAATATTTTCTACCATAAAAAATTGTGAAGCTTAGAAATGATATTATATAATTTTTTCAGTTTGAAGGAGAATCTATTTATGAAGCTTGCAAAAAATTTAAAGAACTCCTATAAAAGTGTCCACACTATATTGTGTCAGATTGGTTAATTATTCAAAATTTTTATAATGGATTAGTTGGATCTCTTAGATCTATTATCAATGCTGCTGGTGGTGTTTCATTGATGTTGAAACCATTTCTTGAAGCTTATGTATTACTTGAAGAAATGACTACTAATAATTTTCAATGGCCTTCTGAATGGGTACATCCTATAAAGGTAGCCAATATTCATGATTCTGAAGCTTTTACCATGTTAGCAAATCAAGTTGCTATAATTTCAAGGAAGTTAGACAAATTTGGAATGAATTTTTCTCAACAAATTCCAATAATTTAAGATAATTCATTAGTTCAAATGGTAGGTTATCAAACATCAATTGAGACTTTAAATACTATAAATAACAAGTCAAATAAACCATATTCGAACTACTATAATCCAAGTTGGAATAACCATTCTAATTTTAACTTGAATTAAAATTCTGGTCGTACTAATCAGCAATGGGGAAGCAGCTAAGTAAACCCATTAGAGAATTGGAACAACCATGGTAATAGTAATTATAGACTTATCTATCCTCCAAGTTTTAATAAAAATCCACAATTTATGGATAAGAAGTTGTTTATAGAAGAAGTGGAGTTACAAATGGGAAATCAGTTACGATGTCAAGGAGCTGCTATAAGAAATATTGAGAACCAGTTGGGGCAAATTGCAATTCACTAAGTAATAGAACTCAAGGAACACTTCCTAGTATTATAGAAGTAAATCTAAAAGACCAGTATAAAGAGAAAGTAAATGCTGTTTAACTTAGAAGTGGACGAGAGTTGGAAGGTAGAGTTCATAAAGAGATTGAAGTAGGGAAAGAATAAATTAAAGAATCTAAAGAGGACTCTCTAGAAGGTTTTGAGAGACCTATTTCTCCACCTAAGATTGATTTAGAAAAACAACCACCACCTCATTTCCCGAAAGGCTTCATCAACAAAAGTTGGATAAAAAATTTTCAAGATTTTTGAAAATCCTTAAAGAGCTTACAATTAATATTCGTTTTGCTGAAGCTTTAGAACAAATGCGAAGGTATGTGAAGTTTATGAAAGATATTCTTAACAAAAGAGAAATTTTAAAGATAATGAGACAGTTTCACTTAGAAAGGAGTTCAGTGCTATCTTCCTAAAAAGCTTAAAGATGTTGGAAGCTTCACAGTTCCATGTGCAATTGGAGAGATTTTTTGGAAAAGCCTTATGCGATTTAGGTGCAAGTATTAACCTTATACCATTATCTATATTTAACAGACCGGGCTTAGAAGAAATATCTCCTACAACTGTAACCTTGCAATTAGCATATTGTTCAATCACATATTCTAAGGGATTTGTAGAAGATGTTTTGGTGAAAGTGGATTAATTTATGTTTTCTATTGATTTCATTGTGTTAGATATGGAGGAACATAAATAGATACCTATCATTTTAGGGAGACCTTTCATAGCAATAGGTAGAGCAATGATAGATTTGTAAAATGAGGAATTAACTATGCGTGTTAATGATCAAACATTTACTTTTAATATTTCCAAATTCATGAAATACCCTAAAAAAGGTAAAGATGATGAATGTTTCAGGATGGATATAAGGAGATATCTTAGTGAATGCCATTTCAAAAGAACCTTTGAAGAGAATTCAGAAATGAAAGAACTGGAACACGAGCAAGAAGAGGAATTAGAACATCTTAATAATTTTATTTAAGAAGATTCAAATTATGTTCAAGAAAGTTTTGAAGTTTTAAACATGACGAAAAAAACAAATCTTTTTGTCCATCAATTGAGAAACCTCCTGAACTTGTATTGAAGTTACTTCCGAAACATTTAAAATATACCTTTTTAGGTGATTCCTCAACTTTGTTGGTTATAAATTCCTCGAACTTAACTTCAGAAGAAGAAGAGTATTTGCTGAAAATTCTGAAGAAATATAAGAAAGCCTTTGGATGGACAATTGCTGATATTAAAGGAATTAGTCCTTCACTTTGTATGCATAAAATCTTGATGGAAAACTGCAAACCCAGGGCTAATCCTCAAAGAAGATTGAATCCCATTATTAAAGAATTTGTTAAGAAAGAAATTTTAAAGTGGTTAGATATTGAGATTATCTATCCAATTTCAGATAGTGCGTGGGTTAGTCTTATTCACTATGTTCCTAAGAAAAGAGGAGTAATAGTAACTGTTAAAGAAAAGAATGAATTAATATTAACAAGATAAGTTACAAGATAGAGAATATGTATTGATTATAGAAAACTAAACCTTGCCACAAGGAAATATCATTTTCCATTACCCTCTCTGTATCAAATGTTAGATATACTAGCTGGGCATAAATACTTTTGTTTTCTAGATGGATATACTTGTTATCACCAAATACAAATTGCTCCAAAGGATCAAGAGAAAACAATGTTTACCAGTCCTTATGGTATATTTGCTTTTAGAAGAATGCCCTTTGTTTTATGCAATGCCCCTACTACATTTCAAAGATATATGATGGCTATTTTTGTGATTTAATTGAAAAAGGAATAAAAATTTTTAAATACAATATTTTGGTGTTTGGAACATCATTTGAATCGTGTTTAGAACATTTATCATGAGTTCTTAAACACTATGAAGAAACAGATTTGGTCCTTAATTGGAAAAATCCCAATTTATGGTAGGAGGAGGAATTATTTTAGGTCATCACATTTTAGAGAAAAATATGGAAGTAGATCTTGCTAAAATTCAAGTGATCGCTAATTTACCTCATCAACCAAATATGAGGGAAATTAGGAGTTTTTTAGGACATGCTAAATTCTATAGGCGATATATTAAATAATTTTCAAAATTGCTAAATCGCTATGCAATTTGCTCGAAAAAGATGTGATTTTCAATTTTGATAAGAATTGCCAAAAGCTTTTGAATTTTTAAAAGAAAAATTAATCACTGCACCAGTTATTGTTTAACAAGATTGGAAAAAAGCATTTGAATTAATGTATGATGCAGGTGATATACTATTGAAGCAGTATTAGGATAAAAATATGATAAAATTTTCAAAGTAATTTAGTATGCTAGTAAAACTTTTAATGAAGCTCAAATTAGTCATACCACAAATGAGAAAGAGTTATTAGCAATAGTATTTTCCTTTGAAAAATGCAGATCATATTTAATTGGAACAAAATGTGTGGTGCATATAGATCATTCTGCTATTAAGTATTTAATGAAAAAGAAGGATACAAAACCAAGACTGATAAGTTGGGTTCTTCTTTTGTAAGAATTTGACTTTGAAATAGTGGATATAAAGAGAGCTGATAATCAAAATGGTGATCATCTATCCAGGCTTATCTCTGAGAAATCACTTTGTTCTGAAGAAGAACTTAATGAACATTTTTCAGATGAAAAATTATTCAATATTAATGAATGGCGTGTTCCATGGTATGCAGACATTGTGAACATTCTTGTTAGTAATATTTTACATTATGGTCTGACACAACAACAAAAGAGGAAACTTTTATCTGAAGCCAAGACTTATTTTTGGGACGACCCATTTTTGTATAAATAGGGGAATGATCTAATTATTCAAAGATGTGTGCCTTTAGAGTAGACTTTTAAAATTATTCAAAAATGTCATGATTTTGATATTGGGGGACATTTTGGTGTTGATAAAACAACAGATAAAATTTTGTAATATGGATTTTATTGGCCTACTATCTTTAAAGATGTTAATTCTTATATTAAAAATTGTGATCGGTGTCAACGTGTAGGCAATATTTCTAGAAGAAATGAGATGCCCCTTGGTGTGACTTTTTAAAATTACCAAAATTTATGAACTCAGATTTATATATATTGATTTAGTTTTCTATTTAGTCTCACAATTAAACGCAGGTATATGTATCGCTCAAGTAATACAGAGCTCTAATGGAGTCATGGTTATCGATCCCACGAGGAGGTATTTAATTCTATAATGGAGAACAGAAATCACTACATGAATCACAACACAATTGCAGTAATTACTAATAATAAAAAGATGATTAAAAAGTTGCAATTACTAATTCTACCAAAGTACGTTCTAAATTTCTAACACAGTTAACTAACATAAGACTAAATTTATGACAAAATTTCAAATGTAAGCAAGAATCCTCCTCCTCTCTAATTATAATGTGATGATTTAGTGACATAGATCAGTGATGAAATAGTATTGTGCCAAATAGGAGCATTCCTATTTTTTACCCTCTTCTGAGTAATATAAAGAACATTGGCTAATCCTAAGTTTAGTCCCCAAATCCGAGCTTAGGCTAGGAGGATACCGACTGTAACTACGGAGCTCTCACTTCTTTGCCTAAAGGCTAACTCTCACTTTGATTTCCAAACCCTAGGACCAAATTGAGGTGTCGACATATTTTTAGGTTATGTGTTGTATTTTGAAAAGGGGTCGCCTACAAAAATTGTCGGCAAATTTTAGATTTTTAAAGTCAATTTAAATGTATATATATAATTTGAAAAGTAGCATTTGATTTTGAAAATAATTTTAAGTTTGAAAATTTTAAGATATGAAATCAAACCGATCTTACATCCCAACTAGTTTATATAAATGAGCACCACACCACAAATCATGTATCTATCCCGAAGAATAGACACACTGCTTGATGATGGGGCTCGATTAAATAAACTAGAAGATTTGTGACATCCATTTGGTCTGCAAACCAATTTTATAAGCCGACAAGTTCCCCTGCTTAATATGAAGAAATTAAGCGTGGTTTATATTACATGGGTTCTTAAAGTTCCCTATAAGGGCAAGCCCCTATAGTTAATTACATCTTAAATGACGGGAATCATTTAAGAAAACTCTTGATAATGATCAGCGATTTTGCTCTCAAGAATTTCAAAGTTTAAGGTTTCAAAAAAATTAGATTTTGGAAATTTCAATAGGGAATGGATCAAATTTGGAACAATTATTTTGAGAGTCCAAAGGAAGAGAAGTAGAAGAAGCTGAGGATCCAAGAAGAATCTTGGCAACTTCCCAAACTATCCTATTGTTTGGCTTCAATTTGAGAGAATTATTTAATGTTTCAATCCTGTCAATTTTAGTTAATTAGGACTTATATTTTTATGACATAATCACACAAATAGCCTCGAAGATATGAAGGTTTATGTCGTACCGAACAAATACCTTGGAGTCCTAAGACTGGTTAGGGCTGAATTTGCATAACACAATTATGCAAAATTTCTAACGAAAAGTTGAGGATTTATGTTGAACTAGGCAGACTACCTCGAAATCCTATGGCTTTGTTATTTAATTCTAAGAAAGGTTTTGCTCAAGTAGACTCGAGTTTTGCTGATGAAGATGGTCGTGCTGCCCACTGTGCTCCAAGCTCCTTGTTGTTGCAGAGGTTTAGTTTTAAAAGGTGAAAATCAGGAGATGAGAGAAGTGTTTTGGTTTAGAAGGGTTGAAAACTGAGATGGCTTGGTATTTTAATTAAAATAAATCTTAAAGTTGATTAAGCAAAACCGATTAGGATCCCACGGTTCCGTCATCCCTGCACCACTATTTTCATCGGATTCACTTAGTCCAAATGAATTTGCTAAACTTAACTGAATAAGTTCAACTTTCATTTAGACCGTAGGAAATCTCATTAGCAACACGTGGGTTACATCATCCGAGGGATTCCCGATCATCCAATGAGACGTTTTAATTTAGTTGTAGTTGTAGTTTTGTTATTCTGTTTGTGATTAAATTTTGAGTTGTTTTATCTTTTGAATGTTGTGGCGGTAAATTTTATCTTATTGTGACTTTTAATTTAGTTTAGGGTTTCAGCTTTGTGGCTATCCTAAAATGTTTCAGTTTTCATGCAGGGTCACATTCTTGTTCAACATGCAAGATTTGCAAGAAAGAAAGTACAGTGCGGGTAAATAAAATGCAATAAAATAAAAGCGTACCTGGCGGGTCTTCTCATCATTCCAGGATACACTTAAAACACACATCGGGGCATTCAAATATTTGCAAGAAATACCTAGGTAAAGCTAAGGGAAGGTTCTGGTTGTCTACCAAGATCCTAATCCTATTGCTAGTCAATTCCTATGACGTCTAGTTTCTTGTGTTTTGTTGAGGATGATTTTCTTCACCAAAGAACAATTAAATTCAATTGTTCTTCTAAAACATCCCATCATGTTGAGAAAGTGCTTAGGACGGGTCCTAAACATCTTTTCAATGCTTATGGGATTGTTTCGAACCCAAATGAATTTCGTTGTACAGGTGATTTGGTCATCGAAGAATTTAGTTAAGTTTTGTTTCTTACTCAGTGAACTTGGACATTTGATAAACCGATGAGTTAAGTGACATTTCACTTGACACTCTATTTGAGAGTTATAAAGGTGAAAGATTTCAGGGGTAGATTAATTAAAGGATATAGCCATTCTTAATGGGAATTTGAGTTAGAGATTTAATGTGGTTTTGATTTAATTATAAAGTTTCATTTGATCTTTTTAAGTGTTTTAAATCATTTTAAATTGGAATAGTATTCAGATTATTGTAATTCAATTAAACTTTATATTTTAAATGATCTTAATGTTTTAAATTAATTTTAATGTCTTAAATTGATTTAATTTATAATTTATGATGTTTTAATCATGAATTGTTCTAGGTTAATTTTTGATGTTTCAAATTATTTAAGTTGAAAGAGGTGTTTAGATTATTTAATTTCAATAAATTTTAATGATTCAAATTTGGTTTAAATTAATCATAGCACTTTAGGTTAATTTTAATTGGTTTGGTTTTCACATTTTTAATTATGAATTGTTTTGAGATTATTTAATGTTTCAAATTTGTTTTAGGTTTGTTCTTAAGTGTTTTCAAATTAGTTTTAAGTATTTTAAATTTATTTTAATTTGATTATTAAATCATTTAATGTTTTAAGCTTTAATTTAATTAGAGATTATTTCCTTTTTAATTATTAATTTCAATCATCATCATTTGAATTAATTAAGGATTAAATACCATTGAATTAATTCAATTAGGGACTTTAAATTAAAGAATTGGTATCTTCTTAGGTCATATCCCTAATCTTAATAATCCAAATTTTTAATTTATTTTTCCAAAATTTAAATGATGTAATTAACTAAAGTTCCATTTTGATGTATTAAAAGTGATTAATGGGTTTCTACCCTTTTAATTCCCTAAGTTCCAATCATCTAAGAGAAAATTAAGATCAAATATTTTACCCTCCCTTTGATTAAGCTTAAAGTATTAATTAGGGTTAAAATCCCTTAATTACTTTTATGCCCACTTAGGCATATTCACTTCATAACTCACTAAATTGAGCTCAAATGAACTTGAAAATTTTATGCCACTTCACTCACATGTCAATTAAAACATTAGAGGAGAAGATGTGATTTTTCTAATTTTAATTTAATTTATATAATTATTTTTGTGGAAAATAAGGGTTTTCAATCAAAATTTAACAACATGACCTAGGTAAGGCTTCTGTCCTTAGGAAAATTATGGAATGTTCCTACTGACCAAAGGATCACTTGGACCAACTTTAGTGATTTTTTGAATTATATTTAATTTATTATAATTATTTTGAGTTTTGGGGTATTAATTAATTATAAAATAAAATTAAAGTTGAAAAATAGATTTTATATATTTTTTAAGTCCCTCCGGCCTTAAGGAAGTCGAGAAGTAAATTTTATATGTTTCTAATTTTTTTTATTTATTAGAATTATTTTAGTGGGAAGGTTTGAAAATTCATTTTTTAACATTAAAAATTACATTAAACTTTTAAAATTCAATATCTTAACCTAGAGAATTAGGAAAAAAATTTGGTTGGCTCTTAGGTGATTAGGGAACAAAATATGTCACGGACATTTAGTCCCACATCGGCTAGGTGTAGAGCCGAAAAGCAGTATATAAGTCTTGGGCCGCCCACCTCTCTTAAGAGCTCTTTTGGGAGCGTGATAAGTGGTGTCAGAGCCATGTTGGGCTGAAAAAGATTCATATGTATGTCCAAAACATAAAAAATGTCTCTGTACATCTACCTGGTCATATGAAACATTTATTAGTTCATATAAACAACAAATAAAAGATGAAAAAGATTTAAAAAGAAAAATTTTAATAGATGAAGTTAAAGATTGGATTAAGGAAAAAGAATTAGAAAAAACATTAATAATAAATGAACTTAGCGAACTTATTGAAAAGAAATTAGATGTTGAATAAATTCTTTTTAGAAACTGAATTTAACAGAATTTGTGAAGTTCTTCAAATAAATATAAGAAATAAACAATTAGAAGTATTCCAGAAAGAACATGCTTTTCATATAAAATCTCCGTTAGGAAATAGTAACGAATGGATAGTAATAAGTTATATGATTTTAAAACAACAAATAGAGCTAGGAATTTACTCAGAAAATATACAAAATACTGAGATCCTTAATATATGGAATTAAATCCGGAACAATTAGAAAAAATTAAAATGTTTAAAAATTTAATTCAAAATAGATTTAAGAGTTTAACTAATATAGAAGGTACCTCTAATATTTTTGAACTAGGATCGAAAATATTTCACAATCAACAGATTTTAAATAATAATATAGCTACAGCAGCAATCTTAGCTGCATGTTGTAATAAAAAAATGCAAGAAAACAATACTGAAATTCTTAATTGGAGTAATATGAATAAAGTTAACCCACAAGGAAATTTACAAGGAGCCATTAGAATCAACGAAATTATTCATATTGACGAACCTTCCCCTTCCGAAGATGAAATAAAAAATTTAATAGATATTTTAACTAAACATCAATTCATGGCAGGACCAGTTAACTATCCTTCTATAGATGCACCAAGCACATCTACCAACCAGCCTCTAAGTATAACTACCGGTATAAACCAACCAGTCAATGAACAGAACCCTAGTTCTTCTGTAAGATATCTACCCCCCAGCGTCAAACGTATTCCTACCTATAGACCAGAGAAGAAAAATAATATACCAGAACTATTAGCGGTCATGGAATTTATTTAAATTTAGATTGTACAAAAGATGTAACTGAAATAATAGATAGATGGATAATAGAAAATAGTCTAGCAATTTATAATTATAATCTAAAAGGCGAAGATGCTCATGCATTCATTAAAAATACGTTAACAGGTATAGCAAGAAAATGGTTCATTGGACTTGAACCTGATCAAAGACAAACTATTAGGGGAATATGTCAGGCCCAAGAAATAATCAATACTCCAGGACGGTGGCCAAATATTTATGGTAGTTTTCTAAAAAGTGAATTTTTAGGATATTTAGCTCATAATTCTGAAACAGAAAAAAGAAAGATCCAAGCAGATACAGCTAAACAAAAAATAACAAATTTAAATATCTGTAACATTTGCTATCTGAACGAATATAGTTGTGACTATCAGAAACTCTTTTATGACATATTAGACAAAGATAAACCACTATATTTAGATTCATATTTTTATAAATTACCAGAACCTTACAATATGTTATGGAGCCAAGAATTTAAAAAGGCTTATCCTGACGATAAAACTTTAGGAAGTCGCATACAATTTGCCTACGAAAAATTAACACAAGCATGTCAATATATCGACCTACATAAACAAAATAAAAAAATATAAACAATCTCTTTGTTGCGAAAAATCTGATTTGATTATTCAGCAATGGGGATGCTCAACTTCTAAAGAAACCTGTAATTGTTCTGCAAAAGATAAAAAGAAAAAATTCTTCAGAAAAATAAACAAAAAATATTTTAATCCTAACAAAAGAACCTTTAGAAAAAGAAATAATTATTCAAATAATAAAAATAAAAATAATAGATGTTGGAACTGTAAAAAAGAAGGACATTATGCCAATAAATGTCCACAACAAAATAAATTAAGCCATGTCACATCTGTGTCAATTATCAACGAACACGAATTAGAACCTATCTTCAATTTCTCAGACATCGAAACTGATGAAGAATTATATCAATTATAAAAAACAGAGAACACTTTGATAGAAATGATTAATTCAGATAATGAAATAGACGAATATTTATATTCTGATTAGATGGATCAAAATACTCAAATCGATATATCTAATGATGATTCAATTGAATATGAAAGACATATTACCTTATCTGAAGAATCATATAATAAAATACGAAAAAGAAAGTTATCTTTAGGAACTAAAGACTGCTTTGATATGCCTGTATTCTTATGGAAGAGAACAATACATTATAGTATTAGACAAGGCGAACACCCTATAGATATAATCCAGACAGAAGACAACACTAAAATACCGCTCTATAATCAACAAATAAAAATACAGGATTTACAAAGAATAAAAAACCCCGAAAAATACAAACATATAATTTTTGGAGGCATCCAAATACTAATAAAAGCATATTTTAGAAAAGGAATAGATAGCCCAATTACAATCTGGATATACGATGATCTAATTATACATTCTAAAAAAGATGCTTTATTAGGAGTAATACAAGGAAATCTATGTTACCAAACCTTAATATTCAATTTACATCCAAACTATGCTATTAATATAAATGATAGACACATTGATCGCTCCCTAACTTTAAGACATAAATTAGATAGAGTGAAAATGAGAGAAGGCAGCGCTGTCTATAGTATAACCTATCAAGCAGCTTATGCTTACAGCAACCAACACAATACTGTAGCATTCAAAACGCACACAATACCCCTTCATCTAGACCCCATTTTTTCCCACATAGGACAAACTATTCAACCAGAAGAAATGAACGAATTAAACATTACATCACCATCACCCAACATACTTCTAAACTTTGATGAAGGAACAAGCACAAGCCAAACATTTCCAAAACTCACATATTTAGAAGATAATAACTCATTGACAATAACACCAAGAAAATCCTTAGATCATTACAAACTCACACTTCACAGACCAAGCCTCGACATAAAAGAACATAACAATAACCAATTATTGGTTCTAGGATATTACATCACTCCAGATAATAAATGCAAAATACTTCTAGATACAGGATCCCACAAATCACATATAGATCAAAACTTAATTTCACAAAACCTAAAAATCTTAAAAGATAAACCGTACATCTACCAAGATTATTTACAACAACAACATGTTTGTACTCACAAAGCAAATATTCTTTTCGGATTCTGGGATATAAATAATTCTAGAATAGATTTTCAACATACATTTTTAACAGATGACAAAAATTCTAATCGAATTTTAGTAGGAATGGATTTCCTACAACAGCATACCATAACATTTACATATAACTATGCTAACATAGATAATTATACCTTACCAAGAAATACGGTACCATAGCTACATTAAATTAGATCTATATGTTCCCACATATGAACTTATACCCGTACACGCTCTATGCGATACAGGAAGCGACATCACTGTATGCAAAAAATTTATAATTCCAGAACATATTCAACTCCATTCACAGACACTGCTCCTCCAAACATTTAATGGAAACACAACAATCAATCAGTATTGGCAAAATCAATTACTCCACCTTGAATCAACCTTAATAAAAATAGAAAAACTATGGTGCCTCATAGACGACGGTTCAGATATAATATTAGGAAATAACTTTTTTAAATCATTTTCATCATTTACACAAACAGAAAACTCAATAATCCTAGTTACACCTCAGGGCTACTCAATTAATTGTCCCATAATACCAAACCCAAATTCCTATCTAACTCAACCAACATTCCGCAGCCAATGTGGTGATTACCCAATAGACCAAAGTATGAAAAAGTCCTTTCCAAATCTATTTACAAACAAATTAAGCATAAATAGCATCAATTCATCCTCCTCCAAACTTGAACAACTTAGATCCTTTGCCAATTCCTTGTTCAAAACATTTTCAGAAAACCCACTTAAATTTTGGAATAATGATGAACCATTTGCATCCATAGAACCTATTAATCCTGCTCTTATTATTAGAGTAAAACTAATGAAATACACTTTAGAAGACAAAAACAAATTCCAAATACAAATTAAAGAATTATTAAATCTTAAATTAATAGAATCCAGTAAGAGCCCACATAGTAGTCCAACCTTTTTAGTTAAAAACCATGCTGAACAGGTTAGAGGAAAAGCAAGGTTAGTTATAAATTACAAAAAATTAAACGATAACACTAAATTTGACGGATATTATTTACCTAATAAAGAAGTATTAATTAATCTTATTAAAAATGCTAAATGGTTTTCTAAACTCGATTGTAAATCAGGATTCTGGCATATAAAAATGCACCCAGATAGCAAAGAATATACTGCAGGGACATTATCAATGGAATGTAATGCCATTTGGGTTAAAAAACGCACCCCAAATATTCCAAAGAAGGATGGATGATATATTTAAAGATCTATCTCATTTTTGTCTTATTTATGTTGACGATATTCTAATATTTAGTGAGAATATCACCGAACATTTAAAATATCTATCCATACTTGCTCAGAGAACGTAAAAACATGGAATTGTACTAAGTAAAAAGAAAGCTGTGTTTCTAGTTAACTCTATTGATTTCCTAGGACTCATCATTAATCAAGGATCTATTGAACTACAAGAACATATTCTAACAAAAATAAGTTATTTTAAACAAATCAATAATCAGAAAGATTTACAGCGCTTCTTAGGATGTGTTAATTATGCTGAAGCTTTTGTAAAAAATCTTGCCGAACTAAGAGCACCATTGCATAAAAAATTAAAGAAAAATTTGGCTTGGAATTGGAACAATGATGATACTAATGCCTTAAATCAAATTAAAGAAGTATGCATGAACCTACCAAAGTTACACTTACCAATGCAAGGTGATTATCTAATTATAGAAACTGATAGTACTGAAATATCATGGGGAGCTATCCTTAAAGCGAAAAGAGAAAAAATAGAATTATTATGTAGATATGCGTCCGGAACATACACCCAAACTGAACAAAATTATCATATCAATGAGAAAGAGTTATTAGCCATCAAAAAGGCAATTAAAAAATTTAAAATATTTCTAAATGAAACATTTTTAATACGAACAGATAATAAAACAGCTATTTCTTTTATAAAAGGAAAAATTGTTGACTCTCTACCTAATAAGAGACTCATTCGTTGGCAAAGTTGGTTTTCTGCCTATAGTTTTGATATAGAATATATAGAAGGAAGTAAAAATAATATGGCTGACGTTTTATCTTGTGAATTATGCAGGAAATAAGCATGGAAATAGAAAATATCGATGTATTATGCGAGAATGATGACAAACTCAGTCTCGAACTAAACACCTATTTAGAAACTGTGGATTTGCAAATATGGAAAATTGAATGCGAAATTTCCCTTGCCAGTAATGTACTCGTCGAATTAAGAAAGCTAAAGAGCTATCTTTGCGGAGAAAATATTGATAAAGAAATTCCTTCTCTCACAGAATTAAAAAAGATCAGAGATTTTGCAGATCTCTTAATTAGCAAAAATAAAGAATCTTCTATCATCAAAGATAACGAAACCTCAAAAGGTAAAAATGAAATTACAATGGCAGAAACCTCCTCTTCCCAAATTACTCCTACTTATTCCAAGGTACTCCAAGAAAGTTACAAGAAGGTTACTGATATCGCAGATGAATGGCAGCAATTATCATTATACGAAGAACGAATAAATCCTCAAATTTACTTTCATACTGCTGGAAGAACCCAAGTGGTATATATTTATGGAAATACCGATGTAAAATTAGTATCAGAATTATACAGATGCGGTCTAATCTGAATGATTTATCTAGAAGATGACAGTCTTCTCAGAGAATTACCCAAACCTATAATCGAAGCAAGCCGAAGCTTTTCATCAAATCTTAAAACATTGGAATTTATATTTAAAATTATATCAAACTTATCCAGATGGAGGAATCATCTCGCTCGTGCAGATTGGAATTAGCAGTGAACCTTTCACTCCTAAGTATAAGCCAGCTGAAATTATACATTCTCGATCGACAGCTGAAGATTTATACCAAATATGGCTAGAAACTAAGAAGATCGATGCAACCAACATCTGGGTATATCATTCTTCTGATAAATTATTCATTTACAGCCATAGTAAACAGCCGACGAAGAAGATACATGAAGTTCTTTATTTGAAATGGATTAATACACTTAAGAGAAATAATGCTGCAGTTAACAAAGAAGCAAAGAAATTATTTTGTGAGAAAATGCAAAGAGATAAGTCGCACAAATGCTCTTATTGTCAGAAAAAGGAAAGTATCGAAGAAATACGTATGAAATTACAAGCAGGAAGATTATAGTTATAATACAAGAAATACTTCCCAACGAAGATGATGAAGGTACGATTCCCACCAACAGCAGAGGTACAATTAAAGGGCCATTTCCAGCTCAAAAGATAGGCAGACGTACAACCCGTGAAAATTATGAGCTCTTTCCAGTTGTAAAGATTGAAGGTACAATTATTAGGGGCACTTTCCAGCTCTGAAGATCCAGAATTAGTGAGCAGAAATTATGTAATTCTATGCCTATATATAGGAACTCTTGCTATTGTAATGTTCTCATCTCTGAACTCCCTCTCCATTTCTCTTCTATTGTAATGTGTGCAAGCCTCTGCGGCTAAATATCTTCTTCCTGGTGTCTATGTCTGTAAGTTTATTTTAATATATGTCATGTTATGCTTCCGTTATCTTATGAAACTGAATGCTTATTATCATTGCTTTTATTCTCTTAGGTACGCTTTAAGGTAGGAAACGAATTAAAGCTGTGTTCTGCGTTTTTGAAGTGGTTATAGAGGGGAGTGGTCTGTTTGTTCGAACCCTTGTCATCTTTAGAAAGCCACAAGGATGAATATAACATGAACCGAAAACGTACGGATCAAACCCTAAGAGAAGAACAGTAATAATAATATCAGGTCAGTATTATAAAATAATAGGAAGCGTAATGGGCCCTTATTAAGATAATTTTATAGATTATAGATACAGGAAGATTTTACATATAATGGAAAAGAATAATATAGGAACATATAAAATTAATAAGAGAAAAGCAAAAATGATTTTTAATATTTTTATGATTTTTATAATTTTTTAATTATTAAAATAGTAAAAGTTAGGTCAAAAATGAAAATTTTATAAAAGTCCTAATTTTAATTTTCTTAGACTCCCTTGACATCAGAGAAGCCTCAAAACCAATTTGGTGAAATTTTGAAATGTATTTTGGGTTTTATGAATTTTTTTAATTTTTAAAATAACATGTGACTTAATTAATTCATTTAATGGGTTAAATTAACTCCAATTGACTTGAATTTTTTATGTGAGGTTCTCTGCATGCTAAGTGATAATGGATTTTTAAGTGATTTTGATGTGTGGTTACTTCTAATTAATTAAATTTTAGTTTTGAGTGTTTAGGCTAATTAGGGTTATTTTTAAGGAATTAAATCAAACCATAATCTTCCTAGGGTCCTCTAGTCATAAACTACCTCCCCTAATTTTTCTAGAATTTTCTAAGTAACATGCAAATTATTGGAATTAAAATACCAAAACAGACACATAAACTTGAACAATAGATAACTTGCCATAGAGATGGCCTCTGGCCTTGGAAAATTCAGGGAAGGTTCCCAAGATCATAGGCTACAAAAGCCCTATAATCTCATGCTATGGTGAATTGTATGCATGGGTGGAGAATTAAAATACTCAAATCCGTGAATAATTAATTAAAAATTAAATATTCATTAAAATAACTTAATTATTTTTCCACAATGCTCTCCTCTGTTCACTGAGCAAGAGGATATTTTTAGTTTATTTTTATGATTTTTTCTATGCAAAGATATGCATTTTTAAAGTTTAGGGTAATTAAATAAATCGAAAATACCCTATTTATTTACTTATCCATGCGGCGCCAACTCAACATCGTCCGGGTCGAAGCTCCATGCGGCGCACTCCTATTTGACGCCGCCATCTGACTTGGAAGCCATGCGGCCCGTGGTTCCGCTCCATCTCCTCGTCCGCCTTGATCACCGCCGTCCATTGGATACACGCGTGAATAGATGGCATCCGTTCATCGCCAACAGGCGCCCTAACCCGAGAACTTCCACCTTCTAGACTTAATATCTTTTTTGATACTCAACCAAATTACATGATCTTAGGCTCAATGAACTTGTTTCAACAAGAAGAATACATCTATATGGCTATGATGTTATGAAATTAACTTAAACAAAATGGAGAACTCATAGAAGCTCGGGAGGAGGAAGAGGTCCATACCTTGGCTCTAAGAAGTGAAGCTTCAATCAGAGAGGCTCGACACATTCTTTGGAGTCCAGGGGAGCCGGGGATGAAGCCTGGAACTGTGGTGAAATGCCTAGGTATGATTTCCACCAAACCCGATTTCAAACTTTGGTCTCCATCACAAATGGGTGGCCTGGTGAGGGGGCTTCCACTGGGGAACTTCTTCTCTTGGTCTGGCGAAGGTGTAGGGTTGATCAATTTGAGGTTTTGGCCACTGTGGTGAAGTGTCCTGTTTTGGGGTGGATTTTGGATTGAGAAATTGAGCTCTGTTAATGAAGATTAGGGCAGGGAAGCAGTGGGGATTGAGTTCTCTATGCTAGGAGAAGGGTTTTGGAGTGAATTGGGCAGAGTTTCACTAATGTTGGTTTTAGCACCTTCTTTGGTCGTGAGGGAGGTGAGTTTAAATAGCCATGGCCATGGCTGATTTCAGGGAGGTTTGGAGACTGGGATATGCTGCCTAGGGGAGGAGAAGAACAACTACAATGGCCATTTGGGTTGGGACAGCTCAGCAGGTAGATTTTAAAATTTTGAATTCAAGTGAGGCTCTCAGCCTGGTGTTTTCTAGCGAGCCAGGTGGTGGTCCGGCCAGCGTCAAGTCACCCTCATGGTCAGTGAGGTCAGGGTTTGAGGTTTGTGAGTTCAATTGGCTGCTGCCATTTGTAAAGATGTTGATTTAAATGGCATGGTGGAAGGGTTCATTTTGGGTTAAAATGGCCAAGTCATGCTTTTGGGTTTTGTGCACCCTTCAAGATGGCTTTGGGCTGATGGGGAATCAGTTGGGTCAGCTAGGAAAGGGTGGTGAAGTCCCCATTCATGAATATTTGGATTAATCATGGATTAAGGTGAAGCATTAAAAGGGTTAAAACATTTTAAGGTGGTTTAAAAGAGGCTCCTCCTTTTGCAATTAATGGTATGGAGATGTGTAAAGTGGCTCCCAAGGCTTGCATATAGCTTGTGCATGGCTCAATGGCTCCATGTGGCTTGGGGCAAAGCTTGGTCAATTTTATGGAAAAGGATTTTTGAAATTTTGGGTATTTTGATGGAAAATTTTCATGAGGCCATATTTGGTTTGATTAAATGATGAAATAAAACTTAGGTGATGATTTTATTAAAGGGATGACAAATGAAAATGCCATGTGGGCTTTAGGATAAATTTTGGGCTTTTGAAATTGTTTTGGATGGGCTTTAGAAATGTCTTAAAGAGGTGGGCTTTTAGGTTTTAAAATAGACTTTTGGATAAAAAATTGGTAAAAGGTTGTGCCAAATAAATGTTGCAATTGGTTTAAGAATGTGCCATGAGTGATTTGGAACACGTTTTGGGTAATTTGGAGTTGAATTGGATTTAATTTTGGTCTTTTAGTAATAGGGTCAAAGTGGGTCAAATTAGGCTAATTTGGGTTAAGGTTGGGCTAAAGTTGGTTTTGATGTAAAATTAATATTGCAAAATGTTTATGGAGGTGTAAAAAAAGTTTCAATTTTGATTGGGTCTTGATTTTGGGATTTGGGCTTGTTTGGGTTCATGGTTGGTTTAGTCCAATTTGGAGAATTTTGGTTTAGTTGGGTTTGGGTGGAGTTTGGGTCCAAATATTAGGTAAATTAAGTTAAAGTTTTGTTTGTGGGGATGTTAGGAAGGTTTCAAAACAAATTTGGGAAAAATTGGGTGACATTTGGGTTGAATTTGGGATGGATTGGGTTTGTTGGTCATTTTGGGCCTTAAGGGCTAATTTGGAATTTTTGATCAAATTGGGTTAACTTGAAAAACTTGGGGTATGTGATAGTTGAACAAAATGATGTGGAGAATATTTTGGAATTTTATGGAATTTTTTGAGAATATTTTGGAATTTTTGGATTTTTGAGCCAAAAAGGGTATTTTAGTAATTTTGGGGAAAGTTTAGGGGTCGGGAGTCAAAAATTGAAATTTTGGCAAAAATTGAAATTTCGGCAAAAATGAAGATTGATTAGATATGAGTAAAATGAAACTATTTTGGTTGAGCCATGAAGCCATATTAAGCTCACAAAAGCCATGAGAGGACTCATTTTAGGCACTCAATATGTTGTTTCTAACCCTCTTAACCAGGGGCTTAGGGGTTAAGGCCCATCCATATGAGTTTCCTACATGAGTCAGGAAGCCAAGTTGGGTAAGAGTGGTTTTAGGGTTTAGAATGTGTGTGGAAGTGTGGTGTGTGTAAGTTGAACATCACTAAGACCAGGCCACCCAGGGTTGTCCTAAGGCTTGATCATCTTATAGTAATTCATCCTTGAACCTCCACATTTGATTTTTAACCTTCTCAGGTGGCTTGGAGGTTTATGATCATCTATGGTGTTCAAGAAGAGTTAAGAAGTGTTTGAATTTCTGAGTGGTGGGTTCCATTTCTAGTCCTCTAGGATAGTCAAAGGGAAAACCTATGGCTAGATCCTAAGCACTAAGAAGAGAAAAGACCTCACCAAAAATGAGGTCAACATGGGGATTTCAGTCTATCACTCTAAAAACTCTAATTCTACGCCCACCAAAATATATTTCCCTATTTATTTGCACCCAACCCCCATTAACTACATCACTCATTCATGGACATTGAATGTGATCTTCACTTTTGTTGTGGAACTCATAATCCTTTCGAAACATATGTTTCATAATAAGTTTTAACAATTTAATTGACCAGATCAAAAAATAAATGAAGTACGAAGTGAAAGGTCATCACACATTCTCCATAATGAATCAGCACATCATTTCCATATCACAACATCAACATATCACATGAAAAGGAGTAAGACAAAGAAATCTACTCAAGACTCACGAGGAAAAGATGACAAAAAATGGATTTTATATATAAAAGCAACGTCATACAAACAGAGTAAAGAAAATACAACTTATCTCAAAATCTTCCCCAAGCGAATCTCAAGGAATTCCTTTCACTCCTCTTCTATTTCACAACAACACATAATTCTCTCTTTAGATAGGTAAGGAAGAAGAAATCTTTCACTTTTCCTTTCCACCTACACTCCTTAGAAGAGAACACACACAAACCCTAGATTCTCTCTAATGGCTCTTTACACAAGAACACTCACTCTCTTCACTCACCCACTCAAAAGAATCTCTCCCCCTCTTAATTTTTTGCTCTAAAATAGTTTAAATTTGTATGTAACTAATTTCCCAAGAGTTTCGTTAAACACCCCTCCAAAATTCAGCCAAATACATTAAATCTGGAATTAAATTGGGATAGGGTGCGGTCCAGCTTAGGATAGGGCGCCGTTCAGTGCAATTTTATGAAAAATAGCCCAAACCCTCTGTAAACGGAAGCGGTCAGGCGTTGGTAGCTCCGCCGTCCAGCACTGCAGATCAAAAAGTGCATTTTGCCTCATTTTGCTCCAAATTTGCTCCTTTTTGCTTCCTTTTGCTCCAAAGGCCTAAAATCATTGTACTTGCATGAAATCATGAAAAATACCCTTCTTTAAAGTGCAATATTATCAAAAATAGGTATGAAATAGACATTAAAATGCTATCAAATTTTTAATGGATCACACCTCAATTATATTTTGGAAGTTAAAATATTTAACGTTTGGGGATTAGATTTCATGGGACCATTTGAACCATCTTTCAGAAATTTATATATATTGTTAGTAGTAGACTGTGTGTCTAAATGGATAGAAGCTGTTGTTTTACTTCGATGTGATGCTTAAAGTATTGAAAAGTTCTTAAACATGAATATATTTTACAGATTTGGAATGCCAAGGTTTATCATAACTGATGAGTGAATTCATTTCAAAAATGCGTTATTTGAAAAATTATTAAACAAATATTGTATCTATCATCAAATTTCTACTGCTTATCATCCTCAGACAAGCGATTTGACTGAAGTTTCCAATTGAGAAATCAAAAGAATTCTTGAAAAATCTATAAATCTATAAACTCAAGAATGCGTTATTGGTCAATCAAACTTGATTTTTCTTTGTGGGCTTATAGAACTGCATACAAAACTCCTATAGGAATGTCTCCATTTTGGTGAATATATGGGAATACTTGTCATTTACCAATGGAACATGAGCATAAAGCTTATTGGGCTATTAAAAAATTTAACTATACTTTGAAGAATGTTGGTAAGAAGAGATTATTACAATTAAATGAGTTGGAAGAGATAAAGAATGAGTCTTATGAGAATGTTAAGATTTATAAAGATAAGATTGAAAAGTGGGATGATCGGAAGATTCTTACTAAAACTTTTGAGCCAGGACAAAAAGTTCTATTTTATAATGCATGATTGAAGTTATTTTCAAGTAAACTTAAGTCAAGGTGGATAGGTCCATTTATTGTGGTAAAAGTTTATCTCTATGGAGCAGTGGATATTAAGGATCCGAAAACCTTGAAATTCTTCAGAGTGAATAGTCATAGCTTAAACCTTATTTTTTAGGGGATCAGACTAAATTGAATGATGTTTTGATGTTGGGTCATCCAGAATAAGCACTGGATACGTCGGGCAGACAATGTAAAACCAAGCGTTATGTGGGAGGCAACCCATAGTAATCGGTGTTCTTTTGTTTTGATTGTTGTTATTGTGTTTTTTTATTGTGATAGTATTTCAAACTTTTTGGTGGTAAATTTAAGAATTTGAATGATGCCTTAGATGTGTACGAATGAGTATTTGGACGTTAAGCTGACCTGTGCTAAATTGAGCACTGGCGCCTAAGCGCCCAAAACTGGTGCTTAAGCGCCTTAAAAACGTGCCTAAATGATGTTGTAGAAGAATTAAATGTGGGAAAGTGGTCTTGAACGTTATTTGGTGGTTTTTAGACTTGAAGTGGATATAGCTCTATTAAAGTCTATAAATAGCATGAAATTGAAGAGAGAACTTGCCCTTTTTAGAAAATTTTCATTCTTAAGTCCAAGTGAAGGAAGATTAGAGTTTTAGGGAGTGATAAGATAGTAAAAATATCTTCTTGAGAGAATGATTTGAAGAAAAAGGTGGAAGCTGTCAAGAAGAAGTTTGTAAGTCAAAGTACTTAAGAGTTATATAACAAATTCCTAGGCGTTAGTAATGAAGGAATAATAGATAAGATTGCGAAAATTGAGGCTGATGTGGCTTCAATTGAGGCAAAGGAAAATGAAACTAACACACATTTATCGCATATTGGTTGGCAACTTAAAATGCAATTCAGTCATTCAAGTTATATTAAAGAAGCGAATAAGGCGATGTATATGAAAAACATGTGGATTTAAGAGGTTTCTATTAGAGTTCTTTATCATCGTCCGTTTCATCAAATCTATGCACCAAATGGTTCAGAAGGAACAACTGAAGGTCAATGATATATTCCACCAAATGAAGAATGGAATTAAGTTCTTTATTTAGATTGTTTGTTTAGTTTGGTTGTGTTTGTTTGCTTTTGTGATTGTGTGTGTTTTTGTAATGCATTTATGAAAGTTTGCCTTTTTTTGGTGTTGAATTTAAATGTTATCTTATCCAAAACTTTCTGGAGTGGATATTAGAAATGTGAAGTGTTTGTACTTGTTGAATATATCTTAATAAAAGTGTTGTGTTTGTGTGAAAATATTCGTGTTATTATGATCGAATCTAAGTTGTGAAGACTTGAGATTTTTTTAAAAAAAAAGAGAGAAGAGGGGAAGAAATTTTAATTATGAATTATTTAAGACCATGTGAGTGTGGTTAACTTGGGATGTAGTGCATTTGAATCAGAATTTGGAAATATCAAAATTTGTGCACTGGCGCCTAAGCGCTAAAATCCGCGCTTAAGATCTGTGATCCCCGACGAATATTTATCCTCACGATTTTCACTTTATATTTCTCTCCAATGAAATTATCTCTTTCTTTATGACGGTGCCAAAAACTTGACTCAGAAGCAAATAAGAAATATATTTTAATTATTATAATATGGGATATTACGCAAGTATACGTATTGTTTATCAAGTAATATAGGACTTTTTGATTAAGCCCCGAGATATCGAACCCACAGGGAAATGTCTTAAATTTTAATGAAATAAGAAAAATAACTTTTTACTTTTAAAAATGATTTTGTAAATTATGTTTTAAGATGTAATGTTTTTCAAATTTTTTTTTTGGCATTTTCTAAATAAAAAGTAAAGCAAACAACTAAAGTTAACATAACTATAAAATAGTATGAAAGCAAATTAGAATAAAATATCTTTTTGCTCTTTCAATGAATCAGTAATAAATATGAAATTTCGTTGTCGATATATCTAAAATGTATTGTGCCAAATAGAAGCAATTATATTCTTTACTCTTACTTGGTTCTATAAAGAACATTAGTTAATTTGATTCTTTGAAATAATGTAGATGGGTTAGGCAAGGAAGATACTTGCTCTCACTCTAGAGTTCCCTCAATTCTCTACACTTGGGGGCTAACATCACATAACAATGTTTTTCACATCAAACCAAATTAGGGGGCATTAGCCTGTCACTCTAAAGTTTTCTAATTTTACTCACCATTAAAACATATCTTCCTATTTATTTGCACCGAACCATATGGACTACAATTTTCATCCATACAATTGCATGTGATTCTTTCCAATTGTTTATTGAGGAAATACCGTAATGGATCTTACATAGTCTCCCAATAAATTTTAATATCTTAATTGGCAAAATCAAGAGGTAAATGAAGTGTAAGGTAGTGAATCATCACATCTTCTTCCAACATTGAAATTACGTACTTCACACAACTTCCTTCCATAATTTAATTACTTCATCATTTAAAAGGAAAAAGATAAAGAAAACTACTCATAATCCATGGAGAAAACACAATCACAACTTGATTTGAAAGTAGAAATCATAGTGAAAACACAACAAGTCTTACTTCAAAACCAAATGTAAAACAAAGATAAATACTTATCTGAAAATCCTCTCCACAAGACTCTTGAAGTTCCTTTAAAACTTTGCTTTCCCCTTACAAGACACAATAGAGGTTGGTGCCCAACTCTGTTGATCCAAATCTCTATTGTACTTTTAATAAAAACTAGATACAAATGATAATAAAAGTGGATGAAGTGGAAATGTTTGCTCTCAATAATTCTCTAACATAAACTTTACTCTTAACACTAATCACACACTCCAACAACAACCCTTTTTCTGATCTACAAGTCTTCTTTTTAAAATTTTCCAAAAGGTGCCTTGGTGTCTCTTCAAATCATGTCCAGATTCAAAGTATCCACCAAAGAATGCATCTCTTCATTCAAATCTACCGTATAAAAGAAGTTAAGGAAGTTTAAACCAAAAGTTGCATCAAACAACCCCTTGAAAATGGCACCAAATTTGAGTTAATTCGTATTTTTAACTGTGGCGCCTATGCGCCAAGGGTCCGGCGCTTAGGCGCTAGAAGCCAATTTTTTAATTCTTCAATATTTTTCCAAATATGATCCTCTTTTGTTCCTTTCATCATGGTCAGTCATTTTAATCATACCTACAAGAAAAACACAAATATACCTTCTATTAAAGTGTAATATCATAAAAAATAGGTATAAAAATGCATTTAAAAACACTATATATTTTAGGTGTATCAAAATCACCCAAACTTAAAATGTTACTTGTCCTCAATTGACACTTAATCACATAGAAAATTTTAACATTTAAATTATGTAAATGAGTTTCTTTATAAAGGTTTCAAAATTTTGTTCTAGAAATGAAATAGTCCAATTTTTAAAAAAAATTTAGTAAATGAGACCAACTTAAAGTTTAGAAATTTCTTAAGTACAGGATAATGAAAAATATTAGTTCCTATCTAATTCAGAAGTACCTGTAGATTTTTCAAAATATAGGATTCAAACATTTCATCTTTATCTCTTAAAAATATTGATTTGGAAATAATTTTACTTACTATATTATAACCTTAAGATTTAAATTTTCTCAAAACTTATATTTTAAACTTTAGGTATGGAACCCATTTTTTTATTAGGCCCTTAAATCCTCAAACTTCTCCATCCTTTTTACATACTATTATTTTTTTTCTTTTTCTTTTTCTTTTTATTTTTCTTCTCGTTTTCTTCTTTCTTTTCTTTTTCTTCTTAAGACAATGATTACTGTATCTGGATAGGCTTTTAACGATTTTGAATTCTACCCTTTCATTTACAATAAAGGTCTGATATATATCTTTCACTTAAAAATCATAATAATAGTGTTGAAAATTATTTTTCAATAAAAGAAATTTAGGCTTTGAAAAACAAAAGTCAAATCTTCTATTTATTAAAAAATACAACACTTCTTACTAAAGATAGTTTAACTATATTCAACATTTCTTTACTAAGAAAATTTTAACTTCAAAATTTTCATCATTACTATAAATTTTAACTAAATTCTCTTACTTATTTCTATATTTAAAATTTTGCTTCCCTAATATAACTTCATATACATAATTATTTTCAATCAAAAATCAAATTTTATTTAAGTATTCTTGAGAACAAATAAAATTTTAGTTTTTTAAAATTTGTTTTTAAATTCCCCCCCCCCAAACTTTAATTTTTAACTCGGATAAAACATTTAAGCATAAACATGATACAGGGGTAAGAATTAAAAAACTAGAATAACATGCTTGCAGTAATTTTCATATCCTAAATATGCAGGTATAACAATTTAAAAACAGAGAGAAAACATTTGATCTAATTATGTTTTTTAGTTTTTCATAAAATAGAAATTTCAATGGACTTCTACAGTAGTGGAGATTTTTAAAGTAAATACACACCAACATAAATCACAGCATACTAGAAAATAAATGGTAGCAAATTTTGAAAAGTTTAAACATGCTATATAAATAGTGGTTTCTAATAGTGTTTTAAATTTTCCTAATATTTATAGGAATTAAATTAGACACTACTAAAAACTCAAACATTAGAAACATATAAAAACATTTACACCACATACACATCACATATTACAACATAAAACATCTGAATGTGCATAAAAGAAATAGTCTAATTATAACCTACACTACATCAGAGTTCATATCAAAATACATCACATCACATATGAGAACATCGAAATAAAGCATCACAACGCATAACAAAATCACAACACAACATCATAATCTCAACATAACAATCTTGATCATCATCCTCATCATCATTATCTTCATTCTAATCTCTGGATGACACATAAGGTATACAAAAAGGATGAGGGGGCATCTCAACACTGTGATCACCTCTAATCACTCTGTCCATGTACTGCTGATAATTCTCCCCATATTAATCATGTTTTACAATATACCTTTCAATATTTTTAATCTTACCATCCATATCTCTAATATGCTCTCTGGTAAGACTCACCTTCTTCAAAATTTCTATAATAATCCAGTCTGTGAATCAATTGAAGATGATGCATGTGAAGTAGAAGCACGAGAAGAAGAAGCAGCAGAAGTAGAAGCACTGAAGGCTCTAACATATCCTCCTTTCTAGCCAAATACTGAATGTACAGTGTAAGTGTTCATATTTACACTGATAATAGGTATAAGTTGCTGAGGAACCTTTTCCCATATTTCAGACTTAACACCAGACTGCTCACAAAGTGAATAAATCAGTGAAGGAAATCCTATACTTGCTCTAGTAGCAGCTCTGGTACAGTTCAAAATATAATAAAAAATAATAGCTCCAATATCTAAAGGCTTTTCCGGCTGAATACAATGGTTCAGAACAGCTCTCTCACTTGTAACTTCACTGACATGACCTGAAGATAGAAGCTCAGATGAGATAAAGTAATGCCATGCCTTTGAGGTGGCATTCAACTTAGAGGCTGAAAAATTCACTCTTTTGTCATTTGTTATCTTCCATAAACCTCTTCCATTAGTAAGAAAGGCCATAATCTCATCTAACTCTCCTTTAGAAGGATGATAATTAGCATAAAAACAAAACATTGCATGAGGTAATCGGTAAAAAGTATTAATTACCGAAAATAAAAAATCCACTTGTTGTCCCCTAATAATCACCAAATTGTCTTATGCTGCTGGCAAGTTAGCATAGAACTCTCTTACCATCGAAACAACTGCAACACCGGAGAAGTAACAATATCTTTCCCAATTCCTTCTAGTAATCATCTCCTCAATATCTCCTCCTAGCTAGCTAAAAACTCATTCAGGAATCAACTTCCTCGATGCGAATGCATCAACGTAACGATTCTCTGCTCTAGAACTGAAAAATTTGTCGGAATCAAATTTCACTTTTTCTTTCGAGCGTTTTAACTTTGGATCTATCTCTAAAAATTCATAAAAAATTCACCATAAATTCCAAAATCAAACTAAACTTGTTAACTCAAATTCCAACGACAAACTCCACTAAATCCAAGCAATTTCTCATGCTTTTCTAAAATTTTCACCATGAATAGTGATTTTCAGATATTTCTGTAATGTACTCAAAATACATGGTGAAAATAAAAAATTTTTACTTAGGAGTAGTGATCATACTTGAAGGAGTTCAAATCTAACAAATTTTGACGAAATCAGCTCTAAAATGATCCAAATATTGATGCCCTAAGCTCTTATTTCACGAAATCGAGAGGTTGAAGGTGATGGGGGCGTTAAAAATGGCAAATTTTGGGTTTTTAACTGCCGAAAATTAGTTTTCGCAAAGCGGCACCTATGCGCGAGGCATACGACGCTTAGCCGCAAAATCTATCACTTATGCGCCGTCGGTTTGTCGCTTAGGCGCCAGTGCCCAAATTTTGACAATTAAATTAATTTCACCAAAAATCCGAGTTAATTACCTTTAATCTCTTCAAATAGTTATTTCTCCCCATAAACCCTTATAATACTCCAAATGTACACTTTAATTCCAATGATTCCACACAAATTTCACACAATCACAAACTTATATTACTTAAATATCAGATTACACTTAATACAAACTACAAATTTCTATCCAACACTTTGGATGAAATTCCTAATACATAAGTTCAAACACATGTAATTCAAACACAAACTTAGATCATTAAGATGTAACAAACACATGTAAAGTACAACAAACATAAACATTAAAGAAAACACAATTAAAACATTAAACACACATAACTAAACCACAAGACTACACATAATTTAATTCCAATCTCTGTTAAGCGAAATATATCCAAACCATCATTAGTTCCACTTGACCCATCTAGAATGTAAATCTGATAAGGGAGATGTTGACCTCACTTTTGTGACAATCATTCACCAAACACCTTGAGAAAGGAAGTCTACCTACATTGACCTCATAAAAACAATAAACCCTAAGACTTAGGGTGAAACCTTGACAAAATCTTCTTGACCATAAAATTGACCTTAAAGACAAATGTTCTCATGATCACAATGACATTGGTCAAAATCAACAAAATTTTAATTCAAAAGTCACCACATTGACCTTTGATATAGTCTAAACCCTAAATTGGGTCAACATGACCTATTTAGATCCCAAAATGACAAAATGATAAATATTGTGATCAAATAGACCATGACAAGGTTGAAACAGTTACATTAGACATCCAGAAACTAAAATTGACCAATCTAGGTTAACTTGGGTCAATCGAGGTCAACATTGGTCAACCATGATCAACACTTATCAATTTTGGTCAAAACACAAAATTTTGAGCAAAAATGATAAAAAAAATGATAAAATTGACAAAAATGATAAAAATGAAATAAAAATGACAAAATTAATCAAATAATTAATTTTAAAATTATTTTGATTAATTAAATTGACTAATAATTTAATTTACAATATTTTAATTAATACTATAATTAATTAAAATAAAAGTTAAATTAAAAGTCATAAAATGACAAGATACACCAAAATGAAAAAAAAATGACAAAATTAATCAAATAATTAATTTTAAAATTATTTTGATTAATTATTTGACTAATAATTTAATTTTTAAAATTTTAATTAATGACATAATTAATTAAAATGAAAATTTAAATTAAAAGCCATAAAAATGATAAAATGCACAATTTGATTAAAAATAATGGAATTAATCAAATAATTAATTCCAAAATTATTTTTGATTAATTAGTTGACTAATAATTTAATTTTTATATTTTAATTAATGACATAATTAATCAAAATAAAAATTAAATTAAAAAGTCATGACATAAGATAAAAATCCAATTTTGAATCTAAACGACATAAAATTAATCAAATAATTAAATCAAAAATTATTTGAATTAATAATTTGATTAATAAAATAATTTCCAATATTTTTAATTAATGACATAATTAATTAAAAAGGAAATTAAATAAAAAAGACATAAAAAGGACATTTAATCCATAAAACCAATTATGACATAATAATTGCTTTTCAAAAATTCTAAGCCCCTTATGACAGCTTGGGTGACATCAAATGGCTTAGACACAACCCATATTAGCCATTAAAAATAAAATAACTTATTGGATAACTCATGACATGCCATGTTTAACCATGGTTAAAACATATAATGATGCCTTCATCATTAAGAAAAAATGAGGCGTCATCTCCTCATCCAACCTTAAGAGAACATTTGATGATTCATCAATCACCTCTAACCCTAGCTAATAAGAGAGGGAGAAGCTTGGATCATCCATACCTCATAAGATGAGCTCATAAATCCAAATTTTTGAAAAATTAAATAAAATAGGAATTATGTGTCATCCTCTCACCAATCTTTAAATGAAATGTTGAATGAAGAATGACTTACTCCCTTTGAGTCACAACAAGCCTCCTCTCTACCTAATAGAATGAAACATAGCAATGAAAAACTCATCATGAAAATTTGAGAGCAATTATGGCTAAGACATGGGAATGAGGGAAAATTTGCTTATGTGTCATCCTACCACTCAATTCATGGGAGGTGCTAAATGAATTACATGGGGGAGACTGATCCAAGGCATTCTCCTACAGCTATGTCCACCTCCCAAGCTCTCCAATGAAGGAAGCCATGGGAAAATCCAAGCAAGCACCACCCTTCCTTACCATGGTTAAGTTCATGATGATTAAGCATGGAAATGGCCAATCTATCACTATCAAAGCTGAAATTTCATCTTGAAAACATTTATGGATGAGTTAGAAACTCCCCCAAGTGATTCTAACCAGCTCAAACCCATCCATAGCCATTGTCATGGCTATAAAAATCCCTTAACCGAAAACACTAAGAGAGGAGAAAAAAATTCTTAGAGACTTATAGGCTGCCCAAATCCTCTTGCTCCCAAGACCAAAAATCTTGCTTAGAGCCTAAACAACAAGCCTTAACCAAAATTTGACCCAATTAGCCATCCCATTGAGCCAATTTGATCAACCGAGCCTAAATCATGGATTAGGCCACCTTATTCAAATTTCTCACATAGACTCGATATAAATCCAAATTGAAGTGACAAAGAACTTCTCTGGGACCACTAAAGGTTGACCAACAAGTTTCATCAAGCTCAAGATCATTGTGGCCAAGGTATGGATTTTTTTATTTCAAAATAATTCATATAGTTGGAAAATCATGGACTAAACTAGTCCGGAAAATTATGATCACCATATAGATGTGATCTACATCTCCAGATGATTCCATAGGATCAAAAATCACTCAATTCCATGAAGAAATGAGTGAGATATTGACCCTAGAAGTTGGACGGTTCAGGAATTTTCTGAATTATTTGGATTAATCCATGGCCGCCCGATCCCGTGTTTTGGAACGGGCGGCCTAGATCCAACCACACACTATTCACTGTCCGGATCCACGCAGCGGATCTTCCTACCGTTCGACGGTACGAGGAAACGTGGCGGCCTCTGGTAATTCTGGAGCCATTTTAATTTCAAACAACCTTAAAATAATCGAAAATTCATATCTTTTTGCACAGATCTCCTAAAAAAAATAAAAATACCTCTGGAAAGCTCTTGAAGAGAAGAAAGTTATGAAATTAAAATCATAATTTTATTCTTTGTATATAATTTTTAAATAATTAAATACTATCTGGACAGAAAACTCTGAAACTTTGAGGGATTGATCTTTAGGTTTTTAGGGACCTTACATGATTTTTCTTAGGACAAAAAACTCTTTTAAGACTACTTTTTCTAATTTTCAAGACATTTTGTAATTATTGAAAAAGTAATTATAAAAAAAAGAAAATTAAGAAAAATAAGGTTGAAAATGACTAGAGAATATAGGGAGACTGACTTGGAACCTAAAAATAAATCTCTAGACCATTAAATAACTTTAAATGACATCTTTTGAATTAAGGGTTAAAATTTATTAAAATTTAATAATTTAAACCCTTAAAAACACCTTTTTCACCCAAATTGAACTATCCTTCCATAGATCAAATCAAAATTGAAATTGAACTCTAAAAAGACATGTTTTAACGATAGAAAAATTCAAAATGACAATTTTCTCCTTTAGGGTTACAACAACAACAACAACAAGAACAACGAAGCCTTAATCCCACTAAGTGGGGTCGACAAATATTTCTTATATTCAGGCCATACAGCGCGTCGCTTCCAAGGGATGCCCTAGCACTTACAGAATGATCAAAAATAGGAAATTTTAAATTTACAATTCAAACCCTAAACTTAGCTTCAAATGACATTTATGGTTGACCAAATCTCCTTTAGGGTTAAAAATAGTAAATTTTAAATTTACAATTCAAACCCTAAAACACCTTAAACCCTAAACTTATCTTCAAATGACATTTAGGGTTGACCAAATCTTAAGCATTTGGTCTGGTGGTGGCGATGGAAAGAAAATTAACGTCGTTGTGTTTGATGATGATGATGTCATCATGTCATCGCCATCCAATATATCATATCAATGTCAAGGAGTCGCCATCTAATATTAGCCTAGTTTTATTCGTATAAATCCTATGAAGGATTTAGAGATTTTTAGGACTAATAGTAGAAAAAGGTGTTTATGATAATTCTTATATGAGGATATCCTAGAATAACGTATTCTAGAATTTTCATATTAAGAAAATCATGGTAAACCAGAGATTTCTGTTTTGGGTTCTTTTAGATCTCCTATAGAGGTAAGCCTCCATAGTTAATTACATCTTAAACAATTCTCGATTGTTTAAGAAAACTTCTGATTAATGTTAATCATTTGTTTTCTAAAAGTTTATTTTAAGGAGAGATGTACCCACTATCACTCCCAAATGTCGTTATATCATGTTATTAAATACTTTAGGTATTATATCTAACCTAAAGGTTTTGGTTTTGTTGTCATGTCGTTGTTGTGTTGAAAAATTTCAGGTTATATATCTAACCTAAAAGTTTTGTTTTGTTGTCAATGTTGTTGTCTTGTTGAAAAGTTTCAGGTTATATGTCTAACCTAAAAGTTTTGTTTTATTTTCAATGTTGTTGTCTTGTTGAAAAGTTTCAGGTTATATGTCTAACCTAAAAGTTTTGTTTTGTTTTGTTGCTAATATTCCGTCGTCGGCGTCCTGCAAAACAGAGTTAGCACACCCTATAACATGCAAAGAAAATCTAAACGGATTTCTTGTCTTCATCCTGCGAAGAAAATATCGTCAGAAATAATATCACAGAATATTTTTTATTTTTTTTTTGAATGTCAAGTTATTTTGAAATGTCAACTTCATGCTAATCATGTTGTTTTTGAAATGTCAAATTTTCGTTGATTATGTCAACATCAGATTTATGTCGGTTATGTCAATTTTAGAATGTCGAATTATGTCGGTCTTGATCTGAAATGTTGAATTGATCGTGAGTTTGAACTTAAATTTTGGGTTCGTGTTTATTCTTGAATTCATGTCTATCGAAAGATTTAAAGTTAAATTCAATACTAATTGAACTAACTTGGGTTCATGTCTGGTTGAACCAAAGTTAAATTTAATGTTGATTGAACTTAATTAACTCGAGTTCAAGTGTGTTTGAACTTAAGTTAAAAGGTTTGGTTTTGGATGGACTTAATTAAATTTTAAACCTTGTTTAAATAGGATTTAAAGGTTAATCAAGCCTAATAAATTAGACTTAATTAGAATTATAGACCATTCAAATCCATTTTAGGTAAGGTTTAAGTCTTAATCAAGTCTATTTTGTCGGACTTGGATTGTCTTAAGTTCATTAGGGGTTGAACTCAAGTTCAGTTTGATTTAAGTCTAATGTAGATTGGACTTAACTTTGGTTTGGGTTGAATTTAGGTTCAATGTGGATTGGACCTAAGATTTAGATTAACTTGAGTTCAAGTTGGGTTGGGTTTAGGTTAGGTTCAATGTGGGTTTAAGTTAGGTTCAATATGGATTGGACCTAAGATTTGGGTTAACTTGAGTTCAAGTTGGATTGAACTCGAGTTAGGTTATGTTTGAGTTTAAGTTAGGTTCAATATGGATTGGACCTAAGATTTGGGTTAACTTGAGTTCAGGTTAGGTTATGTTTGAGTTTAAGTTAGGTTCAATGTGGATTGAACCTAAGATTTGGGTTAACTTGAGTTCAAGTTGGATTGAATTCAAGTTGGGTTATGTTTGAGTTAGGTTCAATGTGGATTGAACCTAAAGTTTAGGTTAACTTGAGTTCAAGTTAGTTTGGACTCAAGTTAGGTTAGGTTTAGGTTTAGTCTTAGGTTCATGTCTGGGTTGAACTCTAGTGGGTTTGGTTTGACTTAAGTCTAATGTAGATTAGACTTAAGTTAGGTTTAGGTTTGATTTAGGTTCAGTGTAGATTGGATTTAAGTTTGACTTAGATCTAACTAAGTTTGGTTTGACATAAGTCTAAATGGGTTAGACTTAAGTCAGGTTTGATTTTTGTTAAACCTTGGTTAATTAAGGCTTAATGGTCTTATTAAGTCTAAGATTTAGACCTAATTAGGGTTTAGGTTTTATTAAACTTTAGTTAGTTAAGGTTTAATGGTTTTAATTAGGTCTAAGGGTTAGACCTAATTAGGGTTTAGGTTTTATTAAACCTTAGTTAGTTAAGGTTTAATGGTTTTAATTAGGTCTAAGGGTTAGACCTAATTAGGGTTCGAGTTTAGTTAAGCCTTAGTTAGTTAAGGCTTAGTGGTTTAATTAGGTCTAAGGGTTAGACCTAATTAGGGTTCGAGTTTAGTTAAGCCTTAGTTAGTTAAGGCTTAATGGTTTAATTAGGTCTAAGGGTTAGACCTAATTAGGGTTTAGGTTTGATTAAACCTTAGTTAGTTAAGGTTTAATGGTTTAATTAGGTCTAAGGGTTAGACATAATTAGGGTTTAAGTTTGATTAAACCTTAGTTAGTTAAGGTTTAATGGTTTAATTAGGTCTAAGGGTTAGACCTAATTAGGGTTTAAGTTTGATTAAACCTTAGTTAGTTAAGGTTTAATGGTTTAATTAGGTCTAATGGTTAGACCTAATTAGGGTTTAGGTTTGATTAAACCTTAGTTAGTTAAGGTTTAATGGTTTAATTAGGTTCAGGGTTAGACCTAATTAGGGTTTAGGTTTGATTAAACCTTAGTTAGTTAAGGTTTAATGGTTTAATTAGGTCTAAGGGTTAGACCTAATTAGGGTTTAAGTTTGATTAAACCTTAGTTAGTTAAGGTTTAATGGTTTAATTAGGTCTAAGGGTTAGACCTAATTAGGGTTTAGGTTTGATTAAACCTTAGTTAGTTAAGGTTTAATGGTTTAATTAGGTCTAAGGGTTAGACCTAATTAGGGTTTAGGTTTGATTAAACCTTAGTTAGTTAAGAGTTTAATGGTTTAATTAGGTCTAAGTGGTTAGACCTAATTAGGTTTAAGTTTTATTAAACCTTATGTTTAAGGAGGTTAATTAAGTTTAGTATGTCTTTAAACCTAATTAAGGGAGTTTAGTTTTGTGTTAATTAAGTTTAATATGTCCTTAATTAAAAAGAGTTTAATTTTTATTAAACCTAATTTAGGTAAGGTTTAATGGGTTAATTAAGTTTAGTGTGTCCTTAAACTTAATTAAAGGAGTTTAATTTTTATTAAACCTAATTTAGGTAAGGTTTAATGGGTTAATTAAGTTTAGTGTGTCTTTAAACATAATTAAAAGAGTTTAATTTTTATTAAACCTAATTTAGGTAAGGTTTAATGGGTTAATTAAGTTTAATGTGTCCTTAAACTTAATTAAAAGAGTTTAATTTTTATTAAACCTAATTTAGGTAAGGTTTAATGGGTTAATTAAGTTTAATATGTCCTTAAAATTAATTAAAGAAGTTTAATTTTTATTAAACCTAATTTAGGTAAGGTTTAATGGGTTAATTAAGTTTATTATGTCTTTAAACTTAATTAAAGAAGTTTAATTTTTATTAAACCTAATTTAGGTAAGGTTTAATGGATTTAAATGTCATTTTAAGCCTTAATTGAATCTAATCTTGTCATTTTAGACTCAAGTGAGGTTTATTATTAGCCTATCATAGGCTAGAACCATTTTCAAACTTATATTGTTGATGAAAATAGTTCAATTTTACAAAGGGTCATTTTAGGATTCAAAATTATTTAATTGATAAATGATTTTAACCCTAAATTTTCAAATGTCATTCAAGATTGTTTCTATGACTTAGAAATATTTTTCCTAGGGTCATTGTCTGTTGCCCTATCATTCCTAGTCATTTGTATTTTTATTTTCTTAATTTTTAAACTTTTTATAATTATTATTTGAAATAATTATAAAGAAACTTGAAAATTCAAGAAAAGTGTCCTAGGCATGTTTTCTGTCCTTAGAAAAATTATGGAAGGTCCCTAAGGATATAAAGATAAATGCCTCAAAGTTTCATAATTTTTTGATTTGTAAATAATTTTTAATAATTAAAATACTCCAGAGAGTATTTAATTAATTAAAAATTAAATACTAAGAATAAAATTATAATTTTGGTCTCATAATTTTCTTCTCTTCAAGAGCTTTCCAGAGGTATTTTTCTTTTATTTTTAGGACCTCTGGTTAAAAAGATATGAATTTTTGAAGTTTAAGGGGTTAAAAAGAAATTTTTCTTTTCTTTTTTATTTTTGCGCCGCCAAATTCCCCCGGGGACGACGCGTGTCCTCGGCATCGTCGAAAGAGCGGGAGGATCCCGTGCAACGGCCGGACAGCGGACACCGTGCGCGCGGATCAGCGCCGTCCATCCCAAAGGTGCGGGATCGGACGGCTGAGAAAATTCGGGGTTTAATTCCGAAAATTTCGAAACCATTAAACTTCAAATGTTAATATCTCACTCATTTCTTGACAAAATTGAGTGATTTTTTTTTACAATGCTCATCTGGATGAGAGGTATCTATCCATACGGTGATGATACACTTTTGAGCTAGTATAGCACATGATTTATCAAAAACATGATTTATTTTGCAAAGATAAATTCCATACCTTGGCCACAAGCAAATCAAGCTAGATCAGACTTTATGGTTGCCTTCTAGGACCCCAATGGAAGATAGTTGCTGCAGCAATTTGTTCCAGAAGTCAGGCTTTGGGAGGAATTTGAAAGAGATGCCTAATTTGGGCTGTTTTTGAAAATTGATCAAATTGGCTCAAATGGGCTGAAACTAAGGCTTGGAATTGATCCTAAAAGATTGTGGAAGCTCTTAGGAAGAAGTTTTGTGTTGGGAGCAAGAGGGTTTGAGCAGCCTATGGACCTCCCTAAATATTTTTCTCCTCTTTGCTAGTTTCGGCCATGGGGTCTATTTATAGCAAGGGGATGGTGTTGGCTTGGCTTAAGGCTGTTCTAGAGGATTACTTACCTCCTCTATTAGCTGATTGGGTGATCAATTGGCTGGAGATAGGCTTGGATGCTTCTCCCTAAGTTTGTCATGATGAATTTCATCTCCTTGTCTCTTGTCCATTGGCCATTGTGGGAGGTTACTTGTGAGCTGTTGTTTCACTTGCTAATGAGCTTACACCTCACTTCTTAGGCTTGGCAAATGGTGACACATATGCCTAGCCTTCATCATTACCATTAACCATGGTAAGGGGGGTTTCATGTGTGGTTTTCCCTCCCATTGGTGGCTTGGGAGGTGGAGAAAATGGCCTTGTGTTGGCCGGCCACCTTAAGGAGAGAATACGTTTAGAATGAAGGAGGTGGTGACACCTCATCCCATGCATAACCATGGATGTTAAGCCATAGGTAATGGGGCCTTAAGATGGGCTTAATTAAGTGTTAAATAAGCCTTTAAGATGGTTTAGCCCAATTAAATATGAAGAGGCTAAAGATGATTTCATTTCTTCTTTAATTCCCATTTTAATTAATTATTTTATTAACTAAAATTGGTGGAATTTATTTTATTAATCAATTTATTAATTGAAAATAATTTCAAATTAATTAATTGATTATTTTTATCATTTTTGTTATTTTATGATTTTAATTTTCATTTTAATTATGTCATTTAATTAAAATTTTGAAAATTAAATCATCGATCATTTTAATTAATCAAAATAATTTTGAAATTAATTATTTGATTAATTTTGTTGTTTTATGTCATTTTATGATTTTAATTTAATTTTCATTTTAATTAATTATGTCATTTAATTAAAATTTTGAAAATTAAATCATTAATCATTTTAATTAATCAAAATAATTTTCAAATTAATTATTTGATTAATTTTGTCATTTTATGTCATTTTTATCTATTTTAATCAAAAATAGATAAGTGTTGACCAATTTTGACTTGGGTTGACCCAAGTTAGCCCAAATTGGTCAAATTGATTTTAAGATGTCCAATGTCTGTAATTTTATCATTGTGGTGTTTTAAATGTGTTAGTGGGTGAAAAGGTTAATTTATGGGTCAACGAGATCTGGTCATTAGGTTCAGTTCGACCAATTTGACCAAAGTTGACTTTTTAGGTCAAAAGGTTGACCTATGGGGTCAACAGGGTTGGTCATTGGGTCTGGTTTGATCAATTTGACCAATGTTGACTTTTTAGGTCAAAAGGTTGACCTATGGGGTCAACAGGGTTGGTCATTGGGTCTGGTTTGACTAGTTTGACCAAAGTTGACTTTTTAGGTCATAAGGGTGACCTATGGGGTCAACAGTGTAGGTCATTAGGTCTGGTTTGACCAATTTGACCAAAGTTGACTTTTTAGGTCATAAGGGTGACCTATGGGGTCAACAATGTAGGTCATTAGGTCTGGTTTGACCAATTTGACCAAAGTTGACTTTTTAGGTCATAAGGGTGACCTATGGGGTCAACAGTGTAGGTCATTAGGTCTGGTTTGACCAATTTGACCAAAGTTGACTTTTTAGGTCATAAGGTTGACCTATGGGGTCAACAGGGTAGGTCACTAGGTCTGGTTTGACCAGTTTGACCAAAGTTGACTTTTTAGGTCATAAGGGTGACCTATGGGGTCAACAGGGTGCAGTCATTAGGTCCGGTTTGACCGGCTTGACCAAAGTTAACTTTTAGGTCATAAGGTTGAACCTATGGGGTCAACAGGGTAGGTCACTAGGTCTGGTTTGACCAGTTTGACCAAAGTTGACTTTTTAGGTCATAAGGGTGACCTATGGGGTCAACAGTGTAGGTCATTAGGTCTGGTTTGACCAATTTGACCAAAGTTGACTTTTTAGGTCATAAGGGTGACCTATGGGGTCAACAGTGTAGGTCATTAGGTCTGGTTTGACCAGTTTGACCAAAGTTGACTTTTTAGGTCATAAGGGTGACCTATGGGGTCAATAGGGTAGGTCATTAGGTCTGGTTTGACCAATTTGACCAAAGTTGACTTTTTAGGTCATAAGGGTGACCTATGGGGTCAACAGGGTAGGTCATTAGGTCTGGTTTGACCAATTTGACCAAAGTTGACTTTTAGGTCATAGGGTTGACCTATGGGGTCAACGGTGGCAGGTCACTAGGTCTGGTTTGACCAGTTTGACCAAAGTTGACTTTTTAGGTCATAGGGTTGACCTATGGGGTCAACAGTGTAGGTCACTAGGTCTGGTTTGACCAGTTTGACCAAAGTTGACTTTTTAGGTCATAAGGGTGACCTATGGGGTCAACAGGGTTGGTCATTAGGTCTGGTTTGACCAATTTGACCAAAGTTGACTTTTTAGGTCAAAAGGTTGACCTATGGGGTCAACAGGGTTGGTCACTGGGTCTGGTTTGACCAATTTGACCAAAGTTGACTTTTTAGGTCATAGGGTTGACCTATGGGGTCAACAGGGTAGGTCACTAGGTCTGGTTTGACCAATTTGACCAAAGTTGACTTTTTAGGTCAAAAGGTATTGACCCATTGTAAAATGAGGTCAACATCTGGTTAGATCTAGGGTAAACTCAAACCCTAACTGACATAGGGTTTTACTCATCACTTCAGGACTAGTGGGTCTGACCCTTATAGACCCAAAGTCAAAACCCAAAATGTTAAGTTCAAAATTACATTAAGTCTAAAATGACAAATTAGACTTAACAAAACTAAGTTAAACCTTATCCTTATTCAATCAGACTCCTAATTAAGGTTTAAGAAGACACATTAAACTTAATTAATCATCTAAATCCTAATTACATTGAATTTAAGACATAAACCATCTTTAATTAAGTTTAAAGATAAAATTAAACTTAATTAATCACTTAAATCCTAATTACATTGGATTTAAAATATAAAACATCCTTAATTAAGTTTAAAAGAAAATTAAACTTAACTAACTAAACCCTAATTACATTGGGTTTAAGACAAACAATCCTTAATTAAGTTTAAAGACATAATTATACTTAATTAATCATTAAACCTTAACTAAATTAGTTTTAATATAAATCAAAACCTTAATTAGGTCTAAGAGATATAATTAGACTTAATTGATCATTAAAACTTAACTAATTTAGGTTTAATATAAATCAAAACCTTAATTAGGTCTAAGAGACATAATTTGACTTAATTAATCATTAAACCTTAACTAAATTAGGTTTAATATAAATCAAAACCTTAATTAGGTCTAAGAGACATAATTAGACTTAATTAATCATTAACTAAATTAGGTTTAATATAAATCAAAACCTTAATTAGGTCTAAGAAACTTAATTAGACTTAATTAGTCATTAAACCTTAATTAAATTAGGTTTAATCAAATTCTAGACCTCATTAAACCTTGTTAAGCCTTAATCACATTAGATTTAACACCATAAACCCTAATTAAGTTTAACCGATATTAAACCTAATTAATCAACTTAAACCTTGCTTACATTAGGTTTCACTAACCTTTAAACCCTAATTAGGTTTAACCCATATTAAACCTAATTAATCAATTAAACCTTACCCAAATTAGATTTAATTAACCTTAAACCAATTAGACTTAACCCATATTGAGTCTAATCAATCAATTAAACCTTACCAAAATTAGGTTTAATTAACCTTAAACCAATTAGACTTAACCCATAATAAGTCTAATTAATCAATTAAACTTTATCAAATTAGGTTTAATTAAACTATAAACCAATCCTAATTAAGAACAAGCAATCTTAAAATGACTTAAACTTAAATCAAACTTAAGTCTAGGTTTAACCTAACTTGAACCTAACTTAATTCAAACTTAAATCAACCTAAGTTTAACCTAACTTGAACTTAACTTAACTCAAACTTAAATCTAACTTGAGTTCAACCCATAACTTAAGTAAACCTTAAGTCTAGATACAACCCGACATGAATCTAAACCTAACTTAAGTCTAATCCATATTAGAATTAAGTCAAACCATATTTAAGTTCAACCTGACATGAACCTATGTCTAACTTAAACCTAACTTAAGTCTAACCCACATTAGACTTAAGTCAAACCATACTTAGGTTCAACTTGACATGAACCTAAGTCTAACCTAAACCTAACTTAAGTCTAACCTACATTAGACTTAAGTCAAACCATACTTAGGTTCAACCCAACATAAACCTAAGTCTAAGCTAAACCTAACTTAAGTCTAACCTACATTAGACTTAAGTTAAACCATACTTAGGTTCAACCCGACATAAACCTAAGTCTAACCTAAACCTAACTTAAATTCTAATTCTAAACCTTAACTTCAACCCAAATTGAACCTAAATCAACATAAACCTTAGGTTCAACCTAAATTTAACCTAAATCAACATAAACTATAGGTTCAACCCAAATTGAACCTAAATCGACATAAACCTTAGGTTCAACCCAAATTGAACCTAAATCAACATAAACTATAGATTCAACCCAAATTGAACCTAAATCGACACAAACCTTAGGTTCAACCCAAATTGAACCTAAACCAACATAAACTATAGGTTCAACCCAAATTGAACCAAAATCAACATAAACTATAGGTTTAACCCAAATTGAACCTAAATCAACATAAACCTGAGGTTCAATCCAAATTGAACCTAAATCAACATGAAATATAAATTCAACCCAAATTAAACCTAAATCAACATAAACTTTAGGTTCAACCCAAATTGAACCGAAATTGATATAAACCTTAGGTTCAACCCAAATTGAACCTAAATTGACATAAAACTTAGGTTTAACCCAAATCGAACCTAAATCGACTAAATTAAACCTAAATTGACATAAAACTTAGATTCAACCCAAATCGAACCTAAATCGACAAAATTTAATTTAAATCAATATAAGCCTTAGGATCGACAAAATTAAACTCAAATCGACATATCCCGATATAATCAACATAAATCTGACATTTTAAACAAAAATTGACATAATTTACATAATTTTGACATTTCAAACATAGTTTGACATTAACCGACATTAATCAAAATTTCAAACATAATTCGACATTAATTCGACATTCCAAACATAATCAAACATAATTTGACATTAATCGACATTTCAAATAAAACTCAACATAATTCGCTATTAATTAACATTTCAAACTTAACTCAAAATAATTCGACGTAAATCGACATGATTTGACATAAACTGACCCTTTTTGACATAATTTGACATAAACCGACACTTTTGACATAAATCAACGTAAACTAACATTTCCGACCCAATTCGACATTTTCAAACATAAATCGACATAAAACCCAAAATCAAATTAAAATCGACATAAATTGGCATAAAATCTAAAATTCAACCCAAATCAACATTCAAGACAAATAAAAAATTAAACATAAATTGACATAAATCTAAATCGACATTTTCAACCCAACTTAGACATCTGACAACTCTGGAACAACAGACACTTTGACTAGGTAATCTAAATATTTTGATATGACATTGCTTCTAAATTTGTTTTCCTTGCAGGATGAAGACATGAAGTTTCGTTTAGATTTTCTTTACATGTTATAGGGTGTGCTAACTCTGTTTTGCAAGACGTCGACGACAAAATATTACATAAATTGACAACAAAATGAAACCAGAACAGGTTTGCCACAAAACCTGAACTTTCAATAAACAACAAAACAAAATATGACATGACAACATGGACAACTGGACTACTAGAATAGTCACAAAACCAGAAAAAAATTTGGCAAGAAAACAAAACTTCGATATGATATTAATAAACCAATATGACATTAGTAATAATGGAATAGTGACATGACAAATAAAAGACAAAAATCAACAAAAACACCGACATTAAACATAACTAAATACCAACATTAATAATTTTTAATATGATACTGGTGTGGACATAACATCAAAACAATGTCATCGATAAATGACATTGACAAAATAAAACATCTTCCAAGATTGAATACTGATATTTTATCCCTCATTCATAGAAAACCCTCTACGAAACAAGTAATTTAACATTAATCAGAAGTTTTCTTAGATAGTTATTTAAGATGTAATTAACTATAGGGGCTTGCCCTTATAGGAAACCACAGAACTTGAAACTCTGGTTAATCAAAATTGTCAGATGAGTTTCTCATCTTCTTTTTCTCAATCTCTATTATGATTAAACCCCTTTTTTTCACATTCACCCGAGACTTTTGACATTAAAGTTTAGGGAGAATATAAAATAGGGTAATAGATAGAGAGAGAGTGGGGACTCCTTGACAATCGAAACATCACTAAGAAGATGATGTAAGTCACCTAAGAAAACATTCGATAAAAATCAGGCAAAGTATTTTTATGACTTCAAGAGGCTCAAAAATCTTCAATGAAATTGTGATAGTCGGAATCCAATAGGTGTGAAAGGCTCAAATTATGGAACATTTGATTTTGAGGAATCCAAAAAAGGAAGAACTAGGAGAAATCATGGATCCCAGAGGAGATCTTGGTGACTTCCCGATCGATCCTATTATTTGGCTTCAATTTAAGAGAATTATTTATATTTCATCTTGCCAATTTTTAATTGACTGGGCTTACATTAACATTGACACCAATCAAGTAAATAGCCAAGAAATTAGGAGCATATATGTCATATCTGATGACAACCTCAGAAACCTAAAGCGAGTTAGAGCTTATATTACATTTGGTGCAAACGCCTAAAGAGATAAAGTGAGGGTTTTTGCTGCACTAAGCAAGCTGCCTCGAAGTCCTATGGATTATTATTTATTTCTAAGGAAAGAAGTTGCTGTTGTAGACTCGTTGTTTGCTCTCTCGAACATACCCTGCATCCTCGATCGAGCTGCCCACAGTGCATGCTCCAAGCTCCTTATTGTTGCAGAACATTTAGTTTAAAAAGTGACAATCAGGGGATGAGAGAAGTTTCATGTTCTGGAAAGTTTAAAATTGAGTTGGCTTAGTGTTTTAATTAAAAAAAATGTTTAAGTTAATTATGGTGACACCGGTTAGGATCCCACGGTTCCCTTGTTCCGGTTTCACCATTTTCATCGGATTCGCTTAGTCCGGATGAATTTACTAAACCCAACTTAATGAGTTCCATACTTTCATCCAGACCGTGGGAGATCTCATTAGCAACACGTAGGTTACCTCCTCCGAGGGACTCCAAGTCATCCAATGAGACATTTTTATTTAGTTTCACTTGTGATCTTTGTTTTGTCTGTGATTAAATTTTGAGTTGTTTTATATTTTCAATGTTGTGGCGGTGAATTTTTATCTTGCTATTTTGTTTTAATTTTGGTTTTGGTTATCATGCAGGGTGGCATTGTTATTTAACATGCAAGCTTAACTAAGCAAGTATATATGCTCTAAAAAGTAGAGAAAGCAAACTAAACTAAACAGGTATGTATGTATTGAAAAGTAAAGCAAGCAAACTAAACTAAATAGGTATGTATGTGCTGAAAAGTAAATCAAGAAAACTAAACTAAACTGGTATATATGTGCTGAAAAGTAGTGCAAGCAACCTAAACTAAACAGGTATGTACGTACTGAAAAGTAAAGCAAGCAAACTAAACTTAACAGGTATGTAGGTGCTGAAAAGTAGAGCAAGCAAACTAAACTAAACAAGTATGTATGGTAGGAAATCCATAGGTAAAGTACAAAGAACGGAGTAAAAGTCCAGAAGGACCGTAAGCACGATGGCGCGGGGACTCAGAGCTATGCTGTATATATCCCTCCCTTAAGTGCTGACTACCAGACCGTCATCCTACAGAGGGCAATCCTAACTCGATCTAGACATTCAACTGTGGTCCTTTTTAGATTTTTCATTCAATTCAATTTGGATTTCATGTAAGTAAAAATTTATGGGTGAAAGGTTGTTTTGTAGTGGAGGTAGTTTTGTATTTTGAAATGTACTTGTATATATTGTAAAACAGTGTAATCCACTGGATGACCCTCCTAATCGAATTAGGACTACTAGCAACCTAAGGGTGATGGCGGTAAATACTCCGAGGGTGGGCGAATAGTGTCGCGAATTCCTTCATCTACCCTCTCTAGGGTCTCTGAGTCAAGAGGCACTATTCTAGAAATTTCTCGTATTCCTCTCTAATGCAATGTCATCATCGTCCTCCCTAACCATCCTACTTACAGCCTTACTTGATGGCCCCACATATAATAGAAGGTTATAAGTGCACACTTATGCGTCTTACATAAGCACAGGACCTAGTTTAAGAAGTAAGTAGAAACAAAGGACAGGGGACATGGAAGAGAAAGAGGAGGAAATGATCATGTCTAAAACACGACATGATAGAGACGGGTCATTCCTCAAAACCGCATAAAGTAAAGGACAAAATAAGCTTCGTATGTGGTGTAAGGAGCATCTACAAGGTATGTCACTGGGGCGTGCAGAGTCACAACAAAAAACCACAAAAGAGGGCCAAATAGCCCACGTAAGTAGAAAAAAAAGGAACGAGCCCAACAAGGAAGGGTGGTAAAAAAAACGGGCAGCATAACGGCGCTAAAACGCCTTTCCACACCTACAACTTCTACAACTAAAGAAATGTAACAAGCATGTATATAACAATGTATAATTCTCCACATTCACAATGATGCAACAACAGAACAACATAAGCATATGGTACTATAACAGGTAGAGAGTTCGTTGAAGCAATGTAAAGAGCAAATGTGCAAGTAAAGTGTCTCACAAGTGAAAGCAAATCAAACGTGAATCATATGTCATAATTCCCTCTTTGAAGTAGTAAGCAAACTATTTCCTCTCTTGCAAGCAACACAAATAGTACTCACTAGGATGGATTTTAAATGAGGGCAGCAAGAACATAATTTAAACCAACTCGCAAGGTGACCACCATAACAACTCTTAACAAAGAAATGTTTAAAACCAACTTGGGACATGCCGAATAATGGGATTTTAATATAGGGGCAACAAAGAGGCATTTAAAACCAACATATGTAATGGCTACTAATACAAATTTTCACTTCGCGACAACTTAGAATTGGTTAAAACCAATCCCAAAAAAATATATGAGTGCTGATTTTCACTTTTGGAAAACATATGAGTGGTCAAGATCAACTCCAAACAATCATTTAAATGCAGATTTTTGATTTAAACAAGTATATGAATGATCCAAACTAACTCCATATAATTCTACAAGTGCAGATTTTGCATTTTAGCAAGCATAGATATGATGTAAACTCATCCAAAGTAACTTCAAAAGTGCATATTTTTACTTTAGGCATGCTTAGGAGTGATTTAAATCAACTCCACATAAGTAGCTAAGTGCAAATTTTTACTTTAGGCATGCATAGGGGTGATGGCATTCATCCGAATTTGTTATGAACATAATCAAACAAGTACCACATTCCTTAATGTAACAAATCCCCTCTTCTCCAACAAATATTTGATGCTAATAGCCACCTCCACAAGTGTCAAATGCATGTGAAATGTAGAGCTCTTAAATGTGGCATGTGAGTGTTTTAAAATTTGCTGAAGTGTATGTGGAATGTAGAATGTAAAACTTTTTGATGTAGCATATGGGGGTGCTAAAAGTAAAGTGGAGTATTATGTAAAAAAAAGGGATTTCATGTACGGAATGAGGTGAAATGTGTGCAAAAACAAAGCCCAAGTGTTGTATATGTGAAGGCTTGGAGAAATAAGTGAATGACAAGCATGTAGGGTCTCATTCATGAGTACTTCAAAAGTGAGGATTTTGTGATCCAAATTTTGCATAAAAGCTCACTAAACCATTTCCAACTTGCACATAAATAATTAAAGTTTTAAGCATTTGATGCATAAGCTTTGGCTCTCCAAAAAGAGCAAACAAACTCTCCAACAATCCTTCAAATTTGCACATAGAAATGACAAAAGTTCTGAACATTTTAAGCATGAGTTTAGCCATTTAAGAGGAGAGAAAAAGGTCTCTTGAAATAGCATATGAAGCAAGTAAATTTTTAACCTTTAAGCACGCATTTTTAGCCAACATAAAGAGGGGTTAAAGGGGCTTTGAAATGCTATATGAAACAACCACAATATTAAGCGCCTTAAGCATAGCCAACCATGGGTGGACAAAAAGATATTTGAAATAACATGTGAAACTATCAAGCCTTTAAACTTTTAAACTCATAGAAATGCCATGTGCGTTGATTAAAGTTTATAACACTTCAAGCATGCCTTTTGGCTATCAAAGAAGTGCAAGAAAATCACTTGAATTTATGCACAAAGAGAAAGCCTAACACATAGAGTTTCCAAAATTTTAAAAGCTTCCTCAAGCTCTCTTGCCAACATACATACAATGTAAAGATGAAGCATAACAAACTTTATTTTTATGAACTTTTATGTTCATATTACCTTCACATGATATGAATCCTTTAGGAATAGAAGCATCACCACTAAATTTCATGAATCAAAATAGGGGCAAAGGCACTAGCAAGTTTAAATTTTCCTCAATGAAATTTCATGAATCAAAAGAGAGCACAAATATGAGCAAGCCTTAACCCTTCCACCAAGTTTATGAATAAAAAAGAGAGCACAAACATTAGCGAGTTTTTCTTCCATCAAGTTTATAACAAAAAAAAGATCCCAAACATTAGCATGTTTTTCTTCCATCAAGTTAATGAACCAAAAAGAGAGCACAAACATTAGCAAGCTTTTCTTACATCAAGTTTATGAACCAAAATGAGAGCACGAACCAAGCTTTTCCCTTCCTCCACCAAAACCCAACTTTTCCTTCAATAAATTTTCTTTCCTTTTTTTTATAAAATGAAACTTGCAACATGTAATGTGAGGAGGAGAAAAAAAAGCTAGCCAAACAAACCATTTGAGCCACAAGATGAATCGATCCTACATCCAAAAGCAAGCAACCAACGAAATTAAGGAGTTAAGGGGATTAACACTTGAAATGAGGCACCAAAACAAAGCTAAAAACAAACTTAGAAGAATTTTGGGCAGCACCTCCCATTTCAATTTCAATTTTCATCCAACCCAAACATGGCCAACAAGGGCCATTAAAAAGACAAAGAAGAAGAAGAGGAAGAAGGAGAAAATGAGCCATTGAACTAACCAATGTGTAAGGACCCTTGGTAGCAAGCAAGATGAAGTCATTAGACCACTTTTGAGGTGATAGAGGTGAAATAAATGATGAGGATAAGTGACCAAAAGCTACCATTGATTGGATTGAAGCAATGAGAGGAAGAAAGAGCCAAGCCTTGGAGAAGAAGGAAGGAGGGAGCCGCACCATGGGATTTTCGGCCATCGCTAGGTCAGAAGTCATGACCAAGAGGGAGGAGGGGTGCTAGGATTCGCAAATTTGAGAGGGAAGGGGGGGGCGGTTGGTTAGGTTTAAAAAATAAAAAAAAGTTTTAATTTGTTATTTACTTACCCGTACGAGCCGATTTTGACACCATTTGCCCGTGCGTTGAACCATAGCAAATTATATATGTTTCCTAAGTAATTTCAACATTCCAGACACAACGACATAGTCTGTTTTAATCCAAGGTCATTCGGGCAACCTCGTCGTTGATCGGGTAAAAAATGACAAATTTGGGGCTTTTGACAAAATCAAGTTAAATTGACAAAATTGGGCTACGGTGTAGTCGAAGGAAATGAAATTGGAAAATTTTTGGAGATTTTGGGAATTTTTTGGAATTTTTGGAATTTTTTTTATTTTAGGCTAAGTAGGGTATTTTGGTAATTTTAGGGGCTTTCGGGATAAGTGGTCAAAAAGTTATATTAAAGGCTCAAGGTAACACAAAATGAAATTTCTAGTCAAATGGGAGTGTTCGGGGCATTTCTAACTAATGTGGATGATTTTACAAACCCCGGAACATCTTTTAATTATCAGCTTCATTTGTTGCGAGGGACCCACTGGTTGCTCGGAAGTATAGCATGTTTATAGTCAAACTTCTCAGTACGGCGAGGGGAACACTCTGGAAAGATTTTTTTGGAGTGCTAGGGTGATTTTGATAAGTTTTGGGTTTTGGAGCCCTTTTCATGGGCAATTTGGTAATTTGGGCCAATTTCAGGCAATTTTGGAAATTTTGGTAAATTTGGGTAATTTTGGTCAATTTGAGTGGTGGGAGGTATTTTAGAATGTTTTTTGGGAACTTTGGCAATTTAGGGAGATTTTGGGAATTTTGTAGAGTTTTGAGGTATTTGGGTCAAATTTGGTAGGAATTCAGAATTCAATTTGGGATGTCAAGCTGTTTAAGTTACAAATGAGAAGTGAATCTATTTGGTTCTCTTTGTGTTAATCCTGGTCACCTTATAAATAGACTTAGGGTTGGTGGGACCACACACATTAGTGTCCAAAGGGTTAGGGGATTAAATGGGATGTGTTTGGTTTAAAATTGTGAGTGTGGAGTGTAAGTGTATATGGAAGAGCTCCAAACCTCAAAGGGTAGATCCTAAGGCATGACCACCTATAGGGAATCTTATTTGGTCTTTCTTATGTTTAGCCTTGTTGGCCTTAGAGATTAGTGGTTAGACCCTAATATATGAAAGCTCTAAGCTAAGAAAGCAAGCATGTGGAATTTCTATGTGGTAGGATTTCATTTCTAGTCTTCTAAGAAAAGTCACCAAGAGAGTCCTAAGGCTAGACCCTAAAGTATCTAAGAAGAAACTAAACCTCAACCAAAAGTGAGGTCAACAAATGGACCCCCAATAGGTGTGGTGTGCGAGAAGAGCACACCGCACATATTGGTGTTGACCGACAAGATCAACGAAACCAACATACGTATCTGAGTCAAAACTCAAGACAGGACTTAAGGTCCAACAAGAAAAGTGTCCGCTGGGGAGAGAGCTCCCGTTGTGGAAAAGAAAAACTCTGACTAGGGAGAAGATGGCTAGAAACCTTCAAAATGCAGCAAAGAATTCACCCTTCCACATTTTGAAGAGGATCGGACCCGATTTAATTTCGCAAATTTTGATTTGAGAATGATTTGAGCAAATGTTTCCTTTCTTTTTTTTTTAATTAAACAAATTTTTTTTGAAAAAATTTTGTTTGTTTATTTTAAACTTTTAGTTTGAAGATTTGGATTTAAAATTTTATTATGAGAAGATTTTAACCTAATTTTGGGTTTGATTTCAAATTTTTCTTGAATTTTAAACTTGAATTTGAATTTAAGGTTTGATTTTTGAATGGAATTTTGAAATTTATGGTGAGTTGCAATTTGATAGATTGGTGGAATTAGAACAGGAGCAAGGACTGGAATTTAGGTACCAACCTCAGAAGTGAGAATCAAAATTTAGGTACTGATCTCAAAAAATAGGAATCACGATTCAGGTACTGACCCCGAAGGATGAGAACTAGAATTTAGGTACTAGTCTAGGAAGTTAGAATCGGAATTTACATACTGATCTCAAAAAATGGGAATCAGGATTTAGGTACTGACCCTGAAAGATGAGAACTAGAATTTAGGTGCTAGTCTCGGAGGTGAGAATCAGAATTTAGGTACTGATCTCAAAAAAAGGGAATCAGGTACTTACCCCGAAGGATGAGACTAGAATTTAGGTACCAGTCTCGGGAGTGAGAATCAGAATTTAGGTACCAATCTCGAAGGTACAGAGATGAGGACTGGAATTCAGGTGATGGCCTCGGAATATCGTGGAAAGTGGAGAATTTCTTATAAGAGTTGTGGAAATATAGGGAAGAGAGGTGTCGAAGTCTCTTATCGACAGTCAAATATTGTGACAGATGGAAAAATATCTCGAAAGGGAGGTGGAAATATAGGGAAGAGAGGTGTCGAAGTCTTTTATCGACCCTCGAATATCGTGACAGATGGAAAAATATCTCAAAAGGGATGTGGAAATATAGGGAAGAGAGGTGTTGAGGTCTCTTATCGACCCTCGAATAACGTGACAGGTGGAAAAATATCTCAGAAGGGAGGTGAAAATATAGGGAAGTGAGGTGTCGAGGTCTCTTATCGACCCTCGAATATCGTGACAGATGAAAAAATATCTCATAAGGTATGTGGAAATATAGGGAAGAGATGTGTTGAGGTCTCTTATCGACCCTCAAATATCGTGACAGGTGGAAAAATATCTCGGAAAGGAGGTGGAAATATAGGGAAGAGAGGTGTCGATGTCTCTTATCAATCCTCGAATATCAGGAGAAATTTCAAACGATATCTTGAGAAAAATTTTGAATTTATGGATTTTGGATTTGTGACATTTATAGGACGTGACGTTGTGTAAAACACAAAAACTGTGGAACATTCTTTTCAGAATGCAAAACTTCCGAAATGAGTGAGAGTTTTTGAAATCTCGAGAAGAATTTGATTTTCAAATTTGCTTTCATATTTTTTTTATTTAAATCTCTATTTTGTTTCATCATATCATTTCTTTTTTGAGGGTTTGTTTTCAATTTACTTTTAAGCACTTTGATTTAAGTTTCTTTTATATTGGTTTCAATTTTGTTTCGTATCGTTCCTTGTTCATTTTACTATTTTGGGACCCCAACGAGGTCCCGCGGCTTATTAACCATCAAGCACAAAAGGGAACATTCTAAAAATAGAATTCTTCATTAACTTCATTCAAACATCGATACAACTGATCCAATACTTAGTACAACAGATGTAATGTTGGCAAGCATCCCAAAATATGATGTAGTACATATATCTGACTGCAACAAACTGTAACATCTATCAGGCTGACGCTGAGGTAATAACATCTGTTGTAGTATGGTGTAGGAAATGAAAAGGATTTGCCGGTATCTGGCCTGTTGGCTGAAACTGTCTGTAAAACGAACCAACCTACAAAAGTCTACGCTCCGAAACAAAATTCCCCTCGCGATCACCCAGAGGTACGATTATCATAGCGGCAGAGGGCGGTAACCTTCTAACTTTGGATCTGTCTTAACATCGGTGCTTTTATCTTCATTCATTTTCCTGAATGTAACTGACACTCGCTTTCCTCGGACTCCCGTGACGTAATGTTTCACTAGGTCGGCTCCATTTCCTTGGAGTACTAGCACTGACCCTACTGGTAAGCAAATCATTGTGTTGCCTTGGAATTTCCCTGCTCCAATGATCTGGATTTCCCTGCCAAATAGTATGTCACTCTCACTGACGAACGAGACCATGCAGAGTGGCCTCAAGAGGTTGTGACTGTCTATATGTGGGGGAATGCAATCCCCGTCCTTGTAAATATTGATGATGCAGCTGTTAGGAATACAATCTGCAAGAAGAATGTGCCATTCGACCATCTTCTTTATCATCATTCTTGATCTCGGGTGGCATTTCATCCACTCTGTCGAATGGTAGAATCCCCGAGGGATTTCCTATCTTATTTTTGGCGAAGAGCAGTAGCCACACTGAATCATGACTCTGCCCTTTCCTCTTTTCCATCTGCTCGGCTCTATATATGCTCTTTCACTTAATCTGCCTGCTCTGCCCATGGTCTGGAGAGCCTTGACACAGGCTAAAATATTTGCCTCATCATTCCTCGAGTAAACATTAGTCCAAAGCTCGAGGCCTTCTAAGATTTTGACTTCTCTTCCTAGAATGATCTCTATCTTCTCAAATCTGTCTCTACGGACTTTTTGGATCTATGCCATGATATAATCTGGTATTGGTGTCGGTGGCACTAGCTGGACGAACTCTGGTACATATGGCTCGACATCCGACCGCTCTCCAAGCTATCTCCTCAATGTTGCAGTAGCGTATGCCTCGCAAGTCCCGTACTCCTCCAGTTAGAGTACATTGCATTCTGGGCATATTGAGAATGCCCTTGAGGCTGTAAACTGTTGTGGAAAATCTAAGCTGCACGTCGGACAGCCCATGAAAATCTCTTTTATCAAATCCTGGACTAGCTCTGGCTCCTCTACGAGCTCTGGTTCTGTATCTATCCTCGATGAAGTTTCCCATGTTTGTTTCATTTCAGGCTCGTAGAAAATTGCATCTGGTACTGAAGCTGACTCGGCGGCCAATAGTCGGGCCTGTCTCCTTTCCATTCTTTCCAAAATACGGTATTTTCTTCGGTTTGCATTTCTTCTCTTAGTGCGTCCCAGTGGCGCATCTGGCTGTCTGTCGACTGAAGCTAAAAGCAGATCACATCCGGAAGTGGTGATCATTGGCGGAAGCCAAATATGTCTACCAGTATGTGAGTGTGAATGGTCTAAACCTCCAGTACCTCTGTACCCCAAGGTCTGTCCCTTTTCCCTGACATGCAAGGTTTAAGCCGCTTTTACGAGCAAACACCAACTGACATCCTGACATTCCTGCACATTTCAAGACAGGGAGAGATGTCAGTGGTTGGTAAATTGCTTGAACAAGAACAATATTTAAAGGTTATTAGTGGATTTTAAATTGTGTGATTTTAACTTTTGTTGATGCAATTAACTTACTTAATAAAATTTTATGAATATTTTTCGTGAGGCAAAATTTATTTCATTTCATTTTAAATTTATTACAAAATTTGGATACAGTCACAGACACTGGTCACATGGATTTATCGGAATAAGGTTTTCTTTCAATATCTTCATGTTGCGTAGTACTTCTTGAGATATCGTCCATTTATAGGTAATATGGGCCTCTGCCCTTGTGAATCTAAGAGCTGATAAGCTCCTCCGGAGTAAACCTTCTCCATTACAAATGGTCCCTCCCAGGTCGGTTCAAAATTTTCACCTATCTTGCGATGTGCAAGAATAGGCCTTCTGAGAATAAGAATGAGGTCACCAACTTTGCAAGATCTTGGGCGGACCAATTCCTCGTGGACTCGAATCATCTTTTCTTGATAGAATTCCAAATTTTGTTGTGCGAGAAATCTCTTTCCTTCGAGGTTCACCAATTCTGAAAGTCGTAGCTTTACATTTTTTCTATTGTAATTTGATTTGCTACAGCAAATCTGAGCGACGGTAGCTGTACTTCCAATGACAGAACTGCCTCAGACCCACACACGAGGGTGTAGGGTGTAGACTGTGTCGGCGTCTTGACTATTGATCCATGAAAAAAATACCCATTTTTATGCTTTGATTTTTATTAAATTTTTAAGGATATTATCTTTAATGAAAGGTATTTTTGTGTTTTTGGATATAGATGATGAAAAAATGTTCAAGAAGGAAAAAAAGTAAAAAAATGAGCAAAAAGGAGCAAAAAGGAGCAAAAATGGAGCCAAAATGCAAAATTGTCAAAATTATTGGTCTGGCGCCTAGGCACCAGAATCCGACGCCTAAGCGCCAGGTCGATACGGGATCTGTCAAGATTTTTGACGACTTTTGGACGGTTATTTTGACGGTGTTAGCAGTTATTGGACCTTATAGAAGATTGGCAGTTGTTCCTGGTTTATAGGACATGTGATACAATGTATTTGGACGCTTGGAAATGGTTTTAATCGCGAAGAGGTGCGATCTAAAGTGAAAAGGTGCGAAGAACTAAACACAAAGTCCGGCACTTAGGCGCTAGATTCCGGCGCCTAGGAGCCAGACACACCTTCTAGAAGATTCATTGAATGTTGACACATTTTGAAGAAGTGCCTTGAGGCAACCCTTGAAGCCTATAAATAGGAGGCTACTCCTTCAGAGAAAAACGCCTAACTTAGTCCCCCTATCTAGAGCCCCATCTAGAGAGAGAATTAGAGAGATACTTTAGGGCCACATTTTACTATCCTTCATAAATTAGTTAGTTATTTTATTTAGAGTTTGTATTGACAGTTTAAAGAGTTGGTGCTTTTGAAGATTATTTGCTTTGGAGTCAGAAGAATTAAATCCTATCATGAAAGAGGTTGTTAAAAAAGAAATTTTAAAATGGTTAGATACTGGAATTATTTATCCTATTTCAGATAGCCAATGGGTAAGTCCTATTCATTGTGTTCCGAAGAAATGAGGAGTAACTGTCACTGTCAATGATAAAAATGAACTAATTCCTACAAGACCAGTTACTGGATGGTGAATTTTCAATAATTATCGGAAGTTAAATGATGCCACTAGAAAGGATCATTTTCCTTTACCTTTCTTGGATCAAATGCTTGAAAAACTAGCTGGACACTCATATTTCTGTTTTCTGGATGGATATTCTGGTTATCATCAATTACTTATCGCTCTTGAGGACTAAGAGAAAACAACATTTACAAGTCCGTATGGAACATTTACCTTTAGAAGAATGCCTTTTGGTTTATGTAATGCACCTGCAACTTTTCAAAGATGTATGATTTCAATATTTTGTAATTTGATTGACAAAGGAATTGAAGTATTCATGGACAATTTTTCAGTTTTTGGAACTTCTTTTGAGTCTTGTTTGGAAAATATTTCCAAAGTTCTGAAAAGATGTGAAGAAACAAATTTAGTTCTTAACTGGGAAAAATGTCAATTTATGGTCACAGAAGGCATTGTACTTGGTCATAAAGTTTCACAAAAAGGGATGAAAGTTGATCAAGCAAAAGTGAAAATTATTGCTGAACTGCAACCCCCAACTACTGTTATTGATGTGAGAAGTTTTCTGGGTCATGCTGGATTTTATAGAAGATATATAAAGGATTTTTCTAAAATTGCTAAACCTCTTTGTCATTTATTGGAAAAAGAAGCTAAATTTGAATTTAATGAGGACTGTGTTAATGCTTTCAATATTTTAAAAGAAAAATTAATTACTGCACCTATAATTAATGCACCTAATTAGAATAAACCTTTTGAATTAATGTGCGATGCAAGTGATTTTGCACTTGGAGCTGTATTGGGACAAAATTATGAGAAAATTTTCAAAGTTATATATTATGCTAGTAAAACTCATACTGAAACTCAGAGAAATTACACTACTACTGAGAAAGTTCTTTTAGCTATATTATATGCCTTTGATAAGTTTAGACCTTATCTTCTTGGTACCAAATGCATAGTTCATACTGATCATTCCGCTATTAAATATTTAATGTTGAAAAAAAATGCTAAACCTAGACTGATAAGATGGGTTTTACTTCTACAAGAATTTGATTTTCAAATAGTGGATAGAAAAGGAATGGACAACCAAATTGCTGATCATTTATCTATAATTAAGAATGATGTTATTACTGAAGAAAATATAAATGAGAAATTTCCTGATGAACATTTGTATGTTATTCAAGGATGCCAAACACCTTGGTATGCAGATATAGTTAACTATTTAGTTAGCAATATTTTACCTTATGGAATGGATAACAAATTTATTAAGAAATTTAAAAATGATGCTAAATCTTATATTTGGGAAAATCCTCATTTATTTAAATTAGGAAGAGATTCTCTAATACATAGATGCATACCTTATGAAGAAACTTATGCTATTATTCAAAAATGTCATGATTCTGAATTTAGAGGGCACTTTGGAATAGATAAAATTGCATTTAAAATTTTAAATTCAGGATTTTATTGGCCAACCTTATTTAATGATGTGAGACATTATGTGAAAACATGTGATCGATGTCAAAGGATGGGAAATTTATCCAAGAAAGATAAAATGCCTTTAAACTATATATTGGAAGTTGAAATTTTCGATATATGGGGTTTAGACTTTATGGGACCATTTGTACCATCATCTGGAAAAATTTATATTTTATTAGCGGTTGATTACGTTTCAAAGTGGATTGAAGCTGTAGCTTTACCTAGCTGTGATTCCAAAAGTGTTTTAAAATTTTTAAAGAAGATTTTTTTTTCAAGATTTGGAATGCTTAAGGTAATTATCACTGATGGTGGAAGTCATTTTAGAAATATAAGAATTCAATCATTATTGGAAAAATTTGGAATCAAACACGGAATTGCAACTGCATATCACCCACAAACAAGTGGAATGACTGAAGTATCAAACAGAGAAATTAAAAGAATTTTATAGAAGACTGTTAATCCTAAAAGAACTGATTGGGTTGATAGACTTGATTCTGCATTATGGGCTTATGGAACAGCTTATAAAACACCAATCGGAATGTCATCTTACCGGTTAGTTTATGGTAAACATTGTCACTTACCTGTTGAACTTGAACATAAAGCTTATTGGGCGATAAAGGAGTTTAATTTTGATTTAAATACTGCAGGAGAAAAACGATTATTGCAATTAAATGATATGGATGAAATAAGAAATGAATCAATTGAAAATGCAAGGATTTATGAAGAGAAAATGAAAATATTACATGATAAAAAGATTTCACGAAAAATATTTGAGCCTGGACAAGAAGTATTATTATTTAATACTCGTTTAAGACTTTTTCCTAGAAAATTAAGATCAAAATGGATAGGACCGTATATAATTGGAAAAGTATACCATTATGGAGCTGTGAATATTAAAGATCCCAAAACGGGAAGAATTTTTGAAGTTAATGGATTAAGACTGAAGTCTTATTTGGGAGATATTAAAAAGATTTATAAAGAGGCTTATGGGTTGAGTCTACCTGATTAAAAACTTAATTAGGTCGGGCTGACGACGTTAAACCAAGCGCTTTGTGGGAGGCAACCCATAGTTATTCGTTATTTTGTGTGTTTTTACATTTTGAATGTAAGGTTATGCCTCGGTCTTGTTTAATTTTATATTACTTTAGAAAATTTGATGCTAACAAGTATCTATTGACTTAAGCTGAAAATTATCTCGAAGTATATAAAGTATAGACATTGGATCACTCTATTTCATATATGAGTAAAAAGGAGATCAAGTTAGCCTTCGTTATGATTGCTTATAATTTGTGTTACTGAGTCTATATTGATTTTACCATTCTAAATTACTTATTTTGGAGAACGAAACTTTGAAATTTGACGTTAGGCGAAACGGAGTCGAACATTGTTCCGGCGCCTGGGCGTTTGGCGCCTAAGCGCCAGAGTAAACAATGTGTCGATGGGTTCAGCGCCTAGGCACCAGATTTGGCCCCTAAGCGCCACAGTTACTGGATCGTTTCAAAACCAAAAATCTTCAGTTTTTCACACGATTTTCTCTTATAAATTACCTTATCTTCGTCCCCAATCCCTATGCAATCATTATTTTGACCAATACACTCCTTTCTTGAGAGATTAGAGAGGATTTTTGAAGAAATGGAGAGGAGAAATCTTGGAGAAGAGGCTAGAGACAAGGTCTCAAAGTATCCTCAACCCTACTTCAATGGTTTCATCGCTGTAAGTTTGGAGAAAATTTCTAGTCGTCTAGATAAGTTTGAAGCAAAATTTATAAGCATTGGAGATCACCTCCATGAGATGTATCATCAAATTGAACATATGGAATGGCAGGAGAAACTTCAATTTGATCATCTAGCGGCTTATCAAGATGCTCAGTGGAAATGTATGCGAAGAACAATTGGATCGACGAGAAAATGACTACGGATTTTCCGAGAGCATTAGTATTCTTCCCCAGTAGGCCAAGCAAGCTTCATTGTGAAGATAATGGGAATTAGATAGTGATATGGTGAGATTGTGATTTATCTAGTGTGTCGTTATATCGATTTAGTGAATCGATTATGTTTGTTTGTGTGTTTGCTTTCATGTTCAATGTGTGTTGTATTTGCTTTCAAATTTGTGTTGTTTGATCGTTGTTAGAACTTGAATCATGTTATGATACTTATATGAATTGTATTGAGCCCGAAATTGAAAATCATGAATGGAATTATAGAAGTTTGATTTAAACTTGTGTTTAATTGGTGGATTTAATTTTTAGTTTTTTAAATTTTTGGAAAATATTTTGGAAGATGGAAACTGAAGCAATACTCTTATATGAGTAATTAGAAGTTTAAATTATGAGTTTTGGTAGAAAATAAAATTTTTAAAGTGATTTTTTTGAAAGGCGAGTCTGGCGCCTAGGCGCCGGTTCGGCCTGCTTACCCAAAAATCACCATTTAAACCCCCATTAGCCATTTTTGACGCCTAAGATCCATTCCCTTCCTCTTTTTCATGAAAAACCACCTTCTAAATCCATTTTGAGGTCAAAACATCAAGATTTTGAGCCTGAAATCACTTGATTTCTTCATCGCAAGGTCAGATCTACACTCTAATCCATTTATTTTTTATTTTCACCAAAGTTTTTCTTATTTTTGGTTAAAAACCAAAATTTTAAGAAAAATTTTGATTTTTAATGTTTCTCCATGAATTTTTAAACTCATTTTAAGTTTCTTAATCTTAAAAAGAGTTTAAATCTTTGATTCCTTAATTTATTTGTGTTTTCTTTCACGTTTAGATGGCACCGAAATCTAAGCGAGGAAAGGCACGAGAAAATTTTGATGATAGTAAGTTTGTGACTGCGGCAGTGCATTTTCGATATCAAGAATTTGCAACGTCCAGAAAATTTATCTTAGAGCGAAGCTTTTACAATCCCGGTGAAATGATCAAGAACACGATCGTTGCGCACAACTAGCAACGATTCTGTTATTTCACCGTTGTTGCTATTATTCCAGTCGTGCGCGAATTTTATGCTAACTTTTTGGATGCAGAAGATTACGAAGTCTTCGTCCGAGGTGTTGGAGTAGGATTTACATCGGAAAGGATCAATGTTTTTTATGGACTGCTACCTACCATCCAGTGCCACTATTCTAGATTATCTCCATCTGAGGGAGATCTTGAGATGATTATTGCTTATTTGACTGACGACACTGGAGCTTGGAAGATCCGGAATGATAAACGGGTAAATTTCAAATCTTCTAAGTTAAATGGTATTTCAAAGGCATAGCATTACTTTATTTCTACAAGACTTATACCTTCCAACCACCTGAGCGAAGTGACTAGAGATCGAGCTATCTTAAACTACTGCATTCAGGAGAGGAAGTCGATAGATGTCAACAGTATTATTTATGATTCTGTGGAGTCTACTGCTAGATCCAGTACTTTTATAGGACTAGGATTTCCATCCCTGATTTATACTTAATGTGTGAACAATGGAGTCACTGCTGATATTTTTGAAGAGAAGTTGAAGTCTACCAAGCCAATTGGACACGAGAGTGTTAGTATCTATGATCGTCTTCGTGGGAAGAGATCTACTGCCCCTTCTACTTCTGCAACTACTCCAGGTAGAGCTTCCACTTCCAGACCTTCTACTTCTACTGATGAGCCACTGTCTAGTTTTTGGGAATAGATGCATGATCGATTTCGGAGCGACGAGAATGAGTTATTTCTAACTCACTGCAGAGTTGATACTATGGATAAGAAATTTGATCACCAATCTGATTACACCAGAGGAAGAGTGAGTATGATACTGAGTATTCAGAGTCTTTAATTATATTCTTGAAGGGTGAGCATGATATTCAGTTTCCCACCTGTCCTACATTTTCACCATATGTTGATCCTAAGGATGTGGAGTTTTCTTTTGGTGATGACGATGATGAGGCTACAAACAGTGATTAGTAGCCTGATTTACCTCTGAGATATGCTGAGTCTGTTATTAGTTTAGTTTTTGTTTGCTAGTATTGATTGTTGTTAGTTGTTTGCTAGTTTATATTTGTTTATGAGACTTTGTATAAATTTTTTGATGTTGAGACTGTTTTAAATATTTAGTTGCAGACTGAAATTTGAATGAATTTGTGTTTATTTTTGTTTTAGCCTACTGTTTAGTATTCTAGAATAGTTAGTAATGTTATTCTATTTCTGTTAGTAATGTAATTATTTAATTTAACTACTGCTATAAAAAAAATTTTTGAGCCTGCCTACTTTTATATGCTTCATTATTTCTGTAATATTCATGAAAAGCATGTGTAGAATTAAATTATATTTCTTTCTAGAATTTTTTTACATGCTTATAAAATTCCTTTTTAAATTATACTTTTCTTTCTCTCATACTTTGTTTTTTTTATGATATACCAAAACTTAAGTTTGGGGGAAGGGAAAATACATGCAAATTTAAATTTTATTTGTCCTTAATAAACTAATATTTTCTAAAAAATTTTAACATAACATAAGGAATGAAGAATCTATTTAAGATCACCTAAATTTTTGAAATTATAAATAATTTAGTGAACTTAACCAAAATTTTAATAACTTTGATTGATTTTAAAAATAGAATTATTTAACTTAAAGAAGAATAAGATTAAGAAATTTTTCAATTCATAATAGAAATAATTGAATTTTAGAAGTATTAAGAAATCAAAAATGATAACTTGAAAAAGAAAAGATTGAAAGTCTTTTTGAAATTCTATTCATGTTATAATAATTAAGTGAAAATGTAAAAGTTTGAAAATATAAGTTAAGGATAGTGAAGTTCAAAATCATTAACAGGCTATCTAGATATAGTAATCCTCACTGTGAAAAAAAAAAAAGAGGAGAAACTTGAGGATATGCCGAATCAAAAATTGGCTTCACTTGAATTATCTTATATGAAGAAAACTAGTTACATACTTTACTTAATTTTTATGCAGGAATATTTATTTAGGAAAGATTTTTCATGAAAATATTTTTCTTGTAAATAATCTATGTGATCTTAATATAATAAACTTCTATTATTTTTGAAATGAATGAAAAATTTTTGAAGTCTTATGAATTGGTAGTTGAATATTCTTTAAATTCTAAAAATTAAACTTAGTTAGTGAAATTTGGTTAATGATTTACTAAAGCCTTTATACAATCAAAACTTACAAGGAGTCTTAAATATTTATCTTTCATTCCAAATGTTATACATTTTATATAGTAAAAAGGGTTGCTTGAGGACAAGTAACATTTAAGTTTGGGGGATTTTGATCCATGAAAAAAATACCCATTTTTATGCCTTGATTTTTATCAAATTTTTAAGGATATTATGCTTTAATGAAAGGTATTTTTGTGTTTTTGGATATAGGTGATGAAAAAAAGTTTAAGAAGGAAAAAAGTGAAAAAGGAGCAAAAATGGAGCCAAAATGCAAAATTGTCAAAATTATTGGTCTGGCACCTAGGCGCCAGAATCCGGCGCCTAAGCGCCAGGTCGATACGGGATCTGTCAAGATTTTTGATGACTTTTGGATGGTTATTTTAACGATGTTAGCGTTTATTGGACCTTCTAGAAGACGGGAAGTTGTTCCTGGTTTATAGGACATGTGATACAATGTATTTGGACGCTTGGAAACGGTTTTAATCACAAAGAGGTGCGATCCAAAGTGAAGAGGTGTGAAAAACTGGACGCAGAGTCCGGTGCCTAGGTGCCAGACAGACCTTCTAGAAGATTCATTGAATGTGGACACATTTTGAAGAGGTTCCTTGAGGCACCCCTTGAAGCCTATAAATAGGAGGCTACTCCTTCAGAGAAAAAACGCTCAACTTAGTCCCCCTATCTAGAGCCCCATCTAGAGAGAGAATTAGAGAGATGCTTTAGGGCCACATTTTACTATCCTTCATAAATTAGTTAGTTATTTTATTTAGAGTTTGTATTGACAGTTTAAAGAGTTGGTGCTTTTGAAGATTATTTACTTTGGAATCAGAAGAATTCAGAGGTTCAGTAGGAGAAACACTTGAGATAAGTATTTGTAATTTTATTCAATGTTTTATTATCATGTTTTGTTGTTTAAATTCAATGTGTTCTGAGTAGTTAGTTTACTTTATCCTTTCAATTATGAAAAGATAAATAAGATAATATAAAATTCATTGGAGAATTAAAAACTTTTTATATTTTAAAATATTGTGATGATATTAATACCAGATTTTAATTTACTATTTAAATTGGCCATTTAAATTGTTAAAATCTATTGAAGAGTTTTGATACCTAGAAGGAGATGAATTCTTAACTAGTAGAAATCACATGAATCCTTGGGTAGTCGAAGGCCTTGAGCGGGTTATTCAAGGTGAAGTGCAAATAAATAGGAAGATATTATATAATGGGTGTAGAATTGATAAGTTTTAGAGTGACAGACTAAATTCTTATGATTTGGTTTATAGAGAAGGAAAGGGTCACTAGTAGGGCCGACCATAGCCACCCTTGGACATCTTGTAGTGTGAGCCTAGATTAACCCATTCTACTAACAATACATCCGGACCTGATCTATAGGCTAGCCAATGTTCTTTACACCTGGATCAAAGGGTAAAGAATATGAATGCTTCTATTTGGCACAATACCATAAATTTATATTCTCCACGAATACTATCATTATCTTAGAAAATCTTGGATTAATTGAAAGTAAGAATGTTGTTTTCTTATTGCTATTTACATTAATTATATTAATCATTTCATTACTGCTTTATTATTGCATCTAGTAAATTAAAAATATCAAATTTAAAACTATAAAAGAAATACTTAAAAAATAAAATTAAAATATTTAAAAATCCATAACTCTCTCCTTGTGGGATCGATACTGGGGTCTTTGTTTCAAAGCCCTATATTACTTGATACGATACGTATACTTACGTAGTACCCCTAGTGTGTAAAATATTTTCGATAAAATTATATTTATATACACTAGCTGCTATTATTATCTATTACATATATTTGAAAGCTTTAATTATTATATTTTTCATCAGCGGATTGCGGGTCAAGTTTTTAGCGCCGTTGCCGGGGATTGAATTTTTAAGTACGCATATATTTAGCGTGGGTCAACTATCATCCTGTAAGCCCATAAGGCTTCCAATAATTTCTCGTACCATCCCTTCTTGTTGTCATCGAGAGTCTTCTTTATAATTTGTACCAATGTTTTGTTGAATGCTTCAGCCAGTCCGTTGGCTTTAGGGTAGTAGATCATAGAGTATCTCCAATCTATCCCATGTTGTCTGACGAAGTTATTAATTTTGGTGCTTCTGAAAGCGGACCCATTGTCTGAAATGATCCTGCACGGGACACCGAAACAGTAGACAATTTGACTTTTGAAGAACTCTAGAACCTATTGAGTTGTAACCTCTCGTAGCGGAACTGCCTCTGTCCATTTGGAAAAGTAGTCTGTAACAGCGAGTATGAATCTGTGTCCTTTGGAAGAAGGATGGTCTATCGGGCCTACTATATCTGCACCCCAAAACTCAAATAGCCACGACGCAATTATGGGGTGTAGAACATTTGGAGGCTAGTGTAGGACCAATCCATGTACTTGACATTGTTGACATTTCTTAGTTGTATCTATACAGTTTGTCATCATTGCCGGCCATTAGTATCCGAGTCTTTTGATTTTCATCTTCATTTTTGGCCCTGACTGGTGAGCATCACACAATCCGGCATGTACTTCTCTGACGATTTGTTGTGCTTCTGCTCTTCTGAGACATCTGAGCCACATCTGGTCGAAAGATCTTCTGTACAATACGTTGTTGATTGGCGTATTTGACATTACCCGTTTCTGAATCTAGTGAGCTACTGATCTATCTTCTAATAGCTTTCTATTTTACAATTATTCCATTATCGGCTGTCGCCAATCTTGTGTATCTTCTGTGACTGCAGCTGCTAAATTTTTGTTTTCCAATTCATGCAAAATATTGATGTTGATTTATGAAAAAATCTAACATCCTCGTATAATGATATCTATGGAATCCTTTGGTAGGCAAGCAAACTCATTAGCCAGTTTAGCTAAAGCGTCCGCGTAAGTATTATCTGTCCAGGGAATCCTATAGAATGTCACATTGGGGATTTGCTCCAGGAGTTTCATGGTGTACCAGTGATAATATGCTAATCTTGGTTTTAAAATCTTGTATTGCCTGACCACCTTCTGGATGACGAACTGCGAGTCGCCATAAATGGCAATATTGGTTATATCCATTAAAGTTGTGAATTCCAGTTCTGTAATTAGAGCTTCATATTCTGCTTCATTATTGGTGCATGGCTCTGTGAAGTGGTAGGATAATCTTAACATTGCTCGATTTGGTGTCACGAAGATCAGACTAATCCCTGTTTTGCCTGGTATTATTGTATGCTGTCCCTTGTCTCTTCTGGCTGAGAAAGCTTCATGAAGTACATCTCCCAACGTTGAGCATTGGGGTCTTCTATTTGCAATATCTGCTTGTCTGATAATTCGTCGTCGAGCGGGGACCCGGCTGGAAGTGGGTGTACCGCGAGGAAGTCTGCTAGAATCTGACTTTTGATAGAGTAAAGGGGTACAAAATTTATATCAAATTGCAATAGAATCATCGACTATCTTGCAAGAAGTCCAGAGAGTGTAGGTCGGGTCATCAAATATTGCAACGGATTAACACTCCAAATCAGGTTGACCTTGAGAGACAACTTATAATGTCTAAGCTTTTGAGCGGTGAAGATTAAAGCTAGACAATGTTTCTCAATTAGGGGATACTTTATTTCTACTGGAATTAAACGGTGACTCAAGTAGTAGAGTGCATTTCTTTCCCTCATCATTGACTTGTGCTAGAAGAGCTCTGAGGGAGTCATCTAATGCCATGGCATAAAGTATCAATGGTCTACCGGGATAGGGGCTGCCAAAATGGGTGGTGTCATAAAATATTGCTTAATATCTTTAAATGCCTGTTGGCATTTTTCTTCCCAAATGAATTTAGCCTTCTTTTTAATTAATGTCGAGAAAGGCCGACACCTCCCTGACAAGTAGATATGAAGCGTCTTAGATATGTCAATTCCCTTGAAAGGAACGTAACTGCTTCAATGTTTTGGGAGGAGGCATTTCTAAGATAGCTTTAATCTTCTCTGGGTCTATTTCGATTCCCAGATGATGGACAACGAATTCTAGAAATTTCCCGGAGGTAATGCCGAAAGCGCACTTTAAGGTATTCATCTTCAGATTATATTACCGTAATCGTTCAAACACGATCCTCAAATCATAAAGGTGATCCTCTCTTAATTTATTTTTGATGACCAGTTTATCCACATAACATTCCACTTAGTTATGAATGAGGTCATCGAAGATCCTTGTCATTGCTCATTGGTATGTTACATCAACGTTCTTCAGTCCAAATGGCATTACCGTGTAGCAGAAAATCCTGATCAACGTTCTGAAGGCTGTAAGTGTTACATCTTCTGGAGCCATCTTGATATGATTATATCCTGATGATCCGTCCATGAAATAGAAAATTTCATGTGATGAGGCGATATCCACCATTAGTTTGGGTATCGGTAGAGGGAATTCATCTTTTGGACATGCTTTGTTTAGATCCCTGAAGTCGACGCATACCCGAGTCTGTCCATTTTTCTTCCTTACTGGTACGACGTTGGCCAACCATGTAGGGCATTTCTCTTCTCGAATGAACTTACCATCTATTAATTTCTTTATCTCTGCTATGACTTGTTGTTCTATATCGAGACGCATTCTTCGAGGAGCTTGTTTTACTGGAGTTATATTCTAATCCACCCCGAGGTGGTGAACTGCAACTTCTGGGGATAACCTTAGCATTTTATCGTAGCTCCAGGCAAAGCATTCCCTATATTCGAATAATAATCTGATCAAGTCTGTAACCTCTTCTTCGTTGAGTAATGAACTTATGAAAGTCGGTCGGAGATGCTCATCGGTCCCAAGGTTGATTTCCTTTGTTTCATCCATCGTCATCCTAATTTCTTCTTCAAATTCTGGTGGAGAGTCGTCGATCATAGAATCTTTGATATCATCCTGAATGTCTAAACAATCTTCTTCTGAAGTGCTAGTAACAACCATGCAAAATTTTGAGTCATCGACCGGTCCAACCGTTCCGAACCCGAGACCTTCCTTTGAGTTGAGCTTCTGACCTTTGACGTTCCATAACTTTTCAAATAATTGTAACTTACTTTTTGGCATTTCCTTTGTCACATGATTTAGTTGAATCAAATTTTGCATGTAAGATGAAAGGTAACCAAAAGGTAATTCCATTAATTCATTATCATCCTGTTCAAAGTTTACAACAGGTGCACGAGTAGAAGGAGAAGCACGATGGAACTTGATCGTCATAACACCACCATTATAGACTTCTTTAACCTCCATACTCTTGATATTTTAAGAACTGATCGGAGTTAAGGTCATGTTTGCACATAATGGTTGATCCGATTGTACATTGACTCGTATTTGTTTTTCGTATTTGTGTCTTCTAGAGTGATTTCAAACTGCGGCTTCTTCTAATTGATTATCATCATTTCTTTTTCTTCTTCTTCGGAGCTTTCTTCTGTATTGATGTTGATCTCTTGCTTTGTATGCTCAACAGTCTGGTAAGTTCTTCCTCGCCCATGTCCCCGGCCTTGACATCGGATGTGTGGGCTAAAAAAAACTCCAACGCCTCGTTGTAATGGAGTGCTAGGAAACTGTTGAAGGGAAGCTGCATGGTCCCATCTTTGCAACCTTTCTAGATCTTCTTCTTTATTTGGTATTGTATCTCTGGAGATCACTGTCTTCTTTTCTAGAGCGTAGTAGGCGGTGTCTTCGTGAATGCCCACTTTGTGAATTTAGAACAGTTGCAAGTCTCCCTTAATGCAATGCTATTGTCCATCCTTGTAGTATTATATGCATTGATGCAGGGATGACAGGACCATGTGGTACTCGGGAAGCCACGGCCAACCAAGTAGGGTGTAAAAGAGGTCTCTGCATTGATGATATGGAATTTGTGGTTGTTTCTAAGTCTCTAACTTTCATCTGTAGTGTAATTGATCCCAAGGCTCTTTCTCCTTTCTGATTGAAGCCTCTTAACATCATCTTATTCATAGAAAGTTCTCAGGTGTCGATATCCAAATAAGTAAGTGTTCGTAGACTCATTTTTTTGAGTGATGCTTCCATTCTACTAGCACTCTGGAGAGCATGTATTTTTCAATATTGACAGAGATGTAGAGCAGACGGTTGTGATTGGCAGTACAAAGTAGTAAGTTACCATTGGTGAAAGTCACACCGAGTTGTTCTTCTGATGTACAAACTCCATCCGAGGATGAGCTAGCCTAATTAGCTAAGAAAATTTCTGGATTAAGCAAGGCCCTTACCAGATTTTCTCTCATATCCTTTGACAGGATTAGAGTGTCGTAAATGCTCACTTTGACCAATAACTTCCTAAGATGTGCTAGTACGTTGTAGTCCACCTGACTAGAGCTTCTAACTTCTTCTCAGATCTAGATTTCTTTCATTGTTGGGGTGGTTTTTCTTCAGCTACTATTTTCTTTCCTTTCTCCGCCAAAGCTGTTGTTGGTGGTAATACTCTTTTGCTCCTGTTATTTATTTCTGTTATTTCATCAAGATATAAAGTTTCTTCTGGCGTCGCAATAGGTTCTTCTTGTATTGATTCGGTATCTGAGTAGTCTAAACTGAGAGGAACTCCTATAGATTCGAGGACTGGTTCCTCTTTCCTTGAACTTTTGTAATCGATATCATTGATGTATTCTTTTTCATTGATGTTCTTATTAGGAACTATCATGATTCGAGGATCAGTTTGGGAATCGAAATCGGAGTAAGATTGATCGCAGTTAATAGTGTCATCAGTAGAGACAACCAGGACGTAACCAGAATCAAAATTGTTAGATTCTAAAGAGCCCGGAGGGGCATGCAGATAATGGTACAAAGTTAGCAGTTCAAGGGATTTCACCCCCAAATCCGAGATAACCAATCTAATTGGGCCAACCCCTATCCTACCCCTCGTGCTATCATCCTTGACTCCTCTTATAATATCCTTCTTCTTGGCTTCTGGGTTGCGATGATTCTCTTGTCGTAGTCTTCTTCTTCGGCTGAACTAATGGTGGATTCTGGGTAGCAACTTTCCTCGAATCCGATTGGATCCAATCCAAAACTTTCTTGAGATCTTCCCAAGTGGAGCTCCATCCTGCTTTACTGGTGTAAGGATTTAACTGGGAGATTGGCTCGACCGAAATCATATTTATAGAACCTCTCTCAGGTTCCTTTAAATATTCTTTCAGGATTGTTAGGTTCCCATCCTTATTGTTCTTCTCGAGCCAATCTTTGAAGATAAAGCACCCTTCTATTGTATGCCCCAATAATCTGTGGTATGGACAATAGCTAGGCTGGTCCTTCTTGGCAACCTCTTCTGGCTTCTTTGGTTCTGGTAGCCTGAATTAACATTTCTTCATCAAATTGTTGAACATCTTTCCCATTGCATTGGTCTTGAAAGACTAATTACTATTTAGACATTCCGTTATTATCTGAATTCGCCTGACGCATTTCTGGGATGATCTCTACTGAGATGACTGCTAACTAGACTGACTGTACTACTGAGGTGGAAGAGGCTGACTGTACTGAGGGCTCTGCTCTATCTAGATCCTCATCGGTTTCTTTCCCCTATCGACCGTTGCCAGTACACCCGATCTCTTCTCAAATTCCCTGGCTGGTTTTGACTTTTTTGTCTTTTCTGCAGGCTCCATGTGCTTCGCTTCTTCTTGCAAACTACTAAACTTGCTGAGTAGCTTCTTGACGGATTTTATTGTTAAACCTTTGAGCATGAATGCTACTGGACCGTCGATACACCTAAGTAGTATCTCGATCGCATGTTCTTCCTGGAGCTGGGGCTCTCATTTCATGCGAAGGTTCCTCCATCTCAAGATAAAATCAACCAGGGGGTTGTTGGGATTTTGTTGTTCCACAACGATATCTCCTATGGTAACGTGGCCTTGAGCGCCGACAAACCTTCTGATGAACAAGTCTTCCATCTTAGAAAATATCTTAACTGATCCTTTAGGTAATTTTGCATACCAATCAAAAGCTATCCCTGTCAGGCTCCTGATGAACTGTTTAAGTAGCAAGGCGTCTCTCCCTCTTGTGTTGCAACAACTGGCTTTGAAATGGGCCACGTGCTGGCAGGGATTTCCTGTGCCATAAAATGTCTAGAAGGTTAGTGGTACGAAGCCTTTCGGGTAGGGCACGACATCGAACTCCTCCGGGTAGGGTCTACCCTTTGGAACTAATGCAACTCCCTTGGATTTAGCCAAGGACTCTCGTACCTTGCCACTCGATCATCTGTTTGATGTCCTTCTCTCGCAAGCTCGGAGCTAGCTCCTTCCTCTGATGTTCCTCCCCACTGGTGGAGGCAATCTCTCTTCTTTCATCTGTAATGTGCACAATTTATGGTTGATTGACTTATGGAGATGCTGCGAGTCGTGACTGAGTCTGTCCATGCATCATAGCCATAGCTGTCATAATGGTAGTCATTTCTTCCATTCTCTTTTCCAGTCTTAGTATCTACTCATCTCTAGTTTGGATGGCTAACTGATATTCCTCTACGGTGTTCTCTTCTAAAGGAAGAGCTTCACTTGCAGATGTAGTGGTCGTGGTTTCTACCACATTGATATCCATGAAATCATCCATGTAATCTGATAGGTAGGACTCTCCATCATCCATCTCCAAGCCTCTTTCTTTTTCCATTTCTGATATCTCCTCTTGAAGTTTCTGGACCTTATCCTCTATTGTCTTTCCTTTTACTGATTGAAGATCTGACGGCCTCTCAGTAACTGACTCTGAAACGGTGGTAGTGGCAATGGGAATATATGACTTGTGATCTAAATCGCAGCCATCGAACTTCTCGGATGGCACCGGAGCAACAACCTTCGGTAACCACACCTTTCTCTTGGATCCAGATGTCTTGAGGCGGGGTACCTCTGCAAGACCATCGGAGAGGAGAGAAGAGGTGTGTTACCTAGGGTGCGAACCAGGTGCAGAGGATTGCAATCCTCTCTTATCCTTCTCTGATAAAAAATCTTCTTGAATTGTAATAGGTGATATTCTCAGACCCAACCGAGACTTAACCGCCCTGCATCTGACAGGTGTCGGAGCAGTGGTAGCTGTGTTGTACTGTAGTAGGGGTGGTACGTTCCCTTAGACGGAACTTGGCGGGGATACAAACTGACGGAATTTCGGACTTAACCTTCTTCAGAATTTCTCTCTTCATCCTGGGGACTACGGCACATCCCGTCCTTCTAAGGAGCTCGGCAACAGAGCATCCCTCTCTTTCAGCAAGCTTGTGGAACACATAACAAACTTGTGTGGCACGTGAGGGTTCCTCTCTCACCTCATCACATTTTATACGGGTGACAGGACTGTAGCAGCAATCTGGTGGAGGGTCTCATCTCCAGTGGTATCAGCTAAGTGATGAAACCTACTCCCTCAAAGAAGAGGAGCGGCTTCTAGTAATCCGAGTTCCTCCTGATGAGGAATCTCGTCCACGGTGGGCAAACTGGAAACACTGGCCCTGGCGGTCCTTGTAGCTCTGCGGAGGCGGTTCCTCTTTCAAGTCTTAGATGAAGAACTAATTTCAAAGACTGACGGTGTGAGGAAATCTTCTTCAGTATCTTCGTACAGGACTTCCTTTCCCTTTGCAGACGGGAAAGTGGGTGCAGTTACGGAGAATCTAGCGGTAGTGGGGGTGAATGTCCTTCTTGGTACAGACACAGTCGACTTGATGGGGGTGGGAGTAGTCTTCATCTTCTTCACAGTAGGGAAGTCTTGGCGGGAGTTCAAATCGAACTTTGCAGACGGCTCTTGAACTTTAGGTGTGGCAACCTTGAAGACGACAAAAAAAACCTTCCCCAGAACGACTTTAAATTACTCAAAACTGGCCCCGAATAGGATTGTAGGGGCAGTAAGACGAGCCTCTCGGGAGGTAGGTAGGTTGCAAGAGAATGTGAGTGTGGGGATCGACATCGTTGCTGTCGATAAGAGAAAGTAAATTCTGAGTATTAGTGCAAGGTTAAAAACCTCGTATTTATAATGCAAACACTACAAATCAATAAAGTCTAATCTGTAACCTGGGCAAGTTTATATTTTGTTATATCCTTTTGTTTTTGTAAATGTTTATTTTATTAATATATAGGGAGTTAGGATTTTAGAAAGGTTTTTTTGGAATTGCAAAGGGAATTGGCTCGATTCTGTGATATAGTAGAATCAAACCCAAGAAAAAAAAAAAGTTAAGTGAGGGACCCAGTCCAGGATCCTATTCACAACGTACTTTAACTTGGTGGAATTTACACACCGACACATCTATTAGGGGTCCAACCACACAAGCTCAAAGAGAAAATTCTAAGAGACTTCTGGACCCTTCTGTTTAGAAGTGCTTAAATAGGTGGTCCTTAAGTCAAAAAGAGCTGACTGTATTCACCCAAGAAAGAAATGGGTGGCATATGTCGACGAAAGAAGGGTAATCTGGTCTATGAGGGGCATAGACACATTACTGATATGCAAAATTAATTTTCCTAATTTTTATGGAAAGAGAAACTAATCCCCAGTGGAGTCGCCAGAAGCTGTCAGTACACAAAAATTTATATATACATTTTTAAAATAGGTCGTCCAGTAGAATCTGTCGGCCACCAGAATCGAAATCCTGTCTTCTGTTTAGGAAGGACTTTACATGATATGAAGCCTTTAGGAATAGAAGCATCACCACTAAATTTCATGAATCAACATAAGGGGCAAAGGCACTAGCAAGTTTAAATTTTCCTCCACCAAATTTCATGAATCAAAAGAGAGCACAAATATGAGCAAGCCTTAACCCTTCCACCAAGTTTATGAATAAAAAAGGGAGCACAAACATTAGCAAGCATCAAGTTTATAAACCAAAAAGAGAGCCTAAACATTAGCAAGCTTTTCTTCCATCAAGTTTATGAACCAAAAAGAGAGCACAAACATTAGCAAGCTTTTCTCTTCCTCCACCAAAACCCAACTTTTACTTGAATAATTTTCTTTACTTTTTTTTAAAAAAAATGAAACTTGCAACGTGAGGATGGAAAAAAAGATTGTCAAACCAACCAATTGAGCCACAAGATAAATCGATACTAACATCCAAAAGCAAGCAAACAAAGAAATAAAGGAGTTAAGGGGATTACCACTTGAAATGAGGCACCAAAGCAAAGATAAAAACAAATTTAGAAGAATTTTGGGTAGAAACTCCCCTTCCAACTTTAATTTTCGGGCAATGCAAACATGGCCAACAAGAGCCATTAAATAGGCAATGAAGAAGAAGAGGAAGAAGGAGAAAATGAGCCATTGAACTAACCAATGTGTAAGGACCCTTGGTAGAAAGCAAGATGAAGCCATTAGACCACTTTTGAGGTGATAGAGGTGAAAGAAATAATGAGGAGAAGTGACCAAAAGCTGCCCTTGATTGGATTGAAACAAAGAGAGGAAGAAAGAGCCAAGCCTTAGAGAAGAAGCAAGGAGGGAGCCACACTATGGGATTTTCGGCCATGTCTAGGTCAAAGTGACGACCAAGAGGGAGAAGGGGGGCTGGGATTCATGAATTTAAGAGGGAAAGGGAGGGGGGGGGGGGCGGCCGGTTAGGTTAGGTTTAGAAAATAAAAAAAATTAATTTGTTTTTTACCCTTACGCGCCGATTTTGGCACTGTTCGCCCGTGCATCGAACCATAGCAAATTATATATGCTGCCCAAGTAATTTTGACATTCCGGACGCAACGACTCAATCTGTTTTGAAATCTGAGTTTGTTTGGGCAACCTTGTCTTCATTCGAGTCAAAAATGTCAAATTTGGGGCTTTTGACGGAGTTAGATTAAATTGACAAAATTGGGCTATGGTGTAGTAGAAGAAAATGAAATTGGGAATTTTTTAAATATTTTAGGAATTTTTTGAAATATTTGGAATTTTTTTAATTTTGGGCTAAGTAGGGGTATTCTGGTAATTTTTGGGGTTTTCGGGGTAAGTGGTCAAAAAGTTAAATTAAAGGCTCGGGGTAGCACAAAATGAAATTTGGAGTCAAATGAGAGTTTTTGAGGGCATTTCTGACCAATGCGGAAGATTTTACGAACCCCGGAACCTCTTTCAAGTATCGGCTTCTTTGGTTGCGAGAGGCCCACCAGTTGCTCGGAAGTATAGCATGTTTACAGTCAAACTTCTCAGTGCAATGAGAGGAAAGCTCTGGAATGATTTTTTGGAGAGCTAGGGTGATTCTGAGAAGTTTTGTGTTTTGGGGCCCTTTTTAGGGGCAATTTGGTAATTTGGGGCAATTTTGGAAAATTTAATAAATTTGGGTAATTTTGGTCAACTTGAGTGGTGGGAGCTACTTTGGAATGATTTTTGGGAATTTTGTCAATTTAGGGATATTTTGAGAAATTTGTGGAGTTTTGGGGCATTTTGGTCAAAATTGGAGAATTTGATAGGATTTCAGAATTCAATTTAGGATGTCAAGTTGTTTAAGTTACAGATCAGAGGTGACTCTCTTTGGTCCTCTATGTTTTAATCCTAGTCACCTTAGCAATAGGTTTAGGGTTTGTGGGACCACACAGATGAGTGTCCAAGGAGATCAAAATGGGATGTGTTTGGTTTAAAATTGTGAGTGTGGAGTGTAAGCATAAGTGTAAGAGCTGAAGAACTCTAATGGTAGATCCTAAGGGATGACCACTTATAGAGAATCCTATTTGGTCTTTATTATGTTTATCCTTGTTCCCCTTAGACATTACGGGTTAGACTAACATATGAAGCTCTAAGCTAAGAAAGCAAGCATGTGGAATTTCTATGTGGTAGGGTTCCATTTCTAGTCTTCTAAGAAAACTCACCAAGAGAGTCCTATGAGTAAACCCTAGGCTATCTAAGAAGAAACTAAAGCTCAACCAAAAGTGAGGTCTACATCCCCAAACGTCAAATATTTCAATTTCCAATATATAATTGAGGGGCATCTTATTTCTTCTAGAAATATTGCCTACACGTTGACATCGATCACAATTTTTAATAAAAACATTAACTTCCTTAAAATTATAGGACAATAAACTCTAGATTTTAAGATTTTATATGCAGTTTTATCAACTTCAAAATGTCCCTCATAATCAGAATTATGACATTTTTGAACAATTTCATAAGTTTCTTCTAAAGGAGCATATCTTAGAATGATCAAATCCATTCCTTGTTTGTATAAAAACAGGTCATCCAAAAAATAAGTCTTAGCTTTAGATAAAAATTTCTTCCTCTCCTGGTATGTCAAACCATAAGGTAAAATATCACTCACAATAAAGTTTACAATGTCAGCATACCACGGAACACCCCACTCATTAACTGCGAAAAATTTTTCATTAGGAAAAATTTCCTTAATTTCTTCAGCATCCCAGAGAGATTTTTTAGTTTCAAGCCTGCACAGATGATCAGCAATTTGATTATCAACACCCTTCCTATCTACTATCTCAAAATCAAATTCTTGCAAAAGAAGAATCCATCTAATCAATCTTGGTTTTGCATCCTTCTTCTTCATTAAATACTTAATAGTAGAATGATCAATATGCACCACACATTTAGTTCCACTTAAATATGATCTGAATTTATCAAAGGTAAATACTATAGCTAATAACACTTTCTCAGTTGTGGTATAATTAATTTGATTTTCATTAAGAGGTTTACTAGTATAGTAAATCACTTTGAAAATCTTAGCATATTTCTGACCTAAAACAGCTCCAATAGCATAATCACTAGCATCGCACATTAATTCAAAATGTTTTTCCCAGTTAGGTGAAACTATAACAGATGCAGTGATTAATTTTTCTTTAAAGTTTCAAAAGCTTTTAGGCATTCATCATCAAAATAAAAATTTATATCTTTTTCTAGTAAACGACATAAAGGCTTCAAAATTTGTGAAAAGTCTTAAATATAACGCCTGTAAAATCCAGCATGTCCCAAAAAACTTCTAATTCCCTGACATTAGTTGTGTAAGTTAAATTAGAGATCACTTGAATTTTTGTAGGATCTATTTCCATACCCTTTTCTGATATACGATGTCCCAAAACAATTCCTCCTGCTACCATAAATTGGCATTTCTCCCAATTAAGGTCCAATTTAGTTTCTTCATAGCGTTTTAAAACTTTAGATAGATGTTCTAAACATGATTCAAATGAAATTTGAAACACTGAAAAGTCATCCATAAAAACTTCAATTCTTTTTTCAATTAAATCACAGAAAATTTCCATCATATATCTTTGAAATGTAGCAGGGGCATTACATAAACCAAAGGACATTCTTCTAAGAGAAAATGTACCATAAGGACGGGTAAACGTTGTTTTATCTTGATCCTCAAAAGCAATTTAAATTGGTGGTAACCAGTATATCCATCCAGAAAACAAAAGTATTTATGCTCAGCTAGTCTATCCAACATTTGATCTAGAAAAGGAAGTGGAAAATGATCTTTCCTGGTGGCAATGTTTAATTTTATATAATTAATGCATATTTGCCATCTTGTAACTTGTCTTACAGGTATTATTTCATTCTTTTCATTCACAGTGACAATAACTCCTCCTTTCTTAGGTACACAGTGAATAGGACTAACCCATGCACTATCTGAAATTGGGTAGATAATCCCAGCATCCAACCACTTTAAGATTTCTTTCTTAACAATTTCTTTCATGATAGGATTTAATCTCTTTTGAGGATCAGCCTAAGGTTTGCAATTATTCTCCATAAGGATTCTATGCAAACAAATTGAAGGACTGATTCCTTTAATATCAGCTATTGTCCATCCAAAGTATTTCTTATATTTCTTTAAAATTTCAAGAAAACTCTCTTCTTCTCTTTCAGTTAAATGAGATGAAATTGTAACTGGAAAAGTTGAGGGATCACCTAAAAAAGCATACTTTAAATGATTAGGAAACATCTTTAAGTCAAGTTCAAGAGGTTTTTCAATTGATGGATCAAAAGATTCATCTTTTTCAGTCATGTCCAAAATTTCAAAATTTTCATGAACATAATTTAAAGCATCCTCATGAAAATCTTCAGAATCTTGTAATTTCTCTTCTTTCTTGTGTTCCAAATCTTTACTTTCAGATTTCTCTTCATACGTTGACTTGAAATGACATTCACTCAAATATTTGATAACATCCATCCGATAACATTCATCATCTTTGCCTCTTGCAGGATATTTCATTGACTTTAAAATATTGAATGTAACAGTTTGATCATTAACTCACATCGTCAATTCCTCTTTTTGCACATATATCATCGCTCTGCCTGTGGCTAGAAAAGGTCTCCCTAAAATTATGGGTATCTTTTTATCGTTCTCCATATCCAACACAATGAAATCAATAGGGAAATTAAATTGATTAACTTTCACCAAAACATCCTCTATAACTCTTTTAGGATATGTAATTGAACGATCAGCTAATTACAGAGTTACAGTTGTAGGAGTTATTTCTCCTAATCCCAGACTTTTGAATATTGATAACGGCATAAGGTTAATGCATGCACCGAAATCACATAAAGATTTTCCAAAAAATCTGTCTCCGATTGCACATAGAATTGTGAAACTTCCAGAATCTTGAAGCTTTTCAGGAAGCTTTTTCTGAATTATAGTTTTACACTCTTCACTAAGTGCAATAGTCTCATTATCTTCAAACTTCCTCTTTCTGTTGAGAATATCCTTCATAAATTTCACATAGCTTGGCATTTGTTCTAAGGCTTCAACAAATGGAATATTGATTGTAAGCTTCTTAAATATCTCCAAGAATTTTGAAAATTGCTTATCCAATTTTTTCTATCGAAGTCTCTGAGGAAATGACGGTGGTGGCTTTTCTAAATCAACCTTAGGTGGAGAAATAGGTCTTTTCAAACCTTTCAGATTGTCCTCTTTTGGTTTTTCAATTTCTTCTTTCTCTACTTCAGTCTCTTTTTAAACTCTACCTTCCAACACTCTTCCACTTCTCAACAGAATAACTTGTACTTGCTCTTTAGTCTTTTCTCTTGGATTTACTTCAGTATTACTAGAAAGCATTCCTTGGGATCTATTACTTAATGAATTGGCAATTTGTCTCAATATATTCTCAATATTTCTGATTGTAGCTCCTTGACTTTGTAATTGATTTCCCATTTGTAACACCACTTCTTCAATAAACAACTTCTTCTCCTTAAATTGTGAAGCATTGTTAAAACATGAAAGATATGTTGGTAATCCAGTTAAAGTTTGGATGGTTTTTCCAACCTGGGCTATAATAATTGGAGGGTTATTAGCCTTACTTATAGCATTAAAATTTTTTGATGAAGTTTGAGAATCAACCATCTGGCCTAATGAATTCATCAATCATGGAAATTGGCTGAGAAAAATTCATTCCAAATTGTTCTATCTTCCTTGAAATTACAGCAACTTGATTTGTTAGCATCACAAAAGCATCATTTTCATGAATGTTGGCTACCTTTTTAAGATTTAACTTTTCAGAAGGCCATTGAAAATTATTAGTTTTTATTTATTAAATTAAAGCATATGCATCAACAAAGTCTGTTTAGACATCAATGAACCACCAGCATCGACATCGATAATAGATCTAAGAGATCCAACTAATCCATTGTAAAAGGTCTGAATTATTAACCAATCTGGTATCGAATGATGTGGACACTTTCTTAAGATATCTTTAAAATGTTCCCATGCTTCATATATAGATTCTCCTTCAAACTGACAAAAAGATGTGATATCTTATTTAAGCTTCACAGTCTTTAATGGTGGAAAATATTTAGCAAAGAATTTTGTGCTAAATCACTCCAGGTTCTAATAGATCCAGGTGCTAACGAATTTATCCAAATCTTAGCTTTATCCCTTAGTGAAAAAGGAAAAGTCTAATTCTAATAACATCATCTGAAACACCATCGTATTTAAAAGTATAGCCCAATTCTAGAAAATTGGCCAGATGTAAAGTAGGATCTTCAGTTGGTGCTCCCCCAAAATTGATTATTAGATACCATCTTGATAATAGAAGGTTTATGTTCAAATGAATTAGTAGCTACAGCAGTGTGTTAAATATTACCATGAAGTTCATCCACTGTAGGGTTAACATATTCTGTTAAAGGTCTAAATTCATAATGGATTTCAACATTTTGATGGTCTTGATTTGCCATTTTTGAATATTTTTATCTTTTTTTGTATTTTTATTTTTTTATTTTTCTTATAGTTCTCTCTAATTCAGACTCGTAAGGCACAAGTCCCTCAAAACCTGAACTACGCATACCCAATAATAAAATAATATTAAATATAAAACACACTAACAAAAATAAAGAAAAGTAAAAGTTTAATTTTTTTAAATTCTATTTAAATATTATTTTAATTAATTTCTGCAGCAACGACTCCAAAAAATTGATCCCCGACGAAAATTTATCCTCGTGATTTTCACTTTATAATTCTTTCTAATGATAATATCTCTTTCTTTGCAACGGTGCCAAAAACTTGACTCAGAAGCAAATAAGAAATATATTTTAATTATTTATAACATGGGATACTACACAAGTATACGTATCGTTTATCAAGTAAAATAAGACTTTTTGATTAAGCCCCCAAATATCAAACCAACAAGGAAATTTTAAAAATTTTAAAGAAATAAGAAAAATAACTTTTTACTTTTAAAAATGATTTTGTAAAGGATATTTTAAGATATAAAGTTTTTTAAATTTCTTTTTGGGGGTTTTTTAAATAAAAAATAAAGCAGACAACTTAAGTTAACACAACTATAAAATAGTATGAAAGAAAATTAGAATAAATAATGTTTTTCCTCTTTCAATGAATCAGTAATAATTATGGAATTTCATTATGGAAGTATGTAAAATGTGTTGTGTCAAATAGAAGCAATTATATTCGTTACCCTTACATGGTTCTATAAAGAACATTGGTTAATTTGATGCTTTGAAATAATGTAAATGGGTTAGGCAGGGAAGATACTAGCTCTCACTCTAGAGTTCCCTCGATTCTCTCCACGTGGGGGCTAACATCACATAACAAAATTTTTCACATCAAACCAAATTAATGGGCTTTAGCTTGCCACTCTAAAGTCTTCTAATTTTACTCCCCATTAGGACATATCTTCCTATTTTTTTGCACCCAACCATATGGACTACAATTCTCATCCATACAATTGCATGTGATTTTTTTCAATTGTTGATTGAGACAATACCGCAATGGATCTTACATAATCTCCCAACAAATTTTAGTATCTTAATTATCCAAATTAAGAGGTAAATGAAGTGCAAGGTAGTGAATCATCACAACTTCTTCCAACATTGAAATCCTATATGTCACACAACTTCCTTCCATAATTTAATTACTTCATCATTTAAAAGGAAAAGGATAAAGAAAACTACTCAGAATCCATGGAGAAAACACAATCACAAATTGATTTGAAAGTAGAAATCATAGTGAAAACACAAAAAGTCTTACTTTAAAACTAAATGTAAAATAAAGATAATCACTTATCTGGAAATCCTCTCCATAAGTCTCTTGAAGTTCCTTTGAAACTTTGCTTTCCCCTTACAAGACTCAATAGAGGTTGGCGCCCAACTCTGTTAACTCCAAATCTCTATTAAACTTTTAATAAAAACTAGATACAAATGATAATAAAAGTGGATGAATTGGAAGGGTGTGCTATCAATAACTCTCTAAAAAAAACTTGACTCTTAACACTAATCACACCCTCTAACAACAACCCTTTTTCTGATCTTCAAGTCTTCTTTTTAAAATTTTCCAAAAGGTGCCTTGGTGTCTCTTCAAATCATGTCCAGATTCAATGTATCCACCAAAGAATGCATCTCTTCATTCAAATATGCCGCCCAAAAGAAGTTAAGGAAGTTTAAACCAAAAGTTGCTTCAAACACCCCTTGAAAATGGCGCCAATTTTGGGTTAATTCATATTTTTGACTGTGGCGCCTATGCGCAAAGGGTCCGGCGCTTAGGCGCCTGAAACCAATTTTTCAATTCTTCAATTTTTGCTCCAAATTTGATCCTCTTTTGCTCCTTTCATCATGGTCAGTCATTTTAATCTTACCTACAAGAAAAACACAGATATACCTTCTATTAAAGTGCAATATCATCAAAAATAGGTATAAAAATACATTTAAAAACACTATATTTTAGGTGTATCAAGCTGGCATACCCGAAAGCATCACTCCTAAAAGCTAAAATAGTCGCACTTAAGCGCCAGTTCACGAAAACCGGTTTATGATAGTTTTAAGTGATAAAAACCACCAGTTTCTCCTCATTTCATCATCTTCTTTCTCAAGCGTACATTTTTTTACACCTCGGGCATCTCTATAAGTGAATATTGCTTGGTGGATTTGAACCAAATTTGTTGGATTTCATCTTCTCAAGGTTAGAGCTTCTCTTTTATGTAAATTTTTTTTATTTTCACCATGGATTTGGAGTTCATTATGAAAAATTCGAAATGTTACTATTCATGGTGAAAATTTGATGAAAATTGATGGATTTTAGACGGAAAAGTTAGTTTAAGCTTTCAGAAGTTAGATCTAGTGAGTTAGGGTTAATTTTAGAATTTATCGAGAATTTTTTATAATTTTTAGAATGGCACCAAGAATGAAAAGAAGCAAGGGGAAGGCTACATTTAACTCAAACAAGTTTGTGAGTTCTAAGGCTCAGGATCGTTATGTCGATGCATTGGAATCGAGGAAGTTAATACCTGAGCGCTATTTTAAAAATCAGCATGGAGAAGTGGAAGAATTAGTTGTCCGCTGATAGTGGGATCGATTCTACTGTATTGTAGCTATTGCAGTGATTTCTGTAGTTAGGGAGTTTTTTCGAATCTCCTTGAATCAGAAGACGATCTGGTGATGGTGAGAAGGAAAACACTAGCGTTTTCACCAATGTTAATTAATTTGTTTTACAAACTGCCTACGTATATGTTGTGTTCTTATTCTAATTACAATCCTAATAAGGAGGAGTTAGATGAAAATATTTCTTCTTTAACTGCTGGAAGAGGTTTATGGAAGATTACTAGTTATAGAAGGGTAAACTTTCCTACATCAAAGATGGATGTTGTAGCAAAAACATGGCATTATTTTATTTTTGCTCGCTACTCCCCACAAAACATGTTAGCGAAGTTACCAGAATGAGAGCTAAATTGAACTACTGCATTCAGCAGTACAAGAAAATCAAAATTGGATCTCTCATTTATCACGTTATCACTAGTTCTGCCAGAGCCGCCACTACTACAGGTTTAGGATTTCCATCCTTAATCTTTTCTTTATGTGAGCAAGCAGATATTAAGTTTGATATTTGGGAGGAGATTATTCAACCTCTGAAGCCCATTATTAGTGTGAATGTGAAGACATATTCTGAATATTTGTTTTTTAGCTGGAGAGGGGGATTTACTAGAAGTTTTTGTGCATCTACGTCGCATGCTTCTACATTTTGAGCATCCACATCTCGTGATAGATCCAGTCCTGATTCAGAATCTAAATTGCTACAAACAATGATGGATAACAATGATTATGGTATAGATAAGGTATCAAATCATGAAAATTATGTTGATCATATTGATTCCTACTTAGGGAGGCATATTGATTATCAGGAGAAATACAACACTTCCTTAGAGAGACTTATTAGAGATGATTAAAGTGTGGTATTTCAACCTTATCACGGTACACTTAGTTTGATTCTCCTAGTTTTTGGAATGATAATAATGATGAAGAAGAAGATGATGACAGTGACATAGATGAGTAGAGATTGAGTTATGTTTTGTTTTATTTGAACTGTTATTTGTGTGGATGTCTTAACAACTATATGTGTTGTTATTTGTGGTTGTGGTGAACACTATTATTTTTGTTTGTTGTGATGTGTATCTATGTGATGTTGATGTGGTATTATGAATGTGAACTCTTTTATTTTAAATGTGTTTTATTGATTTTTGTTGAACATAGTCCTGCTGCTTTAAGAAGTTTAGATAAAGCTAACCTTCATTTAAAATTTATGTTTAAATTTCAATTTACTACCATGAATTTTCTATTGTGGTTGTGATATTATTTTAGTTTGTGTGATTTGCTTTTATATTAGCCTCCACTGCATAGAAGTCTTTTGAATCTCATAAATGCTAAAATCAAAATAAAATTTGATCATTTTTACTCCTGTTTTTAAATTTTTTGTACTTGCATAATTAGAATATGAAAATTCATGTAAGCATAAGTTTTATTTTTCATTCTTGTCTTTATATATTATATGCTAAAATGTTTAATCTTTGTAAAAATTTAAGTTTGGGGGAGGGGGAGATGAAAAATCAATTTTCAAAACTTGAAATTTATTTGTTCTCAAATATGCTACAAAAAAATTTGATTTTTGATTTGAAAAATGATTATGTGTATGAAGTTTTAGTTGGGTAATAAAATTTGGAATATTGAAATGTGTAAGAAAATTTAGTTAAAACTTTATAATGATGAAGAAAAATTTCAAGTTAAATTTTTTTCTTAGTGAAGAGATGTTAAATATGGTGTAACTATCTTTAGTAAGAGATATTATAAATTTGAAAAATATAGAAGAATTAGACTTTTGTTTTCAGTACTTTAATTTCTTTTATTAAAATTATTTTTTAAAAACTATTATTATATTTTTAAGTAAATGATATATATCAGACTTTTGATTTAGGAAAGTAAGAGTGGAATTCAAAATTATTAAAGGTCTATCCAGATATAGTAATCTAATCCACTAAAAATTTGATAGCTTTTTACTATCCATTTTATACCTATTTTTGATGATATTGCACTTTAAAGGAAGGTATTTTTGATGATTTCATGTAGGTACAATGATTTTAGGTCTTTGGAGAAAAATAAAGTGAAAATGAGCAAATTTGGAGCAAAAAGAGACAAAGTACAGTTTTATTGAACTAGCACTGAACGACGCTGTCACTAGCGCTGAACCGCGCTATTTTCCATAGAGTTGTGATTGTTTTAGCAGAATAATGCACCGAACAACGCTCTATCCAGCACCAGAAAGTGACCTATCCAGCGTCGGACAGCGCCATATCCCGATTTTAAACTAGATTCAATGTATTTGGACGGATTTTGAAAGGTTGCTTGAGGAAACTCTTGGGAATTCGGTTTTTGTCGAATTTAAACACTTTTGGAGCCAAGTTTGAAGAAGAGAAGAGAAGAGAACCTTAGTTTAGGAAGTTTAGGTTATGTGTTTTTCTCTTCTAAGAAGTGTGAGAGGAGAGGGAAAGTGAGAGATTTTTTCTTCCTTACTTATCTAAAGAGAGAATTGTGTGTTGTTGTGAAGAAAAAAGAGGACTCAAAGGAATTCCTTGACATTTGCTTGGGGAAGAGTTTGAGATAAGTTCTCTTTACTTTACTCTGTTTGTATGATGTTGTTTTTATACATAAAATTCATGTTTTGTCATCTTTTCCTCATGAGTCTTGAGTAGATTTCTTTGTTTTTCTCCTTTTCATGTGATGTTTTGATGTTGTGATATGGAAATGAAGTGTCGATTTATTATGGAGAATTTGTGATGACCTTTTTCACTTCGAACTTCATTTACTTTTTGACATGGCCAATTGAATAGTTAACACTTGTTGGGAAACATATTTTATTGAAGGATTATGAGTTCCACAATAAAGTGAAGGTCACATTCAATGTCCATGAATGAGAGAAGTAGTTCATGGGGATTAAGTGCAAATAAATAGAGAAATATACTTTGATGGGCATAGAATTGGAGATTTCAGAGTGACAGGCTGAAATCTTCAATTTGGTCCTAATGTTTGGAAACCAAAGTGAGAGTTAGCCTTCAGGTGAAGGGAAGTGGGAGCTCTAGAGTGAGAGCCAGTATCCTCCTAGCCTAACCACGGATTTGGGGGCTAAAGTTAGGATTAGCCAATGTTCTTTATATGCCGAAATATGGGTAAATAATATAATTTCTCCTATTATAGTTCTTCTCAAGATAATCTTTGAAGCTAAAGCACCCTTTTATTGTATGCCCCAATAATCTGTGGTGTGGACAATAGTTGAGCTAATCCTTCTTGTCAACCTCTTATGGCTTCTTTGGTTCTGGTAGCCTGAATTCTGGTTTCTTCATCAAATTGTTGAACATCTTTGCCACTGCGTCAGTCTTGAATGAGTGATTCTTATTTAGACGTTTCGTTATTGTCTGACTTCACCTGACGCCTGTCTAGGATGATCTCTGCTGAGATGACTGCTGACCAGACTGACTGTACTGCTGAGGAGGACGAGGTTGACTGTACTGAGGGCTGTGCTCCAACTGGATCCTCATCATTTGCTTTCCCCTATCGAATGTTGCCACTACACCCGATCTCTTCTCAAATACTCTGGCTGGTTTTGACTTTTCTGTCTTTTCTGCAGGCTCCATGTGCTTTGCTTCTTCTTGCAAACTGCTAGCCTTGCTGAGTAGCTTCTCGAACGATTTTAATGTTAAACCTTTAAGCAAGAATGCTACTAGACCGTGGATACTCTTAAGTAGTATATCGATCATATGTTGTTCCTGGAGGAAACCTGTTATGTTAACCGGCAGGTTCCCCCATTTAATACAAAAGAGAATTAAATGGGGTTTATATTAGTGTTGGGTTCGTTTAAGTTCCCTATAAAGGCAAGCCCCTATAGTTCTTAGATAACCAAAGTCACCTAAGAAAACGTTTGATAAAAATGAGGAAAAGTATTTTTACGACTTCAAGATGCTCAAGAATCTTCAATGAAATTTTGATAGTCAAAATTAAATAGGTGTGAAAGGCTCAAATTCTGGAACATTTGATTTTGAGGGATCCAAAAGAGGAAGAACTAGGAGAAATCATGGATCCAAGAGGAGATCTTGGTGACTTCCTAATCTATCCTATTATTTGGCTTCAATTTGAAAGAATTATTTATATTTTGTCCTGCCAATTTTTAATTAATTGGGCTTACATTCACTTTGACACCAATCAAGTGAATAGCCAGAAAATTAGGAGGATTTATGCCATATCTTATGACAACCTCATAAACCTAAAGTGAGTTCGTTCATATATTGCATTAGGTGCAAAGGCCTAAAGAGATAAAGTGAGAGATTATGCTATACTAAGCAAGCTACTTCGAAGTCCTATTGCTTATTGCTTCTTTCTAAGGGAAAAAGTTGTTGTTGTAGACTCATTGTTTGCTCTCTCGAACATATCTTGCATCCTCGATCAAGCTGCCCACGGTGCATGCTCCAAGCTCCTTATTGTTGCAGAATGTTTAGTTTAGAAGTGGTAAATAGGGGATGAAAGAAGTTTCATGTTCTGACAAACTTTAAAATTGAGGTGGCTTAGTGTTTAATTAAAATAAATTTTTAAGCTGATTATTGCGACACCGGTTAGGATCCCACGGTTCCCTTGTTCCGGTTTCACTGTTTTCATCGGATTTGCTTAGTTTGGATGAATTTACTAAACCCAACCTAATGAGTTCCATACTTTCATCCAGACTGTGGGAGATTTTGTTAGCAACACGTAGGTTACCTCCTCCGTGGGACTCCCAGTCATCCAATGAAATGTTTTAATTTAGTTTCACCAGTGATCTTTGTTTTGTTTGTGATTAAATTTTGAGTTGTTTTATATTTTCAATATTCTGGTGGTGAATTTTTATCTTGTTGTTTTGTTTTAATTTTGGTTTTGGTTATCATGCAGGGTGGAATTGTTATTTAACATGCAAGCTTAACTAAGCAAGTATATGTGCTCTGAAAAATTAGAGCAAGCAAACTAAACTAGAAAGGTATGTATGTACTGAAAAGTAAAGCAAGCAAACTAAACTAAACAGATATGGCTGAAAAGTAAAGCAAGCAAACTAAACTAAATAGGTATGTATGTGCTGAAAAGTAGAGCAAGCATAGTAAACTAAACAGGTATGTATGTACTGAAAAATAAAGCAAGCAAACTAAACTAAATAGGTATGTTGCTGAAAAGTAGAACAAGCAAACTATACTAAACAGTTATGTATGGTAGGAAATACATAGGAAAAGTACAAAAAATGGAGTAAAAGTCCAGAAGAACCATAAGCACGATGGCACGGAGGACTCAGAGCTGTGTTGTATATATCCCACCCTTAAGTGCTGACTACAAAACCGTCATCCTACAAAGGGCAGTCCTAACTCGATCTAGACAGTCAATCGTGGACTTTTTGTAGATTTTTAATTCAATTCAATTTGGATTTCATGCAAGTAAAAATTTATGGGTGAAAGGCTGTTTTGTAGTGGAGGTATTTTTATATTTTGAAATGTACTTATATATCTTGTAAAACAGTGTGATCCACAGGTTGACCCTCCTAATCGAATTAGGACTACTAGCAACCTAAGGGTGATGGTGATAGATACCTCGAGGGTGGGGAATAGTGTCGTGAATTCCTTCCTCTACCATCTCCAGGGTCTCTGAATCAGGAGGCACTATTCTAGAACTTTCTCGTATCCCTCTCTAATGCAATGTCATCATCGTCCTCTCTAACCATCCTAGTTACAGATTTACGTGATGGCCCCACATATAGCAAAAGCTATACGTGTGTGCTTATGCGTCCTACATAAGCAAAAGACCTAGGATAATAAGTAAGAAGAAACAAAGGACAGTGGACAAGGAAGAGAAAGAGGAGAAAATGATCCTATCTAAAACACGACATAATGGAGATGGGTCATTCCTCAAAACCGCACAAAATAAAGGACAAAATAAGCTCCTGTATGTGGTGCAAGGAGCATCTGCAAGGTATGTAATTGGGGCGTGCAGAGTCACAACAAAAAGCGACAAAAGTGGGTCAAATAGCCCACGTAAGTAGAAAAAAAGGAACGAGCCCAACAAAGAAGGGTGGTAAAAAAAATTAAAATAAAATAAAATAAAAAACGAGCAGCATAACAGTGCTAAAACGCCTTTCCACACATGCAAATTCCACAACAAAAGCAATGTAACAAGCATGTATAAAGCAATGTATAATTCTCCACATTCACAATGATGCAACAAGGAAACAATATAAGCATAAGGCACCATAACAGGTAGAGAGTTCGTTAAAGCAATGTAAAGAGCAAATGTGTAAGTAAAGTGTCTCGCAAGTGAAAGCAAATCAAACGTGAATCATATCTCACAATTCCCTCTTTGAAGAAGTAAGAAAACAATTTCCTCTCTTGCAAGCAATACAAATAGTACTGACAGGATGGATTTTAAATGAGGGTAGCAAGAACATAATTTAAACCAACTCGCAAGGTGACCACCAATACAACTCTTAGCAAATAAATGTTTAAAACCAACTTGGGACATGCCGAATAATGGGATTTCAATATAGGGATAGCAAAGAGGCATTTAAAACCAACATATGTAATGGCTTCCAATACAAATTTTCACTTAGCGACAACACAGAATTGGTTCAAATCAATCCCAAACAAATGTATGAGTGCTGATTTTCACTTTCGGAAAGCATATGAGTGGTCTAGATCAACTCCAAACCATTATATAAATGCAAATTTTTTATTTAAACAAGTATAAGAATGATCCAAACTAACTCCACATAATTGTACAAGTTCAGATTTTGCATTTTGGCAAGCATAGATATGATGTAAACTCATCCAAAGTATTTTGAAAAGTGCAGATTTTTACTTTAGGCATGCTTAGGAGTGATTTAAATCAACTCCACATAAGTAGCTAAGTGCTTATTTTTACTTTAGGCAGGCATAGGGGTGATGGTATTCATCCAAATTTGTAGTGAACATGATGAAACAAGTACCACATGCATATATGTAACAATCCCCCTCATCTCCAACAAATATTTGATGTAATAGCCACCTCCACAAGTGTCAAATTCATTTGAAATGTAGAGCTCTTGTGAGTGTTTTAAAATTTGGTGAAGTGTATGTGGAATGTAGAACGTAAAACTTTTCGATGTAGCATGTGGGGGTACTAAAAGTAAAGTGAAGTATTATGGAAAAAAAAAGGATTTCATGTACGGAATGAGATGAAATGTGTGAAAAAACAAAGCCCAAGTGTTGTATATGTGAAGGCTTGGTGAAATAAGTGAAAGACAAGCATGTAGGGTCTCATTCATGAGTCCTTCAAATGTGAGCATTTTGTAATCCGAATTTTGCATAAAACCTCACTAAACCATTTCCAACTTGTACATGAAATAGCTAAAGTTTTAAGCATTTGATGCATAAGCTTTGGCTCTCCAAGAAGAGCAAACAAACTTTCCAACAAATCTTCCAACTTGCACATAGAAATGACAAAAGTTCTAAACATTTTAAGCATAAGTTTAGCCATTTAAGAGGAGAGAAAAAGACGTCTTGAAATACCATATGAAGCAAGTAAATCTTCAACCTTTAAGCATGCATTTTTAGCCAATATAAAGAAGGGTTAAAGGGGCTATGAAATGCTATATGAAACAACCACAACATTAAGCCCCTTAAGAATGAAATTTCGGCCAACCATGGGTGGACAAAAAGATTTTTAAAATAGAATGTGAAACTATCAAGCCTTTAAACTTTTAAACTCATAGAAATGTCTTGTGCATTGATTAAAGTTTATAACACTTCAAGCATGCCTTTTGGCTATCAAAGAAGTGCAAGAAAATCACTTGAATTGATGCACACAGAGAAAGCCTAACACATAGAGTTTCTAAAATTTGAAAAGCCTCCTCAAGCTCTCTTGCCACCATACAAACAAATGTAAAGATGAAACATAACAAACTTTATTTTTATGAACCTTCATGTTCCTATTAGCATCACATGATATGAAGCCTTTAGGAATAGAAGCATCATCACTAAATTTCATGAATCAACATAAGGGGCAAAGGCACTAGCAAGTTTAAATTTTCCTCCACCAAATTTCATGAATCAAAAGAGAGCAAAATTATGAGCAAGCCTTAACCCTTCCACCAAGTTTATGAATCAAAAAGAGAGCACAAAAATTAACAAGCTTTTCTTCCATCAAGCTTATGAACCAAAAAGAGAGCCCAAACATTAGCAAGCTTTTCTTCCATCAAGTTTATGAACCAAAAAGAGAGCACAAACATTAGCAAGCTTTTCTCTTCCTCCACCAAAACCCAACTTTTCCTTGAATAAATTTCTTTCCTTTTTTTAATTATAAAATGAAACATGCAACATATAATGTGAGGATGGAAAAATAAGCTAGCCAAACTAACCAATTGAGCCACAAGATGAATAGATCCTAACATCCAAAAGCGAGCAACCAAAGAAATTAAGGAGTTAAGGGGATTAACACTTTAAATGAGGCACCAAAGCAAAGCTAAAAACAAACTTAGAAGAATTTTAGGTAGCACCTCCCCTTCCAACTTCAATTTTCGGCCAACCCAAACATGGCCAACAAGAGCCATTAAATAGGCAAAGAAGAAGAAGAGGAAGAAGGAGAAAATGAGCCATAGAACTAACCAATGTGAAAAAAAAAACCTTGGTAGCAAGCAAGATGAAGCCATTAGAACACTTTTTAGATGATAGAGGTGAAAGAAATGAAGAGGAGAAGTGACTAAAAGCTGCCAGTGATTGAATTGAAGTAAAGAGAGGAAGAAAGAGCCAAGCCTTAGAGAAGAAGCAAGTAGGGAGCCACACCATGGGACTTTCGGCCATGGCTAACTCAAAAGTCATGACCAAGAGGGAGGAGGGGGGCTAGGATTTTCAAATTTGAGAGGGAAATGGGGAGAGGGAGGGGGTTGAGCCGGTTAGGTTAGGTTTAGAAAATAATAAAAAAAGTTTTAATTAGTTATTTACTTACCCGTACGCGCCGATTTTGGCACCGTTCCCCCGTATATCAAACCATAGCAAAATATATATGCTTCCCAAGTAATTTTTACATTCCAGATGCAACGATGCAGTCCATTTCAAATTCTGAGGTCGTTTGGGCAACCTCGTCGTCGTTTAGTCAAAAATGTCGAATTTGGAGCTTTTGACGGAATCAGGTTAAATTGACAAAATTGGGATTATCTTCTAGTGAGATCTTGAACTGAGGTTTCTTCTGACTTATTGTTGCTGCTTCTTTCTTGATTTCTTCTTCTTCTTCGGAATTATCTTCCCAATCAACTTTAATAATCGGATTTCTTTGTTCAACTATTCCACCGTTTCTACCTCGACCTCGTCCCCGGCCTCGACCTCGGATGCGAGCTCTAGAGAAACCTTCACCATCTCGCCGTAAGGGAGTGGTGAGTAATTGTTGAACTAGAATTTCAGGTTCTTCATCGTCTTGAGTTTCTTTTACTTCATTCGGCGTAGCATTTCTGGAGAAAATTGTCTTCTTCGGAGGTGCGTAGTTGGCAGCATCTTCATGTATTCCAATTTCGTGCACAGAAAATAGTTGCAAGTCACCTTTGATGCACTGTTCTTGTCCTCCTACATAATACTTTATATACTGGTGTAGAGACGACAGTACCATCCAGTTTTCATGGATCTATGGTCAGCCCAGTAGAGCGTTGAATGACGTTTCAGAGTCAATTATATAGAATTTTACAGTTGTCCTTGCTAAGTCACTGATCTTCATTGACAGTGTTATTGATCCAAGAGCTCTTTCTCCTTTCTGGTTGAAGCCTCGTAGTAACATTTTATCTGCTTGAAGCTCGCGGGCATCAATTTCCAAGTAGGCTAACGTCTGAAGGTTCATTATATTGATTGATGCTCCCGGATTAACTAACACCCTAGAGAGCGTGAACTTTCCGATGGCAACTGAATTGTACAAGGGTAGATTGTGATCGGCGGTCCCAAGTAGCAAGTCACTGTTCGTGAAAGTAACACCAAATTGTTCTCTTAACGAGCAAACCTCATCTAAGGAGTTGCCGGCCATTTGAGCTAAGCAAATCTCTAGATCAAGTAAGGCCTTGATCAGAGTTTTTCTTATCTCCTTTGAAAGGATTAAAGCGTAGTGGATGCTCAGTTTAGCGAGCAACTTCCGAAGGTGGGCTAACACATTATATTCCACTTTATTGTCTGGTCTTTCAAATTCTACCTGAACGGGCAACTCTTCTGCTAGGGTTAGTTCTTCCTGAGTAACCACTTGTTTTCCTTTATCTTTCAGACCCATTCTCGGGGGTAGAACCATTCCGCTTCTGAGGTTGACCTCTGTTATCTCTTCCTCTGAGTTTGATTCTGGATTAGCTGGCGCTTCCTCTTTCTGAATCGGAGCAGCGGATTCTTCTGGAGTCACTTCGGTATCTGAGAACTCTAGCTCAATCGCTATAGGAGATCCTTAGAATTCACAGACTGGTTCGTCATCTTCCAGACCATCGCAATCACTGTCATCGAGGTTTTGTATGATTTGAGAATCGTTATTCGTTTCGAAATCGATATTCGGATTAGGTTGGATTTCGTTAGTTACGTAATCGTTAGAAATAGTTAAAACGTAACCAACACCATAACTCTTATCATCATAAGATCCCACCGGGGTGAGCAAATAATCATACAGAGTCAGAGGTTCGAGGGATTTCTCCCCCAAATCAGAAACAACCATCCTAGGAAAAGCAGCCCCTACTCTACCCTTTGGAGCCTCGGTCTTCTTTTCTTCTGCAATCTTCTTCTCCTTCTGGGGTGGTTCCTCGATTGCAATTGATAGTGCCGGCTCGACAGGTTTCGAACTCTGAATCGAAGCGCACACCGAAGTGGTTTGAATGTGATCCAAAATTTTCTTCGAAGACTTCGTCCAAACAGTACTCCATCCATCGTTGGTTGTGTACGGGTCTATCAAAATAATAGGATCTGTCGAAATAACATTAACAGAACCTCCTTTTTGGGGCTCCTTCATGTATTCTTTCGGGATCGTTATGTTCCCCTGCCGAAGGTTGTTCTCGAGCCAGTTCTTGAAAGTGAAGCAGTCCTCAATCTTGTGTCCGATCATCCGGTGATAAGGGCAATACAACGGGTGATCTTTCTTTTCAACCTCCTCCGGTCTCCTGGACTCTGGAAATTGGAATCCATCCTTCTTAATCAGACTACGAAACATCTTGTTGACTACTTCATTCTTGAAAGGGTACTCCTTCTTCAAATGTTCTGCCAGGCTGCGCTTTTGCTGAAACAGCTGCTGGTTGTATTTCTGAGATGACTACTGGCCATATTGTTGCGACGGCTGATAGCTCTGCTGAGGCGGTTGATAACCTGGCAGAGGTTTTTGATAGCTCTGCTGAGGTCATTCCATCCATATTTACATCGGTTGCTTGCCCTTATCTACCACTGCGACGGTCCCAGACTTCTTCTCCAAGGCTCTGACTGGCTTCTGCTTATCATTCTTATCGGTGAAGCTGAGTTGTTTTGTTTCCTCCTGTAGACTCGCGGCCTTGCTGAGCAATTTCTTGAATGTCTTAATTGTAAATCCTTTAAGAAGAAATGCTATCGGCCCGTGAATACTCTTTAGAAAAATTCTAATGGCATGTTGTTCCAGGAGCTGCGGCTCACATTTCATGCTTAAATTCCTCCATCGCAGGATGTAGTCCACCAAAAATTCATTTGGTTTCTGTTGCTCGACCACAAGTTCACCGATTGAGATGTGGTGCTGAGCTCCAGCGAATCGTTTCACAAATAGGTTTTCCAATTCTGCGAACGTTTTCACTAAGCCGTTGGGTAGCTCCACATACCAGTCAAAGGCAGTTCCTGAAAGGCTGCTGACAAACGGGCAGAACAACAAAGCGTCGCTACCCCCCGCGTTGCAGTAACTTGCGCGGAAGTGTGCAACATGCTGTCGAGGGTTTCTTGTTCCATCAAAAGTCTTGAACAGAGGTGGTACGAAGACTTTAGGGTATTGCACGACATCAAATTATTTGGGGTATGGTCTACCCTTTAGAATTAATGCTCCGTCTTTGGATTGGGCTAAGGCTTCTCGCACCTGCTGTTCTACCATATTCTTAATGTCCTTTTTTGGTATTAGACTTTGAGTGGAATCCTTCTTCATCTACTGGTCTCCATTGAAGGACGTGACTTCTTTCCCTCCATCCGCAATGTGAATGACCTCTGGAGGTTTTTCCTTTGGGGGCTGAGGCTGGCTCTGAAGCGTGGCTAGAGCAGCTGCCATCTCCTCCATTTTCTTTTCCATTCGGTGAATTATATCATCCTTTTCTCGAATTCAGAGCCTCATCACCTCTGGATCTTCTCCTTCTGTAACTGTTGGAGCTCCCAATAGGACTGATGATGCTCGGGTCTCAACCACGTTGATTTCAGCAATATCCTCGTCCATGTAACCTGACAAGTCTTCTTCATTTTCTGATCTCTCTTTCCGTTCTTTGGCTAACTGCTGAATGTCTGATCTCAACCTTTCCAGAGTGACCACAAGTGACTTTCCTCTAACGTTCCTACGGCATGTAGACTGTAGTAGGTGAACATCATTCTCTGGAGTTGTCTCTGAAACGGAAGTATTCCTCTTAGCTCTAGACTCGGCATCAGAACTTCTCATTTCCAGATGTTCTACTGGTATTGGCTCCGTGACTTTAGGTCGCCACACCATCCTGTTTGCAATTGGGTTCCTAGAACCGGATGATCCATCGGTGGTAGGTTGAAAGGTGGTGTGCCTACTAAGATGCAGGTGAGATACCATAGCTGGTAACTTCTTGCTACCAAATCTCCTTTTCTTCGGTGAGAGTTCCTTTTGAACGGTAGGGGGGAAGTACCCTTGGTCTAAGATATGCCTTGGCAAGTATTCTCCCAATCCTTCTCAGGATCTCAGGCACAGAGCAGTTATCTTTCTTTGCCAGCTTCTCGATTATCGTCCGTAATCGGGTGAGCGGTGTATTTCTTGCTTTTCATCTTTTATGCTCATTGTAATATGTCGGTCGGGGTAACGCGACAGCGATCTTCTGAGCACTTTCTTCCTCAGGAGCGGCAGAAAGTGGGTAAAATCTGTTTCCTTCCAACAGGAGTGAAAGTTCTGGTAGTTCATCTTCTTCCTCTGGAATTTCCTCAGGAATCGCAGCCTCAGCAGCTTTAGCTTTAGCCGCTCTTTCGTTCTTATTTCTTCTCTGAGACTTAGTTAAGGGTTCCATTCTTGAGCTGGACCCTATCTCAAAGATGGGCTGTATCGCAGCAAAAGTCGTACCCTCCACATTTACAGGTTCATCACTGGTCTGGATTTCCTTTCCCTTCCATTTAGCAGGGGTAGGTGCAGTGATGACTAGACCGGCAGGGGTAGCGACAACAGTTCGGGAGGCAATTCTATCAGCTTTGAAGGCCAATCTTTTACGGGAAACGGTATTCCCTCCAGTTGAGAGCCTCTTCAGGGGAGGAAATTCTTGAGTCGACTTCAAGCTGAACTCCACTATAGGTTCCACAGATTCAGGTGTCTTGGACCTCAGTAAGGCGACAATGATGTCCCCGAACTTAATGTCCGTCTGGTCAAACCCTTGTCCAAAGAGGATGACTGCGTTGTCAGGCAGTCCATCCCGGTTGATTGCCAAGTCAGTCGCAGTAGCGAAGGAAAAGATCAGCTTCGGTGTAGACATCTTCTGCAGAAAAGATTCGGGACGTTAGAGCTACCCTATACTTCCCATATCGTCGCAACGATCTTTGGACGAAAGAAAGAAGATTTAAAGCAAAGTCCGAACAGGTTTTGTTAATTTCATTTAGATTTTGTTTGTTTATTTCGTAAAGCTTTTTCAGGTTTCGTGGGTTTTATTTCGTTCGTAGTTAATTAGAAGAATCAGGAAACAAAAGGTTGATAAAGACTCGATTGAGGGGGGAAAGCTGTGGGGCCCTTATCCTGGATTTAGGAAAGGTGAAACCCCGCAGGAAACTTGATTCGGCAGATTGGTCTTAAATCACACCCATTGGGGGTCTCACCTCGCCTCCTTGGAGAGGTGAAAAAGGAGGATTTCGGAACCTCTCTGTTTAGGGGTGTCAAAACAGTGGCTCCAAAATCCAAAAGGGTTGATTGTATCTGTTCAAGACAGAAATGAACAAGATACGTCAACGGAAGAATGATAGTTTGATCCATAAGGGACATGGATTCACTACCAATTTATGAAAGCAAAACCATCTGGTCAAAATGGAGAGAGGAACAAGTCCCTAGCAGAGTCGCCAGAAGTTGTCGGCATATTTTTAGGTTAAGTGTTTTGAAAAGGGGGTCGCCTACAGAAATTGTCGGCGAATTTTAGATTTTAAATTTAATTTAAATATATATATAATTTAGAAAGTGGCATTTGATTTTTGAAAATAATTGAAAGTTCGAAAATTTTAAGATATGAAATAAAACCGATCTCACATCCCAAATATTTTATGTAAATGAGCACCGCACCACAAACTGTGTATCTATCCCGAAGAATAGATACACTGCTTGATGATAGGGCTCGATTAAATAAACTAGAAGATTTGTGACATCCGTTTGGTCTGTGAACCAATTTTATAAGCCGACAAATTCCTCTGCTTAATATAAATGAATTAAGCAGGGTTTATATTACTTGGGTTCTTAAAGTTCCCTATAAGGGCATGCCCCTATAGTTTATTACATCTTAAATGACGGGAATCATTTAAGAAAACTCTCGATACTGATCAGTGGTTTTGCTCTCAAGAATTTCAAAGTTTAAGGTTTTCAAACAAATTAGATTTTGGAAATTTCAATAAGGAATAGCTCAAATTTGGAACAGTTTTTTTTTAAGAGCCCAAAGGAAGAGAAGTAGGGGAAGTCACGGACCCAAAGTGAACTTCGGTGACTTCTCAACTATCCTATTGTTTGGCTTCAATTTGAGAATTTATTTAATGTTTCAATCCTCCCAATTTTATTTAACTAGGACTTATATTAGTATGACATGATCATACAAACAGCCTTGAAGATGTGAGGGTTTATGTCGTACCAAACGACTACCTCGGAGTCCTAAGACTGGTTAGGGCTTAATTTGTATAACATGATTATACAAATGCCTAACAAAAAGTTGAGGATTTATGTTGCACTAAGCAAACTACCTCAAAATCCTATGGCTTGGTTATTTAATTCTAGGAAAGATTTGTTGAAGTAGACTCAAGTTTTGCTGTTGACGATGGTCGTGCTACCCTCGAAGTCGTACTCCGTGCTCCACGTCGTAGCAAGGTTGCAGAGGTTTGGTTTTAGAAAGTGGTAATATAGATATGAGAGAAGTGTTTTGGTTCAGAAAGATTGAAAATTGAGATGGCTTAGTATTTTAATTAAAACAAATCTTAAAGTTGATTAAACAGAACCGATTAAGATCTCACGGTTCTGTCATCCCGGTACCATTCTTTTCATCAGATTCACTTAGTCCAAATGAATTTGCTAAACTCAAATGAATGAGTTCCACACTTTCATTTAGACCGTGGGAAATCTCGTTTGTAACACGTGGGTTACATCATTCGAGGGATTCCCCATCATCCAACGTGACGTTTTAATTTAGTTGTAGTTGTAGCTTTGTTGTTCTGTTTGTGATCAAATTTTGAGTTGTCTTATCTTTTGAATGTTGTGGCAGTGAATTTTATCTTGTTTTGACTTTTAATTTAGTTTTGGGTTTCAGTTTTGTGGCTATCCTCAAAGGTTTTAGTTTTCATGCAGGGTGACATTCTTGTTTAACATGCAAGTTTTGCAAGAAAGAAAGTATAGCGTAGGTAAATAAATTGCAATAAAATAAAAGCATACCTGGCGGGTCGTATCGTCATTCCAGGCTGCACTTAAAACACATGTCAGGGCATTTAAATATTTGCAATAAACACCTAGGTAAAGCTAAGGGAAGGTTCTAGTTGTCTACCAAAATCCTAATCCTATTGCTAGTCTATTCCTTTGACGTCTAGGTTCTTGCGTTTTATGGATGATTTTCTTCACAAAAGAACAATTAAGTTCAATTGTTCTTCTAAAACATCTCATCGTATTGAGAAAGTGCTTAGGACGAGTCCTAAACATCTTTTCAATGCTTCTGGGATCATTTCGAGTCTAAATGAGTTTTATTATACAGGTGAAATAATCATCCAAGAATTTAATTAAGTTTGTTTCTTGCTCGGTGAACTCGAACATTTGGTTATCCGATGTGTAAAGTGACATTTAATTTGATACTCCACCTAAGGGTTATAAGGTGGAAGCCTTCATGGTTGTTAAATAATTTAACCACAAAGGTTGAATTGTTATATCAAAACAGTTTAGTTTGGTTATGAAATTTCAAGTTGACTTTTTTAAAATGTTTTACAATTGTTCATGTTTGAGAGGTATTTAAATCACTTAATTCCATTAAGTTTTGATTATTCAAATTTGCTTTAAATATTTTAGATTGATTTTAATTATTAAATCTTGATTATAAATTATTTTGAGATTAATTTTTAATATTTTAAATTTGTTTTAAGTTAAGTTGTAAGTGATTTCAAATTAACTCTAATGTTTTAGGTTTATCTTAACTCAACTATTAATTCACTTAATGTTTTAACCTTTAAATTTAATTAAGAATTACTCTTTTAATCATTAATTTCAATTATCATTATTTTTAGAGTTGTCTAAGAGTTTAATATTATTAATCCATTTAGGGACTTTAAATTAAAGAATTGGTATCTCCTTAAGTCACATCCCTAATCTTAATAATCCAAATTTTAATTATTCTTCCAAAATTTAAATGAATTAATTAATTTGGATTTCATTTTTTATGTTGTAGGTGATTAATGGGTTTCTACCCCTTAATTTCCTAAGTTTCAATCATCCAAGAGAAAATTAAGATCAAATATTCATCCCTCCCTTTAATTAAGCCTAAAGTATTAATTAGGGTTAAAATCCCTTAATTACCTTTATGCCCTCTTAAACTTGTTCACTTCATAACTCATTAAATTGAGCTCAAATGAACCTGAACTTTTTATGTCACTTCACTCACATGTCAATTAAGACATTAGAGAAGAAAATGTGATTTTTTTTCATTTTTTATTTAATTTATATAATTATTTTAATGAAAATAGGGATTTTCAATGAAAATTCAACAACATGATCAAGATAAAGTTTTTGTCCCTAAGAAAATAATAGGGTGTTCCTACTAACCAGAGAACCACTTGGACCAATTTTGGTGATTTTTTTAATTATATTTTATTTATTATAATTATTTTAAACTTTAGAGTCTTAATTAAATATAAAACAAAATTAAAGTTGAAAATTAAGTTTTATATTTTTCTTAAGTCTCTCTAACCTCAAGGAACTTAGAGAAACAAATTTTTTATTTTTCTAATTTTTCTTTAAATTTTTAGAATTATTTTAGTGAGAAAGGTTAAAAATCCATTTTTTTTAATATTAAAAAATTACATTAAGCCTTTAAATGCAATATCTTTGTTTTGGGACTTAGAAAAAAATATTTGGTTGGTTCCCAAGTGATTAGGAGACCAAATATGACATTTTTATAAATTTTATTATTTTGTGATTTTTATTATTTTTTAATTATTAAAATATTCAAAGTAGGGTTAAAAATGAAGATTTTAGAAAAATTTCAAATTTTAATTTTCTTAGAATCCTCTGATACCAGAGAGGCCCCAAAACCAATTTAGTGAATTTTTGAAAAGTATTTTAAGCTTTATGATTTTATAAATTTTAAAAGTGGTCATGTTACTTAAAAAATCCATTTGATGGGTTAAACAATTTTTAATTAGTTTCAAACTTTTATGTGAGACTCCTCTGACCCTAAGGATAAGTGTAGAATTGATTTTGTGTTATTTTAATGAGTGGTTGTTTCAAATTGATTTAATATTAATTTTAGGGTGTTCGCCAAATTAGGGTTCATTTAAATGATTTAAGTCCAACCATAATTTTCATAGGGTCCTCTAGTCTTGAGATACTCCCCCTAATTTTTCTTGATTTTATTAATCAACATGCTAATTATTGGAATTAAAATACCAAAACAGGCATATAAGATTGAAAAATAGATAACTCTCCACAGAGATAGCCTCTGACCTTGGAAAATTCAGGGAATGTTCCCAAGATATGAGGCTATAAAAGCCCTATGGTCTTGTGCCATGGTGAATTGTATGCATGAATGGAGAATTAAAACACTCAGAACAATATTAAATTAATTAAAAATAAAATACTTAACAAAATAACCTAATTCTTTTTCCACATTAATCTCCTCTTTTCACTGAGCAAGAGGGTATTTTTAGTTTATTTTTAGGATTTTTCTATGCAAATATATGAATTTTTGAAGCTCTGGTTATTTATTTAATTCAGAAAATCCTTATTTTTCTACTTAACCACGCGGCGCTGACTGTATCCTCGGCAGCTCCGAAAGGCCACGCGCCGCTCCGCCATTTGATGCCGCCATCCACGTAGCCGCCTCGTCAGCTAGCGCTTTATGTCTCGTGGTTCTGTCCGACGCGATCCTGGCCGTCTACCCGATACACAAGCCATCCGATGGTCCCTGGTCATCGTCTCCGTCTGGTTCAACCTGAGAGCCGTCCACCATAAAACCTTAAGATCTCGCTCCAGACTCAACTAAATCATGTGTGGTTGTCTCTATCGACGTGTCTAGCCTAGATGAAGCTATCCATATAGCTAACATGAATTGAAATTGCACAGAATAAAATGGAGAATTGCTGGAAGCTCGGGAGGGAGGAGAGGTCAATACCTTGGCTCTGAGAGGTGAAGCCTCAATCAGAGATGCTCGGCACATTCTTTGGGGTGAGAGAAGCCTCCGGATGAAGTCTTTGGTCCTGGTGAGCTGTCTAGGTGTGACTTCGACCAAGCCTGATTCCAAGCTCTGACGGATAGAGCAACTGGGAGGCTAGGAGAGGGGGCTTTCACTGAGGAACTCCTTCTCTTAGTGTTGGGAAGGTGTGGGTGAGTTTAATTTGGTTTTGGTGGAGTTTCAAGAGGTGTCCTGTTTTCTGGCCTGAGATTGAGCTCTGAAATTGAACTCAACCAGTGGGAATTAGGGCAGGAAAACAGTGGGGCTCTTCTTCTCTAGGCTGGGAGAAGGTCTGGGAGCAATTTGGGGGAGTTTGGTGAAAGAAATTTCAGCACCTTTGGCGAGGCCGAAAGGTGTGGGTTTTATGGCCATGCTCAGAGAGGGGAGCTCAGGGCCAGGCAATGAGTGCCTTGGGCCACTTAGGGGGAGGGCTAAGCAGGCGAGGCGGCTAGAGAGGGGATTGCCCACTGCCAAGGCCAAATTTTAGGTTTCAAGGACACATGGGCTGCTTGGGCGTGGCTGTTCCGGCGGCTGGAGTGGCTGGCAAGGACAGTCAGGCGGCTGGGCAGGCTGAGGAGGAGTGGAGGAGGAGTTTAGTTCAATTAATTTGGGCAGCGAGCTTGCTTAAGGAGAGTTGGAGGATGGGACTTAGCCTTAGCCATGTGGCTTAGTCCATTGGTCCAAAGTGGTGGACCATTGGTCCATGGTTCATGGGGCATGGGTTAGGTCAGGTCAAACCCACCCTAGGAGGCCTAGGTTGGGCAGCCAAGAGGTTGGTTTGGTCAAATTTGGTTTGGTTTGATTTAATTTGGTTCATGTGTACACATGGGTTCACATGGGTTTGAGTTGGGCTAGCTTGAGTTGGGGTTTGAATTAGATCAAATTGGTTGGTCAACATTGTGTGGATGATTGTAAGGAAAATTTTTCATGAAGACCTGAAGTAGGTTTGAGTTCATTTGGAGTTTCAATTTGGAGGATTTAGGAGTTTTGATCAATTTTGGTCACCATGGGTTAGGTTGGGTTTAGGTTTGGCTAGAGTTTGGTTCAAGGCCAATTGATGGTTTGAAATGTTTCAAATGATTGTTAGGAAAGGTTTAGGATAGAAATTGGGTGGAAATTTTGGGTTTAAGGGATTCAATTTGTGAAATTAGGGGTAGGTGACAACCTTAAGGCAAATTTTGGGGATTTTGGTTTGAAATGATTTTGCATGGGGTTTGGGTTTAAATTGAGGGACAATTGATGTTGTATTTGGTGTAGGGATGTATTAGGGAGAGTTTAAAGTTGATTTGGGGGAAAAATGAGTTGAATTGGGTTGAATTTGCATAGGTTTGGGTCATAGGTTAAAATTGGGGTTTTGGTATAAAGTTGAAATTGAACTCAAATGTGAACCAAATTGGGGTTTGTTTTGGTTTATATTGGTATTGGAGATGTTGAATTGAAGTTTGGAATTGGGTTTGGGCAAAATTGAGGTCAATTAAGTTGATTTGGTTTAACATTGGGTCCACACGGGTTAAAGATGGGTCAAATTGGGGATTTTGATAAAAGTGGGCTATTTTGGCAAAATTACCTTATGTTTTAGTTGAACAAAATGAAATTGAAAATATTTAGGATTTTTTGGAATTTTTTGGGAATTTTTTGAATTTTTGGAATTTTGGGCCAAAGGGGGTATTTAGGGTGTTTGAAGGTTATTTGGAGGGTATTGGGGTATTTTGGTGGATTTGAGAGATGGTAATTGTTTCAACATGATTCTTAGGATTTTTAGGAATTTTGGGTAATTTTTTAGGAATTTTTGGATGATTTTGGTGGTTGTGGGGGCAATTTAGGTAGTTTTGGGTAAGTTTTGGGGACCCGATGTCAAAACTAGAAATTTTGGCAACATGAATGGGGTTTCAAATAAGGAAGAATGAGATTATTTTAGTGGGGTCAAAATTGAGTAAAAAATTGATTTGGAAATGAATTAGAGTTTGGAAGCATGAGTCATGGACTTAGCCAAGTCCAACCACTTTGGGACCAAGTCTAGCCAAATGGTAACCACTTTATGATCCTTCACATATTGACCTTAGCCATCTTAATCAAAGATTAGTGGCTTAGATTCAATAATGTGAGTTCCATAAAAGGTAGAAGGGCAAGGGTTCAGGGTTTAGGTTAAGTGGCTTAGGGGTGTGTGTGTGTGTAAGAGAAGCCCAAGTCACCCAAGGTCACCCTATATCCAAACAATCCTATAGGAACTCACTATTGGTTGTTCATATGGTGGTTTTAACCTTCCAAGGTGATTTAGAGGTTTGCAACCATCCAAGTGGAGTCCCAATAGGAGTCAAGAAGTAGCTGAATTGCTAAAGGGTGGGTCTCAATTCTAATCCTTTAGGATAGTCAAGGAGAAAACCTACGACTAGATCCTAAGCACTAAGAAAAAGACAAGACCTCACCAAAATTGAGGTCATCAGATCCCAGCATAGAAAGGTTAGTTTTCTTTTAGTCTCAACTGTTTCAAATTTATTGAAAAATTTAAGTTTGGGGGAGGGTAGAGAAATACTAACTTTTATCTGTTCTCAATTATTATATTTTCAAAAATTATTAGCATAACTTCTGGCAGTTGAACCCCATTATAAGATAACTAAAACTTTTTAGTTCAGTTGATTATTATGGAAGGATAGGATGAAAATTTTTAGTAATAAAGGTAGATTTTATAGAAGTAAGATATTTTGTATGAAAGAATTTGATTATAGTTAACTATTTAAAGTAAAGAAAACTGTATTTTTGAAATGTTAAGGGACTTAAAGTATTGTATGTTAAGAAGAGATTGTGACTTTATGATGAATAATAAAGCATTTTCTTAACTATAAAGTAAGGAGGTGATTCAAGTTTGAACTTTAGAAAGAGGAGAGCGAAGTTCAAAAATCATTAAAGGCTATCCAGATATAGTAATCCTTATATAAAAAAAAAGAGAAAAGAAAAGAAAAGAAGAATTGAAAAGAAATCCCAAAAAAGAAAGAAAAGAAAGAAGAAAAAGAAAAGAAAAAGAAAGAAAAATATTTATGAGGAGAAGCTTGAGGAGATGCCTAATCAAAAATTGGCTTCACTTGAGTCACCCTAAAGGGAAAACTTGATTTCATTTCTGAATTTATGTTTAAAGTACTGGCCTACATTTTAATGAAGTTTGCATGAAATCCTTTTTCACATAGTCTTTTATGGCACTCTTAATGTGACAAATTATGGTTCATCTTAAAATAAATAGAAGAGTTGAACTCTTAAACTTGATTGTTGAATATTCTTATATCTGCAGTGTTGACATGAGTTACTAAATTTATTTCTGAAAAACTAACCAATATATTCTTTTGAATGAAAATTTTTAGTGTCCTACAGTTGAAAAGTACATTTCCTAGAGTTATAATTTTATGTAGTAAAAAGATTACTTAAGGACAAGTAATAGTTAAAGTTTGTGGGATTCTGATGCACCAAAAATATATACGGTTTTTGTTATATAATTTTACCTATTTTTGGTGATATTGCACTTTAAAGAAAGGTTTTTTTCATAATTTATTGCAGGTATGATGATTTTAGGTGATTGGAATGAAAAGGAGTGAAAACAAACGAATTCGGAGCAAAAAGGAGAAAAATGGTCGAAAATAGGTTCTGGCGCCACTGATGCCAGAATGGGCACTGCCGGCGCCATTTTCCAGAGACTTCAAAAATAATGGCAGGATAGAGTGCCGCTGGCACCCGAAGTCGGTGGAATTCAAATTTGAAGAAATTTGGCAACTTTTTGAAGGGATGACTATGGAAACTCTTGGGATTTCATCCTTATCTTATAAGTAACTGTTTTTGGACGAAAATAGTGTGCTTCTTCAGTGGTTCTAGTTTTAGTGTGTGTTAAGTGAGGATTTGAGAGGAACTCTTCTTTAAGGAGTGAAGGAGAAGAGGTAAAGTGAGAGATTGTTTCTTCCTTTCCATTCTAAAGAGAGAATCAAGTGTTGTAAAGAAGAGAGAAGAGGATTCAAAGGAACTTCAAGGGAATTGCATTAGGAAAGAGAAAGAGATAGGTTGTATTTTCTTTTGTGGCTTGTATGACTTTTCTTTTATATATAAAATCCATGTTTTATTGTATCTTCTTCATGAATTCTGAGTAGTCTCCCTTATCTTTCTTCTTGCATAGAGATGTGATGATGGATTGATGTGGATTTGATGTAGAAATTGTGATGGTTTTTCATTTCGAACTTACTTTACTTTTCGATTTGGCCAATTGAAATGTTAAAATGTGCTGTTAAACATTAAGTTTGAAAGGATTTAATGTCCTACAACAATGATGAAAAGTCCATTCAATTTTCATGGATGAATTGAGTAGTTCATGAGAATTGAGTACAAATAAATAGGGAAATGTGTTTTGATGGACTTCAATGTGGAGATTTCATGGTGACAAGCTGAAATCCCCAAATTGGTTCTAAGATTAGTAACTAATATCAAAGGTTAGCCTTCGGGTGAAGGGTGAGTGGGAGCTCCGAAATGAGAGCCGGTATCCTCCCAGCCTAGCCTTAGAATTAGTGACTAAAGTTAGGATACATCAATGTTCTTTTCTTGCTTAGAAGAGGAGGTACTCTTGTAAGGAAAAGAATCATCTATGCTCCTATTTGGCACAATAACATAGATAATTGTTCCATATTAATCCACACATCATATTCTCATTGCAAGAGGAAATATACTTTTCTCATATATCAAAAACCTTTCAAATACTTAGTTTAGTGTGTCTGTTAATTAATTCCATTTTTAAAGTTGTTAGAAGTAATTGTAAGTTTAGTGTGTCTGTTAATTAATTCTATTTTTAAAGTTGTTAGAAGTAATTGTAATTTAGTTAATTGTTACTGTTTTCTGCATAGTGTTAGTAGGAGTAAGTATTAAACTTTAAGTGCTATTTAAATATAGGATTTCAGTGATATATTATATATATTGTGAAACGCTTTCTTATACTTCGAACTTCCCTGTGGGATCGATAACCAGGACTCCATTAGAGCCCTGTATTACTTGATACGATACGTATACTGATCCCCGATAAATATATGTGCGCCAAAAAACTTGACTCCACACCGAATATATGTGATGATGATTTAGATATGAAAATTATGATTTTATAATATGGGATACTATGCAAGTATACATATCGTTTATCAAATAATATAGGATTTTCTGATTAAGCTCCGAGATATCGAACCCACAGGGAAAGTGAAAAATCTTTAAAGAAATAAGAAATTTTTTTTTTTAATTGGCTTTTGAAAGTATGTTTTAATTTTGAAAAGTTTGATAGTTGATTTCACTCTTTAAATTTTCTTATAAAAGTCAAACAAGAAATTAAAATGATAATAACTGTAAAGACGGTATGAAAAACACTATTAACTAGAATATCTTTTTCTTTCTTTTATAAAGTAGTAATAATTATGAAAACATTATTGTGGAAGTATTTAAATTTGTTGTGATAAATAGAATCAAATCTATTCTTTACCCTTACTTGGTTCTATGAAGAACATTGGTTAATTTGAAATTTTATCATTTTGAACAAGGTTAGGCAGGGAAGATACTAGCTCTCACTCTAGAGTTCCCTCATTTTCCTCCACCTGGGGGCTAACTTCCCATAACAAAATTCAAAACTTCAAACCAAATTAGGGGCTTTTAGCCTGTCACACTAAAAATCCTCTAATTTTACTCCCCTTTTAAAACATCTTCTAATATATTGCATTCAATTATATGAACTAAAATTTTCACCCATATAATTGCATGTGATTCTTTCTAACTTTTATGAGACAATACCGCGTTGTATCTTACATAATCTCACCACAAATTTTACATCTTAACAAACTAAATTAAGAAGTAAATAAAGTTTATAGAATCAATTTTCATAACTTCTTCCAACTTTAAACACATATACATTCCACAACAATTCTTCATGAATTACTTACTTCTTCATTTAGGAAAGAAAAAGATAAAGTAAACTACTTAGAATGCATTGAGAAAATAAAAAAACAAATTGATTTGAAATTAAAAACCATAAGAAAAACAACAAACAAAAAAATAAGTATTAATTAAAAAAACTAAATGTAAGAACAAAAGTAAACACTTATCTGAAAATCCTCTCCACAAGACTCAGGAAGTTCATTTGAAACTTTGACTCTTCACTAAAATACTCCTCAGAGCAAGTCTCCCAACTCTAATGACTCGGAAATAGACTTCAGACTTAAATAAAAACTAAACTAAAGGAAAGAAAACAAGTGGAAAGAAGAAGGCTTCAATCCTACCCTTTTCTCTTTTGTACTCTCTACTCCTACTCCTAATGAAAACTAAAATAAAAACTCTGTAAAAACTCTCTTCAAAATACAATGGAAGAGCCCTTTTCTACTCTCTACTCCTACTCCTAATGAAAACTCTCTTCAAAATGCAAAGGAAGAGCCCTTTTCTACTCTCTACTCCTACTCCTAATGAAAACTAAAATAAAAACTATGTAAAAACTCTCTTCAAAATGCAATGGAAAAGCCCTTTTCTACTCTCTACTCCTAATGAAAACTCTCTTCAAAATGCAATGGAAGAGTCCCTAATCTTTCTTAAGACTCTCTTTAAATATTAAACCAAAAGGTGCCTTGGTGTCTCTTCAAAATGAGTCCAGATTTGATGTATCCACCAAAGAATACACCCCTTCATTCAAACTTGCCACCCAAAGGAAGTTATGGAAGTTACCACCAAGAGTTGCATCCCATCACCTTTGAAAATGGTGCCAAATTCAAATTAAACTCGATTTTTAACTGTGGCGGCTAAGCTCCGGCCCAGCGGCGCTTAGCCGCCACTGCCCAAATTTTCATTTTTCATTTTTTTGCTCCAAATTTGATCCAATTTTGCTCCTTTCATCATAATCACTAATTTTCATTATACTTGCAAGAAAAACACAAAATACCTTCCATTAAACGGCAATATCATCAAAAATAGGTATAAAAATGTGCATAAAAAATACTATATATTTTAGATGTATCATACACTTGTGTTGAATGCTTCGACTTAACAAAATCATTATAAATATATAAACTTAAGTTCATAAATTCTTGCAAAATATAAGTCATGTGCATCCGCCATCTTGTAACTTATCTTACTGGTATTATTTCATTCTCTTCATTCACAGTCACAGTAACTCCTTTCTCAGGTACACAGTGAATAGGACTAACCCATGCACTATCTGAAATAGGGTAGATAATGCCATCATTCAACCACTTTAAGATTTCTTTCTTAACAATTTTTTTCATAATAGGATTTAATCTCCTTTGAGGATCAGCCTAAAGTTTGCAATTATCCTCCATAAAGATTCTATGCATACAAATTGAAGGACTGATTCCTTTAATATCAAATATTGTCCATCCAAAGTATTGCTTATATTTCTTCAAATTTTCAAGCAAACTCTCTTCTTCTCTTTCAGTTAAATGGGAGGAAATTATAACTGACAAAGTTGAGGGATAACCTAAAAAGGCATACTTTAAATGATTAGGAAATATCTTTAAATCAAATTCAGGAGGTTTTTCAATTGATGTACCAAAAGATTCATCTTTTTCAATCATGTCTAAAATTTTAAAATTTTCATGAACATAATTTAAATCATCCTCATGAAAATTTTCAGAATCTTGTAATTCCACTTCTAGCTTGTGTTCCAATTCTTTACTTTTAGATTTCTCTTCATAAGTTGACTTGAAATGACATTCACTCAAATATTTGATAACATCCATCCTATAACATTCATCATCTTTACCTCTTGCAGGATATTTCATTGACTTTAAAATATTGAATGTAACAGTTTGATCATTAACTCGCATCGTCAAGTCCTCTTTTTGGACATCTATCATCGCTCTGCCTGTTTCGAGGAAAGGTCTCCCTAAAATTATGGGTATCTCTTTATCTTCCTCTATTTCAAACACAATGAAATCAACAGGAAAAATAAATTGATCCACTTTTACCAAAACAACCTCTATAACTCCTTTAAGAAATGTGATTGAATGATCAGCTAATTGCAGAGTTACAGTAGTAAGGGTTATTTCTCCTAATCCCAGTATTTTAAAAATTGATAATGACATAAGGTTAATGCTTGCACCGAAATCGCATAAAGCTTTTCCAAAAAATATCTCTGATTGCACATGGAATTGTGAAACTCCCAGAATCTTGAAGCTTTTCAGGAAGCTTTTTCTGAATTATAGCGCTACACTCTTCACTAAGTGCAACAGTATCATTATCTTCAAACTTCCTCCTTCTGTTGAGAATATCCTTCATAAATTTCACATAGCTTGGCATTTGTTCTAAGGCTTCAACAAATGGAATATTGATTGTAAGCTTCTTAAATATCTCCAAAAATTTTGAAAATTGCTTATCCAATTTTGTTTGTCAAAGTCTCTGAGGAAATGGCGATGGTGGCTTTCTAAATGAACCTTAGGTGGAGAAATAGGTTTTTCCAAACCTTTCAGAGTGTCCTCTTTTAGTTTTTCAATTTCTTCTTTCTCTACTTCATTCTCTTTTTAAACTCTACCTTCAAACTCTCTTCCACTTCTCAACTGAATAGCTTGTACTTGCTCTTTAGTCTTTTCTCTTGGATTTACTTCAGTATTACTAGGAAGCGTTCCTTGGGATCTATTACTTAATTAATTGGCAATTTTTCCCAATATATTCTCAATATTTCTGATTGTAGCTCCTTGACTTTGTAATTGATTTCTCATTCGTAACACCATTTCTTTAAAAGACAACTTCTTCTCCTTAAATTGTGAAGCATTGTTAAAATTTGAAGGAAATGTTGGTCTATAATTATTATTCCCTTGGTTGTTCCAGTTTCCCAATGGGTTTACTTGGTTGTTCCCCCATTATTGATTACTACCACTCTGATTATTAGTATTCCAGTTAAAGTTTGGATGGTTTTTTGATCATGGGCTATAGTAATTGGAATATGGGTTATAAGGCTTACTTATAGCATTTAAAGTTTTTGATGAAGTTTGAGAATCAACCATCTGGCCTAATGAATTTTCTTCAATCATGGAAATTGCCTGAGAAAAATTCATTCCAAATTGGTTTATCTTCCTTGAAAATGCAGCAACTTGATTCGTTAGAATCGTAAAAGCATCATTTTTATGAATGTTGGCAACCTTTTTAAGATTTAACTTTTCAGAAGGCCATTAAAAATTATTAGTAGTCATTTCTTCAATTAAAGCATATGCATCAGCAAACTGTTTAGACATCAATGAACCACCAACAGCGGCTTCAACAATAGATCTAAGAGATCAAACTAATCCATTGTAAAATGTCTAAATTATTAACCAATCTGGTATCAAATGATGTGGACGCTTTCTTAAGAGATCTTTAAAACGTTCCCATGTTTCATATATAGATTCCCCTTCAAAGTGACAAAAAGATGTGTATCATTTCTAAGCATCGCAGTCTTTGATGGTGAAAAATATTTAGCAAGGAATTTTTGTGCTAAATCACTCCAAGTTCTAATAGATCTAGGTGCTAACGAATTTATCCAAATCTTAACTTTATCCCTTAGTGAAAAAGGAAAAGTATAATTCTAATAACATCATCTGAAACACCATCGTATTTAAAAGTAGAGCACAATTCTAGAAAATTGGCAAGATGTAAAGTAGGATCTTCAGTTGGTGCTCTCCCAAAACTGATTATTAGATACCATCTGGATAATAAAATTTTTAAGTTCAAATGAATTAACAGCTACAGTAGTGTCCTGAATATTACCATGAAGTTCATCCACTGTATGGTTAGCATAATCTGTTAAAGGTCTAAATTCATGATGGATTTCAACATTTTGATGGTCTTGATTTGCCATTTTTAAATATTTTTATCTTTTTTTGTATTTTTAATTTATTTATTTTTTCTTATAGTTCTCTCTAATTCAAAATTGTTAGGCACAAGTCTCTCAGAACCTAAACAACACATACAGAATAATAATATAAGATTAAATATAAAACACACTAACAAAAACAAAGAAAAGTAAAAGCTTAATTTTTCTTAAATTCTATTTAAAAGTTATTTTAATTAATTTCCCCGGCAACGATGCAAAAAACTTTATCCCCGATGAATATTTATCCTCACGATTTTCACTTTATATTTCTTTCCAATGATATTATCTCTTTCTTTGCAACGGTGCCAAAAACTTGACTTACAAGCAAATAAGAAATACATTTTAATTATTTATAATATGGGATACTACACAAGTATATGTATCATTTATCAAGTAAAATATGACTTTTTGATTAAGCCCCGAGATATCAAACCCACAGGGAAATGTCTAAAACTTTAAAGAAATAAGAAAAATAATTTTTTACTTTTAAAAATAATTTTGTAAAGTATGTTTTATGATATAAAGTTTTTCAAATTTATTTTTTGGGATTTTCTAAATAAAAAGTAAAGCACACAACTATAAAATAGTATGAAAGCAAATTAGAATAAAATATCTTTTTCCTCTTTCAATGAATCAGTAATAATTATGGAATTTCGTTATAGAAGTATGTAAAATGTGTTATGCCAAATAGAAACAATTATATTTGTTACACATACTTGGTTCTATAAAGAAAATTGGCTAATTTGATGCTTTGAAATAATGTAAATGAGTTAGGCAGAGAAGATACTAGCTCTCACTCTAGAGTTCCATCGATTCCCTCCACCTAGAGGCTAACATCACATAACAACATTTTTCACATCAAACAAAATTTGGGGGCTTTAGCCTGTCACTCTAAAGTATTCTAATTTTACTCCCCATTAAAACGTATCTTCCTATTTATTTGTACCCAACTGATGCACCAAAAATATATACGGTTTTTGCTATATAATTTTACCCATTTTTAGTGATATTGCACTTTAAAGAAAGGTAATTTTCATGATATGTTGAAGGTATGATGATTTTAGGTGATTGGAGTGAAAAGAAGCAAAAAGGAATGAATCTGGAGCAAAAAGGAGCAAAAAGGACCAAGATGGTGAAAAAGGTGTTCTGGCACCGGCACCAGAATGGGCGCCACCGGCGCCCAAATCCAGAGACTTCAGCATTTAATTGGCATGATAGAGCGCCACCGGTGCCCTTTCTGGTGCCGCCGATGCCCAAAGTCGGTGGAGTTTATATTTGAATAGTTTTGGCGACTTTTTGAAGAGATGCCTATGGAAATTCTTAGGATTTTGTCCCTATCTTATAAGCAACAGCTTTTGGATGAAAAGTGGTGTGTCTTGTGTCTTCTAGAGTAGTTTTTAGTGAGTGTTAAGTGTTAGGGTTTAGGAGAAGAGTGTGTAGAGTGAGCATTTAAGGGGAATTCTTCTCTAAGGAGGGGAGGAGAAGAGGTAAAGTGAGAGATTGCTTCTTTCTTTCCATTCTAAAGAGAGAATCAAGTGTTGTAAAGAAGAGAGAAGAGGATTCAAAGGTACTTCAAGGGAATTGCATTAGGGAAGAGAAAGAGATAAGTTGTATTTTCTTTTGTGGTTTGTATGACTTCTCTTTTATATATAAAATCCATGTTTTATTGTATTTTCTCCATGAATTCTGAGTAGTCTCCCTTGTCTTTCTTCTTTCATAGAGATGTGATGATGGATTGATGTGGATTTGATGTGCTTTTAATTTAATGAAGAAATTGTGATGATTTTACATTTAGAATTTAATTTACTTTCGATTTGGCCAATTGAAATGTTAAAATATGTTGTTGAATATTAAGTTTGAAAGGCTTTAATGTCCTACAACAATAATGAAAGATCCATTCAATTTCTATGGATGAATTGTGTAGTTCATGAGAATTGAGTGTAGATAAATAGAGAAATATGTTTTGATGGACTTCAATGTAAAGATTTCAGGGTGATAGGCTGAAATCCCTAAATTAGTTGTAAGATTAGTAACTAATATAAAGGTTAGCCTTCGGGTAAAGGGTGAGTGGGAGCTCCGAAGTGAGAGCCGGTATCCTCCCAGCCTAGCCTTAGAGTTAGTGACTAAACTTAGAATATGTCAATATTCTTTTCTTGCTTAGAAGAGGGGATACTCTTTTAAGGGTAAATAATCATCTATCTCCTATTTGGCACAATAATATAGATAATTGTTCCATATCAATCCACACATCATATTCTCATTGCGAGAGGAAAGATACTTTTCTCAAATATCGAAAACCTTTCAAATACTTAGTTTATTATGTCTGTTTGTTAATTCTGTTCTTAAAGTTGTTAGAAGTAATTGTAGTTAGTTAATTGTTACTGTTTAGTTGTTCTTACTGTTTCCTGCATAGTAGTAGTAAGTAGTAAACCTTAATTTTAGTGCTTATTACATATTGTGTAATGCTTTCTTAAAAACTTCAAAATTTCCCTGTGGATCGATATCCAGGACTCCATTAGAGCCCTGTATTACTTGATACGATACGTATACTTACATTGAATGCTTGGACTTAACAAAATTATTATAAATCTATAAATCTAAGTTCATAAATTCTCGTAAAATATAAGTCCGCCGCATCAAGTTTTTGTGTCATTGCAGAGGATTAAATCTTCTAGCAGTGGTATCAAATTCTTGCATTTTAAGTATATATAAAGTAGAGCATCAAGTTTTTGGAGCAGATGCCGGGGAAAACTAACGGAGTTAAGAAAGAAAAAATTAAATAACGACACAAGTTCATTTTGTAATGTGTAATTGTGTGTCTTTTCCTTTATAAAATTATTTGCTTTTGTATATACGTAGTAGCGGATCTATAGGTTTAGTGCCTTACAATTCAGAGTTAGAATTTACTGTCAGAAAAATTAGAAAACAACAAAAAAAAATTGAAAATCCTTACAAAATGGCGAATATTCAAGATAATGAAAGAAATGAAATTGGAAATTTGCCAAGACCTTTACGAGATTATGCTAACCCAACAGTAGATAAAATTCACATAACTACTCAAAATTCTGATAATGCTGCAAATTCATTTGAACTTAAACCTGTTATTATCCAAATGGTACAAAACAATCAATTTGGAGGAACACCTAATGAGGATCCAAATTTACATCTCGCTAGTTTTTTTAGAACTGTGTGTTACTTTTAAATAAGATGGAGTGTCTAGTGACGCTGTCAGACTTAGACTTTTTCTTTTTTCATTAAGGGATAAAGCTAAGGCGCGGTTAAATTTGTTAGCACCTGGATCTATTAGAACTTGGGGAGAATTATCTCAAAAGTTTCTATCAAAATATTTCCCTCCATCAAAGATTGCTAAACTAAGTAATGATATTACATCTTTTTTTCAGTTTGAAGGAGAGTCAATTTATGAAGCTTGGGAGATATTTAAAGACCTTCTTAGGAAGTGCCCACATGAAGCTTCACCAGATTGGTTAATAATTCAAACATTTTATAATGGATTAGTGGGATCATTGAGAGCTATTATAAATGCCGCTACTGCTGGTGGATCATTAATGTCAAAACTTTTTGATGAAGCATACGCATTAATTGAAGAAATGACTACTAATAGTTTTCAATGGTCCTCTGAACGGGTAAATCCTAGGAGAGTAGCTAGTGTTCATGATTCAGATACGATGACTGTGGTAGTTTCTCAAATTGCAGCCCTTTCAAAAAAAATAGATCAATATGGAATGAATTATTCTCAACCACCTCAAGTGTCGGTGATTATGTCTCGAAATGGATTGAAGCTGTTGTTTTACCTAGATTTGATGCTCAGAGTGTTTCAAAATTTTTAAAGAAAAATATATTTACAAGATATGGAATGTCGAGAATGATCATAACTGATGGTGGATCCCATTTCAGGAATAATCGAACTAAGAGATTAATTGAGAAATATAATATTTTGCATAGAATCTCTACTGCTTATCTTCCTCATACTAGTGGTTTAGCAGAAGTGTCTAATCATGAAATTAAAAGAATTCTGGAGAAAACTATGGATAATCATAAATTAGATTGGTCTACTCAATTAGATACTGCTTTATCGGCTTATAGAATTGCTTTTAAAACCCCCATAGGGATGTCTCCTTATAGACTAGTGTTTGGTAAGACTTGTCATTTACCAGTTGAATTGGAGCATAAAGCATATTGGGCAATAAAAGAGTTAAATTTTAATTTAAAAAATGCTGGAGAGAAAAGATTTATGCAGTTGAATGAATTGGAAGAGATTAGAAATGCATCTTATCACAATGATAGAATCTATAAAGAGAAAATGAAATTATGGCATGATCGGAATATATTGAAAAAGAACTTGGAATATGGACAAAAAGTTTTATTATACAACGCAAGATTAAAGTTATTTCCTAGTGTTGACCACAATTTTGGTGAGGTCTTTTCTTTTTCTTAGTGCTTAGGATCTAGCCATAGGACTTCTCCTTGACTATCCTAGAGGACTAGAATTGGGACCCACCCTTTAGCAATTCAGCTACTTCTTGACTCCTCTTGGGACTCCACTTGGATGGTTGCAAACCTCTAAATCACCTTGGAAGGTTAAAACCATCATATGGGCAACCAATAGTGAGTTCCTATAGGATTGTTTAGACTTAGGGTGACCTTGCGTAACTTGGTCTTCTCTTGCACACACACACACCCCTAAGCCACTTAACCAAAACCCTGAACCCTTTCCTTCTATCCTTTATGAAACTCACATTATTGAATCCAAGCCATTAATCTTTGATTAAGATGGCTAAGGTCAATATGTGAAGGATCATAAAGTGGTTACAATTTGGCTAGACTTGGTCCCAAAGTGGTTGGACTTGATTAAGTCCATGGCTCATGCTTCTAAACTCTGATTCCATCCCAAATCAATTCTATTCAATCTTGACCCCACAAAAATAATCTCATTCTTCCTTACTTGAAACCCCATTCATGTTGCCAAAATTTCTGGTTTTGACATTGGGTCCCCTAAACTTACCCAAAAGTACCTAAATGGCCCCCACAACCACCAAAATCATCCAAAAATTCCCAAAAATTACTTAAAAATCCTAAAAATCCTAAGAATCATTTTAAAATAATTCCCACCTCTCAAATCCACCAAAATACCCCAATACCCTCCAAATAACCTTCAAATACCCTAAATACCCCTTTTGGCCCAAAATTCAAAAAATTCCTAAAAACTTCTGGAAAACCCCAAATATTCCCAATTTCATTTTGTCCAACTACACCATAAGCTAATTTTGCCAAAATAATCCACTTTTATCAAAATTCCCAATTTGACCCATTTTTAACCTATGTGGACCAAATGTCAAACCAAATCAACTCAATTGACCTCAATTTTGCCCAAAAACAATTCTAAACTTCAACTAAACATCTCCAATACCAATTTAAATGAATACCAAGCCCAATTTGGTTCACATTTGAGTTCAATTTCAACTTTAAACCAAAACCCCAATTTTAACCTATGACCCAAACCTACCCAAATTCAACCCAATCCAACTCAATTTCCCCCCAAATCAACTCTAAACTCTCCCTAATACATCCCTACACCAAATACAACATAAATTGTCCCTCAATTTGAACTCAAACCCAACTCAAAATTCATTTGAAATCAAAACCCCCAAATTTGCCTTAAGGTTGTCACCTACGCCTAAAACTCCAAATTGAACCCCCTAAACCCAAAATTTCCACCCAATTTCTATCCTAAATCTTTCCTAACAATCATTTGAAACATTTTGAATCATCAATTGGCCTTGAATCAAACTCTAGCCAAACCTAAATCCAACCTAGCCCATGGTGACCAAAATTGACCAATGCTCCAAAATCCTCCAAATTGAAACACCAAAAAAATTCCAATCCACTTCATGTCTTCATGAAAAGTCTTCCTTACAATCATCTACACAATTTTGATCAATCAATTTGATCCAGTTCAAACCCAAACTCAAGCTATCCCAACTCAAACCCAAGTGAACCCAATTGAACCTATGTTCCAAATTAAATCAAACCAAACCAAATTTGACCAAACCAACCTCTTGGCTGTCAACCCTATGCCTCCTAGGGTGGGTTTGACCTGACCTAACCAATGCCCCATGAGCCATGGACCAATGGTCCACCACTTTGGACCAATGGACTGAGCCACATGGCTAAGGCTAAGTCCCATCCTCCAACTCTCCTTAAGCAAGTTCCCTGCCCAAATTAATTGAGCTAAACTCCTCCTCCACTCCTCCTCAGCCTGCCCAGCCGCCTGATTGTACTTGCTAGCCACTTCAGCAGCCAGAATAGCCACGCCCTAGCATCCATGTGTCCTAACACCCAAAATTTGGCCTAGACAGTGGCTAATCCTTTCAGCAGCCACCTGCCTTGCTCTGCTCTCACCCTAAGTGGCCCAAGGCACTCATTGCCTGGCCCTGAGCTCCCCTCTCCGATAAGCTCTATAAAATCCCCTCCTCTCAGCCGAATTTAAGGTGTTGAATTTTTCTCCACAGAACTCCCCCAAATTGTCCCCAGAGCTCCTCCTAGCCTAGAGAACTTTATCCCCACTGTCCTCCTGCCCTGAATCCCACCAGCCGAGCCCAATTTCTCAGTTGAAAATCAGCCCAGAAATAGGACACCTCTTGAAACTCCACCAAAACCAAATTAAACTCACCCACACCTTCACAGCACCAAGAGAAGGAGTTCCCCAGTGAAAGCCCCCTCTCCTAGCCTCCCAATTGCTCTATCGGCCAGAGCTTGGAATCGGACTTGGTCGAAGTCACACCTAGGAAACTCACCAGGACCAGAGAATTCATCCAGATGCTCCTCTCACTACAACGGACATGCCGAGCATCTCTGATTAAGGCTTCACCTCTCAGAGCCAAGGTATTGACCTCTCCTTCCTCCCGAGCTTCCAGCAATTCTCCATTTTGTTCTGTGTAATTTCAATGCATGTTAGCAGCATAGATAGCTTCGTCTAGGTTAGACGCGTTGATAGAGACCAAGCACGCATGATTTGGTTGAGTCTGGAACGAGATCTTAAGTTTAGAAGGTGGACAGATCTCAGGCTAAACCAGATGGAGACGATGACCAGCGACCGTCCGATCGCGCGTGTATCGGATGGATGGCAGAGATGAAGTCGAACGGAGCCGTTGAATGGAAAGCGTGTGCTGAGTCAGATGGCGGCGCCAAATGGGAACGCGCCGCATGTATCTTCGACCCGCCGTAGGTTGAGGTAGCGCCGCGTCGGATAAGTAGGAAATTAGGGTATTTTTTATTTATTTAAATGCCTGAAACTTTAAATATGCATATCTTTGCATAGAAAAATCATAAAAATAAACTAAAAATACCCACTTGCTTAGTGAATAGAGGAGATTAATGTGAAAAAAGAATTAAGTTATTTTGTTAAGTATTTTATTTTTAATTGATTTAATATTGTTTTGAGTATTTTAATTCTCCATTCATGCATAAAATTCACCATGGCATGAGGCCATAAGGTTTTTGTAGCCTCTGATCTTGGGAACATTCCCTAAATATTCCAAGGCCAGAGGCTATCTTTGTGGAAAGTTATCTATTTTCCAAGTTTATGTGCCTGTTTTGGTATTTTAATTTTAATAATTAGCATGTTAATTAATAAAATCTAGGAAAATTAGGGGGGGTATCTCTACACCAGTGGACCCTAGGAAAATTATGGTTGAACTTAACTCACTTAAATGACCTCTAACTTGGTCAAAACCCTAAAATTAAGATTAAAATAATTTGGGATAAGCACTCATTAAAATAACACAAAATCAATTCTCCACTGATTCTTAGGGTCAGAAGAGTCTCACATAAAAATTTGAAATCAATTGAAATTGATTTAATCCACTAAATGAATTATTTAAATCACATGGCCACTTTTAAACTTTAAAATTTCATAAAACCCAAAATGTATTTCAAAAATTCACAAAATTCATTTTGAGGCCCCTCTGGCATCAAAGAAGCCTAAGAAAATTAAAATTGGATTTTTCTAAAATTTTCATTTTTAGCCTATTTTTGAATATTTTAATAATTAAAAAATAATAAAAATCACAAAAATAATAAAATTCACAAAAATATCATATTTGGTCTCCTAATCACTTGGGAACCAACCAAATATTTTTCCTAAGTCCGTAAGAAAAGATATTGAAATTTAAAGGCTTAATGCATTTTTTTTAATATTAAAAATTGGTTTTTCAACCTCTCTCACAAAAATAAATCTAAAAATTCAAAAAAAATCAAAAAATATAAAATTTATTTCTTTGAGTTCCTTGAGGTTAGAGAGACTTAAGAAAAAATATAAAACTTAATTTTGAATTCTAATTTTATTTATAATTAATTAATACTCCAAAAATTAACATAATTATAATAAATAAAATATAATTCAAAAAATCACCAAAATTGGTCCAAGTGGTCCCTTGGTCAGTAGGAACATCCCACAATTTTCCTAAGGACAGAAACTTTATCTTGGTCATGTTGTTAAATTTTCATTGAAAACCCTTATTTTTCATTAAAATAATTATATAAATTAAATTAAAAACAGAAAAATCACATTTTCTTCTCTAATGTCTCAATTGACATGTGAGTGAAGTGACATAAAAATGTCAGGTTCATTTGAGCTCAATTTAGTGAGTTATGAAGTGAACAAGCTTAAGAGGGCATAAAGGTAATTAATTTTAACCCTAATTAATATTTTAGGCTTAATCAAAGGGAGGGATGAACATTTGATCCAAAATTTTCTCTTAGATGATTGAAACTTAGGGAATTAAGGGGTAGAAACCCATTTATCACCTACAACATCAAAATGAAATCCTAATTAATTCATTCATTTAAATTTTGGAAGAATAAATAAAATTTGGATTATTAAAATTAGGGATGTGACTTAAGAAGATACCAACTCTTTAATCTACAGTCCCTAAATGGATTAATAATATTCAACTCTTAATTAAATCTAAATAATGATGATTAAAATCAATAGTTAAAAGAGAAGCAATACTCAATTAAATTAAAATGTTTAAAACATTAAATGATTTAATAATTAAGTTAAAATAAACTTAAAACATTAAAGTTAATTTGAAATTACTTCAAACTTAACCTAAAACAAACTTGAAACGTTAAAAATTAATCTCAAAACAAGTTACAATTAAAATCAATCTAAAGTAATTAAAAAAAATTTGAATCATCAAAACTTAATGCAATTAAATAATTCAAACACCTATTTAACCTAAGCAATTTTAAAACATTTTAAAAAAAATCAAATTGAAATTTTATAACTAAACTAAATTGTCTTGAGATAACAATTCAACCTTTGTGGTTAAATCCTTTAACAAACTCATTTGCCCCTGAAGGCTTCCACCTTATAACCCTTAGGTGGAGTACCAAATGAAATGTCACTTTACTCATCGGATAATCAAATGTCCGAGTTCACTGAGCAAGAAACAAAACTTAACTAAATTCTTGGATGATTAATTCACCTGTATAATGAAATTCATTTGGACTCGAAATAATCCTAGAAGCATTGAAAAGATGTTTAGGACCGTCCTAAGCACTTTCTCAATATGATGAGGTATTTTAGAAGAACAAGTGAACTTAATTGTTCTTTGGTGAAGAAAATCATCCTTAACAAAACACAAGAACCTAGATGTCATAGGAATTGACTAGAAATAGGATTAGGATTTTGGTAGACAACCAGAACCTTCCCTTAGCTTTACCTAGGTATTTCTTGCAAATATTTAAATGTCCTGACATATGTTTTAAGTGTAGCCTGGAATGACGAGAAGACCTGCCAAGTACGCTTTTATTTTATTGCAATTTATTTACCTGCGTTGTACTTACTTTCTTGCAAAGCTTGCATGTTAAACAAGAATGTCACCCTGCATGAAAACTGAAACCTTTTAGGATAGCCACAAAATTGAAACCCAAAATTAAATTAGAAGCCACCACAAGATAAAATTCACTGCCACAACATTCAAAAGATAAAGCAACTCAAAATTTAATCACAAACAGAACAACAAAACTGCAACTCTAACTAAATTAAAATGTCTCGTTGGATGATCGGGAATCCCTCGGATGATGTAACCCACGTGTTGCTAACGAGATTTCCCACGGTCTAAATGAAAGTGTGGAACTCATTCAGTTGAGTTTAGCAAATTCATTTGGACTAAGTGAATTTGATGAAAATAACGGTGTCGGGATGACAGAATCGTGGGATCTTAATTGGTTCTGTTTAATCAACTTTAAGATTTGTTTTAATTAAAATACTAAGCCACCTCAATTTTCAACCTTTCTAAACCAAAAAACTTCTCTCATCTCCTGATTGTCACTTTTTAAAACTAAAACTCTGCAACAACAAGGAGCTTGGAGCATAGTAGGCAGCACGGCCATCTTCATCAGCAAAACTCGAGTCTACTTCAGCAAAATCTTTCGTAGTTTTAAATAACTAAGCCATAGAATTTTGAGGTAGTTTGCTTAGTGCAACATAAATCCTCAACTTTTTGTTAGGCATTTGCATAATCATGTTATGCAAATTAAGCCCTAACCAGTCTTAGGACTCCGAGGTGGTTGTTTGGTACGACATAAACCATCCCATCTTCAAGCTTATTTGCATGATTGTGTCATGCAAATATAAGTCCTGATTAACTAAAATTGGCAGGAATGAAACATTAAATAATATTTTAAAAATTCAAAGCCCAACAATAGGATAGTCGGGAAGTCACCGAAGTTCACTTCGGGTCTGTGACATCCCCTACTTCTCTTCCTTTGGATTCCTAAAATAAACTGTTCCAAATTTGATCCATTCCCTGTTGAAATTTCCAAAATCCAATTTGTTTGAAACCTTAAACTTTGAAATTCTTGAGAGCAAAACCACCTATCATTATCAAGAGTTTTCTTAAATGATTCCCGTCATTTAAGATGTAATTAACTATAAGAGCTTGCCCTTATAGGGAACTTATAGAACCCAGGTAATATAAACTCTGCTTAATTCCTTTATATTAAGCAGGGGAACTTGTCGGCTTATAAAATTGGTTCGCAGACCAAACGGATGTCACAAATCTTCTAGTTTATTTAATCGAGCCCCATCATCAAACAATGTGTCTATTCCTCGGGATAGATATACGGTTTGCGATGCGGTGCTCATTTATATAAACTATTTGGGATGTGAGATCGGTTTGATTTCATATCTTAAAATCTTTAAACTTAAAATTATTTTCAAAATCAAATGCTACTTTCCAAATTATATATATTTAAATTAAATTTAAAATCTGAAAATTCGTCGACAACTTCTGTAGGCGACCCTCCTTTTTAAAACACACAACCTTAAAATATGCTGACAATTTCTGGCGACTCCGCTGGGGAAATTGTTCCTCTCTCCATTTTGATTAGATGGTTTTGCTTTCATAAATCGGTAGTAAGTTCATGTCCCTAATGGATCAGACTATCAGTCTTCCGTTGATGTATCTTGTTCATTTCTGTCTTGAACAGATATGATCAATCCTTTTGGATTTTGGAGCCACTATTTAGAAACCCCTAAACAGAGAGGTTCTGAAATCCTCCTTTTTTGCCTCTCCAAAGAGGAGACATGAGACCTCCAATGGGTGTGGCTTAAGACCAATCTACCGAATCGAGATTCCTACAGGGTTCTACCTTTCCTAAATTCAGGATAAAGGTCCCGCGGCTTCCTGCTCTTAATCAAATCTTTATCGACTTTCTATTTCCCGCTTCCTCTAATTAACTATGAACGAAATCAAACCATGAAACCTGCAAAGCTTTACGAAATAAATAAATGAAATCAAAGCGAAATTAATGAAACTTGTTCGGAATTTGCCTTGAATCTTCTTTCTTTCATCAAAAGATCATTGCGACGATAAGGGAAGTATAGGTTAGCTCTGACGTCCCGAATCTTTTCTGCAGAAGATGTCTGCACTGAAGCTAAACTTTTCCTTCGCTACTGGAACTGACTTGGCAATCAACCGGGATGGACTGCCTGAAAATGCAGTCATCCACTTTGGACAAGGGTTCGACCAGACAGACATTAAGTTTGGGGACGTCACCGTCACCTTACTGAGGTCCAAGACACATGAATCTATGGAACCTATAGTGGAGTTTAGCTTGAAGTCGACTCAAGAGTTTCCTCCCCTGAAGAGGGTCCCAACTGGAGGGAAAACCATTGCCCGTAAAAGATTGTCCTTCAAAGCTGATAAGACTACCTCCCGAACTGTTGTCGCTACCCCTGCCAGTCTAGTCATCACTGCACCTACCCCTGCTAAATGGAAGGGAAAGGAAATCCAGACCAATGATGAACCTGTAACTGTGGAGGTTACGAATTTTGTTGTGATATAGCCCATCTTCGAGATAGGGTCCAGCTCAAGGATGGCACCCTTTACTAAGTCTCAGAGAAGGAATAAAAATAGAAGAGCGGCTAAAGCTAAAGCTGCTGAGGTTGCCATTCTTAAGGAAATTCCAGAGGAAGAAGATGAACTACCAGAATTTTCACCCATGTTGGAAGGAAACAGATTTTACCCACTTTCTGTCGCTCCTGAGGAAGAAAGTGCTCAGAAGATCGCTGTCACGTTACCCCGACCGGCATATTACGATGAGCATAAAAGACGAAAAGCAAGAAATACACCGCTCACTCGATTACGGACGATAATCGAAAAGCTAGTAAGAAAAGATAATTGCTCTGTGCGTGAGATCCTGAGAAGGATGGGGAGAAAACCCATTAAGGCACGTTTGGACCAAGGGTACTTCCCCCTACCATTCAAAAGGAACTCCCGCCGAAGAAAAGGAGATTGGGTAACAATAAGTTACCAGCTGTGGTATCTGACCTGCATCTTAGTAGGCACACAACCTTTCAACTGACCGCCGATGGACCATCCAGTTCTAGGCACCCAATTGCAAAAAGGATGGTGTGGCGACCTAAAGTCGCGGAGCCAATACCGACAGAGCAGCCAGAAATGAGAAGTTCTGACCCCGAGTCTAGAGCTAAGAAGAGTACTGTCATCTCAGAGACAAGTCCAGAGAATGAAGTTCACCAGCTGCAGTCTACCAGCCGTAGGACCGTTAAAGGAAAGTCACTCGAGGTAACTCTCACATGGTTGAGATCAGATATTCAGTAGTTAGCCAATAAACAGAAATAAAGATCAGAAAATGAAGAAGACTTGTCAGGATACATGGAGGAGGATATTGTTGAAATCAACGTGGTCGAGACACGAGCATCATCAGCCTTACTGGGAGCTCCAGCAGCTATAGAAGGAGAAGATCCGGAGGTAATGAGGCTCCTTCTTCGAGAAAAGGATGATATAATTCACCAAATGGAAAAGAAAATGGAGGAGATGGCAGCTGCTCTAGCCACGCTTCAGAGTCAGCCTCAGCCCCCAAAGGAGACACCCGTGAAGGTCATTCACATTGCAGATGGAGGGAAAGAAGTCACGTCCGTTAATGGAGATGAGTAGCTGAAGAAGGATTCCACTCAAAGTCTAAAACCAGAAAAGGAAATTAAGAGTATGGTAGAACAGCAGGTGCGAGAAGCCTTAGCCCAGACCAAAGGCGGGGCATTAATTCTAAAGGGTAGACCATACCCCGAAGAGTTTGATGTCATGCAATAACCTAAAGGCTTCGTACCACCTTTGTTCAAGACTTTTAATGGAACGGGAAACCCTCGACAGCATGTTGCACACTTCCGCGCAGTTGCTGCAACGTGGGGGGTAGCGACGCTTTGTTGTTCCACCAGTTTGTCAGCAGCCTTTCAGGAATTGCTTTTGACTGGTATGCGGAGCTGCCCAACAGCTCGGTAAAGACATTTGCAGAATTAGAAAACCTATTTGTGAAACGGTTCGCTAGAGCTCAGCACCACATCACCATCAATGATCTTGTGCTCAAGCAATAGAAACCAAACAAAACTTTGGTGGACTACATCCTGCTATGGAGGAATTTAAGCATGAAATGTGAACCGTAGCTCCAGAAACAGCATGCCATTGGAATTCTGCTAAAGAGTATTCAAGAATTGATAGCATTTTTCCTCAAAAGATTTACAATTAAGACATTCGAGAAATTGCTCAGCAAGGCCGCGAGTCTACAGGAGGAAGCGAAACAATTCAACTTCACCTATAAGGACAATAAGCAGAAGCCAGTCAGAGCCTTTGAGAAGAAGTCTGGGACCGTCGCAGCGGTAGACAAGGGACAACAACTGATGCAAATACAGATGGAATGACCTCAGCAGAACTATCAGCAACCTCCGACGAGTTATCAACTGCCTCAGCAGAACTATTAGCCCTCGCAGCAGTATGGCAGCAGTCATCTCAGCAATACAACTAGTAGCCGTTGCAGCAAAAGTGCAGCCTGGCAGAACTTCTGAAGGAGTACCCTTTTAAGAATGAAGCAGTCGGCAAGATGTTCCGTAGTCTGATCAAGAAGGACGGATTCCAATTGCCAGAGCCTAGGAGGCCGGAAGAAGTCGATAAGAAAGATCATCTGATTTACTGTCCTTATCACTGGATGATCGGACACAAGATCGAGGATTGCTTCACTTTCAAGAACTGGCTTGAGAACAACCTTCGGCAAGGGAACAAAACGATCCCGAAAGAATACATGAAGGAGCCCCAGAAAGGAGGTTCCCTTAATGTTATTTCGGCAGATCCTATTGTTTCGTTAGACCCGTACACAACCAACGATGGATGGAGTACTATTTGGACGAAGTCTTCGAAGAAAATTTTGGATCACATTCAAAGCGCTTCGGTGCGCTCTTCGATTCAAAATTTGAAACCTGTCGAGCTAGCACTATCAATTGCAATCGAGGAACCACCCCAGAAGGAGGAGAAGATCGCAGAAGAAAAGAGGATCGAGGCTCCGAAGAGTAGAGTAGGGGCTGCATTTCTTAGGATGGTTGTTTCTGATTTGGGGGAGAAATCCCTCGAACTTCTGACTCTATATGATTATTTGCTCACCCCGGCGGGATCTTATAATGATAAGAGTTATAGTGTTGGTTACGTTTTGACTGTTTCTAACGATTACGTAACTGAAGACAACCGACCTAATCCAAATATCGATTTCGAAACGAATAACAATTCTCAAATCATACAAAACCTTGACGGTAGCGATTGCGATGGTCTGGAAGATGACGAACCCATCCGTGAATTCCAAGGATCTCCCATCGAGATTGAGCTAGAGTTCTCAGATGCTGAAGTGACTCCAGAAGAATCTGCTGCTCCGATTCAGAAAGCGGAAGCGCCTGCAAATCCAAAATCAAACTCAGAGGAAGAGATAACAGAGGTCAACTTAAGGAGTGGAAAAGTCCTACCCCCGAGAGTGGGCTTGAAAGATAAAGAAAAACAGGTGGTTACTCAGGAAGAGCCTACTCCAGCAGAAGAGTTGCCCGTTCAGGAAGAAGTTGAAAGACCAGACAATAAAGTGGAATATAATGTGTTAGTCCACCTTCGGAAGTTGCGCGCCAAACTGAGCATCTACGATGCTTTAATCCTTTCAAAGGAGATGAGAGAAACTATGATCAAGGCCTTACTTGATCCAGAGATTTGCTTAGCTCAAATGGTCGGCAACTCCTTAGATGAGGTTTGCTCGTTAAGAGAACAATTTGGTGTTACTTTCACAGACAGTGACTTGCTACTTGGGACAGCCGATCACAACTGGCCCTTGTACATTTCAGTTGCCATCGGAAAGTTCATGCTCTCTAGAGTGTTAGTTGATCCGGGAGCATCAATCAACATAATGAACCTTCGGACGTTAGCCTACTTGAAAATTAATGCCCGCGAGCTTCAAGCAGATAAAATGTTACTAAGAGGCTTCAATCAGAAAGGAGAAAGAGCTCTTGGATCAATAACACTGTCAATGAAGATCCGTGACTTAGCAAGGACAACCGCAAAATTCTACATAATTGACTCTGAAACATCATTCAACGCTCTACTGGGTCTACCATGGATTCATGAAAACCGGATGGTACAGTCGTCTCTACACCAGTGTATAAAGTATTATGAAGGGGGACAAAAAAGTGCATCAAAGAAGACTTGCAACCGTTTTTCGTGCACGAAATTGGAATACATGAAGATGTTGCCTACTACGTACCTCCAAAGAAGATAATTTTCTCTAGAAATGCTACGCCGAACGAAGTAAAAGAGACTCAAGACAACGAAGAACCTAAAATTCTAGTTCAACAATTACTCACCACTCCCTTACGGTGAGATGGTGAAGGTTTCTCCAGAGCTTGCATCCGAGGTCGAGGCCAGGGACGAGGTCGAGGTAGAAACGGTGGAATAGTTGACAATTCTGAAGAAGAAGAAGAAGAAATCAAGAAAGAAGCAGCAACAATAAGTTAGAAGAAACCTCAGTTCAAGATCTCACTATAAGATGAAAAGAATGAAGAATACAAAGCAATGTACGACAAGATAAACCACTATGTACATACTATGACCCTAACCCTGATCTATCCTAGTAAGATTGAGGGTATGGTGGTCAAGGAAGCACATGGTGGAGGCGCTAAGCTAATCAAATTTTACCGTGGTGCTTCTTCTTCCGAAACTGAGAATGATGTAAAATTTGAAGATGTTGTATCATCTGAATTAATGGAATTGCCTTTTGAATGGTATTCTTTGTATGTTAAAAATTTGGTTCAACGTGGTGTCTTACCTAAGCAGTGCTCAAAAGACCAATCACACCGCTTTGAAAAGTTATGGAATAATGCCAGAAGGCCTCCCAACTCAAAACATGGTCTTGGATTCTGCGCGGTAGGGCCAGCTGACGATTCAGAATTTTTCTTGGTTGTCACTTGCGAGCCTAATGAAGACTGCCTGGATACATCAGATGATCTCGAGGATCTGCTAATTGGAGATGCTCTGCCAGAATTTGAAGAAGAATTTAAATCTACAATAGATGAGTTAGTGGAAGTTAACTTAGGTAGTAGCGAAGAGCCTAGGCCGACCTTTGTTAGCTCCTTACTCAACAAAGAAGACTCTGAAAATATGATCAAGCTATTAATGGAATTTAAGGACTGTTTTGCTTGGAGTTATGATGAGATGTTGGGATTAGCTCCAGAAGTTGCAGTTCATAGGCTAGGTGTAGATCCCAATGTCGTTCCAGTCAAACAAGCTCCAAGAAGAATGCATCTAAAAATCGAACAACAAGTTATTGCTGAAGTTAAGAAGCTAATCGATGCTAAATTTGTCCGTGAAGAACAATACCCGACTTGGTTAGACAATGTGGTACCAGTCAGAAAGAAGAATGGTCAGATCAGAATCTGCATGGATTTCAGAGATTTGAACAAAGCATGCCTAAAGGACGAATTCCCGCTACTAATTCTAGAATTAATGGTCAACATCGCTTCGACACACGAAGTCTTCTCTTTCATGAATGGATCGTCAGGATACAACCAGATAAAGATGGCACCGGAAGATGAAAAGCTCATAGCCTTCAGAACACTAATCTGAGTATACTGCTACACAGTGATGCCGTTCGGATTGAAGAATGCAGGAGAAACCTACTAAAGAGTGATGACAAGGATTTTTGATGATCTCATTCACAACCAAGTCGAGTGCTACATGGATGATGTGGTCATCAAAAGCAAACTGAAGGAAGATCATCTGTATGATTTGAGAATTGTTTTCGAGCGATTAAGACAATTTAACCTTAAGATGAATCCCTTGAAATGCGCCTTCGGGGTCGCCTCTGGGAAATTCTTAGGATTTGTTGTCTGATATCGCGGAATTGAAATTGATCCAGAAAAGATTAAAGCTATCTTATAAATGCCGCCTCCCAAAACCTTAAAACAACAACGATCCTTTCAAGGGAAGTTGGCATATCCTCGACGCTTTATTTCGAATTTGTCAGGTAGGTGTCAGCCCTTCTCGGCATTAGTTAAAATGGACGCCAAATTCATTTGGGATGAAAAATGCCAACGGGCCTTCGAGGACATTAAGCTGTATTTAATGACACCTCCTATCTTAGCAGCCCCAGTCTCGGGTCGGCCTTTGATACTTTATACCGCAGCTTTAGATGACTCCCTTGGAGCCTTGCTAGCCCAGGTCAATGACGAGGGTAAAGAAAATGCTCTCTACTTAGGTCGTCGTATAATTCCGACGGAAGTAAAGTATCCTCTTACTGAGAAGCATTGTTTGGCCCTGGTCTTTGCAGTTCAAAAGCTTAGGTATTATATGCTCTCCAATAAGGTCAACCTTATCTCGAAGTTTAATCCATTGCAATATTTGATGACCCGACCGATGCTTTCCGGTAGACTTGCTAGGTGGTTGATGATACTATTGCAATTCGATATAACTTTCGTTCATCTTCGTGTCGTAAAAGGGACAAGTCCTAGCAGACTTTCTCGCAGTGCACCCTTTACCGGCAGAATCGCCTCTCAATGACGACATGTTAGACAAGCAGATAATGAGCTTCGAAGACCCCAATGATCAACGTTGGGAACTGTACTTCGACGGAGCATCATCAGCACAACGAGACAAAGAATTGTAAATGATAGTGCCCGGTAAGGCAGGAATTGCACTAATCATTATAACACCGGAGTGGGGAATGTTAAGGTGCTCCTACCATTTAACAGAATTGTGTACAAATAATGAAGCAAAATATGAAGCTCTTATAACTGGATTGGAGTTAGCCATTCAGATGGGGATAACCGACATCAACATCTATGGTGATTCTCAGTTAATCATACAGCAGGTTGCAGGACAGCATAAGATTCTGAAATCAAGAATCAAGCAGTACTTTCAGTATGCAATGAAGTTACTAGAGCATATTCCGAATGTAACGATCTATAAGATCCCCAGAACAGAAAACGCTCTTGCAGACGTGCTAGCCCGCCTCGCAAGAATTTACCTGCTAACTGATCCATGAAAAAATACCTATTTTTATGCCTTGATTTTAATCAAATTTATAAGGATATTATGCTTTAATGAAAGGTATTTTTGTTTTTTTGGATGTAGGTGATGCAAAAATGATCAAAAAAGTAAAAAGGATGAAAAATGAGCAAAAAGGAGCAAAAATGGAGCCAAAATGCAAAATTGTCAAAATAATGGGCCTGGCGCCTAGGCGCCAGAATCCGGCGCCTAAGCGCCAGCTCGATACCAAATCTGTGACTGATTTTGTAACTACTTTGGGCTGTTATTTTGACGGTTAGAGCGGTTATTGAATCATCTAGAAGATTGGCAGTTATTCCTGGATTATAGGACATTTGATACATTGTATTTAGACGCTTGGAAACGGTTTGGATTGCGAAGAGGTGCGATCCAAAGTGAAGAGGTGAGAAGAACTGGACGCGGAGTCTGGCGCCTAGGTGCCAGATGCCGGCGCCTAGGTGCCAGACACACTTTCTAGAAGATTCACTGAACTTGGACACATTTTGAAGAGATGCTTTAGGCAACCCTTGAAGCCTATAAATAGGAGGCCATTTCTACAGAGAAAAACGCCCAAGCCCAACTCCCAATAAGAAGCACACCCTAGTCTGCTTCAATCAGAGAGAGAATTAGAGAGATAATTTTAAGGGCCACAATTGTAGTTTACTTTCTTTCATTAATTAGTGAGTTTATTTTAGTTAGAGTTTGTATTGAGTTTGAAAGAGTTGGTGCTTTTGAAGTCTATTTCGCTTTGGAGTCAGAAGGAATCAGAGGTTCAGTTGGAGAAACACTTGAGATAAGTATTTGTAATTTGATTCAAAGTTTTGTTTATATGTTTTGTTATTTAAATTCAATGTGTTCTGAGTAGTTATTTTACTTTCTCCTTTCAATTATGAAAAGATAAATAAGATAATATTAAATTCGTCTGAGAATTAAAAACTAAATATTTTTAAATATTGTGATGATATTAATACCGGATCTTAATTTACTATTTAAATTGGTCATTTAAATTGTTAAAAATCAGTTGAAGAATTTTGAGACCTAGAAGGAGATGAATTCTTAACTAATAGATATCACATGAATCCTTGGGTAGTCGAAGGCCTTGTGCAGGTTATTCAAGGTGAAGTGCAAATAAATAGGAAAATATTATTCAATGGGTGTAGAATTGATAAGTTTTTAGAGTGACAGACAAAATTCTTATAATTTGGTTTATAGAGAGGGAACAGGTCACTAGTAGGGCCAACCATAGCCACCCTTGGACATCTAGTAGTGTGAGCCTAGATTAACCCATTCTATTAACAATGCATCCAGACCTGATCTATAGATTAGCCAATGTTCTTTATTCTATCGAGCGAAGGTAAAGAATAGGAATGCTTCTATTTGGCACAAACCATAAATTTATATTCTCCACGAATATTATATTATTTAAAAAGTTTTGGATTAATTGAAAGGAAGAAAGTTGTTTGCTTATTATTATTTACATCACTCGTTATTTTATTATTGCTTTAAATCTGCATTTAGTAAATTAAATATTAAATTTATAACTTTAAAAGAAATACATAAAAATAAAATTAAAATATTTAAAAATCTATAAACCTCCTCGTGGGATCGATACTGGGGTCTTTATTTAAAGACCTATATTACTTGAAACGATACGTATACTTGCGTAGTACCTCTAGTGTATAAAATATTTTCCATAAAATTATATTTATATACACTAGCCGCTATTATTATTTGGGTCAAAGTAGCTATAACAAATTTTTGAAAGCATAAATTACTACGTTGTCCGCAGATCGAGGTCAAGTTTTTGGCGCCGTTGCCGGGGAGGGTAAATTTTTAGATTTTAAATATTTATTTTTTTTTATTTATTTATTTCTTTTATTTTCAAAATACAAAAATACAAAATACAAAAACATTTTAAATTACTGCGTTGTCCGCGGATCGAGGTCAAGTTTTTGGCGCCGTTGCCGGGGAGGGCAAATTTTTAGATTTTAAATATTTATTTTATTTTTATTTATTTCTTTCTTTTATTTTCAAAATACAAAAATATAAAATACAAAAACATTTATAAAAACAAAAATTAAAAAATATAACAAAAATAATAAAAATAAAAAAAAGTAAGTAGAGATTTTATTTCTTGCTATTTTATTTTACTTTTTATTTACTTTTTATGCTTAGTTATGGATCTGAAGGATTATTACCTTTAGACTCTGAATTAGAAAGAACTGTTAGAAGAATTAAAAAAAGAAAAAAAATTCAAAAATATCAAGAGATGGCTAATTTACATAACAATTTACAGAATCCAATTGAAATTAATGAGCAAAATGTTTACAAACCATTAAGGGATTATGCTAACCCTATAGTTGATGACCTTCATAATAGTATTCAAATACCTACTGTAGATGCTAATTCTTTTGAGCTTAAACTGTCTATTATTGAAATGGTTCAAAATAATCAATTTGGGGGAACACCAAATGAGGATCCAAATTTACACCTTGCTAGTTTTTTAGAACTGTGTGCTACCTTTAAATATAACAATGTCTCTGATGATGCTATTAGACTTAGACTCTTTCCTTTCTCTTTAAGAGATAAAGCAAAGATGTGGTTGAACTCATTAGCAACAGGTTCTATTAAAACATGGGCTGAAATGGCACAAAAATTCCTTGCTAAATATTTTCCTCCTTCTAAAACTGCTAAATTAAGAAATGACATTACTTCATTTAGTCAATTTGACGGGGAGACAATTTATGAAACTTGGGAAAGATTTAAAGAACTATTAAGAAAGTGTCCTCATCATGCTTTACTTGATTGGTTAATTATTCAAACATTTTAGAACAGACTTATTGGATCACTAAAATCAATTATTGATGTTGTTGCTGGAGGTTCTTTAATGGCTAAATCATTTGAAGAAGCTTATACTTTAATTGAAGAAATGGCTAACAATAATTTTCAATGGCCTTCTGAAAGGATTAATCCTAAAAGAATGGCAAGTATTGATGATAACGAAGCCTTTTCTATCTTAGCTTCACAAGTAGCTGCAATATCTAAGAAATTAGATAATTTTGCTTATCAATGTATCACGGAACAACTCTGCTAATATGGAAGATTCTCAAACTATTGAAACTTTACAAGCTATTGCTAGTAAAAATAACCCTTATTCAAATTGTTATAATCCTGGATGGAAACATCACCCAAATTTTAATCGGAATAATTCGCAACAACAATAGGGTAATAATCAATCTCATCCAACTGGAAATTGGAACAATCAAGTAAATTCAAACTATAAACCTCTTGGATTTAGTAATCAACAGAAAAAGTTATCTATAGAAGAATTAATTTTACAATTGAGTAATCAATTACAAAATCAAAACATTGTTATTCGTAATATTGAGAATCAAATGGGACAAATCGCTAATTTAATTAATTACAGACCTCCAAGAACACTTCCTAGTAATGTTGAAATCAATCCAAAAGAAACTAGAAAAGAACATGAACATGCTAAGAGCTCGTACAACTTAGAAGTGGAAAGGAATTAAAAGAAAGAATTCGAATGAAGCCGAAAATGAGATTGAGGTTGAAGAGATTGAAAAACCTAAAGAAACTCTATCTCCTAGTAAAGATCGATCGTTATTCTCGTTAATGTGGAAGTTGAAAAACAACCACCACCTTTTCCTCAAAGATAAAACAGCGAAGCTTCGATCATCAATTTTCTAAGTTCTTTGAAATTTTTAAGAAACTTACTATTAACATACCTTTTGCTTGAAGCTTTGGAACAGATGCCAACTTATGCAAAATTTATAAAGGATATTTTAAGTAAGAAACGAAAATTTGAAGCTTTTGAAACTGTTGCATTAAGTGAAGAATGTAGTGCAATAATTCAAAAGAAATTACCTCAGAAACTTAAAGATCCTGGAATTTTTACAATACCTTGTGCTATTGGAGAAAAATTTTTTGGAAAAGCTTTATGTAATTTTGGAGCAAGTATTAATCTCATGCCATTTTCTATTTTTCGAAGGTTGAATTTAGGAGAGATTACTCCCACCATCGTAACCCTTCGATTAGTCGATAGATCTATCACTTATCCTAAAGGAGTTATAGAGGATGTTCTTGTTAAAGTGGATAAATTTATTTTCCCTGTGGATTTCATTGTACTTGATATGGAAGAAGATAAAGAAATACCAATTATTTTAGGGAGACTTTTTCTAGCTACCGAACGGGCTATGATTGATGTGCAAAAAGGAGAATTAACTATGAGAGTTAATGATCGAGAGATTAAATTCAATGTCCTTAAATCAATGAAGTGCCCTGATAAAGAAAAATGCTATCGAATGGATATTATTAATTATATAATTGAAAACCATTATTAAGATAAATGTAAAGTCATTTCTACAGAAAAATTTGAATTATTAACTGACGAAAATGAAGAACTAAAAGAAGAAGAATTATTTAAAGAAACTCATTATATTAAAGATAACTGGGAAATTTTGGACATAACTCAAAATGATACCCTCGATTAAAAAAGCCCCTGAACTGGAATTAAAAATGTTACCTACACATTTAAAGTATGTTTTTCTTGGAAATTCATTAACTTTACATGTTATTATTTCTTCTAAACTAAGCTTAGATCAAGAAGAAAAATTAATAGGAGTGTTAAAGAATTATAAGAAAGCTTTTGGTTGGACTATTGCCGATATAAGAGGAATAAGCCCTTCCATCTGTATGCATAGGATTTTAATGGAAGAAGATTTTAAACCTACTATTGAACCTCAAAGAAGATTAAATCCTATCATGAAAGAGGTTGTTAAAAAAGAAATTTTAAAATGGTTAGATGCTGGAATTATTTACCCTATTTCGGATAGTCAATGGGTGAGTCCTATTCATTGTGTTCCGAAGAAAGGAGGAGTAACTGTCATTGTCAATGATAAAAATGAACTAATTCCTACAAGACAAGTTACTGGATGGCGAATTTTCATTGATTATCAGAAATTAAATAATGATAGTAGAAAAGATTATTTTCCTTTAACTTTCTTGGATCAAATGCTTGATAAATTAGTTGGACACTCATATTTCTATTTTCTGGATGGATATTTTGGTTATCATAAATGATCTGTCACTCCTGAGGGCCAAGAGAAAACAAAATTTACAAGTCTTTATGGAACATTTGTGTTTAGAAGAATGTCTTTAGGTTTATGTAATGCACCTGCAACTTTTCAAAGATGTATGATGTCAATATTTTGTGATTTGATTGACAAAGAAATTCTCCATGGATTTTCTTAACTCATTTTAAGTTTCTCAAGCTTAAAAGAGTTTAGATATTTGATTCCTTAATTTATTTGTGTTTTCTTTCACGTTTTGATGGCGCCTAAATCTAAGCGCAAAAAAGCGCGAGAAAATTTCGACAGCAGCAAGTTCGCTACTGCGGCAGCGCACTTTCGTTATCACGAATTTGCGTCATCAAGGAAATTTATCTCAGAGCGCAGTATTTACAATCCTGGAGAGATGATCGTGAATAGGATCGTTGCACACAACTGGCAGCGATTCTGTTATTTCACTGTCGTTGCTGTTATTCTTGTTGTACGAGAGTTTTATGTCAACTTTATGGATGCGGAAGACTACGAAGTCTTCGTTAGAGGTGTCGGAGTGGGATTTACTCCGGAACGGATCAATATTTTCTAAGGCCTACCACCTACTGTTGAGTGCTACTATTCTGGTCTATCTCCATCTGAAGGAGATCTGGAGATGATTATTGCATATCTGACTGACGGCACTGGAGCTTGGAAGATCCGGAATGACAAACGGGTAAACATTAAATCTTCTAAGCTAAATGGTATTTCAAAGGCCTGGCACTATTTTATTTCTGCTAGACTACTTCCTTCCAACCACCTGAGTGAAGTTACCAGAGATAGAGCTATCCTGAACTACTGCATTAAAGAGAGGAAGCCAATAGATGTTGGCAGCATTATCTATGATTCTGTGGAATCGATTGCACGATCCAGCACTTCTGTGGGATTAGGATTCCCATCCTTGATATATTCTTTATGCATGAGTAATGGAGTTATTGCTGATATTTCAAAGGAGAAGCTGAAGACTACAAAGTCTATTGGGCAGGAGAGTAATAGTATTTATGATCGTCTTCGCGGGAAGAAATCTACTTCTCCTTCTACTTTTGTACCTACTCCAGGTAGAGCTTCTACTTCTAGACCTTCTACTTCTACTGCTGAGCCACCATCTAGTTTCTGGGAATCCATGCATGATCAATTTTTGGAGCAGTAGAATGAGTTATTTCTAACTCACTACAAAGTAGATACTATAGATAAGAAGATTGATCATCTATCTGAATATATCCAAAGGAAGAGTGATTATGATGCTGAGTATTCGAAGTATTTAGTTAGATTCTTGAAGGGTGAGAATGATGTTCAGTTCCCTACCTGTCCTAGATTTTCACCGTATGTTGATCCAAAGGATGTGGAATTTTCTTTTGGTGAAGACGATGATGAGGCTACAGATAGTGATTAGTAGCTTGATTTACCTCTTGAGATGAGTTGATTCTATTTTTAGTTTATTTCTTGTTTGTTAGTACTAATTAGTTTGTTGTTAGTTATTGTCGATTTGTTTAAGTAACTTTGTGTGGATTTTTTTTTATTTTGAGACTGTTTTTAAAGTATCTAGTGTGATATGTGTTTAAGACTGAAATATGGATGATTTTTTTTCATTTTCTATGTTTATTTCTGTTTCAACCTACTGTTTAGTATTCTTGAATAGTTAGTGATGTTGTTTTGTTTCTGTAATAGTGATTAGTATAGTCGTTTAATTTAGCTAATGATATAAAAATTGAGCCTGCTTACTTTTATATATACTTCATTATTTCAGTAATATTCATAAAAAGCATGTGTAGAAGTAAATTTTTCTTTGTAGAATGTTTTTACATACTTATAAAAATTCCTTTTTAAAATTATGCCTTTCTTTCTTTCATACTTTAAAATTTTTCATGATATATCAAAACTTAAGTTTGGGGGAAGGGAAAATACATGCAAATTTAAATTTTATTTGTCCTTAAGTGCTAATATTTTCTTAAAAAAAAATATTAACATAACATAAGGAAAGAAAAATCTATTTAAGATTACTTAGATTTTTGAAACTATAAATAATTTAGTAGACTTAACCAAAATTTTAATAACTTTGATTGATTTTAAGAATGGAATTATTCAAATTAAAGAAGAGTAAGATTAAGAACTTTTTCTATTCATGGTAGAGATAATTGGATTTTAGAAGTATTAAGAAATCATGAATTATAACTTGAAAAAGAAAAGATTGAAAGTCTTTTTGAAATCTATTAAGTGAAAATGTATAAGTTTGAAAATATAAGTTAAGGATAGTGAAGTTCAAAACCATTAACAGGTTATCTAGATACAGTAATCCTCACTGTGAAAAAAAGAAAGAAAGAATGAATGAAGAGAGGAGAAGCTTGAGGAGATGCCTAATCAAAAATTGGCTTCACTTGAATTATCTTATAAGAAGAAAACTAATTACATATTTTACTTAATTTTTATACATGCATCTTTATTAGAAAAGATTTTCATGAAGATCTTGTTCTTGTAAATAATTTATGTGATCTTAATATAATAAACTACAATTATTTTCAAAATGAATGAAAATTTTTTTGAAGTCTTACAATTTGGTAGTTAAATATTCTTTAAATTCTTAAAATTAAACTTAGTTAGTGAAATTTGGTTAATGATTTACTAAAGCCTTTATAAAATCAAAAATTACAAGGAATCTTAAATATTTACCTTTTATTCCAAATGTTATACATTTTATATAGAAGAAAGGGTTACTTAAGGATAAGTAACGTTTAAGTTTGGTGGATTTTGATCAATGAAAAAAATACCAATTTTTATGCCTTGATTTTTATCAAATTTATAAGAATATTATGCTTTAATGAAAGGTATTTTTGTATTTTTGGATGTAGGTGATGCAAAAATGTTCAAAAAGGAAAAATGATGAAAAAGAAGCAAAAATGGAGCCAAAATGCAAAATTACCAAAATAATGGGCCTGGCGCCTAGGCGCCAGAATCCGGCGCCTAAGCGCCAGCTCGATACCAAATCTGTAATGATTTTTGTAACTACTTTGGGCGGTTATTTTGATGGTTAGAGTGATTATTGGATCATCTAGAAGATTGGCAGTTATTCCTGGATTATAGGACATGTGATACATTGTATTTAGACGCTTGGAAACGGTTTGGATCACGAAGAGGTGCGATCCAAAGTGAAGAGGTGTGAAAAACTGGACGCGGAGTCCGGCGCCTAGGCACCAGATGCCGGCGCCTAGGCGCCAGACACACTTTCTAGAAGATTCATTGAACTTGGACACATTTTGAAGAGATGCTTTAGGCAACCCTTGAAGCCTATAAATAGGAGGCCATTTCTACAGAGAAAAACGCCCAAGCCCAACGCCCAATAAGAAGCACGCCCTAGTCTGCTTCAATTAGAGAGAGAATTAGAGAGATAATTTTAAGGGCCCCAATTATAGTTTACTTTCTTTCATTAATTAGTGAGTTTATTTTATTTAGAGTTTGTATTGAGAGTTTGAAAGAGTTGGTGCTTTTGAAGTCTATTTCGCTTTGGAGTCAGAAGGAATCAGAGGTTCAGTTGGAGAAACATTTGAGATAAGTATTTGTAATTTGATTCAAAGTTTTGTTTATATGTTTTGTTATTTAAATTCAATGTGTTCTGAGTAGTTACTTTACTTTCTCCTTTCAATTATGAAAAGATAAATAAGATAATATTAAATTCATTAGAGAACTAAAAACTAAATATGTTTAAATATTGTGATGATATTAATATCAGATCTTAATTTACTATTTAAATTGGCTATTTAAATTGTTAAAATCTGTTGAAGAATTTTGAGACCTAGAAGGAGATGAATTCTTAACTAGTAGATATCACATGAATCCTTGGGTAGTCGAAGGCCTTGTGCGGGTTATTCAAGGTGAAGTGAAATAAATAGGAAAATATTATTCAATGGGCGTAGAATTGATAAGTTTTTAGAGTGACAGACTAAATTCTTGTAATTTGGTTTATAGAGAGGGAACGGGTCACTAGTAGGGCCGACCGTAGCCGCCCTTGGACATCTAGTAGTGTGAGCCTAGAATAACCCATTCTACTAACAATACATCCAGACATGATCTATAGATTAGCCAATGTTCTTTATACTATCGAGCGAAGGTAAAGAATAGGAATGCTTCTATTTGGCACAATACCATAAATTAATATTCTCCACGAATATTATATTATTTAAAAAGTCTTGGATTAATTGAAAGGAAGAAAGTTGTTTGCTTATTATTATTTACATCACTCATTAAAGAAATACATAAAAATAAAATTAAAATATTTAAAAATCTATAAACCTCCTCGTGGGATCGATACTGGGGTCTTTATTTAAAGCCCTATATTACTTGAAACGATACGTATACTTGCGTAGTACCTCTAGTGTGTAAAATATTTTCCATAAAATTATATTTATATACACTAGCTGCAATTATTATTTGGGGAAAAGTATTGGCTATAACATATTTTTGAAAGCATAAATTACTGTGTTGTCCGCGGATCAAGGTCAAGTTTTTGGCGCCGTTGCCGGGAAGGGCAAATTTTTAGATTTTAAATATTTATTTTATTTTTATTTATTTCTTTCTTTTATTGTCAAAATAAAAAAATATAAAATACAAAAACATTTATAAAAACAAAAATAAAAAATATAACAAAAATAATAAAAAAAAAGTAAGTAGAGATTTTATTTCTTGCTACTTTAATTTACTTTTTATTTACTTTTTATGCGTAGTTCTGGATCTGAAGGATTATTACCTTTAGACTCTGAATTATAAAGAACTGTTCGAAGAATTAAAAAAGGAAAACAAATTCAAAAATATCTAGAGATGGCTAATTTACATAACAATTTACAAAATCCAATTGAAATTAATGAGCAAAATGTTTACAAACCATTAAGGGATTATGCTAACCCTACAGTTGATGAACTTCATAATAGTATTCAAATACCTGATGTAGATGCTAATTATTTTGAGCTTAAACCGTCTATTATTCAAATGGTTCAAAATAATCAATTTGGGGAACACAAAATGAGGATCCAAATTTACACCTTGCTAGTTTTTTAGAACTTTGTGCTACCTTTAAATATAACAATGTTTCTGATGATGCTATTAGACTTAAACTCTTTCCTTTCTCTTTAAGAGATAAAGCAAAGATGTGATTGAACTCATTAGCAACAGATTCTATTAAAACATGGGCTGAAATAGCACAAAAATTCCTTGCTAAATATTCCTTCTAAAACTGCTAAATTAAGAAATGACGTTACTTCATTTAGTCAATTTAACGGGGAGACAATTTATGAAACTTAGGAAAGATTTAAAGAACTATTAAGAAAGTGTCCTCATCATGCTTTACCTGATTGGTTAATTATTCAAACATTTTATAACGGACTTATTGGATCACTAAAATCAATTATTGATGCTGCTGCTAGAGGTTCTTTAATGGTTAAATCATTTGAAGAAGCTTATACTTTAAATGAAGAAATGGCTAACAATAATTTTCAATGGCCTTCTGAAAGGATTAATCCTAAGAGAATGGCAAGTATTGATTATAACGAAGCCTTTTCTATCTTAGCTTCACAAGTAGCTGCAATATCTAAGAAATTAGATAATTTTGCTATCAATGTATCACATAACAACTCTGCTAATATGGAAGATTCTCAAACTATTGAAACTTTACAAGCTATTGCTAGTAAAAATAACCTTTATTCAAATTATTATAATCCTGGATGGAAAAATCACCTTAATTTTAACTGGAATAATTCACAACAACAATGGGGTAATAATCAATCTCATCCCACTGGAAATTGGAACAATCAAGTAAATTCAAACTATAAACCTCTTGGATTTAATAATCAACAGAAAAAGTTATCTATAGAAGAAATAATTTTACAATTGAGTAATCAATTACAAAATCAAAACACTGTTATTCGTAATATTGAGAATCAAATGGGACAAATCACTAATTTAATTAATTACAGACCTCCAGGAACACTTCCTAGTAATGTTGAAATCAATCCAAAAGAAACTGGAAAAGAACATGAACATGCTAAGGCTGTACAACTTAGAAGTGGAAAGGAATTAAAAGAAAAAATTTAGAATGAAATTGAAAATGAGATTGAGGTTGAAGAGATTGAAAAACCTAAAAAAACTCCTTCTCCTAGTAGAGATCGATCGTTATTCCTATTAATGTGGAAGTTGAAAAACCACCACCACCTTTTCCTCAAAGATTAAAATAGCAGAAGCTTGATCATCAATTTTCTAAGTTCTTTGAAATTTTTAAGAAACTTACTATTAACATATCTTTTGCTGAAGCTTTGGAATAAATGCCAACTTATGCAAAATTTATGAAGGATATTTTAAGTAAGAAACGAAAATTTGAAGCTTTTGAAACTGTTGCATTAAGTGAAGAATGTAGTGCAATAATTCAAAAGAAATTACCTCAGAAACTTAAAGATCCTGGAAGTTTTACTATACCTTGTGCTATTGAAGAAAATGTTTTTGGAAAAGCTTTATGTGATTTAGGAGCAAGTATCAATCTCATGCCACTTTCTATTTTTCGAATGTTGAATTTAGGAGAGATTATTCCCACCACTGTAACCCTTCAGTTAGCTGATAGATCTATCACTTATCCTAAAGGAGTTATAGAGGATGTTCTTGTTAAAGTGGATAAATTTATTTTCCTTGTGGAATTCATTGTACTTGATATGGAAGAAGATAAAAAAATACCAATTATTTTAGGGAGACCTTTTCTAGCTACTGAACGGGCTATGATTGATGTGTAAAAAGGAGAATTAACTATGAGAGTTAGTGACCAAGAGATTAAATTCAATGTCCTTAAATCAATGAATTACCCTGATAAAGAAAAATGCTATCGAATGGATATTATTGATTATATAATTGAAAAACATTATCAAGAAAAATGTAAAGTCATTTCTGAAGAAAAAATTGAATTATTAACTGACGAAAATGAAGAACTAAAAGAAGAAGAATTATTTAAAGAAACTCATTATATTAAAGATAACTAGGAAATTTTTGACAAAACACAAAATGATATACTTTTACCCTCGATTAAAAAAGCCCCTGAACTGGAATTAAAAATGTTACCTGCACATTTAAAGTATGCTTTTCTTAGAAATTCATTAACTTTACCTGTTATTATTTCTCCTAAACTAAGCTTAGATCAAGAACAAAAAATTAACTGGAGTATTAAAGAATTATAAGAAAGCTTTTGGTTGGACTATTGGTAATATAAGAGGAATAAGCCCTTCCATCTTTATGCATAGGATTTTAATGGAAGAAGATTTTAAACTTACTATTGAACCTCAAAGAAGATTAAATCCTATTAAGTAAGAGGTTGTTAAAAAAGAAATTTTAAAATGGTTAGATGCTGGAATTATTTACCCTATTTCGGATAGTCAATGGGTGAGTCATATTCATTGTGTTCCGAAGAAAGGAGGAGTAACTGTCATTGTCAATGATAAAAATGAACTAATTCCTACAAGATAAGTTACTGGATGGCGATTTTGCATTGATTATCGCAAATTAAATAACGCCACTAGAAAAGATAATTTTCCTTTACCTTTCTTGGATCAAATGCTTGATTAATTTGCTGGACACTCATATTTTTATTTTCTGGATGGATATTCTGGTTATCATCAATTACCTGTCGCTCCTGAGGACCAAGAGAAAACAAGATTTACAAGTCCTTATGGAACATTTGCGTTTAGAAGAATGTTTTTCAGTTTATGTAATGCACCTGCAACTTTTCAAAGATTTATGATGTAAATATTTTGTGATTTGATTGACAAAGGAAGTGAAATATTTATGGACAATTTTTTAGTTTTTGGAACTTCTTTTGAATCTTGTTTGGAAAATATTTCTAAAGTTTTGAAAAGATGTGAAGAAACAAACTTAGTTCTTAACTGGGAAAAATGTCAATTTATGGTCACAGAAGGCATTGTACTTGGTCACAAAATTTCACAAAAAGGGGTGGAAGTTGATCAAGCAAAAGTGAAAATTATCATTGAACCGCAACCACCTATTATCATTATCGATGCGAGAAGTTTTCTGGGTCATGCTCGGATTTTATAGAAGATATATGAAGGATTTTTCTAAAATTGCTAAACCTCTTAGTCATTTATTGGAAAAAGAAGCTAAATTTGAATTTAATGAAGATTGTGTTAATGCTTTCAATATTTAAAAAAAAAATTAATATCTACACCTATAATTATTGCACCTAATTGGAATAAACCTTTTGAATTAATGTGCGATGCAAGTGATTTTGCAATTGGAGCTGTATTAGGACAAAAATATGAGAAAATTTTCAAAGTTATATATTATGCTAGTAAAACTCTTACTGAAACTCAAAGAAATTACACTACTACTAAAAAAGAGCTTTTAGCTATAGTCTATGCCTTCGATAAATTTAGACCTTATCTTCATGGTACCAAATGCATAGTTCATACTGATCATTCCGCTATTAAATATTTAATGTCAAAAAAGGATGCTAAACCTAGACTCGATAAGATGGGTTTTACTTCGCAAGAATTTGATTTTCAAATAGTGGATAGAAAAGGAACTGACAACCAAATTGCTGATCATTTATCTAGAATTAAGAATGATATTATTATTGAAGAAAATATAAATGAGAAGTTTCCTGATGAACACTTATATGTTATTCAAGGATGCCAAACACCTTGGTATGCAGATATACTTAACTTTTTAGTTAGCAATATTCTACCTTGTGGATTAAATAACAAATATATTAAGAAATTTAAAAATGATGCTAAATCTTATATTTGGGAAGATCCTCATTTATTTAAATTGGAATGAGATTCTGTAATTCGAAGATGTGTACCTTATGAAGAAACTTTTGCTATTATTCAAAAATGTCATGATTCCAAATTTGGAGGACACTTTGGAGTAGATAAAACTGCATTTAAAATTTTAAATTCAGGATTTTATTGGCCTACCTTATTCAAAGATGTGAGACATTATGTTAAAACATGTGATCGATGTCAAAGGATAGGAAATATATCTAGGAAAGATGAAATGCCTTTAAATTATATATTGGAAGTTCAAATTTTTATTATATGGGGTTTAGACTTTATGGGACCATTTGTACCATCATCTAGAAAGATTTATATTTTATTAGCAGTTGATTATGTTTCAAAGTGAATTGAAGCTGTAGCTTTACCTAACTGTGATTCCAAAACTGTTTCAAAATTTTTAAAGAAAATGATTTTTACAAGATTTGGAATGCTTAAGGTAATTATCACAGATGGTGGAAGTCATTTCAGAAATATAAGAATTCAATCATTACTGGAAAATTTTGGAATCAAACACAGAATTACAAATGCTTATCACCCACAAACAAGTGGAATGGCTAAAGTATCAAGCAGAGAAATTAAAAGAATTTTAGAGAAGACTGTTAATCCTAAAAGAACCGATTGGGTTAATAGACTTGATTCTGCATTATGGGCTTATAGAACAGCTTATATAACACCAATCGGAATGTCACCTTACCGGTTAGTTTATGGTAAACATTGTCACTTACCTGTTGAACTAGAACATAAAGCTTATTGGGCGATAAAGGAGTTTAATTTTGATTTGAATACTGTAGGATAAAAACGATTATTACAATTAAATGAGATGGATGAAATAAGAAATGAGTCATATGAAAATGCAAAGATTTATAAAGAGAAAATGAAGATATTACATGATAAAAAGATTTCAAGAAAAATATTCGAGCCTGGACAAGAAGTATTATTATTTAATACTCGTTTAAGACTTTTTCCTAGAAAATTAAGATCTAAAATGATGGGACCATATATAATTGAGAAAGTATACCATTATGGAGCTGTGGATATTAAAGACCCCAAAACAGGAAAAATTTTTAAGGTTAACGGATTAAGACGGAAGCCTTATTTAGGAGAAATAAAAATGATTTATAAAGAGGCTTACGAGTTGAGTCTACCTGATTAAAGACATAATTAGGTCGGGCTGACGACGTTAAACCAAGCGCTTTGTCGGAGGCAACCAATAGTTATTTTTGTGTGTTTTTACATTTTTAATGTAAGGTTATGCCTCGGTTATGAATAATTTTATATAACTGTAGAAAATTGGATGCTAACAAGTCTTTATTGACTTAAGAAAAAGATGATCTCGAGGTCCATAAAGTTTGGACTTTGGATCACTCCATTTCTTATGTGAGTAAAAAGGAGATCAAGTTAACCATCATTATGATTGTTTATTATTTGAGATAATTTTTATTATTAAGTCTATATGGATCTTATCATTTACCTATTTTGGAGATCGAAACTTTGAAATTTAATGTTAGGCGAAACAGAGTCGAACATGGTTCCGGCGCCTAAGCACCAGAGTAGACTATGTATCGATGGGTCCGGCGCCTAGGCGCCAGATTTGGCGCCTAAGTGCCACAGTTACTGGGTCGTGTAAAAATCGATAATTTTTCAGTTTTTCACACGATTTTCTCCTATAAACTACCCCATCTTCGTTCCCAATCCCTAAGCAACCTTAGTTACGACCTTTACACTTCATTCTTGAGGAGATAGGAGAAGATTTTGAAGAAATGGAGAGAAGAAATCATGGAGAAGAGGCTAGAAATAAGTGTTCTAAGGATCCTCAACCTTTCTTTAATGGTTTTATTGCTGTAAGTTTGGAGAAATTTTCAAGTCGCCTACATAAGTTTGAAGCGAAATTCAAAAGTATTGGAGATCACCTCCATGAGATGTATCATCAAAGTGAACATCTGGAATGGTAGGCAAAGCTTCAATTCGATCATCTAGCAGCCTATCAAGATGCTCAAGTCGAGATGTATGCGAAGAACAAATGGATCGACGAGAAAACGACTATGGATTTTCCAAGGGCGTTAGTGTTCTTCCAAAGTAGGCCGAGTAATCTTCATTGTGATGAGAATGGAAATTTTAATTTAAAGATTAGATAGTAAATATGGTTAGATCAATACTTTATCTAGTGTGTCGTTGCATCGATTTAGTAAATCGAATGTATTGTTTGTGTCTTTGTTTTATTGTTCAATGTGTGTTGTGTTTGCTTTGAAATTGTGTTGTTTTATTGTTTGTTAGGACTTGAATCTTATTATTATACTTATCTGTATTTTATTGAGCCAAATTGAAGATTACGAATGGAATTAGAAGAGTTTGACTTAAACTTGTGTTTAATTGATGGATTTAATTTTTAATTTTTAAAATTTTTGGAAAATATTTTGGAAGTTGGAAACTGAAGCAATACTCTCGTATGAGTAATTAGAAGTTGAATTTGTGAGTTTTAGTGGAAAATAAAATTTTTAAAATGATTTTTGTGAAAGGCGAGTCTGGCACCTAGGCGCCAGAATTCGGCTCCAAGGCGCCGGTTCGGCCTGCTAATCGAAAATCAGGATTTAAACCCCAAAAGCCATGGTCGACGCCTAAGCTTCATCTCCTTCCTCATTTTCGTGAAAATACACCCCCTATATCCATCTTGAGGTCAAAACGTCACGTTTTTAGCCCGAAATCACTCGATTTCTTCATTTTAAGGTCAGATCTACCTTCTAATCCATTTATTTTTTATTTCTACCATGGATTTTCCTATTCTGCTAAAAACTGAAATTTTGAAGAAAAATTTTGATTTTTAGAAATTCTCCATGGATTTTCTTAACTCATTTTAAGTTTCTTAAGCTTAAAAGAGTTTAGATATTTGATTCCTTAATTTATTTGTGTTTTCTTTCACGTTTAGATGGCACCTAAATCTAAGCACAGAAAAGCACGAGAAAATTTCGACAGCAGCAAGCTCGCTACCGCGGCAGCGCACTTTCATTATCACGAATTTGCATCATCAAGGAAATTTATCTCGAAGCGCAGTTTTTACAATCCTGGAGAGATGATCGTGAACACGATCGTTGCACACAACTGGCAGCGATTCTGTTATTTCACTGTCGTTGCTGTTATTCTTGTTGTACGAGAGTTTTATGCTAACTTTATGGATGCGGAAGACTACGAAGTCTTCGTTAGAGGTTTCGGAGTGTGATTTACTCTGGAACGGATCAATACTTTCTACGGCCTACCACCTACCATCGAGTGCTACTATTCTGGTCTATCTCCATCTGAAGGAGATCTGGAGATGATTATTGGATATCTGACTGACGGCACTAGAACTTGGAAGATCCGGAACGACAAACGGGTAAACTTTAAATCTTCTAAGCTAAAAGGTATTTCAAAGGCCTGACACTATTTATTTCTGCTAGACTACTTCCTTCCAACCACCTGAGTGAAGTTCCCAGAGATAGAGCTATCCTGAACTACTGTATTCAGGAGAGGAAGTCGATAGATGTTGGCAGCACTATCTATGATACTGTGGAATTGATTGAACAATCCAGCATTTCTATGGGATTAGGATTCCCATCCTTGATATATTCTTTATGCATGAGTAATGGAGTTATTGCTGATATTTCAGAAGAGAAGCTGAAGACTACAAAGCCTAATGGGCAAGAGAGTGTTAGTATTTATGATCGTCTTCGCGGGAAGAGATCTACTGCTCCTTCTACTTCTGTACCCACCCCAGGTAGAGCTTCTACTTCTAGACCTTCTACTTCTACTCCTGAGCCACCATCTAGTTTCTTGGAATCCATGCATGATCAATTTCTGGAGCAGCAGAATGAGTTATTTCTAACTCACTACAGAGTAGATACTATAGACAAGAAGATTGATCATCTATCTGAATATATCCAAAGGAAGAGTGATTATGATGCTGAGTATTCGAAGTCTTTAGTTAGATTCTTGAAGGGTGAGAATGATATTTAGTTCCCTACCTGTCCTAGATTTTCACCGTATGTTGATCCAAATGATCTGGAATTTTCTTTTGGTGTTGACGATGACGAGGCTACAGATAGTGATTAGTAGCTTAATTTACCTCTTGAGATGAGTTGATTTTGTTTTTAGTTTATTTCTTGTTTGTTAGTACTGATTAGTTTGTTGTTAGTTAGTGTTGATTTGTTTAAGTAACTTTGTGTGGATTTTTTTTTATGTTGAGACTGTTTTTAGAGTATCTAGTGTGATATGTGTTTAAGACTGAAATATGGATGAATTTTTTTTCATTTTCTATGATAAATGTTTATTTTTGTTTCAGCCCACTGTTTAGTATTCTTGAATAGTTTGTGATGTTGTTTTGTTTCTGTAATAGTGATTAATATAGTCATTTAATTTAGCTAATGATATAAAAATTTAGCCTGCTACTTTTATATATGCTTCATTATTTCAGTAATATTCATAAAAAACATGTGTAGAAGTAAATTTTTCTTTGTAGACTGTTTTTACATACTTTTAAAAATTCCTTTTTAAAATTATGCCTTTCTTTCTCTCATACTTTAAAATTTTTTATGATATATGAAAACTTAAGTTTGGGGGAAGGGAAAATACATGCAAATTTAAATTTTTTTGTCCTTAAGTGCTAATATTTTCTTAAAAAAAATATTAACATAACATAAGGAATGACAAATCTATTTAAGATTACTTAAATTTTTGAAATTATAAATAATTTAGTAGACTAAATCAAATTTTTAATAACTTTGATTAATTTTAAGAATAGGATTATTCAACTTAAAGAAGAGTAAGATTAAGAATTTTTTCTATTCATGGTAGAGATAATTGGATTTTAGAAGTATTAAGAAATCAAGAAGTATAACTTGAAAAAGAAAAGATTGAAAGTCTTTTTGAAATCTATTAAGTGAAAATGTATAAATTTGAAAATATAAGTTAAGGATAGTGAAATTCAAAACCATTAACAGGCTATCTAGATACAGTAATCCTCACTGTTAAAAAAAAAAAAAAGAAAGAAGAGAGGAGAAGCTTGAGGAGATGCCTAATCAAAAATTGGCTTCACTTGAATTATCTTATAAGAAGAAAACTAATTACATATTTTGCTTAATTTTTATACATGCATCTTTATTAGAAAAGATTTTCATGAAGATCTTTTTCTTGTAAATAATTTATGTGATCTTAATATAATAAACTACAATTATTTTCGATATGAATGAAAATTTTTTTGATGTCTTACAATTTGGTAGTTAAATATTCTTTAAATTATTAAAATTAAACTTAGTTAGTGAAATTTGGTTAATGATTTACTAAAGCCTTTATAAAATCAAAAATTACAAGGAATCTTAAATATTTACCTTTTATTCCAAATGTTATACATTTTATATAGTAAAAAGGGTTACTTGAGGACAAGTAACGTATAAGTTTGGGGGATTTTGATCCATGAAAAAATGCCTATTTTTATGTCTTGATTTTTATCAAATTTATAAGGATATTATGCTTTAATGAAAGGTATTTTTGTGTTTTTGGATGTAGGTGATGCAAAAATGTTCAAAAAGGAAAAAGGATGAAAAATGAGCAAAAAGGAGCAAAAATGGAGCCAAAATGCATAATTGTCAAAATAATGGGCCTGGCGCCTAGGCACCAGAATTCGGCGCCAAAGCGCCAGCTCGATTCCAAATCTGTGACAGTTTTTGTAACTACTTTGGGGGGTTATTTTGACGGTTAGAGCGGTTATTGGATCATCTAGAAGATTGGCAGTTATTCCTGGATTATAGGACACGTGATACATTGTATTTAGACGCTTGGAAACGGTTTGGATCACGAAGAGGTGTGGTCCAAAGTGAAGAGGTGCGAAGAACTGTAAGCGGAGTCCGGCGCCTAGGCGCCAGACACACTTTCTAGAAGATTCATTGAACTTGGTCACATTTTGAAGAGATGCTTTAAGCAACCCTTGAAGCCTATAAATAGGAGGCCATTTCTACAGAGAAAAACGCCCAAGCCCAACGCCCAATAAGAAGCACGCCCTAGTCTGCTTCAATCAGAGACAGAATTAGAGAGATAATTTTAAGGGCCACAATTGTAGTTTACTTTCTTTCATTAATTATTGAGTTTTATTTATTTAGAGTTTGTATTGAGAGTTTGAAAGAGTTGGTGCTTTTGAAGTCTATTTCGCTTTGGAGTCAGAAGGAATTAGTGGTTCAGTTGGAGAAACATTTGAGATAAGTATTTGTAATTTGATTCAAAGTTTTGTTTATATGTTTTGTTATTTAAATTCAATGTGTTTTGAGTAGTTACTTTACTTTCTCCTTTCAATTATGAAAAGATAAATAAGATAATATTAAATTCGTTGGAGAATTAAAAACTAAATATGTTTAAATATTTTGATGATATTAATACCGGATCTTAATTTACTTTTAAATTGGCCATTTAAATTTTTAAAATCTGTTGAAGAATTTTGAGACCTAGAAGGAGATGAATTCTTAACTAGTAGATATCACATGAATCCTTGGGTAGTTGAAGGCCTTGTGCGGGTTATTCAAAGTGAAGTGCAAATAAATAGGAAAATATTTTTCAATGGGCGTAGAATTAATAAGTTTTTAGAGTGACAGACTAAATTCTTGTTATTTAGTTTATAGAGAGGGAACGGGTCACTAGTAGGCCCGACCATAGCCACCCTTGGACATCTAGTAGTGTGAGCCTATATTAACCCATTCTACTAACAATACATCCAGACTTGATATATAGATTATCCAATGTTCTTTATACTATCGAGCGAAGGTAAAGAATAGGAATGCTTCTATTTGGCACAATACCATAAATTTATATTCTCCACGAATATTATATTATTTAAAAATTCTTGGATTAATTGAAAGGAAGAAATTTGTTTGCTTATTATTATTTACATCACTCATTATTTTATTGTTGCTTTAATTCTGCATTTAGTAAATTAAATATTAAATTTATAACTTTAAATGAAATACATAAAAATAAAATTAAAATATTTAAAAATCTATAAACCTCCTCGTGGGATCGATACTGGGGTCTTTATTTAAAGCCCTATATTACTTGAAACGATACGTATACTTGCGTAGTACCCCTAGTGTGTAAAATATTTTCTATAAAATTATATTTATATACACTAGCCGCTATTATTATTTGGTTCAAAGTATTGGCTATAACATATTTTTGAAAGCATAAATTACTGCGTTGTCCGAAGATCGAGGTCACTTACAGGATGAGTCAGTTGAAATATCAGTTCAGGGACGATAGGTCCTATCGCAACTCGACATGGATGCAATGCACAAGTCAGAAAAAAGAAGAAGAAACAGTTACAGCAGTGGCTGAAAATACAGAAGATTGGCGGCAGCCATTATAAGAACACCTGCGAACAGGAAACCTACTAGACGATAAGTCACTAGCCCATCAAATCAAGAAAAGAACTCTGTCATATGCATTAATAAACAATACGTTATACAGAAGGTCTTTTGACCAAATGTGGTTAAGGTGCCTGAGTGGGTCCAAGGCTCGTGAAATTGTTAAAGAAGTGCACTCAGGACTTTGTGGCGATCATTAGTCAGGTCCGAAGATGAAAATGAAAATCAAAAGACTAGGGTACTACTGGCCCTCGATGATGACCGACTGCCTGAAAGTTGCCAAAAGTTGTCACCAGTGCCAAGTGCATGGAGTGGTTCTACATCAACCTCCAAATGTGATACATCCGAAAATCGTGTCGTGGCCATTTGAGTGTTGGGGCACAGATATTGTGGGTCTGATAAAACCGCCTTCTTCAAGAGGACATCTCTTCATTCTTACAGCGATAGATTACTTTTCCAAATGGGCAGAAACTATACCGCTCAGGGAAGTGAAAGCATATCACGTGTTACAGTTCTTCAAGAATCAGGTCGTCTACCGTTTCGGGGTACCGCGCCGAATAATCTCAGATAACGGGTCCGCTTTCAAAAGCACAAAGATCAATAATTTCGTCAGAAGGCACGGGATAGACTGGCACTATTCAACGATCTACTAGCCAAGAGCAAACGGTTTGGGCTTTTAGTAAAACTCTCGTCCAAATCCTAAAGAAAATTTTGGACGACAACAAGAGGAATTGGCACGAGAAGTTATTAGAAGCCTTATGGGCCTACAGGACAACTTTTAGAATGCCTACTCAGTCTACACCATACGCTCTAGTGTACGGGTCCGAGGCCGTCTTGCCTTTAGAGGTCCAGCTTCCGTCACTCAGAATTGCAGTCGCAAATAAGATCACTACAGAAGAGAAAGCTAGACTAAGATTGGATGAATTGGAAGGCTTGGAAGGAAAATGACTTTCAGCGCAGCAGAATCTCGAACTGTATCAAGCCAAGATGATTTAGGCCCACGAAAAACTGGTCCTCCCAAGAACTTTCAAAGTTGGTGAATTAGTTCTCATTCTCAGAAGACCTATTCTTGCACACCGCAAAATAGGAGGTAAGTTCGAACCAACTTGGGAAGGACCGTTTGTAGTCGAGAAAGTCTACTCAGGAGGCTCCTACCAACTCGTGGATTGCTGCGGAAAGCAACCAATGCTTCCCATCAACGGACAATATCTAAAGAAGTATTACGCAACGTGATGTTTCGAAGAGCGAACCTTTCGCTCGTAGAAGCACCAGCATGATAATTATGTGAAACTGGGTCCGAACTCAAAATAATAATAATAATAATAAATTTTAAAACTAAAATCTAAAAGAGATTTTCTAAATAAAAATTGAACTTGTTCCAACTTTAAAAATCGAATCTTCCCTTCTCCTAATAAACTTACAAAATAAAATAAATTACAATGAATTTGGCATTCTTATTGTTCTCGTTCTTCTTTGGTTTGGCCCCTGATCCGTTCCTTATCTTTGCAGGAAGATGTCGAGCGGGAGGCTGGTCCTTTCTTTCCAAGATGGCGTAAGTCTTGCACTTAACGAAGAAAAGCTGAAAGCTGGTGCTATGATCGAGGTTGACTCAGACTTTACGCAGCTGAAGCTAGAATATGAAGAAACTGCTTGGACTACTGTAGACCTCAAGGAGTCACATGGAAAGACAGTGATGAAACTCAGTGAGAAAGTTCAGCATAATGCAAACCAGAAAAGGAAGAACAACGCGATCGACGAAAACAAGATGAAATCAGTGATAACTGTCGCAGGATGGAAGCTTGTCAGTGCCGCCCTTACTAAAATTCAGGGGGAGAGGAGAGCTACTCTGACCCCAACTCAAAGAAGAAACAAGAACCGCCGTATTCACAAGATGCTGAAGAAATTGACAGAAGAACAGAACAAGGAAGAAATTTTGATGGCCACAGCAGCTGCCTCAAATAGGCCAGTCCTCAGGAGCACCATAGCAGAGGTTGTTCCGGAGGAGGTTACTACAGAGCCTGCACCTGAGACAGTGATGATTCCAGGAGAACAAGCTGGCGTGGAGCCGTACATCCCTCATTACGTCACCAGATCCCAACAGTTCCAGATAATTCCAGAGCACGAGTTGGAGATGATCCAAAAGGTGCGGAAACAGAATTTTGAGTACTTTCAGAGAATTCGAGGTAGATATGTCAACATCCTGGAAGGACTGGAGTTACATATGGATGTCTTTTCTCACTACGAGTAGAGTGAGATTATGGACTACGTCTCCGAGCTGAAGAAACAGGGTCGTGCGGGACGACTACATTGCAAGACTTACTCCGAGCCGAAGAAATAGAAACGAGGCAAGGGGAGGATTACGATCTAATTCGAATGCTGTTACAACTTAGTTGATGACAAGAAAGGAAATCCGCTGGGGATACTCCGCTATGATGAAGTGGATCCACTGTCAGTTCTGATTAAGAAAATGATAAAGAGGATGGTGGCTTGGCGAGTCTTATCCGCTGATTGCATACCAAACATCTGCATAATCAACATTTATGCAGTAGGAGACTGCATTCCACCTCATGTTTACCATCACGATTTTGTGAGGCCCTTTTGCACCGTTTCCTTCATCAACCAATGCAACATTATGTTCAGGACAGAACTCCAGATAGTCGGCCCGGAGAATTCCGATGGCCAGTAGAGATACCTCTACCGGTAGGCTTTGTCCTTGTACTACAAGGAAATGGTGTAGATGTGGCCAATCACTGTATCCCAGGAGTTCCCTACGAGCGGATCTCCATCACCTTCAGAAGGATGGACGAGAGCAAGATCTCGGTCTACTTCAATCCAGATCCAGAATTAGAGAATTTGCAGCCCTACGAGCTGTAAGCTACATAGTAGCAGCACACCTCTAAAGCACACTTATGTGGGATTCCCCTCGAAAAGTGGCATAGAAGGTGATGTTATTACCTGTGCAGTTTACTTTTCAGACATGGATGGATCAAACAGACAGTTTTGTCAGACAACACGAAGATACCAGTACAGTCTGTGTTCAGATATACATGGATTTTGTAAAAGTTTGTTTTCAGAAAGGTTTCATCTGAAATGTTTTGATGGAATCACTGATGTGCTTTCAACACTTTTAATGAAAACGACTATGTCGTATTTTGCCTTCAGTTTTGTGCAATTAACTGCAAGCGCCACTAAAACTGAGTTTCACTCTATTTAAAGAAAAAGTTGAACGAATAACGATTTTAATGAAATTGATAACAATGAAATGAAAATTTAAATTTAAAATCCGGATAAAACACAAAACCTAAACTCAAAGCAAACCAATTTAAAATCTCAAAGTGTAAACGAAATAAATGAATAAAAAACCTGAATCAAAACAAAACCTCAAACGAACTTGAAAATCAAAATAAAATCAAATCACTAAAAAAAACTAAACAAACAATGAAAATAAATTCCCGAATCTGAAATCCCCAACCTCCGGCTGTTCTCAAATCTTTTCGACTCCCCGCGATTCCTTTCCTCTTTTGAGAAGGTCGACTGAGTCTACTGACACAGAACCACAAAATTTTTGATTTGGTTCTGATGGCATGGATTCATATCCTTCGCCAAATAATCAAACTTTGATCAACTCTTTCGGGATGTGAAGCACTCTCATGTCTCATTCCAATCCTCTACTACGCTAAAATTTATGCAGAATCTTCAAAAACCAAATCAAATACCAACTTTTGGGATTGGTACCTAAATTCTAGTTCCCATCCTTCTGAGGCTGGTACCTAAATTCCAGTTCTCATTTCAAGATCGATACTCAAATTTCGATTCTCTTCTCTGAATTTCCACCAAATTTTCACATCTTATCCGAGAAACTTTTCTGCATTCTAATCCTCTGAGCTAGGTGTGAGACCAACAAGGCATCCTATTCTCCAAGCCGCCAACCTCACATTCTATCCGAGAAACCTTTCCGCATTCTAATCCTCTGAGCTAGGTGTGAGACCAACAAGGCATCCTATTCTCCGAGCCACCAACCTCGCATTCTATCCGAGAAACTTTTCTGCATTCTAATCCTTTGAGCTAGGTGTGAGACCAACAAGGCATCCTATTCTCCGATCCACCAATCTCGCATTCTATCCGAGAAACTTTTCCACATTCTAATCCTCTGAGCTAGGTTTGAGACCAACAAGGCATCCTATTCTCCGAGCCGCCAACGACGCATCCTATCCGAGAAACTTTTCTGCATTCTAATCCTCCGACTTGGGTATGAGACCAACAAGGCATCCTGACTTCGGTGACCGCAAATACCGCACTCTTTTCGAGAAATTTTTCTGCACTCCTGAAATCTTAGGGTCAGTACCTAAATTCTGATTCCCATCCTGAGGGTTGACGTAATGTCCTGAATGGTAGTCATTTCCTCGACTAGATCCAGGTTGGACGTCATGTCCTGAACGGTAGCTCGAGCTGGTATAGTATTTTCTTAAGGTCGGTACCTAAATTCTGACCCTTTTTCTGAGAATCAATACCTAAATTTCGATTCTCATTCTAAGATCAGTACCTAAATTCTAATTCTCATCCCTGTTGACCTCATTTTTTGATGAGGTCTTTTCTCTTCTCTCTCCTTAGTACTTAGGATCTAGCCATAGGGCTTCTCCTTGACTATCTTAGAGGACTAGAAATGGGACCCATCACTTAGAAATTCAAACACTTCATGGCTCCCTTCAAACCCCATAAGTTTGATTGTAAACCCATAAGCCACTTGGAGGGTTAAAATCAAATGTGGAGGTTTAAAGGATTAGTTTCCTATAGGACTCTTTGGCCCTAGGATTATCCTGGGTGGCCTGGTCTGGTGAGGGTAAGCTTGTACACACCACACTCCCACACACACACATTCCAAACCCTGAAACTACCTTTAGCCAATTTGACTTCCCGACTCATGTAGGCAATTCAGATGGATGGACATCAACCCCTAGACCCCTGGCTAAGAGGGTTAGGAACAACATAGTGAATGTCTAAAATGAGTCCTCTCATGGCTTTTGTGAGCTTCATATGGCTTCATGGCTCAACCAAAATGATTTCATTCCACTCACACTTAACCAATCTTCATTTTCCCAAGATTTCAATTTTTGACCCCGAGGGTCCTAAACCCACCAAACCTACCAAATGCCCTTGAAATTACCCAAAATTGCCTAAATTATCCAAAATTCCTCAAAATCAGTCCTAAACACTTCCCCCCACTCAAATTGATCATTCATGGCCAAATACACTAAAATTTTCCAAAAATACCCCTAAATACCCTCCAAATACCCAAAATACCCTTTTAATCCAAGAATTCCAAAAATTCAGAAAATTCCCAAAAAAAATTCCATAAAATCCCAAATATTCCCAATTTCATTTTTTTCAACTACACCATAAGCCAATTTTGCCAATTTAGCCCACTTTTACCAAAAACCCCCAATTTGACCTATTTTTAACCTAAGTGGACCCAATGTCCAACCAAACCACTCCAATTGACCTTAATTTTGATCCAATTCAATTCTAAACTTCATTTCAATATCCCCAATATCAATTTAGACCAAAACCAAGCCTAATATTACCAATATGTTAATCCAATTTCAATTTGAAGCTTAAAGTCCAATTTTGGCCCATGACCTAAACTTAGCCTAAACTAACCCAACTTAACTCCAATTAGCCCCAAATCTTTTCCTAAGCCTTCCTAACATCCCCACAAACAAAACACTAACTTGATTTGCCCCAAATTTGAACTTAAATTCCACCCAAACCTAACCCAAAACCAAAATCCCCTAAATTGGCCTAAACCCAAACCTAGCCCAAATAGGCCCAAATCCCTAAATCAAAGCCCAACCAAAGTTGAAAACTCTTTGTCACACCCCCATAAACATTTTTCAACATTACTTTTACATCAAACCCAAAATTGGCCCAACCTTGACCCAAGTTAGCCCAATTTGTTCCATTTTGAACCCATTATCAGAAAGGCCCAAATTGAACCCATTTCAACTCCAAATGAGACCAAACCTTTTCCATATCACTCATGATACATCCCTAAACTAAACCCAACATTTATTTGGCATGGTCCTTCACAAAACGTTCACCCAAAAGCCCATTTTAAAATCTAAGAGCCCACTTCCATAAAGCCTTTAAAAGCCTATTTTCACCAAAGTTCAAAAAGCCCAAAATTTATTCTAGAGCTCACATGACATCTTCATTGATCATTCATTCAATCAAGACCACCCCCTATGTCCAAAATCCATCATGTTGATCAAACCAAAATGGCATCATGACAAATCCCATCAAAAGAATTCAAAATTTTCAAAATTCCAAATAACCCATTTCCATGAAATTGAGCCAAGCCATGAGCAAGCCATAGACAAGCCTTGGAGCCACGCTTAAGCCACATGGAAGCCATGAGAATCTTAGGATTGTCAACCCTCCCTAAATGGCAAAAGTATGAGATCCTTTAAACACTCCCTAAAAGTCATTAGCCATACCCATGTTCCACCCTAACCCAAAATTAATCCAAGTATATTTGGATGGGGACTTCTCCACTCCAAACCAGCTGACTCACCTGACCTCCCTCAGCCCAAATCAGTCCCTTGGTGGGTGCACCAAACCCAAATACATGAATTGACCAAAATCAACCCAAAACAAGCCTTCCCCTCTTTCCACTTAAATCAAATCCTTTACACATGGCCAAAGCCAATTGCTTGCACCAAACTCAATCCCTGGACTCACTGACTCAAGATGGTGACCTGACCCTACCAGCCAGCCGCCTGAGTCGCCGGAAAATGCCATGGCCGAGAACTCCAAGTGAGCCAAAACTCCCAAATTCTCCGTGGCTGAGCTGCCCCATGCCCAATGGCCACTATGGTTGTTCTTCCCTTGACCAAGGCAGCTAATCCCAAGCCCTAACTCCCCTGGGAAGCCCTCCAGCCAGCTCTATTTAAACTCCACCCCCTCTCGGCCAAATAAGGTGATGAACCAGAGCTTAACAAAACTCTGCCAAAATTGCTCCAGGACCTTCTCCTAACCCAGAGCAATTGATTCCCAGTGTCCCTTTGCCCTAATCCCCATTAACAGAGCTCAATTTCTCAGTCAAAAATCCACCCAAAAACCAGGACAACTCTGAAACCTCCACCAAAATCAAATTAAACTCACCCACACCTGCACAAGACCTAGAGAAGGAGTTCCCCAGTGAAAGCCCCCTCACCAGGACAGCCATCCTCTCTATCGGCCAAGCTTTGAAATCGTCCTTGGTCACTTTCATACCTAGGCAATTCCTCAGAGCTAGAGACTTCATCTGGAGCTTCCTTGGGTGCAATCGAAGGTGCCACAACTCTCTGATTGAAGCTTTACTTCTCAGAGCCAAGGTATGGACCACTTCTTCCTCCCGAGCTTCCAGCGATTCTCTATTTTACTTGGCTTAATTTCATAGCATATAAACTATATGGATGTGTTCGTCTCCTCAAGACGAATCCATAGAGCCTAAGAACACAAAAATCCGTTGAGAAATGAGAGAGATCTTAGGGTTTTAGTGTGGACGGCTCACGGGACACACCAGTCGTAGACGATGACCAGGCGTCGTCCAATCACGCGTGTATCAAATGGACGGTCCAGATTGCGTCGGATCGAAGGATGGAGTGAGACCGCGGGCCGTGTGGCATCTGAGTCAAATGGCAGTGTCGAATGGGAGCGCGCCGCGTGGGCTTTCGGATCCGCCTAGGTTGAGTCAGCGTCGTGCTGGATAAGTAGATAAATAGGCTATTTTCTTATTTAAATACCCAGAAATTGAAAAATCCATAACTTTGCGTAGAAAAATCAGAAAAAATAAACTAAAAATACCCTCTTGCTCAGTGAATAGAGGAGAATAATGTGGAAAAAGAATTAAGTTAATTTGATGAGTATTTTATTTTTAATTAATTATTTACTCATTTCAATGTTTTATTTCTCCATTTGCATAGACAATTCACCGTGGCATGAAACTATAGGGCTTTTGTAGCCTCTGATCTTGGGAACATTCCCTGAATTTTCCAAGGTCAGAGGCCATCTCTATGGCAAGTTATTGATTTTCCAAATTTTTGTGCCTGTTTTGATTTTGTAATTCCAGTAATTAGCATGTTACTTAGAAAATTCTGGGAAAATTCTGGGGAAGTAATTACATTTTCTCCTCTAGTGTCTTAATTGACATGTGAGTGAAGTGGCATAAAAATTTCAAGCTCATTTGAGCTCAATTTGATGAGTTATGAAATAATTAGGCTTAAAAGGGCATAATGGTAATTAAGAATTTTAACCCCTAATTAAAACTTTAGGTTTAATCAAAATGGAGGGTAAAATATTTGATCTTAATTTTCTCGTAGATGATTGAAATTTTGGGAAATTAAAGGGTAGGAACCCATTAATCATTTCTAATAATCAAAGAGGAAAATGAAACCTTATTTAATTAGATAATTTAAATTTTGGAAGATTAATTGAAATTTGAATTATTAAAATAGGGAGTATAACCTAGGGAGACTATAACCCTTTAATTTAAGATCCCTAAATAAACCACTTTAATAATATTCAACTCTTAATCAAACTCAAAAATGATAATTGAAATTAATAATTAAATAATTAAAAGGAAAACAAACCTTAATTAAATTAAAAGCTTAAAACATTAAGTGATTTGATAATCAAATTGAAATAAATTTAAAACATTAAAATTAATTTGAAATCACTTAAAAAAAAATTAAAACAAATTGGAAACATTAAAGAAAATCAACCTTAAGACAATTCATAATTAAAAACATAAAAAATCAAACCAATTAAAATTGACCTAACGTGTTACAATTAAGTCAAATTAAATTTAAATCATTAAAAGTTTAATTAAATTGAATAATCTAAACACATCTTTCAAATCAAACAATTTAAAACACTTAAGAGAAAATAAACTTGAATTTTGAAACTAAATTAAATCATCCTAAATCATCAATTCAACTTTAATCAAAGTGGTTAAATTCTTTAACAAACTGATTTGCCCCCTAAAAGCTTTCATTATTATAACTCTTAAGTAAAGCATCAAGTGAAATGCCACTTTACTCATAGGATAATCAAACATCCTAATTCACTGAGCAAGAAACAAACTAAACTAAATTTTTGGATGTTCAATTCACCAATACAATAAAACTCATTTGGACTCAAAATAATCCCAAAAATATTGAAAAGATGTTTAGGACTCGTCCTAAAAACTTCCTCGTCCTAAAAACTTCCTCAATATGATGGGGTATTTTAGAAGAACAATCAAACTTAATTGTTCTTTGATGAAGAAAATCATCCTTAATGAAACAAAAGAACCTTGACGTCATAAGAATTGACTAGCTATAGGATTAGGACTTTGGTAGACAACCAGAACGTTTCCTTCGCTTTACCTAGGTACTTGTTGCAAATATATAAATGCCTTGACATATGCTTTAAGTGTAGTTCGGAATGACGGGAAGACCCTCCAGGTACGCTTTTGTTTTATTGCAAGTTATTTACATGTACTGCGCTTTACTTTTCTTGCATGTTAAACAAGATTGTTGCATGAAAAGTGAAACCTTTTAGGATAGCCACAAAACTGAAACCCAAAACTAAAATTAAAAGTCACAACAAGATAAAATCCACCACAACAATATTTTAAAATATAAAACAACTCAAAATTTAATCTCAAATAGAACAACAAAACTACAACTAAAACTAAATTAAAACGTCTTGTTGGATGATCGGGAATACCTCGGATGATGTAACCTACGTGTTGCTAACGGGATTTCCCACAGTCTAAATGAAAGTGTGGAACTCATTCAGTTGAGTTTAGCAAATTCATCTGGACTAAGTGAATCCGATAAAAATAACGGTGCCAGAATGATGGAACCGTGGGATCTTAACCGGTGTTGTTATAATCAACTTTAAGATTCCCTTAATAAAACACTAAAGACATTTGGATTTTAAAACTTTTCTAAACCAAAACACTTCTCTCATCTCCTGATTTTCACTTTCTAAAACTAAACCTCTGAAACAACAAGGAGCTTGGAGCATAGTGGTCAGCACGACCATCTTCTTCAGCAAAACTCGGGTCTACTTCAGCAAAACTTTTCTTTAGCATTAAATAACCAAGTCATAGGATTTCGAGGTAGTTTGCCTAATGCAACATAAATCCTCAACCTTTTCGTTAGGCACTTGCATAATCATTTTATGCAAATTAAGTCCTAACCGGTCTTAGGATTCCGAGGTAGTTGTTTGGTACGATAGAAACACTCACATCTTCGAGGCTACTTGTGTGATTGTATCATACAAATATAAGTCCTAATTAACTAAAATTGACAGGATTGCAACATTAAGTAATATTCCCAAATTGAAGTCAAACAACAGGATAGTTCGGAAAGTTGCCAAGATTCTTCTTGGATCGCCAGCTTCTCCTACTTCTCTTCCTTTGGACTCCTTAAAATAATCTGTTCCAAATTTGAGCTAATCCCTTTTGAAATTCCAAAATTCAATCCTTTGAAAACCTTAAACTTTGAAATTCTTGAGAGCAAAACCACTGATCATTATCGAGAGTTTTCTTAAGTGATTCTCGTCACTTAGGATGTAATTAACTATAGGGGCTTGCCCTTATAGGGAACTTTAAGAACCTAGGTAATATAAATCCTGCTTAATTCCTTTATATTAAGCAGGGGAACTTGTCGGCTTATAAAATTGGTTCGCAGACCAAACGGATGTCACAAATCTTCTAACTTATTTATTCGAGCTCCATCATCAAGCAGTGTGTCTATTCTTCGGAATAAATACACGGTTTGTGTTGCGGTGCTCGTTTATATAAACAATTTGGGATGTGAGATCGGTTTAATTTCACATCTTATATTTTTTCAAATTTAAAATCATTTTCAAAATCAAATGTTACTTTCTAAATTATATATATTTAAATTAAAACCTAAAAAAATAAGCCGTACAATCCCTTCCAAGAATGGTACCTAAATTTCAGTTCTCTTTCCGAGATCGATACCTAAATTTTGATTCTCATTCTGAGGCTGGTACCTAAATTCCAGTTCTCTCCTTTTTTAGATCAGTACCTGAATTCTGATTCTCAACCTTTTCGATCGATACCTAAATTCTGATCCTTACCTCGAGGCTGGTACTTAAATTCCAGTCTTCACCCCCATCAGATTTGGACTCTGCTTTTTTCAATTCCGAGTTCCCTTTCGATTCTAATCTCAAATCAATTTCAATCAAAAATTCAAACTCAGAAATCAAATTTCAACCAACTTCAAAATTAATCATAAACCAAACTTTAATCAAACTCATGAATCAATTTAAACCAATCAAAAGATCAAAATCAAAATTTGAAACTTCAACCTTACTCAATCTTGAAGTCAATCAGCTTAAGCTTCACCCCTCCCTCCCTAGTGAGAGTCCGGGAATCTTCAGCTTTGGAGATTTACCTGATACTCCCCAGTGGGAACCTCCCCTTTCTCCGTTCTTTTCCGAGTTTGTGAACTTGGACAGTTTGTGTTGGTCGGTTGATCTCTTCGGTCAATGCCAATATGCACGGTGTGCTTGGTCAGCACGCCACACCTATTTGGGGTCCATTTGTTGACCTCAATTTTGGTGAGGTCTTTTCTTTTTCTTAGTGCTTAGGATCTAGCCATAGGACTTCTCCTTGACTATCCTAGGGGACTAGAATCGGGACCCACCCTTTAGCAATTCAGCTACTTCTTAACTCCTCTTGGGACTCCACTTGGATGGTTGCAAACCTTTAAATCACCTTGGAAGGTTAAAACCACCATATGGGCAACCAATAGTGAGTTCCTATAGGATTGTTAGGACTTAGGGTGACCTTGGGTGACTTGGGCTTCTCTTGCACACACACACACCCCTAACCCACTTAACCCAAACCCTGAACCCTTGCCTTCTATCCTTTATGAAACTAACATTATTGAATCCAAGCCACTAATCTTTGATTAAGATGGCTAAGGTCAATATGTGAAGGATCATAAAGTGGTTACCATTTGGCTAGACTTGGTCCCAAAGTGGTTGGACTTGATTAAGTCCATGGTTCATGCTTCTAAACCCTGATTCCATCCCAAATCAATTATATTCAATCTTGACCCCACAAAAATAATCTCATTCTTCCTTATTTGAAACCCCATTCATGTTGCTAAAATTTCTGGTTTTGACACTGGGTCCCCTAAATTTACCCAAAACTATCTAAATGGACCCCACAACCACCAAAATCATCCAAAAATTCCCAAAAATTACCCAAAATTCCTAAAAATCCTAAGAATCATTTTGAAACAATTCCCACCTCTCAAATCCACCAAAATAACCCAATACCCTCCAAATAACCTCAAAATAACCTAAATACCCCTTTTGGCCCAAAATTCAAAAAATTCCAAAAATTCCCAGAAAATTCTAGGAAACCCCAAATATTCCCAATTTCATTTTGTTCAACCACACCATAAGCTAATTTTGCCAAAATAACTCACTTTTATCGAAATACCCAATTTGACCCATCTTTAACCCATGTGGACCCAATGTCAAACCAAATCAACTTACTTGACCTCAATTATGCCCAAACTCAATTATAAACTTCAATTCAACATCTCCAGTACCAATCTAAACTAAAACCAAGCACAATTTGGTTCACATTTGAGTTCAATTTCAACTTTAAACCAAAACCCCAATTTTAACCTATAACCCAAACCCACCCAAATTCAACCCAATCCAACTCAATTTACCCCCAAATCAACTCTAAACTCTCTGTAATACATCCCTACACCAAGAACAACATCAATTGTCCCTCAATTTGAACCCAAACCTAACACAAAATTCATTTGAAATCAAAAACCACAAATTTGCCTTAAGGTTGTCACCTACCCCAAAAACTCCAAATTGAACCCCCTAAACCCAAAATTTCCACCCAATTTCTATCCTAAACCTTTCCTAACAATCATTTGAAACATTTTGAATCATCAATTGGCCTTGAATTGAACACTAGCCAAACCTAAATCCAACCTAGCCCATGGTGACCAAAATTGACCAATGCTCCAAAATCCTCCAAATTGAAACTCTAAATAAATTCCAATCCACTTCATGTCTTCATGAAAAGTCTTTCTTACAATCATCTACACAATGTTATTAATCAATTTGATCCAATTCAAACCCAAATTCAAGCTAGACCAACTCAAACCCAACTGAACCTATGTTCCAAATTAAATCAAACCAAACTAAATTTGACCAAACCAACCTCTTGGCTGCCAACCCTAGGCCTCCTAGGGTGGGTGGGTTTGACCTGACCTAACCCATGCCCCATGAGCCATGGACCAATGGTCCACCACTTTAGACCAATGGACTAAGCCACAAGGCTAAGGCTAAGTCCCATCCTCCAACTCTCCTTAAGCAAGCTCCCTACCCAAATTAATTGAGCTAAACTCCTCCTCCACTCCTCCTCAGCCTGCCCAGCCACCTGACTGTTTTTGCCAGCCACTCCAGCTGCCGGAACAGCAACGCCCGAGCAGCCCATGTGTCCTTGAAACCTAAAATTTGGCCTAGACAGTGGCTAATCCTTTCAGCAGCCACCTGCCCTGCTCTGCCCTCACCCTAAGCAGCCCAGGCACTCATTGCCTGACCCTGAGCTCCCCTCTCCGGCAAGCTCTATAAAATCCCCTCCTCTAGGTCAAATTCAAGGTGCTGAATTTTTCTCCACAAAACTCTCCCAAATTGTCCCCAAAGCTCCTCCTAGCCTAGAGAACTTGATCCCCGCTGTCCTCCTGCCCTGAATCCCACCAGCCGAAACTAATTTCTCAGCTGAAAATCAGGCCAGAAACAGGACACCCCTTGAAACTCCACCAAAACCAAATTAAACTCACCCACACCTTCACAGCACCAAGAGAAGGAGTTCCCCAGTGAAAGCCCCCTCTCCTAGCCTCCCAATTGCTCTATCGGCCAGAGCTTGGAATCGGACTTGGTCGAACTCACACCTAGGCAGCTCATCAGGACCAGAGACTTCATCCGGAGCCTCCTCTCACTCCAACGAACGTGTCGAGCATCTCTGATTGAAGCTTCACCTCTCAGAGCCAAGGTATTGAGCTCTCCTCCCTCCCGAGCTTCCAGAAATTCTCCATTTTGGTCTGTGCAATTTCGATGCATGTTACCCGCATAGATAGCTTCATTTAGGCTAGATGCGTCGATAGAGACCCACGCATGATTTGGTTGAGTCTGGAGCGAGATCTTAGGTCTAGAAGGTGGACGGCTCTTGGGCTGAACCAGATGGAGACGATGACCAGCGACCGTTCGATCGTGTGTGTATCAAATGAACGGCAGAGATGAAGTCAGACGGAGTCGTGGAACGGAAAGCGCGTGCCGAGTCAGATGGCGGCGCCGAATGGCAACGCGCCGCGTGTATCTTTGACCCGCCGTAGATTGAGTTGGCACCGGGTCGGATAAGTAGAAAATTAGGGTATTTTTTATTTATTTAAATGCTTGAAACTTTAAAAATGCATATCTTTGCATAGAAAAATCATAAATATAAACTAAAAATACCCTCTTGCTCAGTGAACAGAGGAGATTAGTGTGAAAAAAGAATTAAGTTATTTTGTTAAGTATTTTATTTTTAATTGATTTAATACTATTCTGAGTATTTTAATTCTCCATTCATGCATACAATTCACCATGGCATGAGACCATAGGGTTTTTGTAGCCTCTAATCTTGGGAACATTCCCTGAATTTTCCAAGGCCAGAGGCTATCTCTGTGGAAAGTTATCTATTTTCCAAGTTTATGTGCCTGTTTTGGTATTTTAATTCCAATAATTAGCATGTTGATTAATAAAATCTAGGAAAATTAGGGGGAGTATCTCTATACCAGAGGACCCTAAGAAATTGAATGTTGGACTTAACTCACCTAAATGAACTCTAATTTGGTCAAAACCCTAAAATTAAGATTAAAATAATTTGGGATAACCACTCATTAAAATAACACAAAATCAATTCTCCACTGATCCTTAGGGCAGAGGAGTCTCACATAAAAATTTGAAATCAATTGAAAATGATTTAATCCACTAAATGAATTATTCAAATCACATGGCCACTTTTAAACTTTAAAAATTCATAAAACCCAAAATGTATTTCAAAAATTCACCAAATTCATTTTGAGGCCCCTCTGGTATCATAGAAGCCTAAGAAAAATAAAATTGGATTTTTTTCTAAAATTTTCATTTTTAGCCTATTTTTTAATATTTTAATAATTAAAAAATAATAAAAATCTCAAAAATAATAAAATTCACAAAAAAAAATGTCATATTTGGTCTCCTAATCACTTGGGAGCCAATCAAATATTTTTCCTAAGTTCCTAAGAAAAGATATTGAATTTCAAAGGCTTAACGCATTTTTTTAATATTAAAAATTGGTTTTTCAACCTCTCTCACAAAAATAAATCTAAAAATTCAAAGAAAAATCAGAAAAATATAAAATTTATTTCTCTGAGTTCCTTGAGGTCAGAGAGACTTAAGAAAAATATAAAACTTAATTTTGAACTCTAATTTTATTTTATAATTAATTAATACTCCAAAAATTAAAATAATTATAATAAATAAAATATAATTCAAAAAATCACTAAAGTTGGTCCAAGTGGTCCTTTGGTTAGTAGGAACATCCCATAATTTTCTTAAGGACAGAAACTTTACCTTGGTCATGTTGTTGAATTTTCATTGAAAACCCTTATTTTTCATTAAAATAATATATAAATTAAATTAAAAATAGAAAAATCACATTTTCTTCTCTAATGTCTTAATTGACATGTGAGTGAAGTGACATAAAAATTTCTAAGTTCATTTGAGCTCAATTTAGTGAGTTATGAAGTGAACAAGCTTAAGAGGGCATAAAGGTAATTAAAGATTTTAACCCTAATTAATATTTTAGGCCTAATCAAAGGGAGGGATGAACATTTGATCCTAAATTTTCTCTTGGATGATTGAAACTTAGGGATATAAGGGGTAGAAACCCATTGATCGACTACAACATCAAAATGAAATCCTAATTAGTTAATTCATTTAAATTTTGGAAGAATAATTAAAATTTGGATTATTAAAATTAGGGATGTGATTTAAGAAGATACCAACTCTTTAAACTACAGTCCCAAAATGGATTAATAATATTCAACTCTTAATTAAAACTAAATAATGCTGATTGAAATCAATAGTTAAAAGAGAAGCAATCCTCCATTAAATTAAAATGTTTAAAACATTAAATGATTTAATAATTAAGTTAAAATAAACTTAAAACATTAAAGTTAATTTGAAATTAATTAAAACTTAACCTAAACAAACTTGAAACATTAAAAATTAATCTCAAAACAAGTTACAATTAAAATCAATCTAACATATTTAAAACAAATTTGAATCATCAAAACTTAATGGAATTAAATAATTCAAACACCTCTTTAACCTAAGCAATTTTAAAACATTTAAAAAAAATCAATTTGAAATTTTATAACTAAACTAGATTGTCATAAGATAACAATTCAACCTTTGTGGTTAAATCCTTTAACAAACTAATTTGCCCCTGAAGGCTTCCACCTTATAACCCTTAGGTGGAGTATCAAATGAAATGTCACTTTACTCATCGGATAATCAAATGTCCGAGTTCATTGAGCAAGAAACAAAACTTAACTAAATTCTTGGATGATTAATTCACCTGTATAATGAAATTCATTTGTTCTCGAAATAATCCCAAAAGCATTGAAAAGATGTTTAGGACCCGTCCTAAGCACTTTCTCAATATGATGGGGTGTGTTAGAAGAACAAGTGAACTTAATTGTTCTTCGGTGAAGAAAATCATCCTTAACAAAACACAAGAACCTAGATGTCATAGGAATTAACTAGCAATAGGATTAGGATTTTGGTAGACAACCAGAACCTTCCCTTAGCTTTACCTAGATATTTCTTGCAAATATTTAAATGTCCTGACATGTGTTTTAAGTGTAGCCTAGAATGACGAGAAGACCCGTCAGGTACGCTTTTATTTTATTGCAATTTATTTACCTGTGTTGTACTTTCTTTCTTGCAAAGCTTGCATGTTAAACAAGAATGTCACCATGCATGAAAACTGAAACTTTTAGGATAACCACAAAACTGAAATCCGAAATTAAATTAGAAGTCACCACAAGATAAAATTCACCGCCACAACATTCAAAGGATAAAACAACTCAAAATTTAATCACAAACAGAACAACAAAACTGCAACTATAACTAAATTAAAATGTCTCGTTAGATGATCGGGAATCCCTCAGATGATGTAACCCACGTGTTGCTAACGAGATTTACCACGGTCTAAATGAAAGTGTGGAACTCATTCAGTTGAGTTTAGCAAACTCATTTGGACTAAGTGAATCTGATCAAAATAACGGTGGCGGGATGACGGAACCGTGGGATCTTAATCGGTTCTATTTAATCAACTTTAAGATTTGCTTTAATTAAAATACTAAGCCACCTCAATTTTTAACCTTTCTAAACCAAAACACTTCTCTCATCTCCTGATTGTCACTTTCTAAAACTAAAACTCTGCAACAACAAGGAGCTTGGAGCACAGTGGGCAGCACGACCATCTTCATTAGCAAAACTCGAGTCTACTTCAGCAAAATCTTTCCTAGTTTTGAATAACTAAGACATAGAATTTCGAGGTAGTTTTCTTAGTGTAACATAAATCCTCAACTTTTTGTTAGGCATTTTCATAATCATGTTATGCAAATTAAGCCCTAACCGGTCTTAGGACTCCGAGGTGGTCGTTTGGTACGACATAAACCCTCCCACCTTCAAGGCTATTTGCATGATTGTGTCATGCAAATATAAGTCCTGATTAACTAAAATTGGCAGGATTGAAACATTAAATAATATTTTAAAAATTCAAAGCCCAACAATAGGATAGTCGGGAAGTCGTCGAAGTTCACTTTGGGTCTGTGACATCCTCTACTTCTCTTCCTTTGGATTTCTAAAATAAAATGTTCCAAATTTGATCCATTCCCTGTTGAAATTTCCAAAATCCAATTTGTTTGAAACCTTAAACTTTGAAATTCTTGAGAGCAAAATCACTGATCATTATCGAGAGTTTTCTTAAATGACTCCCGTCATTTAAGATGTAATTAACTATAGGGGCTTGCCTTTATAGGGAACTTTAAGAACCCAGGTAATATAAACCCTGCTTAATTCCTTTATATTAAGTAGATGAACTTGTCGGCTTATAAAATTGGTTCGCAGACCAAATGAATGTCACAAATCTTCTAGTTTATTTAATCGAGCCCCATCATCAAACAATGTGTCTATTCCTGGGGATAGATATATAGTTTCTGATGTAGTGCTCGTTTATATAAAGTATTTGGGATGTGAGATCGGTTTGATTTCATATCTAAAAATCTTCAAACTTAAAATTATTTTCAAAATCAAATGCTACTATCCAAATTATATATATTTAAATTAAATTTAAAATCTGAAAATTCACCGACAACTTCTGTAGGTGACCCCCCTTTTTAAAACACACAACCTTAAAATATGCCGACACCTGGAAAGCTCAAGTCTAGATGGTTAGGACATTTTAGAGTTGTAAAAGTTCATTCTTTTGGAGTTGTTGATATTAAAGATCCTGATACTGGAAAGATTTTCAGGTTAATGGGCATCGATTAAAGCCTTACTTTGACGGGTTTCAACCTGATTTCAAAGAGGTTTTAATGCCAAGTCATCTTAATTAACTGAATAGTTTATCGGGCTAATGACGTTAAACCAAGCTCTTTATGGGAGGCAACCCATATGTATCTTTGTGGTGTGTTTGCTTGTTCATTGTAGTTGTTCTTTTTAGATAGTTGTTTTTGAATTTTAATTACTCCTAAATACTTTAAAATTTGATAAATTATGGATCGAATCGAGATATTGGAATATTTTGGACCAAATGAAGTTCGGTGAGAATTTTTTACCACTAGCACCGCCAGCGACCTATCATATTTCCTACATTGAACTTGACTGTTTGAGCACTACCGATGCCCAAAATCTGTTTGATGGTTTTTAAGTTTCAAAATGCGAGTTTTGGCAATTTTTGGCTGGATCTTCGTTCTTATAATTACCTAAACTCTATTTTTGACTTCTTAACTTCAGAAAAATGAAAACCTCCAATCCCAATTCGTATTCTATGGATTCCTATCCCATTGAAACCCCTCAATTTTGTGTTTTCAACCAAAGGAAGTTCATAAGTTTTGAAGCGCTGCGTTTGTTCAACAAAGTGATGATGAAAAGAAGGATTAACAAGGAAAGAGGCTTCATAAATCAAGTTATGGATAATCCTGCTACTAGAATTGAAGAAATTATTAAAGAGAGACGTTGGGAAGTGCTTTGCTACACTACCGCTATCGTTGTTGTTCCCATCGTGAAAGAGTTTTATGCAAATCTTCACGGGATCAACCAAGGCTTCGTATTTGTACATGGTAGATTTGTTCAATTCACTCCTGCACAAATCAATGACCTCTTTATGATCGAGAACGTACCTATTTGCCATTATTGTAATTTCAATGCCATGAAGGATAATATGAATGATGTGTATTGATATCTGACGAATGAGAATGAAGAATGGGAAGATAGAGAGAATGGATACATTAGTTTCCCATCTCCATCTCTCAATCTAGTATCGAAGCAGTGGCACTACTTTATTTCGGCAATGTCATTTCTGACATTGAAGATTAGCATGGTAACCAAGGAAAGTGCCATTTTGAATTTTTGTGTTTAAACTGGGAGGTCGTTTGATATTGGTAATATTATTGTGAAATCGGTACTTGGATTAATTGTGCATGGATCTAAATATGGGCTTGGACACCCGTCCACCATATTTTTGTTTTGTAGTCAGTCACAGGTTCCTTATGAAAGTTGGGAAAAGGTACTTCTTCCATGGAGGTCTATTGATCCAACTAATCCTTATGACTACCAGATAGTTGGAGATGAAGATGACATGAATTTGCTCGCTGATCAACCAACACAGAATTCACAGCCGATTCAACCCTATTTTCTTGGAGGTTCCAGAATGATATTGAAGAGGATCAAACAATTGGAGAAAGAGGTACGGAACATTATGAATGCGATCAATAACATTTCTGATTTATTCGATCATATAGATTGGAGAATGAAAGAGCAATTCAATCACACTGGTCGAATTGAGATGGGCTTGATCAATCTGATGAAGAAGAACGCAGTGACTGTTGAAGAATCATTTAACGAATTTCCATTTTGTCCATTCTATAACTTGTTTGTGCATCATCAATCAATTGGAGACATTAGAGGAGAGGATTGTTCTGAAACTGATGTGGAGTAATTGATGGATTCTACTTATGTTTGTTGTGTGTTTAGTTTGCTTTGCCTAGTTATCTTTGGTTTGTGTAGTATTTGCTTTGATATTTGAACTTGGATTTGGATGTGTTTACTTTCATTGTGTGCTTAGATCTTAGTGCTTGCCTATCATAGAGTACTTGCTGCACTAAACATCTAAGAATAGTTGGTTTGAATAAACATATTTAGTGTCTATGATGTAACTTGGATTTTATATATATAATATTGTTGTGTATTGTTTGTGTGAAAAAATGTGTTAATTATTGCTTATTGGATGATGTAAATGCCTATTGAAGTGTTAAACATCGTTGTGGACGTCAAAATGATCGAAATTACGGAAAAATTTTTGGACCCAGAAAATATTTTAGACTGGCGCCGCCAGCGCCCAAATCCAGAGAGTTTGGCCAATTTATTTAAATAGAGTGTCACCGGCGCCCGAAACCAGAAAAAGGCCATTCTTCAATTTCCTTTGCCTTCCTCCTCCATTTTCACGATTTTGAAGATCTAGGGCTTGCTAGATCTCGGATTTAAGGAGATTTTAAAGCTTTTCGACACCGGATTTACACTTCTCTTGGTAAGAGCTTCACTTTAAGTTAAAATTTTTGGATTTTCACCATAGAAATCTCTCACATTGCTTATGGTGGAATTTTTGGAGTTTTAAAGAGTTTTGAGATTTCCATGATGAAATTTTCTCTTACTTGTTTAGAATAGTGTTTGGAGTTGTTACATTGTGAATTTGCAATTTATTGGAATTTTCTTGCAAATTTTAGAAATTCACATGGCTCCAAGGATGAGTTAAGGGAAGAGGAAATTGGATTTGAATGAGGAGAGTTTCGTCAACATCAAAGCCAAATTTCGCTATAACTCTTACCTTCACAATAAGAAGTGTATCCAGGATTGAGCTTTTGATAATCCTGGAGGATTTATAGAACAACTAATTGAAGAGCGGAATTGGGAGCGATTTTATTATTTCACTGCGAATGTTGTTATGGGAGTTCTTAGAGAATTCTATTTGAATATACCCTGTACTGAGACCGAGTATGTGCTTGTTAGAGGAAAGATGGTTGAGTTTACTCCTCAGCGTATCAATGCTTTCTATCAGACTTGGGAACCATTTGTGTGTGAATACGAAAACTTTAACACTAGAAGGGAGAATATGAGAGAAGTTATTGCTTTTCTGACTGATGGGCGAGGAGAATAGAATGTAAGTCAAAAACCGTTGATAATTTCCCCGCCTCCACATTAAATGTTGCTTTAAAAGTTTGGCATTATTTCATTTCTGTAAGACTATTACCATCTTATCACCACAGCGAGGTTACTAGAGATAGAACGATTTTGAACTACTGTATACAGACGATGAAAAAGATTGATATTGGAGTTATTATTTACAAGAATATTCAAACGATTGCTAAAGGCAAGACCACTGGAGGATTAGGACATCCTGCTTTAGTTCATGCCCTGTGTGTTCAGTCTGGAGTGGAGTTCAGCAGTTCTGAAGAAGTGGCTATACAATTGATACCTATTACAAAAAATATTATCCGTACTTATGAGTCTCATGTAGGAGCCAGAGCTTAGCGTAGGAGTACTGATATTCATACTACGAGTTATGATGTTCCATCTACATCTGAGCCGCCTACCTTATCTGATATTATGGAGCAGCTGAGACTATAGAGTGCTAGTATGGACAGACTCCATGGTTAGATGGATGTATTTGAGACGAGGAGTGATGTGAATGAAGATTATCTGCAGAGGAGAGTTGAGTTTGATATTGCTTATTATGATGCTCAGGTCAGATTTATGAGGGGGGAGTCCGATGTGATATTTCCTACTTGCCCCAGCTATACACCATATAGACCGGACCCTGCTGATGACCCTGCTGCTGATCCTGGTGATGGAGATTGGTAGATTGTTTGTTTTTATTTTTGTCGTTCTTATTCTGTTGTGTTTGTACGGATGTGATGTAGTGGATATTTACTTTTCATGTGAACCCTGTTGTTGTATCGTTGTGATGTAGTTATTTGTTTTTCATGTTGTGTGTAACTTTGTTGGCGTATTGTAATGATGTACTGAAACATTAAAACTGTTAGCTGCACTGTGTAGTATTGTGATTGTTTGTTTAATACTGTAGTGTTCTGTTGATGTTTAGATGTTTAATGTTAATTTCTATTTACCCATGCAAAAATTTAAAATTATTATATCACTGCCACTAATTGTTTCATGCCTGCTAGTTGTAAATTTTGATTAATACCAGATAGCTGTTGAAGATTTCAAGATCCATATACGGAGAGGTTAGTTTTCTTCTACTATGAATTGTTTCAAATTTACTGAAAATTTTAAATTTGGGGGAGGGTAGAGAAATACTAACTTTTATTTGTTCTCAATTATTATATTTTAAAAAATTATTAGCATAATTTCTGGCAGTTGAACCTCATTATAAGATAACTAAAACTTTTTATTTCAGTTAATTATTATGGAAGGATAGGATGAAAAGTTTTAGTAATAAAGGTTGATTTTATAGAAGTGAGATATTTGGTATGAAAGAATTTGATTATAGTCAACTATTTAAAGTAAAGAAAGCTATATTTTTGAAATTCTAAGGGACTTAAAGTATTGTGTATTAAGAAGAGATTGTAATTTTATGATGAATAATAAAGCTTATACTTAACTATAAAGTAAGGAGATATTTCAAGTTTGAACTTTAGAAAGAGGAGAGTGAAGTTCAAAATCATTAAGGGCTATCCAGATATAGTAATACTTAATAAAAAAAAAAAAAAGAAGGACTGAAAAACAATCCCTAAAAGAAAACAAAAAGAAAAAAAAAAGAAAAAGAAAGAAAAATGTTTATGAGGAGAAGCTTGAGGAGATGCCTAATCAAAAATTGGCTTCACTTGAATCACCTTAAACGGAGAGCTTGATTTCATTTCTGAATTTATGTTTTAAGTACTGTCCTACATTCTAATGAAGATTACATGAACTCCTTTCTCACATAATCTTTTGAGGCACTCTTAATATGACAAATTATAGTTCATCTTGAAATAAATAGAAGAATAGAACTCTTAGACTTGATTGCTGAATATTCTTACACCTGTAGTGTTAACCTGAGTTACTAAATTTCTTTCCGAAAATCTAACCAATATATTCTTTTGAATGAAAAATTTTAGTGTCTTACAGTTTAAAAGTACATTTCCTAGAGTTATATTTTATGTAGTAAAAAAATTACTTGAGGACGACTAATAGTTAAAGTTTGGGGGATTCTGATGCACCAAAAATATATATGATTTTTGCTATATAATTTTACCCATTTTTTGTGATATTGCACTTTAAAGAAAGGTATTTTTCATGATTTATTACAGGTATGATGATTTTAGGTGATTGGAGTAAAAAGAAGCAAAAAGGAACGAATTTGGAGAAAAAAGGAGCAAAAATGAGCAAAATGGTAAAATAGGTGTTCTGGTGCCGCCGGCGCCAAAATGGGCACCGCCGGTGCCCAAATCCAGAGACTTCAGCATTTAATTGGCACGATAAAGCGCTGCCGGCACCCTATCTGGCACCACCTGTGCCCGAAGTTGGTGGAGTTCAAATTTGAATAGTTTTGGTGACTTTTTGAAGAGATGCCTATGAAACTCTTGGGATTTCATCCCTATCTTATAAGTAACTGCTTTTGGATGAAAAGTGTGTGTCTTGTGTCTTCTAGAGTAGTTTTTAGTGAGTGTTAAGTGTTAGGGTTTAGGAGAAGAGTGTGTAGAGTGAGCAATTGAGGGGAATTCTTCCTTAAGGAGGGGAGGAGAAGAGGTAAAGTGAGAGATTTCTTCTTCCTTTCCATTCTAAAGAGAGAATCAAGTGTTATAAAGAAGAGAGAAGAGGATTCAAAGGAACTTCAAGGGAATTGCGTTAGGGAAGAGAAAGAGATAAGTTGTATTTTCTTTTGTAGTTTGTATGACTTCTCTTTTATATATAAAATCCATGTTTTATTGTATCTTTTCCATGAATTTTGAGTAGTCTCCCTTGTCTTTCTTCTTGCATAGAGATGTGATGATGGATTGATGTGGATTTGATGTGCTTTTAATGTAATGAAGAAATTGTGATGATTTTTCATTTAGAACTTAATTTACTTTTGATTTGGCCAATTGAAATGTTAAAATATGCTGTTTAACATTAAGTTTGAAAGGATTTATTGTCCTACAACAATAAGGAAAGATTCATTCAATTTCTATGGATGAATTGGGTAGTTCATTGGAATTGAGTGTAAATAAATAGAGAAATATGTTTTGATGGACTTCAATGTGGAAATTTCAGAGTGACAGGCTGAAATCCCCAAATTGGTTCTAATATTAGTAACTAATATCAAAGGTTAGCCTTCGGGTGAAGGGTGAGTGAGAGCACCAAAGTGAGAGTCGGTATCCTCCCAGCCTAGCCTTAGAGTTAGTGACTAAACTTAGAATATGTCAATATTCTTTTCTTGCTTAGAAGAGGGGGTACTCTTTTAAGGGTAAAGAATCATCTATGCTCCTATTTGGCATAATAATATAGATAATTGTTTCATATCAATCCACACATCATATTCTCATTGCAAGAGGAAAGATACTTTTCTCATATATCGAAAACCTTTCAAATACTTAGTTTAGTGTGTTTGTTCGTTAATTTTGTTTTTAAAGTTGTTAGAAGTAATTGTAGTTAGTTAATTATTACTGTTTAGTTTTTCTTACTGTTTCCTACATAGTAGTGGTAAGTAGTAAACCTTAATTTTAGTGCTTATTACATACTGTGTAACGCTTTCTTAAAAACTTCAAAATTTCCCTGTGGATCGATATCCAGGACTCCATTAGAGCCCTGTATTACTTGATACGATATGTATATTTGCATTGAATTCTTGGACTTAACAAAATTATTATAAATCTATAAATCTGAGTTCATAAATTTTTACAAAATATAAGTCTACCGCATCAAGTTTTTGTGTCATTGTAGGGATTAAATCTTCTAGCAGTGGTATCAATTTTTTGTATTTTTAAGTATATATAAAGTCGAGCATCACCAACCATATGGACTACAATAATCATCGATACAATTGCAAGTGATTCTTTCCAATTGTTGATTGAGACAATACTGCAATGGATCTTACATAATCTTCCAACAAATTTTAGCATCTTAATTGGTCAAATCAAGAGGTAAATAAAGTGCAAGGTAGTGAATCATTACAACTTCTTCTAACATTGAAATCATATACTTTACACAACTTCCATCCATAATTTAATTACTTCATCATTTAAAAGGAAAAAGATAAAGAAAACTACTCAGAATCCATGGAGAAAACACAATCACAACTTGATTTGAAAGTAGAAATCATAGTGAAAACTGAAAAAGTCTTACATTAAAACTAAATGTAAAACAAAGATAATCACTTATCTGAAAATCCTCTCCACAAGACTCTTGAAGTTCCTTTGAAACTTTGCTTTCCCCTTACAAGACTCAATAAAGGTTGGCGCCCAACTCTGTTGACTCCAAATCACTATTATACTTTTATTAAAAACTAGATACAAATGATAATAAAAGTGGATGAAGTGGAAGGGTGTGCTATCAATAACTCTCTAACAAAAACTTGACTCTTAACACTAATCACACCCTCCAACAACAACCCTTTTTCTGATCTTCAAGTTTTCTTTTTAAAATTTTCCAAAAGGTGCCTTGTTGTCTCATTAAATCATATCCAGATTCAATGTATCCACCAAAGAATGCATCTATTCTTTCAAATCTGCCACCCAAAAGAAGTTAAGAAAGTTTAAACCAAAAGTTGCTTCAAACACCCCTTGAAAATGGCGTCAAATTTGGGTTAATTTGTATTTTTTACTGTGGCACCTATGCGCCAAGGGTTCGGCGCTTAGGCCGCAAAAGCCAATTTTTTTAATTCTTTAATTTGTGCTCTAAATTTGATCCTCTTTTGCTCCTTTCATCATTGTCAAACATTTTAATCATACCTACAAGAAAACCACAAATATAACTTCCATTAAAGTACAATATCATCAAAAAAAAGGTATAAAAATGCATTTAAAAACACTATATATTTTAGGTGTATCAAGCTGGCAAACCCGAAAGCATCACGCCTAACCGCTGAAACGGTTGTGCTTAAGCACCAGTTCACAAAAGCCGATTTATGACAGTTTTAAGTGACAAAAACCACCATTTTATCCTCATTTCATCATCTTCTTCCTCAAGCGTACAAGTTTTTACACCTCTGGCATCCCTATAAGTGAATATTTCTTGGTGGATTTGAGCCAAATTCGTTGGGTTTCATCTTCTCAAGGTTAGAGCTTCTCTTTTCTGTAAAATTTTTTTATTTTCACCATGGATATGGAGTTCATTATGGAAATTTTGAAATATTACTATTCATGGTGAAAATTTGATGAAAATTGATGGATTTTAGATGAAAAAGTTAGTTTAAGCTTTCAGAAGTTAGATCTAGTGAGTTAGGGTCGATTTTGGAATTTATCAAAAAAAATTTATAATTTTTAGAATGGAACCAAGAATGAAAAGGAGCAAGGGGAAGGCTACATTTAATTCAAACAAGTTTGTCAGTTCTAAGGCTCAGGATCGTTATGTCGATGCATTGGAATCGAGGAAGTTAATACTTGAGCACAATTTTAAAATTTTGGGTGGATAAGTGAAAGATTTTATTGCCTGCTAATTGTGGGATCGATTCTGTTGTTTCATAGCTATTGTGGTGATTTCTGTGGTTAAGGAGTTTTATTCAAATCTCCCTGAATCAGAAGACAATTTGGTGATGGTGAGAAGGAAGACAGTAGCGTTTTCACCAATGGTAATTAATTTGTTTTACGAACTGCCTACGGATACGTTGTGTTTTTATTCCAATTACAATCCTACTATGGAGGAGTTAGATGAAAATATTTCTTCTTTAACTGCTGGAAGAGGTATCTGGAAGTTTACTAGTTGTAGAAGGGTAAACTTTCCTACATAAAAGATGGATGCTACAGCGAAAACATGGCATTATTTTATTTATGCTCGCTACCCCCCCCCCCCACAAATCATGTTAGCAAACTTACCAGAGAGAGGGCTAAACTAAACTACTGCATTCAGCAGTACAAGCAGATCAATATTGGATCTCTCATTTATCAGGTTATCACTAGTTCTGCCAGAGCCGCCACTACTGCAGATTTAGGATTTCCATCCTAAATTTTTTCTTTATGTAAGCAAGCTGATATTAAGTTTGATATTTGGGAGAAGATTATTCAACCTCTGAAGCCCGTTATTAGTGTGAATGTGAAGACTTATTCTGAACATTTGATTTTTAACTGGACTGGGGAATTTACTAGACTTTTTTGTGCTTCTTCGTCGCATGCTTCTACAGTTCGAGCATCCACATCTCGTGGTAGATCCAGTCCTGATTGACAATCTAAAATGTTGCAAACAATGATGGATAACAATGATTATGGTATAGATAAGGTATCAAATCATGAAAATTATGTTGATCATATTGATTCCTACTTAGGGAGACATAGTGATTATGAGGAGAAATACAACACTTCTTTGGAGAGACTTATTAGAGGTTATTAAAGTGTGGTATTTCATCCTTATCGTGATACACTTATTTTGATTCTGCTAGTTTTTGGAATGATAATAATGATGATGAAGAAGATGATGACAGTGACAAGGATGACTAGAGATTGAGTTATGTTATGTTTTAGTTGAACTGTTATTTATGTGGATGTCTGAACTACTATATGTGTTGTTATTTGTGGTTGTGGTGAACACTGTTGTTTTTGTTTGTTGTGATAGGTATATATGTGATGTTGATGTGGTATTATGAATGTGAACTCTTTTATTTTAAATGTGTTTTATTGGTTTATGTTGAACTTATTCCTGCTGCTTTAAGAAGTTCAAATAGAGCTAACCTTCATTTAAAATTTATGTTTAAATTTCAATTTACTACCATGAATTTTCTATTGTGGTTGTGATATTATGTTAGTTTGTGTGATTTGCTTTTATATTAGCCTCCACTGCATAGAAGTCTTTTGAATCTCAGAAATGCTAAAATCAAAATGAAATTTGATCATTTTTACTCCTGTTTTTAAATTTTTTGTACTTTCAAAATTAGGATATGAAAATTCATGTAAGCATAAGTTTTATTTTTCATTCCTGTTTTTATATATTATATGCTAAAATGTTTAATCTTTGTAAAAATTTAAGTTTGGGCAGGGGTTGGGGGGGAGATGATAAATTTGATTTTTGATTTTAAAAATGATTATGTGTATGAAGTTTTATTTGGGTAATAAAATTTGGAATATTGAAATGTGTAAGAAAATTTGGTTAAAACTTTATAATGATGAAGAAAAAATTCAAGTTAAATTTTTTTCTTACTGAAGAGATGTTAAATATGGTGTAACTATCTTTATTAAGATATATTGTATTTTTGAAAAATATAGAAGAATTAGACTTTTATTTTCAGTACTTTAATTTCTTTTATTAAAATTAATTTTTAAAAACTATTATTATATTTTTAAGTAAATGATATATATCAGACTTTTGTTTTAGGAAAGTAAGATTGGAATTCAAAATTATTAAAGGCCTATCTAGATATAGTAATCTGATCCAATAAAAATTTGATAGCTTTTTACTATCCATTTCATACCTGTTTTTGATGATATTGCACTTTAAAGGAAGGTATTTTTGATGATTTCATGCAGGTACAATGATTTTAGGCCTTTGGAGCAAAAAAAAAGGGAAAAGGAGCAAATTTGGAGCAAAAATGGACAAAAGTGCATTTTATTGAACTACTGCCGAACGGCGCTGTCACCAGCGCCGGACCGCGCTATTTTCCAGAGAGTTGCAACCGTTTTGGCAGAATAATGCGCCGAACGGCACTCTGTCCAGCGTCGGACGGCGCTCTATCCAGCGTCGGACGGCGCTCTGTCTAGCGTCGGACCGCGCCCTATTGTGATTTTAAACTAGATTCAATGTATTTGGACGGATTTTGAAAGGTTGCTTGAAGAAACTCTTGGGAATTCGGTTTTGGCCAAATTTAAACACTTTCGGAGCCAAGTTTGAAGAAGAGAAGAGAAGAGAAGAAGAAAGGAGAGTAGTTTAGAGTTTAGAGAGTGTCTTCTCCCTTAGTTTAGAAAGTTTAGGTTTTGTGTTTTTATCTTATAAGGAGTGTGAGAGGAGAGGGAAAGTGAGAGATTTCTTCTTCCTAACTTATCTAAAGAGAGAATTGTGTGTTGTTGTGAAAAAAGAAGAGGAGTCAAAGGAATTCCTTGAGATTTGCTTGGGGAAGAATTTGAGATAAGTTGTCTTTACTTTACTTTGTTTGTATGACGTTGTATTTATATATAAAATCCATTTTTTATCATCTTTTCCTCATGAGTCTTGAGTAGATTTTTTTTCTTTCTCTTTTTCATGTGATGTGTTGATGTTGTGATATGGAAATGAAGTGTTGATTTATTGTGGAGAATTTTTTATGACCTTTTCACTTCGAACTTCATTTACTTTTTGATCTGATCAATTGAATTGTTAACACGTGATGGGAAACATATTTTCTGAAAGGATTATGAGTTCCACATCAAAAATGAAGGTCACATTCAATGTCCATGAATGAGAGAAGTAGTTCATGAGGATTGAGTGCAAATAAATAGTGAAATATACTTTGATGGGTGTAGAATTGGAGATTTCAGAGTGACAGGCTGAAATCCTCAATTTGGTCCTAATGTTTGGAAACCGAAGCGAGAGTTAGCCTTCAGGTGAAGGGAAGTGGGAGCTCTGGAGTGAGAGCCAGTATCCTCCTAGCCTAACCACGGATTTGGGGACTAAACTTAGGATTTGCCAATGTTCTTTATACACTAAAATATGGGTAAAGAATATAATTGCTCCTATTTGGCACAATACATTTGCATCACTGATCTATGTCACAATAATCATCACATTATGATTGGAAAGGAAGAAGACTTTCTTACAACTGAACTTTATTATAAATTTAGTCTTGAGTTAGTTTAACTTACTAGAGTTTATAACGTATTTAGGTAGAAATAGTAACTGCAACTATTTGTCTTTATTTTAAGAATTAATCTTACTTGCAATTGTGTTGTGATTCGATAAGTGATTTCTGTGCTACGACATAAAATTGAAGCCTCCCTGTGGGATCGATATTCCAGGACTCCACTAGAGCCCAGTATTACTTGAGCGATATGTATACTTGCGTTTAATTGTGCGACTCATTATAAAACTAAATCAATATATATATATATATATATATATATATATAAATACGTGTTCATTAATTTTGGCAAATTAAAAAAGTCGCACCAAGTTTTTGGAGTCGTTGCCGCGGATGTACGATAAAAAAAAGAGTAACTGTTAAAATTTAATTTTGTAGTATTTGAAATTGTATATTTGAATTGTAATTCATAATTGTGTGTGTCTGTTTATTGTTAGTGTGTTTATTGTGTTTGTATGCGTAGTATCGGATCTATAGGTTTAGTGCCTTACGATTTTGAATTAGAGCGTACTATTAGAAAAATTTGAAAACAACAAAAATAATCTATAAATCCTCACAAAATGGCGAACAATCTAAACAATCAAAATGAAAATATTCCAAGACCTTAAGAGATTATGCTAATCCAACAGCAGATGAAATTCACTTAACTATCCAAAATTCTGAGTTTGCTGATAATTCATTTGAGCTTAAACCTGCTATTATTCAAATGGTACAGAATAATCAATTTGGAGGAACACCTAATGAAGATCCTAATTTACATCTCGCTAATTTTCTAGAACTGTGTGCTACTTTTAAATATGATGGAGTGTCAAACGATGCTGTTAGACTTAGACTTTTTTCTTTTTCACTTAGGGATAAGGCTAAGTCGTGCTTAATGTTTTTAGCACTTGGATCTATCAGAACTTGGGGAGAGCTTTCACAAAAGTTTCTATCAAAATATTTTCCTCCTTCCAAAACTGCTAAGCTGAGGTATGATATGACATCTTTTAGTCGGTTTGATGGAGAATCCATATATGAAGCTTGAGAAAGATTTAAAGATCTTGTGAGGAAGTGTCCACACCATGTTTTACTAGATTGGTTAATAATTCAAACCTTTTATAATGGGTTAGTGGGATAATTGAGATCAATTATTGATGCTACTGCTGGTGGATCATTAATGTCAAAACCTTTTGATGAAGCATATTCGTTAATTGAAGAGATGGCTACTAATAATTTTCAATGGCCCTCTAAGCGAGCAAATCCTAAGAGAATAGCCAGTATTCATGATTTTAATGTGATAACTATGATAGTCTCTCAAATTGATGCACTTTCCAAGAAAATAGATCAATATGGAATAAATTATTCTCCAACACCCCTAGTGTTAGAGGAAAATTCATCAGGACAAATGATGGACTCTCAAATGTCTTATGAAACATTGAATTTCATAAATAATAAAGTCAATAATCTTTATTCAAATTATTATAATCCTAGTTGGAGGAATCATCCGAACTTTAACTGGAATAACACTAATGCTGTTGTTAACCCTCAATGGGGAAACAATCCTATGAATCCAGTTGGAAATCTAAATAATTAGGGAAATGCTAATTATATACCTTCTTATCCTCCTAGTTTTAATAGTATTCAATATTTTAAGGAGAAGAAGTTGTCTACTGAAGAATTGATTCTGAATATGGGTAATCAAATTCAAGCTCAAAAAGTTGCAATGAAGAACATTGTGAATCAGTTGGGACATATCTTCATTGCGCTTAATGATAGACCTTCTAGAAATCTTCCTAACAATGTTAAGATCAACCCAAAAGATCAAAACAAGGAGCAAATTAAGGTTATTCAATTAAGGAGTGGAAAAGAATTGGAATCAAGAGTTCAAAAAAAAGTCAAAGTTGAAAGAGAGGAAGTGAACATTGAGAAAGGTTCTAATAAGATATATCCAGACGAATATCCGCTAAAACCAATAAAGATAACTACTGAAAACCCACCTCCTCCTTTTCCTTAAATACTAAGGAAACATAACATGGATAACAGATTTGCAAAGTTTTTAGAAATTTTTAAGAAATTAACGATTAATATTCTCTTTGTTAAAGCATTAAAGCAGATGCCTGATCATGTAAAGTTTATGAAGGATATCCTTAAAAAGAAAGAAAGTTTAAAGACCACGAGACTGTTGCACTTAGCGGTGAGTGTAGTGTAATTATTGAAAAGAAGCTTCCAGAAAAACTTAAAGACCAGGTAGTTTCACTATCCCGTGTGCTATAGGAGAGAAATTTTTTGGAAGAGCTTTATGTGATCTTGGTGCTAGTATTAATCTTATGCATTTATCAACTTTTAAAAGATTGAGAATATGAGAAATTTCACCTACATCTGTGACTCTTCAACTAGCTGATCATTCTATCACTTATCCTAAAGGAGTTGTTGAAGATTTATTAGTAAATGTGGATAAATTTATATTTCCTATGGACTTTATTGTAATAGATATGGAGGAAGATAAAGAAATTTCAATTATTTTGGGAAGACCATTTCTTGCTACTGGGAGAGCTACGATTGATGTTCAAAATGGAGAATTAACTATGAGAGTTAATGACCAAGAGGTAACTTTCAATATTCTGAAATCTATGAAATACCCTTCAACTGAAAAAGATGATGAGTGCCTATGATTATTTGAGAGAAGATTATTTTAAAGAAGTATTTGAAGAAAATGTGGAATGTGAGGATGAATGTGAAAGTGAAAATGAAGATGATTTTGATGATATGACAAATGAAAAGTTAGAAAAAATTTGAAGGATTGGATGATATGGAAAACGAAGATAAAAATTTAATTCCAACTATCATTAAACCCCCTGAGCTCGAGCTGAAAATTCTCCCTAATCATCTAAAGTATATGTTTTTAGAAGGATCATCTACTTTACTAGTCACTGTATCTTCGGATTTAAATGAATATCAAGAATAAAAATTATTGGACAACTTGAAAAAATACAAAAAGGCTTTTGGTTGGTCCATAGTTGATATTAAAGGAATCAGTCCATTGATCTGTATGCACAAAATTTTATTGGATGAATAACATAAACCTAGATTAGATCCACAAATGAGATTGAACCCAATTAGGAAAGAAGTGGTTAAAAAAGATATTTTAAAGCGGTTAGATGCTAGAATTATATATCCTATTTCTGATAGTGTTTGGGTAAGCCCAATTCATTGTGTTCCTAAGAAAGGAGGAGCGACTATTGACATAAATGATCAAAATGAAATTATAACGATAAGACAAGTCACTGGATTATAGAAAATTAAATGCCGCCACCATACAAGATCACTTTCCTTTACAATTTTTAGACCAAATGCTAGACAAACTTGCTGGACATAAGTATTATTGCTTTCTAGATGGATATACCGGTTATCACAAAAATATCTACTGCTCTTGAGGATCAAAAGAAGACTATATTTACTAGCCCTTATGGAACTTTTGCTTTTAGAAGAATGCCCTTTGGATTTTGTAATGCACCTGCAACATTTCAAAGATGTATAACGTCTATATTTAACAAATTAATTGATGATGGAATAGAAGTACTTATGGATGATTTTTTAGTATTTCGAGATTCATTTGATGCATGCCTATGAAACTTAGAAAAATTTTTAGAGGTATGTAAAAGAACAAATTTAGTCCTAAATTGGGAAAAGTGTCAATTTATGGTTGGAGGAGGAATTGTGCTTGGGCATAAAATATCTGAATATGACATGGAAGTAGGTCCTGTGAAAATTCAAATTATAGAAAAATTACCACCTCCAACAACTGTGAGAGGGGTAAGAAGCTTTTTGGGACATGTAGGATTCTACAGGTGATATATTAAAAACTTTTCAAAAATTACTAAGCCTCTATGCCAACTTTTGGAAAAAGATAGAAATTTTGATTTTAACAATGAATGCTTAAAAGCTTTTGATCTATTAAAGGAAAAATTAATCGTTGCACCTATAATAGTTTCACCTGACTGGGAGAAACCATTTGAATTAATGTGTGATGCGAGTGATTATGCTATTAGAGTTATTTTAGGGTAAAGACATGACAAAATGTTTAAAGTTATATACTACGCTAGTAAGACTCTTACTAATGCTCAAATTAATTACACCACTACTAAAAGAGAGTTATTAGTGATCGTTTATGCCTTTGAAAAATTTAGATCTTACTTAATTGGAACTAAATGTATAGTGCATACAGTTCATTCTGCCATTAAATATTTAATGAAAAAGACGGATGCGAAACCAAGACTGATTCGATGGACGCTTTTAATGCAAGAATTTGATTTTGAGATCGTTAATATAAAAGGGGTCGATAATCAAATAGTTGATCATTTATCTAGACTTGAACAACTTAATCTGGATGACTTTGAAAAGGAAATCACTGAAACTTTTCCTGATGAGCAATTATATAATATTATTGAAGGAAATTTACCATGGTATGCTGATATTGTGAACTACATAGTTAGTAATATTTTACTACCTGATTTAACAATGCAATAACAGAAAAAATTTAAGCATGATGCTAAATTTTATTTCTGGGACGATCCTTATTTGTACAAGCAATGTAAAGATCTTATTATTAAGAGATGTGTGCTTTATGAATAAACTGATAAAATTATTTGAGAATGTCATGATTCTGAATTTGGAGGACATTTCAGAATTGATAGAACTGTACATAAGATTTTGCAATCTGGATTTTATTGGCCTACACTTTTTCAGAGATGTTTATAAATTTATCAAAACTTGTGATCGATTTCAGAGAATAGGCAATATATCTTGAAGAAATGAAATCCCTTTTAATTTTACTTTATAAGTTGAAATGTTTGATGCATGGGGATTAGATTTTATGGGACCATTTATACCTTCATTTGGAAATATATATATACTGATTGTTGTTGATTATGTATCAAAATGGATTGAGGCAATAGCTTTACCTAGGTGTGATGTTAGAAGTGTTTTGAGGTTTTTAATGAAAAATATTTTCACAAGATATGGAATGCCTAAAGTAATAATCACTGATAAAGGATCCCATTTTAAGAATAATCTGATTCAGAGATTGGTGGAAAAATATAATATTATGCATAAAATCTCTACAACATATCATCCAAAAACTAATGGTTTAGCAGAGGTATCTAATCAAGAAATTAAACGAATTTTAGAGAAATTCATTAATCCTGAGAAATTGGATCGGTCTGCTAGATTAGATACTGTTTTATGGGCATACAGAACTACTTATAAAACTCCTATAGGAATGTCCCCTTACAGATTAATCTTTGGAAAAACCTGTCACTTGCCAGTTGAATTAGACTATAAAGCATATTGGCTGATAAAGGAATTGAACCTTAATTTGAAAGATGCTGGCGAGAAAAGATTGTTGCAATTGAATGAATTGGAAGAAATCAGAAATGAATCACATGATAATGATAGCATATACAAAGAAAGAAGAAAAATATGGCATGATCGGAAGATTGTCAAAAAGGAATTTGAACCAGGACAAAAAAAGTTTTATTATATAGTACAAGATTGAAATTATTTCCTGGGAAACTGAAATCTAGATGAATAGAACCTTTCCTTGTTGTAAAAATATATCAGTTTGGAGCTGTGATTATCGAAGACACTAAATCTGGAAGAATATTCAAAGTTAATGGCCAAAGATTAAAATCATAGTTTGAAAACAATAGACCTAATTTTTGAAGAGGTTTTAATGTTAGATCAACCTGAATTTCCATTTCGTCCATTCTAAAATATGTTCATTCACACTCAATCAATTGGAGATCTTAGAGTTGATGATAGTTCGGAAGAACAATGAAAACTTGAATACTGTATTTATGTGTTTGTGTATATTTTTGCTTTGCTTTGCTTAGTTTAGATATTATATTTCGACATACTTTTTTGTTTAGTTTTCAATGTTATGTGTGTTGTGGTTGTGTGCGATGCTGAAATTTAGATTATGTAGCTTGATGATGTGTAATGTTTAGTGTTATGTGTATGTGTCTGACACTTGGATTTTATATATGAAAGTATTGTTTTGTATTGTTTGTGTTGAAAATATCATTTTCCATGGCTTTAGAAAGTTATTCAATGCTTAATAAGACTAATTAGACGTCGGAGCAAGTGACCACAGAAAAATGTATTGAGAAATTCATACCAATTTTATATTAACTTTTGATGAAATTGCACTTTAAAGAAAGGTATTTTTTATGTTTTATTGCAGGTATGAAGATTTATAGGTAATGGAGTAAAAAGATGGAAAAAGGAGAGAATCTAGAATAAAAAGGACTAAAAGAGATAAAAATTGAACTAGCCCGTCGACGACGAGGAATAGGCCGCCGATGGTTTGTTTTTCCCGAGAGCAATTGAATATATTATAAAGGAGCCCGATGACGGTGAGATCGAGCGCGCTGATAGCGAGCCTGAGCAGTTGGCTTATGTTCTAGAAGACCTCCGACTGCGCCAACGAGCCTGCCGACGGCGAGAAGGTCGGTTCAAGCAAGATACATTGAATCTAGACGCTTTTTGAAGAGGTGCTTAAGCAACCATTGGAAATCTTTCTTTCTCTTTAAATAGAGACAATTTAGGCCAAATGTGTGTCCTTTTTATGTCTTTGGTGTGTCATTTTTAAGTGTCTAATTAGTGTAATTAGTGTGTAAGAGTGTTCTAGAGAGTATATTAGTGAGTTTAATTGAGTGTGTTGTACAAGAAGGAACAGTCAGAGGAACTTCAAGGAGTCTACTTGGGGAGAAAATTCGAGATAAGTTCTGTCCATTATTTTTTAACTTTACTTTATATGAAATCCAAGTTTTGTGTTATTCTTCCTATGCATTCTGAGTAGTTTTTCTCTGTCTTTCTCCTTGTTTTTGAGATTTTGTGAAATGGAAAATTGAATTAGTTGTGCCTAAAATATTAAATAAAAATTGTGAAAATCTATTACTTAAATCTTAATTTACTTTCAATTTAGCCAATTAAACTGTTAAAATCTGTTGATTTCACAACTAAAGTAAAGATTACATCCAAGATTCAGGAAAAGCAAAAGCCTTGAAAGGAGGGTGCAAATAAATAGGAAAATATTATTTATCGGGCGTAGAATTGGATATTTTAGAGTGACAAACTAAAATCTTCAATTCGGTCCTATCGTTTGGGTGCTGAAGTGTAGATGTTAGCCCTCAGGCGAGGGGAACGTGGGAGCTCTGAAGTGAAAGTCGTTATCCTCCCAGCTTAGCCGCAGATTCAGTAACCAAGCGTAGGATTAGTCAATATTCTTTATGCCTGGACCAAAGGGTAAAGAATAGGAATGCTCCTATTTGGCACAAAATAATTCTAACTAATTTGATTATCCATTCACTTTACTCTCTTAAACAAGGGGAGAGATAATTTTCTAAATTGCAATCTTCCATTCAAAAATTAGTAATAGAGCTTAGTGTAAATGGTCTTTATTTTCATATACTAGATAGTAATTGCATCTGCTAAAATTAGTTCATAATCTCTAAATTCTCTGTGGGATCGATATCTATGACTCCATTAGAGCCCTGTATTACTTGAACTATACGTATACTTGCGTTGATAAAAGGGGTAACTTGCTATTATTGAATATTATTTTTATACTGGTTAAACATTTATATAGTTATACGCATTAGCCCCGAACCTGTCAATTTTTTAGCGCCATTGCCGGGGAAGTAAAGTAATTATTAAAGTAAAGTAAATAATTATTAAAATAATTACTAGAGTAATGGACTATTTAAAATATACTTAAGTTTTGTATGCGTAAATTTGAAACCGAAAATTTAATACCTTACGATTCAGAATTAGAACGCACTATTAAAAAAATTAGAAAACAGAAAAAAGAAATTATAAATTTAAATCAAATGGCAAATAATCCAGCAATTAAAAATATAAATTAATCAAGACCTTTAAGAGATTACACAAACCCTACATTAGATGAAATTCACTTAACTATTCAAAACCCTGATGTAGCAGCTAATTCATTTGAGCTTAAACCTACAATTATCCAAATGGTACAGAATAATCAATTTAGTGGTTCACCAAATGAAGATCCTAATTTATATCTCGCTTGTTTTTTAGAACTTTGTGCTATATTTAAATATGACGGAGTATCTAATGATGTTGTTAGACTTAAGCTTTTTCCTTTTTCTTTAAGAGATAAGGCTAAGATGTGGTTAAATTCGTTAGCACCTGGATCTATTAAAACTTGGGGAGAATTATCACAAAAATTTCTATCCAAATACTTTCCTCCTTCAAAAACTGTAAAGCTTAGAAATGATATAACCTCTTTTAGTCAGTTTGACGGAGAATTGATATACAAAGCTTGGGAGAGATTTAAAGATCTTCTTAGGAAATGCCCACATCATGTGTTACCAGATTGGTTAATCATTCAAACTTTTTATAATGGATTAGTATGATCTCTTAGATCTATCATTGATGCTGCCGCTGTTGGTTCATTAATGTCAAAACCATTTGATGAGGCTTATTAATTAATTGAAGAAATGGCTACCAACAATTTTCAATGGTCTTCTGAAAGGTTAAATTCTAAAAAAATAACTAGTATCCATGATTCTGATGCAATATCTATGTTAGCTTCTCAGATTGCTGCTATATCTAAGAAATTAGATCATTTTGGAATGAATTATTCTCCTCATATAATAGAAGAAAATTCATCTGGACAATTTATGGATGCTCAACCTTCTTATGAAACTTTAAATGCTATTAATAATAGACCCAATAATCCTTATGCAAATTATTACAACCCTGGTTGGAAAAATCATCCAAATTTTAATTGGAATGACAATTCTACTAATCAACAATGGATGAACAACTCAGTAAACCCATTAGGAAATTCATCTAAGTAAGGAAATTCTAATTATAAACCTTCTTATCCACCTAGATTTAATAATAACTCTCAATTTAAGGAAAAGAAGTTATCTATGGACGAATTGATATTAAATATGGGTCAGCATTTGCAGAATCAAGGAAATCAGCTACAAATTCAAGGGAACCAATTACAAAATCAAGGAACTGCTATTAAAAATATTGAAACTCAACTTGGGCATATCGCTACTGCGCTTAATAATAGAATTCCTGGAACTTTTCCTAGTAATGTGGAAATAAATCCTAAAGACCAAGGAAAAGAACAAATCAAAGTGATACAGTTACGAAGTGGAAAAGAGTTAGAAACAAGAGTACAAAAAGAAACGGAAAGTGAAAAAGAGAAAGTGGAAACTGAAAAAGAAAAGGATCAGCAAGATCAAGATTTAGAATATCCACTAACACCTATGAAAATTTCTGTAGAAAAACCACCACCACCATTTCCTCAGTGATTAAAGCAACATAAAAAGGATAAGAAATTTTCTAAATTCCTTGAAATCCTGAAGAAATTAACGGTGAACATTACCTTTGTAGAAGCATTAGAAAAAATGCACATTTATGTGAAATTTATGAAAGATATTTTAAATAAGAAGAGAAAGTTCACAGACAATGAAACTGTTGCACTTAGCAAAGAGTGTAGTGTAATTATTCAGAAAAAGCTTCCTGAGAAATTAAAAGATCCTGGTAGTTTCACTATACCTTGTGCTATTGGAAAAAAATTTTATGGAAAAGCTTTATGTGATTTGGGAGCCAGCATTAATCTTATGCCTCTATCAATTTTTAAAAGATTAGGATTGGGAGAAGTCTCACCTACTTCAATAACTCTTCAGTTAGCTGATCATTCAGTGACTTATCCTAAAGGAGTTGTTGAAGATGTGTTAGTAAAAGTGGATAAATTTATCTTTCCTGTGGATTTTATTGTTTTAGATATGGAGGAAGATAAAGAAATACCCATAATTTTAGGAAGACCCTTTTTAGCTACTGTAAGAGCTATGATTTATGTTCAAAAAGGAGAATTAACTATGAGAGTAAATGATCAAGAAGTAACTTTCAACATTTCAAAATCAATGAAATATCCTGCTATTAAAAAAGATGATGAATGTTTTCGAATAGAAATCCTTGAACATCTGCAAAATAAACATTTTAAAGAATACTTTGAAGATAAATCAGAAATAGAAAGTACAGAATTATTTGAGGAAGCAAAAAATGAAGAATTAGATTATATACAAGAAAGATTTGAGATGTTGGATTTTACGAAAAGAGCTGAAAAGAATATAGTTCCGTCAATTATAAATCCTCCTGAACTTGAGTTAAAAATTTTACCTACTTATTTGAAGTATGCATTTTTGGGAAATTCTTTAACTTTATCGGTCATTATATCGGTAGAGTTAAACGAATTACAAGAGCAAAAACTTCTGGACATATTAAAGAAGTATAAGAAAGCTTTTGGTTGGACCTTAGCAAATATTAAAGGAGTTAGTCCTTCAATATGTATCCAAAGAATTATTTTGGATAATGAACATAAACCAAGAGTTGATCCCCAAAGGAGATTAAACCCGATGATGAAAGATGTAGTCAAGAAAGAAATATTAAAATGGTTATAAAATGGTATTATATATCCTATTTCGGACAGTGCTTGGGTAAGCTCAATTCATTGTGTTCCTAAGAAAGGAGGAGTGACTGTTGAAGCTAATGAAAATAATGATATAATACCTATCAGACAAGTTACTGGATGGCGTATATGTATTGATTATAGAAAATTAAATGCAGCCACCAAGAAAGATCACTTCCCTTTACCATTCCTAGACCAAATGTTGGATAGACTTACTGGGCACAAATACTTTTGCTTTTTAGATGGATATACTGGCTACCATCAAATTCCTATTTCTCCTGAGGATCAAGAGAAAACTACATTTACTAGTTCATATGGAATATTTGCCTTTAGAAGAATGTCTTTTGGACTACGTAATGCATCTGCAACATTTCAGAGATGTATGATGTCCATATTTAGTAAATTAATTTGATGGAATAGAAGTATTTATGGATGATTTCTCTGTGTTTGGAACATCATTTAACGCATGCTTGGATCATCTTGAAAAAGTCTTGGAGCTATACGAAAAAACTAATTTAGTTCTAAACTGGGAGAAATGACAATTTATGGTTGCAAGAGGAATTGTATTAGGGCATAAAATTTCTGAAAATGGCATAGAAGTAGACCCTGCAAAAATTCAAGTCATAGCTAAATTACCACCTCCTACTACAGTGAGAGGGGTAAGAAGTTTTCTTAGTCATGCTGGATTTTACAGACGCTACATAAAAGATTTTTCAAAAATTACCAAACCTCTATGCCAACTTTTAGAAAAGGATAAGAAATTTGAATTTACTAAAGAATGCTTAAATGCTTTTGAATTATTAAAAGATAAATTAATCACATCACCTATAATAGTTTCACCTGAATGGGAGAAACCATTTGAACTTATGTGCGATGCTAGTGATTATGCAATAGGAGCTGTTCTTGGACAAAGATACGATAAAATTTTTAAAGTCATATACTATGCTAGTAAAACTCTTAATAATGCTGAAATTAACTATACAGTTACAAAAAAAAGAATTATTAGCAATTGTATATGCTTTTGATAATGTTAGATCTTATTTAATTGGAACTAAATGTATTGTGCATACTGATCACTCTGCTATTAAATATTTAATGCAAAAAAAGGATACCAAACCAAGATTAATCAGATGGATATTACTGATGCAAGAACTTGATTTTGAAGTAATTAATAGAAAGGGAACTGATAATCAAATTGCAGATCATTTGTCAATATTAGAATATTGTGAATTATCTGACACTGACAATGAAATTAAAGACAGTTTCCCTGACGAACAACTTTCTAATATAAATGAGTGGAAAATACCTTGGTATGCTGATATAGTTAATTATATTGTAAGTGATATTTTACCACCCATGCTAACTCTTCAACAACAGAAAAATTCATTCATGATGCCAAAATTGGGATGAACCATATTTATATAAGCAATGTAAGGATCTAATTATTAGAAGATGTGTGCCTTATGAAGAAACAGAACAGATTATACAAAAATGTCACGATTATGAGTTTGGAGGACATTTCGAGACTGATAAAACTACTTATAAAATTTTACAATTTAGATTTTATTGGCCTACTCTTTTTAAATATATTTATAGATATATCAAAACTTATGATAAATGTCAAAGAGTAGGTAATATATCTAGAAAAAATGAAATGCCTCTGAATTTTATATTAGAAGTTGAAATTTTTTATGTTTGGGGATTAGATTTCATGGGACCATTTATTCCTTCATTTGGAAACTCATATATATTAGTTGTTGTAGATTATGTTTATAAATGGATTGAAGCACAGGCCTTACCTCGTTGTGATGCTAAGAGTGTTTCAAAATTTTTAATGAAAAATATTTTCACAAGATACGGAATATCGAGAGTGATTATCACTGACGGAGGATCCCATTTTAGGAATAAATATATTCACAGATTGGCAGAAAAATTTAATATTATTCATAAAATATCGACTGCTTATCATCCACAGACCAGTGGATTAGCTGAATTTTCTAATCGATAAATTAAACGAATTTTAGAAAAGACTGTAAACCCTAGTAGATTAGATTGGTCCATAAGACTAGACACTGCATTATGGGCATACAGGACTGCTTATAAAACCCCAATTAGAATAAATCCTTACAGACTTATTTATCGAAAGACTTGCTACTTAACAGTTGAATTAGAACATAAAGTGTATTGGGCAATTAAAGAAATTAATTATAATTTGAAAGATGCTGGTGAGAAGAGATTGTTGCAGATGAATGAATTAGAAGAATTAAGGAATGAATCCTATAAAAATGATAGAATCTATAAAGAGAAAATGAAGATATGGCATGATCGGAAGATTACCCAAAAGAATTTTGAACCAGGACAAGAAGTATTTTTGTACAATACAAGGATGAAATTATTTCCTAGAAATTGAAATCTCGATGGTTAGGACCTTTCAATATAACTCAAGTATTTACATACGGAGCTATTGAAATTGAACATCCAAAGACTGGAAACAGCTTTAAAGTAAATGGACACAGATTAAAACCATATTTTGAGGGTAAAAGACAAAATTTTAAAGAGGTTTTAATGCTCAGTCAACCTGATTAACACCCTAAATAGTGTTAATCAGGGTTTTTTGTTTGTTTTCAGCGTTTTGAGTATTGTGGTTTGGATTGCGACGTTGAATTTGATGTATTATGGTTGAGAAAATACCATGTTAGTAATGTTGTGCACGAATATTGTAAACACTTGGATTTTATATAAAATTTGTGATTTTTTGTGTTGTGTGAATTTATTTGAGTTAAAATAGTATCTAATCACAGTAGAATATATTTAATCGATTGATCGGACATTAACGAGGCTTAAAATGAATTAAAAAAATTATAAAGTATTAAAAATTTTAATTTTCGAAAAAGCCCGCCAACAGCGAGATCGACGCCGTCGACGGTGACTTTTTCAAAGACTTTAACCTATTTGAATTAATTAGATCGTCGACGGCAAAATTTTGCTCACTGACGACGAGGTCCTGAAAAATACCTTTATTTGACCAGTCAACCACCACTATTCATCATCCCCTTCCTCAAAACTTCAAAAAAACCGACCTAGGGCTTAAGAGATCTTGGATTTGGAGCAGTTTCAACACATTTTGACACCGGATTTCATCTTCCCTTAGTAAGAGCTTCACTCCCATGAAAAAATTTTTGATTTTCACCATGTATTTCTTCCATATTTAGGAATTTTGGAAAAATCGAAATATGGAGAAAATAGTTGGAAGAAATTCATGGAATTCATTTTAGATTACTTTAAGTCACCTTTGGATGTCATTCTAGTGTTGTTTTGGGATTTAGTTGAGATTTTTGTAAATTTGATAGATCGAGAAATGGCTCCACGAAAAAAGAGGCGACTAGATTTTGATGAGACAAGATTTGTGAATGCTAAGGCTCAGTCAAGATACAACTTTAGTATCAAAGCGAGAAAATGCATCTAAGATAAAGTTTTCAAGAATCCGGGAGGAGAAGTAGAACAGACGATTAAAGAGCGAAGATGGGAAAATTTCTATTATACGATGAACAGAGCTGCAGTTGAAGTTGTAAAAGAGTTTTATGCCAATTTGACCCAGATAGAGGATGGACCTATAAAGGTTAGAGGATTTTTAGTTGATTTTAATGCTGAACATATTAATTCTTTCTATGAAGTACAAGATCTTCATACCAACGAATACGATACGTTTGGAACAATGGAAGGACTACTGGAGGAGGTGATTTACTTTCTCACTGATGGGAAAGGGACTTGGAAAATAAAGTAGCTTGAACGGGTAAACTTCCCTCTTTCTATGTTAAATGCAACCTCTAAGGCTTGGCATTATTTTATTTTCTCTACTTTTCTACCCACTTATCATCATAGTGAAGTTTCAAGAGATAGAGCAGTTCTAAATTTTTGTATTCATAACCACAGAAGTATGAATGTGGGAAGTATTATTTATAAAAATATATTAGCCACTGCAAAAAGTGAAAGTAGAGGAGGACTAGGACATCCTGGTCTGATTTATGCACTCTGCCAGCTATCTGGAGTAGAGGCGGAGATTATGATGAATGGGTTGAACCTATGAAACCCATTACCAAGGCTAATATAAAGACCTATGAATCCTACGAAGGATGGAGATATGGGATTAGGAGCTCTGCACATTCGACTAGTAGGGATATTCCCTCTACTAGTTATGACCCTGCTACCTATAGTTCTCCTACCCTTTATGACTTGATGAATGAACTGACTCTGCAACGGAAAAGTTTTGAGAAAATTGATGAATGGTTGGAGCAATAAGATCAAAGAATTAGAGGATTAGAGCGGAGGCACAATTATGACAGTGAATATCTCCAGAGGCATTCTGAGTTTAAGATGGCCTACTATGATGTTGAAAATCGTTATAGGAGAGGAAAGCTTGTTGTTATATTTCCTGAGTGCCCTCGTTATACTCACTACCAGCCGACTCCACCTGCTGAACAAGGAGATGAGGATATAGCTTGGAATTTTGATGTTTGAGACTAGATTCTATAATTAGATATTTATGTTATGTGTTTGTTTATTTTCTTCAATTCAGAATTGATGTTTAGTTTATGTATTTGGATTATTATGTTATGTATGACATTTAAACTTTGTTGTGTAAGTTAAATTTGTGTAGCTTTAAATTTTTATATTTCAAACTGTGGTTGTAACTCTGTAACTGGACTAGTAAAATGTATGTGGATGTTGTGATTAATTGTGCTTAGTACTTTAATTGGTAAAATAATTAAATGTAGTAGGAAATTGTGTTAGTATTTTGTACTTATTTCAAAATTTCTTTACCCAGCAAATTCTTTCATGTTATATGTATGTAGAAAATTATTAACAGTACAGGTTAATTAAGTGATAAAAAGAACCTGTAGAACTTCAAGAAGAGAAATACCTAAAACACGAAGGTATGATTTAATTTTACAATATGTTTTCTTTTCACCCTTTATGATTAGATAGAAAAATTTAAGTTTGGGGGAGGGAAAAATAAAAATTCAATTATTAAATTGTTCTCAATTAAATATTTTCAAAAAAAATATTATAAAATGATTTTTTGTAGTGAATTAATTCAGTAAACTAGAATTAATTTATTTGACTATTATAGAAGGTTAAAAGAAATATTTTTTTATGATTAAACTAATTTTGTAAATTAAGATATTTGGAATAAAAGGATAAGAATATAGTTAACTATTTAAAGTAAGGAAAACTATATTTTAAGATATTAAATTCTTAAGTATTTAGTTGAGAAAGAAAAGATTGAAACTCAATGAAGTGAAAACTATGAAATACATATAAGGTAAAGAAATGTTTCAAGTTTCAAATTTAGGAAGAGAAAAATGAAGTTCAAAATTATTAACAGGCTATCCAGATACAGTAATTCTCACTTGAAAAAAGAAAAAGAATGATTGAAAAGCAATCCCTGAAAAGAAAAAGAATATATATATATATATATATAGGATTGAAATACAATCCAAATGAAAAGAAAAAGTAAGTGAGGAGAAGCTTGAGGAGATGCCTTATCAAAAAGTGGCTTCATTTGACTCAACCTAAAATGTAAACTCAGTTACATTTCTGAACTTATATATATGGATAAGTATTTTACTAAGTAGTGTTTTCATGAATTTCCTATTATCTGAATATCCTAAGTAATTTAATATTGTAATATATAGTCATTCTTGAAATAAATAGAGGACTGGAAATCTTAGACTGGATGACTAAATAATCTTACATCTATAGAATTAATTTAATTATTTAAAAATCTTTCTAATAAACTTTAATATAATATTTATTTAAATCAAATTCATAGTATTTCTGAATTAAAGTTTTACTACAAAATAATCATTACTTTTATGTAGTATCAAGATTACTTGAGGACAAGTAATAGTTAAGTTTGGGGATTTTGACCAGAGAAAAATGTATTGAGAAATTCATACCAATTTTATATTAACTTTTGACGAAATTTCACTTTAAAGAAAGGTATTTTTTATGTTTTGCAGGTATGAAGATTTATAGGTAATGGAGCAAAAAGATAGAAAAAGGAGCGAATCTGGAATAAAAAGTACTAAAAGAGATAAAAATTGAACTAGCCCGCCGACGACGAGGAATAGGCCGCCGACGGCGTATTTTTCCCGAGAGCATTTGAATATATTATAAAGGAGCCCTCCGACGGCGAGATCGAGCCCGCCGACAGCGAGCCTGAGCAGTTGGCCTATGTTTTAGAAGCCCGCCAACGGCGCCAACGAGCCCGCCGACTGTGAGAAGGTCGGCTCAAGCAAGATACATTGAATCTGGACGCTTTTTGAAGAGCTGCTTAAGCAACCATTGGAAATCTTTCTTCCTCTTTAAATAGAGACGGTTTTAGGCCTAATGTGTGTCCTTTTTGTGTCTTTGGTGTGTCATTTTTAAGTGTCTAATTAGTGTAATTAGTGTGTAAGAGTGTTCTAGAGAGTATATTACTGAGTTTAATTGAGTGTGTTGTACAAGAAGGAAGAGTCAAAGGAACTTCAAGGAGTCTGCTTAGAGAGAAAATTTGAGATAAGTTTTGTCTATTGTTTTATAACTTTAACTTTATATGAAATCCAAGTTTTGTGTTATTCTTCCTATGCATTCTTAGTAGTTTTTCTCTGTATTTCTCCTTGTTTTTGAGATTTTGTGAAATGGAAAATTGAATTAGTTGTGCCTAAAATAATAAATAAAAATTATGATAATATTTTACTTAAATCTTAATTTACTTTCAATTTGGCCAATTGAACTCTTAAAATCTGTTGATTTCACAACTAAAGTAAAGATTACATCCAAGATTCAGGGAAAGCAAAGCCTTGAAAGGAGGGTGCAAAAAATATGGAAATATTATTTATCGGGCATAGAATTGGATATTTTAGAGTGACAGACTAAAATCTTCAATTCGGTACTATCGTTTGGGTGCTGAAGTGTAGATGTTAGCCCTCAGGCAAGGAGAACGTGGGAGCTCCGAAGTGAGAGTCGGTATTGTTGACCTCATTTTTGATGAGGTCTTTTCTCTTCTCTCTCCTTAGTACTTAGGATCTAGCCTTAGGCTTTCCCTTTGACTATCTTAGAGGACTAGAAATGGAACCCACCACTTAGAAATTCAAACATGTCTTAACTACCTTTAAACCCCACATGCCTGATTGTAAACCCCTAAGCCATTGGAAGGTTAAGATCAAATGTGGAGGTTTAAAGGATGAGTTCCCTATAGGACTCTTTAGCCTTAGGACTACCCTGGGTGGCCTGGTCTGGTGAGGGTTGACCTGTACACATTACACTTTCACACAAATTCCAAATCCTAAAACCATTCATACCTAGCTTGACTTCCTGACTCATGTAGGTAATTCATATGGATGGACCTTAACCCCTGTGCCCTTGCGCAAGAGGGTTAGGAACAACATAGTGAATGCCTCAAATGAGTCCTCTCATGGCTCTTATGGGATTAATATGGCTTCATGACTCAACCAAAGTGATTTCATTCTACTCAAACTTGATCAATCTTTATTTTTCCAAAATTTCAATTTGTTGACCTCCGGGGCCCTACACCCACCAAACTTACCAAATGTCATTGAAGCTACCCAAAATTTGCAAAATTACCTAAATTACCCAAAATTCCTCAAAACCAATCCTAAACATTTCCCACCATTTAAACTGATCATCCTTAGCCAAATATACCAAAATTTCCAAAAATACCCCCCACTACCCTCCAAATACCCAAAATGCCCTTTTTAACCAAAAAATTCAAAAATTCAGAAAATTCCCAAAAAATTCCTAAAATTCCCAAATATTCCCAATTTCATTTTGTTCAACTACACCATAGGATAATTTTGTCAATTTAACCCACTTTTACCGAAACCCCCAATTTGACCCATTTTTAACCCAAAGTAAGCCCAATGTCAAACCAAACCACTCCAATTAACCTCAATGTTGATCCAATTCAATTCTAAACTTCAATTCCATATCCTTAATGTTAATTTAGACCAAATCCAAGCCCAATTTGATTAACATTTGGATCCAATTCCAATTTGAAGCTTAAAGCCCAATTTTGGCCCATGACCTAAACTTAGCCCAAACCAACCCAATTCAACTCCAATTAGCCCCAAATCTTTTCCTAAACCTTCCTAATATCCCCACAAACAAAACACTAACAAGAGTTGACCCAAATTTAAACCCAAACTCCACCCAAACCTAACCCAAAACCAAAATCCCCAATTTTGGCCTAAACCCACCATGAACCCAAATGGGCCCAAATCCCAAAATCAAAACCCAACCAAAGTTGAAAACTCTTTGTAACACTCCCATAAAAATTTATCAACATTAATTTTTCATCAAATCTAACATTAGCCTAACCTTAGCCCAAGTTAGCCCAATTTGACCCACTTTGGCCCCTTTATTAAAAAGACCCAAATCAAACCCAATTCAACTCCATATCACCTCAAATTTGTTTCAAATCACTCATGACACATCCCTAAACTAAACCCAACATTTATTTGGCATGTTCATTCACAAAATTTTTCATCCAAAAGTCCATTTTGAAACATAAAGCCCACTTCCTTAAACCATTTTAAAAGCCCATCCAAGATGATTTCAAAAAGCCCAAAATCAATCCAAAGCCTACATGACACTTTCACCTCATCATCCCTTTGATATAAATCACTCCCTAAGTTTTAAATTCATCATTAAACTTTTCTAAACTAAGCCACATGCCAATTTCCCCTAAATTCATCAAAAATGCCAAAACCCTTTTTCATGAAACAAGCCAACCTTTTCCAAGCCAAATGCAAGCCATAAGAGTTTTGATACCTCACTTAGTCATTTATGGCAAGAAGAGGGGAGCCTTTCCTAAGCCTTCATTAAGCCCTTTTAACCCCATTTATGCTACACTCTAAACCAAGTTTAGCCACATCACCTTGGATGGGGACTTCAACACCCCTTCCTAGCTTACCCAAATGATTCTCCCTCAGCCCAAAGTCAAGCCTTGGGGAGGTGCACCTAGCCTAAACCATGCCTTAGACCAAATCAAGCCAAAATGACCCTTCCCCCTTACCACTTAAATCAAACCTCTTTACACTTGGCATTGGCCAATTGAACCCACAAACTTCAAGCCCTGACCCTCCTGATCAGGATGGTGACCTGACCCTGGCCGGCCAGCCACCAGGTCGCCGGAAAACACCATAGCCGAGAGGTCTAAATGGATTCAAAAATTCAATTTGAACTAGTTGAGCTGTCCCATGCCCAATGGCCACTGCAGCTCTTCTTCTCTTCACCAGAGCAGTTGATCCAAGCCATCAAACTCCCCTGGGAGGCCCTAGCCATGGCTATTTAAACAAGCTACCCCCTCTCGGCCAAAAGATTGGTTGAAATAAACCTTCATAGAATCCCTCCAAACTCCTCACAGAGCTTCCCCTAGCCAAGAGCAATCCATCCCCACTGTTCTCCTGCCCTAAATCCCATTGATTAAGCTCAATTTTGGAGCAATTTTCAGGCCAGAATAGAACATCTCTCAAACCTCCACCAAAATCAAATTAAACTCACCCACACCTGCACAGGACCAAGAGAAGGAGATCCCCAGTGGAAGCCCCCTCACCAGGCCAGCCATTCTCTCTATCGGCCAAGCTTTGAAATCGGGTTTGGTGGAAGTTGTACTTAGACGATTCGACAGAGCCAGAGGCTTCATCCCCAGGCTCCTCCAACTCCAACGAATGTGCCGAGCACATTCAGTTGAGGCCTCACCTCCTGAACCAAGGTATGGACACTCCTCCTCCCCGAGAGCTTCCAGCGATTCTCCACTTCGTTTGAGTTGATTTCAATGCATGTAAACCGTATGGATGTGTTCGTCTCTTCAAGACAAATCCATAGAGTATAAGAACACAAAAATCCGTTGAGAAATGAGAGAGATCTTAGGGTTTTAGTATGGATGGTCACGGGTGCACACCAGTCGTAGACGATGACCAGGCACCGTCCGATCGCGCGTGTATCGAGTGGACGGTCCAGATTGTGCCGGATAAGAAGAAGGAGAGGGACCGCGGGACGCGTGGCATCCGAGTCAGATGGCAGCGTCGAATGGGAGCGCGCCGCGTGGGCCTTCGGAGCTGCCGAGGTTGACGCGGCGCTGACTTGGTTAAGTAGGAAAATAGGCTATTTTATATTTATTTAAATACCTAGAAATTGAAAAATCCATATCTTTGCATAGAAAAATCATAAAAATAAACTAAAAAAACCCTCTTGCTCAGTGAACATAGGAGAATAATGTGAAAAGAGAATTGAGTTAATTTGATGAGTATTTTATTTTTAATTAATTATTTAATCATTTCAGTATTTTAATTCTCCATTTCAATAGACAATTCACCACGGCATGAGACCATCTTTTGAAGCCTCTGATCTTGGAAACATTCCCTGAATTTTTCAAGGTCAGAGGCTATCCCTAAGGCAAGTTATGTATTTTTCAAGTTTATGTCACTGTTTTTGGTATTTTAATTCAATTAATTAGCATATTGCTTAGAAAGTTCTAGGAAAATTTGGGGAATTTTCTAAGGACTAGAAGACCCTAGGATAATTATCTTTTGAGTTAATTAATTAAGAATAACTCTAATTGGCCTAATTACTCAAAATTGAACTTTAATTAATTAGGGTTAACCACACATCAAAAGAACTTGAAAACAATTCTCCACTGATCTTTAGGATCAGAGGAACCTCACATAAAAATTTGGAATCAATTGGAAATGTTTAACCCCACTAAATGGATTAATTAAGTTACATGACCAAAATTAAACTTTAAAAATTCATAACTCTAAAAACACATTTTAAAAATTCACCAAATTGGTTTTGTGGACTCCCTGATATTAGAAGAGTCTAAGAAAATTAAAATTGGAATTTTTCAAAATCTTCATTTTCTACCTTATTTTAATATTTTAAATAATTAAAAATAATAAAAATCATAAAAATAATAAAAATCACAAAAATGTCATATTTTGCTTCCCAATCACTCAGGAACAAACTAAATACTTTCCTAAGTCTCTAGGTTAAGATATTAAATTTTAAAGGCTTAAAACAATTTTTAATAATAAAAAATGAATTTCTCAACATTTTCACTAAATTAATTCTAATAAATCAAAGAAAAATTAGAAAATTATAAAATTTGCTTCTCTGAACTCTTTAAGGTTAGAGAGACTTAAGAAAAATATAAAATCCATTTTTCAACTTTAATTTTATTTTATAATTAATTAATACTCCAAAATTTAAAATAATTATAATAAATAAAATATAAGTCAAAAAATCACCAAAATTGGTCCAAGTGGTCCTCTAGTCATTAGGAACATTCCATAATTTTCTTAAGGACAGAAACCTTACCTTGGTCATGTTGTTGAATTTTTATTAAAAACCCATATTTTTTCATAAAAATAAAAATATAAATTAAATTAAATTCAAAAAAATCACTTTTTCTCCTCTAATGTCTTAATTGACATATGAGTGAAGTGACATAAAAATTTCAAGTTCATTTGAGCTTAATTTGATGAGTTATGAAATAAATAAGCTTAAAAGGGCATAAAGGTAATTAAAAAAATTTAACCCTAATTAATATTTAGGTCTAATCAGAGGGAGGGTAAAATATCTGATCTTAAATTTTCTCTTAGATGATTGAAATTTAGGCGATTAAGGGGTAGAAACCCACTAATTATCTTGAAAACATTTTAAAGTAAATTTTAATTAATTAAATAATTTAAATTTTGGAATATTATATTAAAATTTGGATTATTAAGGTTATGGATATAACTTTGGAAGATATTAATTCTTTAATTTAAAATCCATAAATAAATCACTTCAATAAGATCTAATTCTTAATTAAACTTAAACAAATAATTGGGATTAATAAATTAAAAATTAAAAGAAAATAACCCTTAATTAAATTAATATTTAAAATATTAAGTGATTTAACAATTAAATTAAATTAAATTAAAAAATTAATTCAACATCACTTAATAACAAACTTAAAGTAAATTTGAAATATTAAATAATATTAAAACAATTCATAACTAAGCATATAAAACAAATTAAGCTAATAATTAATCTAAATCAAACCATCAAAAATATATGAATAATTCAAACACTTCTAAGAAAATTTAAAACATCAAAATTAATCTGAATCATTAAGATAATAAAAAAAAGGTTTAAAGATTTAAACTAAATTTAAAAAAATTTGTACACTATTCCAAACTTAAATTTATTAAAATTTCATAACTAAATTAAATCACCTTAAAACATTAATTCTAATTTTAAATCATTAAAATCTTTAATAAACTGATTTGCCCTTAGAGGCTTTTGTTATCATAACTCTTAAATGGAACATTAAGTGAAATGTCACTCCACTCATAGGATAATCAAATGTCCTAAGTTCACTGAGCAAGAGTTAAAACTTAACTAAAAATTTCTGGATGATTGATTCATCTCTACAATAAAATTTCATTTAGACTCGAAATAATCTCAGAAGTGTTGAAAAGATATTTAGAACCCTTTCTAAACACTTCCTCAATACAATGAGGTGTTTTAAGAAGAATAACTGAACTTAATTGTTCTTTGATGAAAAAAATCATCTATAAAACAAAAGAACCTAGACGTCATAGGAATTGACTAGCTATAGGATTAGGACTTTGGTAGACAACCAAAACCTTTCCCTTAGCTTTACCTAAGTATTTGTAATAAACATTTAAATGCTCTTAACATGTGTTTTAAGTGTAGCTTGGAATGACGGGAAGACCCTCCAGGTACGCTTTTATGTTATTGCAAGTTACTTACATGTATTGCGCTTTACCTTTCTTGCATGTTAAACAAGATTGTTGCATGAAAACTGAAACCTTTAGGATAGCCACAAAACTGAAACCCAAAACTAAATTAAAAGTCACAACAAGATAAAATTCACCGCCACAACATTCAAAATATAAAACAACTCAAAATTTAATCACAAACAGAACACAAAACTACAACTATAACTAAATTAAGACATCTTGTTGGATGATCGGGAATACCTCGGATGATGTAACCTACGTGTTGCTAACGGGATTTACCACGGTTTAAATGAAAGTGTGGAACTCATTCAGTTGAGTTTAGCAAATTCATCTGGACTAAGTGAATCCGATAAAAATAACGGTGCCAGAATGATGTAACCGTGGGATCTTAACCGGTGTTGTTATAATCAACATTAAGATTCCCCTAATAAAACATTAAAGACATTTGAACTTTAAGATTCTTCTAAACCAAAACACTTTTCTCATCTCCTGATTTTCACCTTCTAAAACTAAACCTCTACAACAACAAGGAGCTTGGAGCATAGTGGGCAGCACGGCCATCGTCATCAGCGAAACCTGAGTCTACTTCAGCAAAACTTTCCTTAGAATTAAATGACCAAACCATAGGATTTCGAGGTAGTTTGCTTAGTGCAACATAAATCCTCAACTTTTTGTTAGGAATTTGCATAATCATATTATGCGAATTAAGCCCTAACCGGTCTTAGGACTCCGAGGTAGTTGTTTGGTACGACATAAACCCTCACATCTTCGAGGCTATTTGTATGATTGTGTCATACGAATATAAGTCCTAATTAATTAAAATTAGAAAGATTGAAACATTAAACAAACTCCCAAATTGAAGCTAAATAATAGGATAGTTTGAGAAGTTGTCAAGATTCTTCTTGGATCCTTAACTTCTCCTACTTCTCTTCCTTTGGACTCCTGAAATAAATTTTTTCAAATTTGAGCTAATCCCTTTTGAATCTCCAAAATTCAATCCTTTGAAAACCTTAAAATTTGAAATTCCTGAGAGCAAAATCAATGATCATTATCAAGTTTTTTTCTTAAATGATTCCTGTCATTTAAGATGTAATTAACTATAGGGGCTTACCCTTATAGGGAACTTTAAGAACCCAGGTAGTATGAACCTTGCTTAATTCCTTTATATTAAGCATGGGAACTTGTCGGCTTATAAAATTGGTTTGCAGACCAAACGGATGTCACAAATCTTCTAGTTTATTTAACCGAGCCTCACCATCAAGCAGTGTGTCTATTCTTCGGGATAGATATACGGTTTGTGGTGTGGTGCTCGTTTATATAAACTATTTAGGATGTGAGATCGGTTTAATTTCATATCATAAAATTTTCAAACTTAAAATTATTTTCAAAATCAAATGCTACTTTCTAAATTATATAAATATATATATATATATATATATATATATATATATATATATATATATATATATATATATACATATTTATTTAAATTAAATTTAAAATTTAAAATTTGCCGACAAATTCTATAGGCGACCCCTTTTCAAAACACATAACCTAAAAATATGCCGATAGGTATCCTCCCAGCCTAGCCGCAGATTCAGTAACCAAGCATAGGATTAGTCAATATTCATTATGCCTGGACCAAAGGGTAAAGAATAGGAATGCTCCTATTTGGCACAATATAATTCTAACTAATTTGATTATCCATTCACTTAATTCTCTTAAACAAGGGGAGAGATACTTTTCTAAATTGCAATCTTCCATTCAAAAATTAGTAATAGAGCTTAGTGTAAGTGTTCTTTATTTCCGTATACTAGATAGTAATTGCACCTGCTAAAATTAGTTCATAATCTCTAACTTCTCTATAGGATCGATATCTAGGTCTCCATTAGAGCCCTGTATTACTTGAACGATATGTATACTTGCGTTGATAAAAGGGGTAACTTGCTATTATTGAATATTATTTTTATACTCGTTAAACATTTACATAGTTATACGCATTAGCCCCAAACCTGTCAGCGGGCTTGAAAAGATCAAAAATTGAAAAAGAAATTTGGAAACCTAGTTTTTGAACTCGCACCAAATGAAGCTGTCACCAGTGCTGGATCGTACCAAAAGGCAGAGAGTTTGGCCATTAGAACAGAAAAATGCGCTGAACGGCGCTGTCGCTAGCGCTGAACAGCGCTCAACTGGGAAAAAGAACTGAAACTCCAAATTTTCACGATTTAACCCTGGGACCTACCATTTTTGCTCAAACCATCATCTTCTACCTCCATACAAGGCCGATTTTCACACCTGGAGCTCACTTGCATTTGGATTTGAAGCAATTTCGTGGCCAGAAAAGTTCGGATTTCATCTTCTCTTGGTAAGAGATACACTTTAACCTAAAATTTTTTTATTTTTATCATGAAAATCTCCTACATTAGGAAAATTTAAAATTTGGAAGTTTTTAGAGAAACTTTGAAGATTTTTCATGATTTTTGAGTTCTTATCTTTTTAAATTTATCTTGGAGTCATTACATTGCAACTTTAAGATTGATTTGGATAAATTTAGCATTTTTAGATAAAAGGCTCCAAGAGTTTCAAAGGGGAAGAGAAACTTTGAGTTTGATGAAAATAAATTTGTGAATTTTAAGGCTTATTCATGCTATAGTACATTTCTTAGCAATAAGAAGTGTATTCAAGAGAGAGCCTTGTGCGGCTTATTTTAGGTTGTGGGTTTTATTTTGAAAAGGGGGGTCGCCTACAGAAATTGTCGGCGAATTTTAATTTAATTTAAATAAGTAATTTGAAAAGTAGTATTTGATTTTTGAAAATAATTTTAAATTTGGAAATTTTATGAAATCAAACTGATCTCACATCCCGAATAGTTTATGTAAACGAGCACCACATCACAAACCATGTATCTATCCCGAAGAATAGACACATTGTTTCGATGATGGGGCTCGATTAAATAAACTAGAAGATTTGTGACATCCGTTTGGTCCGCGAACCAATTTTATAAGCCGACAAGTTCCCCGTTTAATATGAAAACATTAAACGGGGTTTATATTACTCGGGTTCTTAAAATTCCCTATAAGGGCAAGCCCCTATAGTTAATTACATCTTAAGTGACGGAAATCACCTGAGAAAACTCTCGATAATAATCAGTAGTTCTGCTCTCAAGAATTTCAAGGTTTAAGTTTTCAAGGGATTGAGTTTTGGAATTTCAATTGGGGATGGATCAAATTTGGAACATTTTGTTTTGGGAATTCAAAGGAAGAAAGGTAGGAGAAATCACAGATTCGAAGCGAACTTCGGTAATTTCCCGACTATCCTATTGTTTGGCTTGGATTTAGAAAAAAAAAAAACCCTAATGTTTATTTAATGTTTTGATCTTGCCGATTTTAATTAGTTAGGACTTATATTTGTATGATAAAATCATACAAATAGCCTCGAAGACGTGAGGGTTTATGTCGTATCGGACGACTACCTCGGAAATCCTAAGACCTGTTAGGGCTTAATTTACATGATATGATCATGCAAATGCCTAACGAAGAGTTGAGGATTTATGTTGCACTAGGCAAACTACCTCGAAGTCCTACGACTTGGTTATTTAATTCTAAGAAAGTTTTGCTAAAGTAGACTCAGGTTTTGTCGATGACGATGGTCGTGCTGCCCACCATGCTCCGAGCTCCTTGTTGTTGCAGAGGTTTAGTTTTAGAAGTCATAAATCAGGAGATGAGAGAAGTGTTTGGTTTTAGAGCAAGTCTTAGGGTCTGTTTGGTTCGGCTGCAGCTTCTCAGCTTTGCAGCTATTCGTGCTGCCCTGAGAAGCATTACGGGGAAGCCGATCGTCCGTTTAGTTGCAGTTATGGGAAAACAATTGCGGGCACTCGTATGTGAAAATATTGACCTACATAAAATGAATTGCTCGAATGATCGTAGGTTTACAATTATAGGCAAATGAATTTTTGTTAGCCATTCCAAATATTTCTTTAAGCAAGTTAATATTCAATCAAACAAGCAAAATTTAATAAACCACACTCGCTCATCGAATACCATTCCGAACCAACTAGTTCCATGGAAGAAATAAAACCCGTTATTATTACCTCAATGATGGAAGCAAGACACAATTTAACAATCTAAAAAGAAGATTTAAAGTATTAAAGCACCATAGACTACCATCTCTCATGAGCGAGTAATCCCATTGTATCTTCACCACACACTCAAACCATGTTAAAGGATGAACATCAATGCATTAATCTTCCATTACCAATATGCGATGTTTCTTTCTTAGAAAAGAATGGCATGAATGAGAGACTTGAAACAAGCGTTCATCAACAAGTAACACATCAAAAGCATTACAAAGCTTTGAAAGTATTAAAACAAATAAAGTTTGACTCTAAATTCGACCAAAATTGTAAATTTTAGCAAGGTTTGTAGATCAAGGGAAATCAACATTATCATAAACGGAACTCGGATCTACCATAAACATGAGGTGGTTGATTTGAATAACTCATGTTACCCTTTGGGGCCTTGGGCTCAACTTTCCAGAAAAAAAAAAACTTAGCAGCAAATATGCCCCGCAAGGATTCATAACATCCCGTGCTCAATCAATGAATTATTTAAACAACAATATCAAAAAGAAATAATCGGATTAAGCAAACAAGCAATCGGTACATTGCCCATAGCAGAAACCTAATCGAAACAAAAAAAAAAAAAGCCAAAGAACCTAAGATCCACTCGGATTTAAGAAATTTGACTCCCAATTCAGCTTGCAGATCCAAACGCCAAAGAAAAGCACATAAAAACAATAGTGCAATCAAATAAAATCAAGAATTTAGCTCTTCTTCTAACAAGAAAACGCACCACCGAATCCCCTTCCCGGCGAATCATGACCAACTCGTTCCTCTTGTAAGATCCGGCAACCAAGCCCGCATTGGCCTCCATCGCCTCGATTCTCCAAACAAAACCTGTTTCCTCAACTACTTCACAGTGAGATCTTCACAAAAACATTTGCTTGCAATCTGAAAAATGGGATCCGTCTTCAATTCGCCCGCAAGATTGCTCCTTCTCACACTCCCTCCGCTGCATAACAGGTTCCTCCCTTCTTCTCCCACTATCCCTCCATCACAAGCATTCTCCTCTTCCTCCTCTCCTTTATCGCAAGAAGCACGGGGCCGGAGGAAGAAGATCGGAGGAGGAAGAAGCGCGGGCGGGAAGAAGAAGATCGGAGGAGGAAGAAGCTCCTCGCGGCTCACGATGACGAACGCGAGTGTCCGAAGCCGGGCCGCGGGGTCGATCCCGCCGGTCGGCTTCTTCGTAACTTCGCGGCAGCTGTGCCGCGAAGTCGTTAAACAAACGAAGAAAAAAAGGGCGCGGCGGCTTTCACTGACCGCGCCGCGCCCTAAAGCTTTAACCAAACGGAGCCTTAATTTCCATGTGTCTTTAATATTTTAGTTAAGACAAATCTTAAAGTTGATTATAACAACGCCGGTTAAGATCCCACGGTTCCATCCTTCCGGCATCGTTATTTTTATCGGATTCACTTAGTCCGTATGAATTTGCTAAACTCAACCGAATGAGTTCCACACTTTCATTTAGACCGTGGAAATCCCGTTAGCAACACGTAGGTTACATCATCCGAGGTATTCCCGATCATCCAACAAGACGTTTTAATTTAGTTGTAGTTGTAGTTTTGTTGTTCTGTTTGTGATTAAATTTTGAGTTGTTTTATATTTTGAATGTTGTGGCGGTGAATTTTATCTTGTAGTGTCTTTTAATTTAGTTATGGGTTTCAGCTTTGGTTTCTGTCCTAAAGGTGTAGGTTTTCATGCAACTGTTGTTTATCATGCAAAAAAGTAAAGTGCAACACGAGTAAATGAATTGCAGTAAGATAAATTGCAATAAAATAAAAGCGTACACTGGAGGGTCTTCCCGTCATCCCAAGTCGCACTTAAAATACAATTTAGAGCATTTAAGCATTTATAGCAATTTCCTAGGTAAAGCTAAGGGAAGGGTTATGGTTTTCTACCAAAATACTAATCCTATAGCTAGTCATTTCCTATGACGTCTAGGTTCTTGTATTTTAGTTTGAGGACGATTTTCTTCATCAAAGAACAACTAAGTTCAATTGTTCTTATAAATATCCTATCATATTGAGGAAGTGCTTAAGACGAATCTTAAACATCTTTTCAATATTTCTAGGATTGTTTTAAGTCCAAATGAATTTAATTACACAAATGAATTAATCGTCCGAGAGTTTAAGTTTTGTTGTCTTCGCTTCGGTGAACTTAGGACATTTGAATATCCTATGAGTGAAGTAACACTTCTTTTAAAACTCCTTTTAAGAGTTATGACATCACGAGCTTTCGAGGGCAAATGGATGTTCAAGTGAGTTGTGATTTAATTTTAGTTAATGGATTTAAGTTTGGAATAGTGTTCAAGTTGTTTTAGATTTATTTTGAATTCTTCATGTCTTAGGTGATGTTATATTTAATTTAATTTAATTTAATCTAACTTAATTTAATTTAATTTAATGTGGTTTAATTTAATTTAATTTAATTTAAGTTAATTTAATATAATATGCTTTAGCTTAATTTAATTCAATTTGATTTAATTTAATTTGATTTAGTTTTAATTTAATTTAATTTAGTTTAATTTAATTTAATTTAATTTAATTTAATTTAATTTAATTTAATTTAATGTAATGTAATTTAATTTAATTTTAATTTAATTTAATTTAATTTAATTTGATTTAATTTAATGTGTTTTAATTTAATTTAATTTTTAATTTAATTTTAATTTAATTTAATTTAATTTAATATTTTATTTTAAAGGGATTTGCTTTAAATAATTTAACCTTAACTTAATTTAATGATTAAGTCTTTTAGCATTTCAAATCTTAAACTTGGATTTTAATTAGGAATTAAATATTATTGGGATGATTAATTTAGGGGTTCTTAAATTAAAGAGCAAAATTCTTCCTAATAACATCCCTATTTTGAAAATTCCAATTTTATTATTCTTTCAAATTTAATTAATTATTTGATTAAGGTTTATTTTAATTATTGTTGAATTGTTTAATAGGTTTCTACCCTTCAATTATTTAAATTTCAATCATCCAAATCAGATTAAGATCAAATATTTTACCTTTTCATTTTATTAAGCCTAAAATTTTAATTAAGGGTTAAAATTTTAATTACCATTTTGCCCTTCAAGCTTAATAATTTCATAACTCATTAAATTGAGCTTAAATGAACTTGAAATTTTTATGTGACTTCACTCATATATCAATGAAGACATTAGAGGAGAAAATGTGATTTTTCTGTATTTAATTTATTTATATAATTATTTTTGGTGGAAAATAAGGATTTCCAAGGAAAATTTAATAATATGACCAAGGGAAATTTTCTGTCCTTAAGAAAATTATGGGACATTCCTAATGACCAGAGGACCACTTGGACCAATTTTTGTGATTTTTTGAATTATATTTTATTTATTAAAATTATTTTAAGTTCTGGAGTATTAATTAATTTAAAAATAGAATATAAGTTGAAAAATGAATTTTATATTTTTTTAAAATCTCTCTGATATCAAGGATTCCAGAGAACCAAATTTTACAATTTTCTGATTTTTCCTTAATTTATTGGAATTATTTTAGTGGAAATGCTAGAAAATGTATTTTTTTAGTTTTAAAAATTACCCCAAGGCTTTAAAATTTAATATCTCAACCTAGAGACATAAGAAAAATATGGGGTTTGTTCCTAAGTGGTTAGAATTCAAAATGTGACATTTTGGTGAATTTTATTATTTTTGTGATTTTTATTATTTTTTAATTATTAAAATATTAAAATAATGATAAAAAATCAACTTTTTTAGAAAATTGAAATTTTAATTTTCTTAAATTCCCCTGATATCAGAGAGGCTCCAAAACCAATTTGGTGAATTTTTGAAAGTTATTTTGAAAGTTATGAATTTTTAAAGTTTAAAATGACTAAATGGCTTAATCAACTCATTTAGTAAGGCTAACCAAGTCCAATTGACTTCAAACTTTTGTGGTGGTTTCCCCTGATCCTAAAGGTCAGTGGAGAATTGATTTCAAGTCAATTTGATCTATGGTTAGCTCTAATTAATTAAAGTTCAATTTTGGGTATTTAGGCCAATTAGGGTTAATCTCGAGTGAATTAACTCAAGTCCTATTTTTCCTAGGGTTCTCCGGTCATAAGGAACATCACCAAATTTTCCTAGAATTTATTTCACAACATGCTAATTTTTAGAATTAAAATACTCAAAACAGCAACATGCATTTGAAAAATCAATAACTTTTCACTAGAGATGGCCTCCGACCTTGGAAAATTCAGAGAATGTTCCCAAGTTCGTAGGCTTCAAAAGCCCTATGGTCTCATGCCATGGTGAATTGTATGAATGCATGGAGAATTAAAACAATGCAGGGAGTAAATAATTAATTAAAAATAAAGTATCTGGACAAAATTAATTAATTTCTTTTCCACATTATTCTCCTCTGTTCACTAAGCAAGAGGGTATTTTTATTTTATTTTTGTGATTTTTCTACACAAAGATATGCATTTTTGAAGTTCTGGGTATTTAATAAATAAGAAAAATCCCTATTTTTCTACTTATCCGAGTCGGCGCCGCGTCAACCTTAGCATCTCCGAAGTGCCGCGTGGCGCGCTCCCATTCGACGCCGCCATCTGACTCGGCTGCCCGGGCCCCGCGGTTCACGCACCATCTCGCCGGTCCGACGCAATCCAAGCCGTCCATCCGATACACGCGCGATCCGACGGTTCTCGGTCATCGTCTACGACTGGTGCGATCCCGTGACCGTCCACACTCTAACCCTAAGAACTCACTCGATTCTCAATGGATTTTCGTGTTCTTATGCTCTATGGATTCGTCTTGAAGAGACGAACACATCCATACGGTAAACATGCATTGAAATTTATTCAAATGAAATGGAGAATCTCTCGTAAGCTCGGGAAGAAGAATGAGTTCATACCTTTCGCTCGCAGAAGTGAAGCTTCGATCCGAGAGTTGTGTCACCTTTGATCGGGTCCAAGTAAGCTCCGGATGAAGTCCCTCGGCTCCGTGAATCGTCTAGCCATGAAAGTGACCACGACCGATCACAAAGCTTGGAGGTCGGAGCAACCGGGTGGCCCTGGAGATGGGGCTTTCGGTCGGAAACTTCTTCCCTTGGTCCAGGTGAAGGTGTAGGACCAATCAATTTGGGGATTGGTTCACTGCGAGGAGGTGTCCCGGTTTTCGGGTGAAATTTCAGCTGAGAAATCGGATTCGACGAGTGGGGATTAGGGCAAATCGACACCTGGGATCAACTGCTCTATGTATGGAGTAGGGTTTGGAACAATTTTGGCGTAGTTTCGGCAAGGTTTGTGCAACTCTCTTTCATGGTCGTGAGGGGGCTCGGGTTTAAATAGAGGTGGCTGGAGAGCCTCACGGGGATGGCCAAGGGTCGGGATCACTGCTCCGGGCATGGGAAGAACAGCTATGGTGACCATCGGGTACTGGGGCAGCTCAGCAAGGTGGAATTCCAAAGTTTGGCTCCTCCCAAGGTCTCGGCCATGGTGTTTTCCGGCGACTCGGTGGTCGGCCGGCCGTGCACCGGTCACCATCTCGGTCGGGTGGGTCGGCCGGGGTTTAGTGTAGGCAATTGGCAAATTCCATGTGTAAAGGCTTTGATCCAAAGTAGAATGGGGCATGGCTAGTTTTGAGTCTAAATGGGTCAATCCACTCATTTGGGCTTGGTGCACCCTTCAAGGTGGCTTTGGGTGCTGTGGGGGATCAAAGGGATCGACTGGTTTTGGCATGGAGAAGTCTCCATCCAAATATATTTGGATTAAATTTAAGTTTAGTGTGAATCATGATTAAGGCTAATGAGCTTTAGGGATTAAGGAAAGCCCTCCCTCTTCTTACTCAATATGGCATGGTGGAGTGTCCAAGGTTCTCATGGCTCACATGTGGCTCATGCATGGCTTCATGGCTCACCTTTGGCTTGGGGAAAGGTTTAGTCAATTTCATGGAAATGGGTTTAAGGAAATTTTGGTATTTTGATGGGAATTTGTATGGGGCTTGATTTGGAACAATTTGATGATGAATTTAGGACTTAGGTATTGAGTTTAATTGAAAGTATGATGAGGGGAAGTGTCATGTGGGCTTTAGGATGATTTGGGCTTTTGAATTTTGAAGAAAATGGACTTTTAGGAAGGTTTAAGGGAAGTGGGCTTTTAAGTTTAAGAATGTGTTCATGGATGGGAATTTTTGTAGAAGGTTGGGCCAAATAGTTGTTGGTTTTGGTTTAGGGATGTTTCATGAGTAATTTGAAATAAATTTAAGGTGGTTTGGGTTTGAATTGGGTTGAATTTGGGTTTATTTGGTGAATGGGCCAATATAGGTCAAATTGGGCTAACTTGGGCCAATGTTGGGCTAGGGTTGAAATTGATGTAAAATAAATGTTGGGAAATGTTTATGGGAGTGTTTCAAAGAGGTTTTGGCTTTGATGGGTTTTGATTTTGGGGTTTGGGTCTATTTGGGCTAGGTTTGGGTTTAGGTCAAAATTGGGCTTTTTGATTTTGGGTTGAATTTGAGTGGGGTTTGGGTCAAAATCTTGGGCAAATCATGTTAGTGTTTTGTTTATGGGGATGTTAAGGAAGGTTTAGAAAAGATTTGGGGTTAATTGGAGTTGAATTGGATGAGTTTGGGCTAAGTTTGGGTCATGGGTCCAAATTGGGCTTTAAGGCCAAAAGTGAAATTGGATCCCAATGCCAATCAAATTGGGCTTGGATTTGGTCTATATTGGTGTTGGGGATGTTTAATTGAAGTTTAGAATTGAATTGGACCAGAATTTGGGTCAATTGGGTAGGTTTAGTTTGACATTGGGTTTACTTTGGGTTAAAATGGGTCAAATTGGGGGTTTTGATAAAAGTGGGGTAAATTGACAAAATTGGCCAATGGTGTAGTTGGACAAAATGAAATTGGGAATATTTGGGATTTTTTGGAATTTTCTGGGAATTTTTTGAATTTTTTGATTTTTTTGGCTAAGAGGGGTATTTTGGGTATTTGGAGGGTATTGGGAGGTATTTTTGGAATTTTTGGTATTTTTGGCTATGGATGATCAATTTGATTGGTGAAGACATGTTTAGGAATGATTTTGGAGAATTTTGGGTAATTTAGGTGATTTTGCAAATTTTGGAGGGTTTCGAGGGTTTTGGGTAGGCAGGGTGGGTGTAGGGTCCCGGGGTCAAAAATTGAAAATTTGAAAAATTGAAGATTGGGTGAATGTAAGTGGAATGAAATCATCTTTGTTGAGCCATGAAGCCATATCAAGCCCACATGAGCCATGAAGGGACACATTTGAGGCACCCACTATGTTGTTCCTAACCTCTTGCCCAAGGGCTTAGGGGTTAAGGACCATCCATGTGAATCACCTTCATGAGTCAGGAGGTCAAATTGGGTATGGGTGTGTTTTTAGGAGGTGTGTGAAAGTGTAGTGTATAGGTGTAGTGTGTGTGTAAGTCAACCCCTTCACCGCACCGGGCCACCTGTAGGCGGTCCTAAGGCCAAAGAGTCCTATAGGAACTCATCTTTTAAACTTCCACATTCGATCTCAACCCTCTAGGTGATTAGGGGTCTACAATCAAGTTTGTGGAGTTTGCGAGGAGTTAAGAAGTGGTTTGAATTTCTAAGTGGTGGGTCCCAATTCTAATCCTCTAGGATAGTCAAAGGAAAAGCCTAAGGCTAGATCCTAAGTACTAAAGAGAAGAAGAGAAGACCTCATCAAAAATGAGGTCAACAAGCCTTTGAAAATCCTGGAGGTGTGATTGAAGAATTGATTACGAATGGTCAATAAGAAATTTTTTTTTTACTGCTGAAGCAATGCTAGGGATTATTCGAGAATTTTATGCTAATCTTTTCTATTTTGAGAGTGAATATATTCTGGTTAGAGGCTAAATGATTGAATTCACCCCTGCCAGTATAAATGCATTTTGTCAGTTCAGAGCACCTTACCATTGTAAATATGAAAATTTTTCTATCATGAATCGAGCATTGGATGAGATTATAAACTTTTTAACTGATGGAAAAGGGAAATGAAAAGTTAAACAGAGGATGAAAGTTAATTTCTCCCTTTCTACTTTAAATCCTATTTCGAAAGCTGGCATTATTTTATTTCTACAAGATTTTTGCCCACCAACCATCACAGTGATGTTACTGTTGATAGAGCCATTCTGAATTACTGTACTTAAAGTATGAAAAATATAAATATTGGGGCTATTATTCATAAATTTATTTTGACAAACTTAAAAGGAGAGACTACAGGTGAACTGGGACACCCCAGCCTGATTCATGCTTTATGTATTCAGGCAGGTGCAGTGATTGAAGATAATGATGAGGTGATCCAATCCCTGAAGCCCATTACCAAATTAAATTTGAAAACATATGAAGCCCATGTGAGTTGGAAGTGGATTAAGAAAGTTGATGAGCCTTCTTCTAGTCATGATAGACCATCAACATCTAGGGAGCCTACTCTGCATGATGTTATGGATTAGTTGGAAAGGTTAAACACCAGAGAAGAGTGACTAGAGGTAAGGAATAAGGTAAATGATGATTATCAAGTGCGGTGGAGAGAGTATGAGATAGCTTATCATGACACATAGATGAAATTTTTCTATTTATAGTAAAGAGAATTGTATTTTTTGAAATACTAAGGAATCAAGATTATTACTTGAAAAAGAAAAGATTGAAATAAATTTTGAAAAATACTTATTAAATATGTCATATTTATTAAGTAAAAATGTATAAGTTTTGAAATATAAGTTAAGGATGGTGAAGGTCAAAATCATTAACAGGCTATCCAAAAATAGTAATCCTCACAAATTAAAAATAATATATATAGAGAGGATTAAAAAATATTCTTAAAAAAAAGAAAAAAAGAGAAAAGAACAAAAAAGAGAAATGTGAGGAGAAGCTTGAGGAAAGCCTAATCAAAAATTGGCTTCACTTGAATTATCTTATAGGAAGAAAACTAATTATATTTTTAACTTAATTTTTATGAACAAATATTTTTACTAGAAAAATGTTTCATGAAAGTCTTTTTCTTGTAAATATTCTATGTGACCTTAATATGATAAATTACAATTATTCTTGAAATAAATAAAAAATTGGAAGTCTTATGATTTGGAAGTTAAATATTCTTTAATTCTTAAAATTAAACTTAATTAGTGAAATTTGGTTAATGATTTGCTAAAGCATTTATAAAACCAAAAATTACAAGGAATCTTAAATACTTAAACTTCATTCCAAATGTTATACATTTTATGTAATTAAAAGGGTTACTTGATGACAAGTAACGTTTAAGTTTGGGGGAATTTGATCCACTTGAGAAATACCTATTTTATGCCTTATTTATGATTCGATTCTTAAGGATATTATACTTTAATGAAAGGTATTTTTATGTTTTTGGATGTAGGTGATAAAGAAAGAGTTCAAGAAAGAAAAAGGAACAAAAACGAGCAAAAATAGAGCTAAAAAGCAAAGTAGCCAAAATTTTAGGTCTGGCACCTAGGCGCCAGAATCCGACGCCTAAGCACCAGCTTGATACTAAAGCAGATAAGATTTTTGATGACTTTGAGCAGTTATTTTGACGGTGTTAAGCGGTTATTAGACTTTCTAGAAGACTGAAAGTTAGTCCTAATACATAGGACATGCAATATAATACTTCTGGACAAAGGAAAACGGTTTTAAACGAGAAGAGGTGTGATCCAAAGTGAAGAGGTGCGAAGACCTGGTCACGTAATCCGGCGCCTAGGCGCGATAGTTACCTTCTAGAAGATACATTGTACTTGGATGAATTTTGAAGAGGTGCCTTAAGCAATCCCTGGTCAAATTCGAAGCTCTATAAATAGCAGTCAATTCTATAGAGAAAAGGGCCCCTTCTAGTTTCCTCTCTAGTCCCAAATCACTCTATAGTTCTCTTGCACTTTTAGGGAGACACTTTCTTTGGTATTTAGTGAGTATATTTTGAGTATTAAGTGTGAGTTTTCAAGTATTGTTGCTGTTGAAGTCTTGTACCTTGCATTGGAGTCAGTAGGAGTCAGTGGATCACTTGAAGGAACATTTCAAATAACTATTTGTAACTTGGTTCAAAGTTTTATAAATACGTTTTCTTTTGTGAATTCAATGTGTTTTGAGTAGTTAGTTTTCTTTGTTTTGAGTAGTTAGTTTTCTTTCTCCTTTCAACTATGAAAAGATAATAAGATAATTAAATTTTGTTGGAGAACTTAACTTAAAATATTTATAAAAATTGTGATGATACTAATACCTGATCTTAATTTACTTTTTAAACTGGCCATTTAAATTGTTAAAACCTGTTGAAGAATTCTGAGACCTATCCGAAGATGAGTTCTTAACTAGTAGATATCACATGAATCCTTGGGTAATCGAAGGCTATATGTGGGTTATTCAAGGTGAAGTGCAAATAAATAGGAAGATATTGTTTATTGGGCGTAGAATTGATTAGTCTTTAGAGTGACAGACTAAATTATAATAATTTGATTTATAGAAAGGGAACGGGTCACTGGTAGGGACTAATCACTAGAAAATATATTAAGAATTTCATACCAATTTTATATGAAATTGCACTTTAAAGAAAGGTATTTTCTTTATTTTATTGCAGGAATAAATATTTATAAGTACTGAAAGTAAAAAAGCACAAAAGAAGCGGATTTGGAGCAAAAATGACTCAATTTGATGAAAATTGAACTGTCCCGCCGACGGCGAGATTTAGGCCGCCGACGGCGAGTTTTTCCTAAAAGTTTTGAATATATTATAAGGAGCTCGCTGACGGCGAGATCGAGCCCACCGACAGCGAGATCGGCGCGGTTAGCCTATCTTCTAGAAGCCCGCCGACGGCGAGATCAAGCCGCCGACGGCGAGACAGTTGAAAAGAGCCAAAATACAATGAACCTGGACGCTATTTGAAGAGGTGCTTAAGTACCTTTTGGAGATTTGACCCCTTCTATAAATAGAGACGAAATTGTGTCATTGGTGTGTCAATTAGATTGTCAGTTGTAGTCATTTGTGTGAAAGTTAAAAGTCTTTGAGTGAGTGTTTAGTGTTTTGGTGTGCTATACTGGAAGGAAGAGTCAAAGGAACTTCAAGAATCTGCTTGGGGAGAAGAATTGAGATAAGTACTTTTGTTATTTGTTTGTTAACTTTAATGAATCCATGCTTTGTGTTATTTTTCCTATGCATTCTGAGTAGTTTCCTTAGTCTTTCTCCTTGTTATTGAGATTACGTAAAATGATGAATTAAAGTAATTATGCATAAAATATAAAAATAGAAATTGTGCTAATCTTTAACTTAAATCTTAATTTACTTTCAATCTGGCCAATTGATTTGTTAACATTTGTTGAATTATCGACTATAGTAAAGATTACATCCAAGATTCAAGGAAGTCAAAAGCATTGGAAGGAGGGTGCAAATAAATAGGGAAATATTAACTATCGGGCGTAGAATTGGACATTTTTAGTGTGACAGACTAAAATATTCAATTCAGTCTTATTGTTTGAGAGCTGAAGTGTAGATGTTAGCCCTCAGGCGAGGGGAACGTGGGAGCTCTGAAGTGGCGATCGGTATCCTCCCGACCTAGCCACGTATTCAGTAATCAAACATAAGATTAGTTAATATTCTTTGCACCTGGACCAAAGGGTAAAGAATAGGAATGCTCCTATTTGGCACAATACAATTATAAACTAATTTAATTCTTCATTAACTTAATACTCTAAAACAAGGAGAAAGATACTTTTCTGAAATCTTATATTCGACCTTTAAGCATTAGTTTATTTTAATCTAAGTGTTCCTAATTTCCGTATACTAGATTAGTAAGTAAGTTTACTTTAATTTGTCTTTGAAATTTTCTAACTTCCCTGTGGGATCGATATCTAGGACTCCATTAGAGCCCTATATTACTTGATAACGATACGTATACTTGCGTCGTATCCACAATATAAATCATAAAATCTATATCATCAATATATATTCAGTGCGGGATCAAGTTTTGGTGTCGTTGCTAATTTTAATATCTTAGTTGTAAGTATAAATATTGAAAAGTGGATCAAGTTTTTGGGGTCGTTACCGGGGAAGTGAAGTAAGTAAGTATTAAGGTAACTAATAGAATTATTAAAATAATTACTAGAGTAACGGACTATTTTAAATATTACTTAAAAATTGCATGTGTAAATTTGGAAACGAAAATTTAATACCTTACGATTCAGAATTAGAGCGTACAATTAAAAGAATTAGAAAACAAAAGAGAGAAATTATAAATTTAACACAAATGGAAAATAATCCAGATAAACCAACAAAGACCATTAAGAGACTATGCCAACCCTACATTAGATGAAATTCACCTTATTATTCAAAACCCTGATGTAGCTGCTAATTCATTTGAACTTAAACCTGCAATTATCCAAATGGTGTAGAATAATCAATTTAGTGGTTCACCTAATGAAGATCCTAATTTACATCTTGCTAGTTTTTTGGAACTATGTGCTACTTTTAAATATGAAGGAGTATCTAATGATGCTATTATACTTAGGCTTTTTGCTTTTTCCTTAAGGGATAAAGTTAAAATGTGGTTGAATTCATTAGCACCTGGATCTATTAAAACTTGGGGAGAATTACCACAAAAATTTCTATCCAAATATTTTCCTCCTTTGAAAACTGCAAAACTTAGAAATGATATAACATCTTTTAGTCGGCTTGATGGAGAATCCATATATGAAGCTTCGGGAGAGATTTAAAGAACTTCTTAGGAAATGCCCACATCATGCATTACCAGATTGGTTAATTATACAAACTTTTTATAATGGATTAGTAGGATCTCTTAGATCAATCATTGATGCCGTCACTGGAGGTTCATTAATGTCAAAACCATTTGATGAAGCCTATGCATTAATCGAAGAAATGGCTACTAACAATTTTCAATGGCATGCTGAAAGAATACATCCTAAAAAGATAGCCAGTGTTCATGAAAATGATGCAATATCTATGTTAGCTTCTCAAATTGTTGTTATATCAAAGAAATTAGATCAGTTTGGAATGAATTACTCTCCTACTATATTAGAAGAAAACTCATCTGGACAAATTATAGATTCTCAATCTCCTTATGAAACTATAAATGCTATTAATAATAGACCCAATAATCCTTATGTGAATTATTATAATCCTAGTTGGAAGAATCATCCAAATTTTATTGGAATAACAATACAGCTAATCAACAATGGATGAACAACTCTATAGAAAATCCACCTAATCAAGGAAATACAAATTATAAACCATCTTATCCACCTGGATTTAATAACACTCAATTTAAAGATAAGAAGTTATCTATAGAAGAATTAATGTTAAGTATGGGTCAGCACTTGCAAAATCAAGGAAGTCAGTTACAAATTCAAGGAAATCAATTACAAAATCAAGGAACAACAATTAAAAATATTGAAACTCAACTCGGACATATGGCTACTGCGCTTAACAACAGAATTCCTGGAACTTTTCCTAGTAATATGGAAATAAATCCTAAAGACCAAGGAAAAGAACAAATTAAAGCAATACAACTAAGAAGTGGAAAAGAATTAGAAATTAAAATTCAAAAAGAAACAGAAAGTAAAAATGAGGAAGTGGAAATCGAGAAAGAAAAGGATCAACAAGATCAAAACTTAGAAAATCCATTGATCCCTATGAAAATATCTATAGAAAAACATCCACTACCATTTCCTCAACGACTTAAGCAACATAAAAAAGATAAGCAATTTGCTAAATTCCTTAAAATTTTAAAAAAATTAACGGTAAATATTCCTTTTGTAGAAGCATTAGAACAAATGCCTAATTATGTAAAATTTATGAAAGATATTTTAAATAAAAAAGCAAATTTACAAATAATGAAAATGTTGCATTGAGTGAAAAGTGTAGTGCAATTATTCAGAAAAAGCTTCCTGAAAAATTAAAAGATCCTGGTAGTTTCACTATACCTTGCGCTATTAGAGAAAAATTTTATGGAAAAGCTTTGTGTGATTTAGGAGCAAGCATAAATTTAATGCCTCTATCAATTTTTAAAAGATTAGAATTAGGAGAAATTTCACCTACTTCAGTAACTCTTCAGTTAGCTGATCGTTCTATAACTTATCCTAAGGGAGTTATTGAAGATGTGTTAGTAAAAGTGGATAAATTTATCTTCCCGGTTGATTTTATTTTTCTAGATATGGAAGAAGATAAAGAAATTCCAAAAATATTAGGAAGACCATTTTTAGCCACTGGAAAAGCTATGATTGATGTTCAGAAAGGAGAATTGACTATGTGAGTAAATGATCAAAAGGTAACTTTTAACATAGCAAAATCAATGAAATATTCTACCTTAGAAAAAGATGATGAATGTTTTCGAATGGAAATACTTGAACATTTGCAAAATGAACATTTTAAAGAATATTATGAAGAAAAAATAGAAAAAGAAAATATAGAATTAATTGAAGAAGTAGATAATGAAAAACTGGATTATATATAGGAAAAATTTGAAATGTTGGATAATACTGAAAACATTGAAAAGAATATAGTTCCGTCAATAATTAGACCTCCTGAACTCGAATTAAAATTCGCCTAATCATTTAAAATATGCTTATTTAGGTAACCATTCAACCTACCAGTTATTATATCAAATCTAATCGAATGAATCACAAGAACAAAAACTGTTAACCATACTAAAAAAATATAAAAAAATTTTTGGTTGGACTTTAGCAGATATTAAAGGAATTAGTCCTTCAATCTGTATGCACAGAATTATTTTAGATAAGGAACATAAGCCAAGAGTAGATCCTCAAAGGAGATTAAACCCAATAATGAAAGAAGTAGTCAAGAAAGAAATATTTAAATGGTTAGATAATGGTATTATATATCCTATTTCGGACAGTGCTTGGGTAAGCCCAATTCACTGTGTTCCTAAGAAAGGAGGAGTGACCGTTAAAGCTAATGAAAATAATGATTTAATACCTATAAGACAAGTAATTTGATGGCGTATATGTATTGACTATAGAAAATTAAATGCAGCCACCAGAAAAGATCACTTTCCATTACCATTTCTAGACCAAATGTTGGACAGATTAACCGGACATAAATATTTTTATTTTTTTGATGGATATACCGGTTATCATCAGATACATATAGCTCCAGAGGATCAAGAGAAAACTACATTTACTAGTCCTTATGGAACATTTGCCTTTCGAAGAATGCCTTTTGGATTATGTAATGCACCCGCAACATTCCAAAGATGTATGATGTCTATATTTAGTAAATTAATCGATGATGGAATATAAGTATTTATGGATGATTTCTCCGTATTTGGAACGTCATTTGATACATGCTTAAATCATCTTGAAAAAGTATTATAAGTATGTGAGAAAACTAACTTAGTTCTAAATTGGGAGAAATGTCAATTTATGGTTACAGGAGGAATTGTATTAGGACATAAAATTTCGAAAATGGCATGGAAGTAGACCTCGCAAAAATTCAAGTTAAAGCTAAATTACCACCTCCAACTACAGTAAAAGGGGTAAGAAGTTTTCTTGGACATGCTGGATTCTATAGACGCTACATAAAAGATTTTTCAAAAATTACTAAACCTCTATGCCAACTTTTAGAAAAGGATAAGAAATTTGAATTTACAAGTGAATGTTTGAATACTTTTGAATTATTAAAAGATAAATTAATCACAGCACCTATCATAGTTTCACCTGATTGGGAGAAACCATTTGAACTTATGTGTGATACTAGTGATTATGTTATAGGAGCTATACTTGGGCAAAGATATGATAAAATTTTCAAAGTTATATACTATGCTAGTAAAACTCTTAATAATGCCGAATTGAATTATACAATTATCGAAAAGAGCTATTAGCAATTGTTTATGCCTTTGATAAATTTAGGCCTTATTTAATTGGAAATAAATGTATTGTGCATACCGACCACTCATCTATTAAATATCTAATGCAAAAAAAAGATACCAAACCAAGATTAATTAGATGGATATTACTAATGCAAGAATTTGATTTTGAAATCATTAACAAAAAGGGAACTGATAATCAAATAGCAGATCATTTATCAAGGCTAGAATACAATGAATTATCTGACATTGATAAAGAAATTACTGACAGTTTTCCTGATGAACAATTATATAATATTAATGAGTGAAAAATACCATGGTATGCTGATATAGTAAATTAAATTGTAAGTGATATTTTACCACCTATGTTAACTTTGCAACAACAGAAAAAATTCATTCATGATGCTAAAACATATTTTTGGTATGAACCATATTTATATAAGCAATGTAAGGATCTTATAATTAGAAGATGTGTGTCTTATGAAGAAACAAAACAAATCATTCAGAAATGTCATGATTCTGATTTTGGAAGACATTTTGGAACAGATAAAACTGCTTATAAAATTTTACAATCTGGATTTTATTGGTCTACTCTTTTTAGAGATGTTTATAGATACATAAAAACTTACGATAGATGCTAACGAGTAGGTAATATATCTAGAAGAAGTGAAATGCCTCTAAATTTTATATTAGAAGTTGAAATTTTTGATGTTTGGGGATTAGATTTTATGGGACCATTTGTTCCTTCATTTGGAAACTCATATATCTTAGTTGTTGTTGATTATGTTTCCAAATGGATTGAAGCACAAGCTTTACCTAGATGTGACGCTAAGAGTGTTTCAAAGTTTCTAATGAAAAATATTTTTACTAGATTTGGAATGCCAAGAGTGATTATCACTGACGGAGGTTCTCATTTTAGGAATAAATATATTCACAAACTAGTAGAAAAATTTAACATTATTCATAAGATATCAACTGCTTATCATCCATAAACCAGTGGATTAGCTGAAGTTTCTAATCGAGAGATTAAACGTATTTTAGACAAAACTGTGAACCCTAATAGATTAGATTGGTCTATAAGACTAGACACTGCATTATGGGCATACAGGACTGCTTATAAAACTCCAATTGGAATGACTCCTTACAGGCTTATTTTTGGAAAGACTTGTCATTTACCAGTTGAATTAAAACATAAAGCTTATTGGGCAATTAAAGAATTTAATTACAATTTGAAAGAAGCTGGTGAGAAAAGGTTATTGCAATTGAATGAATTAGATGAATTAAGAAATGAATCTTATCATAATGATAGAATTTATAAAGAAAAAATGAAATTATGGCATGAACGGAAGATTAACTCGAACAATTTTGAGCCGAGACAAGAAGTTTTGCTTTATAATACAAGATTGAAATTATTTCCGGGAAATTGAAATCTCGATGGTCGGGACCCTTCACTATAACTCAAATATTTTCATATGGAACTATAGAAATTGAAGATCCAAAAGCTGGGCATAGATTTAAAGTAAACGGACTACGGATTAAAACCTTATTTTCAAGGAATAAGACCAAATTTTAAAGAGGTTTTAATGCTCAGTCAACCTGATTACTAATTAAATTAGGTCGGGCTGACGACGTTAAACCAAGCGCTTTATGGGAGGCAACCCATAATAGTTAATTATGATCTATTTTATTATAATTATTAAAAAAATTAAAATATAGAATGAAATCTACTCATTTTACTTATTAGAATCATCACAAATTTGAATCTATATAATGAAATCAGAAAATAATCAGACCGGAGTGAAAAAAATTGGGCAATTTACCTAATCTCGTCGACGGCGAGATCGATCCCGCCGACAGCGAGATCGGCGCGCCCAATTTCAGTCTAAAATAATTAACTATCCCGCCGACGGCGAGATCTTTACTGCTGACGGCGAGATAGTTCAAAAACCTTTTTTGTGAGTTACTTTGCGGTTTTGGACGGTTCTAAGGGTATTAGTGTATAAAAAACATTTAAAACTTCATTTTTAAAATATCTTCATCCTTAGAAACGACTAGAGTCCCTTCCAAACAAATTATTATGGCTTCCAAACTACTTGAAACCACAAAATCCGGAGTTTTCAACCGACGAAAATTCGTCAGTTCTGAGGCTCAACGATTATTCAACAAAGTTCTGATGAAAAAGCGTCTGATTAAGGAAAGAGGGTTCGTAAATAGAGGAGCAAAGAATTCAACAACAACAATTGAAGAAATGATTGTTCAGCGACATTGGGAGGTATTCTGTTATACCACATCTGCTGTAGTCATTCCAGTAGTCAAATAATTCTACTCTAATCTGCATGCGATCCATAATGGAAGTGTCTACGTAAGAGGCAGATGGGTAACTTTCACTCCTTCTCGGATAAATGAATTATACTTGATTGAGAATACCCCTATTTACCACTATTCAAATTTTGTTCCTACGAGACACAACATGAATGAGATCTATAGATATCTGACCGACAAACCTGATGATTGGGAATTATGAGAAGACGGGTACGTTAGTTTTTCTGCGTCACTTCTTAACCCAGTTTCAAAGCATTGGCATTTCTTCATTTCATTAAAGTTATTACCCACTATGAGGGTAAAAAAAGTTTCAAAGGAATGCACAATCTTAAATTATTGTATTCAATCTGGATTGTCTATTGATGTTGGATATATTATCGTGAAGTCTGCATTAGGATTAATTGTGCATGGACCAATTCATGGACTTGGACACCCATCAACCATATTTGCTTTATGTAGTCAATACCAAGTTTCCTACGAAGCCTGGAAAAAAGTGTTATTGCATTAGAAACCGCTAGATCTGACAGATATGTTTCCAACATTGGATAATAATGATGAAACAGTAATTATTTCTGATCAAGCATCACAAAACAATCCTTTAGTTAAGCCCCTGACTGATAGAACAAACCTCATTTTACGGAAACTTAAAGGATTGGAGAAGGAACTACAGACTGTGATGAATTCTATTGATAATATCTCTGATTTATTCGATCACATCAATTGGAGAATGAAGGAGCACTTTGACCATACAGGACACCTGGAGGCAAGTTTTATACGATTATTGAGACAGAAAGGGTGGATTGAAGAAGTCTCTACTGCAGAATTCCCTTTCAGGCCTTTCTATAATTTATTTGTGCACCTACGTTATATTGGAAACATCAGAGAAGAGAACAGTTTAGATTCTGATGAGTAGCAAAGACTTCTATTTGTATTATATGTATGTGTGTTGATTTAGATTTTTATTTAATTTGAACTTTACGTAGATTGTCTCATTTTATATGAGTTTGTATGTTGTTTGTTTAGTCTCAGCATTTAGAGTATCATGGTGTGGATTGCAATGCTGAGTAAGTTATGTTTGGGTTAATTTACTTAGTCAATTGTTAGTATGAAATGTTTGAAGTTTGTAAATTCATGGATTTCATTTATAAAGTTATAATGTTTGTGTTGTTTGAATTTATGTGTTAATATCTAATCTTAAATAAAAATAATAATAAATATATCAAATTTAGTGACCAGAACAATGAACAAGGCTTAATTTAGATTAAAAACATTGTAAAAATTAAAAATATTAAAAATTTTGGAAACCCCGCTGACAGCGAGAACTATCCCGCCGACGGCGAGGAAAAGTCCTCTGACAGCGAAAAAATCCCGCTGACGGCGAGATTTTCCTGAAACTTTAGCCTTGGTGAATTAATTAGTTCGCCGACGGCAAGAAAAATCTCGCCGACAGCAAGATCGCGAAATATACTTATTTGATCGGTCAACCGACACTATTTATCGTCTCCCTCCTAAAAAACTTAAAAAAATCGACCTAGGGCTTGTGGAATCTTGGATTTGAAGCGATTTCAACACATTTTGACGCCGGATTTTATCTTCCCTTGGTAAGAGCTTCACTCCTATGTAAAAATTTTTATTTTCACCATGAATTTCTTCTACATTGAGAAATTTTGGAAAAATTCGAAATGAGAAGAAAAGAATGAGAAGAAATTTATGAAACTTGATTTAGATTGATTTTAATAACTATTAGAAGCCATCTTAGATTTTTGTGAATTTCACAGATCGAAAAATGGCTCCACGTCAAAGGAGAAGAGTAGAGTACGAAGAAACTCGTTTTGTGAATGCAAGAGCACAATCAAGATATTTTCACAATATTCAAGCCAGAACATGCATTCAAGATCGAGTTTTCAAAAGTCATGGAGGAGAAGTAGAGCGAATAATTAAAGAAAGAGGATGGGAAAATTTCTATTTCATGACCAACAAAGCCATTTGTAAAAGTGGTAAAGGAATTTTATGCAAACCTGACACAGGCTGAAGATGCACCGGTTAAGGTTAGAGGATTTTTTGTGGAATTCAGCGCTGCAAGAATAAATGCTTATTACGAGGTACGAGCAACCTACACTAGTGAGTATGATACATTTGGAACTATGAAAGGACCACTGGAAGAGGTAATTGACTTTCTCACTGACGGGAAAGGAGTTTGGAAGATAAAGCAGCGAGAACGGGTAAATTTCCGTCTTTCTATGTTAATTGCGTCATCTAAAGCCTGGCACTATTTTATTTGTTCTACTTTGTTACCTACTTACCACCATAGTGAGGTAACAAGAGATAGAGCAGTTCTGAATTTCTGTATTCAGAACCAAAAAAGTATTAATGTGGGAAGTGTAATTTATAAGAATATATTAACCACCTCAAGAAGTGAAAGGGAAGGAGGACTAGGACATCCTGGTCTTATCTATGCACTCTGCCAATTATCTGGGGTAGAGGCAACAGATGATGAGGAATGGGTTGAGCCTATGAAACCCATTACTCCGGCTAATATTAAGAAAAATGAATCCCATGAAGGATGGAGATCTAGGACAAGAAGCTATGTACCTTCTTCAAGTAGAGATATCCCCTCTACTAGTTATGATCCACCTCCCTATAGTACTCCTACCCTTCAAGATTTGATGAATGAGATGACTCTACAGCGGAAAAGTTTTGAGAAAATAGAAGAAAAACTGGAGCATATTGATCAGAGAATTGGAGGCTTAGAAAGAAGACATGATTATGACAGCGAGTATCTCCAAAGACATTCAGAGTATGAGATAGCCTATTATGATGCTGAAAATCATTACAGGAGAGGAGAGCTCGATGTTGTGTTTCCTAAGTGCCCCCGATATACTCATTACCAGCCTAATCCTCCAACTGATCCAGGAAATAACGATATAGTTTCGGACTTTGATGCAGAAGATTAGATGTTATGTTTATTTATTTAGTTATAGATTCTGATATTGTTATTGTTTGTTGGTTGTTTTAGTATTGATCTTTTAGTTCATAAACTTTGATTGTTATGTTGTGTAAGACATTTTAATATTATTGTATAAGTTAAATTTGTGTGGCTTTTTAAATTTTAAAGATTTCAATTGTAACTCTGAACCTTAATTAGTGAAATGTATGTGGATGTTGTGTTATGTTGTAGTATAAGTTGTGTTAGTAGTTGTACTTATTTTAAAACTTCTTTACCCAGCATTTTCTTTAATATTTGGTGTATAGAAAAATACTAACAGTACAGGTTAATTAAGTAATGGAAAAAGCTACGAGAACTTCAAAAGAAGAAATACCTAAAGCCCGAAGGTATGATTTAAATATTAGAGTTTATTTCCTTTTCACCCTATATAGATAGATAGAAAAATTTAAGTTTGGGGGAGGGAAAAATACAAATTTAATTATTAAATTGTTCTCAGTTTACATTTTCAAAATTATTATAAAATGATTTTCTGAAGTAATTTTAATTCAGTAAACTATAATTGATTTATTTAATTATTTTAGAAGTTAAGAGAAATACTTTTAATGTTTAACTAATTTTATAGATTAAGGAATTTAGTTTAAAAATATAAGAATATAGTTAACTATTTAAAAGGAAAACTATATTTTCAAATATAAATTTCTTAGGTATTTAGTTGAAAAAGAAAAGATTGGAACTCAATGAAGTAAAAACTTTTAAATACATATAAGGTAAATAAATGTTTCAAGTTTCGAATTTAGGAAGAGGAAAATGAAGTTCAAAATTATTAACAGGCTAACCAAAAATAGTGATCCTCACTTGAAAAAGAAAAGAAAAAGAAGGATTGAAATTCAATCCAGAAAGAAAAGAAAAAGAAAATATAAATATATATAAAGTGAGGAGAAGCTTGAGGAGATGCCTTATCAAAAATTGGCTTCATTTAAATCAACCTAAAGGATAAACTTCAATTACATTTCTGACCTTATATATATGGATTAGTCTTTTACTAAGTTGTGTTTTCATGAAATTCCAATCTTCTAAATATCTAAAGCAATTTAGTATTGAAAAGTATAGTTATTCTTGAAATAAATAGAAAACTAGAAATCTTAAACTTGAAAACTAAATAGCCTTAAATCTATAGAATTAGTTTAATTATTTTTAAAATATTTCTATTAAACTTTACTATAATACTTATTTAAATCAAATTCATAGTATTTCTGAATTAAAACTTTACTACAAATAATCATTTACTTTTATGTAGTATCTAAATTACTTGAGGATAAGTAATAATTAAGTTTGGGGAAATTTGATCACTAGAAAATATATTAAGAATTTCATACCAATTTTATATGAAATTGCACTTTAAAGAAAGGTATTTTCTTTGTTTTATTGCAGGAATAAAGATTTATAAGTACTGAAAGCAAAAAGCACAAAAGAAACGGATTTGGAGCAAAAAGGACTCAATTTGATGAAAATTGAACTGTCCCACCGACGGCGAGATTTAGGCTGCCGACGGTGAGTTTTTCCTGAAAGTTTTGAATATATTATAAGGAGCTCGCCGACGGTGAGATCGAGCCCACCGACAGCTAGATCGGCGTGGTTAGCCTATCTTGTAGAAGCCCGCCGACGGAGAGATCAAGCCGCCGACGGCCAGACAATTGAAAAGAGCCAAAATACAATGAACCTAGACGCTTTTTGAAGAGCTGCTTAAGTACCTTTTGGAGATTTGACCCATTATATAAATAGAGACGAAATTGTGTCATTGGTGTGTCAATTAGATTGTCAGTTGTAGTCATTTGTGTGAAAGTTAAAAGTATTTGAGTGAGTGTTTAGTGTTTTGGTGTGCTATATCTTGGAAGGAAGAGTCGAAAGGAACTTCAAGAATGCGTCAGGGAGAAGAATTGAGATAAGTACTTTTGTTATTTGTTTGTTAACTTTAATGAATCCATGCTTTGTGTTATTTTTCCTATGCATTCTGAGTAGTTTCCTTAGTCTTTCTCCTTATTATTGAGATTACGTAAAATGATGAATTAAAGTAATTATGCATAAAATATAAAAATAGAAATTGTGCTAATCTTTAACTTAAATCTTAATTTACTTTCAATCTGGCCAATTGATTTGTTAACATTTGTTGAATTATCGACTATAGTAAAGATTACATCCAAGATTCAGGGAAGTCAAAAGCCTTGGAAGGAGGGTGCAAATAAATAAGGAAATATTAACTATCGGGCGTAGAATTGGACATTTTTAGTGTGACAGACTAAAATATTCAATTCGGTCTTATTGTTTGAGAGCTGAAGTGTAGATGTTAGCCCTCAGGCGAGGGGAACGTGGGAGCTCTGAAGTGGCAGTCGGTATCCTCCCAGCCTAGCCACAGATTCAGTAATCAAACATAAGATTAGTCAATATTCTTTGCACCTGCACCAAAGGGTAAAGAATAGGAATGCTCCTATTTGGCACAATACAATTATAAACTAATTTAATTCTTCATTAACTTAATACTCTATAACAAGGAGAAAGATACTTTTCTGAAATCTTATATTCAACCTTTAAGCATTAGTTTATTTTAATCTAAGTGTTCCTAATTTCCGTATACTAGATTAGTAAGTAAGTTTACTTTAATTTTTCTTTAACATTTTCTAACTTCTTTGTGGGATCGATATCTAGGACTCCATTAGAGCCCTATATTACTTGATAACGATACGTATACTTATGTAGTATCCACAATATAAATCATAAAATCTATATCATCAATATATATTTAGTGCGGGATCAAGTTTTTGGTGCCGTTGCTAATTTTAATATATTAGTTGTAAGTTTAAATATCGAAAAGTGGATCAGAGACGACCAAAGCTACCATTGTACATCTAGAAGTGTGAGCCTAGATTAACCCATTCTACTAATAAAACATCCTGAACCGATCTATAGATTAGCCAATGTTCTTTATACTATCAAGCAAAGGTAAAGAATAAGAATGCATCTATTTGGCACAATATCATAATCTAAGTTCTCAACAAATAATTATTTAAAAAAAATCTCAGATTAGTTGAAAATGAGAAAGTTGTTTTATACTTGCATTAATCGTTACTTTATTACTGCTTACTTACATTTAGTAGAAATTTTATTTAAAATCTAAATTTTGAAAAGAAATAATTACTCTTTTCTTTTTCCTTAAAAGATAAAGCAAAGATGTGGCTTAACTCATTAGCAACTTGTTCTATTAAAACTTGGGCAGATATGGCACAAAAATTCCTTGCTAAATATTTTCCTCCTTCCAAAACTGCTAAATTAAGAAATTATATTACTTCATTTATGCAATTTGATGGAGAAACAATTTATGAAGCAAGGGAAAGATTCAAAGAACTATTAAGAAAATGTACTCATCATGCTTTACCAGATTGGTTAATTATTCAAACATTTTATAATGGACTTATTGGATCACTTAGATCTATTATAGATGCTGTTGTTGGTGGTTCTTTAATGGCTAAGACATTTGAAGAAGTTTATACTTTAATTGAAGAAATGGCTAACAATAATTTTCAATGGCCTTTTGAAAGGGTTAATCCTAAAAGAATGGCAAGTATTCAAGATAATGAAGCCTTTCTATTTTAGCTTCACAAGTGGCTGTGATATCTAAGAAATTGGATAATTTTACTATTAATATGTCGCATGTAAGTAATGATAATTCTACAAATACTGATGATTCTCAAACAATGGAAACTTTACAAGTAATAACCCTTATTCTAATTATTATAATCCAGGTTGGAAAAATCAGTCTAATTTTAAATGGAATAATGGACATCAACAATGGAGTAATAATCAAGTTAATCCAACTAAAAATTGGAACAATCAAGGAAATTCAAACTTTTGACCAACTTCTCCTCCTAGTTTTAACAATCAGCAGAAAAAGTTATCTGTAGAAGACTTGCTCTTGCAACTAGGTAATCAGCTACAAAGTCAAAACACTACAATTCATAATATTGAGAATCAAATGGGTCAAATTGCTAATTTTATTAATTACAGACCTCAAGGAACACTGCCTAGCAACGTCGAAATTAATCCAAAAGAAACTGGAAAAAACTATGAATAAGCAAAAGCTGTACAACTTGGAAGTGGAAAGGAATTAAAAGAGAAAATTCAGAATGAAATTGAAAAAGAGAGAGAGGTTGAAGAGATTGAAAAACCTAAAAAAACTCTTTCTCCAAGTAAAGATCAGACTGTAATTCCTATTAAAGTGGAAGTTGAAAGACCACCACCACCTTTTCCTCAAAGACTAAAACAGCAGAAGCTTGACCATCAATTTTCTAAGTTCTTTGAGATTTTTAAGAAACTTACCATTAACATTCCTTTCACTCAAGCTTTGGAAAAAATGCCAAGCTATGTAAAATTTTTGGAGGATATTTTAAGTAAGAAAAGGAAATTAGAAGCTTATGAAACAGTTGCATTAAGTGAAGAATGTAGTGCAATAATTCAAAAGAAACTACCTCAGAAACTTAAAGATCCTGGAAGTTTCACTATACCATGTGCTATTGGAGAAAAATTTTGTGGAAAAGCCTTATGTGATTTAGGGGCAAGTATTAATCTCATGCCATTTTCTATCTTTCGAAGGTTAGATTTAGGAGAGATTTCTCCCACCACTGTAACCCTTCAATTAGCTGATCGATCTATCCCTTATCCTAAAAGAGTTATAGAGGATGTTCTTGTTAAGGTGGATAAATTTATCTTTCATGTGGATTTCATTGTACTGGATATGGAAGAAGATAAAGAAGTACCTATTATTTTAGGGAGACCTTTTCTAGCTACCAGACGTGCTATGATTGATGTGTAAATAGGAGAATTAACGATGAGAGTTAATGATCAAGAGATAACATTTAATGTTCTAAAATCAATGAGGTATCCTGACAAAGAAAAATGCTATCGGATGGATATTTTCGATTTTATAATTGAAAAGCATTATTAAGAAAAATGTAAGGTCATTTCTGAAGAAAAAAATGATGAATATGTGTTATATAATGAGTCATTAACTAAAGAAATTGAAGAAGTAAATGAAGAAAATTTATTTGAAGAAACTCATTATATTCATGATAATTGGGAAATTTTAGACACAACTAAAAATGATATAATTTTACGTTCAGTTGAAAATCCCCTAAACTGGAATTAAAAATGTTACCTGCACATTTAAAGTATGTATTTCTTGGAAATTTATTAACCTTACCTGTGATTATATCTTCAGAACTAAGCAAAGATCAAGAAGAAAAATTAATAGGAGTTTTGAAGAACAATAAGAAAGCTTTTGGTTGGACTATTGTAGATATAAAAGGAATAAGCCCTTCAATCTGTATGCTTAGGATTTTAATGGAAGAAAATTGTAAACCCACTATTGAACCTCAAAGAAGATTGAACCCAATTATGAAAGTGTCGGCATATTTTTAGGTTATGTGTTTTGAAAAGGGGTCGCCTACAGAAGTTGTCGGCAAATTTTTTAGATTTTAAATTTAATTTAAATATATATATAATTTAGAAAGTAGTATTTGATTTTGAAAATTATTTTAAATTTGAAAATTTAGAGATATGAAATCAAACCGATCTCACATCCCAAATAGTTTATATAAACGAGCACCACACCACAAACCGTGTATCTATCACAAAGAATAGACACACTGCTTGATGATGAGGCTCGATTAAATAAACTAGAAGATTTGTGACATCCGTTTGGTCTGCGAACCAATTTTATAAGCCGACGAGTTCCCCTGCTTAATATAAATGAATTAAGCAGGGTTTATATTACTTGGGTTCTTAAAGTTCCCTATAAGGGCAAGCCCCTATAGTTAATTACATCTTAAATGACGGGAATCATTTAAGAAAACTTTCGATAATGATCAGTGGTTTTGCTCTCAAGAATTTCAAAGTTTAAGGTTTTCAAACAATTGGATTTTGGAAATTTCAATTGGGAATGGATCAAATTTGGAACAGTTGTTCTAGGAATCTAATGGAAGAAGAGTAGGAGAAGCTGAGGATCCAAGAAGAATCTTGGAACTTCCCAAACTATCCTATTGTTTGGCTTTAATTTAAGAGTTTATTTAATGTTGTAATTCTGCCAATTTTAGTTAATTAGGACTTATATTCGTATGACACAATCATACAAATAGCCTTAAAGATGTGAGGGTTTGTGTCGTATCGAACGACTACCTCGGAATCCTAAAACTGGTTAGGGCTTAATTTACATAACATGATTATGCAAAAGCCTAACAAAGAGTTGAGGATTTATGTTGCACTAGGAAAACTACCTCGAAATCCTATGGTTTAGTTGTTTAATTCTAAGAAAGGTTTAGCTAGTGTAGATCCGAGTTTTACTGAAGTAGATGGTCGTGCTGCCCACCATGCTCCAAGCTCCTTGTTGTTGCAGAGGTTTAGTTTTAGAAGGTGAAAATCAGGAGATGAGAGAAGTGTTTTGGTTTAGAGATCTTAAAATCCAAATGTCTTTGGTGTTTTATTAGGGGAATATTAAAGTTTATTATAACAACACCGGTTAAGATCCCATAGTTCCATCATTCCGGCACCGTTATTTTTATCGGATTCACTTAGTCCAGATGAATTTGCTAAACTCAACTGAATGAGTTCCACACTTTCATTTAGACCGTGGAAAATCCCGTTAGCAACATGTAGGTTACATCATCCGAGGTATTCCCGATAATCCAATGAGTCATTTTAATTTAATTGTAATTGTAGTTTTGTGTTCTATTTGTGATTAAATTTTGAGTTGTTTTATATTTTGAATGTTGTGGCGGTGAATTTTATCTTGTTGTGACTTTTAATTTAGTTTTAGGTTTCATTTTTGTGGCTATCCTAAAGGTTTTAGTTTTCATGCAACAATCTTGTTTATCATGCAAGAAGAGTAAAGTACAGCTTATATAAATAAATGGCAATAAAGTAAATTACAATAAAATAAAAGCGTACCTGGAGAGTCTTCTCGTCATTCCAAGCTGCACTTAAAACACATGTTAAGGCATTTAAATATTTATAACAAGTACCTAGGTAAAGCTAAGGGAAAGGTTTTGGTTGTCTACCAAAGTCCTAATCCTATTGCTAGTCATCTCCTATGACATCTAGGTTCTTGTATTTTATTTATGGATGATTTTCTTCACCAAAGAACAATTAAGTTCAATTGTTCTTCTAAAACATCTCATCATATTGAGAAAGTGCTTAGGACGAGTCCTAAACATCTTTTCAATACTTCCGAGATTATTTTGAGTCCAAGTAAATTTAGTTGCACAGGTGAATTAATCATTCAGAAGTTTAGTTAAGCTTTGTCTCTTGCTCAGTGAACTTGGGCATTTGATTACCTGATGAATGAAGTGACATCTCACTTAATACTCCATTTAAGATTTATAATAATTAAAGCCTTTAGGGGCAAGTTGGTTCATTAAAGATTTTAACCATTCTTAATTGAAGTTTGAGTTAATGGTTTAAAGTGATTTAGTTTAATTATGAGGTTTTAATTAATAATTTTAAGTTTAGAATAGTGTTCAAATTATTTTTGGTTTAAATCTTTATACTTTAAGTGATCTTAATATTTTAAATTAAGCTTTGGTGTTTCAAATTAACTTAGAATATTTATATATCTTAATGATTTGGTTTAGGTTAATTATGATATTTTAGGTTAATCTTGATTAGTTTGATTTTTTATATTCTTAATTATGAATTGTCTTAATATTTCAAATTTATTTTACTTTTATTATTGAGTGATGTTAATTTAATATAATTTAAATTTAATTTAATTGAATTTAACTTAATTTAATTTCAATATTTTAAATTTAATTTAATTTAATTGTTAAAATGTTAATTTAATTTAATTTTAATTTTAATTTAATTTTTACTTAATTTAATTTAATTTAAATTTAATTTAATTTAATTTAATTGTTAAACCACTTAATATTTTGAGCTTTCCTTTAATTTAAGGGTTATTTTTAATTTTTAATTTACTTAGTTTGGATTATCATTTTAATCTTAATTAAGAGTTAAATATTATTGAAGTGATTTATTTAGGAATTTTTTATTAAAGAATTAATATCCTCTCAAGTTATATCCCTATTTTTAATAATTCAAATCTTCATTAATCTTCCAAATTTTAAATTGTTTAAATAATTAAAGTTTCATTTTTGGTTTATTAAAAGTGATTAATGGGTTCCTACCCTTTTAATTTCCCAAAGTTTCAATCATCCAAGAAAGATAGAATCAAATATTTTACCCTCCATTTTAATTAAACCTAAAATTTTAATAAAGGGGTTTAAATTCTTTAATTACCTTTATGCCCTTTTAGGCTTATTTATTTCATAACTCGCTAAATTGAGTTCAAATGAACTTTAAATTTTTATGTCACCTCATTCACATGTCAATTAAGACATTAGAGGAGAAAATGTGATTTTTCTGAATTTAATTTATTTATAAAATTATTTTTATTGAAAAATAAGGGATTTCAAGGAAAATTCAACAACATGACCAATGTATGGTTTCTGTCCTTAAGAAAATTATGGGATGTTCCTAATGACCAGAGAACCACTTGGAACAATTTTGGTGATTTTTTAAATTATATTTTATTTATTATAATTATTTTGAGTTTTGAAGTTTTAATTAATTATAAAATAAAATTAAAGTTGAAAAATGGATTTTATATTTTTTCTTAAATCTCTGACCTCAAGGAGTTTATAGAAACAAATTTTATAATTTTTTTAATTTTCTTTGATTTATTGGAATTAATTTAGTGAAAAGGTTGGAAAAAATATTTTTTAATATTAAAAATTGTTTTGAGCCTTTAAAATTCAATATCTTAACTTAGAGACTTAGGAAAAATATTTTGTTGGTTTCTAAGTGATTAAGAGTCAAAACGTGACATTTTTATGATTTTTATTATTTTTGTGATTTTTATTATTTTTTAATTATTTAAATATCAAAAATATCATTAAAAATGAAATATTTTAGAAAATTTCAATTTTAATTTTTCTAGACTCCTCTGATATGAGAGAGCCCACAAAACCAATTTGGTAAATTTTTTAAATGTATTTTTGGAGTTATGAATTTTTAAAGTTTAATTTTGATCATGTGGCTTAATTAATTCATTTAGTGGGGCTAATCATTTCCAATTGACTTCAAATTTTTATGTAAGGTTCTCTGTATCCTAAACATCAATGGAGAATTGCTTTCAAGTTATTTTGATGTGTGGTTAACCCTAATTAATTAAAATTCAATTTTGAGTATTTATGCTAATTAGGGTTATTCTTAATGAATTAAGCCTAACCATAATTATCCTAGGGTCCTCTAGTCCTAAGAAACTTCTCTAAATTTTTCTAGAATTTATTGAGCAATATGCTAATTATTGTAATTAAAATACCAAAACAGTGACATAAACTTGAAAAATACATAACTTGCCATAGAGATAGCCTCTGACCTTAAAAAATTCAGAGAATGTTCCCAAGATCAGATACTTCAAAAGTCCTATGGTCTCAAGCCATGGTGAATTGTGTATGCAAATGGAGAATCAAAATACTCAAAATAGTAAATAATTAATTAAAAATAAAATACTCATCAAATTAACCCAATTCTTTTTCCACATTGTTCTCCTCTATTCACTAAGCAAGGGGATATTTTTATTTTATTTTTGTGATTTTTCTATGAAAAGTTATGATTTTTTGAAGTTTATGTTCAAAAATAAATCAAAAATTCAATTTCCCTCTCAAACTATCGCTATCAAGGGGGCCATGTGTCGCTCCGTGATTGGTTGGCGTGTTTCTGCTTATGGATGAAGCTCCAGTCTGACTACATCTCGGCCATCCGTGTGATACACATGTGATCGGACTACTACTGCTCCTCTCTCCTAGTTCTATTCACCAAAAACCGTCTACCTTCAAACCTTGATATCTCACTCGTTTCTCAATGAAATTGAGTGAATTTTTTTTAAATGATCATCTAATCAAGTAGCGCACATCTATATGGTGATGATATACTTAAAGCATGTGAATATTTATAGAAATTTAAAATAAGCTCGGTTGGAGGAGAAAAAATTTGATACCTTTGTCCAAGAGGTGAGGCCTCAATTGGAAATGGTTGGATTGAGCTTAGGAGTGCTTGGAGAAGCTTTGGGAACAATTTGGCAGAGTTTCCCCAAGGTAATCTTTTGCATCTCTTCTCTTTGGCCATGAATGAAGCTTAAATAGAGGAGTTTAAGTTCAAATTGGTCAAAGCATGAGGTTGGGCTTGGTTCACCTTTCTATGGTACTGATTTGGGCTGAGAAAATCTCCCTTGATTCAGCTTGATTAGTGGGGAGAAGTCACAATCCAAGTAAAATTAGGCTTAAGCATGGGTTAGGCAGACATGGGAGTGCTTAATTACTTTAAGGGAATCAAGAAAGAGGCTCCTCCTCTTGCCCAATATGGTATGGTTACATGAACACCACTCACATGGCTTGCATGGGGCTTAAGGATGGCTTCATGGCTAGCCTATGGCTTGTCCATGGCTTGGTCAATTTTCATGAAAAAATGTTATTTGGAATTTTTTGAAAACTTTGGATTTTTTGATTGGTTTTGTCATGATGCTATTTTGGTTTAATCAAAATGATGGGTTTTGGACTTAAGGGTGATTTAAATCATAGGGAATGATGAGGGAAAATTTCATATGGGCTTTGGAATGAAATTTGGGCTTTTGAATTTGTTGGAAGTGGGCTTTTAAAAAGGTTTAAGGAGGTGGGCTTTTAGGTTTGAAAACAAATTGGTAGATGGAAATTTTGTAAAAGATTTGGTCAAAAAAATGTTGGGCTTAGTTTATGGATGTGTCATGAACATTTTAGAAAAGATTTGGCGTCATTTGGAGTGGAATTGTATTTAATTTGGGCTTTTTTAGTAAAGGGGCCAAAGTGGGTCAAATTTGGCTAACTTAGGCTAAGGTTGGGCTAATGTTGGATTTGATGTAAAATTAATGTTGAGAAATGTTTATGGGGTGTAACAAAGAGTTTTCAATTTTGGTTGGGCTTTAATTTTGGGATTTGGGCCTATTTGGGTTAGGTTTAGGTTTAGGCCAATTTAGGGGATTTTGGTTTTGGGTTAGATTTGGGTGGAGTTTAGGTTCAAATTTGGGGCAAATCTAGTTAGTTTTTTTTTTTTGGGATATTAGGAAGGTTTAGGAAAAGATTTGGGGCTAATTGGAGTTAAATTGGGTTGGTTTGGGCTAAGTTTATGTCATGGGCCAAAATTGGGCTTTAAGCTTCAAATTGGAATTGGATCCAAATGTTAATCAAATTGGACTTGGATTTGGTCTAAATTGATATTGAGGATATTTAATTGAAGTTTTGAATTAGATTGGATCAACATTGAGGTTAATTGGGTTGATTTGGTTTGACATTGGGCTTACTTTGGTTAAAAATGGGCCAAATTGGGGATTTTGGTAAAAGTGGGCTAAATTGACAAAATTAGCTTATGGTGTAATTGAAAAAAAATGAAATTGGGAATATTTGGGATTTTCTGGAATTTTGTGGGAATTTTGGAATTTTTGGATTTTTTGGTTAAGAAGGGCATTTTGGGTATTTGGAGGGTATTGGGGGGTATTTTTTGAAATTTTGGTATATTTGGCTAAGGATGATCAATTTGAATGGTGGGAAATGTTTAGGATTGGTTTTGAGGAATTTTGGATAATTTAGGCAATTTTGCAAATTTTGGGTAATTTCAAGGGCATTTTGTAGGTTTGGTGGGTGTAGGGCCCCGGAGGTCAAAAATTGAAATTTTGAAAAAATGAAGATTGATTAAGTTTGAGGAGAATGGAATCACTTTGGTTGATCCATGAAGCCATATCAAGCCCATAAGAGCCATGAGAGGACTCATTTGAGGCATTCACTATGTTGTTCCTAACCCTCTTAGCCAAGGGCTTAGGGGTTAAGGTCCATCCATATGAATTACCTACATGAGTCATGAAGTCAAGCTAGGTATGAATGGTTTTAGGATTTGGAATGTGTGTGAAAGTGTAATGTGTGCAGGTCAAGCCTCACCAGACCAGGCCACCCAGGGTATTCCTAAGGCCAAAAGAGTCCTATAGGGAACTCATCTTTTTAACCTCCACATTTGATCTTAACCCTCCAAGTGACTTAGGAGTTTCCAATCAAACTTATGGGGTTTGCAAAGAGTTAAGAGGTGTTTAAATTTCTAAGTGATGGGTTCCATTTCTAGTCCTCTAAGATAGTCAAAGGGAAAGCCTAAGGCTAGATCCTAAGTGCTAAAGGGAGAGAAGAGAAAAGACCTCATCAAAAATGAGGTCAACAGAAAGAGGTTGTTAAAAAAGATATTTTGAAATGGTTAGATGCTGGAATTATTTATGCTATTTCGAATAGTCAATGGGTAAGTCTTATTCATTGTGTTCCGAAGAAATGAGGAGTAACTGTCATTGTCAAAGATAAAAATGAATTAATTCCTACAAGACAAGTTACTGGTTGGCGAATTTGCATTGATTATCAATAATTAAATAACGCCACTAGAAAGAATCATTTTCTTTTACTTTTCTTGGATCAAATGCTGGATAAATTAACTGGACACTCATATTCCTCTTTTCTGGATGGATATTTTGGTTATCATCAATTACTCGTTACTCCTGAGGACCAAGAGAAAGCAACATTTACAAGTCCTTATGGAACATTTGGCTTTAGAATAATGTCTTTCGGTTTATGTAATGCACCTGCAACTTTTTAAAGATGTATGATGTCAATATTCTGTGGTTTAATTGATAAAGGAATTGAAGTATTTATCGAAGACTTTTTAGTTGTTGGAACTTCTTTTGAATCTTGCTTGGAAAATATAACGAAAGTTCTGAAAAGATGTGAAGAAACAAATTTGGTTCTAAACTAGGAAAATGTCAATTTATGGTCACAGAAGGAATTGTACTTGGACATGAAATTTCACAAATAGGTATGGAAGATGATCAAACAAAAATGAAAATTATTGCTGAACTTCAACCACCTACTACCGTTACTGATGTGAGAAGTTTTTTGGGTCATGCTGGATTTTATAGGAGATATATAAAGGATTTTTCTAAAATTGCTAAACCTCTTTGTCATTTATTAGAAAAGGAAGCTAAATTCAAATTTAATGAAGATTGTCTGAATGCGTTCAACATTCTAAAAAAAAATTAATCACTGCGCCTGTTATTGTTGCACCTAATTGGAATAAACCTTTTGAATTAATGTGTGATGCAAGTGATTATGCAATTGGAGTTGTATTGGGACAAAAATATGAGGAAATTTTTAAAGTTATATATTACGCTAGCAAACTCTTAATGAAACCCAAAGAAATTACACTACTACTGAGAAAGAGCTTTTAGCAATAGTATATGTCCTTGATAAATTTAAACCATATCTTCTTGGAACGAAATGTATCGTGCCTACTGATCATTCTGCTATTAAGTATTTAATGCCTAAAAAGGATGCTAAACCTAGATTAATCAGATGGGTTTTACTTTTACAAGAATTTGATTTTCAAATAGTGGACAGAAAAGGAGCTGACAACCAAATTGCTGATCATTTATCAAGAATTAAAAATAATAGTGAGAAGATTTATGAAGAAAATATAAATGATAAATTTTCTGATGAACAGTTATATGTTATTCAAGGATTATAAATGCCTTGGTATGCAGATATAATTAACTATTTTGGTTAGCAATATTTTACCTTATGGATTGAATAGCAAATATATTAAGAAATTTAATAATGATTCTAAATCATATATTTGGGAAGATCCTCATTTATTTAAAATAGGAAGAGATTCTGTGATTCGAAGATGTGTATCTTATGAAGAAACTTTTGCAATTATTCAAAAATGTCATGATTCTGAATTTGGAGGACACTTTGGAGTGGATAAAACTGCGTTTAAAATTTTAAATTCTAGATTTTATTACTTACATTATTCAAAGATGTTGGACATTATGTGAAAACTTGTGATCGATGTCAAAGAATGAGGAATATATCCAGAAAAGATGAAATGCCTCTAAACTATGTATCAGAAATTGAAATTTTCGATGTATGGGGTTTAGACTTTCTGGGACCTTTTGTACCATCATCTGGAAATATTTATACTTTATTAGCAGTTGATTATGTTTCAAAGTGGATTGAAGCTGTAGCTCTACCTAACTATAATTCGAAAAGTGTTTCAAAATTTTTAAAGAAGATTATTTTCAGAAGATTTGGAATGCTAAGGGTTATTATCACAAATGAGGGAAGTCATTTCAGAAATATAAGAATTTAATCATTACTGGAAAAATTCAGAATTAAACATAGAATTGCAACTGCTTATCACCCACAAACAAGTGGAATGGCTGAACTATCAAACAGAGAAATTAAAAGAATATTAGAAAAGATTGTTAATCCTAAAAGAACTGACTGGGTTGATAGACTTGATTCTGCATTATGGGCTTATAGAACAGCTTATAAGACACCTATCAGAATGTCACCTTATCGGTTAATTTATGGTAAACATTATCACTTACCTGTTAAACTGGAACATAAAGCTTACTAGGCGATAAAGGTGTTCAATTACAATTTGAATGCTGTAGGAGAGAAATGATTATTACAACTGAATGAAATGGAAGAGATAAGAAATGAGTCCTATGAAAATGCAAAGATCTATAAGGAAAGAATGAAGAAATTGCATGACAAAAAGATTTCAAGGATAATATTTGAGCCTGGACAAGAAGTATTATTATTTAATGCTCGTTTAAAACTTTTTCCTGGAAAATTAAGATCTAAATGGATGGGACCATTTATTATTGAAAAAGTATACCCTTATGGAGTTGTGGATATTAAAGATCCCAAAACTGGAAAATATTTAAATTTAATGGATTAAGACTGAAGCCTTATATGGGAGAAATGAAACTAAATTACAAAGAGGCTTACGAACTGAGTCTACCCGATTAATTCAACTGATTAGGTCGGGCTGACGACGTTAAACCAAGCGCTTTGTGGGAGGCAACCCATTTATTATCATTGTGATTTTTTGTGATTTGAATTTATCTTAATCATTGTTTGTGTATTGATCACACCCTTTTAATAGACCTATTTTTAAGACTGAAACTTTGTGTTGACCTCATTTTTGATGAGGTCTTCTCTTCCCTCTTTAGTGTTTAGGATCTAGCCTTAGGCTTTTCCTTTGACTATCTTAGAGGACCAGAATTGGGACCCATCCTTTAGAAATTTAAACCACTTCTTGTCTCCCTGCAAACCCCACAAGCTTGATTGTAAACCCCTAATCACCTAGAGGGTTGAGATCAAATGTGGAGGTTTAAAGGATGAGTTCCCTATAGGACTCTTTGGCCTTAGGACTACCCTGGGTGGCCTGGTCTGGTGAGGATTGACTTACACACTCACTACACACACTCACTACACTCACACGCTACACTCTCACACACAATCCAAATCCTAAAACCACACCTATACCCAACTTGACTCCCTGACTCATGTAGGTAATTCATATGGATGGACCTTAACCCCTAAGCCCCTAGCTAAGAGGGTTAGGAACAACATAGTGAATGCCTCCAATGAGTCCTCTCATGGCTCATATGGGCTTAATATGGCTTCATGTCTCAACTAAAGTGATTCCATTTCACTCACATTTGATCAATCTTCATTCTTCCAAAATTTCAATTTTTGACCCCGGGGACCCTACACCCATCAAACCTACCAAAAGCCCTTGAAATTGCCCAAATATTCCAAAATCTCCAAATCACCCAAAATTCCTCAAAACCAATCCCAAACATTTCCACATCACTCAAATTGATCATCCATAGCCAAATATACCAAAATTTCCAAAAATACACTCCAAATACACTAAAAATACACTTTTGGCCAAACTTTTATAAATTCCAAAAATTCCCAGAAAATTCCAGAAAATCCCAAATATTCTCAATTTCATTTTGTTCAACTACACCATGGGCCAATTTTGCCAATTTACCCCACTTTTACTAAAACCCCCAATTTGACCCATTTGTAACCTAAAGTGAACCCAATGTCAAACCAAATCAACCCAATTGACCCCAATTTTGGTCCAATACAATTCTAAACTTCAATTAATATCCCTAATGTTAATCTAGACCAAATCCAAGCCCAATTTGATTGACATTTGAATCCAATTTCACTTTTGACCTTAAAGCCCAATTTGGACCCATGGCCCAAACTTAGCCCAAACTAACCCAATTTAACTTCAATTGACCCCAAACCTTTTCTAAACTTTCCCTAACATCCCCAAAAACAAAACAGTAACATGATTTGCCCAAAATTTGAACCTAAACTCCACCCAAATCCAACCCAAAGCCAAAATTCCCACTTTTGACCTAAACCCAAACCTAACCTAAATGGGTCCAAATCCCAAAATTAAAGCCCAACCAAAGTTGGAAACTCTTTGTAGTACCCCCATAAACATTTCCCAACATTAATTTTACATCAATTTCAACCCTAGCCCAACATTGGCCCAAATTAGCCCAATTTGACCTATATTGGCCCCTTTACCAAAGAAGCCCAAATCCAACCCAATTCAAACCCAAACCACCTCAAATTTATTTCAAATTACTCATGACACATCTTTAAACCAAACCCAACAATTATTTGACCCAACCTTTTACAAAATTCCCATCCATAAATTTATTTTAAAACCTAAGGCCCACTTCCTTAGGCCTACCTAAAAAGCCCACTCCAAAATGATTCCAAAAGCCCAAACTTCATGCTAAAGCCCATATGACAAATTCTTCTCATCATACCTTTAATTGAAATCATCCCTAAGTTCTAATTAAGCCATCAAATTTTTCTAAATTAAGCCATATGCCAAATCCTATCAAATCACCCCTAAATTACCAAAATTCCTAAAATCCTCTTTCATGAAAGTTGACTTAGCTTCTTCCAAGCCAAAGGTGAGCCATGAAGCCATGCATGAGCCACATGGGAGCCATGAGGGCTTTGGGCACCTCACCATACCCAAGATAGGAAAGGAGGGAGGCTCTTTCCATGATTCCTAAAAGTCATTAGCCTTAATCATGTCTCCCTTAAACCCAAATCTAATTTAAATATTCTTAGAAAGGGACCTCGCCACCTTTGACCTGCTAACCTAACTCATTCCCTCAGCCTAAAACCAAGTCATGGGAAGGTGAACCCAACCCAAATACATGAGTTGACCGAATTGAGCCAAAATTAGCCATGCCCCCATTCCATTTTGATCCAACCACTTTACACTTGGCAACTACCAATTGAATACATAAAACCCCAGCCCTGACTCACCTGAACCTGAGGGTGACCCATGCACTGCTCGCTAGCCGCCCGGATCGCCGGAAAACACCACACCCGAGAGCACCATGTGAGCCTAACATTGAAATTCTCACTGTCGAGTCGCCCCATGCCCAATGGCCACCATGGTTGTTCTTCTCTTCCCCTGAGCAGCTGATCCAAGCCTTCAAACCCCCCTGGGAGGCCCTCCAGCCTCTCCTATTTAAACCCCACCTCTCTCGGCCATGAATAAGGCTGAACAAAAAACCTTGAGGAAACTCTGCCAAAATCACTCCAGACTCTCCCCCACACCTAGAGCATTTGATCCCCACTGAAATCCCCCTGCCATTTCCTCTCTGTGAGCTCAATTTCAGAGTTAAAATCCAAGCCTAAAACCAGGACACTTCACCACGGTGAGTCAATCCCCAAATTGATTGGCTCTACACCTTCACCGGACCAAGAGAAGGAGTTCACCAGTGGAAGCCCCCTCTCCAGACCACCCAGCTGTTCCAGACTCTAAAGGTTGTGATCGGGCTTGGTCGAAATCATACCTAGACAATTCACTAGGCCAAGGGACTTCATCTGGAGCTTGCTTGGACCCAATCGAACGTGACACAACTCTCAGATCGAAGCTACACTTCTCTGAGCAAAGGTATGAGCTCTCTCTTCTTCCCGAGCTTCTGAACATTCTCCATTTCAAATGCCTTAATTTCAATGCATGATCACTGTATAGATGTATTCGTCTCTTCAAGACGAATCCATAGAGCACAAGAACACAAAAATCCGTTGAGAATCGAGTGAGATCTTAGGATTTTAGTGTGGACGGCTCTCGGGTGAGGTCGATCGGGGACGATGAACGGATGTCGTCCATTCGCGCGTGTATTGGATGGATGGCCAAGATCGCGCTGGACGGAGCAACGGGACATGAACCGCGGGCCCCTAGAGCGCTGAGTCGGATGGCGGCACTGAATCAGAGCGCGCCGCGTGGCCTTTCGGAGCTGCCGAGGATGGCGTGGCGCCGCGTGGATAAGTAGGAAATTAGGGATTTTTCTTATTTATTAAATACCCAGAACTTCAAAAATCCATAACTTTGTGTAGAAAAATCCTAAAAATAAAATAAAAATACCCTCTTGCTCAGTGAACAGAGGAGAATAATGTGGAAAAGAAATCAATTAATTTCATCAAGTATTTTATTTTTAATGATTTATTTACTCTCTACATTGTTTTAATTCTCCATTTGTATAGGTAATTCACCATAGCATGAGACTATAGGGCTTTTGAAGCCTCTGAACTTGGGAACATTCCCTGAATTTTTCAAGGTCAGAGGCCATCCCTATGAGAAGTTATTGATTTTCCAAGTTCATGTTACTGTTTTGAGTATTTTAATTCTAATAATTAGCATGTTGAGAAATAAATTCTAGGAAAATTTGGTGATGTTTCTTATGACCAGAGGACCTTAGGAAAAATAAGTTTTGAGTTAATTCACTTGGAACAACCCTAATTGGCCTAAACACCCAAAATTGAACCTTAATTAATTAGGGTTAATTATACATCAAATTGACTTGAAAACAATTCTCCACTATCCTCTAGAGATAGAAGAACCTCACATAAAAATTTGAAAACATTTGGACTTGATTTGACCCACCAATTGGGTTGATTAAGCTCCATATGTGAAATCACACTTTAAAAATTCATAGCTCACAAAATACTCTTCAAAAATTCACAAAAATGGTTTTGGAGTCTCTCTGATATCAAGGGAATTTAAAAAAATTAAAATCAATATTTTTTGAAAAAGTTGATTTTTATCAATATTTTAATATTTTTAATAATTAAAAAATTAAAAAAAATCACAAAAATATTAAAAATCATCAAAATGTCACATTTTGAATTCTAATCACTTAGGAACAAACCCTACATTTTTCCTAAGTCTCTGGAATAAGGTATTAAATTTTAAAGAGCTAAAATGAATTTTTGAATTAAAAAAAATGATTTTCTTAACATTCCCACTAAAATAATTCTAATAAATCAAAGAAAAATCAGAAAAATCTAAAATTTGGTTCTCTGGTTTCCTTGGGGTCGGAGAGATTTTTGAAAAATATAAAATCCATTTTTCAACTTTTATTTTATTTTTAAATTAATTAATACTCCAAAAATAAAAATAATTCTAATAAATAAACTATAATTCAAAAAATCACCAAAATTGGTCCAAATGGTCCTCTGGTCATTAGGAACATACCATAATTTTCTTAAGGACAAAAACATTGCCTTAGTTATGTTATTGAATTTTCCTTGAAAATCCCTATTTTTCACTAAAAATAATTATATAAATAAATTAAATACAGAAAAATCACATTTTCTCCTCTAATGTCTTAATTGACATGTAAGTGAGGTCACATAAAAATTTCAAAATCATTTGAACTCAATTTAGTGAGTTATGGAATTATTAAGCTTGAAGGGCAAAAAAAAATGGTAATTAAAATTTTAACCCTTAATTAAAATTTTAGGCTTAATAAAAATGGGTGGATAAAATATTTGATCTTAAGTTAATTTTGGATGATTGAAACATAGGTAGAAACCTACCAAACATCTTAAGAATAATTAAAGTAAACTTTAATTAAGTAATCAATTAAATTTGGAAGATTAATGGAAAATTGGAATTATTAAAATAGGGATATTATTAAGAAGATATTTGTTCTATAATATAAAAATCCCTAAATTGATTACTTCAATAACATTTAATTCCTAATTAAGATAATAATCCAAATCTAAAGTTAAAAAAATAATAATATACTAAAAGACTTAACAATTAAATTGAATTAAACTTAAGTCATTGAAATTCAAATTAAATGAAAATTTAAATTAAATTAATACTTTAACATTAAAAATAAAAATTAAATCAAATTATGATAAGTCAAATTAAATCCAATTAAAATAAAAATTAAATTAAATTAAATTAAATTAAAATTAAATTAAATCAAATTAAATTAAATTAAATTAAATTAAAATCAAATCCAATTAAAATTGAAATTAAAATAAATAAAAATTAAATCAAATTAAAATTAAATTAAAATTAAATTAAAATTAAAGTTAAATTAAATTAAAATAAATTGAATTAAATTCAAATTAAATTAAGTCAAATTAAATTAAAACTAAATATAACATCACTCAAGACATAAAGAATCTAAAGTAAATCTAAAAATAACTTGAACACTATTCCAAACTTAAAATCATTAATTAACTTTTACAATTAAACCAAATTAAATTAAATCATCAATCATCAAAATACCTAAATAAACTAATTTGCCCTTAAAAGCTTTTACTATTATAACTCTTAAATGAAGTATCAAGTGAAGTGTTACTTCACTAATAGGATATTCAAATGTCCTAGTTCACTGAGCAAGAGAACAAAACTTAAACTCTTGGATGATTAATTCACTTGTATAATTAAATTCTCTTGGACTTAAAACAATCCTAGAAGTATTGAAAAGATGTTTAAGATTCGTCTTAAGCACTTCCTCAATATGATGGGATGTTTATAAGAACAATTGAACTTAATTGTTCTTTGGTGAAGAAAATCATCCTTAAACCAAAACACAAGAACCTAGCGTCATAGGAGATGACTAGTTATAGGATTAGGGATTTGGTAGAAAACCATGAACCTTTCCTTTAGCTTTACCTAGGTACTTGCAAACATTTAAATGCCTAAAGATGTGTTTTAAGTGCAGCATGGGATGACGGGAAGACCCTCCAGGTACGCTTTTACTTTATTGCAATTTACTTTATTGCAATTTACTTTACTTTTCTTGCATGATAAACAACTGTTGCATGAAAACCAAAACCTTTAGGATAGTCCCTGAACTGAAACCAAAACTAAATTAAAAGACACTACAAGATAAAATTCATCGCCACAACATTTCAAAATATAAAACAACTCAAAATTTAATCACAAACGAACAACAAAACTACAACTACAACTAAATTAAAACGTCTCGTTGAATGATCGGGAATACCTCGGATGATGTAACCCACGTGTTGCTAACGGGATTTCCCACAGTCTAAATGAAAGTGTGGAACTCATTTAGTTGAGTTTAGCAAATTCATCTGGACTAAGTGAATTCGACGAAAATAACGGTGATGGGATGACGGAACCGTGGGATCTTAATCGGTTCTGTTTAAATAACTTTAAGATTTGTTTTAATTAAAATATTAAAAACACTTGGATTTTAAGATTTTCTCTAAACCAAAACACTTCTCTCATCTCTTGATTTTCACTTTCTAAAACTAAACCTCTGAACAACAAGGAGCTTGGAGCATAGTGGGCAGCACGGCCATCGTCGTCAGCAAAACTCGGATCTACATCAACTAAACATTCCTAGAATTAAACAACCAAACCATAGGACTTCGAGGTAGTTTTCCTAGTGCAATATAAATCCTCAACTTCTTCGTTAGTCATTTGCATGATCATGTTATGTAAATTAAGCCCTAACCGGTCTTAGGATTCCGAGGCAGTCGTTTAATACGACATAAACCCTCACATCTTCTAAGTTGTTTGAATGATTATGACATACGAATATAAGTCTTAATTAACTAAAATTGGCAAGATTGAAATATCATATAATATTAGGACTTTCTTAAATTTGAGCCAAACAATAGGATAGTTTGAGAAGTTGCCAAGATTCCTCTTGATCCTCAGCTTCTCCTACTTCTCTTCCTTTGGATTCTTAAAATAAACTTTTCCTAATTTGAGCTAATCCCTATTGAAAATTCCAAAATCCAACCCTTTGAAACCTTAAACTTTGAAATTCTTGAGAGCAAAACCACTGATCATTATCGAGAGTTTTCTTAAGTGTCTTCAGACATTTATGATGTAATTAACTATAGGGGCTTGCCCTTATAAGGAACTTTAAGAACCCAGGTAATATAAACCCTGCTTAATTCATTTATATTAAGCAGGAGAACTTGTCGGCTTATAAAATTGGTTCGCGGACCAAACGGATGTCACAAATCTCCTAGTTTATTTAATCGAGCCCCATCATCAAGCGATGTGTCTATTCTTCGGGATAGATACACGGTTTGTGATGCGGTGCTCGTTTATATAAACTATTAGGGATGAGAGATCGGTTTGATTTCATATCTTAAAATCTTCAAATTTAAAAATCATTTTAAAAATCAAAAACTACTTTCTAAATCATATATATATAGTTAAATTTAAAATATGAAAATTCGCCGACAATTTCTGTAGGCGACCCCTTTTTTAAAATACAACACATAACCTAAAAATATGCCGACAACTTCTGGCGACTTCGCTGGGGACTAATTCCTCTCTCCATTTTAATTATATGGTTTTGCTTTCATAAATCGATAGTGGGTCCATATCCTTAGTGGACCAAAACTATCATACTCACGTTGACATACTACGTTCATTTCTATCTTGAACAGGTATAGTCAATTTCTCTCGGATTTAGGAGCCACTGTCTAGACACCCCTAAACAGAGAGGTTCCGAGATCCTTTTACCTCTTTTCTGAGGTGGGGTGGACCCCCAATAGGTGTTAGTTTAGGAGCGGTCCTTCGAGTCGGGAAGTCTTGCATAAGACTTTCTCTTCCTTCTCAATTCTAAATGGGGCCCTTTACCTTTTCTATAACTTTTTTCTTTTAATCGTTTTATTTCTAACAAACGAACTACCTAATAAACAACCTCTTTTATAAATCACAAATGCACTAACATAAAAGAAAATGTGTTCGGACTCTTTCTTTTTCGTCCTAAACTTTACGACGAAAGGAAGTATAATTCGGGACTGACATTCGGAATCTGCCCTACAGAAAATGGATGCCCCAAAGTTAATCTTCTCCTTCACCAATGGATCGGACTTCGCCGTTTACAAGGATGAGCCGCCCGACAATGGGATCATCCGTTTTGGACAAGGATTTGGCAACACGGATGTCAAGATCGCCGACGTCACTCTCTTCACACTAATGGACAAAATGTCGAAACCGAAGAGCCCGTGATTGAATTCAACCCGAAGTCAGCTCAAGAGTTCCCTCCCCTGCAATGGGTTCCAGCTGAGAGGAATACTACTGTTCGTAGGAGGACTGTTGTCTCTACACCCACCGGTCTAGTCGTCTCTGCACCTACTAAACTAAAGGGGAAGGAAGTCCAAGTTTGTAATGAGCATGTTACAGTGGAGGGTACAGATCTCCCTGCGATACCTTCTGTTTTAGAAATTGGGTCCAGCTCAAGGGTTCCACCGCTAACACGGACTCAGAGGAGAAACAGAAGTAGAAAGATTGCCAGAAAGGCCGCAGCCGCCGAAGTCGCTTTCTTAGAAGAGATCCCTGAGTACACACCATTGTCTGAGTACATACCATTGCCTGAGTATACACTACTTTTGGAAGGAAGTAGATTCCATCCCCTCTCCGCCGTAGCTGACGAGGAAAATGTCCGCAAGATTGCTTCTACATTACCTCAATCTGCATACTATAGCATCAGCCGAAAGAAAAGGGCTAGGATTACACCATTTGCTCAACTGCAGACTGTGATAGAGAAGTTAGCAAAGAAAGAGAAATGTCCCGTATCGTAGATTTTAAGAAGGATAGGGCGGGTGCCGCCCAAATCCCGTCTTGGGCCGCGAGTAGAACCCGTTAGCGCCACGTAAAAGCCGAATAAGAAGATGAAAGCTAGTCCACTCGTTGTTGTTTCAGGTTTACAGATCAGGGAGGATACCACCTTCCAACATTCAGCCGACAGACCATCCGGTCCTAGGCCTTCTGCTGCTAGAAGGATGGTATGGCGTCCTACTACTGGCCAATTAAGACCGAAACAACGACCTAAAAAGGAAAGTCTCGTCAGGAGACTCGAGTCCGAGGAGAGCGCCACTGCAATGAAGGGGACTCCCGAGAAGGAAATCCAACAGCCATCGCATGATAAATGCGAAACCGTACGAAAAAGACCATTGGAGGACGCTATGGAAAAGCTAAGAACCGACATTCAACGATTAGCAAGAGAAAGAGAAGAAAAGTTTGGAGATGAAGTCGATTCGTCGGAATTCATGGATGACGAATATGTGGAGATCAACATGGTTGAGACACGAGCATCGTCAGCTTCGCAAGGTGCTCCGGCAGCTGTGGAAAGAGATGAACCGGAAATGTTAAGAGCACAACTTCGAGAAAAAGATGATACAATCTCTCAAATGGCGAAAAGGATGGAAGAGATGGCTGCAGCCCTAGCCACTCTTCAGAGTCAGGTTCAACCCCCAAGAGAAACGCCTCTAGAAGTTATTCATATTGCAAACGGAGGAAAAGAGATTACATCCGTTAACGGAGACGATCAGCCGAAGAAAGATTCTACCCAGAATATGATTCCAGAGAAAGACATCAAGAGCATGGTAGAACAGCAGGTGCGAGAAGCCTTAGCACAGTCTAAGAGTGGAGCATCTATTCAGACGGGTAGACCTTACCCCGAAGAATTTGATGCAGTAAAATACCCAAAAGGCTTCGTACCACCTCTGTTCAAGATTTTGATGGTACCGGAAACCCTCGACAGCATGTTGCACATTTTTGCGCTAGTTGTTGCAACACCGGTGGAAGTGACGCCTTACTCTTCCGACAGTTCGTCAGCAGCCTGTCAGGGATCGCCTTCGATTGGTACGCAGAGTTACCGAACGGTTCGGTAAAGACATTTTCAGAATTAGAGAACCTCTTCGTGAAACGGTTTGTCGGAGCTCAACACCATATCACCATCGGTGATCTAGTGGTGGAGAAACGAAAACCGAACAAAACTTTAGTGGACTACATACTTCGATGCAGGAATCTAAGCATGAAGTGTGAGCCACGCCTACAAGAGCAGACATGCGATCGGTATCTTGCTTAAAAGCATTTACGGCCCGATAGCACTTCTCCTTAAGGGATTTACGATTAAGACTTTCGAGAAGTTGTTAAGCAAGGCCGGAAGCTTGCAAGAGGAAGCGAAGCAACTAAGTTTCGTCGACAAGACAGACAAACAGAAGCCCGTGAAGACATTTGAAAAGAAATCCGGGATCGTCGCGGCAGTCGATAAGGGCAAGCAGCCAATGCAAATACAACCGGAGCAGCACGCGGCCACGTATCGACCACCGCAACGGATGTATCAAGCAACCTCGACAGAACTACCAACAACCTCGACCCGGTTATCAGCCCAACTCAACAGTATGAGCAACCGCCTCGCCCGCAGCGCACGTTAAAGGAGCTTATAAATAGAGAATATCCATTCAAGAATGAGGCAGTTCCAAAGATGTACCGCAGTTTGATGAAACTCCGGATTTTCAACTGTCAGAACCCAGAAAGCCAGAAGAAGTCAATAAGAAAGACCATCCCATCTATTGCCCTTACCACCGGATGCTCGGGCACAAGATAGAGGATTGCATTACCTTCAAGACTTGGCACTACGACAATCTCCGAAAAGGGAACATAACGATTCCGAAGGAATACATGAAGGAACCCCAGAAAGGCGGTTTCGTCAATGTTATTTCAACGGATCCTATTATTCCTATAGATCCCTACACGAAGAATGATGGATGGAGTACTGCTTGGACGAAGTCATCGAAGAAACCGCTTCGGTGCGTGCTTCGATTCAAAGTTCGAAACCTATCAAGCCGGTGCTATCGCTTACGATTGAAGAACCACCCCAGGAAGAAAATATCGTAGAAAAGAAGGAGATCGTAGAAGAAGAAAAGACCGAGGCTCTTAAGAATAGACTAGGGGCTGCTTATCCTAGGATGGTTGTTTCCGATTTGGGGGAAAAGTTCCTCGAACCTCTGACTCTGTATGATTATTTGCTCGCTCCGGCTGGATCTTATAATGATAAGAGTTATGGCGTTGGCTACGTTTTGATCGTTTCTAACGATTACGCAACTAACGACAACCAACCTAATCCGGATCTCGATTCCGATACAAATAACAATTCTCAAATCATACACAACCTCGACAATCACGATGACAAAGAAGACATTCACCAAGAAGGCTACGAAAGTTCAACAAGCAATGAATCTATTTCGTGAATTTCGAGGAGCTCCAATCACAATAGAGTTAGAGCTTTCGGATTCCGAAGCGACTCTGTAAGAACCTCGTCATGCCGATTCAAAAGGAGACACCAAGAACTCGGCACTCGGATTCGAAGAAATCATAGAAGTCAACTTAAGGAGCGGATGGGTTCTACCTCCGAGAATGGGTCCAAAAGATAAAGGAAAGCAGGTGGTTGTTCAGGAAGAATCAACCCCAGCAGAAGAATTGCCCATTCGAGAAGAAACTGAAACACATGGTAACAAAGTGGACTATAACGTGCTAGCCCATCTTAGGAAACTACCTGCCAAACTGAGCATCTACGACGCTCTCATCTTATCAAAAGAGATGAGGGAAGCTCTGATCAAGGCCTTACTTGATCTAGAGATTTGTTTAGCTCAGATGGTCGGAGATTCCTTAGACGAGGTTTGCTCGTTAAAGGAACAACGAGGTGTTACCTTCACGGACAATGATCTACTACTTGGGACAGCCGATCACAACCTACCATTGTACATTTCAGTCACAATCGGAAAGTTTACGCTCTCTAGAGTATTGGTGGATCCAGGAGCGTCAATCAACATAATGAATCTTCGGACGTTAGCATACTTGGAAATTGATGCTCGCGAGCTTGAAGCGGACAAGATGTTACTAAGAGGATTCAACCAAAAAGGAGAAAGAGCCCTCGGATCAATAACGCTGTTGATGAAGACCGGTGATTTAGCAAAGACAACCGCAAAATTCCATATAATTGATTCTGAAACATCGTTCAACGCACTACTGGGCCGACCATGGATACATGAGAACCGGATGGTACCGTCATCTCTGCATCAATGCATAAAATACTACGATGGAGGAGAACAGTTCATTAAAGGTGACTTGCAACCTTTCTCCATACATTAAATTGGAATTCATGAAGATGCAGCCTACTACGTGCCTCCAAAGAAAACAATCTTCTCCAGAAATACCATGCCAAATGAAGCAAAAGAAGTTCAAGACGATGATGAACCTGAAGTTCTAGTCCAACAGTCACTCACCACTCTTACGGCGAGATGGTGAAGGTTTCTTCACAACTTGCACCCGAGGTCGAGGCCGGGGACGAGGTCGTGGCGAAACGTTGGGACGAGTTGGACGTAAAAAGCCGATAATCAATGTGAATTGGGAGAACGACTCCGAAGAAGAAGAAGAAATCAAGAAAGAAGCAACTACAATAAACCGAAGAAACCACAATTCAAGATCTCCCTCGAAGATGAAAAGAATGAAGAATGTAAATCAATGTATGGGAAGATTAACTACCATGTACACACTATGGCCCTGACCCCGATCCAGTCTAATTAGATCGAGGGTATGATGGTCAAGGAAGTGCATGGCGGTGGTGCTAAACCAATCAAATTTTACCGTGGTGCTTCTTCTTCCAAAACTGAAAACGATGTACAATTTGAAGATGTCACTTCTTTCGAATTAATGGAATTACCTTTTGAGTGGTATTCTCCTTGTGTGCAAAACTTAATTCAGCGTGGTGTCTTACCTCGACAATGGACAAAAAGTCAATTACAACATTTTGAAAAGTTATGGAATAATGCTGGTCGGCCTCCCAATTCAAAACATGGTCTCAAATTCGGTGCAGTAGGATCAGTTGACGATACTGAATTTTGTTTGGTTGTCACTTGCGAACCTAATGAAGAGTGCTTGGAAACTACAGAAGATCTTGAAGATCTACAAATTGGAGACGCTCCACCAGAGTTTGAAGAAGAAATCAAATCTACAATAGACGAGTTAACGGAAGTTAACTTAGGTACAAGCAAAGAGCTTAGGCCTACCTTTGTTAGCTCCTTACTCAATATACAAGACTCCGAAGATATAATCAAGCTATAGATGGAATTTAAGGATTGTTTTGCTTGGAGTTATGATGAAATGCCATGATTGGCTCCAGAAGTCGCAGTTCACAGGCTAGAAGTGGATCCTACTTCCGTTCCAGTCAGACAAGCTCCCAGAAGAATGCGTTTAGAAATTGAACAAGTTACAGCCGAAGTTAAGAAGCTAATAGACACTAAATTTGTCCGTGAAGAACAATACCCGACTTGGTTAGCTAATGTGGTACCAGTCAGAAAGAAGAACGGTCAGATCAGAATCTGCGTGGATTTCAGAGATTTAAATAAAGCATGTCCAAAGGATGAATTTCCGCTACCAATTCCAGAGTTAATGATCGACATTGCTTCAACGCATGAAATTTTCTCATTTATGGATGGATCGTCAGGATACAACCAGATAAAGATGGCGCCAGAGGATGAAAAGCTTACAGCATTCAGAAAGCCGATCGGAGTGTACTGCTACACGGTGATGCCATTCGGACTAAAGAACGCAGGAGCAACCTACCAGAGATCAATGACAAGGATTTTTTATGATCTCATTCACAATCAAGTCGAGTGCTACGTAGATGACGTAGTTATCAAGAGAAAACTGAAAGAAGATCACCTGTATGATTTGAGAATTGTTTTCGAACGATTAAGACAATTTAACCTTAAGATGAATCCTTTAAAATGCGCCTTCGGCGTCACCTCAGGGAAATTCTTAGGATTTGTTGTCCGACATCGCGGAATTGAAATCGATCTGGAAAAGATTAAAGCTATCATGGAGATGCCGCCTCCCAAAACCTTAAAACAGCTACGATCCTTTCAAGGGAAGCTGGCATATCTTCGACGCTTTATCTCGAACTTGTCAGGTAGGTGTCAGCCCTTCTCGGCATTAGTTAAAAAGGACGCCAAATTCGTTTGGGAAGAGAAATGCCAACGGGCCTTCGAGGACATTAAGCAATATTTAATGACACCTCCCGTCTTAGCAGCCCCGCGCCTCGGGTAGACCGTTAATACTTTATACCGCGGCTTTAGCATCTACTCTCTCGGAGCCCCGCTAGCCTGTGTCAATGACGAGGGAAAAGAAAATGCTCTTTATTACTTAAGCCGTCGTCTATTGCCGATGGAAGTAAAGTATCCTCTGATTGAGAAGCATTGTTTAGCCCTGATCTTCGCCGCTCAAAAGCTCAAGCACTACATGCTTTCTCATAAGGTCAACCTCATTTCGAAAGTCAATCCGTTGAAATATTTAATGACTTGTCCAACACTTTCTGGCAGACTTGCCAGGTGGTCGATGATACTATTGCAATTAAACATAACTTTCGTGCCTCTTCATACCGTAAAGGGACAAGTCCTAGCAGACTTCCTCGCAGCACACCCTTTGCCGGCAGAATCGCCTCTTAACGATGACTTGCCAGACGAACAAATAATGAGTTTAGAAGACTCCAATGATCGACGTTGGGAACTGTACTTTGACGGAGCATCTTCAGCGCAGAAGGATAAAGAATCGCAAACGATAGTGCCCGGTAAGGCAGGAATCGGACTAATCTTTATAACACCAGAGCGGGGGATGTTAAAGTACTCCTACCACTTAACAGAACCATGTACAAACAACGAAGCAGAATACGAAGCCCTCATAACAGGACTGGAATTGACCATTCAGATGGGAATAACGGACATCAACATCTACGGAGACTCGCAGTTGATCATTCAACAGATAGCCGGACAATACAGAATTCTGAAACCAAGACTCGAGCAGTACTTTCAGTATGCCATGAAACTGTTGGAGCAAATTCCGAATGTGACAATCTACAAGATCCCGAGAAAAGAAAATGCCCTTGCAGATGCGCTAGCTCGCCTCGCAAAAGAATTTTCCTGCTTACAAGATGAATCAGTTGAAGTGTCAGTTCAAGGACGACAGGTCCTATCACAACTTAACATGGATATGATACAGAAATCAGAAAAAGAAGAAGAAACAATTGCAGCGAAGAATGAAAAACACAGAAGATTGGCGTCAACCGCTAATAGATTACATGCAAACAGGAAAACTGTCAGACGATAAGTCGTTAGCCCATCAGATCAAGAAAAGAACTCTGTCTTACGCATTAATAAACAATATGTTATACAGAAGGTCTTTCGATCAAATGTGGCTAAGGTGCCTGAGCGAGCCCGAGGCTCGTGAAATTGTTAAGGAGGTGCATTCAGGACTCTGTGGAGCTCATCAATCCGGTCCAAAAATGAAAATGAAGATTAAGAGACTAGGGTACTACTGGCCCTCAATGATGACCGACGGCATGAAGGTCGCCAAGAGATGTCACCAATGCCAAGTGCATGGAGTGGTTCTACATCAACCTCCAAATGTGCTACATCCGACAATCGCGTCATGGCCGTTTGAATGTTGGGGCACAGATATAGTGGGTCCGATAGAACCGCCATCTTCAAGAGGACATCGTTTTATTCTTGCAGCTACAGATTACTTTTCTAAATGGGCAAAAATAGTTCCACTCAGAGAAGTAAAGGCACACCACGTGCTACAATTTTTCAAGAATCAAGTCGTCTACTATTTCGGAGCGCCACGCAGAATCATTTCAGATAATGGGTCCGCATTCAGAAGCACGAAAATCAATAATTTTGTCAGAAGACACGGGATCGACTGGCGATATTCAACAATTTACTACCCAAGAGCAAATGGCTTGGTCGAGGCTTTTAATAAAACTCTCGTCCAAATCTTAAAGAAAACTTTGGACGAAAACAAGAGAAATTGGCATGAGAAATTGTTAGAAGCCTTATGGGCCTACAGGACGACTTTTAGAACTCCTACTCAGTCTACGCCTTATGCTTTAGTGTACTGGTCCGAGGCAGTGTTACCCTTGGAAGTCCAGCTTCCATCACTCAGAATTGCAGTTGCAATAAAATCACTACAGAAGAAAATGCCAGATTACGACTAGAAGAATTGGAAAGTTTGGAGGGGAAAAGACCGGTAAGACAAAGAAATTCGGAACCGTATCAAGCTAAAATGATCCGAGCTCACGATAAGCTGGTCCGCCCAAGGACTTTCAAAGTTGGTGACTTAGTTCTTGTTCTCAAAAGGCCTATTCTTGCACACCGCAAGATGGGAGGTAAATTTGAACCGACTTGGGAAGGGCCGTTTGTGGTTGAGGCAGTCTACTCAGGAGGCTCCTACCAGCTTGTAAATTGCCAAGGGGAACGACATATGCTTCCGATCAACGGGCGATATTTGAAGAAGTATTACGCAACCTGAGGTTTCGAAAGAATGAATTCTCATTACTAGAAGCACGGGTGAAGTAATTACTTATGACTGGGTCCGAACCCAAAACTTAAAAATGGATAATAGAAATCATTAACAAGAAAATGTGTGCTAAAAATAAAACATGTGAAACCATAATAAAATTTCATCCTTCCTTTCAAATCAAATCTTGTTCCTGATCTTTTGTCACCACCTTTTCTCACTCCTGTTTAAATTTGAAAATATAAATAAAAAACTCTTCATTAATGAATGTTTTCTTAATGTTCTTGTTCTCAGTACAGCCTTTGATCTTTTCCTTGTCTTTTTGCAGGGAAATGTCGAACGGGCGGTTGGTCTTAAAATTTAGAAATGGCGTGAGTCTTGCACTCGACGAAAAGAGGGTGAGGGATGGAGCATTCATAGAGATTGATTCTGACTTCACACCAGCCGGCCTGCAGTACAAAGAAAATGACTGGGTCCCAATTGACCGAGAGGAACTCCATAGCCAGACAGTGATGAAAGTGGGCGGCCCAAGCCACCAATCTAACAACAAGAAAAGAAAGGAAAAGCTGAAGAAGATAAGAAGATCAAGTCTGTAGTTGCCACAGCAGAGGGCAGGCTTGTCAGCGCAGTGCCCACAGAAATCCAGGGAGTACAGAGGGCTACTCATACTGCGACTCAGCGGAGGAATAAGAATCGCCGTATCCGCAAGATGTTGACTAAGCTAGCAGCAGATCAACACGACGAGTCAGTCGCTACCGCCAGCACACACATTTCAAAGATACCGGTTCATCAGGAACCTGAAAAGAGGAAACCAGCTCCAAGAACAACAGAAAAGATAAGGGAAACCCCGAGAAGATCAGAAGAATAAAGGCTACCACAACGCCGGGCAGAGCTACCAGCACGCCGGGCAGAGCTACCAGCAATGAAGAACCTTGTTGCGGAAGCAACCCCGGGGGAGGTCCCGACACAGACCATCACCGAGGAGTCGAGGTATGCAGGAGAACGTGATGGGATTGAGCCGTATATCCCACAATACGTCACCAGGCCTCGCCATTTGCAGATCATTCCAGAATATGAGCTAGAAAGAATGCAGAATGTCGAGAAGAAAACTTTTGAGTATTTTGAAAGGATCAAAGGCAAAAGAATAAACATCTTAGAAGGCCTCGAGCTATATATAGGTGTTTTCTCAGATTATGAGCAACAACAAATTGTGGACTGCATCCTCGATTTACAGAAGATGGGCCGAGCAGGCCGTTTGAGAGAAAAAACTTATTCAGAGCCCCGAAGGTGGATGCCAGGAAAAGGGAGGGTCACAATACAGTGCGGATGTTGCTACAACTTCGCATAAGATAGGAAAGGAAATCCACCACGGATACTGCGTCATAGTGAGGTGGATCCAATGCCAATAGTCATTAAAAGGATGGTAAAAAGAATGATAACATGGAGGGTACTGCCAGCAGATTGCATACCCAATAGTTGCATCATCAACATTTATAAGGAGGGCGATTACATACCTCCGCACATAGACCACCATGACTTTGTCAGACCTTTCTGCACAGTCTCTTTCTTAAACCAGTGTAATATCATGTTTGGATCTGACCTCCGGATAGCAGGCCCGGGTAAGTTCCGAGGGCCAGTGGAGATACCATTACCGGTAGGTTCCGTCATGATACTGAAAGGAAATGGAGCAGACATCGCCAAGCATTGCATTCCAGGAGTGCCTATAGAGCGGATCTCAGTTACTTTCATAAGAATGGATGACAGGAAAGCACCGTATCACTTCCAGCCAGATCCAGAGCTAGAGAGTCTCCAGCCTTACGAGCTGTGAGTTACATGGAGAATATCACACCTCCAACACACATCCATACGGCATTCTTGCTAAGGGTGACTTGGAAGGTGATGTTATTGTCCATGTATCTCACTATTCAGACATGAATTTTGACACATACTTTTTGGATGGATCAAAAAGGATCATACATAGTCCGTTTTGAGTCTACATGGATTGTATGCGATGTATTTCAGATCGAGTTGTATGATGTATCTTCAACAAGATTGGAATGAAAGTGACCATGTCACATTTTGCCTTCACCTCTTTTTGTGCAAATTGACTGGGAAACACCATTAGAGTTAAATGAACTTTGAACAAAGAACAGAAAAGAAAAGAGAAATAAATAAGAACCTTTCTTAGAAATCCAAATATTCAAATGAACTTCAAATCCACATGAACACCAAATAAAATTCATGTGAACATCAAATAAACAACAAAAATAAAATTGGATCATTAAAGGACAAACAAAATGAAAATGAATCTCAAATGGAATTACAATCTCAATCTATCTCTTTTAAATCCTTCAATTCTTCCTCAGATCAAAATCTACTTCAAACTACTTTGAAACCCTCTTTCGGGATGGTTCTTCCTCACGGAAAACTCACACTTCAAATTTCAAAAATCCTACACATTTTTCGTCACATCGAAATCCTTTTGATTTTCTGTGATCTCCTTTCCCTCTTGTACGGAGATTGACTAGGACTATTGACACAGAGCCATGAACTTGGTTCGGTTTGGTTCTGATGGCATGAGACTGGGTCCTTCTTCATACATTACAACTTCCGAGACTGGTACCTAAATTCCAGTTCTCATTTCGAGGTCGGTACCTAAATTCCGACTCTCCTTTCGAGATCGATACCTAAATTTCGATTCTCTTTCGAATTGATACCTAAATTTCAATTCTAAACTTCCGAGACTGGTACCTAAATTTCAGTTCTCATTTCGAGGTCGGTACCTAAATTCCGACTCTCCTTTCGAGATCGATACCTAAATTTCGATTCTCTTTCAAATTGATACCTAAATTTCAATTCTAAACTTTCGAGACTAGTACCTAAATTCCAGTTCTCATTTCGAGGTCGCGTACCTAAATTTCGACTCTCCTTTCGAGATCGATACCTAAATTTCGATTCTTTTTGAATTGATACCTAAATTTCAATTCTAAACTTCCGAGACTGGTACCTAAATTCCAGTTCTCACTTCGAGGTCGGTACCTAAATTCCGACTCTCTTTTCGAGATTGATACCTAAATTTCGATTCTCTTTCGAATTGATACCTAAATTTCAATTCTAAACTTCCGAGATCGGTACCTAAATTCCAGTTCTCACTTCGAGGTCGGTACCTAAATTTCGACTCTCTTTCGAGATCGATACCTAAATTTCGATTCTCTTTCGAATTGATACCTAAATTTCAATTCTAAACTTCCGAGACTGGTACCTAAATTCCAGTTCTCACTTTGAGGTCGGTACCTAAATTCCGACTCTCTTTTCGAGATCGATACCTAAATTTCGATTCTCTTTCGAATTGTACCTAAATTTCAATTCTAAACTTCCAAGACTGTACCTAAATTCCAGTTCTCACTTCGAGGTCGGTACCTAAATTTCGACTCTCTTTTCGAGATCGATACCTAAATTTCGATTCTCTTTCGAATTGATACCTAAATTTCAATTCTAAACTTCCGAGATCGGTACCTAAATTCCAGCTCTCACTTCGAGGTCGGTACCTAAATTCCGACTCTCTTTTCGAGATCGATACCTAAATTTCGATTCTCTTTTGAATTGATACCTAAATTTCAATTCTAAACTTTTGAGACTGGTACCCAAATTCCAGTTCTCACTTCGAGATCGGTACCTAAATTTCGACTCTCTTTTCGAGATCGATACCTAAATTTCGATTCTCTTTCGAATTGATACATAAATTTCAATTCTAAACTTCCGAGACTGGTACCTAAATTCCAGTTCTCATTTCGAGGTCGGTACCTAAATTCCGACTCTCCTTTCGTGATCGATACTTAAATTTCGATTCTCTTCCAGGATTGATACTTAAATTTCAATTCTCGCTCTTTCGGATCAGTACCTAAATTCTGATTCTTATCTTTTCAATCGACACTCAAACTCCGATTCTCACTCCGCGGCTGGTACCTAAATTCCAGTTTTCTTCATAATCCCGAGGTTGAAACCTAGGTTTCAATTCTCATTTCAAATCCAAATTTCAAATTCAAATTTTCCTCAAATTGATTTTAAACCAAACTTCAATCTAAATTAAAACTCAAGCTAAAATCTAAACTCACACATCAAAGCTTGAACATGAAATGAAATGAAATCTAAATTGAATTCCCCAGATCATGTGATTTGGACTTCACCTCCTTTTCCATTCCCCGGCGAGAGTTCGAGAACCTCCAGGCCTTGGAGATATACCCGATACTCCCCAGACGGAAGTTCTTCTACTCGTCCCAAGTTTATCATTCGGGAATCCGTGTTGGTTTTGTTGATCTCTTCGGTCAACGCCAATACGCGCGGTGTGCTCCGTCAGCACACCACACCTATCGGGGGTCCATTTGTCGACCTCATTTTCGATGAGGTCTTCTCTTCCCTCTTTAGTGTTTAGGATCTAGCCTTAGGCTTTTCCTTCGACTATCTTAGAGGACTAGAATCGGGACCCATCCCTTAGAAATTTAAACCACTTCTTGTCTCCCCGCAAACCCCACAAGCTTGATTGTAGACCCCTAATCACCTAGAGGGTTGAGATCAAATGTGGAGGTTTAAAGGATGAGTTCCCTATAGGACTCGTTGACCTCATTTTCGATGAGGTCTTCTCTTCTTCTCTTTAAGTACTTCAGGATCTAGCCTTAGGCTTTTCCTTCGACTATCTTAGAGGACTAGAATTGGGACCCACCTTTTAGAAATTCAAACCACTTCTTAACTCCTCGCAAACTCCACAAACTCGACCGTAGACCCCTAATCACCTAGAGGGTTGAAATCAAATGTGGAAGTTTAAAGGATGAGTTCCTATGGACTCTTTGGCCTTAGGACCGCCTCAGGTGGCCCTGGTCTCGGTAAAGGGCCGACTTACACATACACTACACCTATGCACTACACTTTCACACACCTCCTAAAAACACACCCATACCTGACTTGACTTCGACTCATGTAGGTGATTCACATGGATGGTCCTTAACCCCTAAGCCCTCGGCTAAGAGGGTTAGGAACAACATGGTGAATGCCTCAAATGAGTCCCTTCATGGCTCATGTGGGCTTGATATGGCTTCATGGCTCAACAAAAGATGTTTTCATTTCACTTACATCCACCTAATCTTCAATTTTCCAAATTTTCAATTTTTGACCCCCGGACCCTACACCCACCAACCCTACCAAATGCCCTCAAATTACCCAAATTTCTCAAAATTTCCAAATTACCCAAAATTCTCCAAAATCCATTCCTAAACATTTCCACATCACTCAAATTGACCATTCCTAGCCAAAAATACCAAAAATTCCAAAAATACCCCCCAATACCTTCCAAATACCCAAAATACCCCTTTTGACCCAAAAATCCAAAAATTCAGAAAATTCCCATAAAATTCCAGAAAATCCCAAATATTCCCAATTTCATTTTGTTCAACTACACCATGGGCCAATTTTTTCAATTTACCCCACTTTTATCAAAACCCCCAATTTAACCCATTTTAACCCAAAGTAAACCCAATGTCAAACCAAGCCTACCCAATTAATCCAAATTTTGGTCCAATTCGATTCTAAACTGCAATTCAACATCCCAAACACCAATCTAGACCAAAGCCAAGCTTAATTTGATTGAAATTTGGGTCCAATTTCACTTTTGGCCTTAAAGCCCAATTTGGACCTATGACCCAAACCTAACCCAAACTCACCCAATTCAACTCCAATTAACCCCAAATCTTTTCCAAACCTTCCTTAACATCCCCATAAACAAAACACTAACATGATTTGCCCAAAACTTTGATCCAAACCCCACTCAAATTCAACCCTAAAGCTAAAAGGCCCATTTCGACCTAAACCCAAACCTAGCCCAAATGAGCCCAAACCCCAAAATCAAAACCCAACCAAAGCCAAAACCTCTTTGAAACACTCCCATAAACATTTCCTAACATTAATTTCACATCAACTTCAACTCTAGCCCAACTTTGGCCCATGGTAGCCCATTTTGGCCCACTTTAGCCCACTTACCAATTAAACCCAAATTCAAACCAATTCAAACCCAAATCACTTCAAACTTGTCTCAAATCACTCATGACACATCCTTAAACTAAACCCAACATTTATTTGGCATGGCCCTTTGCAAAATTTTCATCTAAAAGCCCACTTCTAAAGGACATTCAAAAGCCCATTCCAAACCAAACTCAAAAGCCCAAGCCCATCCTAAAGCCCACATTACAATCTCATCTCATCCTCACTTAGTTAAAATCATTCCTAAGTCCTAAATCAGCAATCAAATCTTTCTAAACAAAGCCATATGACAAACCATCCAAATTTTACACCAAATTACCAAAAATTCTTAAAACCCATTTTTATGAAATCGACTAAACTTTTCCCTAAGCCAAAGACAAGCCATGCAAGCCATGGACAAGCCACATGAAGCCATGGAGAGTTTGACATGTGATCAAGCCATTAATGGAAAAAGGAGGACCCCTTTCCTAATCCTTCTTAAGCCTTTTTTACCTTAAGCATGTCACACTCTAAACCATGCTTTGCCACCTAATCCATGGATGGAGACTTCACCACTCCATGGCAAATCGACCTAACCGATCCTCTCAGCCCAAAATCGAGCCATGGGGAGGTGCACCCAACCCAAACCAATGGGTTGACCAAATTGAAGCTAAAATAGCCCCTTCCCTTTCTACTTTGATTCAACCACTTTACACATGTCAAACCTCAATCGAATACACCAAACCCCCGCCCCGACCCACCCGAACAAGATGGTGACCGAGTGCTCGGCCGGCCGACCACCGAGCCGCCGGAAAACACCATGGCCGAAACCTCGGGAGGAGCCAAACTTTGGAATTCTCCCTCGCCGAGCCGCCCCATGCCTAGTGGTCACCATGGCCGTTCTTCTCCTCACCGAGCAAGCTCGATCCCAAGCCCTAACTCCCCCGGGAGGCCCTCCAGCCATGCCTATTTAAACACCACCCCCTCACGGCCATGAGAGGAGAGTTGCAAAAACCTTGCCAAAACTCGCCAAAATTGTTCCGCACCCCTCCTCATACACAGAGCACTTGATCCCCAGCTGAGATCCCCCCGCCATTTCCTCTCGCGAGCTCAATTTCAGCAGTCGAAATCCAAGCCCAAAACCAGGACACTTCCCCACAGTGAACCAATCCCCAAATTGATTGGTCCTACACCTTCACCGGACCAAGGGAAGGTGTCCACCAAAGAAAGCCCCATTTCCGGGCCACCCAGCTTGCTCCGGACTCCAAGCTTTGTGATCGACTGTGGTCGAAGTTCAACCTGGACAATTCACTGCGACCGGGAGACTTCATCCGGAGCTTGCCGAGATCCAATCGAAGGTGCAACAACTCTCGCATCGAAGCTTCACTTCTCCGAGCAAAGGTATGAGCTAATTCTTCATCCCGAGCTTCCGGAGATTCTCCATTTCAAATGCCTTAATTTCAATGCACGTTTACCGTATGGATGTGTTCGTCTCTTCAAGACGAATCCATGAGAGCATAAGAACACGAAAATCCATCGAGAATCGAGCGAGTTCTTAGGGTTAGAGTGTGGACGGTCACGGGATCACACCGGCCATGGACGATGAACGGATGCCGTCCATTTAATACACGCGCGGACGGACGGCTCGGATGGCGTCGGACCAGGAGACGGTACGAGAACCGCGGGGCCCGGCCGCCGACTCGGATGGCGGCGTCGAATGGGAGCGCGACGCGTGCGAGTTCGGAGATGCCGAGGATGCGCCGGCGCCGCGTCACTTAAGTAGATAAATAGGAATATTTTCTATTTATTTAATTCCCGTAACTTTAAAAATCCATATCTTTGTGTAGAAAAATCACAAAAATAAAATAAAAATACCCCCTTGCTCAATGGAACAGAGGAGAATAATGTGGAAAAGAAATTAATTAATTTTGTCCAAGTATTTTATTTTTAATTAATTATTTACTCCCTGCATTGTTTTAATTCTCCATGCATGTATACAATTCACCATGGCATGAGACCATAGGGCTTTGAAGCCTCTGGATTCGGGAACATTCCCCGAATTTTCCAAAGTCGGAGGTCATCCCTATGAAGAGTTATTGATTTTTCAAATGCATGTTGTTGTTTTAAGTATTTTAATTTCAAAAATTAGCATGTTGTGAAATAAATTCTAGGAAAATTTGGTGATGTGCCTTATGACCAGAGGACCCTAGGAAAAATAGGATTTGAGTTAATTCACTTAGATTAACCCTAATCGGCTTAAACACCCAAAATAGGTTTCTAATTAATTAGAGTTAACCATAGATCAAATTGACTTGAAATCAATTCTCCACTGACCTTTAGGATCAGAGGAACCCACCATAAAAATTTGAGGTCAATTGGACTCGGTTAGCCCCACTAATTGGGTCGATTAAGCCACTTAGCCATTTTAAACTTTAAAAATTCATAACTTTCAAAATATCTTTCAAAAATTCACCAAATTGGTTTTGGAGTCTCTCTGATATCAGGGGAGTTCAGGAAAATTAAAATTTCAATTTTCTAAAAAAGTTGATTTTTAATATTATTTTAATATTTTTAATAATTAAAAAATAATAAAAATCACAAAAATAATAAAATTCACCAAAATGTCATATTTTGAATTTTAATCACTTAGGAACAAGTCCCATATTTTTCCTAGGTCTATTTAGTGAGATATTAATTTTAAAGCTCTAGGGTAATTTTAAAATTAAAAAATATATTTTCTAGCATTTTCACCAAAATAATTATAATAAATCAAAGAAAAATCAGAAAATTGCAAAGTTTGGTTCTCTGGAATCCTTGACATCAGAGAGAATTTTAAAAATTATAAAATTTATTTTTCAACATTTATTTTATTTTTAAATTAATTAATACTCCAGAACTTAAAATAATTCTAATAAATAAAATATAATTCAAAAAATTACAAAATTTGGTCCAAGTGGTCCTCTGGTCATTAGGAATGCCCCCTAATTTTCTTAAGGACAGAAACTTTCCCTTGGTCATGTCATTGAATTTTCTTTGGAAATTCCTATTTTCTACTAAAAATAATTATATAAATAAATTAAATGCAGAAAAATCACATTTTCTCCTCTCATGTCTTTATCGACATATGAGTGAAGTCTCATAAAAATTTCAAGTTCATTTGAGTTCAATTTAGTGAGTTATGAAATTATTAGGCTTAAAGGGCAAAATGGTAATTAAATTTTAACTCTTAATTAAAACTTTAGGTCTCATAAAAATTAACAAGTAAAATATTTTGATCTTAATCTGATTTGGATGATTGAAATTAAATAATTAAAGGATAGAAACCCATTAAGCAATTTAAAATGATTAAACTTTAATTAAATAATTAATTGAATTTGGAAGAATAATAAATTTGGAATTATTAAAATAGGGATATTATTAGGAAGAGATTTATTCTTTAATTTAAAAATCCCTAAATTAATCATCTCATTAATACTCAACTCTTAATTAAAATGATAACTCAAATTTAAAATATTAAAAGACTTAATCATTAAATTAAAATTAAATCATTAAACTCTTTCAAAAAATCTCAATTAAATTAAATTAAATTAAGATTAAAAGTTGCATTAAATTAAATTAAAATTAAGTTAAATTAAATAAACAAATTAAATTAAATTAAATGAATTAAATACATTAAATTAAATAAATAAATAAAATTAAATTAAATTAAATTAAATAAAATAAAATTAAATTAAATTAAATTAAATTAAATTAAATTAAATTAAATTAAATTAAATTAAATTAAAAATTAAATTAAATTAAATTAAAATTAAATTAAATTAAATTAAGAAATTAAATCAAACAAATTAAATTGAATTAAATTAAATCAAATCAAATTAAATTAAATAAATTAAATTAAAATAAATTAAATTAAATTAAGTTAAATTAAATAACCTCACTTAAGACATGAAGAAATAAATCTAAAATAACTTGAACACTATTCCAAACTTAAATCATTAATTTGAACTTAAATTTGAATCACAAATCATTAAATATCATTTTGCCTCTTAGGAGCCTTAGTTATCATAACTCCTAAATAGAACATTAAAATGAAATGTTACTTCACTTATAGGACATTCAAATGTCCTAGTTCATCGAGCAAGTTAACAAAACTTGAAAACCTCTGGACGATTGATTCATTTACACAATTAAATTCATTTGGACTCGAAACAATCCTAGAAATATTGAAAAGATGTTTAAGATTCTTCTTAAGCACTTCCTCAATATGATAGGATATTTACAAGAACAATCGAACTTAATTGTTCTTTGATGAAGAAAATTGTCTTCAAACCAAAAACACAAAGAACCTAGACGTCATAGGAAATGACTAGCTATAGGATTAGGAACTTGGTAGAAAACCATAAACCTTTTCCCTTAGCTTTACCTAGGAACTTGCTTAAATATTCTAACTATGTTTTAAGTGCAGCTCGGAATGACGGGAAGACCCTCCGTGTACGCTTTTATTTTATTGCAATCTATTTTATTGTAATTTATTTAATTGCATCGTACTTATTTTTCTTGCACGATAAATAACAGTTGCATGAAAACCCACACCTTTAGGACGAAAACCAAGATCGAAACCCATAACTAAATTAAAAAGACACTACAAGATAAAATTCACCTCCACAACATTTCAAAATATAAGACAACTCAAAATTTAATCACAAACAAAACACAAAACTACAATTACAACTCGAATTAAAACGTCTCGTTGAATGATCGGAATACCTCGGATGATGTAACCCACGTGTTGCTAACGGGATTTCCCACGGTCTAAATGAAAGTGCGGAACTCATTTAGTTGAGTTTAGCAAATTCATCCGGACTAAGTGAATTCGATGAAAATAACGGTGTCGGGATGACGGAACCGTGGGATCTTAATCGGTTACGTTTAATCAACTTTAAGATCCGTTTTAATTAAAACATAAAGAACACTTGGAAATTAAGACTTCTCTAAACAGAACACTTCTCTCATCTCTTGATTTATGATTTCTAAAACTAAAACCCCTGCAACAACAAGGAGCTCGGAGCATGGTGGGCAGCACGGCCATCGTCGTCAGCAAAACTGAAATCTACATCAACAAAACTTTCCTAGAATTAAATAACAAAGCCATAGGACTTCGAGGTATTTTGCCTAGTGTAACATAAATCCTCAACTTTTCGTTAGGCATTTGCATTGCAAATTAAGCCCTAACCGGTCTTAGGATTCCGAGGTAGTCGTCCGGTACGACATAAACCCTCATATCTTCTAGGCTATTTGTATGATTCTATCATATAAATATAAGCCCTAATTAACTAAAATTGGCAAGATTAAAACATTAAATAAACATTAGGACTTTCCTAAATCCAAGCCAAACAATAGGATAATCGGAGATTACCGAAGTCCGCTTCGAATCCGTGATCTCTCCTACTTTTCTTCCTTTGAATTCCCAAAATAAAAATGTTCCAAATTTGATCCATTCCCTATCGAAATTCCAAAATTCAACCCCTCGAAAACTTAAACTTTGAAATTCTTGAGAGCGAATTATTGATTATTATCGAGAGTTTTCTTAGGTGATTCCCGTCACTTAAGATGTAATTAACTATGTGGGCTCGCCCTTATAGGGAACTTTAAGAACCTGGGTAATATAAACCCCGTTTAATAGTTTCATATTAAGCGAGTGGAATTTGTCGGCTTATAAAATTGGTTCGCGAGACCAAACGGATGTCACAAACCTTTCTAGTTTATTTAATCGAGCCCCATTATCAAGCAAAGGTGTCTATTCTTCGGGATAGATACACGGTTTGTGGTGCGGCGCTCGTTTATATAAACTATTCGGGATGTGAGATCGGCTTGATTTCATATCTTAAAATTTTCAAATTCAAAATTATTTTCAAAATCAAATACTACTTTTCAAATTATTTATTTAAATTAAATTAAAATTCGCCGACAATTTTTGTAGGCGACTCTCTTTCAAAAATACAACACATAACCTAAAAATATGCCGACAACTTCGGCGACTCACTGGGACAAGTTCCTCTCTCCATTCTAATCAAATAAGCTTCGTTTTCAAAAATTGGTAGTGTATCCATGTCCCTAATGGATCAAACTACCCTTCTTTCCGTTGGAATACCGTGTTCATTTCTACCTCGAACAAGTATAACCAACATTCTCTCGGATTTAGGAGCCACTCGTTTAGACACCCACTGCACGCAGAGGTTCCGAGATCCTTTTACCTCATTTCCGAGGTAGGGTGGACCCCCAATAAGTGTTAGTTTAGGAGTGATCCTTCGGGTCGAGAAGTCTCGCTTAAGACTCTCTTTTCCTTTCCAACTCCGATTCGGATTCTTTACCTTCTCTACACCTTTGAACACTCCGTTCTAAATAAACAAACCCTTTAATAAGTGATTCCTTTTTATAAATACATGAACATGAATGAGTTCGGACTCTTTTCAATTCCTTTCTTTTCGTCCTAAAGAAAAGAAGCATAGCTCGGGATCGACAACCGTAATCTACCCCGCGAAATGGAAGCCCCGAAACCGATTTTCTCCTTCACCAATGGACTGGACCTCGCCGTCTATAAGGATGAGCCGCCCGACAACGGAATCATCCGATTTGGACAAGGATTCGAAAACACGAACGTCAAGGTCACCAACGTCTCCCTCTTTGCACCGATGAACAAGGTACCCGAAGCCGAAGAGCCGCCGCTCGAGTTCAACCTTAGGTCAACCCAAGAATTCCCTCCTCTCGCAAAGGATCCCGACTAAGAGGAGTACCGATGTCCACGGGAGGACCGGTTCTTTCTACCCCCACCGGTCTAGTTGTTTCGCACCGCCCCGACTTTCGCCAAATCAAAGGGGAAAGAAATCCAAGATTATGATGGACCCGTTACCGTGGAGGGTACGGATCTTCCCGTAAGACCTTCCGTTTTCGAGATCGGGTCCAGCTCAAGAATTCCGTCACTAACAAAGACCCGGAGAAGAAACAGAAATGAAGGATCGCTAAAGAAGCCGGGGCCGCCGAAATCGCTTTCCTGCAGGAAATTCCAGAACCGCGTAATATACACCACTCGCTCGAATACATACCACTCTTGGGAGGAAGCAGGTTTCATCCCCTCTCCGCCGCAGAAGATGAAGAAAACATTCGCAAGATTGCTGCCAAATTACCACAGCCCGCATATTATAATGATAGCCGCAAGAAAAGGACTAGAACTATGCCGTTTGCTCGACTGCAAACTTTGGTAGAAAAGCTAGCGAAGAAGGAAAACTGCCCCGTATCAGAAATTCTACGGAGGATAGGGCGGGTGCCAGTCAAATCCCGTCTCGGGCCCCGAGTAGAGCCCGCCATCATGGCGTGAAAAGCCAAGTAAAAGAATGAAGGCTAGTCCGCCCGTTGTCGTCTCGTGATTACGGATTAGGGAGGATACCACCTTCCAGCATTTGGCCGACGAGACCATCCGGTCCTGGACCTTCCGCCGCCGAAGGATGGCATGGCGTCCCACTACCGGGGCGAGTTGAGATCGAAACAACGGCTCGAGAAAGAAAGTCTCGCCGGAGACTCGAATCCGAAGAAAGTGCTACCGCGATGAAGGGGACCCGTGAGAAGGGGACCCAGCAGCCTATCGCACGACAACCACGAAGACACACGTAAAGCCCCGCTAGAAGATGCCATGGAAAAGTCGAGAACCGATATCCAACGATCGGCAAAAGAAAGAGAAGAAAAGTTCGGAGACGAGATTGATTCATCGAATTCATGGACGACGAATACGCGTAAATCAACATGGTCGAGACACGAGCTTCATCGCCTCGCAAGGTGCTCCTGCAGCTCGCAGAAAGAGAGGAGCCGAACCGATGAGAAGGCAGACTTCAAGAGAAAGACGACACGATCGCTCAAATGGCGAAAAGGATGGAAGAGATGGCCGTAGCTCCGGCCACTCTCCGCAGTCAAGTACAACCACAAAGGGAAACACCCCCGCAGGTCATTCACATCGTAGACGGAGGAAAGGAGATTACGTCCGTCAATGGGGATGATCACCGAAAAAGGATACAACACAAAGTATGATTCCCGAAAAGGATATCAAGAACTTGGTAGAACAGCGAGTGCGAGAAGCCTTAGCACAATCAAAGAGCGGGACATCCATTCGGACGGCAGACCTTACCCCGAAGAATTCGACGCTGTCCAATACCCGAAAGGCTTCGTACCACCTCCGTTTAAGACCTTCGATGGAACCGGAACCCCCGACAAGATGTGGCACACTTTCGTGCCGCTTGTTGCAATGCCGGCGGGAGCGATGCATTACTCTTCCGACAGCTTCGTCGGCAGTACCGTCGGGAATCGCCTTCGACCGGTATGCGAATTACCAAATGGTTCGGCTAAGACATTCTCGCAGCTAGAGAACCTCTTCATCAAGCGATTCGCCGGAGCTCAGCACCACATCACTATAGGTGATTTAGTGGTAGAGAAGCGTAAGCCGAATGAAACTTTGGTGGATTACATACTCCGATGGAGGAACTTAAGTATGAAGTGTGAACCACAACCGCAAGAACAAGCATGCAGTCGGCATTTTGCTAAAAAGCATCCATGGCCCGATAGCACTTCTCCTCAAGGGATTTACTATTAAGACTTTCGAGAAGTTGTTAAGCAAGGCCGGAAGCTTGCAAGAGGAGGCAAAGCAATTAAGTTTCACCGACAAGACGGACAAACAAAAGCCTGTAAAGACTTTTGAAAAGAAATCCGGGATCGTTGCAAGCAGTTGATAAAGGCAAGCAATCGATGCAAATACCACCGAACGGTCGCAAAGCAACCACAATCAGAATTACCAGCAACCCCGGCCCAGCTATCAGTCATCTCCGCAATATGAACAACCGTCTCGTCCGCAACGTACATTAAGAGAGCTTTTGAGCAGAGAATATCCGTTCAAGAATGAAGCAGTGCCAAAAATGTTCCGTAGTCTGATGAAGACTCCAGATTTCCAGCGCCGAGCCTAAAAGACCGGAGGAAGTCAATAAGAAGGGTGATCCCAACTTTTGCCCTTACCACCAAATGCTTGGACACAAAATAGAAAATTGCATTACCTTCAAAAGTTGGCTCAATGACAACCTGCGGAAAGAGAATATAACGATCCCGAAGGAGTACATGAAGGAACCCCAGAAAGGAGGTTCCGTCAATGTTATCTCGATCGATCCCATCATTCCGATAGTATCCCTATACGACCGACGATGGATGGACTACCGCTCGGACGACGTCTTCGAAAAAGATTTTAGACAGAGCATCCGGACCGCTTCGTACGAGCTTCAATTCGTAGTTTGAAACCCGTTAAGCCTGTACTATCACTTGCGATAGAAGAACCACCTCAACGAGAGACGATCGAAGAAAAGAAGAAAATTGACGAAGAAAAGAAGACCGAGGCACCTAAGGCCGGACTAGGGGCCGCTTATCCTAGGATAGTTGTTTCCGATTCGGGGAGAAATCCCTCGAACCCTCGACTCGTATGATTATCTCGCTCACTTCGGTGGGATCATATAATGATAAGGGTGATGGCGTTGGCTACGTTTTGATCGTTTCTAACGATTACGTAACTAACGATAATCCGGATATCGATTTCGATACCAACGACAATTCTCAAATCATACACGATCTCGACAAGCAAAATAACGAAGGAGACATCCATCAAGGAGGCTACGAGAGTTCAACAAGCAACGAATCTATCTCGCGAGTTTCGAGGAGCTCCAAATCACGATAGAATTAGAGCCTTCGTACTCGAAGCTAATCCGAAGAGCCCGTCATTCCGATTCAAGAAAAGACACCGCAAGCTCAACAATAGATTCGCGAGGAAATTACGAAGTCAACTTAAGGAGTGGAAAAGTTCTACCTCCGAGAATGGGTCCGAAAGACAAAGGAAAGCAGGTGGTTGTTCAGGAAGAACCAACCCCAGCAGAAGAAATACCCATTCGAGAAGAAGCAGAGACACATGAAAATAAAGTAGACTACAACGTGCTAGCCCATCTTAGGAAACTACCAGCCAAACTGAGCATCTACGACGCTCTCATCTTATCAAAGGAGATGAGAGAAGCTCTGATCAAGGCCTTACTTGATCCATAAATTTGCTTAGCTCGAATGGCCGGAGAGTCCTTAGATGAGGTTTGCTCGTTAAAAGAACAGACGAGGTGTTACCTTCACGGACGACGACCTACTACTTGGAACAGCGAGATCACAACCGACCGTTGTACATTTCGGCTTACAATCGGAAGATTTACACTCTCCGCAGTCTTGGTGGATCCAGGAGCATCAATCAATATAATGAATCTTCGAACGCTAAGCATACTTGGAAATCGATGCCCGCGAGCTCGAAGCGGACAAAATGTTATTAAGAGGATTCAACCGTAAAGGAGAAAGAGCCCTCGGCTCAATAACGCTATCGATGAAGACCGGTGACTTAGCAAAGACAACCGCGAAATTTCACATAATCGATTCGAAACATCGTTCAACGCTCTACCTGGGCCGACCATGGATACATGAAAACAGGATGGTACCATCATCTCTACATCAATGCATCAAGTACTACGATGAGGGGAACAAGTGCATCAAAGGTGACTTACAACCATTCTCCGTACATGAAATTGGAATCCACGAGGATGCGACTTTATTATGCACCGCCGAAGAAAACGATCTTCTCCAGTAGATACTATAACAAATGAAGCAAAGAAAGTTCGGGACAACGAAGAACTCGAAGTTCTAGTCCAACAGCTCACTCACCACTCCCTTACGGCGAGATGGTGAAGGTTTCTCCACAACTCGCATCCGAGGTCGAGGCCGGGGACGAGGTCGTGGTAGAGACGTTAGGACGATTGGACGGAGGAAACCAACCATTAATGTCGATCGGGAAGATAGTTCGAAGAAGAAAAAGAAATCAAACAAGAAGCAGCGACAATAAGTCGAAGAAGCCGCAATTCGAATCCCTCTCGAAGATGAAAGAAACGAAGAATATAAATCGATGTACGAGAAGATTAACCAATATGTACATACTATGACCCTGACCCCGATCCATTCTAATAAGATCGAGGGTATGGAGGTCAAAGAGGTACGTAGCGGTGGTGCAAAACCAATCAAATTCTACCGTGGTGCTTCTTCCTCCAAAACTCGAAAATAATGTACAATTCGAAGATGCTACTTCATCGAATTAATGGAATTGCCTTTCGAGTGGTACTCCCCCGTGTTCAAAATTTAATTCAACGTGGTTTCTTACCTCGACAAGTGGACAAAAGGTCAATCACAACGTTTTGAAAATTTATGGAATAACTCCGGTCGTCCACCCAACTCAAAGCATGGTCTCGGATTCGACACAGTAGGGTCGATTGATGATACCGAATTTTGCTTGGTTATCACTCGCGAATCTAATGAAAACCGCATGGAAACTACGGACGAACTCGAAGATTTGCAAATCGGAGACGCTCCACCGAATTCGAAGAAGAAATCAAATCTACAATAGATGAGTTAATAGAAGTTAACTTAGGTACTAGCGAAGAGCCTAGACCTACCTTTGTTAGCTCTTTACTCAATAAAGAAGACTCCAAAGAAATAATCAAGTTATTAATGGAATTCGAAGACTGTTTTGCTTGGAGCTACGATGAGATGCCAGGTTTAGCTCCAGAGGTCGCAGTCCATAAACTAGGAGTGGATCCTACTTCCGTCCCGACCGTACAAGGTCCCGTGAAGAATGCGTCTAGAAATCGAACAACAAGTCATAGTCGAAGTTAAAAAGTTAATAGACGCTAAATTTGTCCGTGAAGAACAATACCCGACTTGGTTAGCCAACGTGGTACCGACCGTGAAGAAGAATGGTCGGATCGAATTTGTGTGGATTTCGCAGATTTAAACAAGGCATGTCCAAAAGATGAATTTCCTCTACCGATCCCGAATTAATGATCGACATTGCTTCAACACACGAAATATTCTCATTCATGGATGGATCTTCGTGATACAATCAGATAAAAATGGCTCCAGAAGATGAAAAACTTACGACATTCAGAACGCCGATCGGAGTATTTTGCTACACAGTGATGCCATTCGGATTGAAGAACGCAGGAGCAACCTACCAAAGAGCAATGACAAGAATTTTTGATGATCTCATCCACAATCAAGTCGAATGCTACGTGGACAATGTGGTCATCAAAAGCAAAGTAAAGGACAACCACTTGTATGATTTGAGAATTGTTTTCGAACGATTAAGACAATTTAACCTTAAGATGAATCCCTTAAAATGCGCCTTCTGCGTCACCTCCGGGAAATTCTTAGGATTCGTTGTCCGACATCGTGGAATTGAAATCGATCCGGAAAAGATAAAAGCCATCTTAGAAATGCCGCCTCCCAAAACCTTAAAACAACTACAATCTTTTCAAGGGAAGTCGGCATATCTTCGACGCTTTATCTCGAACTTGTCGAGTAGGTGTCGACCTTTCTCGGCACTAGTTAAAAAGGACGCCAAATTTATTTGGGAAGAGAAATGCCGTAGGGCCTTCGAGGACATTAAACAATATTTAATGACACCTCTCCGTCTTAGCAGCCCCGAGCCTCGGTGTAGACCGCTAATACTTTATACCGCGGCTTTAGACGACTCCTCGGAGCCCTATTAGCCTGAGTCAATGATGAGGGTAAAGAAAATGCTCTTTATTACTTAAGTCGTCGTTCATCGCCGACGGAAATAAGGTATCCCGCAATTGAAAAGCATTGTTTGGCCCCGATCTTCGCCGCTCAAAAGCTCGTGCATTACATGCTTTCTCATAAGGTCAACCTAATCTCGAAGTTTAATCCATTGCAATACTTGATGACTCGTCCAACGCTTTCCGGCAGACTTGCCAGATGGTCAATGATATTATTGCAATTCGATATAACTTTCGTGCCTCTTCGTGTCGTAAAGGGACAAGCCTTAGCAGACTTCCTTGCAGCACACCCTTTGCCGGCAGAATCTCCTCTCAACGACGATCCGCCGGATGAACAAATAATGAATCTAGAAGACCTCGATGATCGACATTGGGAATTATATTTCGACGGAGCATCTTCAGCACACAAAGACGAAGAATCACAAGTGATAGTGCCCGGTAAGGCAGGAATCGGGCTAATCTTTATAACACCGGAACGGGGGATGTTAAGATATTCTTACCACTTGGCATAACCATGTACAAACAACGAAGCAGAATATGAAGCCCTCATAACGGGACTGGAATTAACCATTCAAATGGGGATAACGGACATCAACATCTACGGAGATTCACAGTTAATCATTCAACGGATCGACGGACAATACGGAATTTTAAAACCAAGACTCGAGCGATACTTCCAAGTATGCCATACAGCTGTTGGAACAGATTCCAAATGTGACAATCTACAAAATTCCCGTAAAAGAAAACGCTCTAGCGGATGCGCTAGCTCGTCTCGCAAAAGAATTTGCCTGTTTGCAAGATGAATCGGTGGAAGTGTCAGTTCACGGACGCCAGGTCCTATCACAGCTTGACATTGACACGATACGCAAATCAGATAAGGAAAAAGGATCAGTTGCAACAGTGACAGAAAACACGGAAGATTGGCGACAGCCATTGATGGATTACCTACAAACAGGAAAACTACCAGATGATAGGTCGTTAGCCCATCAGATCAAGAAAAGAACTCTGTCTTACGCATTAGTAAACAACACATTATACGAAGGTCTTTTGATCAAATGTGGCTAAGGTGCCTAAGCGGGTCCGAAGCCCGTGAAATCGTTAAGGAGGTGCATTCGGGACTCGTGGCGCTCACCGGTCGGGTCCAAAGATGAAAATGAAAATTAAAAGGCTAGGGTACTACCGGCCCTCGATGATGACCGACCGCATGAAAATCGCCAAGAGCCGTCACCGGTGCCAAGTGCACGGAGTGGTTCTACACCAACCTCCAAATGTGCTACATCCGACAATCGCATCGCGGCCATTCGAATGTCGGGGCACGGATATAGTGGGTCCAATAGAACCGCCGTCGTCAAAAGGACATCGCTTCATTCTTGCAGCTACAGATTACTTTTCCAAGTGGGCAGAGGTAGTTCCACTCAGAGAAGTGAAAGCACATCACGTACTACAATTTTTCAAGAACCAAGTTGTCTACCGTTTCGGAGTGCCGCGCAGGATAATCTCAGATAATGGGTCAGCATTCAGAAGCACACAAATCAACAATTTTGTCGGGAGACACGGAATCGACCGGCGATATTCAACAATTTACTACCCAAGAGCAAACGGCCTAGCCGAGGCTTTTAATAAAACTCTCGTTCAAATTTTAAAGAAGACTTTAGACAACAATAAGAGAAATTGGCACGAGAAGTTGTTAGAAGCCTTATGGGCCTACCGGACAACCTTCAGAGCTCCTACGCAAGCTACACCTTACGCTCTGGTGTATGGGTCTGAGGCAGTGTTACCTTTAGAGGTTCAGCTCCCTTCACTCAGAATTGCAGTTGCAAATAAAATCACAACAGAAGAGAACGCCAAATTACGACTCGAAGAATTAGAAAGCCTGGAAGGGAAAAGACTTGCAGCGCAACAGAATTTAGAATTATACCAAGCTAGGATGATTCAGGGCTCATGATAAACCGGTCCGCCCAAGAACCTTCAAAGTTGGTGATCTAGTTCTCGTTCTCAAAAGACCTATTCTTGCACACCGCAAGATGGGGGAAAATTTGAACCCACTTGGGAAGGACCGTTTCGTGGTTGAAGCGGTATACTCGGGAGGTTCCTACCAGCTAGTGAATTGCCAAGGAGAACGACATATGCTTCCGATCAATGGACGATACTTGAAAAAGTACTACGCTACCTGATGTTTCGAAGGAATGAACTTTCCATCCCCAGAAGCACAGGTGAAGTGATTACTTATGATTGGGTCCGAACCCAGAAAAATAATAAAATGTGCTAAAATAAATAAAATCCTGATAATAAAGTTTTCCTTGTTTTCTTTTTCAAATCAAATCTCAATCAAATTTCAAATTCGATCTTCCAAATCTTAAATCAAATTCTCAATCAAATTTCGAATCCAATCTCGATCAAACTTCAAATTTCATCTTCCAAATTTCAAATCAAATCTTAAATCAAATTTCAACCGAGTTCAAACTCATCATGTCAAATTTCAAATTCAAATTCAATCTTTCCAAATTTCAAATCTCAGTCAAATTTCAAATTCAAATTCAATCTTTCCAAATTTCAAATCTCAGTCAAATTTCAAATCTCAAATTCGATCTTTCCAGATCTCACATCAAACCTCACATCAAATCCAAACTTTTGGGTCGAGGATTTTATATCCAAGACTGCACTGCTTTAGGATTTCTTTTCCTATTGCACTGAAATACATCAAATCAAACTTTTGGGTCGAGGATTTTATATCCAAGACTGCACTGCTTTAGGATTTCTTTTCCTATTGCACTGAAATACATCAAATCAAACTTTTGGGTCGAGGATTTTACATCCAAGACTGCACTGCTTAGGATTCTCTTCCTACCGCACCGAAATACATCAAATCAAACTTTTGGGTCGAGGATTTTACATCCGAGACCGCACTCGCTTTAGGATTCTCTTCCTACCGCACCGAAATACATCAAATTCAAACCTTTTGGGTCGAGGATTTTACATCCAAGACCGCACCGCTTTAGGATTTTCTTCCTACCGCACTGAAATACATCAAATTCAAACTCTTGGGTCGAGGATTTTATATCCAAGACTGCACTGCTTTAGGATTTTCTTCCTACTGCACTGAAATACATCAAATCCAAACTTTTGGGTCGAGGATTTTATATCCAAGACTGCACTGCTTTAGGATTCTCTTCCTACTGCACTGAAATACATCAAATTCAAACCTTTTGGGTCGAGGATTTTACATCCAAGACTGCATCGCTTTAGGATTCTCTTCCTACCGCACCGAAATACATCAAATTCAAACTTTTGGGTCGAGGATTTTACATCCAAGACCGCACCGCTTTAGGATTCTCTTCCTATCGCACCGAAATACATCAAATCCAAACTTTTGGGTCGAGGATTTTATATCTAAGACTGCACTGCTTTAGGATTCTCTTCCTACTGCACTGAAATACATCAAATCCAAACTTTTGGGTCGAGGATTTTATATCCAAGACTGCACTGCTTTAGGATTTCTTTTCCTATTGCACTGAAATACATCAAATCAAACTTTTGGGTCGAGGATTTTATATCCAAGATCGCACTCGCTTTAGGATTTCTTTTCCTATCGCACTCGAAATACATCAAATTCAAACCTTTTGGGTCGAGGATTTTACATCCAAGACCGCACCGCTTTAGGATTCTCTTCCTACCGCACCGAAATACATCAAATTCAAACTTTTGGGTCGAGGATTTTACATCCAAGACCGCACTCGCTTTAGGATTCTCTTCCTACCGCACCGAAATACATCAAATTCAAACCTCTCGGGTCGAGGATTTTACATCCAAGACCGCATCGCTTTAGGATTTTCTTCCTATCGCACCGAAATACATCAAATTCAAACCTTTTGGGTCGAGGATTTTACATCCAAGACCGCACCGCTTTAGGATTCTCTTCCTACCGCACTGAAATACATCAAATTCAAACTTTTGGGTCGAGGATTTTACATCCAAGACCGCACTGCTTTAGGATTCTTTTCCTATTGCACTGAAATACATCAAATCAAACTCTTGAGGTTAAGGATTTTACATCCAATACCGCATTATTCTGAGGTCTTTCCTCATTGCAATGACTCAATCCAATCGATTCGATCTTCTTTTGGGGTTGAAGATGTTACATCTAAAACTTCAAAATTCCAATTTTCATTTCAAATCAAATCCCTTCAAATTAATCTCGACAAACTTCAATCTAAATTAAAACTCCAAATTAAAATCTAAACTCACACATCATGACTTAAACATGAAACAAAATAAAATCTAAATCGAAATTCTCCCGCATCATGTGATTTGGGATTCACCTCCCTTTCCTTTCCCTAGCCGAGAGTTCAAGAATCTCCGGCTTCGTAGATATACTCGACACTCCCCAGCGGAAATTCTTCTACTTCGTCCTAAGTTTGTTACTTGGACATCCGTGTTGGTTTTGTTGATCGCTTCGGTCAACACCAATACGTGCGGTGTGCTCCGTCACCACCACACCTATCGGGGGTCCATTTGTTGACCTCATTTTCGATGAGGTCTTCTCTTCTTCTCTTTAAGTACTTCAGGATCTAGCCTTAGGCTTTTCCTTCGACTATCTTAGAGGACTAGAATCGGGACCCACCTTTTAGAAATTCAAACCACTTCTTAACTCCCCGCAAACTCCACAAACTCGACTATAGACCCCTAATCACCTAGAGGGTTGAAATCAAATGTGGAAGTTTAAAGGATGAGTTCCTATAGGACTCTTTGGCCTTAGGACCGCTCCAGGTGGCCCTGGTCCGGTAAAGGGCTGACTTACACATACACTACACCTATGCACTACACTTTCACACACCTCCTAAAAACACACCCATACCCGACTTGACTTCCCGACTCATGTAGGTGATTCACATGGATGGTCCTTAACCCCTAAGCCCTCGGGCAAGAGGTTAGGAACAACATGGTGAATGCCTCAAATGAGTCCCTTCATGGCTCATGTGGGCTTGATATGGCTTCATGGCTCAACAAAAGATGTTTTCATTTCACTTACATCCACCTAATCTTCAATTTTCCAAATTTTCAATTTTCGACCCCCGGACCCTACACCCACCAACCCTACCAAATGCCCTTGAAATTACCCAAATTTCTCAAAAATTTCCAAATTACCCAAAATTCTCCAAAATCCATTCCTAAACATTTCCACATCACTCAAATTGACCATTCCTAGCCAAAAATACCAAAAATTCCAAGAATACCCCCAATACCTTCCAAATACCCAAAATACCCCTTTTGACCCAAAAATCCAAAAATTCAGAAAATTCCCATAAAATTCCAGAAAATCCCAAATATTCCCAATTTCATTTTGTTCAACTACACCATGGGCCAATTTTGTCAATTTACCCCACTTTTATCAAAACCCCCAATTTAACCCATTTTAACCCAAAGTAAACCCAATGTCAAACCAAGCCTACCCAATTAATCCAAATTTTGGTCCAATTCGATTCTAAACTGCAATTCAACATCCCAAACACCAATCTAGACCAAAGCCAAGCTTAATTTGATTGAAATTTGGGTCCAATTTCACTTTTGGCCTTAAAGCCCAATTTGGACCTATGACCCAAACCTAACCCAAACTCACCCAATTCAACTCCAATTAACCCCAAATCTTTTCCAAACCTTCCTTAACATCCCCATAAACAAAACACTAACATGATTTGCCCAAAACTTTGATCCAAACCCCACTCAAATTCAACCCAAAGCTAAAAGGCCCATTTCGACCTAAACCCAAACCTAGCCCAAATGAGCCCAAACCCCAAAATCAAAACCCAACCAAAGCCAAAACCTCTTTGAAACACTCCCATAAACATTTCCCAACATTAATTTCACATCAACTTCAACTCTAGCCCAACTTTGGCCCATGGTAGCCCATTTTGGCCCACTTTAGCCCACTTACCAATTAAACCCAAATTCAAACCAATTCAAACCCAAATCACTTCAAACTTGTCTCAAATCACTCATGACACATCCTTAAACTAAACCCAACATTTATTTGGCATGGCCCTTTGCAAAATTTTCATCTAAAAGCCCACTTCTAAAGGACATTCAAAAGCCCATTCCAAACCAAACTCAAAAGCCCAAGCCCATCCTAAAGCCCACATTACAATCTCATCTCATCCTCACTTAGTTAAAATCATTCCTAAGTCCTAAATCAGCAATCAAATCTTTCTAAACAAAGCCATATGACAAACCATCCAAATTTTACACCAAATTACCAAAAATTCTTAAAACCCATTTTTATGAAATCGACTAAACTTTTCCCTAAGCCAAAGACAAGCCATGCAAGCCATGGACAAGCCACATGAAGCCATGGAGAGTTTGACATGTGATCAAGCCATTAATGGAAAAAGGAGGACCCCTTTCCTAATCCTTCTTAAGCCTTTTTTACCTTAAGCATGTCACACTCTAAACCATGCTTTGCCACCTAATCCATGGATGGAGACTTCACCACTCCATGGCAATCGACCCAACCGATCCTCTCAGCCCAAAATCGAAGCCATGGGGAGGTGCACCCAACCCAAACCAATGGGTTGACCAAATTGAAGCTAAAATAGCCCCTTCCCCTTTCTACTTTGATTCAACCACTTTACACATGTCAAACCTCAATCGAATACACCAAACCCCCGCCCCGACCCACCCGAACAAGATGGTGACCGAGTGCTCGGCCGGCCGACCACCGAGCCGCCGGAAAACACCATGGCCGAAACCTCGGGAGGAGCCAAACTTTGGAATTCTCCCTTGCCGAGCCGCCCCATGCCTAGTGGTCACCATGGCTGTTCTTCTCCTCACCGAAGCAGCTCGATCCCAAGCCCTAACTCCCCCGGGAGGCCCTCCAACCATGCCTATTTAAACACCACCCCCTCACGGCCATGAGAGGAGAGTTGCAAAAACCTTGCCAAAACTCCGCCAAAATTGTTCCGCACCCCTCCTCATACACGAGCACTTGATCCCCAAGTGAGATCCCCCCGCCATTTCCTCTCCGCGAGCTCAATTTCGTAGTCGAAATCCAAGCCCAAAACCAGGACACTTCCCCACGGTGAACCAATCCCCAAATCGATTGGTCCTACACCTTCACCGTACCGAGGGAAGGTGTCCACCAACAAAAGCCCCATTTCCGAGCCACCCAGGTTGCTCCGTACTCCAAGCTTTGTGATCGACTCGTGGTCGAAGTTCAACCTGGACAATTCACTGGACCAGGAGACTTCATCCGGAGCTTGCACAGATCCAATCGAAGGTGCAACAACTCTCGGATCGAAGCTTCACTTCTCTGAGCAAAGGTATGAGCTAATTCTTCATCCCGAGCTTCTGGAGATTCTCCATTTCAAATGCCTTAATTTCAATGCACGTTTACCGTATGGATGTGTTCGTCTCTTCAAGACGAATCCATAGAGCATAAGAACACGAAAATCCATCGAGAATCGAGTGAGTTCTTAGTGGTTAGAGTGTGGACGGTCACGGGATCACACCGGCCATGGACGATGAACGGATGCCGTCCATTTAATACACGCGCGGACGGACGGGCTCGGATGGCGTCGGACCAGGAGACGGTACGAGAACCGCGGGGCCCGGCCGCCGACTCGGATGGCGGCGTCGAATGGGAGCGCGACGCGTGCGAGTTCGGAGATGCCGAGGATGCGCCGGCGCCGCGTCACTTAAGTAGATAAATAGGAATATTTTCTATTTATTTAATTCCCGTAACTTTAAAAATCCATATCTTTGTGTAGAAAAATCACAAAAATAAAATAAAAATACCCCCTTGCTCGAGTGAACGGAGGAGAATAATGTGGAAAAGAAATTAATTAATTTTGTCCAAGTATTTTATTTTTAATTAATTATTTACTCCCTGCATTGTTTTAATTCTCCATGCATGTATACAATTCACCATGGCATGAGACCATAGGGCTTTTGAAGCCTCTGGATTTGGGAACATTCCCTGAATTTTCCAAAGTCAGAGGTCATCCCTATGAAGAGTTATTGATTTTTCAAATGCATGTTGCTGTTTTAAGTATTTTAATTTCAAAAATTAGCATGTTGTGAAATAAATTCTAGGAAAATTTGGTGATGTGCCTTATGACCAGAGGACCCTAGGAAAAATAGGATTTGAGTTAATTCACTTAGATTAACCCTAATTGGCTTAAACACCCAAAATAGGTTTCTAATTAATTAGAGTTAACCATAGATCAAATTGACTTGAAATCAATTCTCCACTGACCTTTAGGATCAGAGGAACCCACCATAAAAATTTGAGGTCAATTGGACTTGGTTAGCCCCACTAATTGGGTTGATTAAGCCACTTAGCCATTTTAAACTTTAAAAATTCATAACTTTCAAAATATCTTTCAAAAATTCACCAAATTGGTTTTGGAGTCTCTCTGATATCAGGGGAGTTCAGGAAAATTAAAATTTCAATTTTCTAAAAAAGTTGATTTTTAATATTATTTTAATATTTTTAATAATTAAAAAATAATAAAAATCACAAAAATAATAAAATTCACCAAAATGTCATATTTTGAATTTTAATCACTTAGGAACAAGTCCCATATTTTTCCTAGGTCTATTTAGTGAGATATTAATTTTAAAGCTCTAGGGTAATTTTAAAATTAAAAAAATATATTTTCTAGCATTTTCACCAAAATAATTATAATAAATCAAAGAAAAATCAGAAAATTGCAAAGTTTGGTTCTCTGGAATCCTTGACATCAGAGAGAATTTTAAAAATTATAAAATTTATTTTTCAACATTTATTTTATTTTTAAATTAATTAATACTCCAGAACTTAAAATAATTCTAATAAATAAAATATAATTCAAAAAATTACAAAATTTGGTCCAAGTGGTCCTCTGGTCATTAGGAATGCCCCTAATTTTCTTAAGGACAGAAACTTTCCCTTGGTCATGTCATTGAATTTTCTTTGGAAATTCCTATTTTCTACTAAAAATAATTATATAAATAAATTAAATGCAGAAAAATCACATTTTCTCCTCTCATGTCTTTATTGACATATGAGTGAAGTCTCATAAAAATTTCAAGTTCATTTGAGTTCAATTTAGTGAGTTATGAAATTATTAGGCTTAAAGGGCAAAATGGTAATTAAATTTTAACTCTTAATTAAAACTTTAGGTCTCATAAAAATTAACAAGTAAAATATTTTGATCTTAATCTGATTTGGATGATTGAAATTAAATAATTAAAGGATAGAAACCCATTAAGCAATTTAAAATGATTAAACTTTAATTAAATAATTAATTGAATTTGGAAGAATAATAAATTTGGAATTATTAAAATAGGGATATTATTAGGAAGAGATTTATTCTTTAATTTAAAAAATCCCTAAATTAATCATCTCATTAATACTCAACTCTTAATTAAAATGATAACTCAAATTTAAAATATTAAAAGACTTAATCATTAAATTAAAATTAAATCATTAAACTCTTTCAAAAAATCTCAATTAAATTAAATTAAATTAAGATTAAAAGTTGCATTAAATTAAATTAAAATTAAGTTAAATTAAATAAACAAATTAAATTAAATTAAATGAATTAAATACATTAAATTAAATAAATAAATAAAATTAAATTAAATTAAATTAAATAAAATTAAATTAAATTAAATTAAATTAAATTAAATTAAATTAAATTAAATTAAATTAAAAATTAAATTAAATTAAATTAAAATTAAATTAAATTAAATTAAGAAATTAAATCAAACAAATTAAATTGAATTAAATTAAATCAAATCAAATTAAATTAAATAAATTAAATTAAAATAAATTAAATTAAATTAAGTTAAATTAAATAACCTCACTTAAGACATGAAGAAATAAATCTAAAATAACTTGAACACTATTCCAAACTTAAATCATTAATTTGAACTTAAATTTGAATCACAAATCATTAAATATCATTTTGCCCTTAGGAGCCTTAGTTATCATAACTCCTAAATAGAACATTAAAATGAAATGTTACTTCACTTATAGGACATTCAAATGTCCTAGTTCACTGAGCAAGTTAACAAAACTTGAAAACCTCGGACGATTGATTCATTTACACAATTAAATTCATTTGGACTTGAAACAATCCTAGAAATATTGAAAAGATGTTTAAGATTCTTCTTAAGCACTTCCTCAATATGATAGGATATTTACAAGAACAATTGAACTTAATTGTTCTTTGATGAAGAAAATCGTCTTCAAACCAAAAACACAAAGAACCTAGACGTCATAGGAAATGACTAGCTATAGGATTAGGAACTTGGTAGAAAACCATAAACCTTTTCCCTTAGCTTTACCTAGGAACTTGCTTAAATATTCTAACTATGTTTTAAGTGCAGCTCGGAATGACGGGAAGACCCTCCAGGTACGCTTTTATTTTATTGCAATCTATTTTATTGTAATTTATTTAATTGCATCGTACTTATTTTTCTTGCATGATAAATAACAGTTGCATGAAAACCCACACCTTTAGGACAGAAACCAAGACTGAAACCCATAACTAAATTAAAAAGACACTACAAGATAAAATTCACCTCCACAACATTTCAAAATATAAGACAACTCAAAATTTAATCACAAACAAAACACAAAACTACAATTACAACTGAATTAAAACGTCTCGTTGAATGATCGGGAATACCTCGGATGATGTAACCCACGTGTTGCTAACGGGATTTCCACGGTCTAAATGAAAGTGCGGAACTCATTTAGTTGAGTTTAGCAAATTCATCCGGACTAAGTGAATTCGATGAAAATAACTGGTGTCGGGATGACTGAACCGCGGGATCTTAATCGGTTCGTTTAATCAACTTTAAGATCCGTTTTAATTAAAACATAAAGAACACTTGGAAATTAAGACTTCTCTAAACCGGAACACTTCTCTCATCTCTTGATTTATGATTTCTAAAACTAAAACCCCCGCAACAACAAGGAGCTCGGAGCATGGTGGGCAACGACGGCCATCGTCGTCGACAAAACCGAAATCTACATCAACAAAACTTTCCTAGAATTAAATAACAAAGCCATAGGACTTCGAGGTATTTTGCCTAGTGTAACATAAATCCTCAACTTTTCGTTAGGCATTTGCATTGCAAATTAAGCCCTAACCTGGTCTTAGGATTCCGAGGTAGTCGTCCGTACGACATAAACCCTCATATCTTCTAGAGCTATTTGTATGATTCTATCATATAAATATAAGCCCTAATTAACTAAAATTGGCAAGATTAAAACATTAAATAAACATTAGGACTTTCCTAAATCCAAGCCAAACAATAGGATAATCGGGAGATTACCGAAGTCCGCTTCGAATCCGTGATCTCTCCTACTTTTCTTCCTTTGAATTCCCAAAATAAAAATGTTCCAAATTTGATCCATTCCCTATTGAAATTCCAAAATTCAACCCCTTGAAAACTTAAACTTTGAAATTCTTGAGAGCGGAATTATTGATTATTATCGAGAGTTTTCTTAGGTGATTCCCGTCACTTAAGATGTAATTAACTATAGGGGCTTGCCCTTATAGGGAACTTTAAGAACCCATGTAATATAAACCCTGTTTAATAGTTTCATATTAAGCAGGGGAATTTGTCGGCTTATAAAATTGGTTCGCAGACCAAACGGATGTCACAAACCTTTCTAGTTTATTTAATCGAGCCCCATTATCAAGCAGTGTGTCTATTCTTCGGGATAGATACACGGTTTGTGGTGCGGCGCTCGTTTATATAAACTATTCGGGATGTGAGATCAGCTTGATTTCATATCTTAAAATTTTCAAATTCAAAATTATTTTCAAAATCAAATACTACTTTTCAAATTATTTATTTAAATTAAATTAAAATTCGCCGACAATTTTTGTAGGCGACTCTCTTTTCAAAAATACAACACATAACCTAAAAATATGCCGACAGACTCTTTGGCCTTAGGACTACCCTGGGTGGCCTGGTCTGGTGAGGGTTGACTTACACACTCACTACACACACTCACTACACTCACACACTACACTCTCACACACACAATCCAAATCCTAAAACCACACCTATACCCAACTTGACTCCCTGACTCATGTAGGTAATTCATATGGATGGACCTTAACCCCTAAGCCCCCGGCTAAGAGGGTTAGGAACAACATAGTGAATGCCTCCAATGAGTCCTCTCATGGCTCATATGGGCTTAATATGGCTTCATGGCTCAACCAAAGTGATTCCATTTCACTCACATTTGATCAATCTTCATCCTTCCAAAATTTCAATTTTTGACCCCGGGGACCCTACACCCATCAAACCTACCAATAAGGCTGTCAATTTGGCTCGTTGTTCGCGAACAGCTCGTGTTCGGCTCGTTAAGCAGCTCGTGTTCGGCCCGTTCGTTAAGCTTAACGAGCCGAACACGAACAAATTTTTAAGCTCGAAATATAAACGAGCCGAACACGAACAACAGTTTGTTCGCTCGTGTTCGGCCAATGGACTAGACTTCATTGCTTACAAGGATGAGCTCGCTCTCGACAATGGGATCAACGTCCGATTTTGACAAGGATTCGAGAACACAAATGTCAAGATTACCGACGTTTCCCTTTTGTGCCGACGAACAAAGTATCTGAAACCGAGAAGCCGTTGCTCGAGTTCAACCTTAGGTCAAGACCCGAGAGTTTCCTCCCGTAAAAGACCCACCGAGAGGAGTACCGCCGTCCGCAGATGGCCGTTGTTGCTACCCCCGCCGGTCCGGCTATCTCCTCGCACCTACCCGGCCTTTGCCAAATTAAAGGGGAAGGAGATCCGTGAACTATGGTGAACCCGCTACCGTGAGGGTGCCGTACTTTCCCGTGAGACCTTCCATTTTTGAAATCAGGTCCCGCCTGCGAATTCCATCACTAACACGGACCCGTAGAAGGAACAGGCGGTGAAGATCGCTGTGAAGGCCGTAGCCGCTCGAAGTCACATTACCGGAAGAAATCCCGTAAAACTCGAGGCACACCACTACCCGAATACATACCATTGCCTGAAGATACACCCTTTCTGGAAGGAAGTAGATTCCCGATCCCCTTTCCGCCGTAAACTCGATGAGGAAAATGTCCGGTAGGATCGTTTCTACATTACCTCGACCCGCATACTACGACGACAAAGAAAAAGAAAAGGGCTAGGATCACGCCATTTACCCGACTACAGACCGTGATTGAGAAACTAGCGAAGAAAGAGAAATGCCCCGTATCGGAGATTCTAAGAAGGATAGGGAGGGTGCCGCCCAAATCCCGTCTTGGGCCCCAAGTGTAACCCGCCGTCACGAAAGCTCGGGCCAAAGGATGAGGCCAATCCGCCCGTCGTCGTTTCAGGATTACGCGTATTAGGGAGGAGCGCCCACCTTCCCAAAGATTTGGCTGACGGACCATCTGGTCCTAGACCTTCGCTGCTAGAAGGATGGTATGGCGTCCTAATTACCGGGTAGTTAAGATTGAAACAATGCTCGAAATGGAAAGTCTCTGTCAGAGACTCAATCAAGAAAGTGCCACCGTGGTAAAGGGGACTGTGAGAAGGGGACCCGGTAGCCTATCGCACGACAACCGCGAGGACGTTACGTAAAAGGCCCGCTAGAAGATGCCATGGAAAAGCTCGAGGACTAATATCCGACGAGATTAGCAAAAGAAAGAGAGGAGAAATTTGGAGACGAGATTGATTCATCGGAATTCATGGACGATGATTATGCAGAAATCAACATGGTCGAAACACGAGCTTCGTCAGCTTCACAGGTGCTCCCGCACTACAGAAAGAGAGGAGCCGGAAGCATGAGAAGACAACTTCAAGAAAGAGACGATACGATCGCCCAAATGACGAAGAGGATGGAAGCAGATGGCCATGGGGCCGCCCCACTCCAAAGTCAAGTGCAACCCTTGAAGAGGACGCCCTGTGAGGTCATCTCACATTGCAGACGGAGGAAAGGAGATTACATCCGTCAACCTGGGACGATCAAATTCGAAGAAAGATACGCCACAAAGCATGATTCCGTAAAAGGATATCAAAAAGCTTGGTGGAACAAGAAAGTAGAAGCCTTAGCACACCAAGAGCGGGACATCCATTCGACGGGTAGACCTTAGCTCCGGGAAGAATTCGACGTCGTCCAATACCCAAAAGGCTTCGTACCACCTCTCTCGTTCAAGACATTCGATGGAACGGAACCCCCGACAAGATGTCGCACACTTTCGTGCCGCCTGTTGCAATGCCGGTGGGAGCGATGCATTACTCTTCCGACAGCTTGTCACAGCTCGTCGTGGATCGCCTTGATTGGTATGCATCATCGAATGGTCTTCGGTGAAGACGTTCTCGTGTGAACCGGAGAACCTCTTCATCAAGCGATTCTCGTCGTGAGTCGCACCACATCACCATAGGTGATTTTAAAGGGTGTAGTAGCGTGTCGAATGAAACTGGGTGGATTGCATACTTCGATGGAGGAACTTAAGCATGAAGTGAACCACAATTACAAGAACAACATGCAATCGCATCTTGTTTAAAAGTATTCACGCCCGATAAAGACTTCTCCTCAAAGGATTCACTATTAAGACTTTCGAGAAGTTGTTAAGCAAGGCCGGAAGCTTGCAAGAGGAGGCGAAGCAATTAAGTTTCACCTCGATAAGAGCGTACAAGCAGGTCGTGAAGACTTTAGAAAAGAAATCCGGATCGCGCGCCGACAAAGGCAAGCAACCGATACAAATATCGTCCGAAAGGCCACATCAACCTCAACAAAATTATCACTATCCCCGACCCAACCTATCGGCCATCTCCACAAGATGAACAACCGCCTCGTCCGCAACGTACATTAAGGAGCTTCCCGAGTTGTGGAATATCCATTCAAGAATGAAGGTTAAGCTGAAAATGTTCCGTAGTCTCGATGAAGACTCCAGATTTCCCTACCGTCGACCCTAAGAGACCGCAGGAAGTCAACAAGAAAAGGATCCCAAACTCGGGCCTATCACCGATGCTCGACACAAAATACGAAGATTGCATTACCTTCAAAAGTTGGCTCAACGACAACCTTCGGAAAGGGAATATAAAAATCCCGAAGGAGTACATGAAGGAACCCCGAAAGGAGGTTCCGTCAATGTTGTCTCAACCCGATCCCATCATTCCGATAGATCCCTATACAACCGACGATGGATGGACTACCGCTGGATGAGGTCTTCAAAGAAGATTTTAGATGAAAGATCCAAACCACAGCTGTGCGAGCTTCAATTCAAAGTTCGAAACCCGCTAGCTCGACATCAATGGCCTCTGCGATAGAGGAACCACCCCGCAGGAGACGATTGAAGAGAAGAAGAAAATCAAGGAAGAAGGAGAAGACCGAGGCTCCTAAGGCTAGACTAGGGGCCGTTTATCCTAGGATAGCTGCTTTCGGATTCTGGGAGAAATCCCTCGAACCTCCGACTCGTATGATTATCTCGTCTACTTCGGTGGGATCATATAATGATAAGGGTCATGGCGTTGGCTACGTTTGATCGTTTCTAACGATTACGTAACTAGCGACAATCCGGACATCGATTTCGATACCAACGACAATTCTCAACCATACACAATCTCGACGATCAAAATGACAAAGAAAACATCCATCAAGGAGGCTACCAGAGTTCAACAAGAAATGAATCTATCTCGCGAGTTTCGAGGAGCTCCAAATTACCAATAGAGTTAGATCCTTCTCAGACTCGGGCTAATCAAGAAGAACTCCGTCATTCCGATTCAGAAGAAACACCGAAAAGCTCAACACTAGATTCAGAAGAAATTACAAGCAAACTTAAGAAGTGGAAGAGTTCTACCTCCGAGAATGGGTCCAAAGGACAAAGGAAAGGTGTGGTTGTTCAAAGAAGAACCAACCCCGATAGAAGAAATACCCATTCGAGAAGAAATCGAGACACATGGAAATAAAGTGGACTACAACGTGCTAGCCCATCTCATGAAACCAAGGTGCCAAACCGAGCATCTACGACGCTCTCATCTTATCAAATGAGATAGGAAGCTCGATCAAGGCCTTACTTGATCCGGAAATTTGCTTAGCTCAAATGGCCGGAGATTCTTTAGGATGAGGTTTGCTTCGTTAAAGGAACAACGAGGTGTTACCTTCACGTTGACAATGACCTTCACTGGGATGTATTGGTATCAAAACCGACCGTTGTACATTTCAAGCATAATCGGGAAGTTTACACTCTCCAGAGTAATTGGTGGATCCAGGAGCATCAATCAATATAATGATTCTCGAACACTAGCATATTTGGAAATTGATGCTCATGAAGCTCGAAGCCGATAAAATGTTATTAAGAGGATTCAACCGTAAAGGAGAGAAAGAGCCTCGGCTCAATAAAGCTACTAAATGAAGACTGGTGACTTAGCAAAGACAACCGCAAAATTTCACATAATTGATCTCGAAACTCTTCATTCAACGCTCTACCGGGCCGACCATGGATACATGAAAACGTGATGGTACCATCATCTCTACATCGCGGTATCAAATACTATGATGGAGGGAACAGCCGCATCAAAGGTACCCTATAATCATTCTCCGTACATGAGATTGGAATCCATGAAGACGCAGCTTATTACGCACCACCGAAGAAAACAATTTTCCAGAGATACCATAACAAATGAAGCAAAGAAAGTTTGGGACAACGAAGAACTCCGGAGGTTCTAGTCCACCGGGGCCACTCACCACTCCCTTACGGCGAGATGGTGAAGGTTTCCACACCCCATCCGAGTAGAGGTCGGGGACGAGGTCGTGGGCGGTGCAGGACGTGCTAGACAGCCGGGATGTGAGGAAACCAGCCATCAATGTTGATCGGGGAAGACAAACTTCCGAAGAAGAAAATGAAATCAACAAGAAGCAAAATGCCGACAATAAGTCGAAAAGCCGCATCAAAGGACCTCTCGAAGAGAGAAGAATGAAGAATATAAATCGATGCACGAGAAGATTAACCACTACGTACATACTATGACCCTAACCTCGATCCACTTCAATAAGATCGAGGGTATGGTGGTCAAAGAGGTACATAGCGGCGGTGCAAAGCCAATCAAATTCTACCATGGTGCTACTTCCTCCAAAACTGAAAATAATGTACAATTTGAAGATGTCACTTCATCGAATTATGGAATTACCTTTGAGTGGTACCTCCCGTGTTCAAAATTTAATTCAGCGTGGTTTCTTACCTCGACAATGGACAAAAGGCCAATCACAACATTTTGAAAATTATGGTATAACCTGCCGCCCACCCAATGCAAAGCGTGGTCTCGGATCTCGGCACAAGAGATCAGTTGACGATACCGAATTTTGCTTGGTTGTCACTTAGAGTCTAATGAAAACTGCATGGAAACTACAAGAATTAAGATTTACAAATTGAGACGCTCCACCGAATTCGAAGAAGAGATTAAATCTATACTGGGGATGAGTTAACGGAAGTTAACTTAGGTACTAGAGAAGAGCCTAGGCCTACCTTTGTTAGCTCCTTACTCAATAAAGAAGACTTAAGAAGTAATCAAGTTATTAACGGAATTTAAAGACCGTTTTGCTTGGAACTATGACGAGATGCCAGGATTAGCTCCGCAGGTCAAGTACCATAAGCTAGATTTTCGATCCTACTTCGTCCCAAATACAAGGTCCCAAAAGAATGCGTCTAGAAATTGAACAACAAGTCATAGCTTGCTAAAAAGCTAATAAACACGTTAAATTTGTCCGTGAAGAACAATACCCGACTTGGCTACCAATGGAAGCAATAAAGAAGAATGGTCGTATCGACTTGTGTGGATTTCTGAGATTTAAACAAGACGTGTCCAAAAGATGAATTCCCCTCACCGATCCTGCACTACGATCGACATTGCTTCGACACATGAGATATTCTCATTCATGGATGGATCTTCAGATACAACCAGATAAATGGTCGAAGATGAAAATCTTACGCATTCGGGACCCGCCGATCGAGTATATCGCGCGCGGATGCGTCCGGACCGAAGAACGCGGGAGCAACTTACCGCAGAGCGATGACAAGAATTTTCGATGATCTCATCCACAATAAAGTCGAATGCCGGGACGATGTGGTCTTCAAAAGCAAAGTAAAGGATAACCACTTGTATGATTTTGAGAATTGTTTTCGAACGATTAAGGTACTTAACCTTAAGATGAATCCCTAAAAATGGCGCCTTCGGCGTTACCTCCGTGAAATTCTTAGGATTCGTTGTCCGACATCGTGGAATTGAAATCGACCCGGAAAAGATTAAAGCTATCTTAGAAATGCCGCCTCCCAAAACCTTAAAGCAACTACGATCCTTTCAAGGAAAGCCGGCATATCTTCGACGCTTTATCTCAAACTTGTCAGGTAGGTGTCAGCCTTTCTCGGTATTAGTTGCATACTAAATTCATTTGGGAAAAGAAATGCTAGAAGGCCTTCGAGGACATTAAGCTATATTTAATGACACCTCCTCGTCTTAGCAGCCCTGCCCAGTAAACACCGCCGATACTTTATACCGCGGCTTTAGACGACTCTCTCGGAGCCCCGTTAGCCCAAGTCAATGATGAGGGTAAAGAAAATGTTTGCATTACCTGCTGCCGTTTACTTCCGATTTAAATAAGGTATCCCGCAATTGAAAAACATTGTTTGGCCCGATCTTCGCCGCTCAAGTTCTCGGCATTACATGCTTTCATAAGGTCAACTCGATCTTGAAGTTTAATCCATTGCAATACTTGATGACTCGTCCAACACTTTCCGGCGTACTCGCCGTATCAATAATGATATTATTGCAATTCGATATAACTTTCGTGCCTCTTCATGCCGTAAAGGGACAAGTCTTACAGACTTCCTCGCAAAGACACCCCTCACGGCAGCACTCCTCCTCAACGACGATTTGCCGTATGAACAAATAATGAGCCTAGAAGACCCCCCCGATGATCGACGTGGAATTACTGACGAGCTTCTTCAAAGACACAAAGACGAAGAATCGTAAGTGATAGTACCCGGTAAAGCAGAATTCATTAATCTTTATAACACTGAAGCTAGGGGATGTTATGATACTCCTACCACTCGAGCGTAACTCGTACAAACAACGAAGCAGTAATACGGCTTCCCTCATAACAGGACTGGAATTAGCTATTCAAATGGGGATACCGTACATCAACATCTACGGAGATTCGCGCAATCATTCAACAAACATCGCCGAACAATACAAAATTTTAAACCAAGATTCGAGCAATACTTCCAAATATGCCATTCAATTGTTGGAACAAATTCCGAATTTGACAATCTACAAAATTCCCGTAAAAGAAAATGCTTTAGCGTATGCTTTAGCCCGTCTCACAAAAGAATTTGCCTGTTTGCAAGATGAATCGGAAGTGCCGCTCACCTGACGTCGTGTCCTATCATGTACCAACATGTACACGATACATGTTCCAAAAGAAAAAGGACTGGCTTCGCAATGCCGACGTAAAACACAAGATTGGCTTACGCCTATTGATAGACTACTCAAACAGAAAGCTACCGCACGACAGTCGCTAGCCCATCGTATCAAGAAAAGAACTCTGTCCTACGCATTAATAAATAACATGTTAGCGAAGGTCTTTCGATCAAATGGCTAAGGTGCTCTGGCTGGCGCGAGGCCCGTGAAATTGTTAAAGAGGTGCATTCAGACTCAAAAGCCTACCCGCCTAGTCCGAAGATGAAATGAAAATTAAAAGACTAGGCAATTACCGGCCCTCGATGATGACCGACCGCATGAAAATCGCCAAGAGTCATCAATGCTAAGTGTACGGAGGAGTCTTCGACACCAACCTCCAAATGTGCTACATCCAACAATTGCGTCGTGGCCATTTGAATGTCGGGGGAACGTATATAGTGGGTCCAATAGAACCACCATCTTCAAAAGGACATCGTTTCATTCTCATACAAGGACACTTTTCCAAGCGGGCGTATAAGTGCCTCCACTTAGAGAAGTGAAAGCACACCACGTGCTACAGTTTTTCTAAAACCAAGTTGTCTACCAAGCGGAAAGTGCCGCATGATTATCTCGCATAATGGGTCAACATTCGAAGCACACAAATCAACAATTTTGTCGTGAGACATGGAATCGACCTGGGCGCATTCACCGCCTTACTACCCAAGAGCAAATGGCCTCGCTTAGGCTTTTACTGAAACTTCCCGTCCAAATCTTAAAGAAAACCTTGGACGACAATAAGAGAAATTGGCACGAGAAGTTATTAGAAGCCTTATGCCCACGACAACCTTCAACTCCCACTCAAGCTACACCTTACGCTCCGGTGTATGGGTCCGAGGCAGTGTTACCTTTAGAGGTTCAGCCTTCCTTCACTCGTAATTGCAGTTGCAAATAAGATCACGACAGAAGAGAACGCCAAATTACGACTAGAAGAATTGGAAAGCCCGGAAGGGTGCGTGTTTTGCAATGCGCAACAGAATTTAGAACTATACCAAGCTAAGATGGTTCAGTTTCATGACAACCGGGTCCGCCCAAGAACCTTTCAAAGTTGGTGACTTAGTTCTCGTTTCGACGAGACCTATTCTTGCACAAATCGCAAGAGAGGAAAATTTGAACCCACTCGGGAGGGGCCGTTCGTGGATGAAGCAAGATACTCGTGAGGTTCCTACCACTTCGTTGAATTGCCAAAGGGAGAACGACACATGCTTCCGATCAACGGACGATACTTGGAAAAGTATTACATCACCGATGTTTCGAAGGAATGAATTCTTCATCCCTAAGAAACATGGGTAGGGTAGTTACTTATGACTCGGGTCCGAACCCAAAAATAATAAAAAATGTGCCAAAATAAATAAAATCATGATAATAAAGTTTTCCTCGTTTTCTTTCCAAATCAAAATCTCTTCCCGATCTTATCCCACTTCATTCCTGTTAAATTTAAAAATACAAGAAGTAATAAAAAAAATGTCTTTAATAAACATTTTCTTAATGTTCTTGTTCTTTAGTACAAAATTTCGACTTTTCCTTGTCTTTTCGCAGGGAAATGTCGAGCGGGCGGTCAGTCCTCGAACTTTAGAAATGGCGGGCAGCCTGCACTCGATGAAAAGAGGGTGAAAAATGGAGCGATAATCGAGACGACTCCTGGATTTCGCACCACAGCCTACAAGACGAGGAAAGTGACTAGGTCTAGGCCGATCGAGAAGAACTCGCAAAGAGACGCGATGAAAGTGGGTGGCCCAAGCCACCAATCCAAAGAAAGCAAGAAAAGAAAAACAAACACCGAAGAAGATAAAAAATGAAGTCCGTAGCCTCGCAACAGAGGGCAGTTTGCCGCCGCCGCGCCCACAGATTCAAGAAGTCTGCGGAGCTACTCTCACAGCAACAACGAAGAAATAAGAATCGCCGTATCCGCAAGATGTTAACCAAACTAGCAATGGGACTGGGCCGCGACGAGATGGGCTTGCTACCGCTTTAAAGACATACACTTCAAGGACACCGGCTCACCGTACATGAAGAAAGAAGGCCGCCTCCTGGGGATGACAAGAAATGGGACCAGTGGAAATTCACAAAACCAGAAGAAAGAAGGCTACCACGCCACCATAAAACGACACTCATGATGCATGACCTTGTTGCAAGGGGCCCCGGGGATGTCCCGACGACATCATCCCCGAGGAGCCAAGGTGCAGGAGAACGTGAAGGAATCAAGCCTTATATCCCACAATATCATTTGGGGCCTCGCCATTTGCAAATTATTCAAGAGTACGAGTTGGAAGAATGCAAAATGTCGAAAAGAAAACTTTTGAATACTTCTCGAGAGAATCGAGGCGTAAGGATCAATATACTGTAGGGCCTCGAGCTACACACGACGTATTCTCGTAGTATTTAACAATGAAGAATCAGATTGGCATCCAGATTTGAAAAGAATGGGCCAAGCGGGCCGCCCAAGGGAAAACACATACTTAGAACCCCGAAGATGGATGCCGTGGAAAGGAAGAATCACAATACAATGTGGATGTCAAGCACAATCCTTTGCGGAAGACAAAGAAGGAAACCTCCGGAATACTCCGTCATGGCCACATGGATCCGATGCCACTAGTCATCAAAGAGAGAATGGTAAAGAGATTGATAACATGGAGGGTACTGCCGCAGATTGCATACCCAATAGCTGCATTATTAACATCTACAAGTTGCAGGATCAGATACCCCCACACATAGATCACCACGACTTTGTCGACCTTTCGCATGCTCTTTCCCGAACGAGTGTAACATCATGTTCGGATCTCACCTCCCGGATAAGAAAGCCCAGGTGAGTTTCGAGGGCCGTTGAAGATACCTTGACGTGGGTTCCGTCATGATATTGAAGGGCAAATCTTAACGTATATCGCTAAGCATTGCATACCAGGAGTGACCAAATAGCTTAACCGCTACTGTGAGGATGGACGCATGTGAAGACACCTTACCATTTCCAGCCAGACCGGAGCTAGAGCTCTCAAACCTAGCGAGGCTGTGAGTTACATGGAAAATATCACACTCCAATGTACATCCATACGCATCCTCGCTAAAGGATGGATCGGGAAGCAGATGTTATCGACCATGTACCCCACTATTCGACATGGATCTGGCGATGCTTCGGATGGATCGATAAAGATCATACATAGTCCGTTTTGAGTTTACATGGATTGTATGAAATATATTCCGCATCGTTTTCAGCATGTATCTTCGATGATTGGAATAAAAGTGACCATGTCATAGCTAGTCTTCACCCTTTTCGTGTACCCACCGGAAACACCATTAAAGTTAAATGAACTTTGAACAAAGAACAAAAGAAAAAAAGGAATAAAAGAAAACTTTCCTTAAAATCTAAAAATGTTGAACACCAAATAAACAACAAAAACGGGATGTTTAAGACAAAACAAAACAATTTAAAGCTCAAACTGGGCCCGCTTAAACCCATCTTCTCAAACCCTCCAATCCTTCTTCAAATCAAGATCTACGAGACCTCCCTTGAAACCCTCTCGATGATTTCAGAATCACGAAGTGTTTTCAATTTGATCCGGATGGCATGGGTTTGCACTTTCACAAGTAATCGCCAGTTTGATTGATTCCCGCGGGATATAAAACACTTTCATATCTCACATTTCGATCTCTCTCTAAATCCAAATCTCCAAGGTAAATTTCAATACAAAATTCTGAGACTAGTACCTAAATTCCAGTTCTCATTCCGAGATCGATACCTAAATTTCCTGAGTTCTCATCCGAATTGATACCTAAATTTCAATTCAAAATTTCCGAGATCGGTACCTAAATTCCAGCTTCTCATTCCGAGATCGATACCTAAATTTCGATTCTCATCCGAATTGATACCTAAATTTCAATTCAAAATTTCCGAGACCGGCACCTAAATTCCGCCTCTCATTCCGAGGTCGATACCAATTCTTTGACTCCTCTTCCGAGATTGATACCTAAATTTCAACAATCATTCCGAGATCGATACCTAAATTTTGATTCTCATCCGACCGATACCAAAATTTCAATTCAAAATTTATGAGACTGTACCCCAAATTCCAGCTTCTCATTCCTAGACTATTACCTAAATTTCGATTCTCATTCGAATTGATACTCTTAAATTTCAATTCAAAATTTTCGAGAGATCGGTACCTAAATTCCGGGCCTGGCTCCCGAGATCGATACCTAAATTTCGGTCAACTCAATTGATACCTAAATTTCAATTCAAAAATTTCCGAGATCGGTACCTAAATTCCCGCTCTCATTCCGAGACGATACCTAAATTTTGACTTCTTCCTAGATCATACCTAAATTTCAACTCTCATTCCGATATCGATACCTAAAATTTCGATTCTCATCCGAATTAATACTCTAAATTTTGGATTCTCATCCGAATTAATACCTAAATTTCAATTCGCACTTCGAGACCGGCAACAAATCGGCTCATTCCGAGATCGATACCTAAATTTTGATTCTCATCTCGAATTCGATATCACTAAATTCAAAAATTTCCGTGACCGTACTGAATTCTAGCTTCTCATTCCGAGATCGATATCTAAATTTCGATTCTCATCTGAATTGATACCTAAATTTCAATTCAAAATTTCGAGACCGGTACCTAAATCTCAGCTTCTCATTCCCGAGGTCAATTTAAATTTTGACTCTCTTCCGAGATCGATACCTAAATTTCAACTCTCATTCCGAGATCGATACCTAAATTTCGATTCTTATCCGAATTGATACCTAAATTTCAATTCAAAATTTGTGAGATCGGTACCTAAATTCCGGGCTTCCTCATTCCAAGATCGATACCTAAATTTCGATTTTCCTCATCCGACCGATACCCCAAATTTCAATTCAAAATTTCGAGATCGGTAATTTTAAATTCAGCTCATTCAGATCTATACTCCAATTTCTATCTCATCGAATTGATACCTAAATTTCAAATTCAAAATTTCCGAGACCGGTACCTAAATTCCGCTCTCATTCCGAGAAGTCTATACCTACTAACTCTCATTCCGAGATCGATACCTAAATTTCCCTCGATTCTCATCCGACAGATACCAAATTAATTCAAAATTTCTCTCGGGACCGGTACCCAAATTCCAGCTTCCTCATTCCGCACCGTACCTACCATCTCATCTCGAATTGATACCTAAATTTCAATTCGAAAATTTCCGAGACTCGGTACCTAAATTCCAGCTTCTCATTCCGAGGTCGATACCTAAATTTTGACTCTCTTCCGAGATTGATACCTAAATTTCAACTCTCATTTTCGAGATCGATACCCAAATTTCAATTCTCATCCGAATGATACCCAGATTTCAATTTCAACTTCGAGACCGATACCTAAAATTCACTTTCTCTTCGAGCCGCACGAAATTTCAAGCTCCCATCTTTCGAGACCGATACTTTGCCTCGATTCTCTCCTGTGATTGATACTTAAATTTCAACTCCAAATTTCGTTTAAACTTTCGAAAATGCGACTAAATTCCCGATTCTCATCATTTGCAATTCCATACTAAAATCTCGTATTCCTCATTCCAGTAGCCGGTACCTAAATCTAGCTTTCCTTTTCAATCCCGAGATTGGAACCTAGGTTTCAATTCCTCGTTTCAAATCCAAATTTTCTTAAATAAATTAAATTCAAACCTCAATTTAAAATAAAAATCAAATCTAAAATCACATCAAAATCAAATTCAAAACAAATGAAATCTAAATCGAAATCCCGCATCAGATTTGGAATTCACCTCTTTCCCCACGTGAGTTCAGAATTTGGCCAGAGATATACTTGACACTCCTCGGCCGGAAACTCTTCGCTCCATCCTAAGTTTGTCACTGGACATCCGTGCCGGTTTTGTCGGGACGCTTCGTCAACACCACACTCGCTGTGCTTCGTCATCTCACCACACCTATCGGGGGTCCATTTGCCGACCCCTGTTTTTGGATGAGGTTTTCTCTTCTTCGTACTTAGGATCTAGCCTTAGGCTTTTCCTTCGAATTATCTGTGAGGACTGTAATCGGACCACCACCTTTTAGAAATTCAAACCACTTAACTCCCGCAAACTCCACAAACTCTCGACCGTAGACCCCTAATCACCTAGAGGGTCAAATCAAATGTGGAAGTTTAAAGGATGAGTTCCTATAGGACTCGTCCTTGGGACGTCTCCCGGGGTGGCCCGGGTCTCGGTGAAGGACCGACTTACACACACACACTACACTCATACACTACACTTTCACACACCTCCTAAAACCACACCCATACCTAACCACCTCCCGACTCATGTAGTGATTCACATGCACGGGTCTCAACCCCAAACCCCGCGTTATGTAAGCTGTGAACATGTTGAATTCCTCAAATGAGTCCCTTCATGGCTCATGGGTCAAGGCTTCATGGCTCAACCAAATGATTTCATCCACTTATATTCACACAATCTTCAATTTTTCAAATTTTCAATTTTCACCCCCGGACCCTACACCCGCTTAGCCTACCCAAAACCTCAAATTACCAAAATTTTGCAAAATTTCCAAATCACCCAAAATTCCTCAAAATCAATCCCAAACATTTCCACATCACTCAAATCGATAATCCATACCAAAATACCAAGAATTCCAAAATACCTCCCAATACCCTCCAAATACCCAAAATGCCCCCTCGACCCAAAATCCAAAATTCCGTAAAATTCCCGTAAAATTCCAGAAAATCCCAAATATTCCCAATTTCATTTTGTTCAACTACACCATCGGCCAATTTCTACTAATTTACCCTACTTTGTCAAAAAAACCCCCAATTTGGACCCATAACCTAAACCTAACCTAAACTCACCCAATTCAACTCCAATTAACCCCAAATCTTTTCTAAGTCTTCCTTAAGATCCCACAAGCAAAACACTAACATGATTTGCCAAAAATTTAGACCCAAACCCCACTCAAATTCAACCCAAAGCTAAAAGGCCCAATTTTGACCTAAACCCAAACCTAACCCAAATGAGCCCAAACCCCAAAATCAAAGCCCAACCAAAGTCAAACCTCTTTGAAACACTCCCATAAACATTTCTCAACATTAATTTACATCAATTTCAACCTAGCTTCCAATATTGGCCCATAATCCCGGCCCATTTTGGCCTATATTGGCCCATTCACCTAAAGAGCCCAAATTCAACCCAATTCAAAACCCAAATCACCCCCAATTTGCTTCAAGTCACTCATGACACATCCATGAGCTAAACCCAACAATTATTCGCCCAACCTCTTTACAAAATTTTCATCCATAAATTCATTTAAACTTAAAGGCCCATTCCTTAAACCATTTTAAAAGCCCATTTTACCACATCCAAAGGCCCAAAAATTGGTCTCAAAGCCCATATGACATTTCCCCTCATCATACTTTCAATTAAACTCAATACCTAAGTCCTAAATTTATCATCAAATCATTCCAAATCATTTCACAAATTTCCATCAAATTACCAAAAATTCCAAAAAATCCATTTTCATGAAACGACCAAGCTTTTCCCCAAGCCAAAATAAGTCATGCAGCTACGGACAAGCCACATGAAGCCATGGAGGGCTCGACATGTGATCAAGCCATTAATGGAAAAAGGAGGACCCCCTTTCCTAATCCTTCTTAAGCCTTTTTTTTACCTTAAGCACGCCACACTCTAAACCATGTTGCCACCTAATCCTTGATACAGACTCCACTACACATGAGATCGACCCACCCGACCTCCTCAGCTCAAAACTGTGTCTGGGAGGTGCACCCAACACATTTGCATGGTCACCCAAAATAAGCCAAAATGGCCCCTTCCCCTTTCTACTTTGATTCAACCACTTTACACATGTCAAACCTCAATTGAATGCACCAAACCCCAAACTCCCCGACCCACCGAACAAGATGGTTACTAATGCTCCCGCCACAACACCAGTCGCCGTAAACACCATGGCCGAGAGCTCACATGTGAGCCAACTTTGGGATTCTACCTCGCTTGGGAGCCGCCCCATGCCAAATGGCCACCATGGCTGTTCTCGCCTCGACCTAAGTGCTCGATCCCAAGCCCTAACTCTCCCCGGGAGGCCCTCCACCCTCTCCTATTTAAACACCACCCCTTCTCGGCCATGAGAGGTGCTGAAACAAACCTTAAGCAAATCCTCGTCAAAATTGTTCCGTACTACTCCCCACATAGAGCATTTGATCCCCACTGAATTCCAAACAGAGCAATTCTCCACCGAGTTCACCTGACTCAAACGCAGCCCAAAACCAGACACTTTGCCACACAACCTGAGCCATCCTCAACCGATCGGGTCCTACACCTTCACCGGACCAAGAGGAGAAGTTCCCACGAAAGCCCCATCTCCAAAGCCACTCAGCTGCTCCAAACCCTCCAAGCTTTGTGATCGGCTGTGGTCGAAATCCTACCTGTGCAATTCACCGGGACTGTGAGACTTCATCCGGAGCGCCACGGAGATCCAACGAAGGGGAAACAACCTCAACATCGAAACCACACTTCTCTCAGCAAAGGTACGGCCTCACCTTCTTCCCTAGCTTCGAACATTCTCCATTTTCATTAAGCCAATTTCATGCCACATAAATCGTATGGATGTGTTCGTTTCCTCGAGACAAATCCATGTGAGCATAAGAACGTTAAATTTGGTCAAGTATCGAGTGAGATCTTAGGCCAAGAAGATGACGATTCTCGGTTGGGGAGGCTCAGGGACGATGAACCTGATGCCGTTCATTCCAGCACGCGCTGGACGACGGCCGGGGATGGCGCTCGACCAGAGATGGTACGTGAACCGGGCGGACCAGGCCGCCGACTCAAGTGGCGGCGTCGAATGGGAGCCGACGCGTGTGCATTCGGAGTCGCCGAGGTTAAGCCGGCGCCGTCACTTAAATAGAAAAATAGGGATTTTTTTATTTATTTAATTCTAAAATTTAAAAATTCATAACTTCGGGGTAGGAAAATCATAAAAATAAAATAAAAAATACCCTCGTCAAAGGAATGAGGAGAATAATGTGGAAAAGAAATCATTTAATTTCATCAAGTATTTTATTTTTAATAATTTATTTACCCTCTCGCATTGTTTTAATTCTCCATGCATATAGGAAATTCACCATGGCATGAGACCATAGGGCTTTTGAAGCCCCGAACTCTCGGGAACATTCCCGAATTTTCCAAAGTCGAGGCCATCCCTATGAAAAGTTATTGATTTTTCAAATTCATGTTACCGTTTTGAGTATTTTAATCTCCAATAATTAACATGTTGTGAAATAAATTTCTAGGAAAATTTGGAGATGTCTCTTGGCGACCAGAGGACCCTAGGAAAAATAGCTTTTGAATTAATTCACTTGAATAACCCTAATCGGCTTAAACACCAAAATAGATCCCTATTAATTGTAGCTAACCATACATCAAATTGACTTGAAATCAATTCTCCACCGACCTTTAGGATCGAGAACCCACTATAAAATTCTGAAGTCAATTGACTTGGTTAGCCCTACTAAAAGGTTGATTAAGCCATTTAGTCATTTTAAAACTTTAAAAAATTCATAACTTTCAAAATACTTTTTAAAATTCACCAAACTCGGTTTTGAAGCCTCTCCGATATCAAGGGAATTTAAGAAAATTAAAATTTCAATTTTCTAAAAGTTGATTTTTAATATTATTTTAATATTTTAATAATTAAAAAATAATAAAATTCACCAAAATGTCACATTTTGAATTTTAATCACTTAGAACAAACCTCATATTTTTCTTAGGTCTATTTTATGAGATGTTAAATTTTAAAGCCCTAGTACTTAAAATTAAAAAAAATGTATTTTCTAGCATTTTCACAAGAATAATTATAATAAATCAAAGAAAATAAAAAAATTGTAAAAATTAATTCTCTGATTTCCTTGATATCGTAGAGATTTTTAAAAAATATATAAAATTTATTTTTTCAACCTTTATTTTATTTTTAAATTAATTAATACTCCAAAAATTAAAATAATTATAATAAAAATAATATAATTCAAAAAAATCACCAAAATTGGTCCAAGTGGTCCTCTCGGTCATTAGAAATGTCCCATAATTTTCTTAAGGACACGTAAACTTCTCTTGGTCATATTATTAAATTTTCTCGGAATTCTTATTTTCCACCAAAAATAATTACATAAATAAATTAAATACGTAAAAATCACATTTTCTCCTCTCATGTCTTTATTGGCATACGAGTGAAGTCACATAAAAATTTCAAGTTCATTTGAGCTCAATTTAGTGAGTTATGGATTTATTAAGCTTCGAAGGCAAATGGTAATTAAAAAATTTTAACCCTTAATTAAAACTTTAGGTTTAATAAAATTAACAAGTAAAATATTTGATCTTAATCGACTTGATGATTTAAATTTAAATAATTAAAGGGTAGAAACCCATTAAACAATTTAAAATAATTGAAATAAACTTTAATTAAATAATTCGATTAAATTTGGGAAGAATAATGAAATTGGAACTATTAAAATAGGGATATTTTTAGAAGAGATTTGTTCTTTAATTTAAAAGTCCCTAAATTAATCATTTCAATAATATTTAATTCCTATTTAAAATGATAACTCAAATTCAATTTTAAAATGTTAAAGGATTAAGTTAAAAGGGTTAAATTATTAAACTCTTTTTAAATTTTCAATTAAATTTAAATCAAAAATAAAATTAAATTAAAGATTAAATTAAATCAAATCAAATGAATTAAATTAAATTAAATTAAATTAAATAAATTAAATTAAATTAAATTAAATAAATAAATTAATTAAATTAAATTAAACTAAATTAAATTAAAAAAATATTAAATTAAAAAAAAAATTAAATTAAATCAAACAAATTAAATCAAATTAAATTAAATCAAACAAATTAAATCAAATTAAATTAAATCAAACAAATTAAATTAAATTAAATTAAATTAAAAATTAAATTAAATAAATTAAATTAAAAGGAAATTAAATCAAATTAAACTAAGTTAATTTAACATCAAATCAAACTAAATTGAATTGAATTAAATTAAATTAAATTAAATTAAAGTTAAAAGAAATTGAATTAAATAGCATTACCTAAGACATAAAGAAATTCAAAATAAAATATAAAAGCCACGAACACTATTCCAAATTTAAACCCGATAACCGAAATTAAATCATAAACCATTTGAACACACTTGCCCTCGAGTTTCTAAGCATTTGGCAACTTGAAATTGAGAACGTTAAATGAAATGCTACTTCACTTTATAAGATATTTAAATGTCCTAGTTCACCGAGCAACAAAATCCTGGAATTTCTGACGATTAATTCATTCGTGTAATTAAATTCATTCGACTTAAACAATCCTAAAATAAATATTGAAAAGATGTTTAAGATTTGTCATGCACTTCCTCGATACGATGGACGTTCGTAAGAACAATTGAACTTAATTATTCTTTGATGAAGAAATCGTCCTCAAACCAAACATGCCATCTAGATCATTTATAGGAAATGACTAGCTATAGATTAGAATTTGGTAAAACCATAACCCTTCCTCAGTCTACCTAGGAACTTGCTTAAATATTCTAATTGTGTTTTAAGTGTAGCTTGGGGATGACGGAAGACCCTCCAGTACGCTTATTTTATTGCAATTTACTTTCTACCTATTACTACTTTATTTAACCACATTGCACTTACTTTTCTTGCATGATAAACAATCGGTTGCATGAAAACCCACACCTTTAGGATAGTCCCTAAAACTGAAAACAAAACTAAATTAAAAGTCATCGCAAGATAAATTCACCACCACAATATTTTAAAATATAAAACAACTCAAAATTTAACTGCCAAATGTAACACAAAACTACAATTACAACTAAATTTAAAACGTCATGTCGATGATCGGGAATACTCGGATGATGTAACCTACGTGTTGCTAACGGGATTTCCCACTTTGTCTAAATGAAAGTGTGGAACTCATTTAGTTGAGTTTAACAAATTCATCCTGACTAAGTGAATCCGATAAAAATAATGATGCCTAAGGATGGAACTGCGGGATCTTAACCTAAGTGTCGTTATAATAAACTTTAAGATTTGTTTTAATTAAAACACAAAAGAGACACTTGGAAATTAAGACTCCTCTAAAAACCAAAACACTTTTCTCATCTCCTCGATTTATGACTTCTAAAACTAAACCTCTGGGCATAACAACAAGGAGCCGGGCATGGTGGGCAAGACACCATCGTCATCGCAAAACTTTCCTAGAATTAAATAACAAACTACATGGACTTCGAGGTAGTTTGCCTAGTGCAACATAAACCCTCAACCTTTGTTAGGCATTTGCATGATCATAAGCCATGTAAATTGCCTTAACTGCCTTAGACTCCGAGGTAGTCGTCCGATACAACATAAACCCTCACATCTTCGAGTGCTATTTGTATGATCATGTCATATAAATATAAGTCCTTATTAATTAAAATTGGCAAGATTGAAATACTAAATAGACATTAGGACTTGCCTAAACCTAAGCCAAAAAATAGGATAGTTGGGAATGTCAGTTCGCTTCGGATATGTGATTTCTCCTACCTTTCTTCCTTTCGAATCTCAAAACAAAATGTTCCAAATTCGACTCCATTCCCTTTTGAAATTTCAAAAATTCAACTTTTCAAAACTTAAACTTTGAAATTCTTTAGAGCAGAACCATCCGATTATTATCGAGAGTTTTCTAGGTGATTCCCGTCACTTCGAGATGTAATTAACTATGGGGGCTTGCTCCTTATAGGGAATTCTAAAGAACCTGTAATATAAACCCTATTTAATGTTTTCATAATAGTAGGAATTGTCGCCGGCACATAAAATTGGTTCGCGTACCAACACGTAAATCTTCTAGTTTATTTAATCGAGCCCCATCAAGCCAAGAAGTGTGCCTATTCTTCGCGATAGATACGCTTCGGTACGGTGCTCGTTTATATAAACCATTTCAGATGTGAGATCTGCTTGATTTCATATCTTAAAATCTTCAAATTTAAAATTATTTTCAAAATCAAATACTACTTTTCAAATTATTTATTTAAATTAAATTAAAAATTCGCCGCACAATTTCTGTAGGCTACCCCTCAAAATAAACACAACTCTTAAAAAAATATGCCGACACTTCGGCGCCGACAAGCCCGCCCTCTCGCCGTAGCGACTGGCGACTCTCGATTCTCGTCTCTTCAAACCTGTTTGCTTTCCCCTTTTCTTGCTGCTGGTCTCGGTGGCTTGGGCCACCCATTTTCATCACCGTTTGATCAAGTGTGCCCCTCTCACAACCGGGACCCGCTTACTTTCCTCATATTATGTGCTCCGCCGTGTGGAAGTCCGAGTCAATCTCGATTATCGGTCCATCTTTCACCCTCTTTTTGTCGAGTGCAAGGCTTACGCCATTTCTAAAGTTCGTGACCAACCGCCCGTTCGATATTTCGCGAAAAGACAAGGAAAAGGATCATGGGTTGTACTAAGAGCAAGAACATTAAGAAAATGTTTATTAAAGACACACATTTTTTTATATTATTATTTTTTGTATTTTTTAAATTTAACAAAGAATGAAGGATAAGATCAGGAAAGAGATTTTGATGTGGAAGAGAAAATAAGAAAGCTATATTATCATGATTTTATTTATTTTAGCACATTTTTTTTGTTCGACCCGCTCATAAGTAACTACTCGCCCATGCTTCTAAGGATGAAGAATTCATTCTTTCGAAACATCGTGTAGCGTAATACTTCTTCAAGTATCGTCCGTTGATCGGAAGCATATGTCGTCTTCCTCGCACCACTAGCCGGGTAGGAGCCTCCTGAGAGACTGCTTCAACCACAAACGATCCTTCCCAAGTGGGTTCAAATTCTCTCTCCCATTCATGGCAGTATGACAGTCTTGAGAACGAGAACTAAGTCACTAACTTCTCAAGGTTCTTGGGCGAACCAAGCTTATCGTGGGCTTGAACCATCTTAGCTTGGTATAGTTCTAAATTTCGTTGTGCCGCAAGTCTTTTTCCTTCCAGCTTTCCAATTCCTCTAGTCGAATCCTTGGCATTCTCTTCGTCGTGATTTTGTTTGCACCGCAATTTGAGTGAAGGAAGCCGAACCTCTAAAAGTAACACCGCCGGACCCATACACCGCAGCATAAGGTGTAGCTTGAGTAGGAGTTCTCATGTTGTTCGGTAGGCCTAAAAGGCTTCCAATAACTTATCGTGCCAATTTCTCTTATTATCATCCAAAGTTTTCTTTAAGATTCAACAAGAGTTTTATTAAAAGCTCATCCGTGCCGTTTGCTCTTGGGTAGTAAATTGTTGAATATCGCGCCGATTCCGTGTCTCCCCGACAAAATTGTTGATTTGTAAAAGCTTCTCGAATGCTGACCTATTATTCAGGATATCCCCGCACCCGCACTCCGAAATCCAAGTAGACAACTCGGGTTCTTAAAAACTCAGAAGACGAAGTGTGCTTTCACTTCTCTCGAGTGGAACCGCTCCGCCCACTCGAAAAGTAATCCGTAGCCGCAAGAATGAAGCGATGTCCTTTCGAAGATGGTGGTTCTATTGGACCCACTATACCGTACCCCAACATTCAACACACACAAGAATTGCTCCGATGTAACACATTCCGGGAGGTCGTGGGTGTGTAACCACTCCGTGCACTCGGTATCGATGATAGCTCGGCGATTTTCATAGCCGGTCATCATCGAGGGCCGTAGTGACCAGTCTTTTAATCTTCATTTTCATCTTCGGACCCGACCGGTGAGCGCCACGTAGTCCCGAATGCACCTCTTTAACAATTCTCACGGCCTCCTCGGACCAAGCAGCACCTTAGTCATTCGATCGAAAGACCTTTCCGTATAACGTGTTGTTTATTAATGCGTAAGACAGAAGTTCTTTTCTTTGATTCGATGGGCTAGCGACCTATCGTCCGGCGCTTCCCGTTTGGCAGGTAGTTCATTAATGGCCGTCGCCAATCTTCCGTGTTTTCCGTCACCGGCTGCACCGATCCTTTTCTATTTCTCGATTTGTGTATTGTGTCTATGTCAAGTCGTGATAGGACCCGACATCCGTGAACCGACACTCCACCGATTCATCCCGCAAGCAAAAATTCTTTTTGTGTGAGACGAGCTAACGCGTATCCGTGCCAAAGCATTTTCTTTTCTCGGGAATTTTATACTGTCACATCTTTAATTTGTTCCAACAACCGTAGCTACATACCGGAAGTACGTCGAGTCTCGGCTTTAAAATTCCCATCGTCCGGCGATCCGTCGAACGATTAACCGCGAACTCTCGGCAGAGCGTCGATGTCCGTTATCCCCACACTACCGCTAATTCCAGCCCCGTTACGAGGGCTTCATATTCTCGCTTCGTTGTTCGTACACGTTCGTTAAGTGGTAGGAGTATCTTAACATCCCCCGCTCCGGTGTTATAAAGATTTGTCCGATTCCCCGCCCACGGCACCGTCACTTGCGATTCTTCATCTTAGTGTGTCAAGATGCTCCGTCAAAATATAATTCCCAACGTCGATCGTGGTCTTCTAGGCTCATTATTCGTTCATCTCAAGTCGTCATTGGAGAGGAGATTCGCCGCAAAGGGGAAATGCGAGGAAGTCTGCTAGGACTTGTCCCTTTTACGCACGAAGAGTGCATGAAAGTTATATCGAATTGCACAATAACATCGACCATCGTGCAAGTCTCATTTAAAGTACGACGGTCATCGTTAATATTGCAATGGATTAAATTTTGAGACTGCCGACTTTATGAGAAAGCATGTTGTGCCCGAGCTTTTGAGCGGCGAAGATCGTGGCCACAAACAAAGGCTTTTCAATCGCGGATACCTTATTTCCGTCGGGAAGTAAACGACGACAGTAGTAAAGAGCATATTTTCTTTACCCTCATCATCGACCCGGGCTAACAGGCTCCGAGAGAGTCGTCTTCAGCCGCGGTATAAAGTATCCGCGGTCTAATTCGAGACTCGGGGTCGCTAAGACAGGAGGTGTCATTAAATATTGTTTAATGTCCTCGAAGGCCTTCTCGGCATTTCTCCTTCCAAAATAAATTGGCGTCCTTTTTAACTAGTTCCGAGAAAGGTTGACACCCACTCGACAGTTCGAGATAAAGCGTGGAAGATATGCCAACTTCCCTTGAAAAGATCGTAGTTGCTTTAAGGTTTCGGGAGGCGGCATTTCTAAGATAGCTTTAATCTTTTTCCGGTCGATTTCAATTCCACGATGCCTGACAATCAATCCGTGAATTTCCTGTGAGGTGACGTCGAAGGCGCATTTTAAGGATTCATAATCGAAGGTTAAATTTGTCGAACGTTCGAAAACAATTCTCAAATCATACATGTGGTTTTCCTTGCTTTTGATGACCACACCGTCCACGTAGCATTCGACTTCGATCGTTGACGAGATCATCAAAATTTTCGTCATCGCTCTTCCGGTATAAGCCGCTCCCCGCGTTCTTCACCCCACGGCATCACCGGTAAAGAATATACTCCGATCGGCGTTCGAATGCCGTAAGCTTTTCATCTTCCGTAGCCATTTTTATCTCAAGTTGTATCCCGAAGATCCATCCATGAATGAAAATATTTCATGCGAAGCAATGTCGATCATTAGTTCTCGGGATCGGTAGAGGAATTCATCTGGACATGCCTGTTAAATCTCCGAAATCACCTAAATTCTTATCTCGACCATTCTTCTTCTCGATCGACAATCACGCGCTGTTCAAGTTTTATTGTTCTTCACGACAAATTCAATAAGGTTTATTTTCGCCTTTTTAACTTCGGCTATGACTTGTTGTTCGATTTCTAGATGCATTCTTTTCCCTGACCTCGTCCGACCGACGAAGTAGGATCCACTCCTAGCTTATGGACTCACTCGGAGCCAATCCCTGCATCTCATCGTAGTTCCAAGAAAATAGTCTTTAAATTCCATTAATAACTAGATTATTTCTTCGGAGTCTTCTTTATCGAGTAAGGAGCTAACAAAGGTAGGTCTAGGCTCTTCGTTTAGTACCTAAGTTAACTTCCGTTAACTCATCTATTGTAGATTTAATCTCTTATTCAAATTCTGGTGGAGATCTCCACTTGTAAATCTTCGAGTTCTTCAGAGTTTCAGCTTATCGATTCCAAGTAAGACAACCAAGAAAATTCAAGATTTCATTAACCATTTTACCGTGCTTCTAATTCTGAGACCAGTGCTTTTGAATAAGGGACGACCGGAGTTATTCCATAATTTTTCAAAATGTTGTGATCGACCTTTTGTCCATTGTCGAGGTAAGAGACCACGCCGAATTAAATTAACATGTATAGGTACCACTCAAAAGGTAATTCCATTAATTTCGATGAAGTGACATCTTCAACTGTACATTATTTTCGGGCTTTTGGAGGAAGGAGTTAATACTCGTAGAGTTTGATTGGTTTTTTTGTAACGCTGAAAATTTTGACCACCATACCCTCGACCAGAATGGATCGGGGGTTAGTGGGTCATAGCAGGCATAGTGATTAATCTTCCTTATATCAATTTATATTCTTCATTTTCATCTTCGTAGAGATCTTCGAATTGTGGCTTCTTCCAACTTATTGTCGCCGGCTTCTTGCTTTTGATTTCTTTTCTTCTTCATCATTTCCAATCAACATCGATACGTCTTCTGCCCAATCATTCTAATTGCTTCTACCACCTACCTCGTCCCCGCCTACCTTTCGATGATGGAGAAACCTTCACCATCTCACCGTAAGGGAGTGGTGAGTGATCATGGACTAGAACTTCAGGTTCTTCGTTGTCCCCAACTTTCTTGCCGAGCTCAAGGTGGTATCGGAGAAGATTGTTTTCTTCTTGAGGTGCATAATGTCGATCTTCATACATTCCAATTTCGTGTATGCGAGAATGGTCAAGTCACCTTTGATGCACCGTTCCTCCATCGTAGTATTTGATGTCAATCGATGTAGAGATGATGGTACCATCCCGTTTTCATGTATCCATGGTCGGTCTAAAAGAGAGCGTCAACGACGTTTCGAATCAGTCTATGTGAAATTTTGCGGTTTTTGCTAAGTCACCGGTCTTCATTAGTAGTGTTATTGATCTGAGGGCTCTTTCTCCTTTCTCGGTTGAATCTCTGACAATATTTTGTTTGTTTCTGCTCAAGGTTATGATGGGCCATAAGCGTTCAAGACTCTGTTATATCGATCGATGCTCCTTGATCCACGAATACTGAGAGTGTAAACTTCCCGATTGTAAATCGAAATGTACAACGGTCGGTTGTGGTCTTGTCGTCCCGTTAGTTGCTGTCTCATAGATAATATCTTTGTTGTTCCTTTAATCTAACAAACCTTTATCGAGCAATCTCCCGCCCATTGAGTTGCCAAAATTGATCAAGTAAGGCCTCGATCGTATTTCTCTCATGTCCTTTGACAAGATGAGGGCGTCGTAGATGCTCGTTTGGGTTGTGAAGCCTTTAAGAGACAGTTAGCACGTTGAAGTCCATTGAGTTTCTATGTGTCTCGATTTCTTCCCGAATGGGTATTTTCCGCTGTTGGTTCTTCTTGAACAACCACCTTACTTTCCTTCGTCCTTTGACCCATTCTCGAAGGTAGAACTCTTCCACTTCTTAAGTTGACTTCTCGTAATTTATTCGACTTCAGTGGTCATTTACGGTGTTTCTCCGAATGTGAATGATGTGTTCTTTCGATTAGCTTCGCAGTCCAAGGCTCTAACTGACAAGATCGGAGCTCGAAACCGCAGACGATTCGTTGCTTGTTGAACTTCGTAGCCTCCTTGATGGATGTCTTCTTCGTCGCTATTGTCGAGATTGTGTATGATTTGAGAATTGTCATTGGTATCGAAATCGATGTCCCGATTGTCACAAGCGTAATCGTTAAAACAACACAAACGTAGCCAACGCCATAACCCTTATCATTATAAGATCTCACGGAGCGAGCAAATAATCATACAGAGTCAGAGGTTCGAGGGATTTCTCCCCCGAATCCGAAACAACTATCCTAGGATAAGCAGCCCCCAGCTCACGCAGGGAGCTCCTGGGTTCTCTTCTTCGATTTTCTTCTTCAATCGTCTCCCGTCGAGGGTTCTTCTATCGTGAAGTGATAAAGGCTTTACCTGCGGTGTTTCGAACTCGAATTGAAGCTCGCACCGAAGCGGTTTGGATGCTGTCTAAAATCTTTTTGAAGACCTCGTCCAAGCGGCAGCCCACCCATCGGGGCCACAGGGATCTATCGGAACGATGACATCGCCGGAGACAACATCGACGCGAACCCTCCTTCGGGGTTCCTTCATGTACTCCTTCGGGATTGTTATATTCCCTTTTCCGAAGGTTGTCGCGAGCCGACCCTGAAGGTAATGCACCTTTCATCTTGTGCCCAAGCATCCGGTGGTAAGGGCAAAAGTCGGGATCACCCTTCAGGTTGACTTTCCGTCTCAGCTTCCTGCGGTACCGGAAACTGGAGTCTTCATCGACTACGAAACATTTTCGCATCGCCTCATTCTTGAACGGACATACCCCTCGTCGAAGCTCCCTTAATGTACGTTGCGGACGAGATGGTTGTTCATACCATTGAGATGACCGATAGCCGGGGTCGAGGCTCGTTGATAATTCCGTCGAGGTTGCCGCGCCGTTCGGACGATACTTGTATCCGTTCCGTCGACCGCCGCAACAATCCCGCATTTCTTTTCAAAAGTCTTCACAGGCTTTTGCTTGAATCAATTTGTCGGCGAAACTTAATTGCTTCGCCTCCTCTTGCAAGCTTCCGACCTTGCTTAACAACTTCCTAAAGTCTGAAGTGAACTTTCGAGGAGAAGTGCTATCGGGCCATGAATGCTTTTAAGACGTACCGCATGCTGTTCTTGCAATTGTGGTTCACACTTCCACTTAGACTTTCCATCGAAGTATGTAATCCACCAAATTTTCGTTCGGTTTCTCGCTTCTACCACTAAATCACGAGAAGGATGTATGCCGAGGCTCCCGCGAATCGCTTGATGAAGAGGTTTAGTTCCGAGAATGTCTTCACCGAACCATCGGCAATTCTAACACTAATAAAAGGCGATCCCCGATTGTGCCGCCGACAAATTGTTGAAGAGTAATGCATCGCTCCCGCCGCATTGCAACAACCGGCACGAAAGTGTGCAACATGCCGGCTTCGTGGTTCCCTTGCCCATCAAAGGTCTCGGTCAGAGGTGGTACGAAGCCTGGGGGTACGGACAATATTACCTTCCGGCAAGGTCTACCCGTCCGAATGGATGTCCCACTCGACGGCAAAGGCTTCTCGCACCCGCTCGTTCTACCAAGCTCTTTGACATCTTTTTCGGAATCATACTTTCGTGTTGTATCTTTCTACTGACATCCCCGTTGATCTGATGTAATCTCCTTCCTCCGTCTACAATGTGAATGACCTCCCCGGGGGTGTCTCTCGGGGTTGCACTTGACTTTTGAGAGTGGCTAGGGCTGCTCATCTCTTCCATTCTCTTCGCCATTCGGGGCGATCGCATCATCTTTCTCTGAAGCCGCCTCATCACTTCCCCGGCTCCTCTCTTCGCGGCCGCAGGAGCACCTTGCGAAGCCGACGGCTTCCGTTTCGACCATGTTGATTTCTGTATACTCATCGTCCATGAATTCCGATGAATCAATCTCGTCTCCAAATCTTCTTTCTTTTGCTAATCGTCGAATAACAAATTCTCAACTTTTCCATAGCATCTTCTGGGCCGCCTTTTCTCGTGCATCCTCAGCTTGTCGTGCGATAAATGCCGGGTTCCCTTTCACGAGTCCCCTTTACCGCAGTGGCGCTTTCTTCAGATTCAAGTCTCCCCGACGAGACTTTTCCTTCTTCAGTCGTTGTTTCAATCTTAGCCGGCCCGTATGGACGCCATACCATCCTTTCCAGCGCGAAGGTTTAGGACTGCATGGTCTCCGTCACCCACATGCCGGAAGGTGGTATCCTCCCTAATCTTTAATCCTTAAACAATGATAAAGTGACTAGCCATCATCTTTTTATTCGTTTCTTCGTAACGATGGCGGTTCTACTTGTGGGCCCAAGACCTGGATTGACTCCAAGACCCGCCCTATCCTCTTAGAATCTCCGATACTGTGGCATTTCTCTTTCTTCGCTAGCTTCTAGATCACAACAGAATTGCCACAAATGGTGTGATCCTAGCCCTTTTCTTTTCTGCTGTCGTTGTAGTATGTCGGTTAAGGTAATGTAGAAACAATCCCGTGGACATTTTCCTTGGGCTACCGTGGTGGAAAGGGGGTGGAATCTACTTCCTTCCAAAAAGGGTGTATCTTCAGCAATGTATGGTCTCAGGGGTGTGTACTCAGGGATTTCTGGATTTCCAGGAAAGCAACTTCGGCAGCTCGGGGCCTTTCCCGGCACCCTACTTCGTCTCCCTTCGGGGTCCGTGTTAGTGATGGAATTCGAGCTGACCTGGATTTCAAAAACGAAGCTCAATAGAAGGTCCGTACCCTCCACGGTGTCTACCTATGTCTCCGGATTTCCCCTTCCCCTTAATTTGGCAGAAGCCGGGGTAGGTGCAGAGACAACCATGACACGGCTGGGGTAGCAACAATGCTCCTCCCGCGGACAAGCAGATCTTCCTCGATTGAATCTTTGCTGTGGAAGAAATCCTTGGGTTGACCTAAGGTTGAACTCGATCAACGACTTCTCAGCCAGACATTTTGTTTGTCAGCTAAAAGGGAAACGTTGGTGATCTTGGACATTCGTGTTCTCGAATCTCGTCCAAACCGGATGATCCCATTATCTGCGCCTCATCTGTAAACAACGAAGTCGAGTCCACGGGTGAAGGAGAAAATCACGCTGGGGCTTCCATTTCGCAGGTAGATTCTGATTGTCGGTCTCAGTTATGCTTCTTCTCATCAGGACGAAAAGAAAGGAATCGAAAAGAGTCCGAACACATTCGTTCAAGTATTTATATAAGGAGAAGTTATTTGTTAAAGGAGTCATTCATTAGAGGGTTCGTTGATTTAGAATGGAATGCCTGTACACAGAGAAGGTAATGAATCCGATTCGAGTTGAAAGGAAAAGAAAGTCTTATGCAAGACTTCTCGACTCGAAGGATCACTCCTAAACTAACACCTATCTAAATCACCCCACCTTCGTAAATAGTAGAAGGATCTCGAACCTCTCTGCTTAGTGGGTGTCTAAACGCTGGTTCTAAATTCAAGAGAATGTTGGCTATACTCGTTCAAGGTAGAAATGAACATAGTATTCCAACGGAAAGAAGGGTAGCTCGATCCACAAGGACACGGATACACTACCGATTTTTGAAAGCAGAATTGTCCGATTAAAATGGAGAGAGAGGAATCGGTCTCTTACGGAGTCGCCGAAATTGTACGGCTTATTTTTAGGTTGTGTGTTGAATTTTGAAAGGGGTCGCCTAACAGAAATTGTCGGCAAAATTTTAATTTAATTTAAATAAATAATTCAAAAGTAGTATTCGATTTCGGGAAAGTAATTTTAAGTTTAAAAATTTTTAAGATATGAAATCAAATCCCATCTCACATCCTCGAATAGCTTATATAAACGAGCACCGCATCACAAACCCGACGGTCTCAAGAATATACACACTCGTTTTGGTGATGGGGCTCGATTAAATAAACTAAGATTTGCGACATCCGTTTGACCGCGAACCAATTTTTATAAGCCGACAAATTTCGTTTAATATGAAAGCATTTATGTATTGTATTACTCGGTTCTTTAAAAATTTAAGTAAGTGCAAGCCCTCATAAGCCACCTGCGATCTTAAGTGACGGGAATCACCTAAGAAAACTCGATGCACCGCAATTATGCTCAAGAATTTCACAAAGCTAGTATTTCAAGGATTGAATTTTGGAATTTTAGGGAATGGATCAAATTTTAACATTTTGTTTTGGGAATTCAAAGGAAGAAAGGTAGAGAAATCACAGATTCGAAGAGAACTTCGGTAATTCCCCGACTATCCTATTGTTCGTTGATTTAGGAAAGTCCTAATATTTATTTAATATTTTGATCTCTCACAATTTACCAATTAGACTTTATATTTGTATGATAAAATCATACAAATAGCCTCGAAAATGTGAGGGTTTATGTAGTACCGGACGACTACCTCGGAATCCTATGACCGGTTAGGGCTTAATTTGCAATGCAAATGCCTAACAAAAGGTTGAGGATTTATGTTGCACTAGGCGAACTACCTCGAAGTCCTACGGCTTGGTTATTTAATTCTAAGAAAGTTCATTGAGGTAGACTCAGGTTTTGCTGGATGACGATGGCCGTGCTGCCCACACATGGTTCGAGCTCCTTGTTGTTGCGTAGGTTTAGTTGCGAAGACGAAAATCAAGGACAGAAAAGTGTTCGACAGAGAAGTCTTAAAATCCAAGTGTTTTTAATATTTTAATTAAAACAAATTTTAAAGTTGATTATAACGATTAATCATATGATCCCACGGTTCCATCCTTCGGCATCATTATTTTTATTTGGATTCACTTAGCTCGTATGAATTCAAAACTCAACCGAATGAGCTCCACACTTTCATTTAGACCGTGGGAAATTCCGTTAGCAACACGTAGGTTACATCATCCGAGGTATTCCCGATCATCCAACATGACGTTTTAATTTAGTCGTAATCGTAGTTTCGTGTTCCGTTTGTGATTAAATTTCGAGTTGTTTTATATTTCAATGTCAGACAGAATTTTATCTCGCAATGACTTTTAATTTAGTTTTGGTTTCAGTTTTAGGGACTATCCTAAAGGTGTGGGTTTTCATGCAAATGCTTGTTTTCATGCAAGAAAAAGTGTGATGCGATTAAATAAATCGTTAAAGAAAAGTAAATCGTTAATAAAATAAAAGCGTACCCTGAGGGTCTTCCCGTCATCCCAAGTTGCACTTAAACACAATTTAGAATATTTAAGCAAGTTCCTAGGTAAAGCTAAGGGAAAGGTTATGGTTTTCTACCAAATTCCTAATCCTATAGCTAGTCATTTCATGACGTCTAGGTTCCCGTGTTTACTGAGGACGATTTTCTTCATCAAAGAACAATTAAGTTCAATCGTTCTTATAAGTATCCTATCATATCGATAAAGTGTTTAAGAAGAATCTTAAACATCTTTTCACACGTTTAGGATTGTTTTAAGTCCAAATGGATTTAATTAACTGTGTGAAGTAATCGTCCGAGGTTTAGTTTAGTTTTGTTATTATCTTGCTCGCTGAACTAGACATTCGAATATCCTATAAGTGAAGTAACATTTCATTTAATGTTCTGTTTAGAGTTAGGGTAACCAAAGCTTTCGAGGGCAAATTGATGTTCAAATGGTTTGTGATTTAATTTAATTTCAAGCTTATCGGATTTAAATTGAATAGTGTTCAAGTTACTTCATATTTAATTTCTTTTTATGGCTGTGTGATGTTATTTAATTCAATTTAATTTAACTTTAATTTAATTTGTTTAGTTTTAATTTTGATTTTTAATTTTAATTTTAATTTTAATTTTAATTTTAATTTTAATTTTAATTTTAATTTTAATTTTAATTTTTATTTGATTTTATTTTATTTTTATTTTATTTTAATTTAATTTAATTTTTAATTTAATTTAATTTAATTTAATATGTTTTAATTTAATTTAATTTAATTTAATTTAATTTAATTTAATTTAATTTAATATGTTTAATTTAATTTAATTTAATTTGATTTGATTTAATTTAATTTAATTTAATTTAATTATTTATTTATTATTTTTAATTTAATTTAATAATTTAATTTATCTAATTTAAATTTATTTAATTTAATTCAATTTATTTAATTTGTTTCGATTTAATTCAATTAATCTTTAATTTAATTTTAATTTTAATTTTAGTTTAATTGAAAATTTAAAAAGAGTTTAATAATTTAACTTTTTAATTTAATTTTTATGGTTAAGTCCTTTAACATTTAAAATCTAAATTTGAATTATCATTTTAATTAGAATTAAATATTATCGAGATGATTAATTTAGGGATTTTTAAATTAAAGAATAAATTTCTTCCTAATAACATCCCTATTTTTAATAATTCTAATTTCATTATTCTCCCAAATTTAATCAATTATTTAATTAAAGCTTCATTTCAATTATTTTAAATTATTTAGTAGGTTTTCACTCCTTTAATTATTTAAATCTCGCCTATTCAAATCGCATTAAGATCAAATATTTTACATGTTAATTTTATTAAACCTAAAGTTTTAATTAAGGGTTGAAAATTTTTAATTACCATTTTCGCTCTTCAAGCTTAATAATTTCATAACTCACTAAATCGAGCTTAAACGAACTCGAAATTTTACGCGACTTCACTCATATGCCAATAAAGACATGAGAGGAGAAAATATGATTTTTCTGTATTTAACTTATTTATGTAATTATTTTTGTAGAAAATAGAGATTTCCAAGGAAAATTTAATAATAATAATTAAAATTTCTGTCCTTAAGAAAATTATGGGACATTCCTAACGACCTTCAAAGCGATCACTGACTCAATTTTCGTACTAACTATATTATTTTTATTATAATTATTTTAAGTTTTGAGTATTAATTAATTCAAAAATAAAATAAAGGTCGAAAATGAAATTATATTTTTCAAAAATCTCTCTAATATCAAGGAAATCAGAGAATTAATTTTTGCAATTTTCTGATTTTTTCTTTGATTTATTATAATTATTTGAGCTTAAAAATAATAAAATACATTTTTTTAATTTTAAAAATTACCCTAGCTATTTAAAATTTAATATCTCATTAAATAGACCTAAGAAAAATATGGGATTTGTTCCTAAGTGATTAAAATTCAAAATTTGACATTTTGGTGAATTTTATTATTTTTAGCGATTTTTATTATTTTTTATTATTAAAATATTAAAATAATGCAAAATTAATTTTTTTTTTAGAAAATTGAAATTTTAATTTTCTTAAATTCCCCGATATCGAGAGGCTCCAAAAACCAATTTGGTGAATTTTTGAAAGGTATTTTGAAAGTTATGAATTTTTAAAATTTAAAATGGCTAAATGGCTTAATCAACCCATTTGGGTATTAACTAAGTCCAATTAACTTCAAATTTTTATGGTGGGTTCCTCTGATTCTAAAGGTCGTGGAGAATTTAATTTCAAGTCAATTTGATGTATGGTCACTTCAATTAATTAAGGAGCTATTTTGGGTGTTTAAACCAATTAGGTTATTTTAAATAAACTAATCCAAGATCTATTTTTCCTAGGTCCTTTCGTGTCATAAGAAACATCACCAAATTTTCCTAGAATTTATTTCACAACATGCTAATTATTGGAATTAAAATACCAAAACAATAACATGAATTTGAAAAATCAATAACTTCTCATAGGATGGCCTTCGACTTTGAAAATTCAGTGAATGTTCCCAAATTCGTAGGCTTCAAAAGCCCTATGGTCTCATGCCATGGTGAATTTCCTATATGCATGGAGAATTAAAACAGTGCAGAAGGGAATAAATCATTAAAAATAAAATACTTGATGAAATTAAATGTCTCTTCTCATTATTCTCCCTTCCGTTCAATCGAGCAAGAGGGTATTTTTATTTTATTTTTCCGATTTTCCTACACAAAGTTATGGATTTTTGAAGTTTAGGAATTAAATAAATGTAAAAATACCCTAATTTTTCTATTTATCCACGCTGTTGCCGCGTCAACCTCGGGTACCCGAAAAGTCGGGGCAGGCGTCCGATTAGACGCCATGATTCGACGGGCTCGGGCTCACAGGTCGTTCGTCTCTGATCCGGCCATGATCTCGGGCTGGGCTCCGTCACAGGACAGTCGAATCCGCATCCGTTCATCGTCCTTGTGCTTCCTTACCCGAGAGCCGTCCGTCTTCTAGGCCTAAGATCTCACTCGATACTTGACTAAATTTAACGTTCTTATGCTCTATGGATTCGTCTCGAGAAGACGAACATATCCATACGGCGAGTGGCATGAAATCGACTCAATGAAAACGGAGAATGTTCGAAGCTCGTGAAGAAGAGGAGGCCACGTCCCTTGCTCGCAGGTAGCGGCCTTTATCCCAGGGTTGTGTCACCTTCGATTGGATCCCGCAAGCCTGCATGAAGTCCCTTGTCTCCCGTGAATCGTCTAGGATTTCGACCACAGCTCGGAATCATAAAGTCGGAGGTCGGAGTAACCGGGTGACTCGGAGATGGGGCTTTCAAAGGGGAACTTCTCCTCTGGTCCAGCCGAAGGTGTAGGACCGCTCAATTTGAGGATTGGCTCACCGTGGTAAGGTGTCCCCGAGCCATGAAATTTCGTCGAGAAATTGATTCTCGTTGGTGGGGCGAGGAAAAATCGACACCGGGGACTCCAAATCGCTCTGGCTACGGTAGTTTGAAACAATTTTGCGTAGTTTCGGCAAAGGCCTGCGGCAACTCTCCTCTCATGGCCGCGAGGGGGCCTGGGTTTAATGAGGTGGCCTGGAGGGCCCCGCTGTGGTTGGCCAAGGGTTGGGATCAAGCAGCTCGGGCATGGGAAGAATGCCTATAATGGCCATCAGACTGCGCCCACCGGTGAGAATTTCTAAGCTCGGGTCACATGCGAGCTCTCGTGGTGTTTTCCGCCAATTCGGTGGTTTTCGGGCTGGCCAGGAATTGGTCACCATCAAGCTCGGGGAGGTCGTGGCTGGGGCTTAGTGTATCCACTGCGCTGCCAAGTGTAAATGGCTGGATCAAATGGAGCCTAGAAATGGCTATTTCGCTTAGGTTTGGTCAACCCATTTGTTTGGGCTGGGTTCACCTCCCCATGGCTAGCCTTGGGCTGAGAAGATCAGTTAGGTTAGCTGATCAAAAGGTGGTGATGTCCTTATCCAAGAATATTTGGATAAATCTTACAGGGGTATCATGGGTGAGGTTAAAGACTTTTAGAATTAAGGAAAGCCCTGCCTCCTCTTAACCAATGTGGTATGGTCACATGTCAAACAATTCACATGGCTTGCATGTGGCTTAAGAATGGCTTCATGGCTTACCTTTGGCTTGGGAAAAGTTGAGTCAATTTCATGGAAATGGATTTAAGAAAAATTTTGGTATTTAGGGTGATTTGCATGAGTTTCGATTTGGAATTATTTTGATGATGGGATTGGAACTTAGCGAATTCGCTTCGATTAAGTGGATGGCAAATGGAAATGTCATGTGGGCTTTAGGGTAGATTTTGGGCTCTTTGAAATGGTTTTAGATGGGCTTTTAAAATGGTTTAGGGAAGTGGGATTTTAGATTTTAAAATGGATTTTAGGATGAAATTTTGGCAAAGGCTTCGTCAAATAATTGCTCAGTTTGGTTTAAGGATGTGTCATGAGTGATTTGAAACATGTTTGGAGGATTTGGGTTTGGATTTGACCCCTTTGGTGAATGGGCCAATGTAGGTCAAATTGGGCTAACTTGGGCCAATATTGGGCTAGGGTTGAAATTGATGTAAAATAAATGTCAGAGACATGAGTGTTTCAAAGAGGTTTTTGCTTTGGTTGGGTTTTGATTTTGGGGTTTTGGTTCATTTGGGTTAGGTTTGGGTTTAGGTCAAAATTGGGCTTTTTGGCTTTGGATTGAATTTGAGTGGGGTTTGGGTGTAAATTTTGGGCAAATCATGTTAGGTTTTGTTTGTAGGGATGTTAAGGGAGGTTTGGAAAGATTTGGGTTAATTGAGTCGAATCTCTAGTGAGTTCTTGCCAGTTTGATCATGGGTCCAAATCTGGGCTTTAAGGCCAAAAAGTGAAATTGGATCCAAATGTCAATCAAATTGGACTTGATTTGGTCTACATTGGTGTTAAATGTTGTATCAAGTTTAGAATTGAATTGGACTAGAATTTTGTCAATTGCATTTGGTTTGACATTGGGTTCACTTATGGTTTAAATGGGTCAAATTGGGGGTTTTGACAAAAGTAGGGTAAATTGACAAAATTGGCCCATGGTGTAGTTGAACAAAATGAAATTGGTAATATTTGAGATTTTCTAGAATTTTCTAGGAATTTTCTGAATTTTTGGATTTTTGGGTCAAGAGGGGGTATTTTCAAAGATTGAGGGTATTGGAGGTATTTTTGGAATTTTTGATATTTTTGGCTACTAATGATCAATTTGAGTAATGTGTTGTGTTTGGGAATAATTTTGAGGAATTTTGGGTGATTTGGGCGATTTTGCAAATTTTCAAGTGCCTGTGGCTCATTCATTAGGCGGTGTAGGGGTCCCGGGGGTCAAAAATTAAAAATTTGGAAAATTAAGATTGCAATGTAAGTGGAATGAAATCATTTTGGTTGAGCCATGAAGCCATATAAAGCCCACATGAGTCATGAAGGGACTCACTGGCATTCACCATGTTGTTCCTAACCTCTCTACCGGGGTGGTATTAGGTGGGTTAAGGACCATCCATGTGAATCACCTACATGAGTCAGGAGGTCAAGTTGGGTATGGGTGTGGTTTTAGGAGGTGTGTGCAAGTGTAGTGTTTGAGTGTAGTGTGTGTGTAAGCGCCCTTCAATACTAAAGCCACCTGTAGGCCCTAAGGCCAAAGAGTCCTATAGGAACTCATCCTTTAAACTTCCACATTTGCTTCAACTCCTCTAGGTGTGATTAGGGGTCTACAAGCCAAGTTTGTGGAGTTCATAGGAGTTAAGAAGTGGTTTGAATTTCTAAGCAGGTTACACTTCTAGTCCTCTAAGATAAGCCAAAGGAAAAGCCTAAGGTGAGATCCTAAGTACTAAAAGAGAGAAAAGAAGACCTCATTAAAAATGAGGTCAACACTTTAAGCTTTAGATTTTCTCTGAACTTATATCTTAAACTTTATGTATGAAACCAATTTTTGATTAGGCCCTTAAATCCCAAGCTTCTCCTCTCTTTCATATACTATATATATATATATTATTTATAAAGAGCAACCACAGGCTCCCTACATGTTAAGACTTAAAATCCAACTTTACACAATAGCCTAAACTAAACTAAACCAAAAATGGTCGTTGCCAAGACAAGCAGCCCAAAATCCCCTTAAAACCTCTAAGACATATACTCATCTACAAAAAAATCGTAAAAGATAAAAAACAAAACAACCATTCGCTTCAACTAACCAAATTACACACAAAATCTCAACCAAATATTTTCACTTCGTAGGAGTCAGATTCAATGAAATTAGATATCTACCACTCTAAAATGAGGCCTACAACTACGCCCAATAAGGTAAGATAGCTGTGGAGGGATATCGATGAGATAATAACTTCCCGGGGAGTAAAGAGTCTCTAAGCAAGCCAATTACTGTCCGTTGCCTTCTCTATAGATAAAATTGAAATTAATATTAATGTGCTGAGCAAGTGCCTTGATTTTGGTGATCCAACCGGCATGGTGCCACAAAGGTGAAGATTATTCAAGATGTATTGAATGAGTAGAGCTGCAGTCACATTCCACCACAAGGTCACTCCAATGCCAAGAAGTGGCCGTGCCGAGAGCCCGTAAACCGCTAATAGTTCAAATTCTAGGGCATCACCATGAATAATGGGAGTGTGGAAGAAACTAATACAAGGACTATCCCAGCCTCCCGAAGAGACCCCCACAACCGCATCCTCGATCGAGAATGCCCCATCGCATTAATTTTAATAATTGGTATGTTGGAGCGTCCAAAGGTATTAACATGACTGCATCTGCTGATGGTCAGCTGGGGGAATGTTGAGGATGTTATGATACTTCTTCAGAAGGATGAGCTTGCTCAAGTATGAGTGGCAATTTCCCCACCACGTCAGTAGACATTACACCCTCATTTCATATTTAACACTATTTCGTGCATCCAAATAAACCAAGCAAGGATGAAAGGGATATCCTACTTTAGCTTGATGCCAAGACAACCAACAAGTGGATAACCCCGCCACTCAAGATTAAGAGTATTGATCTTCATAAACTTAAGAACCTCCTTCCACACCTCCCGCGCGAGAAGCCGCACAGTATCAAGTGCCGAATAGTTTCCGCATTACGTACGTAAGTAGCACTTGGATGGCCTCTCTAATCCCCTTGAGTTTAAGAATATCATCAGCTTGAAGTAGGCTGTGAAAAGTTCTCCAAATAAAGAAAGACATGGAGGTTGTCAAATACTGTTCTTAATTTTCCTACCCCACCGAAAGACTACTAAATAAAATGCTTTCAGTAGATGTGTTTGGTAAGACTATGGAGTTTACCCTTTGCCAAATGATTCTATCGTGCTTAGAATTGTCAATAGGAATGGAGGCCACGGAAGGGCGTAAGACCGTAAGCAGCTTCCCGGAGAATAAAGGGGGAGACCAATGTAGGTTGTCCCACAGCTCGGCAACAGGAAATTGCCGTTTAATAATATGAGGGAGGGCTATCTTCATCTCGTGAGGGCACCAGCTATCACGCCAAAAGAGCACTTCCATTTCCAAGTTCCCAATAATAAAGTGATTCAGCAAGGTCTCTATTCAGAGCATATGTTTCCATATCCCGGAGATACCAAGTTCGATTTGAATCCAAATTGGTGTGGCTATCTTTACAATATTTCCTTCTTAAAGATAGCCCACAAAGAATGTTGTTGTCCGAATTGAATCCAAAGCTTACAAACACTTTTACAGTGTTGTAAACCCTTGAATCCCAAAACCACCAAAATTTCAATAGGTTTAGCAAGTTTCTTCCAGCCTAGCCTGCATCTCGCTTCCTTTGCCTGCACTTTTTCATAAGAATCTGTTAAAAATTCTTTTCAATTTGGATTCTAGAGCCTCTTCTTCTGCAGGTCATTTGAAGAACATAATTCTTTCCTATCTTCCTTCGGTGGTAGAATTACATTGCCGCACAACATACTTACAACATATACTATATATATATATATATATATATATATATATATATATATATATATTTAGCATGGCGGCTGGATTTGAGCTCGCTAGGGTTTTACCATGAGTTCGCCGCGTCGAACTCGGTGGTGGTGCAACATATGTTGGGTGTGTGGTCCTCCCGTGATCCGTAGCAGTGTTGGTGACCTCTTTGCCGGGTTTTTGCTCTCGGCTCTGACACCAATTTCTCACTGCTCCATTGGCTCTTGGTGACTTGCTGTGACCGGGAAGTTTAGTTTTCCTTTACTGAGCTAATTAGAGACCGCTCGAGATTCTGTTTGCTGCTCACTTTGCTACCGATCTTTCCCCCGGATCGGGTCTTGTCCATGGCAAACCCCGTGGATTCTCGCTACCAGATGACCGGATTAAGGCATCTTATGCAGTGTGTCAGCCGTCCTAATCTGAACTGTCTTCCACCTTTCTTCCCCGCATTTTTCATGATGTCGTCGTTAGGAAAGCATCTCACTTTTATTCATCCTATCGATGTCAAGTGATGGCCGCCCACTGCCTACTCTTCTCATGAGGAAATTAACACTCGGAACGAAGAAGTCGCATTAACACTTATAGGGAAATTCACCCCGGGACATCCAAAGATGGAGCTTGTCGTGCTGAAATACCGGCATTTCATCGGCAGGTAATCGAGAACGGGGCTTCTCGATGGAAGGCACCTCCTTATCCACTTCTCCAACGAGGAAGATTATGCTAAGCTATTTGCAAAACAAAATGTAACTATTGCCGGTATGGATATGAAACTTCTAAAATGGACACTGTGATTTGATCCTAGCAAGGAACCACCCATCATTCCAATTTGGTTTAAATTCCCCAATCTCCCATACAAACATATTTCAACCATAATGCCTTATTCCGCATTGCTGTAGCTATTGGAACCCCTCGAATGGATGCCCACTTAGAATAGAGGCCTACCTGAAGCAACCTAGGATCCAAATTGAAAGAGACATCTCCTCTCACCAAGTCAATAGAATCTGGTGGGTACGTCGTCGAGGGTTTTTGGCAGTAGTTATCATGCAGCAGAAACCTCACTATCGCACTAATTGCAAGATGCTCGGGGCGTACTATGTGGAGAAGTGTTATAGACTACACCCACCTCCTGCAGTTATTCCTAGGGCTGAACCTTTCGTTAGTGCCTCCTCTCTTACCCCAATTCAATCTCCTATCATCACAAGCTATTCCTGCCTTTCATGCCTCCATCCACCCCCCCGCAAATCCATTCACTCGACCCTCACCCAATTCAATCTCCTATCACCGCTTGTTTTGCTCACTTTGACACCCCTCCATCCCCACCCCCCGCAAAACCCATCTCGGCTCGACCTCCTCCCTCCTCTCCTTTCCTATTCTACCCCCTCCAACATTGCCTGATTTACCCCCTTCTACCTATTCCCCAACCTCCCCACCCAACTCATTCAGAACATTTTGGAAAATAATTGGAAGTGCGTAATGCTAAAAAGAAAAAAGAAATAAATTAGACATCAACTCCAGCTCCACTACCTCTCATTCCTTACTAGTCGAACCCCTCTTCCTCACTCCCTTTAAGGGGGAGAACCAGGTCAAAATCCCATCCACCTTCCCCCACCCCTCCTACCTACTTTATTGCATGATAAACTTTCTATGTCGGAACATTAGAGGTGTGGCCCACCCACCCTCACTTAAAAGGATTCACTATCTTACCAAAAAAACACTCCTTTCGTGCTTTGCCTTACTTCGAGCCTTCCGGTGCACCAAAGATTCCAATAAAATTATCAACTTTTTCATGGGTTCACTCATTTTGCTAATTCCAACAATAAGATATGGGTTTTGCAGGAAAGAATTTAATTGACCGTCTTGCCGGATCTTCGCCAGATGGTTCATATCTCTATCTCCTTTGGCCGGACAGTCGCTAATGCCACCTCAGGTAGGCGTCGGGTGCGGCAGTTTTATTTAACTGCTTCCGGATCATATCCATAATTTAAGCATCATTACTAATTGCCCCCGGATCATCAAAGGTGATTTCAATTGTATTACTACTCCCGCTGAAAACCCGGGTGGCCAGCGTACCTAATGTAACTATAATGAACACCTTCGTTGATAATATTGATGCAAATGGGCTTTATGATCTGGGATTTAGGGTCCTAGTTTCATCGGAAAAGGAATTTACTAAAGAAAGGCTGGATAGATTTCTAGCCAACAGAGTCAGGCACAGTCATTTCCTCGCATACCGCATCACCATCTTTCTGCTCTCTTATTTGCTCGACCATGCGTCTCCTCATATCTATTACTCGCTCCCCGCATTCTCCTTTAAACCTTTCGTATATCGAACATTCGGTCTGAATTCATCCCTCCTTCCCCGCAGTGGTCAAAGATAATCGGCAAGATTCTGCCACGTATGGACCCATGGCACAAGCCAGCCTCCTTCATCACAGCTAAGTAGGAAATTATCTAACGTGGCCGGAATCAATTTGGCAATGTATTTAGTGTAGGAGGTATTGGGTGATGCCTGGAGACTGAAGAGTAAAGCCTTAATAATGCTGCCCTCCAGTCCTATCTCCTTGCCGCTGAAGCCAAACTGATGCACTCTATTGATATTCGTGATAAATTTCTTCTTTCAACAGGTACTTCCATTAATCATTTCACAGAGGGAGATCTTTTAACACCGCTACTATCATGCCTACCTCAAATATAAGAGGAAATGTAATTACATAAGATCAAAAAGGAGAATGGGGATTGGATCTCCAATCACTTGAGATTGGTAGATGCTACCCAATACTTTTCATTCTCATTTCCACAATACCCATTTCAAAGAGCGCATAAACACTCGCCCTTTTCATCGATCATTATGATTACATTAGTCGACTTTAATCTCACTACTCCCCATCCGCAGAGATCTGAAGGCCATTAATTCTATCGACAGCTCTAAGACTGCAGGCCCTATTTAGTACACTTCCGCCTTACATCAAGGCTCGTGATCATTAAAGCCGAGGTGACTGCTGCCATCACTAGTTTCTTTCTCGGGAGAAGACATTCCTCAATACTTCCATGCTTCCAACTTTGTTTTAATCCCCAAAGACACCGCACAAACTAGTCAGATAACTTCCGTACCTATTAGTCTCACATCCGTGATCGCCAGGTAACCATAAGCAAGGTGTTAGCCACCGTACTACAACCCATTTTGGAGAAAGTTATCACTTAATCGCGCCTTTTGTTAAAGGTAGGTCCATTGCCGATAATATCTTGTTAGCACAGAGCTTCTATCAATTCCGAATACTAAGTGCGTAAGTGGCAATTTAATTCTACAAGCTTGATATTAAGAAGGCATATGATACCATCCATCGGGACTTTCTTATAGACACTCTTACGCAAGGGGTTTTCAGAATTCTTTCTCGCAATCTTATCGAAGAGGTCACAATGCCCACTCTATTCGCTCAATGGGTCTACTGGGCTACTGGCTTCTAGGGGTCTCAAGCAAGGAGACCCACTCTCTCCCACCCTTTCATCTTGGCTATGGATTATTTCTCCAAATTATCAACCAAACTAAGATAACACACCCCTCCAACAGTATCACCACAAGTCTAATATTTTAGTATCTCACTTAGTGTATGCAGATGATGTTATGGTATTCTCCAATGCTTCCAAGAATGCCGGCCAAATGATCGTCAAATGCTCGAACCTTCCAAGAATCTTCCGGTATGGTGTTCAATAAGTCCAAAAGCCATCTCCTATTTTCTTCAAATACTTCGTGGAGGTCGGGAACTGTTGGGTAATTTTACCGGCTTTACTAGCACTCACTCGTCATGGCTTGTGGGTTCAAATTTCGATATGTAAGGTATCAGCAAAGGGCACTTTGAAGGCATCCTCGCAGAAAATCAACCTCTTATTTGGCAAATGCTGACTCACAAGTACCTTTCCAAAGGAGGTAGGGATAACCATCTCTAAGAAGTATTCTTCACCCACTTTGCCTCGCTTATGTTCTCCAAACATGACCACTATGAACAAAGGAATCCAAACTCTCTTGAAAAAGAACAAGTTTCTCTTGGGCTGGCCAAAGAAAGCAAGAAGTCATTGGACCTCCCTGGACCAAAGTGGCTAAGCCTACTTGGGCTATGGACTCGGGGTTTAAAACTATAAAGCAGATAATTCAAGTGAATTCCATGTGTTGTGGATCAAATTTATCCCGTGTAACTCCCGCTGCCAAATTTGATGGGCACATTGCAAACCGATCCACCCGACCCCGGTTAGCAAAGAAAGTGGGTGACTCTGCTGCGGAAGCTGCGGCTCTCAATTAGGCCGCAAGCCGAAAGTCCGCTTAGCCGCAGTTGGGTAAAGGGGATCTCACCTTTCCTGTTAGATAACCGGTGCCCAACCGAACCTTACCAACCCCCTGACTAATATTCCCAACCTAAACTAAAAGCATTCCGAGTGTTGGGCTGGGGCTAATTGGTCTTGGAGGATCTTTCAAACTGTGCTTACTCCCGAATCATGAAAGTGTGGCCACCACTAGTTTCATGGATGTGCGGGCGGTGACTCCCACTATCCGGCATTCCCGTGCCCAAGATAGCTTCGTCTAAAGCCATCTACTCCAAACTCTATGAGTGGGAGCTCGTCCCTTGGAGTGAATGTCCCTGAACAAATACTTATCACCATCTATGACTTTCTTTACTTGGAGAACTTTCCTCAAGATCCTTCCTACCGATGACATCCTCAAATTAAAAGGTCCGAGAGGTCCTTCGTTGCAGACTTCAGATGAGGAGGGAAGAATCACCTTATCAAACACCTGTTTTTAAATGCAGTAGTTTTCTCGCCTTGTTTGGAGGTTAATCTTCCAGCACCGTCAAATCAACACACAAAGTCTTTCTTGGGTCTGCCTTCACTCTTGTTGCTGTACTGGAACAAGCAAGGGATTGGTGTGCAAATTCCTCTTATTTGTGGCTCGGTTCCTTTGGATGGCATGAACAAAGCCACCTTTGATGACATTCTACCCAAGAACCAAAAGTTGCACACAATTGTCTCTCCTACACTAAAACTCATCGTATATAATAATTTCTCTAATATTTGTGGGCTAGAGACCACTCATGAGGCACCTTCCCATAGAATCACACTCCGGTCAAACGGGCATGTACTCTATTCCCCCTTCCTCAAACTAAATTATAATGGTCAGCGTAATGAGGAAGGTGCTGGATTTGGTGGAATTCAGAACCAGGTGATTGCATGCTCTTCTTCCATGCACCCGTTGATGCCGATACTTTGGAAGCCGATCTCATTTCCATCTTTTGGGGGTCGGCGTCATTAGCTGTAACTGTATAATATTATTGCGGAAGGTGATAATGAGGAAATTATTACATTGTTGAACCCCTGCCCCTCCAACCTCTCGGCATCATGGCCGCCCGGAGAGTAGAATCCTTGCCGTGTCTCCAAACTCAATGTTCAATTCACCTTCATCTACAAGGAAGGTAATCAACCTCGCTGGTCAAGCAGCCAAAGTTGGAGCTTCTTCCAAAATGTGAGGGCCTCAACCATCATTCCTACAATGCCTAAAGACCCCTGTCATCAAAGTGACAATCTTTCGCCCCTTACATCAAGACTACTACCCGACTCCCCAAATTTGCGCTCGGGATTATTCGAGGTCCCCACTGCCCCATAAGGCCGTTGGTCTCATGTCCGAGCCCTCCCGACTTATGCATGGATCTTTATCTCATCCACCAAGCCGTTTTGGACTTTACCGAGTTACCGCGCTCTAATCGCACCCGTGTACCGCTTCCGTGATGAGTGGACTATATTATGTTTCTTCGTTTGCTATTTAGTTGGGTTCGTTCTATTTGTTTATGTCCTAGTTTTAGTTTGGGCGAGTATGTCGTATTGTGAGGTCTTACCACTATTGGTAAGGATTTTTGTAATTATAGTTTGTAGTAACATGTAGGGAGCCTTTGTGGCTTCTTTCCCCCAAAATATATATATATATATATATATATATATATATATATATATATATATATTTAGCAAAATATAAAATGCATTAAGGAGCAAAGTTTAGTTACATCCGATAAAAGGAAGTGAAAGCAAATCACCAAAAAGTAAAGGTTTTAGATACCGTAAGAGAAATTGAAACATTTGAAAGTTGCAGCTTTTGAAGCCGTTTTTGCAAGCCAATTTGCTTGCCGATTTCCCCTCCCTACGCAAATGACTCCCGTAGATTGTTACCTCCTTTGTTAAGCCCATCAAAGATCTGCCAAGGTAAATAAGCATCCATGGAACACGTTAATGCCATCCATTATATTGACTAAGTTGAAGTGAATCAGATTCCATCCAAATAAGAGAGTGCCTGCCACCTTAGCAACCTTAAGAGCCCAAAATCTTACAGCTAGCCATTTCGTATCAAGAGGAGAATCGTAGACAATAGAAGTTTGAAATCCCCTACGCACTTACCTTGGTGGTTCCTACACACACCACCACAAATCCAAGAATTAGGGGAATAACTCCCATCAATGTTAACCATGACCCAAGAAGGAGGGAGGGATCCAAGAAATAACTTAATTTCGATCCGGTTTTGTTCCTTCAATTCATGTTTAATATTAGCCCCGTGTATGAAGGAGCAGCAGCTTAAAGCAAGGATTTGGTTTATAGAACATAAACAGTTCCTCATACTTATTTTTGCTTTGCCATCCAGACAACCACCAAATGATAAGTGGATACATTGGAAGCCCCCGTCTAAGCAATACCTAACAAATTTCTACAAACATGTCCAGCTTCTCAAGTGTTGTGTGAGTTGTAAATGTTCCCAAAGACCTATTCCATACTTCCCTAACTACGTGACATTACTGAAGAAATAGGTGGTCATATGATTCCTCCCGAGCACAGCAAAGATGGCATCTGAAACCAAATTTAAGGCCCTTCAATTTCAGAGATATCATCATGTGCAAGAATCGTGGAACACCTGCCTGAAAATGACATAGAGGGGGTCAAATATTTATTCCATAGGTGACAACCTAATTATTTTGAGGCCAATGATGTGTGGATCGGTAGATGTAGGAGTTAATAGATTGAGAGGAGGTTTCGAGAATAAGCTATCGATTTCTCCGTACTCTAATAATCTAGATCTCCTCGATCTTTTGAATGGATGAAATATCCACAACCTCCTTCAATTTGTCTTCATCCCATTGATGGTTAGTCCGTAAATCAGCAACTCTAGAATCATAATTCGTAGAAATGTTAGGGATGGGATACACGTTCATCCAAAAGCCATTGTCAAGCGAAATTGCGTAACCATTTCTAATCTCCCCAAAATAAGTAAAAAAATTATTAGCTTCTTACCCCGATCTTTATAAATCTTTCCATTGTTGAGAATCCTACCTTTATAACCACAAGATCAGGATGGCTGGTTCTACAAACATTTACTAATAAGAATCGAGTCTACGTGGCATCAAGTTTCCTGAATTTCATCCACAGCTTTCGTAAAGGAAAATTTTTCGATGTGTTTAAAGCTCTCGAACCCTGTGCCACTCGCATTTAATGGGTTTGCAATGGGGCTTCTTATCTTCCTGTGGCCTAATGTGCTTGTTTGTGCTGCCCCTCCCACAAAAATTTGTTAAAGGCAGTTTCCAATGCTTCAGATGCTTTTCTGAGCCCGACCATCCCCATAGTAAACAATGGGAAGGTGGTGCATTTCGAGAAGGGTCACCCTCCCACCATCGTGGAGAGAAACCTGGTCCAACCGTTATCCACGTAATCTTGTGAACCACTTCATCATACTGAGTTTGCTTCTTCCTACCTTCGATTAACCGAACCCCGTATATTTTAAAGGCTTAGCAGAAGTAGAAAAACCGCAAGATCTTTATCCAATTTAGATTTCCTCAAATGTTTCCTACCCATGAATTGACATTTGTGTTTGTTGAGTTCCAGCCCGATACTACTAAGATGCTCGTAATAACTGTAATAAGACCTCTTTTTATAGATTGTTTGCCACCATTAGTGAAGAGGGATCACAATTACCGCATAGGCAAGGTGACTTATGATAGGTTTAGAGCTGTGATGATAACATAGATATGGAAAATTTCTATGAGCCTGATTAATAAATCAGAAAATAATCAAAAGCAAGAGCAAGATTGTTTGGAGATAAGTGATCCCCCGCTTTAAGCCCTCGCCCGGTTTAAAGAACCCATAATTAGAACCATTGAGTAGAATAGTGAAGGAAGTGTTATTTAACCATCTCCGAATAAACTGACAAAAAGTTTGGCCGGTTTACGTCGTCGTAGCATGATTTGGATGAAATGCCGCCTAATAGAATCATAAGCCTTCCTTAAAGTCCAACTTAAATATGACATTATGTCCTCTACAAGGCTTGTCAATTTCCAAAAGTAATTCTTGAGCAAGCATTACATTATCCATTATATTCCTATTCTCGATGAAAGGCATCGGTTTTCACCGACTAAAAGATGTAGATACTTGAAGGCTCTTTCACCAGATCTTACTAATAATCTTGTTGAGAGTATTGGTGATACTTATCGGTCAAAATCATTCCAGTACTTCTCTTTCTCATCTTTAGCAATCGTAGCAATACTTGTGGCAAAGAAATAGTTTGCAGCCCATTCCACCTAAAAGCTTGAACAGCCTCCACTACATGCTTACCAACAATATCCTGTGCAATGTAGAAATGTGAGTAAACCCATCAGACTCCGCAGCCTTGTTCCCATCCATTGATTTCAAAGCATGAAGAATCTCACTTCATCAGTAAATGAAGCAACCGCAGATTTTGCATAGTATTCAGCTGGTCATTAAACAAATCCCCTTAAAGACAAAGAAGTTCTATAAAGGGTTGGGGTAAGAAGGGAGGCTTTCAGTACCGAACAACATTCTCCTTAATCGTAGAGGATCATCTAACCACCGTCCATCCTGAGTTTTGATTTTTGGTTATTGCATTAATTTGTCTTCTGTATTTGATCACCGTATGAAATACTTGAGCTTCTATCCCCATACAACCGTTTGTTAATAGCAGCCTTCGCGAAAGAAATTCTTCTTCAATAGTCAAGGCATGTAAATACTTATCTGCATCCATGAGTTCATCAAGATTATTCAAATTTCCTAGCCCGTTCAGCCTCCAGAAATTGTACCTTATCGACTTTACTGCTTAGCCTCGCTAAATACATTACCAAAGACAAATTTCTTTGTTCCAACTTTTTCAAATGACTTGGCGATGTTTCGTAATCTCCACAAAATTTCAATTAAAGGGTTATCAAAAGAAGAAGATGGGGGATTTCCAATTCTATCTCGATGTGCCCAAGAAAGTTACAAAGGTTTAGCCCAAACATTTTGAAATCTGAAAGAAGGATGTCCATTATGCCGAAAAAGTGATATCTTAATAATAACGGGAGAGCGATCGAACAAGTCCTATTTAAATTAAGGCACCTAGATTGGGAAGGTATTCATCCAATTACCGTTGACTAGAAATCGTCTAGTCTCTCTAAAATTTTTCCCTTTGCCAAGTGAAGGGAGTATCAATATAGCCCAAGTCAAATAATTGAGCACTTTGAAATTTTTAAAGAAATCAGAGAAATTATCTTTTTATTTTCTTTAATCGTTTTCGAAAAAGTATGTCTTGATTTTGAAAAGTTTTGAAGGTTGATATGTCTTTTGAGATTTTCTTAATAAAATCCTAAACAAGAAATTAAAATTACAATAACTAATAACACTGGATGTAAAATACTATTAACTAGAATATCTTTTTCTTTCCTTTCATGAAGTAGTAATAATTCTTAAAGTATTGTTGTGAAAGTATTCAAATTTTTGTTGTGAAAGATAGAAGCAAATGTGTTCTTTACCCTTACTTGGTTCTATAAAGAACATAGGTTAATTTGAAATTTATATTATTTTGAACATGGTTAGGCATGGAAGATACCAGTCTCTCACTCTAGAGTTCCCTCGATTTCCACCACCTAGGGGCTAACTTCTCATAACAAAACTCAAAACTTCAAACCAAATTAGGGGGTTTTAGACTGTCACTCTAAAATTCTCTAATTTTACTCCCTTTTTATAACTAATATTACATTCAATTATATGGACTACAGTTCTCACCCATATAATTTCATGTGATTCTTAGTAACTTTTATGAGACAATACCGCATTGGATCTTACATAATCTCAAGAAGTTTTACAACTTAACAGGCCAAATTAAGAAGTAAACAAAGTTTTTAGAATCAATCTTCACAACTTCTTCCAACTTTTAAACACTTATACTTTCCACAACAATTCTCTTTAAATTAATTACTTCTCCATTTAAGAAAGAAAAAGATAAAGTAAACTACTCAGAATGCATTGAGAAAACATAAAAACACATTGATTTGAAATTAAAAACAACGATAAGAAAAATTATAAACGAAAACAAGTATTAATAAACTAAATAAAAGTAAACAATTATCTGAAAATTCTCTCCACAAGACTAAGGAAGTTCCTCTGAAACTTTTACTCTTCGCTAAACTACTTCTCAGAGCAAGTCTCCCAACTTCGTTGACTCAGAATATAGACTTCAGACTTCAATAAAAACTAATCTAAAAGAAAGAAAAGAAGTGGGAAGAAGAATAATTCACTCCGACCCTTTTCTCCATTCTACTCTCTACTCCTACTCTAAATAAAAACTTTTAAAATGCAGTGGAAGAACAATGAAAGTACTCTTTAAAATGCAGTGGAAGAGTCTCCTTAAATTGCTTCCTTAAATCTTTACTAAGACTCTCTTTAAATAGTAAACCAAAAGGTGCCTTGGTGTCTCTTCAAAATGTGTCCAGATTCAATGTATCTACCAAGGAACGCACCCCTTCATTCAAACTTGCCGCCCAAAGGAAGTTATGGATGTTACCACCAAGAGTTGCATCTCATCCCCTTTGAAATTAGCGCCAAATTCATTTGAATCTCGATTTTTAACTGTGGCGGCTAAGCGCCGGCCCAGTGACGCTTAGCCGCCAGTGCCAAATTTTTTATTTTCATTTTTTTTTTGCTCCAAATTTGATCCAATTGTGCTCCTTTCATCATGACCATCCATTTTCATCATACCTGCAAGAAAAACATAAAATACCTTCCATTAAAGTGCAATATCATTAAAAATAGGTATAAAAATGTGCATAAAAATACTATATATTTTAGGTGTATCAAAATCCCCAAACTTAAAATATTACTTGTCCTCAAGTGACGATTAATCTCATAGAACATTTTAGCATGCAAATTATGTAATGAGTTTCTTAGGAAGATAACAAAATTTTGTTCTAGAAATGGAATAGTCCAATTTAGAAAAATTTCAGTAATTAAAACCAACTTAAAGTTTAGAAAGTTCTTAAGCAAAAGAAAATGATAAATATAAGTCTCTATCTATTTCAGAAATATTTGTAGATTTTTCAAAATATAGGATTCAAACATTTATTTTTCTCACTTAAAAATCTTTATTTGAAAAATAATTTTACTTACTATATTATAACCTTAAGCTTTAGATTTTCTCTGAACTTAAATCTTAAACTTTAGGTATGAAACCAATTTTTGATTAGGCCCTTAAATCCTCAAGTTTCTCTTCCCTTTTCATATACTATATTTTTCACTTTTTTTAATTTTTTATTTTTTATAAGACAAGGATTACTATATCTGGATAGACCTTTAATGATTTTGAATTCCATCCTTCCATTTAAAATTAAGATCAGATATACATCTTTCACTTAAAAATCATAATAATAGTATCTGAAAATTACTCTTCAATAAAAGAAATTTAAGCTTTGAAGAATAAAAGTCAAATCTTCTATTTATCCAAAAATAAAAAAATTCTTACTAAAGATAGTTTAACTTTATTTAACACTTCTTCTTTAAGAAAATTTTAACTTTAAGTTTTTCATGATTACTATAAATTTTAACTAAATTCTTTTATTCATTTCTATATTCAAAATTTGTTCCCCTAATATAACTTCATGTACATAATTGTTCTCAATCAAAAATAAGATTTATTTTTAAGTATTCTTGAGAATCAAATAAAATTTTAGGTTTTTGAAAATCTTTGTTTTTAAAATCCCCCCAAACTTTAAATTTTTAATTAAGATAAAACATTTAAGCCTAAGAAATGATACATGGGTGAGAAATAAAAACTGACATATCATGCTTGCAGAAATTTTTAATATCCTAATATGCAAGTATAACAATTTAAATACAAGAGTAAAATGAAATCAAATTTAGTTTTTCAAAACATTTTTCTTCTCTTTTTTTTATAATAATAAGAAAAGTAAAAATTTCAGAAGACTTCTACAGTTGTGGAGGTTTTCAAAGCAAATACACGCCAACTAAAATAACACACTGATACCGATAACAAATGATAGTGGAATTTGAAGAATTTTAAACATGTAGTTTTCCTAAGTAGAAGTTTCTAATAGTGGTTTATAATTTCCTAACAGTTTTTGAAATTAAAAATACATACTACTAAAAACTCGACATAACATACACATAAAAACATTTACTATTACACACTACCACACAACAACATATAAATCAACAATAAAACAACAACAATACCTGAATATGCATAACAGATAAACAGTACAACTACAATCTACATACTATCAAGGTTCACATCACAACACAATCATCCATCAAAATACTAGATAAAGTACACAGTGACACAACACATCAATACAACAACTAAAAAAAACAACATACATCTACTCTTCATCCTCATCATCCTCATCATCTTGCTCGTTCCAATCTCTGGATGGCACATAAGGTATATAGAATGGATGAGGTGGCATTTCGACACTCGATCTCCTCTAATCGGTCTATCCAAATATTGTCGATAATTCTCCTCATATTCATTATGTTTTACAATATATCTCTCAACATTATCCAGACTTACCATCCATATCTCTCACATGGTCTCGAGTAAGACTCACTTCTTTCGAAATCTTTCTTAATAAACCGATCTGTGAATCGATAGATGACGAAGCACGTGAAGTAGTAGCACGAGAAGCGAAGCGAAGCGGTAGAAGCCCTACCAAATCCTCCTCTCCAACCAAACTCCGAATGTACGGTGTAAGCACCAACATTTACACTCGGTAATTGGTCTCAATGGTCGAAGTACCTCTTCCCGTGTTTCAAATTTCACTCCGGATCTTTCACATAGTGAATGAATCAAGGAAGGAAATCCCATACCGCGATCGTGGTTGATCTTGCACGATTCAAAACATAATAAAAAATTATGCTTCCAATATCAATAGGCTTCCCATGCTGAATACAATGGTTCAACACCGCTCTTTCTCTCATCACTTCACTGGTATAACTTGAAGGTAACAACTTAGATGAGATAAAATAATGTCATGCCTTAGAAATGGCATTCTATTTGGAAGCAGGAAAGTTCACTCTTCTATCATTTGTAATTTTCCATAATCCTCTTCCATCAGTCAGATATTCCATAATCTCATCTAATTCTCCTTCCGAAGGATGATAGTTAGAATAAAAACAAAACATGTCAGGAGGTAGTCCATAAAAGGTATTGATTGCACCCGAAGAAAAGTTTACTTCATGCCTCCTAACCATCACCTAATTTTCCTCTGCAGCAGGTAAATTTGCATAAAATTCTCTTACCACAGAAACAACAGCAACAACGGAGAAGCAACAGTAATTCTACCAGTTTCTTCTTGCAATCATATCTTCAATCATCTCTGCTGGCTTACTAAACACTCGCTCAGGAATCAACTTACGTGATTGCAATGCATCGACGTATCGTTCCTCAGCCCTCAAACTAACAAATTTGTCAGAATCAAACTTCGTCTTTTCTCGTGCATGCTTTGACTTTGGAGCCATCTCTAAAAATTCACGAAAAATTCACCATAAATTCCAAAATCAAACAAAACTTGCTAAATTATCTTCCAAAAGATATTTTCACTAAATCCAAGCAATTTATCAAGCTTTTCCTCAAATTTTCACCATGAATAGTGATTTTAAGATCTTCCAAAATGTACTCAAAATACATACTGAAAATAAAAAATTTTTACTTAGGAGTAGTGCTCTTACCTCAAGGAATCCAAATCTAACAATTTTTGTTGAGATCAGCTCTTAAATGATCCACAATATGATACCCTAGGCTCCTCTTTCGCGGCAAAGAAAATTTTGAAGACGATGGGGCGGTTGAAAATGACAATTTTCGGGTTTTTAACTTTCGAGAATTAATTTTCGTGAACTGGCGCCTAAGCAAGAACTATCGATGCTTAGCCGCGAAATCTAGCGTGTAAGTGCCGGCACTTTGGCACTTAGCTGCCAATACCCAAGTTTTTATAATTAAGGTACATGCACTAAATCACTTGGTTAATTACCCTTAACTATTCCAAAATAATTATTTTTCCCCACATGAATCTTCTAAAACTCCAAATGAAAGTTAAATAACCAATGATTCCACACAAATTTCACAAAAACACAAACTTATATTAAAACAAACATAACATTCAATACAATACTAGAATTTTTATCCAAACATAAAGGATAAAATTCTTAAAATACAAGACACTATAATCTTAAACTGATAAGTGTACATCTCTAAGATGTACCCATCACATCATCAGGCATATATAAAAACATTAAACATACTAAACATGAACTCACAAGAACACTAACATAACACATAAGACACTAAACAAATAGAAACAAAACACTTTTAATTCCACTCTCCATTAGGCGAATATAACCAGGACCACTATTATTCTCATTTGACCCTTCAGGAATATAAATTTGATAGAACGAGCGATCATTGTTCATTCTTATATCATCTTCTTCAATCCATTTGTTCTTCACAAACATCGTCTTATCTATTTCTTTCACATACCTTGAATGATTGAATTTCATCTTGAATTGCCATCCCATGTGATCCAGATGTAAAGTAATATCATTGATCTTTGCTTCCATTGAAGTCACTCGGGCTTCAATTTTTGTAATCATCTCTGCAATACCTTGAATGCTAACGACGGATATCCATTAAATAACTCCTTAGCACTATCACTAATGAACTTACTTTTATCGAATCTTGCTTCTTCTTCATCTCGTTCTCCCAGGAAGACATGGTGCTTAAAATTCTCTTCTTAGACTTCGAAATGAAAATAGGACTTGGGGCAAGTGTTTTCCTTAAGTCAGGACCTTTTTATAGACTTGGGAGATGCTAGAATATTCTCCAACACGTTTAGAATCTCCTAAATAACTCCCACAACTTCTCCCCCACGATCTAGGCTCTAAATTCACATTTTTCCGTTTTTTATAACTGTGGCGCCTAAGCGCCAACTAGTCGCGCTTAGCCGCCAGTGCACAATTTAGCACAGGTCTGTTAAGTGTCCAAATATTCATTCTGACTTTTCCAAATCATCAATTAAGGTTAAATAAACTCCACTTAAGTTTAAAAACTCCAAATTACTACCACTAAAAACATAAAAACAAACCAAACAAAGCAAACAAAACACACAAAACAAACATAAAGCAAACACACCGATAAATATGGGTTGCCTCCCACAAAGCGCTTGTTTTAACGTCTTCACTCGACATACCCGGAACTCATTCGAGTGACCCAACATTAAATTCTCATCAGATTTAGAATTATTGACTGAAAAATATGGTTTAAGTCTATGTCCGTTAACTTTAAATATTTTTCCAGTCTTAGGAATTGAATATCTACAGCTCCATAAGAATAAACTTTTATCACAATGAATGGACCCATCCACCTGGACTTAAGTTTTCCAAAAAATATTCTCAATTTAGCATTATACAACAAAACTTGTTGTCCTGGTACAAGATTTTTGGTAAGAATCTTCCGATCATGCCATAACATCATTTTTTCCTTATAAATCTTAGCATTTTCATAAGATTCATTCCTTATTTCTTCAAGCTCATTTAATTGCAATAATCTCTTTTCAGCAGCATCTTTCAAATTATAATTGAACTCTTTAATAGCCGAATAAGCCTTATGCTCAAGTTCAAAAGGTAAATGATAAGCTTTTCCAAAAATTAGCCTATATGGGGACATTCCTATAGATGTTTTGTAAGCAGTCCTATAGGCCCACAAAGCATAATCCAGTTTAATTGACCAAACCTTTCTATTTGGATTAACAAGTTTTTCCAATATTCTTTTAATTTCACGATTGGATAATTCAACCAAACCACTTGTCTGCGGATGATAAGCAGTAGCAATGCGATGATTAATATGATATTTCTTTGCTAACTTCCCAATAATCGCATTTCTAAAATGACTTCTTCCATCAGTTATGATTACTCTTGGTATTCCAAATCTGCAAAATATATTCTTTTCTAAAAACTTTGCAACACTTTGAGCATCACATCGAGGTAAAGCAATAGCTTCAATCCATTTGGAAACATAGTCTACTGCTATCAAAATATAAACATTTCCGAATGGTGGTGTAAATGGTCCCATAAAATCTAATCCCCAAACATCAAATATTTCAACTTCCAACATATAATTGAGGGGCATCTCATTTCTTCTAGAAATATTGCCTACACGCTGACATCTATCACAATTTTTAATATAAACATTAACATCCTTAAAAATTGTAGGCCAATAAAATCCTGATTGTAATATTTTATATGCAGTATTATCACTTCTAAAATGTCCCCCATAATCAGAATCATGACATTTTTGAATAATTTCTTAAGTCTCTTCCAAAGGTACACATCTTCGAATTATAAGATCCTTTCCTTGTTTATATAAAAATGGGTCATCTCAAAAATAAGTCTTAGCATCAGACAGAAATTTTATCTTTTCATGATATATCAAACCATAGGGTATAATATTACTGACAATAAAGTTTACTATGTCTGCATACCACGGAACACTTCATTCTTTAACATGAATAGTTTTTCATCAGGAAAATGTTCATTAATTTCTTCAATATCACCGAAAGATTTTTTAATTTCAAGCCTGGACAAATGATCAGCAATTTGATTATCAGAACCCTTCCTATCTACTATGTCAAAATCAAATTCTTGCAAAAGAAGAATCCATCTTATAAGTCTCGGTTTTGCATCATTTTTCTTCATTAAGTATTTGATAGCAGAATGATCGGTATGCACAACACATTTAGTTCCAATTAAATATGATCGAAATTTATCAAAGGCGAGATACTATAGCTAATAACTCTTTCTCGGTAGTGGTATAATTAATTTGAGCTTCATTAAGAGTTTTACTAGCATAATAAATTACTTTGAAAATTTTATCATATTTCGACCCAAAACGAGCACCAATAGCATAATCACTAGCATCACACATTAATTCAAAAGGTTTTTCCCAATTTGGTGAAATTATTACAGGTGTAGTGATTAATTTTTCTTTTAATGTTTCAAAGGCTATATGGCAGTCATCATCAAAATTAAAAATTGCATCCTTTTCCAGTAGATGACATAAAGGTTTTGTAATCTTTGAAAAATCTTTGATATAACTCCTGTAGAATCCAGCATGTCCTAAAAAACTTCTAATTCCCCTTACATTGGTTGGGCAAGGTAAATTAGATATAACTTGAATTTTTGCAGGAACTAACTCCAAACCTTTTTCTGAAATCCGATGTCCCAAAATAATTCCTCTTGCTACCATAAATTGGCATTTTTCCCAATTAAGGACCAAATTAGTTTCTTCACAGCGTTTTAGAACTTTAGATAGATGTTCTAAACATGATTCAAATGAAATTCCAAACACTGAAAAGTCATCCATAAAAACTTCAATCCCTTTTTCAATTAAATCACAAAAAATAGCCATCATACATCTCTGAAATGTAGCAGGGGCATTACATAAACCAAAGGGCATTCTTCTAAAAGCAAACATACCATAAGGATTGGTAAATGTAGTTTTCTCTTGATCCTTAGGAGCAATTTGAATTTGGTGGTAACCAGTATATCCATCCAGAAAATAAAAGTATTTATGCCCAGCCAGTACTATCCAACATTTGATCTAGAAAAGGGAGTGGAAAATGATCTTTCCTCGTGGCGAGGTTTAGTTTTCTATAATCAATGCATATTCACCACCACTGTAACTTGTCTTGTTGGTATCATTTCATTCTTTTCATTAACGATCACGATTACTCCTCCTTTCTTAGGAATACGATGAATAGGACTAACCCATGCACTATCTGAAATAGGGTAGATAATTCCGACATCCAACCACTTTAAAGTTTCTTTCGAACAACTTCTTTCATGATAGGATTTAATCTCCTTTGGGGATCGACTCGCGGTTTGCTATTATCTTCCATAAGAATTGCTGTGCATACAAATTGAAGGAGTCGATTCTTTTAATATCAGCAATTGTCCATCCAAAAGCTTTCTTGTGCTTCTTCAGAATTTCAAGCAAACTCTCTTCTTCTTTTTCAATTAATTGAGAGGAAATTATAACAGGAAAGGTTGAGGATTCACCTAGAAAAACATACTTCAAATGATCAGGAAGCATTTTTAACTCAAGTTCAGGAGGTTTTTCAATTGATGGACCATAAGATTTATCTTTCTCGATCATATCCAACAATTTAAAACTTTCACGAACATACTTTAAATCTTCTTCTTGAAAATCTTCAGAATCAAATAACTCCTCTTCTTGCTTATATTCAACTTCTTCTTTTTCAGCTTTCTCTTCATAAATTGATTTGAAATGATATTGACTAAAATATTCGATAACATCCATCCTAACGCACTCATCTTCTTTACCTCTTGCAGGATATTTCATCGATTTTGAAATATTAAATGTAACAGTCTGATCATTAACCCTCATCGTTAATTCCCCTTTTTGCACATCTATCGGGGCTCGCTCGTAGCTAGAAAAGTTCTCCCCAAAATTATGGGTATCTCTTTATCTTCCTCCATATCTAACACAATGAAATCCACAGGAAAAATAAATTGATCCACTTTTACCAAAACATCTTCTATAACTCCTTTAGGATATGTGATCGAACGATCTGCTAATTGCAGAGTTACAGTAGTCGGGGTTATTTCTCCTAGTCCCTGTCTTTTGAATATTGATAGAGGCATACGGTTAATGCTTGCACCCAAATCACATAAAGCTTTTCCACGGAATCTTTCTCCGATTGCACATGGAATTGTGAAACTACCGGGATCTTTAAGTTTTTCGAGAAGCTTTTTCGAATTATCGCACTGTACTCCTCAGTAAGTGCAACAGTCTCATTTTCTTCAAACTTCCTCTTTTTATTAAGAATATCCTTCATAAATTTCGCATATCTTGGCATTTTTTCTAAGGCTTCAGCAAAGGAATATTAATGGTAAGCTTCTTTAATATCTCTAAGAATTTTGAATATTGCTTATCCAACTTTTGTTGACGAAGTCTCTGAGGAAATGGAGGTAGTGGTTTTTCTAAATCAACCTTAGGTGAAGAAATAGGTCTTTCAAAACCTTTTGGAGCGTCCTCTTTAGGTCTTTCAATCTCTTCTTTCTCTACTTCAGTTTCTTTTTGAACTCTACCTTCCAATTCTTTTCCACTTCTCAGTTGAATTGCTTTCACTTGTTCTTTATTTTTTTCTCTTGGATTCACTTCAGTATTACTTGGAAGCATTCCTTAGGATCTATTACTTAAGGAATTTGCAATTTGTCCCAATTGATTTTTAATATTTCTGATGGTTGCTCCTTGAATTTGTAATTGATTTCCCATGTGTGATACTACTTCTTCCATAGACAACTTCTTCTCCTTATTTTGTAAAGCATTGTTATAACCTGAAGGATAAGTTAATCTACTATTATTATTACCTTGGTTGTTCCAATTCCCCAATGGGTTTACTTGGGTGTTCCCCCATTGTTGATTAACACTACCCTGATTATTGTTATTCCAGTTAAAATTTGGATGATTCTTCCAACTTGGGTTATAATAATTAGAATATGGGTTGTTAGGTTTGATTATAGCATTCACAGTTTCTGGTGAAGAATAAGAATCAACCATTTGGCCTAATGAATTTTCTTCAATCATGAGATTTGGCTGAGAAAAATTCATCACAAATTGGTCTATCTTCCTTGATACAACAACAACTTGATTTGCTAACATTGTAAAAGCATCATTTTCATAAACACTGGCTACCTTTTTAGGATTTAACCTTTCAGAAGGCCATTGAAAATTATTAGTAGCCATTTCTTCAATTAAAGCATAAGCATCAGAAAATGGTTTAGACATTAATGATCCACCAAGCAGCAGCATCGATGATTGATCTAAGAGATCCAACTAATCCATTATAAAAAGTTTGAATTATTAACTAATCTGGTATCGCATGATGTGGACATTTCCTGAGGAAATCTTTAAATCTTTCCCATGCTTCATATATTGATTCTCCTTCAAAATGACAAAAAGTTGTTATATCATTTCTCAACTTAGCAGTCTTAGATGGTGGAAAATATTTAGCAAGGAATTTTTGTGACAGTTCACCCTAAGTTCTAATTGATCCAGGTGCTAACGAATGTAACCACATTTTAGCTTTATCCCTTAGTGAGAAAGGAAAAATTCTAAGTCTAATAGCATCATCCAAAACACCATCATATTTAAAAGTAGCACACAACTCTAGAAAATTAGCAAGATGCAAATTAGGATCTTCAGTTGTTGCTCCCCAAATCGATTATTAGACACCATTTGGATAATAGCGAGGTTTAAGCTCAAAAGAATTAGCAACTACAACAGGGTTTTGAATACTACCACGAAGTTCATCTACTGTAGGGTTAACATAATCTCTTAAAGGTCTTAATTCTTGATGGATGCCAACATTTTGATTTTGATGATTTGCCATTTCTTGAATATTTTTATCTTTTTCTATATTTTTAATTTTTTTGATTTTTCTGATAGTTCTTTCTAATTCAGAATCGTAAGGCACAAGTCTTTCAGAACTTGAACTACGCATACAATAATAAAACTAAACAAAATACTACACACTAACAAAAATAAAGAAAAGTAAAAATTTATAATTTCTTAATCCTCTTTAAAATGCAATTTAATTGTTTTCCCTGGCAACGACGCCAAAAACTTGATCCCCGATAGATAGAAGTGCAGCGGATGCCAAAAACTTGGTTCTGCTAGATAAATGCGTTGATGATTTTAGATGTGAAAATTATGATTTTATAATATTGTATACTACGCAAGTATACGTATCATTTATCAAGTAATATAGGACTTTCTGATTAAGCCCAGGGATATCAAACCCACAGAGAAAATGTGAAATCTTTAAAGGAATCAGAGAAATTATCTTTTTATTTTCTTTAATTATTTTTGAAAAAGTATGTCTTGATTTTGAAAAGTTTTGAAAGTTGATATGTCTTTTGAAATTTTCTTAATAAAATGCTAAACAAGAAATTAAAATTACAATAACTAATAACACTGGATGTAAAATACTATTAACTAGAATATCTTTTTCTTTCCTTTCATGAAGTAGTAATAATTCTTAAAGTATTGTTGTGGAAGTATTCAAATTTTTGTTGTGATAGATAGAAACAAATGTGTTCTTTACTCTTACTTGGTTCTATAAAGAACATAGGTTAATTTGAAATTTATATTATTTTGAACATGGTTAGGCAGGGAAGATACCAGTCTCTCACTCTAGAGTTCCCTCGATTCCCACCACTGGGGCTAACTTCTCATAACAAAACTCAAAACTTCAAACTAAATTAGGGGGTTTTAGCTCGTCACTTTAAAATCCTCTAATTTTACTCCCTTTTATAAAAATATCTTCTAATATTACATTCAATTATATGGACTACAGTTCTCACCCATATAATTTCATGTGATTCTTATTAACTTTTATGAGACAATACCGCATTTGATCTTACATAATCTCAAGAAATTTTACAACTTAATAGGCCAAATTAAGAAATAAACAAAGTTTTTAGAATCAATCTTCATAACTTCTTCCAACTTTTAAACACTTATACTGTCCACAACATTTCTCTTTAAATTAATTACTTCTCCATTTAAGAAAGAAAAAGATAAAGTAAACTACTCAGAATGCATTGAGAAAATATAAAACCACATCGATATGAAATTAAATACAACGATAAAAAAAATAATAAACGAAAACAAGTATTAATAAACTAAATAAAAGTAAACACTTATCTGAAAATCCTCTCCACAAGACTTAGGAAGTTCCTCTAAAACTTTGATTATTCGCTAAACTACTTCTCAGATCAAGTCTCCCAACTCCGTTGACTCAGAATACAGACTTCAGACTTCAATAAAAACTAATCTAAAAGAAAGAAAAGAAGCGGAAGAAGAATACTTCACTCCGATCCTTTTCTCCTTTCTACTCTCTACTCCTACTCTAAATAAAAACTTTTAAAATGCAGTGGAAGAATAATGGAAGTACTCTTCAAAATGCAGTGGAAGAGTCTCCTCAAATTGCCTCCCTAAATCTTTCCTAAGACTCTCTTTAAATAGTAAACCAAAAGGTGCCTTGGTGTCTCTTCAAAATGTGTCCAGATTCGATGTATCTACCAAGGAACGCACCCCTTCATTCAAACTTGCCGCCCAAAGGAAGTTATGGACGTTACCACCAAGAGTTGCATCCCATCCCCTTTGAAATTGGCGCCAAATCCATTTGAATCTCAATTTTTAACTGTGGCGGCTAAGCGTCGGCCCAGCGGCGCTTAGCCGCCAGTGCCAAATTTTTGATTTTTTTGCTCCAAATTTGATCCAATTTTGCTCCTTTCATCATAACCATCCATTTTCATCATACCTGTAAGAAAAACACAAAATACCTTCCATTAAAGTGCAATATCATTAAAAATAGGTATAAAAATGTGCATAAAAATAATATATATTTTAGGTGTATCACTGGATAAATGTAACGATGCTAAAAACTTGATCCCGGCAACGGCGCCAAACTTGGTCCGCGAGGAATATATGCACTGATGATTTGGATATGAAAATTATGATTTTAGAATATGGGATACTATGCAAGTATATGTATCGTTTATCAAGTAATATAAGACTTTCTGATTAAGCCCCGAGATATCAAACCCACAGGGAAAATTTAAAAATCTTTAAAGGAATCAGAAAATTATCTTTTTATTTATTTTTATGGCTTTTGAAAGTATGTCTTGATTTTGAAAAGTTTTGAAAGTTGATTTGTCTTTTAAAATTTCCTTAATAAAATGTTAAGCAAGAAATTAAAATTATAATTACTAATAACACTGTATGTAAAATACTATTAACTAGAATATCTTTTTCTTTCCTTTTATGAAGTAGTAATAATTATAAAAGTATTGTTGTGGAAGTATTTAAATTTGTTGAGACAGATAGAAGCAAATGTGTTCTTTAACCTTACTTGGCTCTATAAAGAACATAGTTTAATTTGAAATTTTTATCATTTTGAACATGGTTAGGCAGGGAAGATACCAGTCTCTCAATCTAGAGTTCCCTCGATTCCTACCAACTGGGGGCTAACTTCTCATAAGAAAACTCAAAACTTCAAACCAAATTAGGGGGTTTTAGCCTGTCACTCTAAAATCTTCTAATTTTACTCCCTTCAATAAAAATATCTTCTAATATTACATTCAATTATATGGACTACAATTTTCACCCATATAATTGCATGTGATTCTTACTAACTTTTATGAGATAATACCACATTGGATCTTACATAATCTCAAGAAATTTTACAACTTAACAGGCCAAATTAAGAAGTAAACAAAGTTTTCAGAATCAATCTACACAACTTCTTCCAACTTTTAAACACTTATACTTCCCACAACAATTCTCCATAAATTAATTACTTCTCCATTTAAGAAAGAAAAAGATAAAGTAAACTACTCAGAATGCATTGAGAAAATACAAAAACACATTGATTTAAAATTAAAAACCATATGAAAAACAAAAAATGAAAACAAGTATTAATTAAAAAACTAAATGTAAGAACTAAAGTAACACTTATCTGAAAATCCTCTCCACAAGACTCAGGAAGTTCCTCTGATACTTTGACTCTTCGCTAAACTACTCCTCAGAGTAAGTCTCCTAACTCCGATGACTCAGAATACAGACTTCAGACTTCAATAAAAAGTAAACTAAAAGATAGAAAAGAAGTGGGAAGAAGAAGACTTCACTCCGACCCTTTTCTCCTTTCTACTCTCTACTCCTACTCTTAATAAAAACTTTCTTCAAAATGCAAGTGGAAGGACAAAGGAAGTACCCTTCAAAATGTAGTGGAAGAGCCTCAAAAGAAAGAAAGAACCCTTCAAAATGCAAAGGAAGAGCCTCCACTTATCTTTCCTAAGACTCTCTTTAAATAGTAAACCAAATGGTGCCTTGGTGTCTCTTCAAATGTGTCCTGATTCAATGTATCTACCAAGGAACTCACCCCTTCATTCAAACTTGCCACCCAATTGAAGTTGTGGAAGTTAACACCAAGAGTTGCATCCCATCCCCTTTGAAATTGGCGCCAAATTCCTTTAGATTTCGAGTTTTAACTGTGGCAGCTAAGCGCCGGCCCAGCGGCGCTTAGCCGCCAGTGCCAAAATTTTGATTTTTTCATTTTTGTTGCTCCAAATTTGATCCAATTTTGCTCCTTTCATCATGACCATCCATTTTCATCATAGCTGCAAGAAAAACACAAAATACCTTCCATTAAAGTGCAATATTATTAAAAATAGGTATAAAAATGTGCATAAAAATACTATATATTTTAGGTGTATCTCATTACACAGTCCAAAAGGCATTCTTCGAAAAGCAAAGGTTCCATAAGGGCTAGTAAATGTTGTCCTTTCTTGATCCTCAGAAGCAATAGGTATTTGACGGTAACCAGTATATCCATCCAGAAAGCAGTAGTACTTATGTCCAACAAGTCTATCTATCATTTGATCGAGAAAAGGAAGAGAAAAGTGATCTTTTTTGGTGGCGGCATTTAATTTCCTATAGTCAATACAAATTCGCCATCCATTAATTTGTTTTGTGGGTATAATTTCATTACATTCATTCACTTCAACAGTCACTACTCTCTTTTTCGGTACACAATGTATTGGACTCACCTAAGCACTATCTGAAATAGGATAAATAATTTCAGCATCTAGCCATTTTAAAATCTCTTTCTTAACTACTTCTTTCATTATTGGATTCAATCTCCTTTGCGGATCAACTCTCGGTTTATGTTCTTCATCTAATAAAATTCTGTGCATACAAATCGAAGGACTAACTTCTTTAATATCTGTCAAAGTCCATCCAAAGCTTTCTTGTATCTTTTTAAAATTTCCAACAACTTCTGTTCTTGATAATTGTTTAACTCCGAAGATACAATAACTGGCAGGGTAGATGATTCTCCTAAAAACATGATGTGGGAATTTCCTAAGAAGATCTTTAAATCTCTCCCAAGCTTCATATATTGACTCTCCTTCAATCTGACAAAAAGATGTAATTTCATTTCTTAGTTTAGCAGTCTTTGATGGAGGGAAATATTTTGATAGAAACTTCTGAGATAATTCTCCCTAAGTTCTAATAGATCCAGGTGCTAACGAGTTTAACCACGTCTTAGCTTTATCCCTCAATGTAATAGCATGTTTAAGTTCAAATGAATTGACAACAACATCAGGATTTTGAATAATTATGTGAATTTCATCTGCTGTTGGGTTAGCATAATCTCTTAAAAGTCTTGGCAAATTTTCAATATCATTTCTCTGATTATCTTGATTATTCACCATTTCACATGGATTTTCAATTTGTTTTTGTTATTTTCTAATTTTTCTGACAGTACGCTCTAACTCCGAATCGTAAGGCACTAAACCTATAGATCCACTACGACACATATACAATCACACAAATACTTTTAACAAGTAAACAAACACATAATTGCACACTACAAAGTAAAGGTTTTCTGTTACTATATTATCAATAAATACCGTTTATACTTCCTTCCTTCCTTACTGACTTAGTTACTTCGTTACCTTCCCCGGCAACGACACGAAAAACTTGGCCGGATGATTTACAGACTTTTATTTTGCAAGAATTTATGAACTCAAATTTATATATGTTTATAATAATTTTGTAAAGTCCAAGCACTCAACGCAAGTATACGTATTGTATCAAGTAATACAGGGCTCTAATGGAGTCCTGGTTATCGATCCCACAGGGAGGCTACGAAGTAGAAGAAAGTGTTTCACAATAGGTAATGTAGCACTGAAATCTGATACTCTGATTGAATTTAAAGTTTAATGCTTACTTCTACTACCACTATGCAGAAAACAGTAACAATTAATCAAACTACAATTACTTCTAATAACATTGAAAAGAAAATTAACTAACAGACACAAACTAAGCTATATATTTGAAAGGTTTTTTTTTATATATGAGAAAATATCTTTCCTCTTGTAATGAGAATATGATGTGTGGATGATATGGAACAATTATCTATGTTATTGTGCCAAATAGGAGTATAAATGTTTCTTTACCCTTAAAAGAGTACCCCCTCTTCCAAGCATGAAAAGAACATTGACATATTCTAAGTTTAGTCACTAATCTAAGGCTAGGCTGGGAGGATACCTGCTCTCACTACGGAGCTCCCACTCACCCTTCACCTGAAGGCTAACCTTCAAGTTTAGTTACTAATCTTAGGACCAATATGGGGATCTCAGCCTGTCACCCTGAAACCTCCAAATTGAAGTCCATCAAAACACATTTTCCTATTTATTTGCACTCAATTCCCATGAACTACGCAATTCATCCATGGAAATTGAATGGATTCTTCATTATTGTTGTAGGACACTAAATCCTTTCAGTTAATGTTCAACAACATATTTTAACAATTCAATTGGCCAGATCAAAAAGTAAATTAAGTTCGAAATGAAAAACCATCACAATTTCTTCAATACATTAAAAGCACTTCAAATCCACATCAATCCATCTTCACATCTCTATGCAAGAAGAAAGACAAAGGAGACTACTCAGAATTCATGAAGAAGATACAATAATACATGGATTTTATATATAAAAGAAAAGTCATACAAACCACAAAAGAAAATACAACTTATCTCTTTCTCTTCCCCAATGCAATTCCCTTGAAGTTCCTTTGAACCTTTTCTCTCTTCTTTGCAGTACTTAATTCCCTCTTTAGAATGGAAAGGAAGAAGCAATCTCTCACTTTACTTCTTCTCCTTCACTCCTTAGAGAAGAATTCCTCTTCAATTCTAACTTCTACACACTTTTCTCTTAAGCCCTAACACTCAACACACTCTTGTTGACCTCATTTTTGATGAGGTCTTCTCTTTTCTCTTTAGTACTTAGGATCTAGCCTTAGGCTTTTCCTTTGACTATCTTAGAGGATTAGAATTGGGACCCACCACTTAGAAATTCAAACCACTTCTTAACTCCCTGCAAACTCCAAAAATTTGATTGTAAACCCCTAATCACCTAGAGGGTTGAGATCAGATGTGGAAGTTTAAAGGATGAGTTCCTATAGGACTCTTTGGCCTTAGGACTGCCCTGGGTGGCCTGGTCTGGTGAGGGTTGACTTGCACACTCACTAAACTCACATTCTACACTCTCACACACACAATCCAAATCCTAAAACCACACCTATACCTAACTTGACTCCCTGACTCATGTAGGTAATTCATATGGATGGACTTTAACCCCTAAGCCCCTGGTTAAGAGGGTTAGGAACAACATAGTGGATGCCTCAAATGAGTCCCTTCATGGCTCATGTGGACTTGATATGGCTTCATGGCTCAACCAAAATGATTTTATTTCACTTATATTCACCCAATCTTCAATTTTCCAAATTTTTAATTTTTGACCCCCGTGACCCTACACCCGCTTAGCCTACCCAAAACCTTTGAAACCCCCCAAAATTTGCAAAATCACCTAAATTACCCAAAATTCTCCAAAATCAATCCTAAACATTGCCTCACCAATCAAATTGATCATCCATACCCAAAAATACCAAAAATTCCAAAAATACCTCCCAATACCCTCCAAATACCCAAAATACCCCTCTTAGCCAAAAAATCCAAAAATTCAGAAAATACCCAGAAAATTCCAAAAAATCCCAAATATTCCCAATTTCATTTTGTTCAACTACACCATGGGCCAATTTTGTCAATTTACCACACTTTTATTAAAACCCCCAATTCGACCCATTTTAACCCAAGAGTGAACCCAATGTCAAACCAAACCTACCCAATTGACCCAAATTCTGGTCCAATTCAATTCTAAACTTCAATTCAACATCCCCAACACCAATCTAGACCAAATCCAAGCCCAATTTGATTGACATGAGGATCCAATTTCACTTTTGGCCTTAAAGCCCAATTTGGACCCATAACCCAAACTTAGCCCAAACTCACCCAATTCAACTCCAATTAACCCCAAATCTTTTCTAAACCTTCCTTAACATCCCCATAAACAAAACACTAACATGATTTGCCCAAGATTTTGACCCAAACCCTATTCAAATTCAACCCAAAATCAAAAAGCCCAATTTTGACCTAAACCCAAACCTAACCCAAATAAGCCCAAACCCCAAAATCAAAGCCCAACCAAAGTCAAAACCTCTTTGAAACACTCCCAAAAACATTTCCCAACATTAATTTTACATAAATTTCAACCCTAGCCCAACATTGGCCCAAGTTAGCCCAATTTGACCTATATTGGCTCATTCACCAAAGAAGCCCAAATTCAACCCAATTCAAACCCAAATCACTCCCAATTTGCTCCAAGTCACTCATGACACATCCATGAGCTCAACCCAACAATTATTTGGCCCAAGCTTTTACTAAAATTCCATCCTAAAATCCATTTTAAAATCCAAAAGCCCACTTCCCTAAACCTTCCTAAAAGCCCATTTCCACCAAATACAAAAGCCCAAAATTGGCCCTAAAAGCCCACATGACATTTCCATTTTCCATCCATTTAATCAAAGCCATTCCCTAAGTTATAATCCCATCATCAAATAATTCCAAATCAAGCCTCATGCCAAATCACCCCTAAATACCAAAATTTCTCTTAAATCCATTTCCATGAAATTGACTTGACTTTTCCCAAGCCAAAGGTGAGCCATGAAGCCATGCATGAGCCACATGGAAGCCATGAGAGCCTCTTTACATGTCACCATACCATATTGGGTAGGAAGGAGGGACCCTTTCCTTAATCCCTAAAGCTCATTAGCCTTAATCATGATTCACCTAAACCTAAATTTAATCCAAATATATTTGGATGGAGACTTCTCCATGCCAAACCAGCTGATCCCTTTGATTCCCCACAGCACCCAAAGCCACCTTGAAGGGTGCACCAAGCCCAAATGGGTGAGTTGACCCATTTAGACCCAAAACTAGCCATGCCCCATTCTACTTTGGATCAAAGCCTTTACACTTGGCCATTGCCAATCGCTTGCACAAACACCCAGCTCCGACCCACTCGACCCCGAGGGTGACCCTTGCTCGCCGGCCACCACCCTGGTCGCCGGAAAACTCCATGGCCGAGAGGTCCAAATCAACCCGAGCTTGGAATTCTCACTGCTGAGCTGCCCCATGCCCAGTGGCCATTGCAGCTGTTCTTCACTTGCCATGAGCAGCTGATCCCAGCCCTCGACTCCCCCTGGGAGGCCCTCCAGCCCTGCCTATTTAAACCCCCCACCTCTCGGCCATGAAGAGGTGCTGAACGAGACCATACCAAAACTCTGCCAAAATCACTCCTCACTCCCCTCCAGACTTAGAGCAATTGATCCCCACTGTTCTCCTGCTCTAATCCCCATTGATTGAGCTCAATTTTGGAGCTCAATTCTCAGGCCAGAACAGGACATTCCTGAATCCTTCACCAAAACCAAATTAAACTCACCCACACCTTCACCGAGCCAAGAGAAGAAGTTTTCCAGGTGAAAGCCCCCTCTCCGAGCCACCCGGCTTGTTCCGGACTCCAAAGGTTGTGATCGGCCTTGGTGGAAATTACACCTAGGCAATTCACCACATCCCCAGGCTTCATCCCTAGCCTCCTGCAGCTCCAACGAACGTGCCAAACATCTCTGATCGAGGCTTCACCTCTCAGAGCCAAGGTATGGATCAATTCTTCATCCCGAGCTTCTGAACATTCTCCATTTCAAATGAGTCAATTTCAATGAGCATTAGCCGTATAGATGTGTTCGTCTCTTCAAGACGAATCCATAGAGCATAAGAACATAAAAATCCATGGAGAATTGAGTGAGATCTTAGGGCTAGAAGGTAGACGACTCTCGGGCTAGGACGCTCGGGGACGATGAACGGATGCCGTTCATTCAATACACGCGCGGACGGACGGCTCAGATGGCGTCGGACCAGGAGACGGTACGTGAACCGCGGGCCGCGTGGCGCTGAGTCAGAAGGCGGCGTCAAATGGGAGCGCGCCGCGTGTGCGTTCGGAGCTGCCGAGGTTGACGCGGCGCCGCGTCACTTAAGTAGAAAAATAGGATTTTTTCTTATTTATTTAAATCCCAGAACTTCAAAAATTCATAACTTTGTGTAGAAAAATCCTAAAAATAAAATAAAAATACCCTCTTGCTCAGTGAACAGAGGAGAATAATGTGGAAAAGAAATCATTTAATTTCATCAAGTATATTATTTTTAATAATTTATTTACCCTCTGCATTGTTTTAATTCTCCATGCATATAGGAAATTCACCATGGCATGAGACCATAGGGCTTTTGAAGCCTCTGAACTTGGGAACATTCCCTGAATTTTCCAAGGTCAGAGGCCATCCCTATGAGAAGTTATTGATTTTTCAAATTCATGTTGCTGTTTTGAGTATTTTAATTCCAAAAATTAGCATGTTGTGAAATAAATTCTAGGAAAATTTGGTGATGTTCCCTGTGACTAGAGAACCCTAGGAAAAATAGGACTTGAGTTAGTTCACTCAAAATAACCCTAATTGGCTTAAATACCCAAAATAGACCCCTAATTAATTAGAGTTAACCATAGATCAAATTGACTTGAAATCAATTCTCCACTGACCTTTAGGATCAGAGGAACCCACCATAAAAGTTTGAAGTCAATTGGGTTGGGTTAGCCCTATTAAATGGGTTGATTAAGCCATTTAGTCAATTTAAGCCTTAAAAATTCATAACTTTCAAAATACCTTTCAAAAATTCACCAAATTGGTTTTGGAGCCTCTCTGATATCAGGGGAATTTAAGAAAATTAAAATTTCAATTTTCTAAAAAAGTTAATTTTTTAGTATTATTTTAATATTTTAATAATTAAAAATTAATAAAAATCACAAAAATAATAAAATTCATCAAAATGTCATATTTTGAAATTTAATCACTTAGGAACAAACTCCATATTTTTCTCAGGTCTATTTAATGAGATATTAAATTTTAAAGCCTTAGGGTAATTTTAAATTTAAAAAAAATGTATTTTCTAGCATTTCCACCAAAATAACTCTAATAAATCCAAGAAAAATCAGAAAATTGTAAAATTTGGTTCTTTGGAATCCTTGATATCAGAGAGAATTTTAAAAATTATAAAATTCATTTTCCAACTTATATTCTATTTTTAAATTAATTAATACTCCAAAACTTAAAATAATTTTAATAAATAAAATATAATTCAAAAAATCACAAAAATTGGTCCAAGTGGTTCTCTGGTCATTAGGAATGTCCCATAATTTTCTTAAGGATAGAAACTTTCCCTTGGTCATATTATTAAATTTTCCTTGGAAATCCTTATTTTCCACCAAAAATAATTACATAAATAAATTAAATACAAAAAAAAAATCACATTTTCTCCTCTAATGTCTTCATTGACATATGAGTGAGGTCACATAAAAATTTCAAATTCATTTGAGCTCAATTTAGTGAGTTATGAAATTATTAAGCTTGAAGGGCAAAATGGTAATTAAAATTTTAACCCTTAATTAAAACTTTAGGCTTAATAAAATTAAAGAGTAAAACATTTGATCTTAATCTGATTTGGATGATTGAAATTTAAATAATTAAAGGGTAGAAACTTATTAAACACTTTAAGAATAATTAAAATAAACCTTAATAAAATAATTAAGTAATTTGGAAGAATAATAAAATTGGAATTATTAAAATAGGGATGTTATTAGGAAGAGGTTATTTCTTTAATTTAAGAATCCCTAAATTAATTGTCTTAATAATATTTAATCCTTAATTAAAATGATAATCCAAGTTTAAGGTTTAAAATGCTGAAAGATTTAATCATTAAATTAAATTAAAGTTAAAATTATTTAAAGTAAATCCCTTTAAAATAAAATATTAAATTAAATTAAATTAAATTAAATTAAAACAAATTAAATTAAATTAAAATTAAATGAAATTAAAATTAAATCATGTTAAATTAAATTAAATTAAATTAAATTAAATTAAATAAAATTAAATTAAATTAAATCAAATTAATTAAAAATTAAATCAAATTAAACTAAATTAAATTAAATTAAATTAAATCAAAGTTAAATTAAATTGAATTAATGACATCACCTAAGACATGAAGAATTCAAAAATAAATCTAAAATAACTTGAACACTATTCCAAACTTAAATCATTAATTTGAACTTAAATTTGAATCACAAATCATTAAATATCGTTTTGCCCTTAGGAGCGTTTACTATTGTAACTCCTAAATGGAGTATCAAATGAAATGTCACTTCACTCATAAGGATATTCAAACATCCTAATTCACTGAGCAAGAAATAAAATTTAACTTAAACACCCTGGATGATTAATTCACCTGCACAATAGAATTCATTCGGACTTAAGACAATTCCCGAAATATTGAAAAGATGTTTAAGATTCGTCTTAAACACTTCCTCAATACGATGGAATGCCCTTAAGAACAAATTGAGCTTAGTTGTTCTTTGGTGAAGAAAATCATCCTTAAAACCAAAATTGAAGACCTAGACGTCATAGGAATGACTAGTTATAGGATTAGGATTTTGGTAGAAAACCATAACCCTTCCCTTAGCTTTACCTAGGAAATTGCTACAAATGCTTAAATGCTCTAAATTGTATTTTAAGTGCAGCTTGGGATGACGAGAAGACCCTCCAGGTACGCTTTTATTTTAATTGCAAATTACTTTATTGCAACTTATTTAATCGCATCGCACTTACTTTTCTTGCATGATAAACAACAGTTGCATGAAAACCTACACCTTTAGGACGTAAACCAAAACCGAAACCCATAAATAAATTAAAAGTCATTACAAGATAAAATTCACCGCCACAACATTTCAAAATATAAGATAACTCAAAATTTAATCACAAACAGAACAACAAAACTACAACTACAACTAAATTAAAACGTCTTGTCGGATGATCGGGAATACCTCAGATGATGTAACCTACGTGTTGCTAACGGGATTTCCCAAGGTCTAAATGAAAGTGTGGAACTCATTCAGTTGAGTTTAGCAATTCATCTGGACTAAGTGAATCCGATAAAAATAACGATGCCGGAAGGATGGAACCGTGGGATCTTAACCGGTGTTGTTATAATCAACTTTAAGATTTGTTTTAACTAAAATATTAAAGATAAATTAAGACTTTCTCTAAAACCAAACACTTCTCTCATCTCCTGATTTATGACTTCTAAAACTAAACCTCTGCAACAACAAGGAGCTCGGAGCGTGATGGGCAGCACGGCCATCGTCATCAGCAAAACCTGAATCTACTTCAACAAAACTTTCCTTAGAACTAAATAACCAAGCCATAGGACTTCGAGGTAGCTTGCCTAGTGCAACATAAATCCTCAACTCTTCGTTAGGCATTTGCATGATTATGTCATGTAAATTAAGCCCTAATCGGTTTTAGGATTCCGAGGTAGTTGTTTGGTACGACATAAACCCTCACACCTTCGAGGCTATTTGTGTAATTTTACCATACAAATATAAGTCCTAACTAATTAAAATCGGCAAGATCAAAACATTAAATAAATATTAGGACTTTCCTAAATTCAAGCCAAATAATAGGATAGTCGGGAAATTACCGAAGTTCGCTTCGAATCTGTGATTTCTCCTACCCTTCTTCCCCTGAATTCCCAAAACAAAATGTTCCAAATCTGATCCATTCCCTATTGAAATTCCAAAATTCAATCCCTTGAAAACTTAAACTTTGAAATTCCTGAGAGCAGAACTATTGATTATTATCGAGAGTTTTCTTAGGTGATTCCCGTCACTTAAGATGTAATTAACTATAGGGGCTTGCCCTTATAGGGAACTTTAAGAACCCGAGTAATATAAACCCTGTTTAATGTTTTCATATTAAACAGGGGAATTTGTCGGCTTATAAAATTGGTTCGCAGACCAAACGGATGTCACAAACCTTTCTAGTTTATTTAATCGAGCCCCATTATCAAGCAGTATGTCTATTCTTCATGATAGATACACGGTTTATAGTGCGGCGCTCGTTTATATAAACTATTCGGGATGTGAAATTAGTTTGATTTCATATCTTAAAAATTTTTCAAATTTAAAATTATTTTCAAAATCAAATACTACTTTTCAAATTATTTATTTAAATTAAATTAAAATTCGCCGACAATTTCTGTAGGCGACCCCCTTTTCCAAATAAAACACCAAAACCTAAAAAATACGCCGACAACTCTCTCCCTCTAAAACTTCAGAACGCACACTAAAAAACCCCACAATTTTTGTCAAAAAACAGTTACTTATAAGTTAGAAACAAAATCCCAAGAGTTTCCATAGGCATGATGGCGATGAAAATCTTTTTTATCGACTTACATCGCTATCAATTCCCGTATCATGTCAATGTCAAGGAGTCGCCACTCTCTTTCTTTATATATCACCCTAATTCTTATCCTATCTAGACTTTTTGTCAGAAGTCTTTGGAGAATTTGAAGAAGGATTAATAATGATAGAGATTGAGAGAAATCGATAATCTTATAGAATAGGTCTTCAGGTTGTGTAATTACTGAAGTTTTTCATATAAGAAAATCATATGAAGATCTTGAGTAACCAGAGAGGTCTTGTAGGTGAAATACCTATCCTGAGTTCTTTAATCTTCTATAGGAGCAAGCTCTTATAGTTAATTACATCCTGAGCAATTAATACTGCATAGGAAAACTCCCAATTAAGGTTAACATTTATCCTCGAAAAAGTGCAAGTGTTGTCATGTTAAGTTCGATTTAGGTCGAACTTAAGAATTATGTCAGTTTGTGTCATGTTAAGTTCGATTTAGGTCAAAATTATGTTGGTTTATGTCAAAAGTGTTAGTTTATGTCAAATCGTGTCGATTTATGTTGAATGTTGAATTATGTTAAGTTTGGTTTAAAATGTCACTTAATGTCATTTAATATCGGTGATTGTTGAATTTGGTTTGAAATGTCGATTAATGTTGGTTTATATTTGATTATGTTTGAAATGTTGATTAATGTCGAATAATTTCATTTGAAATGTTAAATTTTGTTAAGTTTCGTTTGGATCGTCGGATTTATGTCGGTTATGTCGATTTTTGTTTGAAATGTCAGATTTATGTCCGTTATGTCGATTTCTGTTTGAAGTGTCAGATTTATGTCGATTTATGTTTAAAATGTCAGATTTATGTCGGTTATATCAATTTATGTTTGAAATGTCAAATTTATGTCGTTTATGTCGATTTATGTTTGAAATGTCAAATTTATGTCGATTTATGTTTGCAATGTCAAATTTATATCGATTTATGCTTCAAATTTATGTCAATTATGTCGATTTGAGTTCAATTTTATCGATTTAGGTTCAATTTGGGTTGAACCTAAGATTTATGTCGATTTAGGTTCAATTTGGGTTGAACCTAAGGTTTATGTCTTGGTTTAGGTTAGACTTAGGTTCATGTCAGGTTGAACCTAAGTATGACTTGACTTAAGTCTAATATGGGTCAGACTTAAGTTAGGTTTAGGTTAGACTTAGGTTCATATCGGGTTGAACCTAAATATGGTTTAATTTAAGTCTCATATGGTTTAGACTTAAGTTGGGTTTAGGTTAGACTTAGGTTCATGTCGGGTTGAACCTAAATATGGTTTGATTTAAGTCTAACATGGGTTAGACTTAAGTTGGGTTTAGGTTAGACTTAGGTTCATGTCGGGTTGAACCTAAATAAGGTTTGACTTAAGTCTAATATGGGTTAGACTTAAGTTAGGTTTGGGTTTGAATTTGATTAAACCTTAATTGTTTAAGGTATAATAGTTTAATTAATTCTAATGTGGTAGACTTAATTAGAGTTTAAGTTTGATTAAACCTTAGTTGGTTAAGGTTTAATGGTTTAATTAAGTCTAATGTGGTAGACTTAATTATTGTTTAAGTTTGATTAAACCTTAGTTAATTAAGGTTTAATGGTTTAATTAAGTCTAATGTGGTAGACTAAATTATGATTTAGGTTGGATTAAACCTTAGTTGATTAAGGTTTAATGGTTTAATTAAGTCCAATGTGGTAGACTTAATTATGGTTTATGTTTGATTAAACCTTAGTTGGTTAAGGTTTAATGGTTTAATTAAATCTAATGTGGCAGACTTAATCATAGTTTAGGTTTAATTAAACCTTGGTTGATTAAGGTTTAATGGTGTCGGCATATTTTTAGGTTTGTGTGTTGTATTTTAAAAAGGGGTCGCCTACAGAAGTTGTCGGCGAATTTTAAATTTTAAATTTAATTTAAATATATATATATATATATATATATATATATATATATATATATATATATATAATTTAGAAAGTAGTATTTGATTTTGAAAATAATTTTAAATTTGAAAATTTTTAAGATATGAAATCAAACCGATCTCACATCCCAAATAATTTATATAAACGAACATCACATCACAAACCGTATATCTATCCCGAAGAATAGACACACTGCTTGATGATGGGGCTCGGTTAAATAAACTAGAAGATTTGTGACATCCGTTTGGTCCGCGAACCAATTTTATAAGCCGACAAGTTCCCCGCTTACTATAAATGAATTAAGCGGGGTTTATATTACATGGGTTCTTAAAGTTCCCTATAAGGGCAAGCCCCTATAGTTAATTACATCTTAAATGACGGGAATCATTTAAGAAAACTCTCGATAATGATCAGTAGTTTTGCTCTCAAGAATTTCAAAGTTTAAGGTTTTCAAAGGATTGGATTTTGGAATTTTCAATAGGGATTAGCTGAAATTTGGAACAATATATTTCAAGAGTCAAAAGGAAGAGAAATAGGAGAAGCTAAGGATTCAAGAAGAATCTTGGCAACTTCCCAAACTATCCTATTGTTTGGTTTGAATTTGAGAATATCATTTAATGTTTCAATCCTGCCCATTTTAATTAATTAGGACTTATATTCGTATGACATGATCATACAAATAGCCTCGGAGATGTGAGGGTTTATGTCGTACCAAACGACTACCTCGGAGTCCTAAGACCGGTTAGGGCTTAATTTACATGACATGATCATGTAAATGCCTAACGAAGAGTTGAGGATTTATGTTGCACTAAGCAAACCACCTCGAAATCCTATGGATTTATTGTTTAATTCTAGGAATGTTTAGTTGATGTAGAGTTGTTTTGCTGACGAAGATGGCCGTGCTGCCCACCATGCTCCAAGTTCCTTGTTGTTGCAGAGGTTTGGTTTTAGAAGTCATAAATCAGGAGGTGAGAGAAGTGTTTTGGTTTAGAAATCTTAAAATCCAAGTGTTTTTTAATATTTTACTTAAAACAAATCTTAAATTTGATTATAACAGAACCGATTAAGATCCCACGGTTCCGTCATCCCGGCACCGTTATTTTCATTGAATTCACTTAGTCCAGATGAATTTGCTAAACTCAATTGAATGAGTTCCACACTTTCATTTAGACCGTGGGAAATCCCGTTAGCAACACGTGGGTTACATCATCCGAGGTATTCCCGATCATTCAACGAGACGTTTTAATTTAGTTGTAATTGTAGTTTTGTTGTTCTGTTTGTGATTAAATTTTGAGTTGTTTTATATTTTGGAATGTTGTGGCGGTGAATTTTATCTTGCAATGCCTTTTTAATTTAGTTTTGGTTTCAGTTTAGGGACTATCCTAAAGGTTTTGGTTTTCATGCAACAGTTGTTTATCATGCAAGAAAAGTGAAGTACAACGCATGTAAGTAAATTGCAATAAAATAAAACCGTACCTGGAGGGTCTTCCCGACATCCCAAGCTGCACTTAAAACACATGTTAGGACATTTAAACGTTTCAACAAGTACCTATGTAAAGCTAAGGGAAAGGTTTTGGTTGTCTACCAAAGTCCTAATCCTATAGCTAGTCATCTCCTATGACGTCTAGGTTCTTGTGTTTTGGTTTAAGGATGATTTTCTTTATCAAAGAACAATTGAGTTCAATTGTTCTTATAAACATCCCATCATATTGAGGAAGTGCTTAAGACGAGTCTTAAACATCTTTTCAATACCTCTAGGATTGTTTTAAGTCCAAGAGAATTTAATTATACAAGTGAATTAATCATCCAGGAGTTTAAGTTTTGTTCTCTTGTTCAGTGAACTAGGAAATTTGAATATCCCATAAGTGAAGTAACACTTCATTTGATACCTCATTTAAGAGTTATAATAATAAGAGCTTTAAAAGGGCAAATCAATTTATTAAGTATTTTAAAGATTTAATTTTAATTTTGACTTAATTATAAAAAATTAGTTTAAGTTTGGAATAGTGTTCAAGTTATTTTAGATTTAATTCTTAATGATTTCATTTAGCTTTGTTGTTAAATGATTTTAATTTAATTTAATTCAATTTAATTTAATTTTAATTTAATTTGATTTGATTTTAATTTAATTTAATTTAATTTAATTTGATTTAATTTAATTTTAATTTAATTTAATTTAATTTAATTTTAATTCAATTTTAATTTAATTTAATTTAATTTAATTTAATTTTAATTCAATTTTAATTTTATTTAATTTTGATTTAATTTAATTTTAATTCAATTTTAATTTAATTTAATTTTGATTTAATTTTAATTTAATTTAATTTAATTTTAATTCAATTTTAATTTAATTTTAATTTAATTTGGATTATTACTTTAATTTTTTTTTTAAGTAGGAATTAAGTATTTTTGAAGTGATTTATTTAGGGATTTTTAAATTAAAGAATAAATATCCTCTTAATAATATCCCTACTTTAATAATTCCAATTTCCATTATTCTTCCAAAATTTCAATTAATTAATTAATTAAAGCTTTATTTTAATTATATTTGAAATGGTTAGTAGGTTTCTACCCTCAATTATTTAAATTTCAATCATCCAAAATCAGTTTAAAATCAAATATTTTACCCTCCCCTTTTTGATTAATCCTAAAATTTTAATTAAGGGTTGAAATTTTTAATTACCCTTTTGCCCTTCAAGCTTAATAATTCTATAACTCACTAAATTAAGCTCAAATGAACTTGAAATTTTTATGTAACCTCACTCACATGTCAATTAAGACATTAGAGGAGAAAATATGATTTTTCTGTATTTAATTTATTTATGTAATTATTTTTAATGGAAAATAGGGGTTTTCAAGGAAAATTCAATAACATGACCAAGGAAATATTTCTGTCCTTAAGAAAATTATGGGATTTTCCTAATGACCAGAGGACCATTTGGACCAATTTTGGTGATTTTTTGAATTATATTTTATTTATTAGAATTATTTTGAGTTTTGGAGTATTAATTAATTTTAAAATAAAATTAAAGTTGAGAAATGGATTTTATACTTTTCTTAAATCTCTCTAACCTCAAAGAGTTGAGAGAAATAAATTTTATATTTTTCTAATTTTTCTTTGATTTATTAGAATTATTTTAGTGAAAAGGTTGGAAAATACATTTTTTTAATATTAAAAATTACATTAAGCCTTTAAAATTCAATATGTTATCCTAGGGACTTTAAAAAAATATTTGGTTTGTTCCTAAGTGATTAGAATTCAAAATGTGACATTTTGGTGATTTTTAATATTTTTATGATTTTTATTATTTTTTAATTATTAAAAATATTAAAATAATGATAAAAATCAACTTTTTTAAAAAATTACAATTTTAATTTTCCTAAGTTCCTCTGATATCAGAGAAGCTCCAAAAACATTTTTGTAAATTTTTGAAAAGTATTTTGTGAGTTATGAATTTTTAAAGTTTAATTTTGGTTATGTGACTTAATTAATCCATTTAGTGGGGTTAAACATTTCCAATTGATTTCAAATTTTTATATGATGTTCCGCTGATCCTAAAGATCAGTGGAGAATTATTTTCAAGTTAATTTGATGTGTAGTTAACCCTAATTAATTAAAGTTCAATTTTGGGTATTTAGGCCAATTAGGGTTGTTCCAAGTGAATTAACTCAAAACCTATTTTTCCTAGGTTCCTCTAATCATAAGAAACATCACCAAATTTTCCTAGTATTTATTTCTCAACATGCAAATTATTGGAATTAAAATACTCAAAATAGTAACATGAACTTGGAAAATCAATAACTTCTCATAGGGATGGCCTCTGGCCTTGGAAAATTCAAGGAATGTTCCCTAGATCAGAGGCTTCAAAAGCCCTATGGTCTCATGCCATGGTGAATTGTTTATGCAAATGGAGAATTAAAACAATACAGAGAGTAAATAAATTATTAAAAATAAAATACTTAAAGAAATGACTTGATTTCTTTTCCACATTATTCTCCTCTGTTCACTGAGCAAGAGAGTATTTTTATTTTATTTTTAGGATTTTTCTACACAAAGTTATGCATTTTTGATGTTACGGGTATTTAATAAATAAGAAAATTCCCTATTTATCTACTTATCCACGCGGCGCCGCGTCAACCTTAGCCTCCCCGAACGGCCACGCGGCGTCTTCTGGTTCGGCGCCGCCATCTGACTGGGATGCCACGCGGCCCGCTGTATCGTTCCGTCTCCTCATACGACTCAATCTGGACCGTCCACCCGCGCGTGTATCAAATGGACGGCATCCGTTCATCGTCCCCAAGCCTCCTAGCCCGAGAACCGTCCATCTTCCAGACTTGATATCTCTCTCGATTCTTAACCGATTTCTACGTTCTTATACTCTATGGATTCGTCTTGAAGAGACGAACACATCCATACGATTTATGCGGCATGAAATTAAGGCAATAGAAATGGAGAATTCATGGAAGCTCGGGAAGAAGAGAGAGCTCATACCTTTGCTCGGAGAAGTGTGGCTTCGATCCGAGAGTTGTGTCACCTTCGATTGAGTCCGAGTAAGCTCCGGATGAAGTCTCCGGCCCCGGGAATTGCTCAGACTTGATTTCCACCGGACCCGATCACAACCTTTGGAGGCTAGAGCGGATGAGTGGCCCGGAGAGGGGGCTTTCACCTGGGAACTCCTTCTCTTGGTCTTGTGCAGGTGTGGGTGATTTTAATTTGATTTTGGTGGAGAATTGGGAGATGTCCCGGTTTTGGGTGGAATTTTGGTCGAGAATTGGGCTCTGTTGGTGAGAATTAGGGTAAATTGTCACTGGGGATTAATTGCTCTAAGTGTGGAGGATGATTTGGAACAATTTTGGCAGAGTTTCTGTATGGTTTTGTGCAGCCCCCCTCATGGCCGAGAGGTGAGGGGGTTTAAATAGAGCTAGCTGGAGGGCCTCCCAGAGGGGGTTAATGGTTGGGATCAGCTGCTCTGGGCAAGGGAAGAACAGCTGCAATGGCCACGGGGCATGAGGCAGCTCAGCAAGAGAGAATTCAAAACTTTGGCTCATCCTAAGGTTTCGGCCATGGCATTTTCCAGCAACTGTGGTGGCTGGCCGGCCAGGGTCAAGTCAACCTCAGGCTCTGGGAAGTCAGAGCTTGATTCCTGTGGGTTCAATTGAGTTTTGCCAAGTGTAAAGGGGCTGGATCAAAGTGGCATGGAGGAGTGTCCATTTTGGCTTGATTTGGTCCAAGCCATGGTTTTGGGTTTGGTTCATCTCCCCACGGCCTAATTTTGGGCTGAGGAGGTCAGGTGGGTCAGGCTCACATGTGTAGTGAAGTCCACATCAAAATAGTTTAAGTTAATTTTGGGTTTTGGTGTTGCATTAAAGAGGTTAAAATGGCTTAAGGAAGGCTTAGGAAAGGACTCCCTCTTCTTGCCATTAATGGCTTGGTGATAAGTCAAACCCCCCATGGCTTCATGTGGCTTGTCCATGGCTTGCATGTGGCTCCATTTGGCTTGGTAAGAGTTTGGTCAATTTTCATGGAAAAAGGGTTTTAGGAATTTTGGAAATTTTGGGGTTATTTGATGGGATTTGGCATAATACTATTTTGGTTTGATTTTCATGATGGATTTAGCACTTAGGGAGTGACATTAATTGAGTGAGGATGAGATGAGATTGTAATGTGGGCTTTAGGATGGGTTTGAGCTTTTAAAATTTGGTAAAGGTGGGCTTTTAAAATGGTTTAAGGGAATGGGCTTTTATGTTTCAAAATGGGCTTTTAGATGAAAATTTTGCAAAGGGACATGTCAAATAAATGTTGGGTTTAGTTTAAGAATGTGTCATGAGTGATTTGGATCAAGCTTGAGGTGGTTTGGAATTGAATTGTGTCTAAATTGGGTCTCTTTAGTGATAGGGTCAAAATAGGTCAAAATGGACTAACTTGAGCTAAGGTTGAGCTAAAGTTGGATTTGATGTAAAATTAATGTTGAGAAATGTTTATGGGAGTGTCACAAAGAGGTTTCAACCATGATTGAGCTTTAATCTTGGGATTTGGGCCTATTTGGGTTAGGTTTGGGTGTAGGCCCATTTAGGAAATTTTGGGATTGGGTTGAAATTGAGTAGGGCTTGGGTCCAAATTTTGGGCAAATTATGTTAGTGTTTTGTTTTTGGGGATGTTAGGAAGGTTTAGAAAAGGTTTGGGGTTAATTGGAGTTGAATTGGGTTGGTTTGGGTTAAGTTTGGGTCATGGGCCAAAATTGGGCCTTAAGCTTAAAAGTGAAATTAGATTCAAATGTCAATCAAATTGGACTTGGATTTGGTCTAGATTGATATTGGGGATATTGAATGGAAGTTTAGAATTGAATTGGACCAAAATTGGGGTCAATTGGGGTGATTTGGTTTGACATTGGGTTCATTTGGGTCAAAATGGGTCAAATTGGAGGTTTTGACAAGAGTGGGTTAAATTGACAAAATTGGCCCATGGTGTAGTTGAACAAAGTGAAATTGGGAATATTTGGGATTTTCTGGGAATTTTCTGAATTTTTGGATTTTTGGGTCAAGAGGGCATTTTGGTAATTTAGAGGGTATTGGGGGTATTTTTGGAATTTTTGGAATTTTTTGGTCAAAGATGATCACTTTGAATGGTGAGAAATGTTTAAGGACTGATTTTTAGGAATTTTGAGGAATTTGGGTAATTTTGCAAATTTGGGTCATTTCAAGGGCATTTGGTAGGTTTGGCGGGTCTGGGGCCCCGGGGGTCAAAAATTGAAATTTTGGGAAAATGAGGATTGAGCAAGTGTGAGTGAAATGAAATCATTTTTGTTGAGCCATGAAGCCATATTAAGTCCACATGAGCCATGAAAGAACTCATTTGAGGCATTCAACATGTTGTTCCTAACCCTCTTAGCCAAGGGCTTAGGGGTTAAGAACCATCCATATGAATTACTCACATGAGTCAAAAGGTCAAGTTGGGTGAGAGTGTGGGTTTTAGGATTTGGAGTGTGTGTGTGAGTGTGTAGTATATGTGTAAGTCAGCCCTCACCAGACCAGGCCACCCAGGGTAATCCTAAGGCCAAAGAGTCCTATAGGGAACTCATCCTTTAAACCTCCACATTTGATCTCAACCCTCCAAGTGACTTAGGGGCAGTGACTTGGGGGTTTACAATCAAGCATATAGGGTTTGCAGGGAGTTAAGAAGTGGCTTGAATTTCTAAAGGATGGGTCCCAATTCTAGTCCTCTAGGATAATTAAAGGAAAAGCCTAAGGCTAGATCCTAAGCACTAAAGAAAAAAAGGGAAGACCTCATCAAAAATGAGGTCAACAAATGGACCCCTAATAGGTGTGGTGTGCTAACCAAGCACACCGCGCATATTGGCGTTGACCGAAGGGATCAACAAAACCAACACAGATGTCCAAGTGACAAACTTAAGACAGGGTAGAAAAATTTCCGCATGGGGAGTATCAGGTATATTTCCAAGACTGGAGGTTCCTGAACTCTCGCTGGGGAAAGGAAAAGGAGGTGAACTCCAAATCACAAGATCTGGGGAATTTGATTTAGATTTCGTTCCATTTTATGTTCAAGTTTTGATGTGTAAGTTTAGATTTTGAGTTTTAATTTAGATTGAAATCTGATTTAAAATCAATTTGAGAAAATTTGGATTTGAAATGAGAATTGAAACCCGAGTTCCAACCTCGGGATTGCGAAGAGAACTGGAATTTAGGTACCAGCCTCGGAGTAAGAATCGGAGTTTGAGTATCGACGGGAAAATGATAAGAATCAGAATTTAGGTACTGATCTCGAAAGGGATGAGAATTGAAATTTAAGTATCAATCTCGAAAGAGAATCGAAATTTAGGTATCGACCTCGAAGAGGATGAGAATCAAAATTTAGGTACTGACCTCGGGATGAGAACTGGAATGTAGGTACCAGTCTCGGAAATTTTGAATTGAAATGTAGGTATTAATTCGAAAGAGAATCGAAATGTAGGTATCGATCTCGAAATGAGAACTGGAATGTAGGTACCAGTCTCGGAAATTTTGAATTGAAATGTAAGTATCAATTTAGATGAGAATCGAAATGTAGGTATCGATCTCGAAATGAGAACTGGAATGTAGGTACCGGTCTCGAAATTTTGAATTGAAATGTAGGTATCGATTCGGATGAGAATCGAAATGTTGGTATCGATCTCGAAATGAGAACTGGAATGTAGGTACCAGTCTCGGAAATTTTGGAATTGAAATGTAGGTATCAATTCAGATGAGAATCGAAATGTAGGTATCGATCTCGAAATGAGAACTGGAATGTAGGTACCAGTCTCGGAAATTTGGAATTGAAATGTAGGTATCAATTCGGATGAGAATCGAAATGTAGGTATCGATCTCGAAATGAGAACTGGAATGTAGGTACCGATCTCGGAAATTTGGAATTGAAATGTAGGTATCAATTCAGATGAGAATCGAAATGTAGGTATCGATCTCGAAATGAGAACTGTAATGTAGGTACCAGTCTCGGAAATTTTGGAATTGAAATGTAGGTATCAATTCAGATGAGAATCGAAATGTAGGTATCGATCTCGAAATGAGAACTAGAATGTAGGTACCAGTCTCATAAATTTTGAATTGAAATGTAGGTATCAATTCAGATGAGAATCGAAATGTAGGTATCGATCTCGTGTTGACCTCATTTTTGATGAGGTCTTCTCTTTTCTCTTTAGTGCTTAGGATATAGCCTTAGGCTTTTCCTTTGACTATCCTAGAGGACTAGAATTGGGACCCATCCTTTATAAATTCAAGCCACTTCTTAACTCCCTGCAAACCCTATATGCTTGATTGTAAACCCCCAAGTCACTGCCCCTGAGTCACTTGGAGGGTTGAGATCAAATGTGGAGGTTTAAAGGATGAGTTCCCTATAGGACTCTTTGGCCTTAGGATTACCCTGGGTGGCCTGGTCTGGTGAGGGCTGACTTACACATATACTACACTCTCACACACACACTCCAAATCCTAAAACCCACACTCTCACCCAACTTAACCTTTTGACTCATGTGAGTAATTCATATGGATGGTCCTTAACCCCTAAGCCCTTGGCTAAGAGAGTTAGGAACAACATGTTGAATGCCTCAAATGAGTTCTTTCATGGCTCATGTGGACTTAATATAGCTTCATGGCTCAACCAAAATGATATCATTTCACTCACACTTGCTCAATCTTCATTTTCCCAAAATTTCAATTTTTGACCCCTGGGGCCCTGGACCCACCAAACCTATTAAAAGCCCATGGAACTACCTAAAACCACCAAAATTTCCAAATCACCCAAAATTTCCTAAAATTAATCTCAAACATTTCCCCCACTACTCAAATTGACCATCTCCAACCAAATATACCAAAAATACCCCCAATACCCTCCAAATTACCAAAATGCCCCTCTTGACCCAAAAATCCAAAAATTCAGAAAATTCCCAGAAAATTTCAGAAAATCCCAAATATTACCAATTTTACTTTGTTCAACTACACCATGGGCCAATTTTGTCAATTTAACCCACTTTTGTCAAAACCCCCAATTTGACCCATTTTGACCCAAATGAACCCAATGTCAAACCAAATCACCTCAATCGACCCCAATTTTGATCCAATTCAATTCTAAACTTCAATTCAATATCCCCAATATCAATCTAGACCAAATCCAAGTCCAATTTGATTGACATTTGAATCTAATTTCACTTTTAAGCTTAAGGCCCAATTTTGGCCCATGACCCAAACTTAGCCCAAACCAACCCAATTCAACTCCAATTAACCCCAAAACTTTTCTAAACCTTCCCTAACATCCCCACAAACAAAACGCTAACATAATTTGCCCAAAATTTGGACCCAAACCCTACTCAAATTCAACCCAAACCCAAAATCCCTTAAATGGGCCTACACCCAAACCTAACCCAAATAGGCCCAAATCCCAAAATCAAAACCCAACCAAAGTTGAAACCTCTTTGAAACACTCTCATAAACATTTCTTAATGATAATTTTACATTAATTTCAACATTAGCCCAACCTTAGCCTAAGTTAGTCCATTTTGACCCATTTTTACCCTATCACTAAAGAGACCCAATTTAGACTCAATTCAATTCCAAACCACCTCAAGCTTGATCCAAATCACTCATGACACATCCTTAAACTAAACCCAACATTTATTTGACATGGCCCTTTGCAAAATTTTCATCTAAAAGCCCATTTTGAAACATAAAAGCCCATTCCCTTAAACCATTTTAAAAGCCCACCTTTACCAAATTTTAAAAGCCCAAACCCATCCTAAAGCCCACATTACAATCTCATCTCATCCTCACTCAATTAATATCACTCCCTAAGTGCTAAATCCATCATGAAAATCAAACCAAAATAGTATTATGCCAAATCCCATCAAATAACCCCAAAATTTCCAAAATTCCTAAAACCCTTTTCCATGAAAATTGACCAAACTCTTACCAAGCCAAATGGAGCCACATGCAAGCCATGGACAAGCCACATGAAGCCATGGGGGGTTTGACTTGTCACCAAGCCATTAATGTCAAGAAGAGGGAGTCCTTTCCTAAGCCTTCCTTAAACCATTTTAACCTCTTTAATGCAACACCATAACCCAAAATTAACTTAAACTATTTTGATGTGGACTTCACCACACATGTGAGCCTGACCCACCTGACCTCCTCAGCCCAAAATCAGGCCATGGGGAGATGAACCAAACCCAAAACCATGGCTTGGACCAAATCAAGCCAAAATGGACACTCCTCCATGCCACTTTGATTCAGCCCCTTTACACTTGGCAAAACTCAATTGAACCCACAGGAATCAAGCTCTGACTTCCCTAAGCCTGAGGTTGACCTTACCTTGGCCGGCCAGCCACCACAGTCGCCAGAAAATGCCAAGGCCGAAACCTTGGGATGAGCCAAAGTTTGAAATTCTCTCTTGCTGAGCTGCCTCATGCCCAGTGGCCATTGGAGCTGTTCTTCCCTTGCCCAGAGCAGCTGATCCCAACCATTCACCCCCCTGGGAGGCCCTCCAGCCAGCTCTATTCAAACCCCCTCACCTCTCGGCCATGAAGGGGGCTGCACAAAACCATACAGAAACTCTGCCAAAATTGTTCCAGATCATCCTCCACACTTAGAGCAATTGATCCCAGGTGACAATTTGCCCTAATTCTCACCAACGAGCCCGATTTCTCAGCAAAAATTCCACCCAAAACCGGGACATCTCCCAATTCTCCACCAAAATCAAATTAAACTCACCCACACCTGCACAAGACCAAGAGAAGGAGTTCCCCGAGTGAAAGCCCCCTCTCCAGGCCACTCATCTGCTCTAGCCTCCAAAGGTTGTGATCGGGTCCGGTGGAAATCAAGTCTAGGAAATTCCCAGAGGTCGAGACTTCATCCGGAGCTTACTTGGACTCGATCGAAGGTGACACAACTCTCAGATCGAAGCCACACTTCTCTGAGCAAAGGTATGAGCTCTCTCTTCTTCCCGAGCTTCAATGAATTCTCCATTTCTATTGCCTTAATTTCATGCCGCATAAACCGTATGGATGTGTTCGTCTCTTCAAGATGAATCCATAGAGTATTAGAACGTAGAAATCGGTTAAGAATCGAGAGAGATATCAAGTCTGGAAGATGGACGGTTCTCGGGCTAGGAGGCTTGGGGACGATGAACGGATGCCGTCCATTTGATACATGCACGGGTGGACGGTCCAGATTGAGTCGTATGAGGAGACAGAACGATACAGCGGGCCGCGTGGCATCCCAGTCAGATGGCGGCGCCGAACCAGAAGACGCTGCGTGGCCGTTCGGGGAGGCTAAGGTTGACGCGGCGCCGCGTGGATAAGTAGATAAATAGGGAATTTTCTTATTTATTAAATACCCAGAACTTCAAAAATGCATAACTTTGTGTAGAAAAATCCTAAAAATAAAATAAAAATACCCTCTTGCTCAGTGAATAGAGGAGAATAATGTGGAAAAAAAATCAAGTCATTTCATTAAGTATTTTATTTTTAATGATTTGTTTACTCTCTACATTGTTTTAATTCTCCATTTGCATAAACAATTCACCATGGCATGAGACCATAGGGCTTTTGAAGCCTCTGATCTAGGGAACATTCCTTGAATTTTCCAAGGTCAGAGGCCATTCCTATGAGAAGTTATTGATTTTCCAAGTTCATGTTACTGTTTTGAGTATTTTAATTCCAATAATTAGCATGTTGAGAAATAAATACTAGGAAAATTTGGTGATGTTTCTTATGATCAGAGGAACCTAGGAAAAATAGGTTTTGAGTTAATTCACTTGGAACAACCCTAATTGGCCTAAATACCCAAAATTGAAAGTTAATTAATTAGGGTTAACTACACATCAAATTAACTTGAAAATAATTCTCCACTGATCTTTAGGATTAGGGGATCATCACATAAAAATTTGAAATCAATTGGAAATGTTTAACCCCACTAAATGTATTAATTAAGTCACATAACCAAAATTAAACTTTAAAAATTCATAACTCACAAAATACTTTTCAAAAATTTACAAAAATGGTTTTGGAGTTTATCTGATATCAGAGGAACTTAGGAAAATTAAAATTGTAATTTTCTAAAAAAGCTAATTTTTATCATTATTTTAATATTTTTAATAACTAAAAAAATAATAAAAATAATAAAAATATTAAAAATCACTAAAATGTCACATTTTGAATTCTAATCACTTAGGAACAAACCAAATATTTTTTTAAAGTCCCTAGGATAAGATATTGAATTTTAAAGGCTTAATGTAATTTTTAATATTAAAAAAATGTATTTTCCAACCTTTTCACTAAAATAATTCTAATAAATCAAAGAAAAATCAAAAAAATATAAAATTTATTTCTTTGGACTCCTTGAGGTTAGAGAGATTTAAGAAAAATATAAAATCCATTTTTCAACTTTATTTTTATTTTAAAATTAATTAATACTCCAAAACTCAAAATAATTCTATTAAATAAAATATAATTCAAAAAATCACCAAAATTGGTCCAAATGGTCCTCTAGTTATTAGGAACATTCCATAATTTTCTTAAGTACAGAAATATTTCCTTGGTCATGTTATTGAATTTTCCTTGAAAACCCCTATTTTCCATTAAAAATAATTACATAAATAAATTAAATACAGAAAAATCACATTTTCTCATTTAATGTCTTAATTGACATGTGAGTGAGGTTACATAAAAATTTCAAGTACATTTGAGCTTAATTTAGTGAGTTATAGAATTATTAAGCTTGAAGGGCAAAAGGGTAATTAAAAATTTCAACCCTTAATTAAAATTTTAGGATTAATCAAAAAGGGGAGGGTAAAATATTTGATTTTAAACTGATTTTGGATGATTAAAATTTAAATAATTCAGAGGCAGAAACCTACTAACCATTTCAAATATAATTAAAATAAAGCTTTAATTAGTTAATTAATTGAAATTTTGGAAGAATAATGAAAATTGGAATTATTAAAGTAGGGATATTATTAAGAGGATATTTATTCTTTAATTTAAAAATCCCTAAATAAATCACTTCAATAATACTTAATTCTTACTTAAAAAAAATAAATAAATAAAATAATAATCCAAATTAAAATTAAACTAAAATTAAATTAAATTAAATTAAATTAAATTAAATTAAAATTAAATTAAATTAAATTAAAATTAAATTAAATTAAATTAAATTAAAATTAAAATTAAATTAAAATTAAAATTAAATTAAAATTAAAATTAAATTAAAATTAAAATTAAATTAAATTAAGTTAAAATTTAAATTAAATTAAATTAAATTAAATTAAAATCAAAATTAAATTAAAATTAAATTAAATTAAATTAAATTAAAATTAAAATTAAATTAAATTAAAATTGAATTAAAATTAAACTAAATTAAATTAAATTAAATTAAAATTAAATTAAATCAAATCAAATTAAATTAAATTAAATTAAATTAAAATGAAATCAAATTAAATTAAAATTAAATTAAATTGAATTAAAATTAAATTGAATTAAATTAAATTAAAATCATTTAACAACAAACCTAAATGAAATCATTAAGAATTAAATCTAAAATAACTTGAACACTATTCCAAACTTAAACTAATTTTTTATAATTAAGTCAAAATTAAAATTAAATCATTAAGTTTAAATCATTAAAATACTTAATAAATTGATTTGCCCTTTTAAAGCTCTTATTATTATGACTCTTAAATGAGGTATCAAATGAAGTGTTACTTCACTTATGGGATATTCAAATGTCCTAGTTCACTGAGCAAGAGAACAAAACTTAAACTCCTGGATGATTAATTCACATGTATAATTAAATTCTCTTGGACTTAAAACAATCCTAGAGGTATTGAAAAGATGTTTAAGACTCGTCTTAAGCACTTCTTCAATATGATGTGATGTTTATAAGAACAAATGAACTCAATTGTTCTTTGATGAAGAAAATCATCCTTAAACCAAAACACAAGAACCTAGACGTCATAGGAGATGACTAGCTATAGGATTAGGACTTTGGTAGACAACCAAAACCTTTCCCTTAGCTTTACCTAGGTACTTGTTGAAACGTTTAAATGTCCTAACGTGTGTTTTAAGTGCAGCTTGGGATGACGGGAAGACCCTCCAGGTATGCTTTTATTTTATTGCAATTTACTTTATTGCAATTTACTTACATGCGCTGTACTTTGCTTTTCTTGCATGATAAACAACTGTTGCATGAAAACCAAAACCTTTAGGATAGTCCCTAAATTGAAACCAAAACTAAATTAAAAAGTCATTGCAAGATAAAATTCACCGCCACAACATTCCAAAATATAAAACAACTCAAAATTTAATCACAAACAGAACAACAAAACTACAATTACAACTAAATTAAAACGTCTCGTTGAATGATCGGGAATACCTCGGATGATGTAACCCACGTGTTGCTAACGGGATTTCCCACGGTCTAAATGAAAGTGTGGAACTCATTCAATTGAGTTTAGCAAATTCATCTGGACTAAGTGAATTCAATGAAAATAACGGTGCCGGGATGACGGAACCGTGGGATCTTAATCGGTTATGTTATAATCAACTTTAAGATTTGTTTTAAGTAAAATATTAAAAAACACTTGGATTTTAAGATTTCTAAACCAAAACACTTCTCTCACCTCCTGATTTATGACTTCTAAAACCAAACCTCTCGCAACGACAAGGAGCTTGGAGCATGGTGGGCAGCACGGCCATCTTCGTCAGCAAAACAACTCTACATCAACTAAACATTCCTAGAATTAAACAACAAAGCCATAGGATTTCGAGGTAGTTTGCTTAGTGCAACATAAATCCTCAACTCTTCGTTAGGCATTTACATGATCATGTCATGTAAATTAAGCCCTAATCGGTCTTAGGACTCCGAGGTAGTCGTTTGGTACGACATAAACCCTCACATCTCCGAGGCTATTTGTATGATCATGTCATACGAATATAAGTCCTAATTAATTAAAATGGGCAGGATTGAAATATTAAATGATATTCTCAAATTCAAACCAAACAATAGGATAGTTTGGGAAGTTGCCAAGATTCTTCTTGGATCCTCAGCTTCTCCTATTTCTCTTCATTTGGACTCTTGAAATAAACTGTTCCAAATTTCAGCTAATCCCTATTGAAAATTCCAAAATCCAATCCTTTGAAAACCTTAAACTTTGAAATTCTGGAGAGCAAAACCACTGATCATTATCGAGAGTTTTCTTAAATGATTCCCGTCATTTAAGATGTAATTAACTATAGGGGCTTGCCCTTATAGGGAACTTTAAGAACCCGGGTAATATAAACCACCGCTTAATTCATTTATATTAAGCGAGGGAACTTGTCGGCTTATAAAATTGGTTCGCATACCAAACGGATGTCACAAATCTTCTAGTTTATTTAACCGAGCCCCATCATCGAGCAGTGTGTCTATTCTTCGGGATAGATATACGGTTTGTGATGTGGTGTTCGTTTATATAAATTATTTGGGATGTGAGATCGGTTTGATTTCATATCTTAAAAATTTTCAAATTTAAAATTATTTTCAAAATTAAATACTACTTTCTAAATTATATATATATATATTTAAATTAAATTTAAAATTTAAAATTCACCGACAACTTCTGTAGGCAACCCCTTTTTTAAAAATACAACACACAAACCTAAAAATATGCCGACATCTCGAAATGAGAACTGGAATGTAGGTACCAGTCTCGGAAATTTTGAATTGAAATGTACTGTGGAGATTTGGATTTAGCGGGAGATTGAAATGAGATGTGAAAGTGTTCCACATCCCACGAGAATCAATCAAAGTTTGATTATTTGGTGAAGGGTATGAATCCATGCCATCGAACCAAATCGAAAATTCTTCGTGGTTACGAAATCATCCCGAGAGAGGGTTTCAACGAGAGATCCGAAGTAGATCTTGATTTGAAGAAGAATTGGAGGATTTGAAAAGATGGGTTTAGACTGGAATTCAATTTGAGATTTAGATTCGTTTTGTTTGTCCTTTAACGATCCTATTTTTTTTATTTGTTGTTTATTTAGTGTTCATGTGAATTTGGAGTTCATTTTACTATTTAGATTTTTAGTAAAAGTTCTCATTTATTTTCTTTTCTCTTCTGTTCTTCGTTCAGAGTTCATTTACCTCTAATGGCGTTTCCCAGTCAATTCGCACAAAAAGAGGTGAAGGCAAAATATGACGTAGTAATTTTCATTCCAACTTGCTGAAAGTACATCATACAACTTGATCTAGTCATGATGACATTTTCATCAGAAATTTAATGTCTTATACAATCCATGTAATTCCAAAACGGACTGTTGTAAGATTCTCGTTGATCCATCCAAAAGCATCTGTCAAAAATCCATGTTTGAATAGTAAGAAACATGGGTAATAACATCACCTTCCAAGCCACCCTTGGCAGGAATGCCGCATGGATTTGCATTGGAGGTGTGCTATTTCCCATGTAACTCACAGCTCGTAGGGCCGGAGATTCTCCAATTCTGGATCTGGCTGGAAGTGGTAAGGTGCCTTTCTGTCGTCCATCCTTCTAAAAGTAACGGAGATCCGCTCCACTGGCACTCCCGGTATACAATGTTTTGCGACGTCTGCTCCATTTTCTTTTAATATCATGACGGAACCTACCGGAAGTGGTATCTCCACCGGCCCTCCGAACTTACTCGGGCCTCGCTATCCGGAGGTCAGATCCGAACATGATATTGCATTGGTTGACGAACGAAACTGTGCAGAAAGGTCTGACAAAGTCGTGGTGGTCTATGTGTGGAGGTATGCAATCACCTTTCTGGTAAATGTTGATGATGCAACTGTTGGGTATGTAGTCTGCTGGCAGTACCCTCCACGTTACCATTCTTTTCACCATTCTTTTAATTATCCTCGGCATTGGATCCACCTCACTGTGACGTAGTATCCACGGTGGATTTCCTTTTCTATCCTCTCGTGAAGTTATAGCAACATCCGCATTGTATTGTGACCCTTCCTTTCCCTGGCATCCATCTCCGGGGTTCTGAATAAGTCTTTTCCCTCAGACGGCCTGCTCGACCCATCTTCTGAAGCTCTAAGATGCAGTCCACAATCTGCTGCTGCTCGTACTCTGAGAATACATCTGTGTGTAACTCGAGGCCTTCCAAAATGTTGATTCTTTTGCCTTTAATTCTTTCGAAGTATTCGAAAGTCTTCTTCTCAACATTTTGCGTTCTTTCTAATTCATATTCTGGGATGATCTGCAAGTGACAAGGCCTAGTAACGTACTGCGAGATGTATGGCTCAATCCCATCACGCTCTCCTGCATACCTTGGCTCCTCGGGGATTGTCTCTGTCGGGACATCCTCCGGGGTTGCTTCCGCAACAAGGTTCTTCAGATCTGGTCTCTCTGTCAGGCGTCGAGGCACTCGCTCTATTTCTGTTCTTCTTGGCACTTCTTCAATTTGTTCTGATTTTCTTAGCGTTGACTTTCTTCTTTTTGGTTCCTGACGAACCGGTATCTTTGAAATGTGTGTGCCGGTAAAAGCGGCCGTCTCTTCGTGTTGATCCGCTGCTAGTTTAGTCAACATCTCGCGGATACGGCGATTCTTATTCCTTCTCTGGGTAGCAGTGAGAGTGGCTCTCCTTACACCTTGAATTTCTGCGGGCGCGGCGCTGACGAGCCTGCCCTCTGCCGTGGCAACTACTGAATTGATTTTCTTGCTTTCCTCGATATTTGTCCTTCTCTTTTTGTTGTTGGATTGGTGGCTTGCGCCACCCATCTTCATCACTGTCTGGCTGTGAAGCTCTTCTCGGTCAACTGGGACCCAATCATTTTCTTCGTACTGTAGGTCGTGCCGGTGTGAAGTCGAATAAATTTCTATCATCTGCTCCATCCTTCACCCTCTTTTCATCGAGTGCGAGACTCACGCCATTTTTAAAGTTTAGGACCAACCGCCCGTTAGACATTTCCTCGCGAAAAGACAAGGAAAGGATCAGGGGTCATACTAAGAACAAGAACATTAAGAAAATATTTATCACTGAAGATTCTTATTCACTTATTTTAATTTAAAGGAAGTAGGAAGAGATGAGAAAATATCAGGAATGAATGGATTTAAAAGGAAAGATTGACATTTTATTATTACGATTTCCTATGTTTTTTTATTTTATTTTTTTAACATTTTCGTTGATGAGATTATTTTTCATCATCCATTTTTATGTTTTTGGGTTCGGACCCAGTCACAAGTGGTTACTTCACCCGTGTTTCTAGGGATGAGAATTCATTCCTTCGAAACATTAGGTTGCATAATACTTCTTCAAATACCGTCCATTGATTGGAAGCATAGGTCGTTCTCCATGGCAATTCACAAGCTGGTAGGAACCCCCTGAGTAGACTGTCTCGACCACGAACGGCTTTTCCCATGTTGGTTCAAATTTACCTCCTATCTTGCGATGTGCAAGAATAGGTCTTCTGAGAACAAGAACTAAGTCACCAACTTTGAAAGTTCTTGGGCGGACCCGATTTATCATGGGCTCGGATCATCTTAGCTTGGTACAGTTCCAAATTTTGCTGCGCTGCAAGTCTTTTCCCTTCCAATCTTTCCAGTTCTTCCATTCGTAATCTGGCATTTTCTTCTGTAGTAATTTTATTTGCAACTGCAATTCTGAGTGATGGAAGCTGGACTTCCAATGGTAACACTGCCTCAGACCCGTACACTAAAGCGTAAAGCGTAGACTGAGTAGGAGTCCTAAAAGTCGTCCTGTAGTCCCATAAGGCTTCTAACAACTTCTCGTACCAATTTCTCTTGTTGTCATCCAAAGTTTTCTTTAGAATTTGAACGAGAGTTTTATTAAAAGCTTCGGCCAAGCCGTTTGCTCTTGGATAGTAGATTGTTGAGTATCGCCAATCGATTCCATATCTTCTGACAAAATTGTTGACATTTGTACTTTTGAATGCTAACCCATTATCTGAAATGATTCTACGCGGTACCCCAAAACGGTAGACAACTTGGTTCTTAAAAAACTGTAGCACGTGGTGTGCCTTCACTTCCCTGAGTGGTATAGCCTCTGCCCACTTAGAAAAGTAGTCTGTAGCTGCAAGGATGAAGCGATGTCCTCTTGAAGAAGGTGGTTCTATCGGACCCACTATATCTGTGCCCCAACACTCAAATGGCCACGACGCGATTGTCAGATGTAGCACATTTGGAGGTTGATGTAGAACTACTCCATGCACTTGGCATTGGTGACAGCTCTTGGCGATCTTCATACGATCGATCATCATTGAGGGCCGGTAGTACCCTAGTCTTTTAATCTTCATTTTCATTTTCGGACCCGATCGATGAGCGCCACGGAGTCCCGAGTGTACCTCTTTGACAATTTCACGAGCCTCGGACCCGCTCGAGCATCTTAACCACATCCGATCAAAAGACCTTCCGTATAATGTATTGTTTATTAATGCGTAAGACGATTTCTTTTCTTGATTTGATGGGCTAATGACTTATCGTCCGGTAATTTCCCTGTTTGTAGGTAGTCTATTAGCGGTTGGCGCTCGATCTTACGTGTTTTTCGTTATTGCTGCAAGCTGATTCCTCTGCTTTTTCGATTTCCGTATCATATTCATGTCGAGTCGTGATAGGACTCGTCGTCCACGAACCGACACTTCAATCGACTCATCTTGTAAGCAGGCAAATTCTTTTGCAAGGCGAGCTAGCGCATCCGCAAGAGCATTTTCTTTTCTGGGGATCTTGTAGATCGTTACATTTGTAATATGTTCCAACAGTTTCATGGCATGCTGAAAGTACTGCTCGAGTCTTGGCTTTAAAATTCTGTATTGTCCGGCGACCTGTTGAATGACCAACTGAGAATCTCCGTAGACGTTGATGTCCGTTATTCCCATTTGAATGGTTAGTTCTAGTCCTGTTATGAGGGCTTCGTATTCTGCCTCGTTGTTTATGCACGGCTCTGTTAAGTGGTAGGAGTATCTTAACATCCCCCGCTCCGGTGTTATAAAGATTAGTCCGATTCCTGCCTTACCGGGCATTATCATTTGCAACTCTTTGTTCTTCTGTGCTGAGGACGCTCCGTCGAAGTATAGTTCCTAACGTCGATCATCAGGGTCTTCTAGGTTCATTATCTGCTCGTCAGGTAAGTCGTCATCGAGAGGCGAATCTGCCGGTAAAGGGTGTGCTGCAAGGAAGTCAGCTAGTACTTGTCCCTTTATGGCACGAAGAGGAACGAAAGTTATGTCAAATTGCAATAGTATCATTGACCACCTGGCAAGTCTGCCAGAAAGTGTCGGTCGGGTCATCAAATATTGCAACGGATTAACTCTCAAAATAAGGTTGACCTTATGAGAAAGCATGTAATGCCTGAGCTTCTGTGCGGCGAAGATCAGGGCCAAACAATACTTCTCAATAGAGGGATACTTTACTTCCGTTGGGATTAGACGACGACTTAAGCAGTAGAGAGCATTTTATTTTCCCTCATCATTGACCTGGGCTAGCAGGGCTCCAAGGGAGTCATCTAAAGCCGCGGTATAAAGTATCAACGATCTACCTGAGACTGGGGCTGCTAAGACAGGAGGTGTCATTAAGTATCGTTTGATGTCATCGAAGGCATGTTGACATTTGGAGTCCCAAGTAAACTTGGCATCCTTCTTAACCAAAGCGAGAAAAGGATGACACCTTCCTGACAAATTTGATATAAAGCGTCGAAGATATGCCAACTTCCCTTGAAAGGATCGTAATTGTTTCAAGGTTTTAGGAGGTGGCATTTCTAAGATAGCTTTAATCTTTTCCGGATCAATTTCAATCTCGCGATGTCGGACAACAAATCCTAAGAATTTCCCGGAGGTGATGCCGAAGGCGCATTTTAAGGGATTCATCTTAAGGTTGTATTGTCTTAGTCATTCGAAAATAATTCTCAAATCATACAGGTGATCTTCTTTCAGTTTGCTTTTGATGACCACATCATCCACGTAGCACTCAACTTGGTTGTTAATGAGATCATCAAAAATCTTTGTCATCGCTCTTTGGTATGTTGCTCCTGCGTTCTTTAGTCTGAATGGCATTACTGTGTAGCAATACACTCTGATTGGCGTTCTGAAGGCTGTGAGCTTTTCGTCTTCTGGTGCCATCTTTATTTGATTGTATCCTGATGATCCATCCATGAAAGAGAAGATTTCATGTGTTGACGCTATGTCGATCATCAGTTCTGGAATTGGTAGCGGAAATTCGTCTTTTGGACATGCTTTATTTAAATCTCTGAAATCCACGCAGATCTCGATCTGACCATTCTTCTTCTCGATCGGTACCACATTGGCTAACCAAGTAGGGTATTGTTATTCACGGACAAATTTAGCGTCTATTAGCTTCTTAACTTCGGCTATTACTTGTTGCTCAATTTCTAGACGCATTCTTACGGGAGCTTGTCGATCGGAACGAGTAGGATCTACTCCTAACTTGTGAACTGCGACTTCTGGAGCTAATCCTGGCATTTCGTCGTAACTCCAAGCAAAATAGTCCTTGAATTCCATTAGTAGCTTAATTATGTCTTCAGAGTCTTTTTTATTGAGTAAGGAGCTAACAAAGGTTGGCCTAGGCTCTTCGCCAGTACCTAAGTTAACTTCCATTAACTCGTCTATTGTAGATTTGATTTCTTCTTCGAATTCTGGTGGGGCATCTCCGATTGGTAGATCTTCGGGATCTTCTGAAGCTTCCAAGCAGTCTTTATTAGGTTCGCAAGTGACAACCAAGCAAAATCCCGTATCGTCAACTGATCCTACTGTGCCGAATCCGAGACCATGTTTTGAATTGGGAGGTCGACCTGTATTATTCCATAATTTTTCAAAGTGTTCTGATCGGCCTTTTGTCAATTGTCGAGGTAAGACACCATGTTGAATTAAATTTTGAACACAGGGAGAGTACCACTCAAAAGGTAATTCCATTAATTCAGATGAAGTAACATCTTCAAATTGTACATCTTTTTCAGTATTGGAAGAAGAAGCACCACGGTAAAACTTGATTGGCTTAGTACCACCACCATGCACTTCCTTGACCACCATACCCTCGGTCTTATTAGAATGGATCGGGGTCAGGGTCATAGTATGTACATAATGGTTAATCTTCTCGTACATTGATTTGTATTCTTCATTCTTTTCATCTTCGAGAGAGATCTTGAACTGTGGTTTCTTCTGATTTATTGTTGCTGCTTCTTTCTTGATTTCTTCTTCTTCTTCGGAAGTGTTCTCCCAATCAACATCGATGACCGATTTCTTCTGTCCAACTATTCTGACATTTCTTCCACGTCCTCATCCCCGGCCTCGACCTCGGGTGCAAGTTCTGGAAAAATCTTCACCATCTCGCCGTAAGGGAGTGGTGAGTAACTGTTGGAATAGAACTTCAGGTTCTTCATCGTCTCGAATTTCTTTTGCTTCATTTGGTATTGTATTTCTGGAAAATATTGTTTTCTTCGGAGGCGCGTAGTAGGCCGCATCTTCATGAATTCCAATTTCATGTACGGAGAACGGTTGCAAATCACCTTTGATGCACTGTTCCCCTCCTTCGTAATACTTTATGCACTGGTGCAGAGATGACGGTACCATCCGGTTTTCATGGATCCAAGGCCAACCCAGTAGAGCGTTGAACGATGTCTCAGAATCAATTACGTGGAATTTTGCGGTTGTCTTTGCTAAATCACCGGTCTTCATTAGTAGTGTTACCGATCCAAGAGCTCTTTCTCCTTTTTGATTGAAGCCTCTTAATAACATCTTGTCTGCTTCAAGCTCACGAGCATCAATTTTCAAATATGCTAGCGTCCGAAGATTCATTATGTTGATTGATGCTCCTGGATCAACCAAAACTCTGGAGAGCGTAAACTTTCCAATAGTGACTGAAATGTATAACGGTCGGTTGTGATATGCTGTTCCCAGTAATAGATCATTGTCCGTGAAGGTAACACCTCGCTGTTCTCTTAACAAGCAAACCTCGTCGAAGGAATCACCGGCCATTTGAGCTAAACAAATCTCTAGATCAAGTAAAGCCTTGATCAGAGCTTCTCTCATTTCCTTTGACAGGATCAGAGCGTCGTATATGCTTAGTTTGGCTGGTAGCTTCCTAAGATGGGCTAGCACGTTGTAGTCCACTTTATTAACATGTTCCTCGGTTTCTTCCCGAATGGTAAATTCCTCTGCCGGGGTTGGTTCTTCCAGAGCAACCACCTGCTTTCCTTTATCTTTCAGACCCATTCTCGAGGGTAGAACATTTCCACTTCTTAAATTTACTTCAGTTATTTCTTCTGAATTTGGTGTTCAATCTGCCGGTGTATCCTCCTGAATTGGAACAACTGGCTTTTCTGAAGTTGCCTCGGTGTCTGATGGTTCTAATTCTATCGTGATCGGAGCCCCTCGGAATTCACAAATAGACTCGTTGCTTGTTGAGCTTTGGTAGCCTCCTTTGTGAACACCTTCGTCGTCGTCATCAAGGTTGCATATGATTTGAGAATCGGTATTTGTACTGGAATCGAGATTTGGATTAAGCCGGTTGTCGTTAGTTACGTGATCGTTAGAGACAGTCAAAACGTAGCCAATGCCATAACCCTTATCATTATAAGATCCGCACGGGCGAGCAAATAATCATACGAGTCGGGAGTTTGAGGGATTTCTCCCCCGAATCGGAAACAACCATCCTAGGATAAGAAGCCCCTAGTCTACCCTTCGGAGCCTCGGTCTTCTTTTCTTCCACGATCTTCTCCTCCTTCTGGGGTGGTTCTTCAATCGCAAGTGATAGTGCCGGCTCGACAGGTTTCAAACTCTGAGTTGAAGCGCGTACCGAAGCGGCCTGGATGTGATCCAAAACTTTCTTCGATGACTTTGTCCAGACAGTACTCCATCCATCATCAGTCGTGTAAGGGTCTATCAGAACAATGGGATCCATTGAAATAACATTGACGGAACCTCCCTTCTGGGGTTCCTTCATGTATTCCTTTGGGATCGTTATGTTCCATTTTCGGAGATTGTCATCAAGCCAACTCTTGAAACTGATGCAATCCTCTATCTTGTGTCCAAGCATCTGGTGGTAAGGGCAATAGTTCAGATGATATTTCTTATTGACTTCCTCCGGCTTCTTGGGCTCTGGCAGCTGAAAATCCGGTGTCTTCATTAAGCTGCGGAACATCTTCGCTACTACTTCAGTTTTGAATGGGTATTCTTTGTTTAGAAGTTCTCTTAAAGTCGTGATGAACGAGGTGGTTGTTCATAATGCTGAGGCGACTGATAGCTCGGATGAGGTTGCTGATAATCCTGCTGAGGTTGTCGATAAGTCCGTTGTGGTGGTTGATAACTAGGCTCGTGGCCGCTCGACCGTATCTGCACTGGCTGCTTGCCCTTATCTACTGCCGCGACGATTCTGGATTTCTTTTTGAATGTTTTCACAGGCTTCTGTTTATCGTTCTTGTCCGCGAAACTTAACTATTTTGCCTCTTCTTGCAAGCTCCCGGCCTTTCTAAGCAACTTCTCGAAAGTCTTGATTGTAAATCCTTTAAGGAGAAGTGCTATCGGGCCATGGATACTTTTAAGCAGGATACTGACTGCATGTTGTTCTTGAAGCTATGGTTCACACTTCATGCTTAAGTTTCTCCATCGAAGTATGTAATCCACTAAAGTTTCGTTCGGCTTTTGCTGCTCCACCACTAGATCACCGATAGTGATGTCGTGCTGAGCCCCGGAAAATCTTTTCACGAAGACATTTTCTAGTTCTGAAAAGGTCTTTACTAAACCGTTCGACAATTCTGCGTACCAGTCGAAGGCAATCCCTGACAAACTGCTGACGAACTGGCAGAAGAGTAAAGCGTCGCTCCCACCGGCATTGCAGAATCGGCACGAAAAATGTGCGACATGCCGCCGAGGGTTTCCTGTTCCATCAAAAGTCTTAAACGAGAGGTGGTACGAAGCCTTTCGGGTATTGGATCGCATCGAACTCCTCGGGGTAAGGTCTACCCGTCTGAATAGATGCTCCATTCTTGGATTGTGCTAGGGCCTCTCGCACCTGCTGTTCTACCATATTTTTAATATCCTTTTCAGGGATCATGCTCTCTGTAGAATCCTTCTTTGGTAGTTCGTCTCCGTTGACGGATGTGATCTCCTTTCCTCCATCTGCAATATGGATAATCTCTGGGGGTGTCTCTTTCTGAGGCTGGGCCTGACTCTGGAGAGTGGCTAAGGCAGCAGCCATCTCTTCCATCCACTTTGCCATCTGGGAAATTGTATCATCTCTTTCCCGAAGTTGTGCTCTCAACACTTCAGATTCATCTCTTTCTGCAGCTGCCGGCGCACCTTGCGAAGCTGACGATGCTCATGTCTCAACCATGTTGATCTCGGCATACTCCTCATCCATGAACTCTGATGAGTCAACTTCATCTCCTAGTTCTTCTTCTCTTTCTTTGCTAACCATCGGATGTCCATCCTTAACTTGTCCATGGCATTCTCTAGTTGCCCTTTTCGCACGGTCTCGCAGTTGTCTCGTAACAGTTGTTGAACTTCCTTCCCGGGAGTCCCCTTTATTGCAGTAGCACTTTCTTCTGATTCAAGTTTCCTGGCGAGACCTTTCTTCTCAGGACATTATTTTGGTCTTAGCTGACCGGTAGTAGGTCGCCACACCATCCTTCTTGCAGCCGGAAGCCTAGGACCGGATGGTCTGTCGGCTATATGCTGGAAGGTGGTGTCCTCCTTAATCTGTAGACCCGATACAACAACGGGTGGACTGGCTTTTATCTTCTTCTTTGGTTTCTCTGTGGCAGCCACAGGCTCTATTCGTAGTCCGAGACGGGATTTAGCTGGCACCCGTCCTATCCTTCTTAAGATTTTCGATACAGGGCATCTTTCTTTCTTTGCCAATCTTTCTATAACAGCTTGCAGCCGAGCCAATGGCGTAGTCTTATCCCTTTTCCTCTTGTAATTGTTGTAGTATGCAGGTCGAGGTAATACGCTGGCGATCTTACGAACATCCTCTTCATCCGATGCGGCGGAGAAGGGGTGAAACCTCGCTCCTTCCAACAGAGGTATATACTCAGGCAGTTCTTCTCTTTCTTCAGGAATTTCTTCTAGAAAAGCAACTTCAGCAGCTCTAGCTTTCTTGGCGATCTTCCTGCTTCTATTTCTCCTTTGAGTTCGAGTTAGGGGTGCAATTATTGAACTGGACCCAATCTCAAAAATAGATGGTATTGTAGCAAAGTCTGCACCCTCCACAATGGCAGGCTCATCACAGACTTGGATTTCCTTCCCCTTCAGTTTGGCAGAACTCGGGGTAGGTGCTGAGATGACTAGACCGGTGGAGGTAGAGACAACAGTCCTTCTACGAACAGGTGGTACTCCTTTCAGCTGGAACCCTTTGCAGGGGAGGGAATTCTTGAGTCAATTTCAGGTTGAACTCAATCACGGGTTCTTCAGTTTCTGACACTTTGTCCATTAGTGTGAAGAGAGTGACATCAGCAAATTTGATATCTGTGTGACCGAATCCTTGTCCAAAACGGATGATTCCATTGTCGGGCAGCTCATCCTTGTAAACGGCGAAGTCCATTCCATTGGTGAAGGAGAAGATTAGCTTTGGGGCAGTCATTTTCTGCAGGGCAGATTCCGAATGTCAGTCCCGAATTATGCTTCTCTTCATTGTAAAGTTTAGGACGAAAAATAAAGAGTCCGAACACATTTTCGTTTATCTTAGTGTATTTGTGATTTTCAAAAGAGATTGTTTGTTAGAAGGTTCATTTGTTAGAAACAAAATGATTAAAGGAAAAAATGTTATAGAAAAGGTAAAGGGCCCGATTTAGAATTAGAAAGGAAGAGAAAGTCTTATGCAAGACTTCTCGACTCGAATGATCGCTCCTAAACTAACACCTATTGGGGTCCGCCCCACCTCGGAAAAGAGGTAAAAGGATCTCAGAACCTCTCTGTTTAGGGGTGTCTAGACAGTGGCTCCTAAATCCGAGAGGAGTTGGCTATACTTGTTCAAGACAGAAATGAACGGGGTATTCCAATGGAAGAGTGGTAGTTTTGGTCCACTAGGGATATGGACTCACCACCGATTTATGAAAGTAAAACCATTTAATCAAAAATGAAGGGAGGAACTAGTCCCCAGCGGAGTCGCCTGAAATTGTCGGCATATTTTTAGGTTTGTGTGTTGTATTTTAAAAAAGGGGTCGCCTACAGAAGTTGTCGGCGAATTTTAAATTTTAAATTTAATTTATATATATATATATATATATATAATTTAGAAAGTAGTATTTGATTTTGAAAATAATTTTAAATTTGAAAATTTTTAAGATATGAAATCAAACCGATCTCACATCCCAAATAGTTTATATAAACGAACACCACATTACAAACCGTATATCTATCCCAAAGAATAGACACACTGCTTGATGATGGGGCTCGGTTAAATAAACTAGAAGATTTGTGACATCCGTTTGGTATGCGAACCAATTTTATAAGCCGACAAGTTCCCCTGCTTAATATAAATGAATTAAGCAGGGTTTATATTACTCGGGTTCTTAAAGTTCCCTATAAGGGCAAGCCCCTATAGTTAATTACATCTTAAATGACGGGAATCATTTAAGAAAACTCTCGATAATGATCAGTGGTTTTGCTCTCAAGAATTTCAAAGTTTAAGGTTTTCAAAGGATTGGATTTTGGAATTTTCAATAGGGATTAGCTGAAATTTGGAACAGTTTATTTCAAGAGTCCAAAGGAAGAGAAATAGGAGAAGCTGAGGATCCAAGAAGAATCTTGGCAACTTCCCAAACTATCCTATTGTTTGGTTTAAATTTGAGAATATCATTTAATGTTTCAATCCTGCCCATTTTAATTAATTAGGACTTATATTCGTATGACATGATCATACGAATAGCCTCGAAGATGTGAGGGTTTATGTCGTACCAAACGACTACCTCGGAGTCCTAAGACCGGTTAGGGCTTAATTTACATGACATGATCATGTAAATGCCTAACGAAGAGTTGAGGATTTATGTTGCACTAAGCAAACTACCTCGAAATCCTATGGCTTTGTTGTTTAATTCTAGGAATGTTTAGTTGATGTAGAGTTGTTTTGCTGACGAAGATGGCCGTGCTACCCACCATGCTCCAAGCTCCTTGTTGTTGCAGAGGTTTGGTTTTAGAAGTCATAAATCAGGAGGTGAGAGAAGTGTTTTGGTTTAGAAATCTTAAAATCAAAGTGTTTTTTAATATTTTACTTAAAACAAATCTTAAAGTTGATTATAACAGAACCGATTAAGATCCCACGGTTCCGTCATCCCGGCACCATTATTTTCATTGAATTCACTTAGTCCAGATGAATTTGCTAAACTCAGTCGAATGAGTTCCACACTTTCATTTAGACCGTGGTAAATCCCGTTAGCAACACGTGGGTTACATCATCCGAGGTATTCCCGATCATTCAACGAGACGTTTTAATTTAGTTGTAATTGTAGATTTGTTGTTCTGTTTGTTATTAAATTTTGAGTTGTTTTATATTTTGGAATGTTGTGGCGGTGAATTTTATCTTGCAATGAATTTTTAATTTAGTTTTGGTTTCAGTTTAGGGACAATCCTAAAGGTTTTGGTTTTCGTGCAACAGTTGTTTATCATGCAAGAAAAGTGAAGTATAGCGCATGTAAGTAAATTGCAATAAAGTAAATTGCAATAAAATAAAAGCGTACCTGGAGGGTCCTCCCGTCATCCCAAGCTGCACTTAAAACACATGTTAGGACATTTAAACGTTTCAACAAGTACCTAGGTAAAGCTAAGGGAAAGGTTTTGGTTGTCTACCAAAGTCCTAATCCTATAGCTAGTCATCTCCTATGACGTCTAGGTTCTTGTGTTTTGGTTTAAGGATGATTTTCTTCATCGAAGAACAATTGAGTTCGATTGTTCTTATAAACATCCCATCATATTGAGGAAGTGCTTAAGACGAGTCTTAAACATCTTTTCAATACCTCTAGGATTGTTTTGAGTCCAAGAGAATTTAATTATACAAGTGAATTAATCATCCAGGAGTTTAAGTTTTGTTCTCTTGCTCAGTGAATTAGGAAATTTGAATATCCCATAAGTGAAGTAACACTTCATTTGATACCTCATTTAAGAGTTATAATAATAAGAGCTTTAAAAGGGCAAATCAATTTATTAAGTATTTTAATTATTTAAACTTAATGATTTAATTTTAATTTTGACTTAATTATAAAAAATTAGTTTAAGTTTGGAATAGTGTTCAAGTTATTTTAGATTTAATTCTTAATGATTTCATTTAGGTTTGTTGTTAAATGATTTTAATTTAATTTAATTCAATTTAATTTAATTTTAATTTAATTTGATTTGATTTTAATTTAATTTAATTTAATTTAATTTGATTTAATTTAATTTTAATTTAATTTAATTTAATTTTAATTCAATTTTAATTTAATTTAATTTAATTTAATTTAATTTTAATTTTAATTTAATTTAATTTTGATTTAATTTAAATTTAATTGAATTTTAATTTAATTTAATTTTGATTTAATTTAATTTAATTTAATTTAATTTAATTTAATTTTAATTCAGTTTTAATTTAATTTTAATTTAATTTGGATTATTATTTTAAATTTTTTTTAAAGTAAGAATTAAGTATTATTGAAGTGATTTATTTAGGAATTTTTAAATTAAAGAATAAATATCCTCTTAATAATATCCCTACTTTAATAATTCCAATTTCCATTATTCTTCCAAAATTTCAATTAATTAATTAATTAAAGCTTTTTTTTAATTTTATTTGAAATGGTTAGTAGGTTTCTACCCTCAATTATTTAAGTTTCAATCATCCAAAATCAGTTTAAAATCAAATATTTTACCCTCCCCTTTTTGATTAATCCTAAAATTTTAATTAAGGGTTGAAATTTTTAATTACCCTTTTGCCCTTCGAAGCTTAATAATTCTATAACTCACTAAATTAAGCTCGAATGAACTTGAAATTTTTATGTAACCTCACTCACATGTCAATTAAGACATTAGAGGAGAAAATGTGATTTTTACTGTATTTAATTTATTTATGTAATTATTTTTAATGGAAAATAGGGGTTTTCAAGGAAAATTCAATAACATGACCAAGGAAATATTTCTATCCTTAAGAAAATTATGGGATGTTCCTAATGACCAGAGGACCATTTGGACCAATTTTGGTGATTTTTGAATTATATTTTATTTATTAGAATTATTTTGAGTTTTGGAGTATTAATTAATTTTAAAATAAAATTAAAGTTGAGAAATAGATTTTATATTTTTCTTAAATCTCTCTAACCTCAAGGAGTCTAGAGAAATAAATTTTATATTTTTCTGATTTTTCTTTGATTTATTAGAATTATTTTAGTGAAAAGGTTGGAAAATACATTTTTTTAATATTAAAAATTACATTAAGCCTTTAAAATTCAATATCTTATCCTAGGGCCTTTAAAAAAATATTTGGTTTGTTACTAATTGATTAGAATTCAAAATGTGACATTTTGGTGATTTTTAATATTTTTATGATTTTTATTATTTTTTAATTATTAAAAATATTAAAATAATGATAAAAATCAAATTTTTTTTAGAAAATTACAATTTTAATTTTCCTAAGTTCATCTGATATCAGAGAAGCTCCAAAACCATTTTTGTAAATTTTTGAAAAGTATTTTGTGAGTTATGAATTTTTAAAGTTTAATTTTGGTTATGTGACTTAATTAATCCATTTAGTGGGGTTAAACATTTCCAATTGATTTCAAATTTTTATGTGATGTTCCCCTGATCCTAAAGATCAGTGGAGAATTTTTTCAAGTTAATTTGATGTGTAGTTAACCCTAATTAATTAAAGTTCAATTTTGGGTATTTAGGCCAATTAGGGTTGTTCCAAGTGAATTAACTCAAAACCTATTTTTCCTAGGTTCCTCTGATCATAAGAAACATCACCAAATTTTTCTAGTATTTATTTCTCTACATGCTAATTATTGGAATTAAAATACTCAAAACAGTGACATGAACTTGGAAAATCAATAACTTCTCATAGGGATGGCCTTTGACCTTGGAAAATTCAGGGAATGTTCCCTAGATCAGAGGCTTCAAAAGCCCTATGGTCTCATGCCATGGTGAATTGTTTATGCAAATGGAGAATTAAAACAATGCAGAGAGTAAATAAATCATTAAAAATAAAATACTTGATGAAATGACTTGATTTCTTTTCCACATTATTCTCCTCTGTTCACTGAGCAAGAAGGTATTTTTATTTTATTTTTAGGATTTTTCTACACAAAGTTATGCATTTTTGAAGTTCTGGGTATTTAATAAATAAGAAAATTCCCTATTTATCTACTTATCCACGCGGCGCCGCGTCAATCTTAGCCTCCCCGAACGGCCACGCGGCGTCTTCTGGTTCGGCGCCGCCATCTGGCTGGGATGCCATGCGGCCCGCTGTATCGTTCCGTCTCCTCATACGACTCAATCTGGACCGTCCACCCGCGCGTGTATCAAATGGACGGCATCCGTTCATCGTCCCCAAGCCTCCTAGCCCGAGAACCGTCCATCTTCCAGACTTGATATCTCTCTCGATTCTTAACCGATTTCTACGTTCTTATACTCTATGGATTCGTCTTGAAGAGACGAACACATCCATACGATTTATGTGGAATGAAATTAAGGAAATAGAAATCGAGAATTCATGGAAGCTCGGGAAGAAGAGAGAGCTCATACCTTTGCTCAGAGAATTGTGGCTTCGATCTGAGAGTTGTGTCACCTTTGATTGAGTCCGAGTAAGCTCCGGATGAAGTCTCTGGCTCGCAGGGAATTTCCTAGACTTGATTTCCACCGGACCCGATCACAACCTTTGGAGGCTAGAAGCAGATGAGTGGCCTGGAGAGGGGGCTTTCACTGGGGAACTCCTTCTCTTGGTCTTGTGCAGGTGTGGGTGAGTTTAATTTGATTTTGGTGGAGAATTGGGAGATGTCCTGGTTTTGGGTGGAATTTTGGCTGAGAAATTGGGCTCTGTTGGTGAGAATTAGGGCAAATTGTCACTGTGGATCAATTGCTCTAAGTGTGGAGGATGATCTGGAACAATTTTGCGCGAGTTTCTGTATGGTTTTGTGCGGCCCCCTCATGGCCGAGAGGTGAGGGGGTTTAAATAGAGCTGGGCGGGAGGGCCTCCTGGGGGGGTTAATGGTTGGGATCAGCCTGCTGCGGGCGAGGGAAGAACGGCTCCAATGGCCAGCTGGGCATGAGGCGGCTCGACAGAGAGAATTCCAAACTTTGGCTCATCCTAAGGTTTCGGCCATGGCATTTTTCGGCGACTGTGGTGGCTGGCCGGCCAGGGTCACAGGGAAGTCAGAGCTTGATTCCTGTGGGTTCAATTGAGTTTTGCCAAGTGTAAAAGGGCTGGATCAAAGTGGCATGGAGGAGTGTCCATTTTGGCTTGATTTGGTCCAAGCCATGGTTTTGGGTTTGGTTCATCTCCCCATGGCCTGATTTTGGGCTGAGGAGGTCAGGTGGGTCAGGCTCACATGTGTGGTGAAGTCCACATCAAAATAGTTTAAGTTAATTTTGGGTTATGGTGTTGCATTAAAGAGGTTAAAATGGCTTAAGGAAGGCTTAGGAAAGGACTCCCTCTTCTTGCCATTAATGGCTTGGTGACAAGTCAAACCCCCATGGCTTCATGTGGCTTGTCCATGGCTTGCATGTGGCTCCATTTGGCTTGGTAAGAGTTTGGTCAATTTTCATGGAAAAGGGTTTTAGGAATTTTGGAAATTTTGGGGTTATTTGATGGGATTTGGCATAATACTGTTTTGGTTTGATTTTCATGATGGATTTAGCACTTAGGGAGTGACATTAATTGAGTGAGGATGAGATGACATTGTAATGTGGGCTTTATGATGGGTTTGGGCTTTTAAAATTTGGTAAAGGTGGGCTTTTAAATGGTTTAAGGGAATGGGCTTTTATGTTTCAAAATGGGCTTTTAGATGAAAATTTTGCAAAGGGCCATGTCAAATAAATGTTGGGTTTAGTTTAAGGATGTGTCATGAGTGATTTGGATCAAGCTTGAGGTGGTTTGGAATTGAATTGAGTCTAAATTGGGTCTCTTTAGTGATAGGGTCAAAATAGGTCAAAATGGACTAACTTGGGCTAAGGTTGAGCTAAAGTTGGATTTGATGTAAAATTAATGTTGAGAAATGTTTATAGGAGTGTCACAAAGAGGTTTCAACCTTGATTGGGCTTTAATCTTGGGATTTGGGCCTATTTGGGTTAGGTTTGGGAGTAGGCCCATTTAGGAAATTTTGGGTTTGGGTTGAAATTGAGTAGGGCTTGAGTCCAATTTTTGGGCAAATTATGTTAGTGTTTTTTTTGTGGGGATGTTAGGAAGGTTTAGAAAAGCTTTGGGGTTAATTGGAGTTGAATTGGGTTGGTTTGGGTTAAGTTTGGGTCATGGGCCAAAATTGGGCCTTAAGCTTAAAAGTGAAATTAGATTCAAATGTCAATCAAATTGGACTTGGATTTAGTCTAGATTGATATTGGGGATATTGAATTGAAGTTTAGAATTGAATTGGACCAAAATTGGGGTCAATTGGGGTGATTTGGTTTGACATTGGGTTCATTTGGGTCAAAATGGGTCATATTGGGGGTTTTGACAAAAGTGGATTAAATTGACAAAATTGGCCCATAGTGTAGTTGAAAAAAGTGAAATTGGGAATATTTGGGATTTACTGAAATTTTCTGGGAATTTTCTGAATTTTTGGATTTTTGGGTCAAGAGGTGCATTTTGGTAATTTAGAGGGTATTGGAGGTATTTTTGGAATTTTTGGAATTTTTTGGTCAAAGATGATCACTTTGAATGGTGAGAAATGTTTAAGGACTAATTTTGAGGAATTTTGAGGAATTTGGGTAATTTTACAAATTTGGGTCATTTCAAGGGCATTTGGTAGGTTTGGCGGGTCCGGGGCCCCGGGGGTCAAAAATTGAAATTTTGGGAAAATGAAGATTGAGCAAGTGTGAGTGAAATGGAATCATTTTGGTTGAGCCATGAAGCCATATTAGGTCCACATGAGCCATGAAAGAACTCATTTGAGGCATTCAACATGTTGTTCCTAACCCTCTCGCGAGGGCTTAAGGGTTAAGGACCATCCATATGAATTACTCACATGAGTCAAAAGGTCAAGTTGGGTGAGAGTGTGGGTTTTAGGATTTGGAGTGTGTGTGTGAGAGTGTAGTATATGTGTAAGTCGGCCCTCACCGGACCGGACCACCCGGGGTAATCCTAGGCCGAAGAGTCCTATAGGGAACTCATCCTTTAAACCTCCACATTTGATCTCGACCCTCCAAGTGACTCGGGGGCGGTGACTTGGGGGTTTACAATCAAGCATATAGGGTTTGCAGGGAGTTAAGAAGTGGCTTGAATTTCTAAACGATGGGACCCAATTCTAGTCCTCTAGGATAGTCAAAGGAAAAGCCTAAGGCTAGATCCTAAGCACTATAGAGAAAAGGGAAGACCTCATCAAAAATGAGGTCAACAAATGGTTTAATTAAGTCTAATGTGGTGGACTTAGGGCTGTTTAGTTGAGTACAGGTATCCAGACTTCGAGTCATGACTATTCTGTCCAGGAAGCAATTACGGGAAGTTAATTTATCTGTTTGGTTGCATGTATGGGAAAAGCAATTCGTTAGGCGGCTTTTTACGTAAAAATGACCGATCGCCTCTGGTCGTCTATTTGGAAGTCATTTCTATGCGGGTGGAGCTGATTCTCCTAGTGAACCATACATGATCTCAAACAATTAAAGTGATTTCTATGCGATTGAGCATGGCATATTGAACAACACTAACGGTGAAGGCATGGAGCAGCTATAAAAGCTGCAAACAATATTTATGTCATGGTGAATTAAGGTGATGCCCGACTTAAAAACCGCAAAACTTCACTAATGAAGATCAAGCCTTAAGAACAAACCATTCAAAAATAATTAAGGTGATGCCTAACTCTTCCGGATTTTTTTTTCATTGTAGCCATTTCATATTTAGTGAAGATCGAAGCCTTAAGAACAAACCATTCTAGCCATTTCATATTACCTAATTTGAACGGATCAAGCCTTCGGAACAAACCGGAAAACCGCAAGCAATAAGCGTGCGGTGTAAGAAGCATAAGGTAGATGGAGAACAAGGGTCAGCTGGAATTTCATTCCAGAAAAACGCAAAGAACAATAAAGTCCAACACTCCCTAAAATCTCATGCCATTTCACAGATCCAGACGAAGCGTAAGCATAGAAACACCGCGTAAGAAAGGAAGGGAGAAGGAAGAAGGCGCGCGGGGAGAAGGAAGGCAGGCGCGCGGGGTAAGCCGCGGGTTTATTGCCGGAGATATCAGTAGGCAGAAGGGAGAAGGAAGGCAGGCGCGCGGGGTAGGGATGAGAAATACCGCGTGAGGAAGCTGCGCCGCGGGTTTATTGCCGCTGCCCGCGTCCTCTCCGCTTCGTCTCCGCTTTCCCCCCCGCCGCTCTATCCAAATGAACGAAAATCTGCCGAAGCCCCCGCGACGCCCCGCGACGTCCCGCGAAGCCCTAAACAAACGGGGCCTTAATTATAGTTTAAGTTTGATTAAACCTTAGTTGCTTAAGGTTTAATAGTTTAATTAAGTCTAATGTGGTAGACTTAATTATGGTTTAAGTTTGATTAAACCTTATTTGGTTAAGGTCTAATGGTTTAACTAAGTCTAATGTGGTAGACTTAATTATGGTTTAAGTTTGATTAAACCTTAGTTGGTTAAGGTTTAATGGTTTAATTAAGTCTAATGTGGTAGACTTAATTATGGTTTAGGTTGGATTAAACCTTAGTTGGTTAAGGTATAATGGTTTAATTAAGTCTAATATGATAGACTTAATTATTGTTTAGGCTTGATTAAGGTTTAGGTTGAACTCAAGTTTGATTTAAGTTTGAGTTAAGCTAGGTTCAAGTTAGGTTGAACCTAGACTTAATGTTAACTTAAGTTCAATGTGAGTTGAACTCAAGTTCGATTTAGGTTTGAGTTAAGTTAAGTTCGAGTTAGGTTGATCCTAAACTTAATGTTAACTTAAGTTGATGTGGGTTGAACTCAAGTTCAATTTGAGTTTGAGTTAAGATAGGTTCAAGTTAGGTTGAACCTAGACTTAATGTTAACTTAAGTTCAATGTGGGTTGAACTCAAGTTTGATTTAAGTTTGAGTTAGGTTCAAGTTAGGTTGAACCTAGACTAAAGGTTGACTTATGTTCAATGTGGGTTGAACTCAAGTTTGATTTAATTTTGAGTTAAGTTAGGTTCAAGTTAGGTTGAACCTAGACTTAGGGTTAGCTTAAATTCAACGTGGGTTGAACTCTCAGGCTGATTTCAAGTTTGGATTGTTGACTTAAGTTCAATATGGATTGAACCTAAGTTAAGGTGTTAAATTTGGATTCACGTTGTGTTGAATGTAAGTTAAAGATTGAACTTGGGTTCAAGTTGGGTTGAACCTAAGTTAAAAGTTGAACTTAAGTTAGGTTTATTTTAGGTTTGAATTTGATTAAACCTTAATTGGTTAATGTTTAATAGTTTAATTAAGTCTAATGTGGTAGACTTAATTAGAGTTTAATTTTGTTTAAACCTTAGTAAGTTAAGGTTTAATAATTTAATTAAGTCTAATGTGGTAAAGTTAATAAGAGTTTTAGTTTGATTAAACCTTAGTTGGTTAAGGTTTAATAGTTTAATTAAGTCTAATGTGGTAGACTTAATTAGGGTTTAAGTTTGATTAAACCTTATTTGGTTAAGGTTTAATAGTTAATTAAGTCTAATGTGGTAGGCTTACTTAGGGTTTAAGTTGGATTAAGTTTTATTTAATTAAGACTTAATGGTTTAATTTAGTCTAATGGGTTAGACCTAATTAGGGTTTAGGTTTGATTAAGTCTAATTTAGTTAAGACTTAATGGTTTAATTAGGTCTAACGGGTTAAACCTAATTAGGGTTTAGGTTTGATTAAGTCTAATTTAGTTAAGACTTAATGGTTTAAGTAGGTATAATGAGTTAGGCCTAATTAGAGTTTAATTAAGCCTAATGATGTCTTAAGCCTAATTAAAATTTGATTTTGTATTAAACCTAATATAATTAAGGTTTAATGAGTTAATTAGGTTTAAGTTGTCTTTAAACCTAATTAAAGTTTGATTTTTGTATTAAACCTAATGTGATTAAGGTTTAATGAGTTAATTAGGTTTAAGTTGTCTTTAAACCTAATTAAAGTTTGATTTTTATATTAAACCTAATGTGATTAAGGTTTAATGAGTTAATTAGGTTTAAGTTGACTTTAAACCTAATTAAAGCTTAATTTGTGTATTAAACCTAATGTAATTAAGGTTTAATGAGCTAATTAGGTTTAAGTTATCTTTAAACCTAATTTAAGTTTGATTTTTGTATTAAACCTAATGTGATTAAGGTTTAATGAGCTAATTAGGTTTATCTTTAAAGCTAATTAAAGTTTGATTTTTATATTAAACCTAAAGTGATTAAGGTTTAATGAGTTAATTAGGTTTAAGTTGTCTTTAAACCTAATTAAAGCTTGATTTTTGTATTAAACCTAATGTCATTAAGGTTTAATGGGTTAATTAGGTTTAAGTTGTCTTTAAACCTGATTTCTGTGTTAAACCTAATGTGATTAAGGTTTAATAAGTTAATTAGGTTTAAGTTCTCTTTAAACCTAATTAAAGTTTGATTTTTATATTAAAACTAATGTGATTAAGGTTTAATGAGTTAATTAGGTTTAAGTTGTCTTTAAACCTAATTAAAGGTTGATTTTTATATTAAACCTAATGTGATTAAGGTTTAATGAGTTAATTAGGTTTAAATATTAAAGCTTAATTTTTGTATTAAACATAATGTAATTAAGGTTTAATGAGTTAATTAGGTTTAAGTTGTCTTTAAACCGAATTAAAGTTTGATTTTATATTAAACCTAATGTGATTAAGGATTAATGAGTTATTTAGGTTTAAGTTGTCTTTAAACCTAATAAAAGCTTAATTTTTGTATTAAACCTAATGTAATTAAGGTTTAATGGGTTAATTAGGTTTAAGTTGTCTTTAAACCTAATTAAAGTTTGATTTTTGTATTAAACCGAATGTAATTAAGGTTTAATGAGTTAATTAGGTTTAAGTTGTTTTAAACCTAGTTAAAGTATGATTTTTGTATTAAACATAATGTGATTAAGGTTTAATGAGTTAATTAAGTTTAATATGTCCTTAAACTTATTTAAAGTTTTAATTTTGTCTTAAACCTAATTTAGTTAAGGTTTAATGATTTAATTAAGTTTAATATGTCCTTAAACTTAATTAGAGTTTGATTTTGTCTTAAACCTAATTTAGTTAAGGCTTAATGAATTAATTAAGTTTAATATGTCCTTAAACTTAATTAAAGTTTTGATTTTGTCTTAAACCTAATTTAGTTAATGTTTAATGATTTAATTTAGTTTAATATATCCTTAAACTTAATTAAAGTTTTAATTTTTGTATTAAACCTAATGTAATTAAGGTTTAATGAGTTTAATTAGGCTTAAGTTGTCTTTAAACTTAATTAATGTTTGATTTGAGTTCATTTAGGTTTAGATTCATCATTAGCTTAGTCCATTATGAAATGGATTAAGTAAATTAATAAAAGGTTTTGAAATATTAATTTATAATTAATAAATTTTAACCTTATGTCTTTTTAAATTGATTTGATGGCTTGAGAATTGTTGTTTTAGGATTATTATCTGTCACCCTAAAAATCTTAAATATTTTGAATTTTAATTTTCCAAATTTTCAAATTTTATAATTATTTTTAGAATTAATTATAAAATATCATGGAAATTAGAAAATCATATCCTAGAGAGCTATCCTAGCCTTAGAAAAATTAGGAGACGTGTCTAAGGACTTAAAGGTTCTTCCCTAAAATTTTCATATTTTTCTGATTTGTAAATAATTTTTAATTATTAAAATACTCTAGAGCGTATTTATATATTTAAAAATTAAATACTGAGAATAAAATTATGATTTTAGTTTCATAATTTTGTTCTCTTCAAGAGCTTTCTAGAGGTATTTTTATTTTATTTTTAGGAGCTCTGTACAAAAAGTTATGAATTTTCCATGTTTTTAAAGTTAATATGAATTAACCTAACCCAGAAAGGGTCAAAAATGCGGGAGGATCTGCTGCGCAGATTCGGACACCAAACACCACGCCGTTCGATCTAGGCCGCCTGTTCCAGAACACGGGATCGGACGGTCCTGGATTAATACAGATAATTCAGAAAATTCGTGAACCGTCCAACTTCTAGGCTCAATATCTCACTCATTTCTCAATGAAATTGAGTGATTTTTGAATCTATGGAACCATCTGGAGGAGTAGATCACATCTATATGGTGATCATAATTTTTTGGGCTAGTTTAACTCATGATTTTTCAATTATACAAATTATTTTAGACAAAATAAAATCCATACCTTGGCCACAATAGTATTGAGCTTGATCAGATTTGATGGTCAGTCTCTAGTACTCCCAAAGAAGATCTTTGTCACTTCAATTTAGATTTGCAGCTAGACTTGGTGAGCAGTTTTGGCAAAGTGTCTAGGTTTGGGTTTTAGCCAAATTGGCTTCATTGGGCTGATCCTATTGCTTGATCTTAGCTAGAATAGGTTGGTAAGATCCTTAGAAAAGTTTTTTGTGTTGGGAGCTAAGGAATTTGGGCAGCCTATATGTTTCTATGAATTTTTTTCTCCTCCTTATAATTTTGAGTAAGGGCTCCTTTTATAGCCATGGATGGCTATGATTCAACCCTAGTTAGCTAAGGATTACCAAGGAGTGGTTAGAGATGTGGAGTAGGGTCTAGTAACAGCCTCCCCCATGTATTCCAACTATCACCTCTACATATCCCATGGGAATTATGCACTTAAGCAAGCTCATGTATCATGACAATTAAGGATTCCAAATTTTCATGAAAGCCTTTGATCTCTTTGTTTCCATTCAATTGGCTAAGGGAGAGGTTAATGGTGATTCAAAGGGCTAAGATCTTCATCATCCAACACCTCATTTAAGGGTTCATGGGGGAGATGACACATATCCCTTTATTTTCTTTAATTTTATCATTTTTTATTTATGAGATCACCATATGAAGTAATGGTGATCTATGCTCTTCCCCTCTCCTATTGGTGAAGATGAGAGGTGTTAGATGAGTCACCAAAGGTTCTCTTAGGGTTGCATGAGGAGGTGACACATCATTTTTCCATAATGATGAAGGAATCATCACTTGTGTTTACCATGTTTAAGCATGGTTCATGATGGGTCATCCATGGATTATTTCATTTTTAATAGGTTATATTGGTTGTGTATAACCCATATGAGGTCATGTGTGATGTCATAAAGGAGATTTGGAATTTTTAGAAAACCACAATGTCATAGGTTTAAAATTCCATTTAATACCCTTTTTAATTTAATTTCCATTTTAGTTAATTATGTCATTAATTAAATGTTGGAAATTATTTTATTAATCAATTATTAATTAGAAATAATTCCAAATTAATTATTTGATTAATTTTCATATCATTTTTAATTTAAAATTGAATTTTGTCTCATTTCATGACTTTTTCAATTTAATTTTCATTTTAATTAATTATGTCATTAATTAAAATATGAAAATTAAATTATTGGTCAATTAATTAATCAAAAATAGTTTTGGAATTAATTATTTGATTAATTCCATTATTTTTAATTAATTTGTGCATTTTATCATTTTCTAACTTTTAATTTGATTTTCATTTTAATTAATTATGTCATTTAATTAATTAAAATATTGAAAATTAAATTATTAGTCAATTTAATTTAATTAATCAAAATAATTTTTGTATTTATTTGATTAATTTTATCATTTTTATTTCATTTTGGTTCAATTTGGCATTTTATGACTTTTAATTTAATTTTCATTTTAATTAATTATGTCATTTAATTAATTAAAATATTGAAAATTAAATTATTAGTCAATTTAATTTAATTAATCAAAATAATTTTTGAAATTAATTATTTAATTAATTTTGTCATTTTGGGGTCTTAAACAGGTCATTGGGTCAATAATTGGTTATTTGGTCAAAAATTGACTATTTTGACCAAAGTTGACTTTTAGGCCAAAGGGTTGACTTATTGGGTCAATATGGTTGGTCATTGGGTCAGAATTGACCATTTTGACCATAGTTGACTTTTTAGGTTAAAAGGTTGACCTATTGGGTCAACAGGGTTGGTCATTGGGTCAGGATTGACCATTTTGACCAAAGTTGACTTTTTAGGTCATGGGTTGACCTATTGGGTCAACAGGGTTGGTCATTGGGTCAGGATTGACCATTTTGACCAAAGTTGGCTTTTTAGGTCATGGGTTGACCTATTGGGTCAACAGGGTTGGTCATTGGGTCAGGATTGACCATTTTGACCAATGTTGACTTTTTAGGTCAAAAGGTTGACCTATTAGGTCAAGAGGGTTGGTCACTAAATTAGGATTGACCATTTTGACCAAGGTTGACTTTTAGGTCAAAAGGTTAACCTATTAGGTCAAGAGGGTTAGTCATTGGGTCAGGATTGATCATTTTGACCAAAGTTGACTTTTAGGTCAAAGGGTTGACTTATTGGGTCAACAGGGTTGGTCATTGGGTCAGGATTGACAATGTTGACCAAAGTTGACTTTTTAGGTAAAAAGGTTGACCTAATCATAAAAATGAGGTCAACAAAAGGGCCCCCAATATGTGTGGAATACTGCATAAGTATGTTGCACATATTGTTGTTGACCGAAGTGGTCTGAAGAAATGTCTCATAATAATTAAGAAAGGAGTGGATGTCATATCGTCCCTGAGGAATGTCAGATGTCTCATATGTTAGTTCTGAGAAAGAGAAAATGGATGTCATCTTTCATTTCTCGAAATGTCAAATGTCGATGTCTAGTTAGAGGAATGCCATAATTTACGTGTCAGGAAAAGGACTTACATCCAATAACAGAGAGAGAAAATGGATATCATATTCCATTTCTCGAAATGTCAATGTTGATATTTAGTTAGAGGAAAGCCATGATTTCCGTGTCAGGAAAGGACTTACATCCAATAACCGGAGAGAGAAAATGGATGTCATATTCCATTTCTCAAAATGTCAAATGTTGATGTCGTGTTAAAGGAATGCCATTTCCGTGTCAGGAAAGGACTTATATCTAATAACTGGAAAGAGAAAATGGATGTCATATTCCATTTCTCAAAATGTCAAATGTTTAGTTAGAGGAATGTCATAATTTCCGTGTCAGGAAAATGTCTTACATCCAATAACAAAGGAGAGGATGAGTGTCAAACGTTGATATGTCAAATGTCGCAATGTCGATATGTCAGACGTCGATAATAATTATTGATATATCAAAGGTCAAAATGTCGATGTGTCAAATGCTGATAACGATCGTTGATATGTTGAAATGTCGATATGTAAAATGTTGAAAGATTGATATCTCAAATGTTGATAACAATTGTTGATATGTCAAATGCCGAAAGGTCGATACCTCAAATGTCGATAATTTTCAAAGGTTGAAATGTCGATGTGTCAAATGTAGATAATGATTGTTGATATGTTGATATGTTAAATGTTGAAAGATTGATATCTCAACTGTCGATAACAATTGTCTATATGTCAACTGTCGAAAGGTCAATACCTCAAATGTCGATAATTGTCAAAGGTCGAAATGTCCATGTGTCAAATGTTTATAACGATTGTTGATATGTCGATATGTCAAATGTTGAAAGATTGATATCTCAACTGTCAATAACAATTGTCGATGTGTCAACTGTCGAAAGGTCAATACCTCAAATGTCGATAATTGTCAAAGGTCGAAATGTCTATGTGTCGAATGTTGATAACGATTGTTGATATGTCGATATGTCAAATGTCGAAAGATGTTTATCTCAAATGTTGATAACAATTGTTGATATGTCAAATGTCGAAAGGTCAGTATGTCAAATGTCGATGATTGTCAAAGGTCGAGTTAAATGTTGATAACGATTGTTGATATGTTGAAATGTAGATATGTCAAATGTCGAAAGATGAATATCTCAAATGTTGATAACAATTGTTGATATGCGAATGTCTAAAGGTCAATACCTCAAATGACGATAATTGTCAAAGGTCGAAATATCAATGTGTCAACTGTTGATAACGATTGTTGATATGTTGAAATTCGATATGTCAAATGTCGAAATATTGATATCTCAAATGTTGATAACAATTATTGATATGTCAAATGTCGAAAGGTCGATACCTCAAATGTCGATAATTGTCAAAGGTTGAAATATCAATGTGTCAAATGTTGATAACGATTATTGATATGTCAAATGTCGAGATGTTGATATGTCAAATGTCAAAATGTCGATATGTCAAATCTCAAAATGTCTGTCAAATGTGGAGATGTTAAATTATGGGAATGTCATAATTTCCATGACAGGAAATGACTTTCATCTGAAAGTTATAAAGAGAAAATGGATGTCGTATTCCATTTCTTAGAAATGTCAAATGTCAATGTAGAGTTATAGGGATGCCAGAACTTCCGTGTTAGTAAAGGACTTAAATCCGATAACTGGAGAGAGAAAATGGATGTCATATTCCATTTCTCGGAAACGTCAAATGTCGGTGTCAAGTTAGAAGAATGCCATATTCCGTGTCAGGAAAGGACTTATATCCAATAACTGGAAAGAGAAAATGGATGTCATATTCCATTTCTCAAAATGTCAAATGTCGATTTTGAGAAGGAATGATATGTGACTTACATCCTGTCTCAAAATTATAGCTAATGGAGTGCCATATTTCCGTGTTAGGAAGGGACTTATATCCATCAATTAAAAGAGAGTGGCAAACTCAAAACGAAGAGTGTATCCGCTGGGGATTTGACCTTTATAGGTCGAAAGAAGTTATTCATCACAAGTTTTTTATTATGTCATTTTTAATTTAAAGTCCTTATTTTGGCATTTTTGGAACTGTCGATGTACTGCAGACAATTGAGGAAAGAGAGCAAATGTCATATTCAATTTTCTAAAAAAAAGTGTCAATGTCAAAACGTTGATTTTGGAATAGGAATGCGTATGAGACTTATATCCTATCCAAAGAAAGATTGCTAAAGGAAAGCCAATGTCTGATGGTCTTTTATCCAATAGCGAGAAAGATAGTAGATGCTATTTTCCATTTAAGGAGGTAATACACTGTCTCTTAGAAATGTCAATGTCAAAATGTCAATTTTGGAATAGGAATGCGTATGAGACTTATATCCTATCCAAAGAAAGATTGCTAAAGGAAAGCCAATGTTGTGATGGTATTATATCCAATAAAGAGAAAGAGAGAAGATGCCATCTTCCATTTAAGGAGGTCTTATACTATCTCTTAGAAATTTCATTGTCAAAATGTCGATTTTGGAATATGAATGCGTATGAAACTTATATCCTATCCAAAGAAAGATTGCTAAAGGAAAGCCAATGTCATGATGGACCTACATCCAATAGCGAGAAAGAGTAGATGTCGTCTTCTATTTAACGAGGTCTTACACTATCTCTTAGAAATGTCAATGTCAAAATGTCAATTTTCGAATAGGACTGCGTATGAGACTTATATCCTATTGAAAGAAAGATTGCTAAAGGAAAGCCAATGTTATGATGGTCTTATATCAAATAGCGAGAAAGAGAGTAGATGCCATCTTCCATTTAAGGAGGTCTTACACCTATCTCTTAGTAATTTCAATGTTAAAATGTCAATTTCGGAATGTGTATGAGAATTATATCCTATTCAAAGAAAGATTGCTAAAGGAAAGCCAATGTCATGAGGGTCTTATATCCAATAGCAAGAAACAGAGTAGATGTCATCTTCCATTTAAGGAGGTCTTACACTATCTCTTAGAAATGTCAATGTCAAAATGTCGATTTTGGAATAGGAATGCATATGAGACTTATATCCTTTCCAAAGAAAGATTGATAAAGGAAAGCCAATGTCATGATGGTCTTACATCCAATAGCGAGAAAGAGAGTAGATGTCATTTTCCATTTAAGGAGGTCTTACACTATCTCTTAGAAATGTCAATGTCAAAATGTCGATTTTGGAATAGGAATGCGTATGAGACTTATATCCTATCCAAAGAAAAATTGCTAGAGGAAAGCCAATGTCATGATGGTCTTATATCCAATAGCGAGGAAGAGAGTAGATGCCATCTCTCATTTAAGGAGGTCTTACACTATCTCTTAGAAATGTCAATGTCAAAATGTCGATTTTGGAATAGGAATGCGTATGAGACTTATATCCTATCCAAAGAAAGATTGCTATGGAAAGCCAATGTCATGATGGTATTATATCCAATAGCGAGAAAGAGAGTAGATGCCATCTTCCATTTAAGGAGTTCTTACACTATCTCTTAGAAATTTCAATATCAAATTGTTGATTTTGGAATAGGAATGTGTATGATACTTATATCCTATTCAAAGAAAGATTGCTAAAGGAAAGCCAATGTCATGATGGTCTTATATCCAATAGCGAGAAAGAGAGTAGATGCCATCTTCCATTTAAGAAGGTCTTACACTATCTCTTAGAAATGTCAATGTTAAAATGTCGATTTTGAATGCGTATGAGACTTATATCCTATCCAAAGAAAGATTGCTAAAGGAAAGCCAATGTCATGATGGTCTTATATCCAATAGCGAGAAAGAGAGTAGATGCCATCTTCCATTTAGGGAGGTCTACACTATCTCTTAGAAATGTCAATGTCAAAATAAATTTTTTTTGGTTATTTGTTTCCCAGTTTACAAAACAAGTCATTCATTATTATTTATGTCGCATCTTTTTCAAATACTACCCATTGATTGGGTGTATTATGTCTTTCTTGTTAGTCTCTCAACTGACAGGATCTCCCCAAACGTGTCTTCTTAAGAAGCATATGGGGCCTCCAATGAGGATAAGTGTTTGAAGTACTAAATCCAAATCCCTGATCTGAGTGTCCTATAGTGAACCAATTTATCATGGGCCCGTACAATGCTTGTCAGTCTTCCAAGCTTCCAAGTTCTCTGAGTTCTAATTTCATATTTTCTTTTGTTATTTCATCTGCTAGTGTCATTTATAGGTAAGATCATTGCACTTTAAGTGGAAGCACAACTTATGGCTCGTTCATTAGAGCAAATGATGTCGGTCATGTAGGTTCATAAAACTTCCATTAATCACCAATTTTATAAAGATCATTCAAATTGTCTTTCAAAAATCACTTTGACATTTCCAAATTGGGATTGGGGTTGGATCTTTGGAAAATTATGACTTCAGAGTATAATTTCCATTAATTTCCAATAATAAAGCCATTTACCTTAGTTCTTTCTTTCCGGGTCTTAGGAACTTTTCAAAATTTTGATTATGTGATTAAAATATCTTTTATCTTCTAAAGATAAGTCTGAACCAATTAACAGTCAACTAAAAGACGAGATCACTTAATTCTTTCCTGAATATAATATCAGAAGAATTTTCTTAAGATAGTTTTTCAAGATTTATCAATTAGGGGAGAATTTGGACACCAATTTTTAATTTTATGCTCACCTCAAGCTTCTTCTCAGGGAATTACTATATCTGGTGGAACATGTTAAGGATTTTGAATGTTTGAATTAAGACACCAAATTTTGATTTTGTACCCACCTCAAGTTTCTTCTCAGAAACACTTTTTTTTTTACTGAGAATTACTATATCTGATAGGGCACACTTTAATGATTTTGAATGCCTGAACTCAAACACCAACTTTTGATTTGGTACTCACCTCAAGCTTTTTCTCAGAGAATTACTATATCTCGTGGAGCATATTTTAATGATTTTGAATGTACAAACTCACCTAATTCATAATTCTTAAATATTTCTTAAGACGAATTCTGGGATATTATAACTCATTTAGAAGTCAGGACCCAATCACATAGCAGAAGATTAAGAAGCTCATGACATCTTTAGTCAAATACTTGTATTTTGATCACAATATTTTATTTTTCATTTAGGACCCAGTCTGAAGATTTAAGATAAAGGGCCCAGTTATTAGGGCATTAATTTCATTTTCCCCTTGTAACCATAATTTTCTTGTCAAAATGTCAGAATTTTTATCTTGGATTCTTCCTTTCTGAATTATCTTTCTGTCAATAGGTGGATGAGAAGAATATTTCAGAAGATATTAAATCCAAAGATTTCAAATTTCATCCCTCCTCACAAATCAATTTTGATTTCATTTCCAAAGATATTAAATCCAAATATTTCAAATTTCATCCCTCGTCACAGATCAATTTTCATTTCTCCACAGAGGACATTTTAGTTGACTAGTCCTAGAACTAGACTCAACATTCAACACATATATGATTTCATTCTAATTGATTTCTTTCTTTCTGTCAAGCTGTCCTAATGAGAAAGGGAAATCCTTGATTGAATTCATCCAAAAGTGATTGTCTTCCCAAAATTTGATTAATGATTTTGATATTAGACTCTTTGGTCGATTGACAAATCAGAACCTTGAAGGCAGGGAAAAAGATCAACTTTGGAGAATCCAGAGGAGTGGTTTAGAGGCTGCAAAAGCATAACCACAAAGAATAGGTTCATAGGCCATAAAGACATAACTTGGGGGAGTGGTTCAGAGGCTGTAAAAAGCACAACCATGAAGAATAAGTTCAAATGCCATAAGGGCATAACCTAAGGGAGTGGTTCAGAGGCTGTAAAAAGCATAACCATGAAGAATAGGTTCAGAGGCCATAAAGGCATAACCTAGGGGAGTGGTTCAGAGGTCGTAAAAAGCATAACCACGAAGAATAGGTTCAGAGGCAATAAGGGTATAACCTAGAGGAGTGGTTCAGAAGCTGTAAAAAGCATAACCACGAAGAATAGGTTCAGAGGCCATAAAGGCATAACCTAGGGGTGTGGTTCAGAGGCTGTAAAAAGCATAACCACCAAGCCAGATAAACTGAACATGTTTGGCTGAGAAAGTATTTGCCTGAACTTATTCAAAACAACAATATCGATCTGTCTGACAACAGAATAGATGAAAACTCCATACCTGACCATATTTGAAATAGTATGTGAGGACATGTAATGTAAACTGGGTGGGAAGGGAGGGGACATATGTCGTTTTTGTATGTCATTTATGTCATTTTGGCCTATAGATTATGGAAATGTAAGATTCTAGAATTTTTTCGTCATGAACAAATCTTTGAATCGAAGAGGTTTTAGTTCTATTTTACTCGAGATTGAGTAAGATATAGAATAAAAGAATGGATTATTTATCCTTTCAATAGATAAATTATCATAGTCATGAGGACAAATTGATTAACCAAAGATGGGGAGAGAGGATATCCCCAGCGGATCCGCCGCTCTTTAATGGCGATGAAAATCTTTTTTGTCAACTTACATCGCTATCATTTCCTGTATCATGTCAATGTCAAAGAGTCGCCACTCTCTTTCTCTATCTATCACCCTAATTCTTATCCTACCTAGACTTATTGTCAGAAGTCTTTGGAGAATTTGAAGAAGGATTAATCATGATAGAGATTGAGAGAAAATGATAATCTCATAGAACAAGTCTTCAGATTGTGTAATTACTGAAGTTTTTCATATAAGAAAATCATATGAAGATCTTGAGTAACCAGAGAGGTCTTGTAGGTGAAATACCTATCCTGAGTTCTTTAATCTCCTATAGTTAATTACATCCTAAGAAATTAATACTGCCTAGGAAAACTCCCGATTACGGTTAACATTTATCCTTGAAAAAGTGTAAGTGTTGTCGTGTTACGTTCGATTTAGGTTGAACTTAAGAATTATGTTGGTTTGTGTCGTGTTAAGTTTGATTTAGGTTGAACTTATGTTGGTTTATGTCAAAAGTGTCGGTTTATGTCAAATCGTGTCGATTTATGTTGATTGTCGAATTATGTTAAGTTTGGTTTGAAATGTCAATTAATGTCATTTAATGTTGGTGATTGTTGAATTTGGTTTGAAATGTCGATTAATGTTGATTTATATTTGATTATTTTTGTAATGTTGATTAATGTCGAAAAGTTTCATTTGAAATGTCAAATTTTGTTAAGTTTCATTTGGAATGTCGGATTTATGTCGGTTATGTCGATTTTTGTTTGAAATGTCAGATTTATGTCGGTTATGTCGATTTCTGTTTGAAGTGTCAGATTTATTTCATTTATGTCGATTTATATTTGAAATGTCGGATTTATGTCGGTTATGTCAATTTATGTTTGAAATGTCAAATTTATGTCGTTTATGTCGATTTATATTTGAAATATCAAATTTATGTCGTTTTTTGTTTGCAATGTCAAATTTATGTCGATTATGTCGATTTCAGTTTAATTTTGTCGATTTAGGTTCAATTTGGGTTGAACCTAAGATTTATGTCGATTTTGGTTCAATTTAGGTTAAACCTAAGGTTTATGTCTTGGTTTAGGTTAGACTTTGGTTCATGTCAGGTTGAACCTAAGTATGATTTGACTTAAGTCTAATATGGGTTAGACTTAATTTAGGTTTCGGTTAGACTGAGGTTCATGTCAGGTTGAACCTAAATATGGTTTGATTTAAGTCTAATATGGGTTAGACTTAAGTTGGGTTTAGGTTAGACTTAGGTTCATGTCGGGTTGAACCTAAATATGGTTTGATTTAAGTTTAATATGGGTTAGACTTAAGTTAGGTTTAGGTTTGAATTTGATTAAACCTTAATCAGTTAAGGTTTAATAGTTTAACTAAGTCTAATGTGGTAGACTTAATTAGAATTTAAGTTTGATTAAATGTTAGTTGGTTAAGGTTTAATGGTTTAATTAAGTCTAATGTGGTAGACTTAATTATAGTTTAAGTTTGATTAAACCTTAGTTGATTAAGGTTTAATGGTTTAATTAAGTCTAATATGATAGAATTAATTATGATTTAGGTTGTATTAAGCCTTAGTTGATTAAGGTTTAATGGTTTAATTAAGTCTAATGTGGTAGACTTAATTATGATTTAGGTTTGATTAAGCCTTAGTTGATTAAGGTTTAGTGGTTTAATTAAGTCTAATGTGGTAGACTTAATTATGGTTTATGTTTGATTAAACCTTATTTGGTTAAGGTTTAATGGTTTAATTAAGTCTAATGTGGCAGACTTAATCATAGTTTAGGTTTGATTAACCTTGGTTGATTAAGGTTTAATGGTTTAATTAAGTCTAATGTGGTAGACTTAATTATAGTTTAAGCTTGATTAAAACTTAGTTGATTAAGGTTTAATAATTTAATTAAGTCTAATGTGGTAGACTTAATTATGGTTTAAGTTTGATTAAACCTTAGTTGGTTAAGGTTTAACGGTTTAACTAAGTCTAATGTGGTAGACTTAATTATGGTTTAAGTTTGATTAAACCTTAGTTGGTTAAGGTTTAATGGTTTAATTAAGTCTAATGTGGTAGACTTAAGTATGGTTTAGGTTGGATTAAACCTTAGTTAGTTAAGGTTTAATGGTTGAATTAAGTCTAATATGATAGACTTAATTATAGTTTAGGCTTGATTAAGGTTTAGGTTGAACTCAAGTTTGATTTAAGTTTGAGTTAAGCTAGGTTCAAGTTAAGTTTAACCTAGACTTAATGTTAACTTAAGTTCAATGTGGGTTGAACTCAAGTTCAATTTAGGTTTGAGTTAAGTTATGTTCAAGTTAGGTTGATCCTAAACTTAATGTTAACTTAAGTTCAATGTGGGTTGAACTCAAGTTCAATTTGAGTTTGAGTTAAGCTAGGTTCAAGTTAGGTTGAACCTAGACTTAATGTTAACTTAAGTTCAATGTGGGTTGAACTCAAGTTCGATTTAAATTTGAGTTAAGTTAGGTTCAAGTTAGGTTGAACCTAGACTTAAGGTTGACTTAAGTTCAATGTGGGTTGAACTCAAGTTTGATTTAAGTTTGAGTTATATTAGGTTCAAGTTAGGTTGAACCTAGACTTAGGGTTAACTTAAGTTCAATGTGAGTTGAACTCTCAGGCTGATTTAAAGTTTGGATTGTTGACTTAAGTTCAATATGGATTGAACTTAAGTTAAGGTTTTAAATTTGGGTTCACATTGTGTTGAATCTAAGTTAAAGATTGAACTTGGGTTCAAGTTGGGTTGAACCTAAGTTAAAAGTTGAACTTAAGTTTAAAGGTTGAACTTAAGTTAGGTTTATTATAGGTTTGAATTTGATTAAACCTTAAGATTTAATAGTTTAATTAAGTCTAATGTGGTATACTTAAAAGTTTGTTTAAACCTTACTTAGTTAAGGTTTAATAGTTTAATTAAGTCAAATGTTGTAGACCTAATTAGAGTTTAAATTTGATTAAACCTTAGTTGGTTAAGGTTTAATAGTTTAATTAAGTCTAATGTGGTAGACTTAATTAGGGTTTAAGTTTGATTAAACCTAAGTTGGTTAAGGTTTAATAGTTTGATTAAGTCTAATGTGGTAGACTTAATTAGAGCTTAAGTTGGATTAATTTTATTTAATTAAGACTTAATGGTTTAATTAGGTCTAATGGGTTAGACCTAATTAGGGTTTAGATTTGATTAAGTCTAATTTAGTTAAGACTTAATGGTTTAATTAGGTCTATTGGGTTAGACCTAATTATGGTTTAGATTTGATTAAGTCTAATTTAGTTAAGACTTAATGGTTTAATTAGGTCTAATGGGTTAGACCTAATTAGAGTTTAGGTTTTTGTTTAAGAGGCTTAATTAAGCCTAATGATGTCTTAAGCCTAATTAAAATTTAATTTTGTATTAAACCTAATATAATTAAGGTTTAATGAGTTAATTAGGTTTAAGTTGTCTTTAAACCTAATTAAGGTTTGATTTTTGTATTAAACCTAATGTGATCATGCTTTAATGAGTTAATTAGGTTTAAGTTGTCTTTAAACCTAATTAAAGTTTGATTTTTATATTAAACCTAATGTGATTAAGGTTTATTTTGTCTTTAAACCTAATTAAAGCTTAATTTTTGTATTAAACCTAATGTAATTAAGGTTTAATGAGTTAATTTGGTTTAAGTTGTCTTTAAACCTAATTAAAGTTTGATTTTTGTATTACACCAAATGTGATTAAGGTTTAGGTTTAAGTTGTCTTTAAACCTAATTAAAGTTTGATTTTTATATTAAACCTAATGTGATTAAGGTTTAATGGGTTAATTAGGTTTAAGTTGTCTTTAAACCTAATTAAAGTTTGATTTCTGTATTAAACCTAATGTGATTAAGGTTTAATGAGTTAATTAGGTTTAAGTTGTCTTTAAACCTAATTAAAGTTTGATTTCTGTATTAAACCTATTGTGATTAAGGTTTAATGAGTTCATTAGGTTTATGTTGTCTTTAAACCTAATTAAAGTTTGATTTTTGTATTAAACCTATTGTGATTAAGGTTTAATGAGTTAATTAGGTTTAAGTTGTCTTTAAACCTAGTTGATTAAGGTTTAATGATTTAATTAGGTTTAATATGTCCTTAAACTTAATTAAAGTTTTGATTTTGTCTTAAACCTAATTTAGTTAAGGTTTAATGATTTAATTAAGTTTAATATGTCCTTAAACTTAATTAGAGTTTGATTTTGTCTTAAACCTAATTTTGTTAAGGCTTAATGAATTAATTAAGTTTAATATGTCCTTAATCTTAATTAAAGTTTTGATTTGTCTTATACCTAATTTAGTTAAGGTTTAATGATTTAATTTAGTTTAATATGTCCTTAAACTTAATTAAAGTTTTAATTTTTGTATTAAACCCAATGTAATTAAGGTTTAATGAGTTTAATTAGGCTTAAGTTGTCTTTAAACCTAATGAATGTTTGATTTGAGTTCATTTGGGTTTAGATTCATTATTATCTTAGTCCATTATGAAATGGATTAAGTAAATGAATAAAAGGTTTTGAAATATTAATTTATAATTAATAAATCTTAACCTTGTCTTTTTAAATTGATTTGATGGCTTGAGAATTGTTGTTTTAGGATTATTATCTGTCACCCTAAAATTCTTAACCATTTTGAATTTTAATTTTCCAATTTTTCAAATTTTATAATTATTTTTGGAAATAAATATAAAATACCATGGAAATTAGAATATCATATCCTAGAGAGCTATCCTAGCTTTAGAAAAATCAGGAGATGTGTCTAAGGACTTAAAGGTTCTTCCCTAAAATTTTCATATTTTTTTGATTTGTAAATAATTTTAATAATTAAAATACTCGAGAGTATTTAATTATTTAAAAATTAAATGCGAGAATAAAATTATGATTGTAGTTTCATAATTATTTTCTCTTCAAGAGCTTTCCAGAGGTCTTTTTTTATTTTTAGGAGTTACGTAAAAAAAGTTATGATTTTTTGATGTTTTTAAGTTTAATATGAATTAACCTAACCCAGAAATTTCCTGGCCCGACACGTGTCCTCGTACGGGTAAAAAATGTGGGAGGATCCGCTGCACGGATCCGGACACCAAACACCGCGCCGTTCGATCTGGGCCGCCTGTTCCAGAACACGAGATCGGACGGTCCTGGATTAATCCAGATAATTCAAAAAATTCGTGAACCGTCCAACTTCTGGGCTCAATATCTCACTCATTTTACAATGGAATTGTGTGATTTTTGAACCTATGGAATCATCTGGAGGAGTAGATCACATCTATAAGGTGATCATAATTTTCTGTGTTAGTTTAACCCATGATTTTTCGATTATATGAATTATTTTGGACAAAATAAATCCATACCTTGGCCACAATAGTATTGAGCTTGATCAGACTTGATGGTCAGCCTTTAGCACTTCCAAAGAAGATCTTTGTCACTTTAATTTGGATTTTCAGCTAGCCTTGGTGAGCAATTTTGGCAAAGTGGCTAGGTTTGGGCTGAGTTTGGGTTTTAGCCAAATTGGCTTGATTGGGCTGATCCTATGGCTTGATCTTGGCTAGAATAGGTTGCTAAGATCCTTAGCAAATTTTTTTGTGTTGGGAGCTAAGGAATTTGGGCAGCCTATAGGTTTCTATGAATTTTTTTCTCCTCTTTGTAATTTCGGGTAAGGGCTCCTTTTATAACCATGGATGGCTATGATTCAACCCTAGTTAGCTTAGGATTACCAAGGGGTGGTTAGAGCTGTGGAGTAGGGTCTAGTAACAGCCTCCCCCATGTATTCCAACTATCACCTCTCCATATCCCATGAAAATTATGCCACTTAAGCAAGCTCATGTATCATGGCATTTATGGATTCCAAATTGTCATGATAGCCTTTCTTTGTTTCCATTCCATTGGCTAAGGGAGAGGTTAATGGTGACTCAAAGGGCTAAGATCTTCATCATCCAACACCTAATTTAAGGATTCATGGGGGAGATGACACATATCCCTTTATTTTCTTTAATTTTATCAATTTTGATTTATAAGATTACCATATGAAGTAATGGCGATCTAAGCTCCTCCCCTCTTCTATTGGTGAAGATGGGAGGTGTTAGATGAGTCACCAAAGGTTCTCTTAGGGCTGCATGAGGAGGTGACACATCATTTTTCCATAATGATGAAGGAATCATCACATGTGTTTACCATGGTTAAGCATGGTTCATGATGGGTCATCCATGGTTTATTTCATTTTTAATAGATTATATGGGCTGTGTCTAACCCATATGAGGTTATGTGTGATGTCATAAAGGAGATTTGGAATTTTTAGAAAACCATAATGTCATAGGTTTAAAATTCCATTTAATACCCTTTTTAATTTAATTTCCATTTTAATTATTTATGTCATTAATTAAATATTGGAAATTATTTTATTAATCAATTATTAATTGGAAATAATTCCAAATTAATTATTTGATTAATTTTCATGTCATTTTTTATTTAAAATTGAATTTTGTCTCATTTCATGACTTTTTCAATTTAATTTTCATTTTAATTAATTTTGTCATTAATTAAAATATGAAAATTAAATTATTGGTCAATTAATTAATCAAAAATAATTTTGGAATTAATTATTTGATTAATTCCATTATTTTTAATTAATTTGTGCATTTTATCATTTTATGACTTTTAATTTAATTTTCATTTTAATTAGTTATGTCATTTAATTAATTAAAATATTGAAAATTAAATTATTAGTCAATTTAATTTAATTACTCAAAATAATTTTTAAAATTATTTGATTAATTTTATCATTTTTATTTCATTTTGGTGCATTTTGTCATTTTATGACTTTTAATTTAATTTTCATTTTAATTAATTATGTCATTTAATTAATTAAAATATTGAAAATTAAATTATTAGTCAATGTAATTTAATTAATCAAAATAATTTTTGAAATTAATTATTTGATTAATTTTGTCATTTTGGGGTCTTAAACAGGTCATTGGGTCAATAATTGGTTATTTGGTCAAAAATTGACTATTTTGTTCAAAGTTGACTTTTTGGGCCAAAGGTTGACCTATTAGGTTAATAGGGTTGGTCATTGGGTCAAAATTGACCATTTTGACAATAGTTGACTTTTTAAGTCAAAAGGTTGACCTATTGGGTCAACAAGGTTGGTCATTGGATTAGGATTGACCATTTTGACCAAAGTTGACTTTTAGGTCATGGGTTGACCTATTGGGTCAATAGGGTTGGTCATTGGGTCAGGATCGACCATTTTGACCAAAGTTAACTTTTTAGGTCATGGGTTGACCTATTGGGTCAACAGGGTTGGTCATTGGGTCAGGATTGACCATTTTGACCAAGGTTGACCTTTTACGTCAAAAGGTTGACCTATTGGGTCAAGAGGGTTGGTCATTGGGTAAGGATTGACCATTTTGACCAAAGTTGACTTTTTAGGTCAAAGGGTTGACCTATTGGGTCAACAGGGTTTCATTGGGTCAGGATTGACCATTTTGACTAAAGTTTACTTTTTAGGTCAAAAGGTTGACCTAATCTTAAAAATGAGGTCAACAAGGCATCCCTTCAAAAAGTCGCCAAAACTGCTTAAATTTGAATACCACCAACATTGGGTACCGGCGGCACTCTATCGTCGAATTAATTGCTGAGTCTTTGGAAAATGGCACCGGTGGCGCCCATTCTGGCGCCGACGGCGCCAGAACCTGTTTTCCTCCTTTTTGCTCCTTTTTGCTCCGAATTCATTCCTTTTCGCTTCTTTTCGCTCCAATCACCTAAAATCATTATACCTGCAACAAATCATGAAAAATACCTTTCTTTAAAGTGCAATATCACCAAAAATGGGTAAAATTATATAGCAAAAATAATATATATTTTTGGTGCATCAGTCACCTGCATCACACATCATTTCAAATGGTTTTTCCCAATTAGATGAAACAATAATAGGTGTTGTAATTAATTTTCTTTTAATAAATTAAAAGCTTTAAGAAAATTTTATTAAAAACAAATTTAGTGTCTTTTTCTAAAAGATGGCATAGTGGTTTAGCAATTTTAGAAAAATCCTTAATGTATCTCCTATAAAATCCAGCTTGCCCGAGAAAACTACTTACAGCTGTAACTGAAGTAGGAGGTTGTAAACTAGCAATAATTTGGATTTTTTCTTGGCGTACTTCCATAACCTTTTTAGAAATTTTATGTCCGAAAACACTTCCTTTAGTAACCATAAACTGACGTTATTCCCAGTTCAGAACCAAATTTGTTTCTTCACATTATTTTAATACTTTAGTTAAATGATCTAAAAAAGAATCAAAATAGGTTCTAAACACAGAAAAATCATCCATAAAAAATTCAATTCTTTTCTCAATTAAATCACAGAAAATAGACATGCATTACATAACCCGAAAGGCATACTTCTAAATGCAAAAATTTCATAAGGGCTAGTAAATGTAGTCTTTTCTTAATCTTCAGGAGTTATTGAAATTTGATGGTAACTAGAATATCCATCCAAAATGCAAAAATATGAGTGTTCATCTAATATATCTAACATTTAATCTAAGAAAGGTAAAGGAAAATGATCCTTCCTACTAGCAGCAATCAATTTTCTATAATCGACACAAATCTGCCACCCGGTGACTTGTCTTGTTTGAATTAATTCATTATTTTCATTAATAGCAACAGTCACTCCCCCTCTATTTGGAACACAGGGAATTGGATTAACCCAAGAACTATCAGACATAGGATAAATAATTCCAGCATCTAACCTTTTTAAAATTTCTTTCTTGTCTTCCTCTTTCATTATTAAATTTAATCTTCTTTGAGGTTCAACACTTGGTTTATAATCTTCTTCCATTAGAATTCGATGCATATAGATAGAAGTGCTTATTCCTTTAATATCTACTATTGTCCAACCACAAGCTTTTTTATAATTTTTTAAAGTTTCTACTAATTTATTTCCTGATCTTTAGTTAATTCAGAAGATATTATTACAAGTAAGTTTGATGAATTCTCTATGAAAGCATACTTTAAATGAGTAGGTAGTACTTTTAATACAAGTTCTGGAGCCTTTTCAATAGAAGGTATTATATATTCACTATTTTCAGTTGTATTTAAAACTTCCCAATTTTCATGAGTATAATTACAATTTTCAGAATCACTTTTATTTATATATTGTATTTCTTCATGATCTTTTAACTCTTCAAATTTTTCTCAGAAATAACTTCATAATTTTCTTGATAATGCTCAGCTATTATATAATAAAAAATATCCATCCTATAACACTTTTCATTAACAGGATACCTCATGGATTTAAGAACATTAAATGTTACTTCCTGATCATTAACTCTTATGGTTCTCCCCTTTTTTCACATCAATCATAGCTCGACCAGTAACAAGAAAAGGCATTCCTAAAATAATAGGAATCTCTTTATCTTCTTTCATATCAAGTACAATCAAATCTACAGGGAAGATAAATTTATCCACTTTAACTAGTACATCTTCTATAACTCCTTTATGATAAGTAATAGATCGATCAGCCAATTGCAGGGTTATAGTAGTAGGAGAAATCTCTCCTAAATATAACCTTCAAAAAATGGATACAGGAAGGAGATTAATGCTAGCTCCTAAATCACATAAGGCCTTACCATAAAATTTTTTCCAATAGTACATGGTATAGTGAAACTTCCAGGATCTTTAAGCTTCTGAGAAAGCTTCTTCTGAATTATTGTACTGCATTCTTCACTTAATGCAATAATTCATAAGCTTCAAATTTTCTTTTTTATTTAATATATCTTTCATGAATTTAGCATAACTTGACATTTTTCCAAAGCTTCAGCAAATGGGATATTGATTGTAAACTTTTTGAATATTTCAAAAAAATTTGAAAATTGTTGATCAAGCTTTTGTTGTCTAATTCTTTGAGGAAAAGGAGGTAGTATTCTTTCTACATCATTTCTTTTTGCAGAAAAAAATTTCTCTTCTTTTCCAGAATCAATTTCTTTAGGTTTCTCTATTTCTTCCATTTCTTTCTCATTTTCAACTTCATTTCGAGTTCTTTCCTTTAATTCCTTTCTAATTCTCAGTTGAATATCTTTAATTTGTTCTTACACATCATCTTTAGAATTTGTTTCCACATTACTAGGGAGTATTCTATGAGGTCTATAACTAATTGCGTTAGCACTTTATTCCATTTGATTCTTGATATTTCTTTCGCCGCATTTTGACTTTGTAACTGATTACCAATTTATATAATTAATTCTTCTATATACAACTTCTTTTCCTAAACTGCTGATAAAACCAGAAGGATAAGGAGGTCGATAGTTTGAATTTTCTTGATTATTCCAATTTTTAGTTGAGTATATCTGATTACTTCCCCTTTTAGGATTTTTCATTATTCCAGTTAAAATTTAGGTGATTCTTCCAACCTGGATTATTATAATTTGAATATGGGTTATTATTTTTGCTAGCTATAGCTTGTAATGTTTCTAAAGATGGAGAATCATTCTTATTTCCTAAATTTTCATTATTCAGTTGAGGTATTTGAGACAGATTCATAGTACAAATATCCAATTTCTTAGATATTACTGCAACTTGAGAAGCTAAAATAGAAACAACATCATTATCATGAACATTAGCCACTCTCTTAGGATTTATTCTTTCAGAAGGCCATTGAAAATTATTAGTTGTCATTTTTTCAATTAAAGCATAAGCATCATCAAATGATTTTGCCATTAAAGAAGCTTCAGTAGCAGCATCAATTATAGATCTAAGGGAACCTACTAATTCATTATAAAAGGTTGAATAATTAACCAATCTGGAAATGTATGGTGTGGACACTTCCTAAGGAGTTCTTTAAATTGTTCCTAAGCTTCATAAATTGTTTCTCCCTCATGATGAGTAAATGAAGTTATATTATTTCTATGTTTAGCAGTTTTAGAAGGAGAAAAATGATTAGCTAGGAATTTTTGTGCCATTTCTCCCTAAGTTTTAATAGATCATGTAGCTAATGAATTTAGCTTTATCATTTAAAGAAAAAAAGAAAAATTACAAGTCTTATAGCATCATCCAATACACCATCATATTTGAAAGTAGCACAGAGTTCTAAAAAACTTGCAAGCTGTAAATTTGGTTCATCATTTGGTGATCTCCCAAATTGATTATTTTGCACCATTTGTATAATAGCACATTTAAGTTCAAATGAGTTTGCAGCTACAACAGGGATTTGTATACTTAAATGAATTCATCTACTGTAGGGTTAGCATACTCCCTTAAAGGTTTTAGTAAATTTTGATGCTCATTATCTTCAATTGTGAATTCAGGATTATTTCAACGTATATTCACCATTTCTTGAATATTATGAAGTTGTTTCTCTTTTCTTATTTTTCTTATAGTTCATTCTAATTCAGAATTGTAAGGTACTATACCTTCAGATCCTAAACTACGCATACAAAAATAACAAGATTTTTTGAAAATAATGTAGCACACAATAAACTAAAGAAAAGAAGTATTATATATATATATATATATATATATATATATATATATATATATTTAATTCTCTTTTAATTTAAAATTTATTTCCCAGACAAAGTCGCCAAAAACTTGACCCGACCATAATCATGCAGATAATTAAACTTACAAGGATAAGTAAACTTGACCCTAAAATAAGCGGCTAGTGAGCAAAACTAAAATATTTTATAGATGACAATAATAAACACACTAGGGGTACTACGTAAGTATATGTGTTGTTTCAAGTAATATAGGATTTTCTTTTTAAAAACCCAGATATCGATCCCACGAGGAAATTGGTTAAAATTAAAAGAAAACTTAATAAAATGAAGTTTTAATTTTTAGTCCTTAAACAAAAGTAAAATTAAACTTACTAAACCTTCACAATTATGCAAGTAAATGTCTAAGCACACGAATAAAATAATTAATTTTAAAAACTTTCTCCTTACAAATATTTATGATAAGTAGAAGAATTCAAATTGTATAGACCTTAAAAATGTTGTATTGTGATAAATAGGAGCATAAATATTTTTTACCCTTTGGTCTAGGCATAAATAACATTAGCTAGTCTAAAGGTTGGTTCAGGATGTGCTATTAGTAGTGCTGAGTAGATTCTAGGCTCTCACTTCTAAATTACCCACTGTGCCCTCTCTATAGGACCTACCTGTGACCTATTTTCCTCACTTTAAACTAATTTAATAGAATTTAGACTGTCGCTCTAAAAAAATTCAAATCTATTCTTTTAAAAACTTATCTCTCTATCTATTTGCACACCTCTTCAGATTATAACTATTGATCTTCTAAAGTGAAATGTGATACTTAAAAGTTAATAAATCTTAACCTACGATCACGTTTATAAGATTTCTCCACAGGTTTTAACAATACAATTGGCCAAGTTGTAAAGTAAAGGAAGTTTAGGTAAAATATCATCACAATTTTAAAAAGAAAAAAAATGTTCTTAAACAAAAATTCAAACCTCTTGACTTAATTACATTATATTTTTTAGGAGAAAGAGAATAAAACTACTCAAAAAGCATTGGATTAATACATCAAAACATATTCATAATCATTAGATCCAAATCACACAACTTAAGAGTTAAGTTACAAATACTTATCTAGAATGTTCACCAAAGCAATCCTTCGAAATTCTTTGACTTCTTTGACTCTTTACAGAACTTTAAACTTCAGGGAATCACAAACACTCACTAAACTCTTTCAAACTTGACTTTAAAGTGAAAGAAACTAAGTGTTATGTAAGAATGACTCTAAAACGACTCCTCTTGGTAGCAAAAATAAAAGATATTTATAGAGCTACAAAATTGACTAGGGGTTTCTTAAGACACCTCTTCAAAATTTTGCCACATTCAACTAATCTTCTAGAGAATAATTGTGGCGCCTAGGTGCTAGGTCTGACGCCTAGGCGCCAGGTCAAATGTTCAATTACCTGCCTTTTTGCTCCAAGGGACACACCTCTTCATTAAAAGGTGTTTAGTTTCATTGTATTCTTCATTTAAAATGTGCTCTATCATCTGGAGTCTTCTCGAATACTTTGGACCCGCCAAAGTTCAAATTATAACCACTCTAACCATCTCTGGCGTTTTGGCGCTAGACTGATTTTTTCATTTTTCTTCTTAAAGCTGCAATTTTGCTCCATTTTGCTTCATTTTGTACTTAAACTCATCTTCTTATACTTGAAACCAAAAAAATAAAAATACCTTTCATTAAAGCATAATATCCTTGAAAATATAAGAATAATTTATCTATAAAAATAGTGAATTTTAAGGTAGATCACTGTCACTCTAGAAGCACTAATTTACACCCAACAATGAATATATACCTAACATTGCAATGAATCTTAGGACTAGTATTCCTTCACCCATAAGTTCAATGTGGTTCCTCATAGTTGTTAAAACCATAGCCCTTTCGGGTCATTATGGGTCTACAATAATTTTTAACATACTAATAGGCCATATTAAATACGTAAACGAAACATGAAGTAAGGACCATCACTATGTTATGAAATACCTATTCTAACATGCATCTTAACATCCTAAACACTAATCTATTCATTACAAAAGAAAAGTACAAGAATTTTATATCACAAAGCAGGTGTCACACACAACAGGAAACTTCATTAAATCAAAGAAATTCACTAGATAACTTCTTAAAACAAGTCAAGATAATAAAAAACACAATACTTATTTTTTTCTATATGAAAGAAAGATAAAAATCCCTCGAAAAAAGTCTCATGTTGATCCATACAATGTTAATATAATCCCTTACAAATATCTCTCAAAATTCCCTCACTAATCTCTCTAAAAAAGGTAAAAAGCTACATTTCCTCTTGCTTATGACCTCTTGACCTTCTTAGAGAAGTCCAAGACTTAGAAATGCCGAAAAGTCCTCCTTTTTGGCCAAGAGAGAGGGAGAGAAAGCCACACAAAGAGACACACCCTTAAAATAACTCTCAAAATCTCCAAGTGTCACTTCAAATGCCCATTCAAAATTCATCCAAATAAATTGTATTTAAATAAAAAAAACTGATTTTTGGCACCTAGGAGCCATATTCTGACACCTAAGTACCAATCTTCTAAAAGCGTAGGATAAATACTTGGCGTTTAGGTGCCAGGCCAACTTTTCTTCTATGCTCCATTAACCCCAATTTGCTCCATTTGACTCCAAATTGCTCTATATTTGTTCCATGTTCTCCAAAACCCAATCACTTGTACTTGAAACCAAAAACACATAAAATATCTTTCTTTAAAGTGCAGTATCATTAAAATTATCATAAAATGTATATAAAAAATAACACATTTTTAAGCGTGTCAATTCCCCCAAAATTAAATATTACTTGTCCTCAAATAACTCTCCTATGTTATAAACCAAATGCTTTAACTTACAATAGTGGTTTCATTAAAGATTCATATAGTTTTTCTCAATAAATGTGATAGTGTAACTTTAGAAAAATTTTCAATAACTCAGGCTAGAACTAGGGTATTAGAATATCTAGTAATCAAGTTAGAAATTTTGATTTTCTATTCTTTTTAGAAATAATTATATTTTTTTGACTTATAAAAGAATTAAAAGATAGATTATATGAGAAACCTCTTAGTAAAGATTTAACTAATACATTTAAAATTGATGGTAAGCTCAGAAGTGTATTTAGGTTTCTTCCATTAAGATGATTCGAAGTAAAGCCAATTTTTAATTAGACATGTCCTCAAGCTTCTGCCCACCTATTTTCTTTTTACTTTTCTTTCTTTTTATATTTTTCTTTTCTTTTTCTTCTCATTCAGGATATTTTTAATCCTTAATCTTTTATGTAAGAATTATTATATTTGTATAGCCTTTAATGATTTTATACTTCACTAGTCTCCTCTTAAAGTTAAAGACTTCTCATATTTCCTTACTTGATAATGTGTATAAATTTTAAAAATGATTATTCATAGAGTCTCAATACTTTTTAAAGTGTAAATCTAAGATTCCTAGTATTTCAATAATACAAATTTTCCTTCTATAAATAGTAAAAGCATATCTTTATTCCCTTAGGCTAAATATCTTAACTCTAAAACTACCTCATATCACCAAATAATTTTAACTTAAGTCTAATACACAATTTATAGAATCCAAAATTTTGTTCTTTAAAGATAACACAACATATCATAGGTTATTTCAAAAAAATTTTAAATACAGTCAATTGAGGATAAATAAAGCTTATTTTTTAATTGTTTTTTTCCTCCCCCAAACTTCAATTTTAGCATGTATAACACCCAGTACAAAAAATATAAGCAGGAAGAAAAATGGTTCAGAAATTCCATCTACCATAAATATCTATCAGAACATTTGCAAGTATATTTAGGATAAAACAATGTGTAGTAGATAGTAAATCTAAACTAAACATGCCAGAATGAAACCGAACTATAGAAAAGTCTAACTAGCATAATAGGTATCAACATAGGAATATATATTTAAGTGTCCCCCAAGTCCTCTATATTTTTGTAACACAAACACAAAAGCACTTGATAAAAGAGTTCAATTCTTCTTCCATCTCTATCACACCTCCTCTCCTTACTTCTAATTCTAATGTAATCACTTCACTAATTAATTAAGTACTTATAAATGTTCTTATAGAGTCTAGTACCATGGACACTATTATCCCTGATACATTGGCTTGTGAGCACCAACCACAAACTTGAGAGCTTGAAGCTTGATGAGGATAGCTTGAAGCCTAGAAAATGATCTGAAGTCCAGTGTCACTTCACTGCCCATCGTCACCGACCACCAGTTGCCAATCGTTGCCGACCATCTAATCCACCAAAAAATTGTTCAATTTTATATATACATTTTATGCTTAAATTTAGTGATATTGAATTTTAAAGAAAGGTAATATCATGTTTTGTTGTAGGTATATTAAGTCTAGGCACTTGGATCAAATATGAAGAAAAAAGGAATAAATTTGGAGGTAGTTTTCCAGATTGCACTGGCGCTAGATTTCAGCGTCAATGGCTCCAAATTTTAGCGTCAATGGCACCAGAAGTGGATATTCATCTAATTCATTGAATTTGGACAAATTTTAATGGGTGCTTAAAGAAACTTTTGGGAAATTTATCCTTACATTTTAAAAGAGTGCTTTTATGTCAGAAAAAGTGTCTTTAGTCTTTGTTGGGTGGGAAGTGTGAGTCAAGTGTGGCGTGTGATTCATTGTTGGTGAGTCTTGGTGTGTGAGGGAGTTTAGAGAAGATTTTCTCTAAGAGTTGTAAGAGGAGAGGGAAAGTGTGAGATTTCTTTTTCATTGCTCTTCTAAGAGAGATTTAAGTGGTATTGTAAAGAGAGAAAGAGGTTTAAAAGAACTTTAAGGGATTTGCTTGAGGAGGAGATTGAGATAAGTTGTGTTCTTACCTTTTTGTTTTGTAAACCTATTTTTATATATAAAATCCATGTTTTGTTGTATCTTGCTCATGAATTCTGAGTAGTATTCTTTGTCGTTCCTCCTACAATGAGATATAGTCATATGAAGAATCAAGATTATTGCGAAATAATTAAATGTTTATAATTGTGATGATTCAAACTTCAAACTTCATTTACTTTTCGATCTGGCCAATTGAATTGTTAAAATTTGTTGTGAAACATATGATTCAAAAGGACTATTCTTTCTACAACAGAGTAAGAATCATATTTGATTTCATAGATGAGAATGTAGTCCATGGGGTTGAGTGAAAATAAAGGGGAAATATAGTTTGATGGCCGTAAAATTGGAGATTTTAGGGTGAAAGACTAAAATTCTCAATTGGATCCAAGTGTTTGGCAACTAAAGCGAGATGTTAACCCTTAGGTGAGGGGAACATGCAAACTCTGGAGTGAGAGCCAGTATCTTCCCAGCTTAACCACAGATTTAAGGATCAAACTCTGGATTACCCAAGGTTATTTTTCACTCGTAAAGAGGATAAAAAATATGAATACTCCTACTTGGAATAAAACAAAATATTTTACAACAATTTGAATCATTCACTGACTATACCTCATTGTAAAGGGGATGGATACTTTCTTAAATTTGAATTTTTCGTCACAATAAGTAGTTTATTCTTAGTAAATTAAACTATGAATTTTAGAGATTAGTTTAGTTAACATAGTTTCATTAGCTCCATTAAACCAATTTTGACTTGTTTTATTTTTACTTTAGTTTTATATAGTTTGAACATTGTATCTTTGCGTTATTATCATAATAATTACCACCTCCCTGTGGGATTGACAGTTAGGACTACATAGAGCCCTTTATTACTTGAGTGATACGTATAATTGCGTTTACATCATAGTGATGATTTAAGATTGACAGTACACATTAATTCTGTAAGAGTGACAACTTAAAGAATTTTAAAAGATAAAAATAATTATGCTGGAGTAAATATTATTTTGATTGATCTGCATATTTCCTAATTTAGCTTTCGTATGTGTTGTAGTGTTGAAAGACATTTATTACACACAAGAAAACAACGCACATCAAGTTTTTGGCTCTATTGCCAGGGACATAACGGTGAATTACTTTATAACTTAAAAGACTTTGTTTGAACTATAAAACTTATATTAAGAAAAATTGTAGTATAATAAATATTTTTACATTCTTGTGTGATTGCTTATTTTAAAAATTTTTAATTGTGTTTGAGTATGCGTAGTTTAGGATCTGAAGGTTTAGTACCTGAAGGTTTAGTACCTTACGATTCAAAATTTGAAAGAACTATAAGAAAACTTCGAGAAGAAAAACTTAATTATTTGAACAAAATGGTGAACAACTTAAATAACTACAGAAATGAAAATGAAAATCAATAGAGACCTTTAAGAGATTATGGTAATCCTACTGTAGATGAAATACACCTTAGTATACAAAATCTTGCTGTAGCTGCTAATTCAATTGAGCTTAAACTTGATATTATCTAAATGGTAAAAAATAATCAGTTGTGGGGAACACTGACTAAAGATCCTAACTTACATTTTGCTAGTTTTATAGAATTATATGGTACATTTAAATATGACAGAGTGTCGAATGAAGCTGTCAGATTAAAATTTTTTTTTTCATTAAGGGATAAAGCTAAGATGTGGTTAAATTCTTTAGCGCACGGTTCTATCAGAACTTGGGGAGAATTATCACAAATATTTTTGTCTACATATTTCCCACCATAAAAAATTGCTAAGCTTAGAAATGATATCACATCTTTTTGTTAGTTTGAATGGGAATCAATATATGAAGCTTGGGAGAGATTTAAAGATCTTCTTAGGAAGTGTCCACGCCATGCTTTACCAGATTGGTTAATAATTCAAAATTATTATAATAGATTAGTGGGATCTTTTAGATCTATTATAGATGCTGCTGCTGGTGGATCATTAATGTCAAAACCATTCAATGAAGCATATTCTTTAATTGAAGAGATGGATACTAATAATCTTCAATGGCCTTATGAAATGGTAAATCCTAAAAGAGTAGCCAGTGTTATGATGAAATATCTATTTTATCTTCTTAAATTGCTACAATATCAAAGAAGATAGATCAATTTGGAATAAATTTACCTCAAACTTCTCTTCTGGTTGAGGAAAATTCATTAGGACAAATGATAGATTCGCAATCATCTTATGAGAGTTTGACTGCAATAAATAACCAATCTAAAAGTCCCTATTCTAATTAATATAATCCTGGTTGGAAAAATCACCCCAATTTAAGTTAAAATTATAATAATTCTATTGTTGTAAATCCGCAATGGTGGTACAATCAGTGAACCCATTGGGAAATTCAAAAATCAAGGAAATAATAACTATAGACCATAATACCCTTGAGGTTTTAATAGCAACTCACAATTTTAGGAGAAGAAATTGTATATGAAAGAATTGGTATTACAATGTGTAAATAATTACAAATTCAGGGAGCACAATTACAAAGTAAAAAAACTGCAATTATAAACATTGAAAATCAAATTGGACATATTAATAATTCACTTAGCAATAGACCTCCAAGAAATCTACATAGTATTATCAAAATTAATCCTAAAGATCAGAATAAAGAGAAAATTAAGGCTATTCAACTGAGGAGTGGAAGAGAATTAGAAACAAAAGTCCAAAAAGAAATTGAAGTTGAGAAAGAAAGGGTGGAAATTGAAAAGTCAGATGAATATTTTCATCATGCTTCAGAATATCCTATTAAACCAATGAAAATTACCATAGAAAAACCATCACCTCCATTTCCTCAAAGGCCGAGACAGCAAAAAGATGGATAAAAAATTTGTGAAATTCTCAGAAATATTGAGGAAATTAACCATATTACATTCCATTTTTTGAAGCTCTGGAACAAATGCCAAGCAATTTGATGTTTATAAAGGATATACTTAATAAAAAAAGGAAGTTTACAGACAATAAGACTATAACACTTAGTAAGGTGAGTAGCAGAATAATTCAGAAAAAGCTTTTTAAAAAATTTAAAGATCCTGGTAGTTTTACTATTAATTATTCTAGTGGCAAATGATTTTTTTGGAAAAGATTTATGTGATTTGAGAGCCAATATTAATCTCAAGCCTCTATATATTTGCAAAAGGTTAGGTTTAAGAGAAATTTCCCTTACTGTTGTAACTCTTTAGTTAGCTGATCGTTCAATCACCTATTCTAAAGGAGTTATAGAAGGTGTATTGGTAAAAGTTGATAAATTTATCTTTCCTATGGATTTTGTTGGGTTAAATATGAAGAATGATAAAAAATTCCTATGATGACCTTTTCTTACCACTAGAAGAGCTTTGATAGACATATAGAAAGGAGAGTTAACCATGAGACTTAATGATCAAGAAGTTACATTTAATATATCAAAATCAATGAGATACCCAACAAAAGGAAGAGATGATGAATGCTTCAGGATGGAAATTAATTATTATTTAAGCAATGAATATTTTAAAGATAATTTTGAAGAGAAAATTAGAGAAGAACATTTGTAGCATGAAGATGAGGATAAAATGCAAGATAAATCCATTGAAGTAAGTAATGAATATTTGGATTTTGTTCAGGAACAATTTGAGCTATTAAATACTACGAATAAGAATAAAAATCTTATTTCTTCAATTGTAAAACTTTCTGAACTCGAAATGAAAAATCCTACACATTAAAAATATGCCATTTTAGGAGATTTATCCACACTACCTATTATAGTATCCTCAGAGTTAACTGAATTATAAGAATAAAAGTTATTGGAAACTTCAAGAAAATGTAAGAAAGCCTTTGAATGGGAATTAGCTGTTACTAAAGGAATCAGTATGCATAGAATTTTATTGGAAGAATATTGTGAACCTAAAGCTGATACTCAAAGAAGATTAAATCTTATGATGAAAGAGGTAGTTAAAAAAAAAATTTTAAAATGGTTGGATGCTGGAATAATATATCCTATTTTAGACAGTTTTGGGTATGTCCAATTTATCGTGTTTCTAAGAAAGAGGGTGTGATTGTAGCTATAAATGATAAAAATGAGTTAATACCAACACAACAAGTCAAATGGTTGGAGAATCTGTATGACTATAGAAAATTAAATTTTGTCACTAGGAAAGATCACTTTTCTTAACATTTTTTAGACCAAATGTTGGATAGGCTAGCTGGGAACAAATATTTTTACTTTTTGGATGGATATGCTGGCATCATCAAATTCCTATTACTTCTGAGGATCAAGAAAAGACAACATTTAATAGTCCTTATAATACTTTTGCTTTTAGATGAATGCCCTTTAGTTTATGTAATGCACCTGCGACATTTCAAAGATGTATGATGTCTATTTTTCGTGATTTAATTGAAAATAGGATATAAGTTTTTATGGATGATTTTTCAGTGTTCGAAACTTCATTTGAATCATGTTTAAATCATTTAGAGAAAGTATTAGAATGATGTGAAAAAACAAATTTAGTATTAAATTGGGAGAAACACTAATTTATGGTTGCATGATGAATTATATTAGGGCATAAAATTTCTAAAAATGGTGTGGAAGTAGATCTGACGAAAATTTAAGTTATAGCTAAACTACCCCCTCCTACTACTATGTGAGGGGTTAGAAGTTTCTTAAGACATGCTGGTTTCTTTAAGCGATACATTAAATTTTTTAAAAAAATTACTAACCCTTTATGCTAACTTTTAGAAAAATATGCAAAATTTAATTTTAACTAAGAGTGCATTACTGCCTTTGAATTATTAAAGGAAAAAATAATCACTGCTCCTATAATAGTTTCACTTGATTAGGAGAAACCATTTGAGCTAATGTGTGATGTCAGTGATTATGCAATTGGGGCTGTTTTAGGGCAAAGTTATGATAAAATTTTTAAAGTTATATACTATGCTTGTAAAACTCTAAATGATGCTCAAATTAATTATAATACTACTGAAAAAGAGTTATTAGCAATTGTTTATGCTTTTGATAAGTTTAGGTCATATCTGATCGGAGCTAAATGTGTTATGTATACAAACCACTCTGCTATAAAAATTTTGATGCAAAAGAAGGACATGAAACCAAGAGTAATTATATGGATACTTCTGATGCAAGAATTTGACTTTGTGGTAGTAGATGAGTAATGATCTGAAAATCAAACAACTAATCAATTATCTTGGTTGGAACAATAAGAATCTTTTGATCTTGAAAGGGAAATAAACATTTTTTTTTGATGAACAACTGTACACTATTAATAAATAACATATATCGTGGTATGTAGATATTGTGAATTGTTAGTGATATTTTACCAAATTTATTGATAAAACAACAATAGAAGAAATTTATTCATGATGCAAAATTTTTCTTTTTGGATGACCCATACTTGTATAAAAAATGTATATATTTAGTTATTCGAAGATGTGTACCTAATGATAAAACTGAAAGGATCATTCAAAAATGTCATGATTCTGAATTTAGGGGTCATTTTGGAATTGGTAGAACTGCACACAAAATTTAACAATATGGATTTTATTGGCCTGCTCTATTTATAGATGTTAATACATAGATAAGAACATGTAATCATTATTAGTGAGTAGGAAATATTTAAAAAAGAAATGGAATTCCCTTGAATTTTATAGTATCAATACTCCTGGAACTATTATGTAAGAGATCATTGAGCAAAAGAGAAGTGAAGTATTGTGTCACACAAACCGCGATAGTAGTCATTCTTGTGGTGAAGGAGTTTTATGCAAATCTTCATGGGATTAACCAAGGAGTTGTCTATATTCGAGGCAGGTGGGTACCTTTTACTCCTTCAAGAATCAATGACTTGATCTTGATTGAGAATGTCCCTATTAGTCATTATGCCAACTTTGACCCATCAAGAGACAATATGAATGAAGTCTTTCAATTCTTAACAGATGAAAACAAAACTTGGGTGAGAAGATATGACAGTCATGTAAGTTTTTCATCTTCATTGTTAAATTTAGTGTCAAAACTATTTCTTTATTTCAGAAAAATTGCTCTTTACTATGAAACTAAAAAAGAAGGGAAGTACTATTTTGAAATACTGTATTCAAACTGGAAGACCTATTGATGTGGGTGCTTTAATTATAAAATCCATTCTTGGTTTGAGTTTAAACGGATCTAATTTGATTTTAAATGGATCTACTCATGGAATTGGACATCCATCTACAATAGTTTTGCTATGTAGCCAAGCGTAATTTCCTTACAAAAATTGGGAAATAGTGCTTCTCCCTTGGAAGCCGATGGACCCAATGTTAACTTGTGTATACATAGAAAATGTGAAGTGAACGATATAAATATTCTTATGGATCAATCATCTAGAAATTCATCACTTAGACGACCCCGATTTCCTGATAATTCACATGTTATTTTGAAGAGGATTAAAAAATTGGATAAAGAGATACATTATATTATGAATGCGATTAGCAACATTTATGATCAATTTGACCATCTGGATTGGTGAATTAAAAAGTAATTTGTACACACTGGACTTATGGATTGGTGAATTAAAAAGTAATTTGAACACTCTGGACTGATGGAAGAGGCTACATTGCATATGTATAAGAAGAATGTTTGGATTGAAGAAGACTCGATAGACAAATTTGCTCACTGTCCTTTTTATGATTTGTATGTGCGCCACCGATCTATAGGAGATATTAGAGAAAATGAGCGTATTGATGACGAAGATGTGTAGTACCTATAAAGTACATAATTTTGAATTATGAGAGCTTATTTGTGTTTAGTATTGTTGGATTTCCTTTATTTTCGATGTTGGACTTTATGTATTTTATGTTGGGGGTTTGATATTTAGTTTACAACGTTAGGTTGATGTTGTTGTGATTTCGATGCTGAGTTTTATGTTGTGGTTTGAAAACACAAGTTGTAATTGTTTGGATTTTATCTATGTGTTATTTGTGAAAATTTATTGTTAAAAAATTACTTAATTATAAAAATTAATGTTAATTTAGGCTAATTATAAGTTGGAGAGCTTTGTTGTACAACACTTTCTACAAAAAAAAAATCAAATCGGAAAAATTGAGCGTCGGCACCAATGGTGCCAGTTTACCAAAACACCTAGCTCTATTAAAAATCATGAAAACTGTATAATAAACTCCATTTTTATGGCTTAATTTGTCTCCTGCCTCTCAGCTAAGGCCAAAACTCTTATTAGGGCTTGCTAATACTTATATTAGAGGCTATTTGAAGGTTTCAAAAGCTTGGATGTCATCTTCTCTTCGTAAGGCTTCAGTTTAGCCTAGAAATTTTTTATTATCACCAAGTAATTTTTCTACATTACGGGAAAACTGAAAATTTGAAGATTTTGAAGAAAATTTAGTGAGAATCCATGTTTTGAAGTTTCTTACTAAATATTTTGATTTTTGAAGTTCCCTATAATGTTATTGCATATTTATTTGGATTTATTTTAAATTTTTAGAACTCTTATGGTTCCAAAAATGAAGAATGGGAAAGGTAGAGGGGCTATGATTCAAGAAAGTTTGTAAATTTGAAGGCACAGTATCACTATAGTTCACAACTTGTCACAAGGAAACTTATTCAAGAATGTGCATTTTATAATCTGAGAGGTTCTATAGAAAGATTGGTTGTAACAAGGCATTGGGAAACTGATACACCTAAAATATATAATGTTTTTAAATGCATTTCTATACCTTTTTTTGATGATATTGCACTTTAATGTAAGGTATATTTGTGTTTTCTTCTAGGTATGATTAAAATGACTGACCATGATGAAAGGAGCAAAAGAGGATAAAATTTGGAGCAAAAAATTGAAGAATGAAAAAATTGGTTTCTGGCGCCTAAGCGCCGGACCCTTGGCGCATAGACACCACAGTTAAAAATACAAATTAACTCAAATTTGACGCCATTTTAAAGGGGTGTTTGAAGCAACTTTTGGTTTAAACTTCCTTAACTTCTTTTGGGCGGTAGATTTGAATGAAGAGATGAATTCTTTGGTCGATTCATTGAATTTGGACATGATTTGAAGAGACATTAAGGCACATTTTGAAAAATTTTAAAAAGAAGACTTGAAGATCAGAAAAAGGGTTGTTGTTGGAGGGTGTGATTAGTGTTGAGAGTCAAGTTTATGTTAGAGAGTTATTGAGAGCACACCTTTCCACTTCATCCACTTTTATTATCACTTGTATCTAGTTTTTATTAAGAGTAGAATAGAGATTTGGAGTCAATAGAGTTGGGATCCAACCCCTATTGTATATTCTAAGGGGAAAGCAAAGTTTTAAAGAAACTTCAAGAGTCTTGTGGAGAGGATTTTCAGATAAGTGTTTATCTTTGTTTTACATTTGGTTTTAAAGTAAGATTTGTTGTGTTTTCACTATGATTTCTACTTTCAAATCAAGTTGTGATTGTGTTTTCTCCATGAGTTATGAGTAGTTTTCTTTATTTTTTTCTTTTAAATGATGAAGTAATTAAATTATGGAAGGTAATTGTGTGAAGTATAGGATTTCAATGTTGGAAAAAGTTGTGATGATTCACTACCTCGCACTTCATTTACCTCTTGATTTGGCCAATTAAGATGTTAAAATTTGTTGTGAGAACATGTAAGAACCAATGCGGTATTGTCTCAATCAACAATTGTAAAGAATCACATGCAATTGTATGGGTGAGAATTGTAGTCCATATGGTTGGGTGCAAATAAATAGGGAGATATGTTTTAATGGGGAGTAAAATTAGAGGATTTTAGAGTGACTGGCTAAAGCCCTCTAATATGGTTTAATGTTTTAAATTTTGTTATGTGATGTTAGCCCCCAGGTGGAGGGAATTGAGGGAACTCTAGAGTGAGAGCTAGTATCTTCCCTGCCTAACCCATCTACAGTATTTCAAAACTTCAAATTAACTAATGTTCTTTATAGAACCAAGTAAGGTTAAATAATATAATTGCTTTTATTTGGCACAACACATTTAGATACTTTCACAATGAAATTCCATAATTATTACTGATTCATTGAAAGAGGAAAAAGATATTTTATTCTCATTTGCTTTCATACTATTTTATAATTGTGTTAACTTTAGTTGTTTGCTTTACTTTTTATTAAAAAAAAACCAAAAATATATTTGAAAAACTTTATATCTTAAAACATACTTTGCAAAATCATTTTAAATAGTAAAAGTTATTTTTCTTATTTATTTAAAATTTTAGACATTTCCCTATGGGTTCGATATCTCGGGGCTTAATCAAAAAGTCCTATATTACTTGATAAACGATATGTATACTTGAGTAGTATCCCATATTGTAAATAATTAGACTATCTCTTATTTGCTTCAGAAATAAGTTTTCGGCATCCGTTGCCGGGGAAGAGATATTATCATTGTAAAGAAATATAAAGCGAAAATTGTAAGCATAAATATTCGGGGATCAAGTTTTTGGCGCCATTGCTGGGGAAATTAATTAAAATATCATTTAAAGAGATTAAGAAAAATTAATCTTTTACTTTTCTTTGTTTTTATTAGTGTGTTTTAATTTATCTTATTTTATTGTTGTGTATGCGTAGTTCAGGTTCTGAGGGACTTGTGCCTTACAATTTTGAATTAGAGAGAACTATAAGAAAAAAAAAAAACTAAAAATACAGAAAAAGATAAAAATATTCAAGAAATAACAAATCAAGATCATCAAAATTTGAAATCCATCAAGGTTTAGACCTTTAAAAGATTTTGCGAACACTACAGTGGATGAACTTCATGGTAGTATTCAACACCCTGCTGTAGCTGCTAATTCATTCGAACTTCCTGCTATTATCCAGATGTTATCTAATAATCAGTTTGGGGGAGTACCAAATGAAGATCCTAATTAACATCTTGCCAATTTTCTAGAATTGTGCGCTACTTTTAAATACGATGGTGTTCCAGACGATGCTATTAGACTTAAACTTTTTCCTTTTTCACTAAGGAATAAAGCTAAGATTTGGTTGAATTCATTAGCACCTGGATCTATCAGAACTTGGAGTGATTTAGCACAAAAATTCCTTGCTAAATATTTTCCACCCTAAAAAACTGTGAAGCTTAGAAATGATATTACATCTTTTTGTTAGTTTGAAGGGGAATCCATATATGAAGCATGGAAACTTTTTAAAGATCTCTTAAGAAAGTGTCCACATCATTCATTACCAGATTGGTTAATAATTCAGACCTTTTACAATGGATTAGTTAGATCTCTTAGATATATCATCGATCCCGCTGCTGGTGTTTCATTGATGTCTATACATTTTGCTGATGCTTATGCTTTAAATGAAGAAATGGCTACTAATAATTTTCAATAGCCTTCTGAAAGGTTAAATCCTAAAAAGGTAGCCAACATTCATGAAAATGATGTTTTTGCGATGCTAGCAAATCAAGTTGCTGCAATTTTAAGGAAGTTAGACCAATTTGGAATGAATTTTTCTCAGCCAATTCCCATGATTGAAGAAAATTCGTTAGGCCAAATGGTTGATTCTCAAACGTCATCAGAAAATTTGAATGCCATAAGTAAGCCTAATAACCCATATTCTAATTACTATAACCCAGGTTGGAAAAACCATCCAAACTTTAACTGGAATACCAATAATCAAAGTGGTAGTAATCAATAATGAGGGAACAACCAAGTAAACCCATTGAGAAACGGGAACAACCAAGGGAATAATAATAATTATAAACCAACCTATCCTTCAAGTTTTAACAATACTTCACAATTTAAGGAGAAGAAGTTGTCTATTAAAGAAGTGGTGTTACAAATGACAAATCAATTACAAAGTCAAGGGGCTACAATAAGAAATATTAAGAATCAATTAGAACATAACGCCAATTCATTAAGTAATAGATCCCAAGAAACGCTTCCTAGTAATACTGAAGTAAATCCACGAGACAAGACTAAAGAGCAAGTACAAGCTATTCAGTTGAGAAGTGGAAGAGATTTGGAAGGTAGAGTTCAAAAAGAGACTAAAGTAGAGAAAGAAGAGATTGAAAACCAAAAAAGGACGCTCTGAAAGGTTTGGAAAGACCTATTTCTCAACCTAAGGTTGATTTAGAAAAGCCACCACCTCCATTTCCTCAGAGACTTTGAAAACAAAAATTGGATAAGAAATTTTCAAAATTCTTGGAGAAATTTAAGAAGCTTACAATGAATATTCCATTTGCTGAAGCCTTAGAACAAATACCAAGCTATGTGAAATTTATGAAAGATATTCTCAACAGGAAGAGAAAATTTGAAAATAATGAGACTGTTGCACTTAGTAAAGAGTGTAACACCATAATTTAGAAAAAGCTTCCTGAAAAGCTTAAAGATCCTGAAAGTTTCACAATTTCATGTGCAATAGGAGACAATTTTTTTGGAAAAGTTTTATGTGATTTGAGTGCAAGCATTAACCTTATGCTGTTATCAATATTCAAAAGACTGGGATTAGGAGAAATAACCCCCACTACTGTAATTTTGCAATTATTTGATCATTCGATCACATATCCTAAAGGAGTTATAGGAGTTATTTTCGTGAAAGCGGATCAATTTATCTTTCCTGTTGATTTCATTGTGTTGGATATGGAGGAAGATAAAGAGATACCCATAATTTTAGGGAGACCTTTCCTAGCCACAGGCAAAGCGGTGATAGATGTACAAAAAGGAGAATTGATGATGCAAGTTAATGATCAAACTGTTACATTCAATATTTCAAAGTCAATGAAATATCCTACAAGAGCTAAAGATGATGAATGTTATACGATGGATGTTATCACATATTTGAGTGAATGCCATTTCAAGTCAACATATGAAGAGAAATCTGAAAGTAAAGAATTGGAACACAAGCAAGAAGAGGAATTACAAAATTATGAAGATTTTAATGAGGAAGATTTAAATTATGTTCATGAAAATTTTGAAATGTTGGACATAACCAAAAAAGATGAATCTTTTGGTCCATCAATTAAAAAACCTTCTGAACTTGATTTAAAGATGCTTCCTAATCATTTAAAGTATGCTTTTTTAGGTGATTCCTCAACTTTGCTAGTTATAATTTCCTCTTAATTAACTGAAAGAGAAGAAGAGAGTTTGCTTGAAATTTTGAAGAAATATAAGAAAGCCTTTGGATGGACAATAACTGATATTAAATGAATCAGTCATTCAATTTGTATGCATAGAATCCTTATGGAGGATAATTGTAAAGCTCGAGCTGATCCTTAAAGGAGATTAAATCCTATAATGAAAGAAGTTGTTAAGAAAAAAATCTTAAAGTGGTTGGATGCTGGAATTATCTACCCTATTTCAGATAGTGCATGAGTTAGTCCTATTCACTGTGTACCTAAGAAAGGAGGAGTTACTGTAACTGTGAATGAAAAGAATGAAATAATACCAGTAAGACAAGTTATAGGGTGACAAATATGCATTGATTATAGGAAATTAAAACTTGCCACCAGGAAAGACCATTTTCCACTTCCTTTTCTAGATCAAATGTTGGATAGACTGGCTAGGCATAATACTTTTGTTTTCTGGATGGACATACTGGTTACCACTAAATTCAAATTGCTCCTAAGGATCAAGAGAAAACAACGTTTACCAGTCCTTATGGTACATTTCTTTTAGAAGAATGCCCTTTGGTTTATGTAATGCCCTTGCTACATTTCAAAGATGTATGATGGCAATTTTCTGTGATTTAATTGAAAAAAGGATAGAAGTTTTTATGGATGACTTTTCAGTGTTTGGAATTTCATTTAAATCATGTTTAGAACATCTATCTAAAGTTTTGAAATGTTGTGAAGAAACTAATTTGGTCCTTAACTGGGAGAAATACCAATTTATGGTAGCCGGGGAATTATTTTGGGACATCATATATCAGAAAATGGTATGGAAGTAGATCCTGCTAAAATTGAAGTGATCTCGAATTACCTTGCCCAACAAAAGTAAGGGAAATTAGAAGTTTTCTGGGACATGCTGGATTTTAGAAGCGTTATATTAAAGACTTTTCACAAATTTTGAAGCATTTATGCCATTTACTGGAAAAAGATGTGATTTTTTATTTTAATTATGAATGTCTAAAAGCTTTTGAAACTTTAAAAGAAAATTTAATCACTGCACCTGTTATAGTTTCACCAAACCAGGAAAAACCTTTTGAATTAATGTGTGATGCTAGTGATTATGCTATTGGAGTACGTTTTAGGTCAGAAATATGATAAGATTTCAAAGTGATTTACTATGCTAGTAAAACTCTTAATGAAGCTCAAATTAATTATTCCACTACTGAGAAAGAGTTATTAGCTATAGTATTTGCCTTTGATAAATTCAGATCATATTTAATTGGAACTAAATATGTGGTGCATACTTATCATTCTACTATTAAGTATTTAATGAAGAAGAAGGATGCAAAACCAAGATTGATTAGATGGATTCTTATTTTGCAAGAATTTGATTTCAATATAGTAGATAGGAAGGGTGCTGATAATCAAGTTGTTGATCATCTGTCTAGGCTTGAAACTAAAAAATCTCTCCGTGATGCTGAAAAAATTAATGAAAATTTTCCTGATGAAAAATTGTTCGCAGTTAATGAGTGGTGTGTTCCGTTGTGTGCCGACATTGTAAACTTTATTGTTAGTAATATTTTACCCTATTGATTGACATACTAGGAGAAGAAGAAATTTCTATCTGAAGCGAAAACTTATTTTTGGGATGGCCCATTTTTATATAAACAAGGAATGGATTTGATTATTCGAAGATGTGTGCCTTTTGAAGAAACTTATGAAATTATTCAAAAATATCATAATTCTGATTATGGGGGACATTTTAGAGTTGATAAAACTACATATAAAATTCTGTAATATGGATTTTATTGGCCTACTATTTTTAAGGATGTTATGCTTATATTAAAAATTGTAATCAATGTCAACATGTAGGCAATATTTATAGAAGAAATGAGATACCCCTTAATTATATGTTGGAAGTTGAAATATTTGACGTTTGGGGATTAGATTTCATGGAACCATTTATACCATCTTTCGGAAATACATATATTTTGATAGCAGTAGACTATGTATCAAAATGGATAGAAGCTGTTGCTTTACCTCGATATGTTGCTCAAAGTGTTGCAAAGTTGTTAAATAATATATATTTTGCAGATTTAGAATACCAAGAGAAATCATAACTGTTGAGGTTATTTTAAGAATGCGATTATGAAGAAGTTGGTAAAGAAATATCATATTAACCATCACATTGCTACTGCTTATCATCCCCAGACAAGTGGGTTGGTTGAATTATTCAATCGTGAAATTAAAAGAATATTGGAAAAGACTGTTAATCCAAATAGAAAGGATTGGTCAATCAAATTAGATTATGCTTTGTGGGCCTATAGGATTGCCTACAGAACTCCTATAGGAATGTCCCCATATAGGCTAATTTTTAGAAAAGCTTGTCATTTACCAGTTGAACTTGAGCATAAAGCATATTGAGCTATTAAAGAGTTCAATTATAATTTAAAAGAAGGTGGAGAAAAGAGATTGTTGCAATTAAATGAGCTTAAAGAGATAAGGAATGAATCTTATGAAAATGCTAAGATTTATAAAGAAAAGATGAAGTTGTGGCATGATCGGAAGATTATTACTAAAAATCTTGAGCAAGGGCAAAAAGTTTTACTATATAATGCTAGATTGAGAATTTTTGCTGGAAAACTTAAGTCCAGGAGGATGGGGCCATTTATTGTGATGAAAGTTTATTCATATGGAGCTGTGGATATTAAAGATCTTAAGACTGGAAAAATATTTAAAGTTAACCGTCATAGACTTAAACCTTACTTTTCAGTGGATCAATCATTATCTGATGAGAATCTGATGTTGGGTCACTCAAAATAAGCTCTGGGTATGTCAAGCTGATGGCATTAAACCCAAGCGCTTTGTGGGAGGCAACCCATATTTATCAATGTGCTTTGCTTTATGTTTGCTTTGAGTGCTTTTATTTGGTTTGATTTGAGAAATGTGGTAGCATTTTGGAGTTTTTTATGTTATTGTGGTGTTTATTTAACCTTATTTGACGACTTAAAGGAGTAAGAATGATGATTTTGATGTTTGGCAGAACTGTGCACAAATGTGCACTAGCGGCTAAGCACCGCTGGGTGGCGCATAGGCTCCACAATTATAAAAAATGTGAAAAATGAGGTTCGAGAAGCCTAAATCGTGGGTGAGTAGTTTTTAGAGTTATTAAGGAGTTTTAACACGACTAAGGTCGGTTTTAAGGCTTCCTAAGTCTATAAAAAGACACTAGATTTATGAAATGCTTGTCCCAGTTCTTATTTTCATTTCCGAGTATTAAAAAGAGTATTTTGAGTGCAAAATGTCTTCTTGGGAGAGTGAAATTAAGAAGAAAGAGGATGCCAACAAGAAGAAATTTATTTTTGATAGTGCGCAAGAGTTATATAATGGATTTCTGGCTGTGAGTATCCAACGAATAGCAGAAAGGATTACAAAGATCGAGGCCGATGTGGAGTCTATTGCTGCAAAGGTAAATGAAATTAATGCACATTTAGCGCACATTGAGTGACAACTGAAAATGCAATTCAGTCATACAAGTAATGTGGAAGAAGCATATAGAGTGATGTTTCTGAAGAACAAATGGATAGAAGAAGATGATGTAAGAGCTTTCAATCATTGCCCGTTTTATCAGATTTACATTCTAGATGGTTCAAATGGAACTAATGGTGATTCTGGATATATCCCACCTAATGGATAATGGAATTAAATTATGTGTGGTCTTGTGGTTTAATTATGTGTGTTTAATGTTTTAAGTGTGTGTTTTCTTTAATGTTTGTGTTTGTTGCACTTTACATGTGTTTGTTACATCTTGATGATGTAAGTTTGTGTTTAAATTACATGTGTATGAACTTATGTTTTGGAGAATTTCATCCTTAGTGTTTGGATAGAAATTTATAGTTTGTATTATGTGTGATTTGTTATTTAAGTAATATAAGTTTGTGTTTGTGTGAAATTTATGTGGAATCATTGGACATTAAAATGTACTTTTAGAGTATTAGAAGAGTTCATGGGGAGAAATAATTATTTGAAGCGATTAAAGGTGATTAACTCAAATTTTTGGTGAAATTAACTTAATTGTCAAAATTTGGGCAATGACGCCCAAGAGCCAAATCAACGGTGGATAAGAGCCAAATTTCGCGGCTAAGCACCGTATGCCTCGTGCATAGGCGCCGGATCGCGAAAATAGATTTCCGGCAGTTAAAAACCAAAGATTTACCATTTTTAACACCCCCATCACCTTCAACCTCTAGATTTCACAAAATACGAGCCTAGGGCATCACTAAGTTGGATTATTTTAGAGCTGATTTTGTCGAATTTTGTTGGATTTAAATTCCTTAAGGTATAATTAGAACTCCTAAGTAAAAATTTTTTATTTTCACCATGTATTTTGACTAAATTATTGAAAAATCTGAAAATCACTATTCATGCTGAAAATTTGAGGAAAAGCATGAGAAATTGCTTGGATTTAGTGGAGTTTGCCTTTGGAAGTTGAGTTATCAAGTTTCATTTAAATTTGGAATTTATGGTAATTTTTTGTGAATTTTTAGAGATGGCTCCAAAGTCAAAATGCTCGAAAGAAAAAGCGAAATTTGATTTCGACAAATTTGTCAGTTCTAGAGCTGAGAATCATTACGTCGATGCACTCGCATCGTGGAAGTTGATTCAAGAATGAGTTTTTAGCAAGCCAGGAGGAGATATTGAGGAGATAATTATTAGAAGGAATTGGGAAAGAAATTGTTGCTTCACCGTTGTTGCAGTTGTTCATGTGGTGAGAGAGTTCTATGCTAACTTGCCAGAAGTAGGAGACAATTTGGTAATGGTTAGGGGGCAACAAGTGGATTTTTCATCTACGGTAATTAATACTTTTTACCGATTAGCTCCTGTGATGTTTTGTTTTTATGCAAATTATCATCTTTCTGAGGGAGAGTTAGATGGGATTGTGGCCTTTCTTACTGATGGAAAAGGTTTGTGGAAGATTATTAATGACAGAAGAATGAATTTTCAAGCCTCTTTGGTGAATGCCACCTCAAAGGAATGGCATTACTTCATCTCATCTAAGCTTCTGCCTTCAAGTCATGCCAGCGAAGTTACAGGGGAGAGAGCTGTTCTAAACCATTGTATTCAGTAAGGAAAGACTTTAGATATTGGAGCTATTATTTTTTATTATATTTTAAACTGTGTCAGAGCTGCTACTACAGCAGGTATGGGATTTCCTTCACTGATTTATTCACTTTGTGAGCAGTCTGGTGTTAATTCTGAAACATGGGAAGAGGTTCTTTAGCCACTTAGACCTATTACCATTGTAAATGTAAACACTTACACTGTACATTCAGTATTTGGCTAGAAAGGAGGATCTGTTAGAGCTTCCAGTTCTTCTTCTTCTGCTGCTTCTACTTCTCGTGCTTCTACTGCACATGAATCATCCTCCAGAGATTCACAAACTGGATTACTACAGAAGATTTTGAAGAAGGCGAGTGTTACTAGAGAACATATTAGAGATATGGATGGTAAGATTGAAAATATTGAAAGGTATATTGTAAAACATGATGAATATGAGGAGAATTATCAGCAGTACATGGACAGAGTGATTAGAGGAGATCACAGTGCTGAGATGCCCCTCATCCTTTTTATATACCTTATGTGCCATCCAGAGACTAGAATGAAGATGATGATGATGAGGATGATGATGAGGATTGTTATGTTGAGTTTGTGATGTTGTGTTATGATGTTTTATTTCGAAGTTCTTATATGTGATGTGATGTATTTTGGTGTGAACTCTGATGTTGTGTAGGCTGTAATTAGACTATTTCTTTTATGCACATTCAGATGTTTTACTTTGTAATATGTGATGCGTTTGTGGTAGTAAATATTTTTATGTGTTTGAGTTTTTAGTAGTGTTAAATTTTTCCTAGTAAAGAAATGTTAAATATATTTAAACTATCATTAGTAAGAAGTGTTGTATTTTTGGATAAATATAAGATTTGACTTTTATTTTTCAAAGCTTAAATTTCTTTTATTAAGAAATAATTTTCAACACTATTATTATGATTTTTAAGTGAAGGATATATATCAGACCTTTGTTGTAAATGAATGGATGGAATTCAAAATCATTAAAGGCCTATCCAGATACAGTAATCCTTACCTTATAAAAAAAAAATAAGAAGAAGAAAATGAAAAAGAGAGAAAAATAGTATGGAAAAAGAAAGAAGAAGCTTGAGGATTTAAGGGTCTAATCAAAAATTGGTTCCATACCTAAAGTTTAAAATATAAGTTTTGAGAAAATCTAAAACTTAATGTTATAATAGAATAAGTAAAATTATTTCCAAATGAAAATTTTTAAGTGAGAAAAATAAAATGTTTGAATCCTTTATTTTGAAAATTCTACAAATATTTCTGAATTAGATAGGAACTAATATTTTTCATTATCCTTTACTTAAGAACTTTCTAAACTTTAAGTTGGTCTCATTTACTAAAATTTTTTTAAATTGGACTATTTCATTTCTAGAACAAAAATTTGAAACCTTCCTAAAGAAACTCATTTACATAATTTGCATGTTAAGATTTTCTATGTGATTAAGTGTCACTTGAGGGCAAGTAACAATTTAAGTTTGGGGAATTTTGATACACTTAAAATGTAAAGTGTTTTTAAATGCATTTTTATACTTATTTTTGATGATATTGCACTTTAATGGAAGGTATATTTGTGTTTTTCTTGTAGGTATGATTAAAATGACTGACCATGATGAAAGGAGCAAAAGAGGATCAAATTTGGAGCAAAAATTGAAGAATGAAAAAAATTGGCTTCTGGCGCCTAAGCGTTGGATGTTGCGGACTTTTAATTATGCAAGAACTTATGAACCCAAATTTATATATTTATAATGATTTTGTAAAGTCCAAACTTTAACGCAAGTATACGTATCGTATCAAGTAATACAAAGCTCTAATGGAGTCCTGGTTATCGATCCCGCAGGGAAGGCACGTTCCTTATAATAGATAGCGTAGTACTGAAATCCAATACTCAAATCATAATTAAAGTTCTAGTTTACTTCTACTAACAAGGTGAAGAAAACAATAACAGTTAAGCAAACCACAATTACTTCTATTTTCTTTAAACAGAATTAACTAACACACACAAAGCTTTGTATTTAAAAGGTTTTGATATATATGAAAAGTGTCTTTCCTCTTACAATGAGTATATAATGTGTGAATGATATAGAATGATTATTTATTGTATTATGCCAAATAGGAGCATAAATATTTCTTTACCCTCAAAAGAGTATCCCCTCTTCCAAGCATTTAAAGAACATTGCCATATCTTAAGTTCAGTCACTAAATCTAAGGCTAGGCTGGGAAGATACCAGCTGTCACTATGGAGCTCCCACTCACCCTTCACCTGAAGGCTAACCTTTGACATTAGTTACCAATCTTAGGAACAAATTGGTGATCTCAGCCTGTAACCCTAAAACCTCCAATTTAAAGCCCATCAAAACACATTTCTCTATTTATTTGCACTCAATTCCCATGAACTACGCAATTCATTCATGGACATTGAATGGATTCTTCATTATTATTGTATGACACGCAATCCTTTCAGAGTTAATGTACAACCACAGATTTTAACAATTCAATTGGCCAGATCGAATAGTAATTTAAGTTAAAAATGAAAACCATCATAATTTCTTCAATACTTTAAAAGCACTTCAAATCCACATCATCACATCATCACATCTCTATGTAAGAAGAAAGACAAAGGAGACTACTCAGAATTCATAGAGAAGATACAATAAAACATGGATTTTATATTTAAAAGAACAGTCATACAAACCACAATAGCAAATAAAACTTAACTCTTTCTCTTCCACAAGTAAATCCCTGGAAGTTCCTTTGAATCCTTTACTCTCTTCTTTGCAACACTCAATTCCCTCTTTAGAATGGAAAGGAAGAAGCAATCTCTCACTTTACTCCTTCTCCTTCACTCCTTAGAGAAGAATCCCTCTCAAATCTTCACTTCTACCCTTCTCTTTTCCTCTCTTCTCCTCTCTACCTAACTCACATACACTTCCACCCACACCAAATTTCGTCCAAAAACAGTTACATATATGTTAGAAACGAATTCCCAAGAGTTTCCATAAGCATCCCTTCAAAAAGTTGCCAAAACTCTTCAATTTTGAATTGTACCGACATAGCGCATCGGCGGCGCTCTATCGACCAATTAATTGCTAAAGTCTTTGGATTTGGGTGCGGGCAGCGCCCATTCTGGCGCCGACGGCGCCAGAAGCTAGTTTCTTCCATTTTGCTCCTTTTTGCTCCAAATTCGTTCCTTTTTGCTTCCTTTCGCTCCAATCACCTAAAATCTTCATACCTGCAGCAAATCATGAAAAATACCTTTCTTTAAAGTGCAATATCACCAAAAATGGGTAAAATTATATAGCAAAATCAATATATATTTTTGGTGCATCACCGGACCCTTGGCGCCTAGGTGCCACAGTTAAAAATACGAATTAACTCAAATTTGGTTTCATTTTCAAGGGAAGTTTGAAACAACTTTTGGTTTAAACTTCCTTAACTTCTTTTGGGCATCGGATTTGAATGAAGAGATGCATTCTTTGGTGGAAACATTGAATCTGAACATGATTTGAAGAGACACCAAGGCACCCTTTAGAAAATTTTAAAAAGAAGACTTGAAGATCAGAGAAAGGGTTGTTGTTGGAGTGTGTGATTAGTGTTAAGAGTCAAGTTTATGTCAGAGAGATATTGAGAGCACACCTTTCCACTTCATCCACTTTTATTATCACTTGTATCTAGTTTTTTTTAAGAGTAAAATAAAGATTTGGAGTCAATAGAGTTGGGCTCCAACCTCTATTGTGTCTTGTAAGGGGAATTCAAAGTTTTAAAGGAACTTCAAGAGTTTTGTGGAGAGGATTTTCAGAAAAGTGTTTATCTTTATTTTACATTTGATTTTAAAGTAAGACTTGTTGTGTTTTCACTATGATTTCTACTTTTAAATCAAGTTGTGATTTTGTTTTCTCCATGAGTTCTGAGTAGTTTTTTTTATCTTTTTTTCCTTTTAAATGATAAAGTAATTAAATTATAGAAGGAATTTGTATGAAATATAGGATTTCAATATTGGAAGAAGTTTTTATGATTCACTACCTTGCACTTCATTTACCTCTTGATTTGGCCAATTAAGATGTTAAAATTTGCTGTGAGAACATGTAAGAACCAATGCGATATTGTCTCAATCAAAAATTAGAAAGAATCACATGCAATTGTATAGGTGAGTATTATAGTCCATAAGGTTGGGTGCAAATAAATAGGGAGATATGTTTTAATGGGGAGCAAAATTAGATAAATTTAGAGTGACAGGCTAAAGCCCCTTAATATGATTTGATGTTCTAAATTTTGTTATGTGATGTCATCCTCCAAGTGGAGGGAACCGAGAGAACTCTAGAGTGAGAGCTAGTATCTTCCCTACCTAACCCATCTACGGTATTTCAAAACTTCAAATTAACTAATGTTCTTTATAGAACCAAGTAAGGGTAAACAATATAGTTGTTTATATTTTGCACAACACATTTAGATGCTTCCATAACGAAATTTCATAATTATTACTGATTCATTGAAAGAAGAAAAAGATATTTTATTGTCATTTAATTTCATACTATTTTATAATTATGTTAACTTTAGCTGTTTGCTTTACTTTTTATTCAGAAAATACTAAAAACAAATTTGAAAAGCTTTATATCTTAAAACATACTTTACAAAATTATTTTAAAAAGTAAAAGTTATTTTTCTTATTTCTTTAAAAACTTAGACATTTCCTTGTGGGTTCGATATCTCTAGGCTTAATAAAAAAGTCCTATATTACTTGATAAACGATACATATACTTGCATAGTTTCCCATAGTATAAATAATTAAAATATATCTCTTATTTGCTTTAGAAGCAAGTTTTCGGCATCCGTTGCCGGCGAAGAGATATTATCATTGAAAATAAATATAAAGTGAAAATCGTAAGCATAAATATTTGAGGATCAGAAACCTTCTACTACTTCATAGCAGAGGCAGTTATTACTATCATTCACAAGTTCTTTGCCAACCTCTGGGAAACTTCAGATAATCAAGTATTTGTGCGTTGTAAGAATGACGAATTCACTCGTGAAAGAATCAATGAATTATAATATTTAAGAAATGAATTTCATTGCAAATATTCAGTATTCAGAGCCTCTAATTCATATCTAGATGTAGTTATTGAATTTATAACTGATGGAAGAGAATTTTTGAAAATAAAGAATAATCATAAGGTAAATTTCCCTACTTCTATGTTAAATGCACAATCTAAACTATGTCATTACTTTATTTCTACAAAACTGCTTCCCTCTAATCATCTTGGTGAAGTGACTAAGGAGAGCGCCATAATAAAATTTTGAATTCAAAAAATGAATAATATTGATATTAGTTCTCTCATTCATTGAAGTGCACGCAATATTTCTAAGTGTGGGACTACTGGAGATTTAGGCTACCCTGCCCTAATTTTCAATTTATGTGAACAATCAAAAGTAGATTTGGATAGACAAGAAGAATTAATACAGCCTCTTAAACTTATCATTAAACCCAGTTTTCATAAATATGAGTCACATGTTGGTTGGAGAACAAGAGGTAGAAGTAGTGATTTCCCTTCTACATTAGCTTCTAGACATTCCACTTCTAGTACTTGTTCCTTTCAGGATATCATGTGGCAACTAATGATTTAACTAGGAGATATTGTGACAATGCATACTCAAATAAATTTGGAAGCCAAAAATATTCATAATGATGAATACATGTAAAGAAGAGTCGATTTTGATATTGTTTATCATGAGGCTATGACAAGATATTTGAGGGGTGATCACACTGTGGAATTTTGTACTTACCCCAACCTTACGCCTTATGTTTATGAAAATTTTGAAGAGGAAGAAGATAATGATGATGATGAGAAGGAGGATGAGCAGCTTATTGTTATCTTTGTAGTATGTAGTTTTTTTGTTTTTATGTCTTTGTTAGCTAGTTGGATTTTTTTTATGTAATGTAAGCTATGATGTGGAACCTGTTATTTGAAAGTTTGGATTGTTTGTTGTTGTATGATTCTTTTCAAATTAACTGCTTATGTTTAGAACTATCCTTTACTTGGCAAATCTTTTTTATATATCATGTTTTATGAAATTTTACGTTCTGCTTTACACCTGTACCTGCAAGAATTTAAAGACCCAGTACAGAAGGTTAGTCTTATTATATGCATTTAATGTTTTCTTTCTACCTACATTTATGAACTATATGTTCTACTTATTAAAAAATTAAATTTAGGGGGAAAGAAAGTTTTTATTAACAAGAGACTAAACTTTATTTGTCCTCAATTAACTATAAATTTAAAATTAATTTAACATAACTTTTGGTATTAGAGGTTAACTTTAGATAACTATATTTTCATTTTTAAATATCATAGTAGACTTAAGTAAAAGTCTTTAATAATATGGGTTAATTCTAGAGCAAAGATATTTAGCATGAAAGAAAAAGACTATGCTTTCTCTATTTAAAGTAAAGGAAAATGTATTTTTGAAGTATTAAGAATCTTGGAGTTAAATATGAAAAGAAAGAATTGAGACTTTATAAAAAATCTTCTTCAAGACTATTATGAATTTATAAAGTGAATGAATGTGAGAAGTTTTTAGCTTTAAGAAGAGGATACTGACATTCAAAATTATTATTAAAGGGCTATCCAGAAATAGTGATCCTCACATCAAATAGAAAATAAAAGGAAGGATTGAAAATGTTCCTAAAAGAAAAAGAAAAGTAGAAAAGCAAAAGAAAAGGAAAGCAAAGGGAAAAGAAAGCAAAAAGAAAAGAAAAATATGTGAGGAGAAGCTTAAGGAGATGCTCAATCAAAAATTGGCTTCACTTGAATGAAATTGAGGAAAAGGCTTAAATAAATTTATAAACTTATATTTAAGTATTAGCATCCTCACTAATAGAGTTCTCATGAAATTATTTTTCATATGAATCTTCTAAGCATCTTTAATATGACAAATTACAATTCTTCTTGAAATGAATAGAAAATAAGAAATCTTAGACTTGGCTACTAGACAATCTTTTACTTTTAGTTTTAACCTAAGTTATTGAAAATTTTTCTTAAGTTGTATTATTATATTTATTAAAGAAAAATTATAGCAATCTGTAAGTAAAGCTCACTACCATACGTCATACTTTTTATATAGTAAAGAAGTTAATTGAGGACAAGTAATAGTTAAGTTTGAGGGATTTTAATACACACAAAAATTGTTCAATTATTTATATATATATATACATTTTATGCTTAAATTTAGTGATATTACATTTTAAATAAATGTATTTTCATGTTTTGTTGAAGGTATATTAAGTCTAGGAACTGGGAGCAAAAAGGAAGAAAAATGGAAGAAATTTTGAGTCAAATAATGCAGTTTTCAAAATTGCACTGGATCCAATGGTGCGAGTTTCTAGAGAGCATGAAATAGCATTGGGGCCAATGGCGCTAAAATTGGCACCAGATTATAGAGGCAAACGTAAATGGCGTCAGTTTTCAGTGCCAAGGGCGCCAGACTTCGGTGTCAATGGCACAAGAAGCTGTTATTATCCTAATTCATTGTATTTGGATGAATTTTGAAGGGGTGCTTAAGGATACTCTTGGGAAATTCATCCTTACATTATAAAAGAGTGCTTTTTATATTAGAAAACGTTTCTTTTGTCTTTGTTGTGTGGGAAGTGTGAGTCAAGTGTGGCATGTGAGTCATTGTTGGTGAGACTTGGTGTGTGAGGGAATTCAGAGAAGATTTTCTTTAAGAGTTATAAGAGGAGAGGGAAAGTGAGAGATTTCTTCTTCATTACATTTCTAAGAGAGAATTGAGTGGTACTATAGAGAGTGAAAGAGATTCAAAGTAACTTCAAGGGATTTGCATTGTGAAGAGATTGAGATAAGTTGTGTTCTTTCCTTTTTATTTTGTAAACCTGTTTTTATATATAAAATCCATGTTTGTTGTATCTTCATCATGAATTATGAGTAGTTTCTTTATCCTTCTCTCTATAATGAGATATAGTCATATGAATAATCAAGATTGTTGCGCAATGAATAAATGTTTATATTTGTGATGATTCAAACTTCAAACTTCATTTACTTTTTGATATGGACAAATGAATTGTTAAAATTTATTGTGAAACATATGATCCGAAAGGACTATGCTTTCTACTACAGAGTAATAATTAAATTTGATTTCATGGATGAGAATGTAGTCTATGGGGTTGAGTGAAAATAAATACGGAAATATACTTTAATGGGCATAGAATTAGAGATTTTAGGATGACATACTAAATTCCCTAATTTTGTCTAGGTGTTTGGAAACTAAAGTGAGTTATTAGCTCTTAGGCGAGTGGAATGTGGGAACTCTATAGTGAGATCCAATATCTTCCTAGCATAACCACTAATTTAGGGACCAAACTCTGGATTAGCCAATGTTTTTTTCGCTCATAAAGAGAAGAAAGAGTAAGAATGCTACTATTTGGCACAATACAATACAATTTACAACAATTTGAATCATTCACTCACTATACCTTATTGTAAAGGGGAAGGATAATTTATTAAATTTGAACTCTTTGTCACAAAACATAGTTTATTCTTAATGTATTTAGCTTTGATGTTTAGAGATTAGTATATTAAAGAGTTCCATTAGCTGCTCTAATCCAATTTCAACTTGTTTTTCTTGAGTTTTATATAGTTTGAATATTGTGTCTTTGTGTTATTATCATAATTATTACCATCTCACTGTGGGATCGATACTTAGGACACCATTAAGCCATTTATTACTTGAGCGATATGTATGCTTGTGTTTGCATCCTAGTGATGATTTAAAATTGACAGTACACATTAATTCACTAGGAGTGGTAGCTTAAAGATTTTTAAAAGATAAAACTAATTATACTGAAGTAAATATTATTTTGATTGATTAGCATATTTTCTAATTTAGTTTTTCATGGGTGTTGTAGTGTTGAAAGACATTTATAACACACAAGAAAAAATACCGCATCATCATCAGCGACCGCCCATCGTCGCTGTCCATCACTCCTTGCCCATCACCGATCAACTTCAACTACCACCACTTCTTACGTTGAGCTCATCTGCACACCCACTTTATAGCTCAAAAGATTGTGTAACCCCTTTCACTACTGTGGGACAAGCGACTGTACCTGTACTCTCCAGTTTATTATAGATTGACCCGACTCGCAATTATGAAGATATTTATTCTCCAAAATATTTCCAAAAACTTGCCCCAAGTTATATTTAGTGGCTAGTGTGAATAACTGAAATGATTTATAAAACAGATAATAAGCCTTCACACTAGGGGTACCACACAAGTATATGTATCGTTTCAAGTAATATATGATTTTCCTTAAAAACTTTAGTATCAATCCCACAAGGACAGCTGTAACTTCTAAATAATAACTAAAGAAAACTTATATCTGAATTACAGATAAATATGATAGGAGAATAATGCCAAACAATATGAAGAACAAACCGGCAATAGTTTGGGACTAGTAAGAGGAAGGAAAATGGAGAATCCGGCAGCACCTCCCCTTATGATTTTCGGCCAACCTTAGAGGAGCAAGAAGAAGGCTCCATTTATAACCAAATGAAGGTGAAAGAGAAGGTAAAAATCAGCCCCAAGCAAAATCATTACAACCAATATATAAAAATACTTATCCTTTGAACCAAGCTCTTAAGTTATCATGAAATAGCATATAAAGGACTCAAATGGAAGCCAAGAGCTCCTCAAAACTTGCCACCCAAGTTTGTATTGCTGTTATGGAAGAGATAGAGGCATGGAGAAGGTCTTCTCCATGCCTCTCACGCCACATGAAGACAAGGAGGGGCGGCAAGAGCAAGCAAGCATCGAAAGGGGAAGAGGAAGGTTCGACCAAGCTTCCATGGCCGAAAATTTCGAATGGAGGGAGATGGGGGGGGGCAGCTGCTGTTAGGGAGGTTTGGGCATGGGTTGCATTAGGTTTAGTCAAAGGACTAAGTGATTAAAATCGAAATTTTTAATTATTTTCCACGAAACGTGACGAATTTTGAGTTTTTTTTTACATGCATCGACCATAGCGAGTTATATATCATTTCTAAATAATTTTGATGTTCCAAATGGAATGGCAATGTCCGTTTGATGATCCGAGATTGTTCGGACAACCTCGTCGTCGATTTAGTCAAAAATATGTCTAATTTAGGGATTTTGACTTAAATAGGATTTCGGTGAGGCTTGGGCTCAAATTGATGGTAATCAAATGTTGCATTTAGTTTAGAGGAGTGTTATGAAGAGTTTAGAATTCAAATTGAGTGGAAATTAGTCAACATTGAGTTCAATTTGGGTCAAATTTTAGTTTAGGTCAAAATTAGCGCTTTTGGTCAAATTGGGTAAAATTGATCAAGTTGGGTCAAATTGATGGTTGCAAATTGAAATTGGGAATATTTGGACGGTTTTGGGAATTTTTGAGAATTTTTGGAACTTTTTGCCTAGGAGGGGCATTTTGGTAATTTTAGGATTTTTTTGGGAAAGTGGTCAAAAAGCTGAACTAAAAGCTCGAGGTCGTTCTAAATGAAATTTGGAGTGAAACGACAATGTTCAAGGGCATTTCTGATTAATGTGGAAGCTTTTACAAATTCAAGAGCGCTTTTCAAGTATGGGTATTTAAGTGTCGAGGGGTTCAAAAGTAGCTCGGAAGTATGGCATGTTTACAGTCAAACTTCATCATTTGACGAGAATAACGCCCTCGAATGATTTTCGGGGAGTTCAGACAACTCTGGACAAACTTGGGATTTGGGGCTAAAGAAGGGCATTTTGGGGATTTTAGGAATTTTGGGGCTATTTTGGGAATTTTGAAAATTTTGGGTGGTTTTGGCTATTTTAAGTGGTGGAAAATATTTTGGAATGGCTTTTGGAGAATTTAGATAATTTTGGTAAATTTTTTGGGATTTTGGGATTTTCGGGGGTAATTTGGTAATTTAGGCAAGTTTCAAGACCAGGGTTAAAAACTGAAATTTGGGAAAATTGGAGTGGCTTCAGGGTGAAGAAAATAGGACCAATTGTAACCTTCTTTCGATCCTCTATGTGTCGGTTCTTACCACCTTAGCCATGAGCTTAGGGTTTGGTGAGACCAACACTTGAGTGTCCAAAAGACAGGGGACTCAAAACAGGATATGGTAGATTTGGAGTTGTGAGTGGGTGATATGTGTGTGAGTGCAGGGTGTGAGCTCCGGACCTCCAGGGTCACTTCTAAGGTTTGGTCACCTATAAGGAATCCCACTTGGTCTTCCTCATTTTTATCCCCTTCCTTCTAAATATTAGAGGTGGAGCCCTAACATGTGGAAGCCTCAAGTAAAGAAAACAAGCATGTGGAATTTCTACGTGGTGGGGTTTCCGTTGCTAGTCCTCTAATAAAAGTCACAAGGAAAGTCCTATGGCTAGACCCTAGGCTATCTAAGGAGAGACTAAACCTTAACCAAAAGTGAGTTCAACAATAATTTAAGCCTTCCTCACGAAAATTTTTTAGAATCTTGTAATTCCACTTCTTCCTTGTGTTCCAATTCTTTACTTTCAGATTTTTTTTATAAATTGACTTGAAATGACATTCACTTAAATATTTGATAACATCCATCCTATAACATTCATCATCTTTACCTCTTTTTGGATATTTCATTGACTTTGAAATATTGAATATAACAGTTTGATCAATAACTTGCACCGTTAATTCCCTTTTTTACACATCTATCATCGCTCTGCCTGTGGCTAGGAAAGATCTCACTAAAATTATAGGTATCTCTTTAACTTCCTCCATATCCAACACAATGAAATCAACAGGAAAAATAAATTGATTCACTTTCACCAAAACATCCTCTATAACTCCTTTAGGATATGTGATCGAACGATCAGCTAATTGCAGAGTTACAGTGGTAGGGGTTATTTCTCCTTGTCCTAGTCTTTTGAATATTGATAATGACATAAGGTTAATGCTTGCACCCAAATCACATAAGGATTTTCCAAAAAATGTGTCTCTAATTGCACATGAAATTGTGAAACTTCCATGATCTTTAAATTTTTCAGGAAGCTTTTTCTGAATTATTGCATTGCACTCTTCACTAAGGGCAACAGTCTCATTATCTTCAAACTTCCTCTTTCTGCTGAGAATATCTTTCATAAATTTCACATAACTTGGCATTTGTTCTAAAGCTTCAGCAAATGAAATCTTAATTGTAAGCTTCTTAAATATCTCCAAGAATTTTGAAAATTGCTTATCCAATTTTTGTTGTTGAAGTCTTTGAGGAAATGGAGGTGGTGATTTTTCTAAATCAACCTTAGGTGGAGAAATAGGTTTTTCCAAACTTTTCGAAGTGTCCTCTTATGGTTTTTCAATTTCTTCTTTCTCTATTTCAATCTCTTTTTGAACTCTACCTTCCAACTATCTTCCACTTCTTAACTGAATAGCTTGTACTTGCTCTTTAGTCTTGTCTCTTGGATTTTCTTCATTGTTACTAGGAAGCTTTCCTTGGGATCTATTACTTAATTAATTGGCAATCTGTCCCATTTGATTCTCAATATTTCTGATTGTAGCTTCTTGACTTTGTAATTGATTTTCCATTTGTAACACCACTTCTTCAATAGAAAACTTCTTCTCCTTAAATTGTGAAGTATGGTTAAAATTTGGAGTATAGGTTGGTCTATAATTATTATTCCCTTGGTTGTTCCAGTTTCTCAATTGGTTTACTTAGTTGTTCCTTATTTTGATTACTACCACCTTGATTATTGGTATTCCAGTTAAAGCTTGGATGGCTTTTCCAACCTAGGTTATAATACTTAGAATATGGGTTATTAGGCTTACTTATAGCATTCAGGGTTTCTGGTGAAGTTTGAGAATCAACCATTTGGCCTAATGAATTTTCTTCAATCATGGAAGTTGGCTGATAAAACTTCATCCCAAATTAGTCTATCTTCCTTCAAATTGCAGCAACTTGATTCGCTAGCATCACAAATGCATCATTTTCTTGAATGTTGGTTACCTTTTTAGGATTTAACCTTTCAGAAGGCCATTGAAAATTATTAGTAGCCATTTCTTCAATTAAAGCATAAGCATCAACAAACTTTTTAGACATCAATAAACCACCAATAGTGGCATTGATAACAGATCTAAGAGATCCAACTAATCCATTATAAAAGGTCTGAATTATTAACTAATTTGGTATCGAATGATGTGGACACTTTCTTAAGGGATCTTTCAAACGTTCTCTTGCTTCATATATAGATTCCCCTTCAAACTGACAAAAATATGTGATATCATTTCTAATTTTTGCAGTCTTCAATGGTGGAAAATATTTAGTAAGGATTTTTTGTGCTAAATCACCCCAAATTCTGATAGATCCAGGTGCTAACGAATTTAACCAAATTTTAGCTTTATCCCTCAGTGAAAAAGGAAAAAGTCTAAGTCTAATAGCACATTTGAAATACCATCGTATTTAAAAGTAGCACACAATTCTAGAAAATTGACAAGATGTAAATTAGGATTTTTAGTTGGTGCTCCCCAAACCGATTATTAGATGCCATTTGGATAATAGTAGGTTTAAGTTCAAATGAATTAGCAGCTACAGCAGGGTGTTGAATACTACCATGAAGTTCATCTACTGTAGGGTTAGCATAATTTCTTAAAGGTCTAAATTCTTGATGGATTTCAACATTTTGATGATCTTGATTTGTCATTTCTTGAATATTTTTATCTTTTTCTAAATTTTTAATTTTTTTAATTTTTCTGATAGTTCTCTCTAATTCAGAATCGTAAGGCACAAGTACTCCAGAACCGGAACTACGCACACAAAATTAATAAAATAAAATTAAACACACTAACAAAAATAATGAAAAGTAAAAACCTAATTTTTCTTAAATTTTCTTTAAATAAAATTTTAATTAATGTCCTGGCAACGGCGCCAAAAACTTGATCCCTGAATATTTACCCTTACATTTTAGATATGAAATTATACTTTAATTATTTATAATATGGGATACTACGCAAGTATATGTATCGTTTATCAAGTAATATAGGACTTTTTGATTAAGCCTCGAGATATCGAACCCACAGGAAAATGTCTAAAATTTTAAAGAAATAAGAAAAATAACTTTTTACTTTTTAAAATGATTTTGTAAAGTATGTTTTAAGATATAGTTTTTTTCAAATTTGTTTTGGGTATTTTCTGAATAAAAAGTAAAGCAACAAACTAAAATTAACACAACTATAAAATAGTATGAAAGCACATGAGAATAAAATATATTTTTCCTCTTTCAATGAATTAGTAATAATTATGGAATTTCGTTGTGAAAGTATCTAAAGTATGTTGTGCCAAATAGAAGCAATTATATTCTTTACCCTTACTCGGTTCTATAAAGAACATTGGTTAATTTGATGATTTGAAATCTTGTAGATGGGTTAGACAAAGAAGATACTAGCTCTCTCTCTAGAGTTCCCTCAATTCCCTCCACCAGGGGGATAACATCTCATAACAAAAATTTTCACATCAAACCAAATTAGGGGGCTTTAGCCTATCACTCTAAAGTCCTCTAATTTTACTCCCCACTATAAGTATATCTTCCTATTTATTTTCACCCAACCATATGGACTACAATTCTCATCCGTATAATTGCCTGTGATTCTTTCCAATTATTGATTGAGACAATACCATAATGGATCTTACATAATCTCCTGACACATGTGGACTTTAATTTAATATATTTATATGCAAGAATTTGTTACCACTGTAAGAAGATTTTAAGTTTCAGCAATGGCACCAAAAACTTGATCGTGAGGGGCTTATATATATGTAATAATTTATAAACTCAAATTTATATTTTTATAATGATTTTGTAAAGTCCGTGTACTCAACGAAAGTATACGTATCGTATCAAGTAATACAGGGCTCTAATAGAGTCATGGTTATCGATCCCACAGGGAGGTTTTAAGTTGAAGTAAAGTAAAAATGTTTCACAAGTTATAATAAAGAACCTAAATCTTATACTCTAATTACGATTAAATTTCAATTCTTACTTCTACTACTACTATGCATAAAACAGTAACAACTAACTAAACTACAATTACTTCTAATTACTTGAAAAAAGAATTATCTAACAAACACACTAAACTAAGTATTTAAAAGGTTTTTAATATATATGAGAAAAGTATCTTTCTTCTTGCAATGAGAATATGATGTGTGGATTGATATGGATCAGTTATCTAATTTATTCTGCCAAATAGGAGCATAGATGATTCTTTACCTTTAGAAGAGTACCCCCTCGTCTAAATAAGAAAAGAACATTGACATATTCTAAGTTTAGTCATTAACTCTAAGGCTAGACTGGGAGGATACCGTCTCTCACTTTCGAGCTCCCACTCACCCTTCACCCGAAGGCTAACCTTTGATATTAATTACTAATCTTAGAACCAATTTGGGGATTTCAGCCTGTCACCCTGAAATTTTCACATTGAAGTCCTTCAAAACACATTTCCCTATTTATTTGCACGCAATCCCCATGAACTACGTAATTCATCCATGGAAATTGAATGGATTTTTCATTATTGTTGTAGGACATTAAATCCTTTCAAACTTAATGTTCACCAATATATTTTAACATTTCAATTGGCCAAATCGAAAGTAAATTAAGTTCTAAATGAAAAACCATCACAATCTCTTCAACACATTAAAAGCACATCAAATCCACATCAAACAATCATCACATCTCTAAGCAAGAAGAAAGACAAAGAAGACTACTCAGAATTCATGGAGAAGATATAATATAATATGGATTTTATATATAAAAGAAAAGTCATACAAACCACAAAAGAAAATATAACTTATCTCTTTCTCTTCCCCAATGCAATCCCTTTAAAGTTCATTTGAATCTTCTTCTCACTTCTTTACAACACTTGATTCTCTCTTTAGAATGGAAAGGAAGAAGCAATCTCTCACTTTACTTCTTCTCCTTCACTCTTTAGAGAAGAATTCCTCTCAAATCTTCTCTTGTACACACTACTCTACTAAACCCTAACACTTAACACACACTAAATCACTAAGAGAAAGCAATATAATGTAAGAGAGACCCCTTCTCTCATCCAAAATCAGTTATTTAAGAGTTAAGGATGAAATCCTAAGAGATTCCATAGGCATCCCTTCAAAATTTCGCCAAAACATTCAAATTTTGAATTCCACCGAATTTGGGCACCGGCAGCGCCAGAAAAGGCACCGACGGCGCTCTATCATGCCAATTAATTCTGGTGTATCTGGATTTGGGTGCCGCCAAAACACTTTTTCACCATTTTGCTCCTTTTTTCTTATTTTTGCTACGAATTTGTTTCTTTTTGCATCTTTTCGTTCCAATCACCTAAAATCATCATACCTGCAACAAATCATGAAAAATACCTTTCTTTAAAGTGAAATATCACAAAAAATGGGTAAAATTAGATAGCAAAAACCGTATATATTTTTGGTGCATCAAAATCCCCCAAACTTAAACTATTACTTGTCCTTAAGTAATCCTTTTACTACATAAAATATAACTCTAGGCAATGTACCTTTCAACTGTAAGACACTAAAATATTCATTCAAAAGAATATATTGGTTAAATTTTCAGAAAAAGTTTAGTAACTCAGGTCAACATTACTGGTATAAGAATATTCAGTAATCAAGTCTAAGAGTTCTAGTCTTCTATTTATTTCAAGATAAACCATAATTTGTCATATTAAGAGTGCCTTAAAAGAACATGTGAAAAAGGAGTTCATGCAAACATTACTAGAATGTAGGCTAGTACTTTAAATATAAATTCAGAAATGAAATCAAGCTTTCCCTTTAGGGTGATTCAAGTGAAGCCAATTTTTGATTAGGCATCTCCTCAAGCTTCTCCTCATAAACATTTTTCTTTCTTTTCTTTTTTTTTTCTTCTCTTTTTCTTTTCTATCTTTTTTTTAGGGATTGTTTTTCAATCCTTCTTTTCTTTTCTTTTCTTTTCTTTTCTTGAGGATTACTTTATCTGGATAGCCTTTAATGATTTTGAACTTCACTCTCCTCTTTCTAAAGTTTAAACTTGAAACACCACCTTACTTTATAGTTAGGTACAAGCTTTATTATTTTTCATAAAGTCACAATCTCTTCTTAATACGCAATACTTTAAGTCCCTTAACATTTCAAAAATACAGTTTTCTTTACTTTAAATAGTTAACTATAATCAAATCCTTTCAAACCAAATATCTTACTTCTATAAAATCAACTATTATTACCAAAAATTTTCATCTTATCCTTCCATAATATTCAACTGAAATAAAAAGTTTTAGTTATCTTACAATGAAGTTCAACTGCTTGAAGTTATGTTAATAAGTTTTGAAAATATAATAGTTGAGAACAAGTAAAAGTTTAGTATTTCTCTACCCTCCCCCAAACTTAAGTTTTTCAATAAATTTAAAATAGTTGAGAGTATAAGAAAACTAACCTATTTGTGCTGGGATTCTGAAATCTTCAACATCTATCTGGTATTAATCAAAATTTACAACTAGCAGACATGAAACAATTAGTAGCAGTGATATAACAATTTTAAATATTTGCATGGGTAAAGAGAAATTAACATTAAACATCAAAACATCCAACAGAACACTACAACATGAAACAAACAATCACACTACTAACAGTACAACTAACAGTTTTAAAATTTCAGTACAACATAACAATACAACATGAAAAGTAAATAACACTACATCACACAGTACAACACAGAGTTATATATCACATGAAAAGTAAACATCCACTAAATCACATCAGTACAACACAACACAACAAGATCAACATAAATAAGTAAAAAAAACAAACAAACTATCTATCAGTCTCCATCGCTAGGATTAGCAGCAGGGTCATCAGCAGGGTCAGGTATATATGGTGTATAGCTGGGAAAAGTAGGAAAAATTACATCAGACTCCCCCCTCATAAATCTGACCTAAGAATCATAATAAGCAATATCAAACTCCACTCTCCTTTGCAGATAATCTTCGTTCACATCACTCCTCACCTCAAATACATCCATCCGACCATGGAGTCTATCCATACTAGCACTCTGTAGTCTTGCAGAAATGATGCCTGACTTTTGAAATGAAATAATGTCAGACTTTTGAAGCAACATTCAAAGTGGAGGCGGGGAAATTTATCAACTGTTTTTGACTCACTTTCCATTCTCCTCGCCCGTCAGTCAGAAAAGCAATAACTTCTCTCATATTCTCCCTTCCAGTGTCAAAGCTTTCGTACTCACACACGAATGGTTCCCGAGTATGATAAAAAGCATTGATGCATTGAGGAGTAAACTCAACCATCTTTCCTCTAACAAGCACATACTCAGTCTCAGTCCAGGGTACGTTCGCATAGAATTCTCGAACAACTCACATAACAGCATTCGCAGTGAAATAATAAATTCTTTCTCAGTTTCGCTCTGCAATTAATTGTTCTACAAATCTGCTAGGACTATCAAAAGCTCAATCCTGGATACACTTCTTGTTGTGAAGGATATAGTTATAGCGAAATTGGGCTTTGATATTGACAAATCTCTCCTCATCAAAATCCAATTTCCTCTTTCCCCTTGAAGCCATGTGAATTTCTAAAATTTGCAAAAATAATTTCAATAAATCTCAAATTCACATTGTATCAACTCCAAACACTATCTTAAATAAGTAAGAGCAAATTTCTTCATGGAAATCTCAAAATCTCTCTAAAAATTCAAAAATTCCAACATAAGCAATGTGAAAGATTTCCATGGTGAAAATCCAAAAATTTTAACTTAAAGTGAAGCTCTTACCAAGAGAAGTGCAAATCTGGTGTCGAAAAGCGTTGAAAAATCTTTAAATCCGGGATCTAGCAAAGCCCTAGATCTTTAAAATCTAAAAAATGGAGGAAGAAGATGAAGGAAATGGAAAAATTTGCGAGTCTAAGGGCAAAAATCGTGAAATCGAGAGTTTAAGACCTATTTCTAGGTTTGGACGCCGGCGGCGCTCTATTTAAAAATATTGGACAAACTTTCTAGATTTGGCGCCGGCCGTGCCAGTCCAAAATATTTTCTGGGTCCAAAAATGTTTTCATAATTTCGATCGTTTCGACGTCAACAATGATGTTTAACACTTCAATAAGCATTTACATCATCCCATAAGCAATAATTAACACATTTCTTCACAGAAACAACACACAACAATCTTATATATATAAATCCAAGTTACATCAAACAAACCAAATAAGCTCATTCAAACCAACTTTTTTTAGATATTTAGTGTAGCAAGTACTCTACGATAGGCAAGCGCTAATATCTAGGCACACAATAAAAGCATGCACATTTAAATCCAAGTTCAAAGAAAAGCAAATACTACACAAACCAAAAATAACTAAGCAAAGCAAACTAAACACAACATATATAAGTAGAATCCATCAAATTACTCCATGTCAATTTCAGAACTATCCTCTCCTCTAATGTCTCCAATTGATTGCTGATGCACAAACAAGTTATAGAATGGACGAAATGGAAATTCATTAGATGATTCTTCAGCAATCACCATGTTCTTCTTCATCAGATTGATCAATCCCATCTCAATTCAACCAGTGTGATTGAACTGCTCTTTCATTCTCCAATCTATATGATCGAACAAATCAGAAATGTTATTGATCGCGTTCATAATGTTTCGTATCTCTTTCTCCAATTGCTTGATCCTCTGCAATATAATTCTGGAACCTTCAGGAAAGTAAGGTTGAATCGGCTGTGAAGTCTGCATCGGTTGATCAGTAAGTAGATTCATATCATCTTCATCTCCAACTGTCTGGTAGTCGTAGAGATTGGTTGGATCAATAGGTCTCCATGGAAGAATAACCTTTTCCCAACTTTCATATGGAACATGTGACTGACTACATAACTGAAATATGGTGGACGGGTGTCCAAGCCCATATTTAGATCTATGCACAATTAATCCAAGTCTTGATTTCACAATAAGATTACCAATGTCAACCGGCCTTCCAGTTTGAATGCAGAAATTCAAAATGGCGCTTTCCTTGGTCACCTTGCTTATCTTCAACTTTAGAAGCAATTTTGCCTAAATGAAGTAATGTCACTGCTTTGTCGGCATAGTTTTAGGTTTTAATTTAAATATATATATAATTTAGAAAGTATCATTTGATTTTGAAAATAATTTCTGTGAAATTAAACTGATCTCACATCTCAAATAGTTTATATAAACGAGCACCGCACCACAAACCGTGCATTTATCCCGAAGAATAGACACACTGCTTGACGATGGGGCTCGGTTAAATAAACTAGAAGATTTGTGACATCCGTTTGAGTACGCGAACCAATTTTATAAGCCAGACAAGTTCCCTTGCTTAATATAAAGAAATTAAGCGGGGTTTATATTACACAGGTTCTTAAAGTTCCCTATAAGGGCAAGCCCCTATAGTTAATTACATCTTAAATGACGGGAATCATTTAAGAAAACTCTCGATAATGATCAGTGGTTTTGCTCTCAAGAATTTCAAAGTTTAAGGTTTTCAAAGGATTGAATTTTGGAAATTTCAATAGGGATTAGCTCAAATTCGGAACAGTTTATTTTGGGAATCCAATAGAAGAGAAGTAGGAGAAGCTGAGGATCCAAGAAAAATCTTGGCAACTTCCCAAACTATCCTATTGTTTGGCTTCAATTTAGGAGTTTATTTAATGTTGCAATCCTTCAAATTTTAATTAATTAGGGCTTATATTTGTATGATAAAATCACACAAACAGCCTTGAAGATATGAGGGTTTATGTCGTACCGAACGACTACCTCGGAGTCCTAAGACCGGTTAGGGCTTAATTTACATAACATGATTATGTAAATGCCTAACGAAAAGTTGAGGATTTATGTTGCACTAGGCAAACTATCTCAAAATCATATGGCTTGGTTATTTAATTCTAGGAATGTTTAGCTGAAGTAGAGTTGTTTTGCTGACGAAGATGGTCGTGCTGCCCATCGTGCTCCAAGCTCCTTGTTGTTGCAGAGGTTTAGTTGTAGAAGGTGAAAATCAAGAGATGAGAAAAGTGTTTTGGTTTAGAAATCTTAATGTCCAAATATTTTTTTAATATTTTAATTAAAACAAATCTTAAAGTTGTTTAAACAGAACCGATTAAGATCCCACGGTTCCGTCATCCCGGCACCGTTATTTTCATTGAATTCAGTTAGTCCAGATGAATTTGCTAAACTCAACTAAATGAGTTCCACACTTTCATCTAGACCATGGGAAATCCCGTTAGCAACGCGTGGGTTACATCATCCGAGGTATTCCCGATCATTCAGTGAGACATTTTAATTTAGTTGCAATTGTAGTTTTGTTGTTTTATTTGTGATTAAATTTTGAGTTATTTTATATTTTGGGATTTTGTGGTGGTGAATTTTATCTTTCAATGACTTTTAATTTAGTTTTGGTTTCAGTTCATGGACTATCCTAAAGGTTTTGGTTTTCATGCAACAGTTTTATTTATCATGCAAGAAAAGTAAAGTACAGTGCATGTAAGTAAATTGCAATTAAATAAAAGAGTACTTGGAGGGTCTTCCCGTCATCCCAAGCTGTACTTAAAACACGTGTTAATGCATTTAAATATATTTTTGCAAGAAATACCTAGGTAAAGCTAAGGGAAAGGCTTTTGGTTGTCTACCAAATTCCTAATCCTATAACTAGTCATCTCCTATGACGTCTAAGTTCTTGGTTTGGTTTAAGGATGATTTTCTTCATCAAAGAACAACTAAATTCAGTTGTTCTTCTAAAACATCCCGTCATATTGAGGAAGTGTTTAGGACGAGTCCTAAACATCTTTTCAATACTTCTGAGATTGTTTTAAGTCCAAGTAAATTTAGTTGCACAGGTGAATTAATCATCCAGGAGTTTAATTAAACTTTATTTCTTGCTCAGTGAACTTAGGTATTTGATTAACTGATGAATGAAATGACATCTCACTTAATACTCTATTTAAGAGTCATAATAATTAAAGCCTTTAAGGGCAAGTTGGTTTATCGAGAATTTTAATCATTTTTAATTTAGTTTAATTATGAGGTTTTAATTGATAATCTTAAGTTTGGAATAGTGTTCAAATTATTTCAGATTTAATTCTTAATGATTTCATTTAGGATTGTTGTTAAATGATTTTAATTCAATTTGATTTTAATTTAATTTAATTTTAATTTAATTTAATTTGAATTTTAATTTAATTTAATTTATTTTAATTTTGATTTAATTTAATTTAATTTAATCTTAATTTTAATTTAATTTAAATTTAAATTTTAATTAAATTTAAATTTAATTTAATTTAAATTTTGATTTTAATTTTAATTTTAATTGTTAGTTTTAGTTTAACTTTAATTTTAATTTGATTTTAATTTAATTTGTTTTGATTTTAGTTTTAATTATTAATTTAGATTATTATTTTAAATTTTTAATTAAGAATTAAATATTGTTAAAGTGACTCATTTAGGGATTTTTTAAATTAAAGAATAAATGTCCTCTTAATAATATCCCTATTTTAATAATCCAAATTTAAATATATTCTTTCCAAAATTTAAATTATTTAATTAATTAAAGTTTCATTTTTGATATTTTCAAAATGTTTTAATGGGTTCCTACCCCTTAATTTCCCTAAGTTTCAATCATCCAAGAGAAAGTTAAAATCAAATATTTTACCCCCACCCCATTTTGATTAAACCTAAGGTTTTAATTAAGGGTTAAAATTTTTAATTACTTTTATGCCCTTTTAAGCTTATTTGTTTCATAACTCATTAAATTGAGCTCAAATGAATTTGAAATTTTTATGTCACCTCACTCATATGTCAATTAAGACATTAGAGGAGAAAATGTGATTTTTCTAAATTTAATTTATTTATATAATTATTTTTAGTAGAAAATGGGGTTTTTTCAAAGAAAATTCAAGAACATGACCAAGGTAAAGTTTCTACCCTTAAGAAAATTATGGGATATTCCTAATGACTAGAGGACCACTTGTACCAATTTTGGTGATTTTTTGAGTTATATTTTATTTATTATAATTATTTTGAGTTTTAGAGTGTTAATTAATTTTTAAAATAAAATAAAAGTTAAAAAAATAGATTTTATATTTTTCCTAAATCTCTCTGACCTCAAGGAGTCCAGAGAAATAAATTTTATAATTTTCTGATTTTTCTTTGATTTATTAGAATTATTTTAGTGAAAAAGGTTAAAAATTCATTTTTTAATATTAAAAATTACATTAAACCTTTAAAATTCAGTATCTTATCCTAGGGACTTAGGAAAAATATTTGGTTTATTCCTAAATGATTATGAGTCAAAATGTGATATTTTTATGATTTTTATTATTTTTAAATTATTAAAATATTAAAATATGGTGAAAAATCAACTTTTTTAGAAAATTCCAATTTTAATTTTCTTGAACTCCCATGATATCAGAGAAGCTCCAAAACCATTTTTGTGAATTTTTGAAAAGTATTTTTGGAGTTATGAATTTTTAAAGTTCTATTTTAGTTATGTAACTTAATTAATTCATTTAGTGGGGTTAAACATTTCCAATTGATTCCAAATTTTTATGTGAGGTCTCTCTGATCCCAAGGATCAGTGGAGAATTGTTTTCATGTCAATTTGATGTGTGGTTAACCCTAATTAATTCAAATTCAATTTTAGGGGTTTAGGCCAATTAAGGTTATTATGAATGAATTAATTCAAAAAATATTTTTCATAGGGTTCTCTGGTCCTAAGGAATATCACCAAATTTTTCTAGAATTAATTTCACAACATGCTAATTACTGGAATTAAAATACCTAAAACAGTGACATGAAATTGAAAATTCAATAAGTTTTCACAGAGATGGCCTCTGACCTTGAAAAATTCAGGGAATGTTCCCAAGATCAGAGGCTTCAAAAGCCCTATGGTCTCATGCCATGGTGAATTGTCCATGCAAATGAAGAATCAAAATACTGAGAATAGTAAATAAATTATTAAAAATAAAATACTCATCCAATTAACTTGATTTCTTTTCCACATTATTCTCCTCTGTTCACTGAGTAAGAGGGTATTTTTATTTTATTTTTGTGATTTTTCTATGCAAAGATATGAATTTTTAAAGTTCAGGGCATTTAAATAATTCAAAAATACCCTAATTTCCTACTTATCCACGCGGCGCCGCGTCAACCTCGGCAGCTCCGAAGCCCCTATGTGTCGCGCTCCCATTCGACGCTGCCACTTGAGTCAGCAGCCACGTGTCTCGCGGTTCATGTACCATCGCGCCATCCGACTTGATCTTGACCGTCCGCTCGATACACGCGCAATCCAACTGCTCCTGGTCATCGTCTACGACTGGTGTGCACCCGTGACCGTCCACACTAAAACCCTAAGATCTCACTCGATTCTCAATAGATTTTTGTGTTCTTATGCTCTATGGATTCGTCTTGAGGAGACGAACACATTCAAATAGTTTATAGGCTATCAAAATTAACTTAAACAAAATGGAGAATCACTGGAAGCTCGGGAGGAAGAGTGAGTTCATACCTTTGCTCAGAGAAGTGAAGCTTTGATCTGAGAGTTGTGTCACCTTCAATTGGGTCTAGGCAAGCTCCAGATGAAGTCTGCGGCTGCAGGGAATTGTGCAGGTGTGAAAGTGACCAAGCCCGATCACAAAGCTTGGAGGCTAGAAGCAATGGCTGGCCCAGTGAGGGGCTTTTGCTGGGGAACTTCTCCTCTTGGTACGGTGAAGGTGTAGGACCAATCAATTTGGAGATTGGCTCACTGTGGTGAAGTGTCCTGTTTTTTGGGTGGATTTTCAACTCAAAAATTGAGCTCGCAGAGGGGGTTTTAGGGCTGGATTTCAGTGGGAATCAAGTTCTCTATGTCTGGGGAGGAGTCTGGAATAATTTTGGCAGAGTTTCCTTAAGGTTTTGTTCAACTCTCTTTTTGGTCGAGAGGTGGTGGTGTTTAAATAGAGGTGGCTGGAGGGCCTCCCAGGGGGGTTAGAAGGCTTGGATCAGCTGCTTAAGGTAAGGGAAGAATAGCCATGGTGTTCAATTGGGCTGGGACAACTCAGCAAGGAAAAATTCAAAAATTAACTCACATGGGTGGTCTCGGCCTGGTGGTTTCCGGCGGCTGTGGTGGCTGGCCGGCCAGGGTCAGGTCACCCTCAAGGTCAGGAGGACCAGTGCTGGAGGTTTGTGCAAGCAATTGTCTAATGCCAAGTGTAAAGGGTTGGATTTAAGTGGTAAAGGAAGAAGAGTGATTTTGGGTTCACATTTGTCAACCCATGTATTTGAGCTTGGTTCACCTCCCCATGGTCTGATTTTGGGCCAAGGGGATCAGTTGGGTCAGCTTCCATGGAGTGGTGAAGTCCCCATCAAAAATAGTTTAAGTTAATTTTGGGTTATGGTGTTGCATTAAAGACATTAAAATGGCTTAAGGAAGGCTTAGGAAAAGACTCCCTCTTCTTGCCATTAATGGTTTGGTGACAAGTCAAACCCCCCATGGCTTCATGTGTCTTGTCCATGGCTTGCATGTGGCTCCATTTGGCTCATCCTTGGCTTAGGAAAAGTGAATTCATTTATATGAAAAAGGAATTTGGTGATTTTGGCAATTTAGTGAAAAATTTAGATGGTGCTTGATTTAGGTTGATTTGATGATTGATTTGGGACTTAGGAATTGATTCCAATTAAAGGGATGATGAGAAGGAATTGTCATGTGGGCTTTGGAATGGGTTTGGGCTTTTGGATTTCACTTTGGATGGGCTTTCAAGATGGTTTAGGGAAGTGGGCTTTTGGATTTTAGGATGGGCTTTTGGATGAAAATTTTGTGAAGGACCATGTCAAATAAATGTTGCAATTGGTTTAGGGATGTTTCATGAATGGTTTGGAATCAATTTGGTGTGATTTGGAGTAGATTTGGTTGAATTTGGGCTTTTTAGTTAAATGGATCAAAGTGGGCCAAATTGGGCTAACTTGGGTTAAGGTTGGGCTAAAGTTGGATTTAATGTAAAATTAATGTTGAGAAATTTTCATGGGAGTGTCACAAAGAGTTTTCAACTTTGGTTGGGCTCTAATTTTGGGATTTGAGCCCATTTGGGTTAGGTTTCGGCTTAGGTCAAATTGGGGATTTTGGTTTTGGGTTAGGTTTGGGTGGCGTTTAGGTTCAAATTTTGGGCAAATCAAGTTAGTGTTTTGTTTATGGGGGTGTTAGGAAGGTTTTAGAAAAGATTTGGGGCCAATTGGGGTTGAATTGGGTTAGGTTTGAGCTAGGTTTATGTCATGGGCCAAAATTGGGCCTTAGGCTTGAAATTGGAATTGGATCCAAATGTTAATCAAATTGTCCTTATATTTGGTTTAAATTTATATTGGGGATGTTGAATTGAAGTTTAGAATTGAATTGGACCAAAATTGAGTTTAATTGGGGTGGTTTGGTTTGACATTGGGTTCACTTGGGTTTAAAATGGGTCAAATTAGAGGTTTTGGTAATAGTGGGGTAAATTGGCAAAATTGGCCCATCGTGTAGTTGAACAAAATGAAATTAGAAATATTTGGGATTTTCTGGAATTTTTTGGGAATTTTCTGAATTTTTTGGATTTCTTGGGGTAAGAGGGAATTTTGGGTATTTTGAGGGTATTGGGGGGTATTTTTAGAAATTTTCGTATTTTTGGCTATGGATAATCAATTTGAGTGGGGGGAAATGTTTAGGATTGATTTTGAGGAATTTTGGGTAATTTAGGTGATTTTGTAAATTTTGGGTAGTTTAAAAGGCATTTGGTAGGTTTGGTGGGGCCGGGGCCCCGGGGTCAGAAATTGAAATTTTGGAAAAATAAAGATTGATCAAGTTTGAGTGAAATGGAATCATTTTGGATGAGCCATGAAGCCATATTAAGACCATATGAGCCATGAGAGGACTCATTTGAGGCATTCACTATGTTATTCCTAACCCTCTTAGCGAGGGGCTTAAAGGTTAAGGACCATCCATATGAATTACCTACATGAGTCAGGAAGTCAAGTTGGGTGAGAGTGTGATTTTAGGACTTGGAATGTGTGTGAGAGTGTAGTGTATGTGCAAGTCGACCCTCACCGAACCAGGGCCGCCTGGGGTATTCCTAAGGCCGAAAAGTCCCATAGGGAACTCATCCTTTAAACCTCCACATTTGATCTCAACCCTCTAGGTGATTAGGGGTCTACAATCAAGCTTGTGGGGTTTGCAGGGAGTTAAGAGGTGTTTGAATTTATAAAGGGGTGGGTTCCACTTCTAGTCCTCTAAGATTAGTCAAAGGAAAAGCCTAAGGCTAGATCCTAAGTACTAAGGAGTGAGAAAAGAAGAGACCTCATCAAAAAATGAGGTCAACAAATGGACCCCCAATAGGTGTGGTGTGCTGACGGAGCACACCGCGCGTATTGGCGTTGACCGAAGAGATCAACAAAACCAACACAGATGTCTAAGTGACAAACTCAGGACGAAGTAGAAGAATTTCCGCTGGGGAGTATCAGGTATATTTCCAAGACTGGAGATTCCTGAACTCTCGCTGGGGAATGGGAAAGGAGGTGAACTCCAAATCACAAGATCTGGGGAATTTAATTTAGATTTCATTTTACCCTTAAATTTCAAGTTTCAATGTGCGAGTTTAGATTTCAATTTGTTATGAGTTTCAATTTCGATTGAAGTTTAATTTAAAATCAATTTAAGGAAATTTTGAATTTGAAATTTGGGTTTGAAATGAGAATTGAAACCTAGGTTTGAATCTCAGGATTGCGAAGAGAACTGGAATTTAGGTACCAGCCTCGGAGTAAGAATCAGAGTTTAAGTATCGATGGAAAAAAAAGATGAGAATCAGAATTTAGGTACTGATCTCGAAAGGGATGAGAATTGAAATTTAAGTATCAATCTCGAAAGAGAGTTGAAATTTAGGTATCAACCTCGAAAAAGATGAGAATCAGAATTTAGGTACTGATCTCGGAATGAGAACTGGAATTTAGGTACCAGTCTCTAAAATGAGAATTGAAATTTTGGTATCAATCTCGGAAGAGAGTCGAAATTTAAGTATCGATCTCGAATGAGAGTCGAAATTTAGGTACCGACCTCGAAGGAAGAGAACTGGAATTTAGGTACCAGTCTCGGAATTTAAAATTGAAATTTAGGTATCAATTGGAAAGAGAATTGAAATTTAGGTATCGATCTCGAATGAGAGTCGGAATTTAGGTACCGACCTCGAAATGAGAACTGGAATTTAGAGTACCGATCTCGGAATTTAGAATTGAAATTTAGGTATCAATTCGAAAGAGAATCGAAATTTAGGTATCGATCTCGAATGAGAGTTGGAATTTAGGTACCGACCTCGAAGGAAGAGAACTGGAATTTAGGTACCAGTCTCGGAATTTAGAATTGAAATTTAGGTATCAATTTGAAAGAAAATCGAGATTTAAGTATCGATCTCGAAAGATGGGAATCAGAATTTAGGTACTGATCCCAGAATGAGAACTGGAATTTAGGTACCAGTCTCGAGAGTTGAGAATTGAAATTTAGGTATCAATTCGAAAGAGAATCGAAATTTAGGTATCGATCTCAGAAAGAGAGTCAGAATTTAGGTACCGACCTCGAAATGAGAACTGGAATTTAGGTACCAGTCTCGAAAGTTGAGAATTGAAATTTAGGTATCAATTCGAAAGAGAATCAAAATTTAGGTATCGATCTCGAATGAGAGTCGGAATTTAGGTACTACCTCGAAAGGAGAGAACTGAAATTTAGGTACCATCCTCGAAGGAAATGGGAATCAGAATTTAAGTACTGATCCCTAAAAGAGAGTCAGAATTTAGGTACCGACCTCAAAAGGAGAGAACTGGAATTTAGGTACCAGTCTCGGAAGTTTGAAAGAGGACTAGAAGTTAGGCTCTAGCCTCGAGGATTTATCTGTATGAAGAGGGACCCAGTCTCATGCCATCAAAACCAAATCGAACAAAGTTCGTGGCTCCGTGTCAATAGAACTAGTCAATCCTCTAAGACACAGAAGAAAGAGAATTGAAAGGAGCTGGTAAATGTACCAAGCTGAAAAGACTTGACTTATCAATAAGTTGAGGAAAATATTCAAATTTCAAAAGAGTTTCAAACAGATTTCGATAGAGAGAAGAACTGAAAGGTTCAAATCAGAGGATTCAGATCGGAATTCAATTTGAGATTTAGATTCGTTTTGTTTGTCCTTTAAAGATCCCATTTTATTTTATTTTATTTTTTTGTTGTTTATTTAGTGTTCATGTGAATTCGAAGTTCATTTTAATATTCAGATTTTTTTTAGGAAAAATTCTCATTTATTTTCTTTTCTCTTCTGTTCTTTGTTCAAAGTTCATTTAACTCTAATGGCGTTTCCCGAGTTAATTTGCACAAAAAGAGGTGAAGGCAAAATATGACGTAGTCGTTTTCATTCCAACTTGCTGAAAGTACATCATACAACTTGATCTAGTCATGATGACATTTTCCTCAGAAATTTAATGTCTCATACAATCCATGTAAATCCAAAACGGACTGTGTAAACTTCTTGTTGATCAGTCTAAAAGCGTCTGTCAAAAATCCATGTCTGCATAGTAAGAAACATGGGTAATAACATCACCTTCCAAGCCATCCTTGGCAGGAATGCCGTATGGATGTGCATCGGAGGTGTGCTATTTCCCATGTGACTCACAGCTCGTAGGGCCGGAGACTCTCCAATTCTGGATCTAGTTGAAAGTGGTAAGGCATTTTTCTGCGTCCATTCTTCTAAAAGTAACTGAGATCCGCTCCACAGGCACTCCTAGAATGCAATGCTTCGCAACATCTGCTCCGTTTCCTTTTAACACCAGGACGGAACCTACCTGTAGTGGTATCTCCACCGGCCCTCGGAACTCACCGGGGCTCGCAATCTGGAGGTCGGATCCGAACATGATGTAGCACCGGTCGAGGAATGACATCGTGCGGAATGGTCTAACAAAGTCATGATGATCTATATGTGGCGGTATGCAGTCGCCTTCCTTGTAGATGTTGGTAATGCAGCTGTTGGGTATGCAATCTGCAGGCAGTACCCTCCATGTTATCATTCTTTTCACCATTGTCTTGATGACTCTTGGCATTGGATCCACCTCACCGAGACGGACTATCCCTGGCGGGTTTCCTTTTCTATCTATAGCAAAGTTGTAGCAGCATCCGCATTGGATTGTAACTCTTCCCTTTCCCGGCATCCATCTTCGGGGTTCTGAATATGTCTTTTCTCTCGGGCGGCCGGCTCGGCCTATTTTCCGCAATTCGAGGATGCGGTCTACAATTTGTTGTTGCTCGTAATGCGAGAAAACATACGTATGCGGCTCGAGGCCTTCTAAGATGTTGACCCTCTTGTTTCCAATTCTTTCAAAGTATTCAAAGGTTTTCTTCTCAACTAGTTGCATTTTCTCCAACTCGTATTCCAGGATTATCTGAAGTCCTCGGTGTCTAGTAACTTACTGCGGGATGTATGGCTCAACCCCAGTACGTTCTTCTGCATGTCTCAGCTCCTCGGGGATATTCTCCATAGGGACATCCTCCGGGGTTGCTTTCGTAACAAGACTCTGAATCTGGTACATATGCCCGGCATCGAGGTACTGACTCTATTTCTGCTTTTCTTGGTATTTCTTTTATTTGTTCTGACCTTCTTGGAATTGACTTTCTTCTTTACGGTTCCCGAAAAACCGGTCTCCTTAGAGCATTTGCACTAACAGTATCCACTGTCTGTTCATGTTGATCTTCTGCTAACTTGGTCAGCATTTTGCGAATGCGACGATTCTTATTTCTTCGTTGGGTAGCAGTGAGAGTAGCTCTCCTTACCCTTTGAATTTCTGCGGGTGCAGCGCTGACAAGCCTACCCTCTGCTGTGGCAACCATGGACTTAACTTTCTTATCTTCTCCGGTTGCATGCGCGGCGTTTGCTTTCCTTTTCTTGTTGCTTGGATTGGTGGCTCGGGCCACCCATTTTCATCACTCGTCCAGTCGTGAAGTTCTTCTCGATCAACTGGGATCCAATCATTTTCTTCGTATTGTAAACCGGCTGATGTGAAGTCTGAGTCAATCTCTGTCACTGCTCCATCCCTCACCCTCTTTTCATCAAGTGCTAGACTAACGCCATTTCTAAAGTTTAGAACCAACCGCCCGTTTGACATTTCCCTGCGAGAAAAAATAAGGAAAGGATCAGGGGCTGTACTAAGAACAAGAACAATAAGAAACACACTTAAAAAATTCTTATTCACTTTTTTTTTTTAAATTTAAAGGGAGTAGGAAGAGATGAGAAAATATCAGGAATGAATGGATTTAAAAGGAAAGATTGACATCTTATTATTATGATTTCTCATGTTTTCTTTTTAACATTTTCGTTGATGAGATTTTTTTTTTCATCCATTTTATTTTGTTTTGGGTTCGGACCCAGTCACAAAGTGATTACTTCACCCGTGTTTCTAGGGATAAGATTTTATTTTAGAGGCCACCCTTCGAAACATCAAGTCGTGTAATACTTCTTTAAATAATGTTCATTGATTGGAAGCATGGGTCGTTCTCCTCGGCAATTCACAAGCTGGTAGGAACCTCCTGAGTAGACTATCTCGACAACGAATGGTCCTTCCCATGTTGGTTCAAATTTACCTCCTATCTTGCGATGTGCAAGAATAGGTCTTCTGAGATCCAAAACCAAGTCACCGACTTTGAAAGTTCTTGGGCGGACCAGTTTGTCATGGGCCTGGATCATCTTGGCTTGATACAGTTCCAAATTCTGCTGTGCGGAAAGTCTTTTCCCTTCCATGCTTTCCAATTCTTCCAGTCGTAGTCTGGCATTTTCTTCTGTTGTGATCTTTTCTGCAAGTGCAATTCAAAGTGACGGAAGCTGAACTTCCAGAGGCAAGACGGCCTCGGACCCTGATCACTGAAAAATTTATTAAGAAATTCATACCTATTTTTGATGAAATTGCACTTTAAAGAAGGGTCTTAAGTGACGGGAATCACCTAAGAAGACTCTCGATAATAATCAATGATTCTCGCTCTCAAGAATTTCAAAGTTTAAGGTTTTCAAAGATCGAATTTTCGAATTTCAATATGGAATGGATCAAATTTTGGAACATTTTGTTTTATGAATCCAAAGGAAGAAAGGTAGGAGAAATCACCGATTCGAAGTGAACTTCGATAATTTCCCGACTATCCTATTGTTCGTCTTGAATTTAGGAAAGTCCTAATGTTTATTCGATATTTCAATCTCGCCAATTTCAATTAATTAGGCTTACATTTGTATGATAAAATCAAACAAATAAATTTCTAGAAAATGCGAGGGTTTATTGTCAGTATCGGACGACTACCTCGTAATCCTAAGACCGGTTAGGGCTTAATTTGCATAAAATGATTATGCAAATGCCTAACGAAGAGTCGAGGATTTATGTCGCACTAGTGCAAGCTACCTCGAAGTCCTATGGCTTCGGTTGTTTTAATTCTAGGAAAGTTTTGCCAAGCAGTACTCGTGTTTTCGTCGATGACGATGGTCGTGCCGCCCACCATGCTCCGAGCTCCTTGTTGTTGCAGAGGTTTAGTTTTAGAAATCATAAATCGTAGAGTCGAGAAAAGTGTTTTGGTTTAGAGAAAATCTTAATTTCCAGTGTGTTTTTTATGTTTTATTTAAAACAAATCTTAAAGCCGATTATAACGACACCTGCTAAGATCCCACCGCTCCATCCTTCCGCATCATTATTTTTATCGCATTCACTTAGTCCAGCATGAATTTGCTAAACTCAACCGAATGAGTTCCACACTTTCATTTAGACCGCGGGAAATCCCGTTAGCAACACGTAGGTTACATCATCCGAGGTATTCCCGATCATCCAACATGACGTTTTAATTTAGTTGTAATCGTAGTTTTGTGTTCCGTTTGTGATTAAATTTCGAGTTGTTTTATATTTTCAAATGTCGTGGCGGTGAATTTTATCTTGCAATGACTTTTAACTTAATTTTGGTTTCAGCTTTTAGGGCTATCCTAAAGGTGTGGGTTTTCATGCAACTCGTTGTTTTATCATGCAAGAAAAGTAAACTGCAGTTCGCAATAAAGTAAATTGCAAGAAAGTAAATTGCAAGATAGAAATTGCAATAAAATAAAAGCGTACCGTGAGGGTCTTCCCGTCATCCCAAGCCGCACTTAAAACACAATTAGAATATTTAAGCAAGTTCCTAGTAAAGCTAAGGGAAAGGTTATGGTTTTCTACCAAATTCCTAATCCTATAACTAGTCATCTCCTACGACGTCTAGTGTTCTTTGTGTTTTGTTTAAGGACGATTTTCTTCATCAAAGAACAATCAAATTCAATCGTTCTTATAAATATCCTATCATATCGAGGAAGTGCTTAAGAAGGATCTTAAACATCTTTTCAATATTTCTATGATCGTTTTAAGTCCAAATGAATTTAATTATATAAATGAATCGATCGTCCGAGGTTTTCAAATCTTGTTAACTCTGCTCATAGGAACTGTGACATTCGAATATCCTATGAGTGAAGTAACACTTCATTTAATGTTTTATTTAGAGTTATAATAACTAAAGCTTTCAAGGGTAAGTTAGTATTCAAATGATTTGATTTAAGTTAAAGGGTTTAAATTTGGAATAAGTTGTTCAAGTCGTTTTATATTTAGTTTAATTTAATTTAATTTGATTTGATGTTTAATTAATTTGATTTCGATTTAACTTTAATTTAATTATTTAATTTAATTTAATTTAATTTTAATTAATTTAATTTAATTCGTTTAATTTAATTTAATTTAATTGTTTAATTTAATTTAATTTAATTGTTTAATTTAATTTAATTTAATTATTTAATTTAATTTAATTTAATTGAATTTAATTTAATTTAATTTGTCTTAATTTAATTTAATTATTAAATTTAATTTAATTTTAATTTAATTTATCTTTAATTTACTTTATTTTTAATTTTAATCGAAATTTCAAAAGAGTTTAATAATTTAATTAAGTCTTTTAATATTTTAAATTGAAAGTTATCATTTTAATTAAAAATTGAGTATTAGTTGATATAATTAATTTAGGGATTTTTAAATTAAAGAATAAATCTCTTCCTAATAAAGATCCCTTATTTTAATAATTCCAATTTTATTATTCTTCCAAATTTAATCTATTATTTAATTAAAGTTTAATCATTTTAAAATTATTTAATGGGTTTCTACCCTTTAATTATTTAAATTTCAATCATCCAAATCAGATTAGGATCAAATATTTTACTTGTTGATTTTTTATTAAACCTAAAGTTTTAATTAAGGATTAAAGATTTTAATTACCATTTTACCCTTTAAGCTTAATAATTTCATAACTCACTAAATTGAACTCAAATGAACTTGAAATTTTTATGTGACTTCACTCATATGTCAATAAAGACATGAGAGGAGAAAATGTGATTTTTCTGTGTTTAATTTATTTATATAATTATTTTTGGTGGAAAATAGAGATTTTCAAGTGAAAATTTAATAATATGACCAAGGGAAAGTTTCTGTCCTTAAGAAAATTAGGGACATTCCTAATGACCAGAGAAGCACTTGGACCAATTTTGGTGATTTTTTGAATTATATTATTTTTATTATAATTATTTTGAGTTTTGGAGTGTTAATTAATTTAAAAATAAAATAAATGTTGAAAAATGGATTTTATATTTTTCAAAAATCTCTCTGATATCAAGGAAACCAGAGAATCAAATTTTGCAATTTTCTGATTTTTCTATGATTTATAATAATTATTTTAGTGAAAATGCTAGAAAATACATTTTTTTTAATTTTAAAATTACCCTAGGGCTTTAAAATTTAATATCTCACTAAATAGACTTAGGAAAAATGTGGGATTTGTTCCTAAGTGATTAAAATTCAAAATGTGACATTTTGGTGAATTTTATTATTTTTGTGATTTTTATTATTTTTTAATTATTAAAAATATTAAAATATTATTAAAAATCAACTTTTTTAGAAAATTGAAATTTTAATTTTCTTAGGTTCCCCTGATATCAGAGAGGCTCCAAAACCAATTTGGTGAATTTTTAAAAGGTATTTTAAAAGTTATGAATTTTTAAAGTTTAAAATGGCTAAGCGGCTTAATCAACCCAATTAGTGGGGCTAACCAAGTCCAATCGACTTCAAATTTTTATGGTGGATTCCTCTGATCCTAAAGGTCAGTGGAGAATTGATTTCAAGTCAATTTGATACTTGGTTAACTCTAATTAATTAAAGACCTATTTTAGGTGTTTAAGCCAATTAGGTTAATCTGAGTGAATTAACTCAAGTCCTATTTTTCCTAGAGTTCTCTCGGTCATAAGGAACATCACCAAATATTTCTAGAATTTATTTCACAACATGCTAATTTTTGGAATTAAAATACTCAAAACAAGCAACATGCATTTGAAAAATAAATAACTTTTCACAGAGATGGCCTCCGACCTTGGAAAATTCAGGGAATGTTCCCAAGTTCAGAGGCTTCAAAAGCCCTATGGTCTCATGCCATGGTGAATTGTATACATGCATGGAGAATTAAATGTATGCAGAGAGTAAATAAATCATAAAAAATAAAATACTTAATGAAATTGAATGATTTCTTTTCCACATTATTCTCCTCTCGTTCACCGAGCAAGAGGGTATTTTTATTTTATTTTTGTGATTTTTCTACACAAAGATATGAATTTTTGAAGTTTAGGGAATTAAATAAATAAGAAAATACCCTAATTTTCTATTTATCCACGCGGCGCCGCGCAACCCTCGCAGCCTCCGAACGCACACGCGTCGCGCTCCCATTCGACGCCGCCACTCCGAGTCAGCCAGCCCGGGCCCCGCGGTTCTCGCACCGTCTCCCCGGTCCGACGCAATCCGCGCCGTCCGTGCGCGCGTGTATCGAATGGACTCGCATCCGTTCATCGTCCCCAAGTGTCCTCACCCGAGAGCCGTCCACACTAAATCCCTAAGATCTCACTCGATTCTCAATGGATTTTCATGTTCTTATACTCTATGGATTCGTCTTCGAAGAGACGAACACATCTATACGGCTAACATGCATCGAAACTAAGGCATTTGAAATGGAGAATCTCCAGAAGCTCCTGGATGGATAGTTAGCTCATACCTTAGCTCGCAGAAGTGCGGCTTCAATCCGAGAGTTGTCGCACCTTCGATCGGGTCCCAGCAAGCTCCGCATGAAGTCTCCCGGTCTCGGTGAATTGCTCTAGCTATGAAAGTCGACCACAGCCCGATCACAAAGCTTGGAGGCCGGAGCAACCGGGTGGCCCGGAGATGGGGCTTTCGAGGTGAAACTTCTCCTCTCGGTCCAGCTGAAGGTGTAGGACCAGCCAATTCGAGGATTGGCTCACCGTGGCAAAGTGTCCCGGTTTTGCGGTGGAATTTCGCCTGAGAAATCGGGCTCGTTGGAGAGATTAGGGCAATCGACACCTGGGATCAACTCGCTCTAAGGATGGTGAAGGGTTTGGAACAATTTTGGCAGAAGTTTCGGCAAGGTTTGTGCTTGGCTCTCCTCATGGCCGAGAGGGGTGGAGCTTGAATCAGAGCCGGGCTGGGGCCTCCCTGTGGAGAGTTAGGGCTCGGGATCAGCTGCTCTCGGTGAGGAGAAGATCAGCCATGGTGACCACTAGGGATGGGGCAATCAAGCAAGTGAGAATTTCAATGTCGGCTCACATGCGAGCTCTCGGCCATGGTGTTTTCCTGGCTGCCTGGTGGCCGGCCGGCCATGCATGGGTCACCCTCAGTGGTCAGTGTGGGTCGTGGCCGGAGGTTTGTGCAATCAATCGCCATGGACATGTGTAAAGGCTTTGATCCAAAGTGGAATGGGGCATGGCTAGATTTGGACCTAAATGGGTCAACCCACCCATTTGGGCTAGGTGCACCACCCAAGGCCTGGTTTAGGCCGAGGAGAAAGTGATTTGGATCAGCTTCGATTAGTGGGGTCAAGTCACAATCCAAGTACAATTAGAGCTTAAGCATGGTTTAGTGGAATCATGTAAGTGGTTAACCACCTTTAGAGTTAAGGAAAGAGCCTCCTCCTTTTGCCCAAAATGGCATGGTGACATGTAAAGAGGCTCTCATGGCTTGCATATGGCTTATGCATGGCTCCATGGCTCCATTTGGCTTGGGAAAAGTAAAGTCAATTTCATGGAAATGGATTTAAGGAAAATTTTGGTATTTAGGGGTGATTTGGCATGAGGCTTGATTTGGAATTATTTGATGATGAATTTAGGACTTAGGGATGATTTTAATTAAATGGATGACAAATGGAGATGTCATGTGGGCCTTGGAAGAATTTTGGGCTTTTTTTTTAAAAGGGTTTTAGATGGCTTTTAAGATGGATTAGGAAAGTGGGCTCTTCGAATTTTAAAATGGATTTTGGGATGAAATTTTGTAAAGAGGTTGGGCCAAATAATTATTGGGTTTAGCTCATGGATGTGTCATGAGTGACTTGAAGCAAATTTGGGGTAGTTTGGACTTGAATCGGGTTGGATTTCGATTTCTTTCGTGAATGGGCCAATGTAGGTCCAAGTGGGCCAAGTTGGGCCAATGTTGGGCTAGAGTTGAAATTGATGTAAAATAAATGTTTAGAAATGTTTATGGGAGTGTTTCAAAGAGGTTTTGGCTTTGGTTGGGTTTTAATTTCGAGGTTCTGGGCCTATTCGGGTTAGATTCGGGTTTAGGTCAAAATTGGGCTTTTTGATTTTTGGGTTGAATTCGAGTGGGGTTTGGGTCAAAATCTTGGGCAAATCATGTTAGTGTTTTGTTTATGAGGATGTTAAGGAAGGTTTAGAAAAGATTTGGGGTTAATCGGAGTTGAATTGGGTTAGTTTGGGCTAAGTTCGGGTCATGGGTCCAAATTTGGGCTTTAAGGCCCAAAGTGAAATTGATCCAAATGTCAATCAAATTGGACTTGGATTTGGTCTAAATTGGTATTGGGAATGTTGAATTGAAGTTTAGAATTGAATTGGACCAAAATTGGGGTCAATTGGGTATGTTTGGTTTGACATCGGTTTCACTTTCGGGTTAAAATGGGTCAATTTGGGGGTTTTGACAAAAGTAGGGTAAATTGACAAAATTGGCCCATGGTGTAGTTGGACAAAATGAAATTGGGAATATTTGGGATTTTCTGGAATTTTCTGGGAATTTTCTGAATTTTTGGATTTTTAGGCCAAGAAGGGTATTTTGGGTATTTGGAGGGTATTGGGGGGTATTTTTGGAATTTTTGGTATTTTTGGGTATGGATGATCAATTTGAGTGATTTGGAGGTGTTTGGGATTGATTTTGGAAAATTTTTAGGTAATTTGGAGATTTTGCAAAAATTGGGTAATTTCAAGTGGTTTTGGTAGTTTAAGTAGTGTAGGGTCCCTGGGTCAAAAATTGAAAATTTGGGAAATTGAAGATTGGGTGAATTTGGGTGGGGTGAAATCATTTTGGTTGAGCCATGAAGCCATTTCAAGCCCATATGAGCCATGAAAGGACTCATTCTGAGGCATTCACTATGTTGTTCCTAACCCTCTTACCAAGGGCTTAGGGGTTAAGGACCATCCATGTGAATCACCTACATGAGTCGAGGTCAAGTCGGGTATGGGTGTGGTTTTAGGAAGTGTGTGGAAATGTAGTGTGTAAGTGTAGTGTATGTCACCCCTTCACTCGCACTGTGCCACCTGTATGGGCCTCTAAGGCCAAAGAGTCCTATAGAACTCATCCTTTAAACTTCCATATTCGATTTCAACCCTCTAGGTGATTAAGGGTCTATAGTCAAGTTTGTGGAGTTTGTAGGAGTTTAGAAGTGGTTTGAATTTCTAAAAGGCGGGTCCCAATTCTAGTCCTCTAAGATAGTCAAAGGAAAAGCCTAAGGCTAGATCCTAAGCACTAAAAAGAAGAAAGGAAGACCTCATCAAAAATGAGGTCAACAAATGGACCCCCAATAGGTGTGGTGAGCCGACGGAGCACACCGCGCGTATTGGTGTTGACCGAAGCGATCAACAAAACCAACACAGTATGTCCAAGTGACGAACTTAGGACGAAGTAGAAGAGCTTCGCTGGGAGTGTCAAGTATATCTCCGGAACTCGGAGATTCTCGAACTCTCGCCTGGGGAAAGGAAAAGGAGGTGAGTCCCAAATCACATGATCCTGGGGAATTTCGATTTAGATTTTATTTTGTTTCAATTTATGTTTTGATGTGCGAGTTTAAATTTTAGTTCGGAGTTTCAATTTAGATCGAAGTTTTGTCAAAATTAATTGAGGGATTCGACTCGAAATGAAAATGGAATTCTGAAGTTTTAGATGTAACATCTTCAACCTCGAAAGAAAATTGAATTGATTAGATTGAATCGTTGCAATGAGAAGAGATCTCAGAGCAAAGCGGTGTTGGATGTAAAATCCTTAACCTCAAGAGTTTGATTTTGATGTATTGTATTTCATTGCGATAGTGAAAAGATCCTAAAGTAATGCAGCCTCGGATGTAAAATCCTCGACCCAAAGGTTGAATTTTGATTTGATGTATTTCAAAGGCAACAGGAAAGAATCCTAAAGCAAGGCAGCTTGGATGTAAAATCCTCGACCCAAAAGTTTGAATTTTGGTGTATTTCAAAGGCAACAGAAGAGAATCCTAAAGATAGTAGCCTCTGATGTAAAATCCTCGACCCAAAGGTTTGAATTTTGATGTATTTCAAAGGTAATAGAAGAGAATCCTAAAGCAAGGTGCCTTGATGTAAAAATCCTCGACCCAAAAGTTTTGAATTTCGATGTATTTCAAGGCAACAGAAGAGAATCCTAGCAAAGGCAGCCTCGATGTAAAATCCTCGACCCAAAAGATTTGAATTTCGATGTATTTCAAAGGCAATAGGAAGAGAATCCTAAAGCAAAGGTAGCCTTGGATGTAAAATCCTCGACCCAAAAGTTTGAATTTCGATGTATTTCAAAGCAATAGAAGAGAATCCTAAAGCAATGCAGCCTTGGATGTAAAAATCCTCGACCCAAAAGGTTTGAATTTTGATGTATTTCAAGGCAACAGAAGAGAATCCTAAAGCAAAGCAAGTCTTTGATGTAAAATCTTCGACCCAAAAGTTTTGAATTTTGGTGTATTTCAAAGGCAACAGAAGAGAATCCTAAAGCAGTGTAGCCTTTGATGTAAAATCCTCGACCCAAAAAGTTTTGAATTTTGATGTATTTCAAGGCAATAGGAAGAGAATCCTAGCAATAGGCAGCTTCTGATGTAAAATCCTCGACTCAAAAGTTTTGAATTTTGATGTATTTCAAGGCAATAAGAAGAGAATCCTAAAGCAATAAGTAGCTTTGGATGTAAAATCCTCGACCCAAAAGGTTTGAATTCGATGTATTTCAAAGGCAATAGAAGAGAATCCTAAGCACAGGTAGCTTTGGATGTAAAATCCTCGACTCAAAAGTTTTGAATTTCGATGTATTTCAAAGGCACAGAAGAGAATCCTAAAGCAAAGGCAGTTTGATGTAAAATCCTCGACCCAAAAGGTTCGAATTCTGATGTATTTCGATCGAGATTCGATTCGAGATCTAGAAGATCGGATTCGAGATTCGATAGAGATTGAATTTGAACTTGATCGAGACTCGAAGCCCGGAAAGATTGAATTTGGAAATTTGGAAATTTGGAAGGATGAGTTCGAACTCGATCGAAACTTGATTTAAGATTTGATTCGAATTTGAAAGATCAAGTTCGAAACTCGATCGAGATCGGATTTGGATTTCGATCGAGAATTCGATTCGAGATTTGGGAAGATCAAATTTGAAATTCGATCGAGAGTGGATTCGGAATTTGATCGAGATTTGATTTGGAAGTTTGGAAGGATAGAATTTGATTTTGAAGTTCGAAAAGATTGAAATTCGATTCGAATTGGAAAGATTGAATTTCGAGATTTGTGTTGATTTCGTTTATCTTTTAATGGTTCAAATTTTATTTTGTTGTTTATTTAATGTTCATGTGAACTTGGTGTTTGTCATTTTTCAGATTTTTTTTTTTTAAAAAAAAAAATTTCTTTTATTCTTTTTTTTTTTCTTTTCTGCTCTTTGTTCGAAGTTTATTTAACTTTAATGGCGTTTCCCAATCAATTTGCACAAAAGAGGTGAAGGCCAAAAACGCGACATGGTCACTTTCATTCCAATCATGTTGAAAATACGTCGTACAACTCGATCTCGGAATATATTTCATACAATCCATGTAGACTCAAACTGGATCGTGTATGATCTTTGTCGATCCATCAAAAGAATCATCTCGTCAAAAAATCCATGTCTCGAATAGTGAGGTACATGGTCAATAACATCACCTTCCAAGCCATCCTCGGCAAGGATGCCGGCCGGATGTACATCGGAGGTGTGATATTTCCCATGTAACTCACACTCGTAAGGCCGGAGGTTCTCTAGCTCGGATCCGGTCGGAAATGGTAAGGTATTTTGTCGTCGTCCATCCTCCCGAAAGTAACCGAGATTCGCTCCATCGGCACTCCCGGTATGCAATGCTTTGCGATATCTCGCTCCGTTACCTCGCAGCATCATGACGGAACCCACCGGTAAAGGTATCTTTACCGGCCTCTGAACTCGCCCGGCCTCGCTATCCGGAGGTCGATCCGAACATGATGTTGCACTCATTCAAGAAAGAGACCGTGCAGAAGGTCCGACGAAGTCGTGGTGATCAATATGTGGGGTATGCAATCACCCCGTTTGTAGATGTTGATAATGCAACTATTGGGTATGCAATCGCCGGCAAGCATCCTCCATGTTATCAATCTTTTCACCATTCTCTCGATAACTAATGGCATCGGATCTACTCGCCCATGACGAAGTATCCCCGGTGGGTTTCCCTTCCCGTCTTCAGCAAAGTCGTAGCAGCATCCGCATTGTATTGTGATTCTTCCTTTCCCCGGCATCCATCTCCGGGTTCCGAGCATGTATTTTCCTCAGCGGCCCTCGCTCGGCCCATTCTTTTCGCATCCCGGATACACTCCACGATTTGCCGTTGTTCATACTCCGAGAATACGCTCGTGTGTAGCTCGAGGCCTTCTAGTATGTTGATCCTTCTTCCTTTAATTCTCTCGAAGTATTCAAAAGTTTTCTTTTCAACATTCTCGCATCCTCTCCAGACTCGTATTCCGAATGATCCGCGATGGCGAGACCTTGTGACATATCATGGATATATGGTTCAATCCCTTCACGTTCCCCTCGCATACCTCGCTCCTCGTGATGATGCCCGTCGGACATCCCCCGGGTTGCTTCGCAACAAGGTCATGCACCGCCGGTGGTTCTATCCGGTGGCGTGGTAGCCTTCTTTCTTCTCGATCTTCTCGGAGATTTCCCCGGTTCTTTCGTTATTCTAGGAGCCGGCCTCCTTCTTCAGTGTTCCCGGTGAACCGGTGTCCTCGAAGTGTATGTGCCGGCATTAGCAACTGTCTCCGTCGCGCCGGTCCGCAGCCTAGTTTTGTTAACATTTTACTGATGCGGCGATTCTTATTTCTTCGTTGCGTGGTCACGAGAGTAGCCCTCCGAACTTCGAATCTCGCGGCGCGGCGCCGACAAGCCTCGCCCTCCGCCGTAGTGACTACGGACTTCATTTTCTTGTCTTCTTCGGTGTTTGCTTTTCTTTTCTTGTTGTTGGATTGGTGGCTTGGGCCACCCACTTTCATCACCGTCCGCCCGGGTAGTTCTTCTCGCTAATCGGGACCCAGCCACTTTCCTCGTACCGTAGGCCCGCCGGTGCGAAATCCGAGTCAATCTCGATTATCGCTCCATCTTTCACCCTCTTTTCATCGAGTGCAAGGCTTACGCTATTCTTAAAGTTCAAGACCAACCGCCCGTTCGACATTTCCCCGCGAAAAGACAAGGAAAAGGATCGTGGGTCGTACTAAGAACAAGAACATTAAGAAAATGTTTATTAAAGATACATTTTTTATTATTCTTATATCTTGAAATTTAACAGAATGAAGTAGGATAAGATCCGGAAAGAGATCTTGATTTGAAAAAGGAAACAAGGAAAACTTAATTATCATGATTTTATTTATCTTAAGCACATTTTATTATTTTTTGGTTCGGACCCAATCACAAGTAATTATTTCACCCGTGTTTCTTAGGGATGAAGAATTCATTCCTTCGAAACATCATGTAGCGTAATATTTTTTCAAGTATCGTCCGTTGATTGGAAGCATATGTCGTTCTCCCCGGCAATTCACTAGCCGGTAGAACCTCCCGAGTATACCGCTTCAACCACAAACGGTCCTTCCCAAGTGGGTTCAAATTTTCCTCCTATCTTGCGTGTGCAAGAATAGTCTCTCGAGAACGAGAACTAAATCACCAACTTTCAAGGTTCTCGGGCGACTAGCCTTGTCATGGGCTCGAACCATCTTAGCTTGGTATAGTTCTAAATTCCGTTGCGCCGCAAGTCTTTTCCTTCCAAGCTTTCTAATTCTTCGAGTCGTAGTCCGGCGTTTTCTTCGTCGTGATCTTGTTTGCAATCGCACTCCGAGTGAAGGAAGCCGAACCTCTAAAGGTAACATCGCTCGGACCCATACACCGCAGCGTAAGGTGTAGCTTCGAGTAGGAGTTCGAAGGTTGTCCGCAGGCTCCATAAGGCTTCTAACAATTTCTCGTGCCAATTTCTCTTATTATCGTCCGTGGTTTTCTTTAAGATTTGAACGAGAGTTTTATTAAAAGCCTCGCCGAGGCCGTTTGCTCTCGGGTAGTAAATTGTCGAGTATCGCCAGCCGATTCCGTGTCTCCCGACAAAATTGTTGATTTGTGTGCTTCGAATGCCGACCCATTATCCGAGATGATCCTCGCGCGGCACTCCGAAACGGCAGACAACTCGGTTCTCGAAAACCAGCAAGACGTGGTGTGCTTTCACTTCTCTAAGTGGAACCGCTTCCGCCCACTCGGAAAAGTAATCCGTAGCCGCAAGAATGAAGCGATGTCCTTTCGAAGATGGTGGTTCTATCGACCCACTATATCCGTGCCCCAACACTCAAATGGCCACGACGCAATTGTCTGATGTAGCACATTTGGAGGTCGGTGTAGAACCACTCCGTGCACTCGGCATCGATGACGCCTTCGGCGATTTTCATGCAGCCGGTCATCATCGAGGGCCGTAGTGACCCTAGTCTTTTAATTTTCATCTTCATCTTTGGACCCGACCGGTGAGCGCCACAGCAGTCCCGAATGCACCTCTTTAACAATTTCACGGCCTCGTACCCGCTTAGGCACCTTAGCCACATTCGATCAAAAGACCTTCTCGTATAATGTGTTGTTTATTAATGCGTAAGACGTAGTTCTTTCTCGATCCGATGGGCCGCCGACCTATCGTCCGGTAGCTTTCCCCGTTTGCGTGTAGTTCATCAATGGCCGTCGCCAATCTTCTCGTGTTTTCCGTCACCGCCGCAACTCGATTCTTTTTCTTTTCTCGATTTGTGTATCATGTCTATGTCAAGCCGTGATAGGACTCCGACGTCCGTGAACCGACACTTCCACCGATTCATCTTGCAAACATGCAAATTCTTTTGCGAGACGGGCTAAAGCATCCGCTAAAGCATTCTCTTTCTAGGAATCTTGTAGATTGTCACATTTGGAATCTGTTCCAACAATCGTATGGCATACCGGAAGTACCGTTCGAGTCTTGGTTTAAAAATTCCGTATTGTCCGGCGATCCGTTGAATGATTAACCGTGAATCCCCGTAGATGTCGATGTCCGTTATCCCCATTCGAATGGTTAATTCCAATCCCGTTATGAGGGCTTCGTATTCTCGCTTCGTTGTTCGTACACGGTTCCGTCAAGTGGTAGGAGTATCTTAACATCCCCCGCTCCGTGTTATAAAGATTAGCCCGATTCCCGCCTTACGGCACTATCACTTGCGATTCTTCGTCTTTGTGTGTCAAGATGCTCCGTCGAAATATAATTCCCAACGTCGATCATTAAGGTCTTCTAAGTTCATTATTTGTTCATCCTGCGTATCGTCATCGAGAGGAGATTCGGCCGCAAAGGGTGTGCCGCGAGGAAGTCCGCTAAGACTTGTCCCTTTACTGCACGTTGCAGGCACGAAAGTTATATCGAATTGCAATAATATCATCGACCATCCGGCAAGTCCGCCGGAAAGTATTGGACGAGTCATCAAGTATTGCAATGGATTAAACTTCGAAATCAAGTCGACCTTATGAGAAAGCATGTAGTGCCCGAGCTTTTGAGCGGCGAAGATCGTGGCCAAACAATGCTTTTCAATTGCGGGATACCTTACTCCGTCGGAGTAAACGACGCGCTTAGTAGTAAAGAGCATTTTCTTTACCCTCATCATCGACCCGGCTAACATGGCTCCGAGGGAGTCGTCTAGAGCCGCGGTGTAAAGCATCGCCGGCCTACCCGAGATCGGGGCCGCTAAGACAGGAGGTGTCATTAAATATTGTTTAATGTCTTCGAAGGCCTTCTCGGCATTTCTCTTCCCAAATAAATTTGGCGTCCTTTTTAACTAGTGCCGAGAAAGGCCGACACCTACTCGACAGTGCTCGAGATAAAGCGTCGAAGATATGCCGCCTTCCCTCGAAAGGATCGTAGTTGTTTTAAGGTTTTGGGAGGCGGCATTTCTAAGATGGCTTTAATCTTCTCCGGTCGATTTCAATTCCACGATGTCGGACAACGAATCCTAAGAATTTCCCGGAGGTGACGCCGAAGGCGCACTTTAAGGGATTCATCTTAAGGTTAAATTGTCTTAATCGTTCGAAAACAATTCTCAAATCATACAGTGGTTTTCCTTTACTTTGCTTTTGATGACGACATCGTCCACGTAAGACTCGACTTCGATCGTGGATGAGATCATCAAAAATTCTTGTCATTGCTCTTTGGTAAGTTGCTCCCGCGTTCTTCAGCTCCGAATGGCATCACCGTGTAAAGAAAATACTCCGATCGGCGTTCGAATGCCGTAAGCTTTTCATCTTCCGGAGCCATTTTTATCCGGTTGTATCCCGAAGATCCATCCATGAATGAGAATATTTCATGTGTCGAAGCAATATCGATCATCGCTCCGGAATCGGCAGAGGGAATTCATCTTTTGGACATGCCTCGTTTAAATCTCTCGAAGTCCACACAAATTCCGATCCGACCATTCTTCTTTCCGACCGGCACCACATCGGCTAACCGAGCTCGGTATTGTTCTTCACGGACAAATTTAGCGTCTATTAGCTTTTTAACTTCGGCTATGACTTGTTGTTCGATTTCCGTACGCATTCTTCCGGGACCTTGTCCGACCGAACGTGGTAGGATCCACTCCTAACTTGCTGACCGCAACCTCCGGGGCTAATCTCGGCATTTCATCGTAGCTCCAAGCAAAACAAGTCTTTAAATTCCATTAACAATTCGATTATTTCTCCGAGTCTTCTTTGTCGAGTAAGGAGCTAACAAAGGTAGGTCTAGGCTCTTCGCTAGTACCCAAGTTAACTTCCGTTAACTCATCTATCGTAGATTCGATTTCTTCTTCGAATTCTCGTGAGCGTCTCCAATTTGTAAATCTTCGAGTTCGTCCGTAGTTTCCATGCGCTTCATCGACTTGCAAGTGACAACCAAGCAAAATTCAGCATCGTCAACCGACCCTACCGTGCCGAATCCGAGTCCATACTTCGAATCGGGAGGACGGCCGGAGTTATTCCATAACTTTTCAAAATGTTGTGATCGGCCTTCGTCCATTGTCGAGGTAAGAAACCACGTTGAATTAAATTTCGAACACGGGAGAGTACCACTCAAAAGGTAATTCCATTAATTTCGATGAAGTGACATCTTCGAATTGTACATTATTTTCGCTTTGGAGGAAGAAGCACCACGGTAGAATTCTGATCGGCTTAGACCGTCACTACGTACCTCTTCGACCTCCATACCCTCGATCTTATTAGAATGGATCGGAGTTAGGGTCATAGTATGTACGTAGTGGTTAATTTTCTCGTACATCGATTTGTATTCTTCGTTCTTTTCATCTTCGAGGAGATCTTGTATTGCGGCTTCTTTCGACTTATTGTTGTCGCTTCTTGCTTCGATTTCTTTTTCCTCTTCGTAACTATCTTCCCAATCAACATTGATGGCTGGTTTCTTCCGTCCAATTGTCCTAGTGTCTCTACCACGGCCTCGTCCCCCGCTCGACTCCTGATGCGAGTCGTGGAGAAACCTTCACCATCTCGCCAGAAGGGAGTGGTGAGTGACTCGTTGGACTAGAACTTCGTGTTCTTCGTTGTCCCGAACTTTCTTTGCTTCATTTGTTATGGTATCTCGAGAAGATTGTTTTCTTTGGCGTGCATAATAAGCCGCATCTTCATGGATTCCAATTTCATGTACGGAGAATGGTTGTAAGTCTCCTTTGATGCACTCGTTCCCCTCCATCGTAATACTTCGATGCACTCGGTGTAGAGATGATGGTACCATCCCGTTTTCATGTATCCATGGTCGGCCCAAGAGAGCGTTGAACGACGTTTCGAATCAATTATATGAAATTTTGCGGTTGTCTTTGCTAAATCACCGGTCTTCATCGCTAGCGTTATCGACCCGAGGGCTCTTTCTCCTTTCTCGGTCGAATCCTCTTAATAACATTTTGTCGGCTCTCGAGCTCACGAGCATCAATTTCCAAGTATGCTAGTGTTCGAAGACTCATTATATCGATCGATGCTCCCGGATCCACCAAAACTCCGGAGAGCGTAAACTTCCCAATCAGAATCGAAATGTACAACGGCCTGGTCGTGATCCGCCGTCCCAAGCAAGTAGGTCATTGTCCGTGAAGGTGACACCTCGCCGTTCCTTTAACGAGCAAACCTCATCTAAGGAATCTCCGCCATTCGAGCTAAGCAAATTTCCGGATCAGGCAAGGCCTCGATCGAGCTTCTCTCATCTCCTTTCGATAAGATGAGAGCATCGTAAATGCTCGCCTGGGCCGGTAGTTTCCTAAGATGGGCTAGCACATCGTAGTCCACTTTGTTCTCCCGCGTCTCGCTTCTTCTCGAATGGGTATTTCTTTCCGCCGGGGTTGGTTCTTCTGAACAACCACCCGCTTCCTTCGTCTTTTGGACCCATTCTCGGAGGTAGAACTTTTCCACTTCTTAGGCCGACTTCGTAATTTCTTCCGAATCTAGTATCGAGTTTGCTCGTGTCTCCTCCCGAATCGGAATGACCGGCTCTTCCGGATTATCTTCCAAATCAAGGCTCTAACTCTATCGTAACCGGAGCTCCTCGAAACTCGTCGCATAGATCCGTTGCTTCGTCGAACTCTCGTAGCCTCCTCGATGGATGCCTTCTTCGTCATCGTGATCGTCGAGATCATGTATGATTCGAGAATTGTTGCTGGTATCGAAATCGACGCCCGGATTGTCGCTAGTTACGTAATCGTTAGAAATAACCAAAACGTAGCCAACGCCATCACCCTTATCATTATATGATCCCACCGAAGTGAGCAGATAATCATACAAAATCGAGGTTCGAGGGATTTCTCCCCCGAATCGGAAACAACTATCCTAGGATAAGCAGCCCCTAGTCTAGCCTTAGGAATCTCTGGTCCCCTCTTCTTCGTCAATTTTCTTCTTCTCTTCGATTGTCTCCTCGTCGAGGTGGTTCTTCTATCGCAAGTGATAGTACTCGCTTAACATGTCTCGAACTCGAATTAAAGCTCGCACCGAAGCGGTTCGGATGTTGTTTAAAATCTTCTTCGAAGACCTTGTCTGATGCGGTAGTCCATCCATCGTTGGTTGCATAGGGATCTATCGAATGACGGGATCTGGCTGAGATAACATCGACGGAACCTCCTTTCGGGGTTCCTTCATGTACTCCTTCGGATTGTTATATTTCCTTTCCGAAGGTTGTCGTTGAGCCAACTTTTCAAGGTAATGCGCCTTCTATCTTGTGCCCAAGCATCCGATGGTAGGGGCAAAAGTCGGGATCACCTTTCTTGTTGACTTCTTCCGGTCTTTTAGTGCTCGGCATACTGGAAATCCGGAGTTTTCATTAAGCTACGGAACATCTTTGCATCGCTTCATTCTTGAACGGATATTCTCTCGCTCGTAAGCTCCTTCAATGTACGTTGCGGACGAGACGGTTGTTCATACCGCGGAGACGACCGATAGCCGGACCGGCTGGCTGGTAATTTTGTCGTGGTTGTCGCGGCCGTTCTGGTGGTATTTGCATCGGCTGTTTGCCTTTGTCAACCGCCGCAACGACCCCGCATTTCTTTTCGAAAGTCTTCACCGCTTCCGCTCGTCCGTCTTGTCGGCAAAACTTAATTGCTTCGCCTCTTCTGCAAGCTTCCGGCCTTGCTTAACAACTTCTCAAAAGTCTTAATAAGGAATCCCTCGAGGAGAAGTGCTATCGGCCGTGAATGCTTTTAAGCAAGATGCCGATCGCATGTTGTTCTTGCAGCTTGTGGTTCACACTTCATACTTAAATTTCTCCATCGAAGTATGTAATCCACTAGAGTTTCATTCGGTCTTTGTTTCTCTACCACTAAATCACCTATAGTGATGTGGTGCCGAGCTCCGCAAATCGCTTAATGAAGAGGCTCTCTAGCTCCGAGAATGTCTTTACGCATCCGTCGGTACTCCCGCATACCCGCCGAAGGCGATCCCCGACGCATCGCTAACAAACCGTCGGAAGAGTAGCGCATCGCTCCCGCCGCATCGCAACAACCGGCACGAAAGTGTGCAACATGCCGTCTGGGGTTCCCGGCTCCGTCGAAGGTCTTAAATGCAGGTGGTACGAAGCCCTTTCGGGTATCGGGATTGCCGACTTCTTCCGGCAAGGTCTACCCGTCCGAATAGATGTCCCGTTCTTCGATTGTGCTGTGGCTTCTCGCACTCGCCGTTCTACCAAGTTCTTGATATCCTTTTCGTGGATCATACTTCGTGTTGTATCCTTTTTCACCGGTCATCCCCATCGACGGATGTAATTTCCTTCCCTCCGTCTACGAGGTGAATGACTTCGGGGGTGTCTCTCTATGTGGTTGTACTTGACTTTGGAGAGTGGCTAGAGCTACGGCCATCTCTTCCATCCTCTTCGCCATTCGAGCGATCGTGTCGTCCTTTTCCCGAAGCCGTTCTCTTCATCGCCCCGCTCCTCTCTTCTCGCGGCCGCAGAGCACCTCGAGAAGATGATGAAGCTCGTGTCTCAACCATGTTGATTTCTCGCATATTCATTGTCCATGAATTCCGATGAGTCGATCTCATCTCCGAACTTTTCTTCTCTTTCTTTTGCCAATCGTCTGATGTCGGTTCTCAACTTTTCCATGACATCTTCTAGCGGAGCTTCGTGTATATTCGTGGTTGTCATGCGATGGCTGCCGGTCCTTTTTTCACGAGTCCCCTTCATCGCAAGAAGCACTTTTTCGCATTCCAGCCTCCCCGGCGAGACTTTCTCTCTGGCCGTCGTTTCGGCCTCAATCGCCCCGTAGTGGGACGCCACACCATCCTTCTAGCAGCAGAAGGTCTCATGACCGCATGGTCTATCTGCCAAATGCCGGAAGGTGGTATCCTCCCTAATCCGTAATCCCGATACTACGACAAAGCGGGCTAGCCTTCATTCTCTTGCTCGGCTTTTCTATCATGATGGCGGGTTCTACTCGGGCCCAAGACGGATTCGACCGGCACCCGCCCTATCCTTCGTAGAATTTCCGACACGGGCAGCTTTTCCTTCTTCGCTAGCCTTTTCTACCAAAGTTCGGCAACTGAGCAAACCGCGTAGTCCCGATTCTTTTTCGCGGCTATCGTCGTAGTATGCGGGCCGTGGTAATGTGGCAAAGCAATCTTGCGAACATTCTCCTCATCCTCTCGCGGCGGAGAGGGGATGGAACCCGCTTCCTCCCAAAAGTGGTATGTAGTCAGCAAGGCGGTGTATATTCCGGTAGCGTGTATATTCCGTAACTCGGAATTTCCTCCAGAAGGCAATCTCGCAGCACTTCCGCTTCCCCGGCGATCCTTCTATTTCTATTTCTTCTGGTCTCTGTCTGCCGACGAATCTTCGAACCGGACCCGATTTCGAAGACGAAGGTCTTACAGAAGATCCGTACCCTCCACTCGCAATGTGCTTACCATAGTTCCGGATTTCTTTCCCCTTCGATTTGCGTGTCGGCGTAGGTGCGTAAACAACTAGACCAAGGGGGTAGTGAGAACAGCTCCTCCCGCGACAAGCAAGATTCTCCTAGTCGGACCCTTTGCAGGGAGGAAACTCTCGGGTCGACCTAAGGTCGAACTCGCGACGTGGTTCCTCGACTCGTATACCTTGTTCGTCGCTGCAAAGAGGGAGACGCTCGGTGACTTCGACGTTCGTAGCCAAATCCTCGTCCAAATCTGGATGACCCCATTGTCGGCAGCCTCATCCTTATAGCATACGAAGTCCACTCCGTTGGTGAAGGAGAAAATCAGCCGGGCTTCCATTTCCGCAAGGTAGATTCTCGGTTGTCGTCCTAAGTTATGCTTCTTTTCTTCGTGACGAAAAGAAAGGAATCGAAAAGAGTCCGAACTCATTCTTTGTTCATGTATTTATCATTTGTTAAAAGAATCACTTATTAGAGGGTTTCGTTTATTTAGAACGTAATGTTCAAAGGTGTGAGAAGGTAAGGAATCCGATTCTGAAAGGAAAAGAAAGTCTTAAGCAAGACTTCCCGACTCGAAGGATCACTCCTAAACTAACACCTATCGGGGTCCACCCCACCTCGAAATGAGGTAAAAGGATCTCGAACCTCTCCGTTTAGGGGCATCTAAACAAATGGCTCCTAAATCCGAGAGAATGTCGGCTATACTTGTTCAAGATAGAAATGAACATAGTATTCCAACGGAAAGAAGGGTAGTTCGATCCATTAGGGACATGGATACACTACCGATTTTTGAAAGCAGCAACTATTTGATTGTAATGGAGAGAGGAATCTTCCTCAACGGAGTCGCCGTAAATTGTCTGCGTTATTTTTTGTGGTCGTGTGTTTTATTTTGAAAAGTGGTCGCCTAACGTGTTGTGTGGCGAATTTTTATTTTAAATTTAATTTAAATATATATAATTTAGAAAGTAGTATTTGATTTTGAAAATAATTTTTAGATTCGAAAGTTTTAAGATATGAAATTAAACCGATCTCACATCCCCAAATAGTTTATATAAACGAGCACCGCACCACAAACCGTATATCTATCCCTAAGGATAGACACACCGCTCGATGATGGGGCTCGATCAAATAAACTAGAAGTTTTGTGACATCCGTTTGGTTTGCGAACCAATTTTATAAGCCGACAAATTCCCCGCTTAATATGAAAGTATCAAACAATGGTTTATATTACTCGGGTTCTTTAAAATTCCCTATAAGGGCAAGCCCCTATAGCTTAATTACATCTTAAGTGACGGGAATCACCTAAGAAGACTCTCGATAATAATCAATGATTCTCGCTCTCAAGAATTTCAAAGTTTAAGGTTTTCAAAGATTGAATTTGGAATTTCAATATGGAATGGATCAAATTTTGGAACATTTTGTTTTATGAATCCAAAGGAAGAAAGGTAGGAGAAATCACCGATTCGAAGTGAACTTCGATAATTTCCCGACTATCCTATTGTTTGCTTCGAATTTAGGAAAGTCCTAATGTTTATTCGATATTTCAATCTCGCCAATTTCAATTAATTATGGCTTACATTTGTATGATAAAATCAAACAAATAAATTTCAGAAAATGTGAGGGTTTATCGTCGTATCGGACGACTACCTCGAATCCTAAGACCTGTTAGGGCTTAATTTGCATAAAATGATTATGCAAATGCCTAACGAAGAGTCGAGGATTTATGTCGCACTAGGCAAGCTACCTCGAAGTCCTACGGCTTGGTTGTTTTAATTCTAGGAAAGTTTTGCCGAGCAGACTCGTGCTCTGCTCGATGACGATGGTCGTGCCGCCCACCATGCTCCGAGCTCCTTGTTGTCGCAGAGGTTTAGTTTTAGAAATCATAAATCAGTGAGTCGAGAAAAGTGTTTTGGTTTAGAGAAAATCTTAATTTCCGTGTGTTTTTTATGTTTTATTTAAAACAAATCTTAAAGTTGATTATAACGACACCTGCTAAGATCCCACTGGTTCCATCCTTCCGCATCATTATTTTTATCGGATTCACTTAGTCCCGTATGAATTTGCTAAACTCAACCGAATGAGTTCCACACTTTCATTTAGACCGTGGAAATCCCGTTAGCAACACGTAGGTTACATCATCCGAGGTATTCCCGATCATCCAACATGACGTTTTAATTTAGTTGTAATCGTAGTTTTGTGTTCCGTTTGTGATTAAATTTTGAGTTGTTTTATATTTTGAAATGTCGGGCGGTGAATTTTATCTCGCAATGACTTTTAACTTAATTTTGGTTTCAGCTTTAGTGGCTATCCTAAAGGTGTGGGTTTTCATGCAACCGTTGTTTTATCATGCAAGAAAAATAAACGCAGCTTGCAATAAAGTAAATCGCAAGAAAGTAAATTGCAATAAAATAAAATAAAAGCGTACCTGGAGGGTCTTCCCGTCATTCCAAGCCGCACTTAAAACTCAATTAGAATATTTAAGCAAGTTCCTATGTAAAGCTAAGGGAAAGGTTATGGTTTTCTACCAAATTCCTAATCCTATACCTAGTCATCTCCTATGACGTCTAGGTTCTTTGTATTTTGGTTTAAGGACGATTTTCTTCATCGAAGAACAATCAAATTCAATCGTTCTTTATAAATATCCTATCATATCGAGGAAGTGCTTAAGAAGGATCTTAAACATCTTTTCAATATTTCTAGTGATCGTTTTAAGTCCAAATGAATTTAATTATATAAATGAATCGATCGTCCGAGGTTTTCAAATCTTGTTAACTCGCTCAATGAACTAGTGACATTCGAATATCCTATGAGTGAAGTAACACTTCATTTAATGTTTTATTTGAGAGTTATAATAACTAAAGCTTTCAAGGTAAGTTGGTATTCAAATGATTTCGATTTAAGTTAAAGGGTTTAAATTTGAATAGTTGTTCAAGTCGTTTTATATTTAGTTTAATTTAATTTAATTTGATTTGATGTTTAATTAATTTGATTTGATTTAACTTTAATTTAATTATTTAATTTAATTTAATTTAATTTTAATTAATTTAATTTAATTGTTTAATTTAATTTAATTTAATTGTTTAATTTAATTTAATTTAATTGTTTAATTTAATTTAATTTAATTGTTTAATTTAATTTAATTTAATTGAATTTAATTTAATTTAATTTGTCTTAATTTAATTTAATTATTAAATTTAATTTAATTTTAATTTAATTTATCTTTAATTTACTTTATTTTTAATTTTAATCGAAATTTCAAAAGAGTTTAATAATTTAATTAAGTCTTTTAATATTTTAAATTTGAGTTATCATTTTAATTAAAAAATTGAGTATTAGTTGATATAATTAATTTAGGGATTTTTAAATTAAAGAATAAATCTCTTCCTAATAAAGATCCCTTATTTTAATAATTCCAATTTTATTATTCTTCCAAATTTAATCTATTATTTAATTAAAGTTTAATCATTTTAAAATTATTTAATGGGTTTCTACCCTTTAATTATTTAAATTTCAATCATCCAAATCAGATTATGATCAAATATTTTACTTGTTGATTTTTTATTAAACCTAAAGTTTTAATTAAGGATTAAAGATTTTAATTACCATTTTACCCTTTAAGCTTAATAATTTCATAACTCACTAAATTGAACTCAAATGAACTTGAAATTTTTATGTGACTTCACTCATATGTCAATAAAGACATGAGAGGAGAAAATGTGATTTTTCTGTGTTTAATTTATTTATATAATTATTTTTGGTGGAAAATAGAGATTTTCAAGGAAAATTTAATAATATGACCAAGGGAAAGTTTCTGTCCTTAAGAAAATTAGGGGACATTCCTAATGACCAGAGAAGCACTTGGACCAATTTTGGTGATTTTTTGAATTATATTATTTTTATTATAATTATTTTGAGTTTTGGAGTGTTAATTAATTTAAAAATAAAATAAATGTTGAAAAATGGATTTTATATTTTTCAAAAATCTCTCTGATATCAAGGAAACCAGAGAATCAAATTTTGCAATTTTCTGATTTTTCTATGATTTATAATAATTATTTTAGTGAAAATGCTAGAAAATACATTTTTTTTAATTTTAAAATTACCCTAGGGCTTTAAAATTTAATATCTCACTAAATAGACTTAGGAAAAATGTGGGATTTGTTCCTAAGTGATTAAAATTCAAAATGTGACATTTTGGTGAATTTTATTATTTTTGTGATTTTTATTATTTTTTAATTATTAAAAATATTAAAATATTATTAAAAATCAACTTTTTTAGAAAATTGAAATTTTAATTTTCTTAGGTTCCCCTGATATCAGAGAGGCTCCAAAACCAATTTGGTGAATTTTTAAAAGGTATTTTAAAAGTTATGAATTTTTAAAGTTTAAAATGGCTAAGCTGGCTTAATCAACCCAATTAGTGGGGCTAACCAAGTCCAATCGACTTCAAATTTTTATGGTGGATTCCTCTGATCCTAAAGGTCAGTGGAGAATTGATTTCAAGTCAATTTGATACTTGGTTAACTCTAATTAATTAAAGACCTATTTTAGGTGTTTAAGCCAATTAGTGGTTAATCTGAGTGAATTAACTCAAGTCCTATTTTTCCTAGAGTTCTCTCGGTCATAAGGAACATCACCAAATATTTCTAGAATTTATTTCACAACATGCTAATTTTTGGAATTAAAATACTCAAAACAAGCAACATGCATTTGAAAAATAAATAACTTTTCACTGAGATGGTCTCCCGACCTGGAAAATTCAGGGAATATTCCCAAGTTCAGAGGCTTCAAAAGCCCTATGGTCTCATGCCATGGTGAATTGTATACATGCATGGAGAATTAAATGTATGCAGAGAGTAAATAAATTATAAAAAATAAAATACTTAATGAAATTAAATGATTTCTTTTCCACATTATTCTCCTCTCGTTCACCGAGCAAGAGGGTATTTTTATTTTATTTTTGTGATTTTTCTACACAAAGATATGGATTTTTGAAGTTTAGGGAATTAAATAAATAAGAAAATACCCTAATTTTCTATTTATCCACGCGGCGCCGCCGCATCCTCGGCAGCCTCCGAAAGGCCACGCGGTGCGCTCCCATTCGACGCCGCCACTCGAGTCGCCAGCCCGGCCCCGCGGTTCTCGCACCGTTTCCTCGGTCCGACGCCATCCGAGCCGTTCGTCCGCGCGTGTATCGAATGGACGGCATCCGTTCATCGTCCCCAAGTGTCCTCACCCGATAGCCGTCCACACTAAATCCCTAATGTCTCACTCGATACTCAATGGATTTTTATGTTCTTATGTTCTACGGATTCGTCTCAAGAGACGAACACATCTATACTGCTAACATGCATCGGAACTAAGGCATTTGAAATGAGAATCTTCAAAAGCTCGGGATGAAGAGTTAGCTCATACCTTGGCTCGCAGAAGTGTGGCTTCAATCCGAGAGTTGTTGCACCTTCGATCGGGTCCTGAAGCAAGCTCCGCATGAAGTCTCCCGGTCCGGTGAATCGTCCGGATATGATTTCGACCAAGCCCGATCACAAAGCTCGGAGGCCGGAGCAACCGGGTGGCCCGGAGATGGGGCTTTTGATGGCGGACACCTTCCCTCGGTCCGGTGAAGGTGTAGAGCCAATCAATCTGAGGATCGGCTCACCGTGGAGAAGTGTCCCGAGCTGGGTGGAATTTCACCTCCGAAATCGAGCTTACGCGAGGAGAAATGGCAGTGGGATTTCACCTGGGATCAAGTGCTCTAAGGGTGGAGAAGGGTCCTGAACAATTTTGCGCAGTTTTGGCAAGGTTCGTGCTTCTCTCCTCATGGCCGAGAGGGGCGGAGTTTGAACAGAGCCGGCCTGGGGCCTCCTGTGGAGAGTTAGGGCTCGGGATCACCGCTCCGCGAGGAGAAGATCAGCCATGGTGACCACTGGTGGATTGGGCAACTCAGCAAGTGAGAATTTCAATGTCTGGCTCACATGTGAGCTCTCGGCCATGGTGTTTTCCGCTGCGCTCGGTGGCCGGCCGCTGTGCATGGGTCACCCTCGTGGTCGTGGTCGTGGCTCGAGGTTTGCGCAATCAATCGCCATGGACATGTGTAAAGGCTTTCGATCCAAAGTGGAATGGGGCATGGCTAGATTTGGACCTAAATGGGTCAACCCACCCATTCGGGCTAGGTGCACCACCCAAGGCCCGGTTTAGGCCGAGGAGAAAGTGATTTGGATCACTTCGATTAGTGGGGTCAAGTCACAATCCAAGTACAATTAAAGCTTAAGCATGGTTTAGTGGAATCATGTAAGTGGTTAACCACCTTTAGGAGTTAAGGAAAGAGCCTCCTCCTTTTGCCCAAAATGGCATGGTGACATGTAAAGAGGCTCTCATGGCTTGCATATGGCTTATGCATGGCTCCATGGCTCCATTTGGTTTGGGAAAAGTAAAGTCAATTTCATGGAAATGGATTTAAGGAAAATTTTGGTATTTAGGGGTGATTTGGCATGAGGCTTGATTTGGAATTATTTGATGATGAATTTAGGACTTAGGGATGATTTTAATTAAATGGATGACAAATGGAGATGTCATGTGGGCCTTGGAAGAATTTTGGGCTTTTTTTAAAAGGGTTTTAGATGGCTTTTAAGATGGATTAGAAAGTGGGCTCTCGAATTTTAAAATGGATTTTGGGATGAAATTTTGTAAAGAGGTTGGGCCAAATAATTATTGGGTTTAGCTCATGGATGTGTCATGAGTGACTTGAAGCAAATTTGGGGTAGTTTGGACTCGAATCGGGTCGATTCGATTTTCTGTGAATGGGCCAATGTAGGTCCAAGTGGGCCAAGTTGGGCCAATGTTGGGCTAGAGTTGAAATTGATGTAAAATAAATGTTTAGAAATGTTTATGGGAGTGTTTCAAAGAGGTTTTGGCTTTGGTTGGGTTTTAATTTCGAGGTTTGGGCCTATTCTGGGTTAGATTTGGGTTTAGGTCAAAATCGGGCTTTTGATTTCTGGGTTGAATTTCGAGTGGGGTTTGGGTCAAAATCTTGGGCAAATCATGTTAGTGTTTTGTTTATGAGGATGTTAAGGAAGGTTTAGAAAAGATTTGGGGTTAATCGGAGTTGAATTGGGTTAGTTTGGGCTAAGTTCTGGGTCATGGGTCCAAATTCGGGCTTTAAGGCCCAAAGTGAAATCGATCCAAATGTCAATCAAATTGACTTGGATTTGGTCTAAATTGGTATTGGGAATGTTGAATTGAAGTTTAGAATTGAATTGGACCAAAATTGGGGTCAATTGGGTATGTTTGGTTTGACATCGGTTTCACTTTGGGTTAAAATGGGTCAATTTGGGGGTTTTGACAAAAGTAGGGTAAATTGACAAAATTGGCCCATGGTGTAGTTGGACAAAATGAAATTGGGAATATTTGGGATTTTCTGGAATTTTCTGGGAATTTTCTGAATTTTTGGATTTTTAGGCCAAGAAGGGTATTTTGGGTATTTGGAGGGTATTGGGGGTATTTTTGGAATTTTTGGTATTTTTGGGTATGGATGATCAATTTGAGTGATGTGGAGGTGTTTGGGATTGATTTTGGAAAATTTTTAGGTAATTTGGAGATTTTGCAAAAATTCGGGTAATTCCAGTGGTTTCAGGTAGTTAATAGTGTAGGGTCCCTGGGTCAAAAATTGAAAATTTGGGAAATTGAAGATCGGGTGAATTTGGGTGGGGTGAAATCATTTTGGTTGAGCCATGAAGCCATTTCAAGCCCATATGAGCCATGAAAGGACTCATTTCGAGGCATTCACTACGTTGTTCCTAACCCTCTAGCCAAGGGCTTAGTGGGTTAAGCGACCATCCATGTGAATCACCTACATGAGTCGGAGGTCAAGTCGGGTATGGGTGTGGTTTTAGGAAGTGTGTGGAAATGTAGTGTGTAAGTGTAGTGTATGTCAGCCCCTTCATCGACTGTGCCACCTGTATGCGCTCCTAAGGCCAAAGAGTCCTATAGGAACTCATCCTTTAAACTTCCATATTCGATTTCAACCCTCTAGGTGATTAAGGGTCTATAGTCAAGTTTCGTGGAGTTTGCAGGGAGTTTAGAAGTGGTTCTAGTGGCGAACAAGCCTAGAGGGAGTCAACTTAGATGGTTTGGTCACATTAAATGTTGATCAGGCATGATCTGATTAGGAGAGTACATATTTTAGATTCAACTTATGCTAAGAAAGGTGAAAGTTGACCTAAAAGGACTTGGGCATGTTGTATAAAAAATGATCTTAATTTATTCGAATTAAATGACAATGTGACACGCAATAGGAAGCCATGGAGAATAAAGACTCATGTAGCCGACCCTAATTAGTAGGAGAAAGGCCTCTTCTTGTTGTATTGTTGGATTCTCTTGATCATATGTATGAAATACTTTTTTATACAAGGCATGCAAACACTCTCAACATTAATAAACTAGAATTAACAGAGTTATAAAAAAAATTTGGAGAATATATCATTCTTCTTTTTATGTCACAATGATCTCGCAGGTGATATAGACGATTCACTTGATTAGATCTCCCAAGGCCAGATTCACCCATTTTATTTCTGGAGTAAATTATGTGTGCTTCCGCATGGTTAGTTTAACATCAAATCTGTTACAAATGTTTATATATATATATATATATATATATATATATATATATATATATATATATATATATATATATAAGTAGCTATCTAGCAGTTATTAATATGCATATTTTCTTTTATTTGTTGTTTTTTTTTGCTTTCTTATTTCCATTTATTATGTTTTTTTTTTCCTCTCTTTTTTTCCCTTTATTTTGTTTTCATTTCTTTCCTTATAAGTGCCTCTTGTAATAGAGTTTATATAACCCTCTTTCTATCAATAAGATACTCTGCTCTACTCAAATATTTCAACTTGATATCAGAGCCGGGATCTAACCGTATATCCCAGCCAGTGTCGGCCTTCCTTGCAGGGACTCCCACAAGAACTGCTAGCCGCTGGCTCGTCCAGCTGAAGTCCGCGACAATGGTCCACCGCAGTCGTTAGCCTCCTTAGCAGCCATCAACATCCTCGCTGCAACTGCAGATTCTCCCACCAACCGTCCCTACAGGTCCTCTCTACTGCTTTTCTCCGGCGGTCGGTCTCTCCTGCAGTTGTTCGAATTACCTGTTTTCTTTTTCTAACAACCGGTGACCTACAGCTGCAATCCAGTGATGTTTCGAAATCCCAACCAAATTTCTTTTGGTTGAGTAAGAATCATAGCGAACTCCTCCAACCTTGAGCCATACTCAGAAGGCCCTCTTAATACCACTTGAGGTATGACTCCAACCTCTGTTCCCATGCAGAGCAAAAATCAACATGAACTTCTTTATCACAACTTAAACTCACAAACTGAATGACATCAGCTTTCTTCAATGGTCCTAAGTAGTGTCTTTATTCATCAAAGGATGAGGGAAGTTCAATCACTTCACAGGCATGATCTGTGAACCTCCAAAGACTGGTTCAAGATATGGAGCTTAGGAAATAGAGAGCTCCATGGTCATGTCGTGGCTGATCAACTCTATGGAACCGTCAATTGGTTGTTCATATATGTTCCTCACTTCCGCTAGTGCCCTCTAAGATGCAGTCTGTGATTCCTACTCAATTGTAGGAAACTCCGACCAACTCAATGAGGTGTCTAAGAAGATCTAAGAGGTAAAATAAGGATCAAGGACCGTGACACATGAAGTGCTACGGTAACTGTGCATTATAGATAAAATGCAATGTATGAAGTACACATTGGGTTCGGAGCCGACCTTTCTCTTTCCAAAAAATTGTAGAAAAGCATCGCATATTTCAATTTATGGCATGCCTCAAAAAAGACCTTGACGAACTCTGAGGCTGTATTCTTAGTTGAGATCCTCTTCCTTCCACTCGTACGCACTTTCACTGAGATCCGCTACGAAGCGAGCTGGAGACTTCTCATGCTCGGTACTTCTATCCCTTCGATTGAATGGTCTCCCTTTGTCTGCAATAGTGTTCGGCCCTCTCGAAGCAGGTCACACTGTGATTACTGTCAGAAATCCAACCACACTCGTGACAAGTGTTGGTAGATCCATAGAAAACCAACATATAATTCCTCAGCCAAATCCTCTGTTGTCAAGGGTCTTACTACAACATTAGAGTCTACCACGATTCAACCAGCTCCTACCGAGAATATTTTGGAATTCTGCTCTGACAAGTCAGGGATCGCCACCAATCCAAGCTACTGGGAACCCAAGTCAATTCCTCTGGCTTGTAGATTTTATTCATCTGTCAGTACTTATCCTTCTTCAACACTCATTTTCTCTTATTCTTGGATCTCTCGTAGTTCAGGCATCCCACGAAATCTCATATAACTGGATACATATGCATTTCTAAAACCCAGCACTCTCATGTTTTGGAAAAGATACGATCAACATTGTGGATGGCTTGTTGGTAAACGGTTTGTTGTTCTAACGACCGATCTAAAACTTTAGAATCAATGTTACATGTACCACTATTGAAATATAACATTTTGTCAGTAAGTTGAGTTGCTTATTTCTCATTTAATGTTTTTGTCTTTCAGTATCTTCATTCGAGAAGGAAGATTTGAACTGTTAAATTAGTAGCTGGACTCGATTACTTTTAAGAAAAAGCACAGAGAACGAAGAAATACCACTCAGTAGTTGTAGCACATCTTAAGTCACTTAATGTCCCATTATATCGTTACATTGTCGTTTGGGTCATCCTAATTTTTAATATTTAAAACATGTATTCATTAATGTTTTATAAACGAAGTCTTTCTTGTTTCAAATGTAAGTCATGTCGGTTAGCTAAACATCTTTGGGTTCATTACCCAACTCACATTTACACACCTTTTGCTCATGTTTCAATCATTTTCAGTTACGTATGGGGACCCACTTGCACTACCAGCTACACCAATAAACAGTGGTTCCTTACTTTAATTGATGACCACACTCGAATGATGTGTGTCTATATTTTAAAAGAAAAATAAAAAATTACTGTCACTTTCCAAAACTTTTACACCTTCATTTTGACCTAATTTAAAGCTCTAATTCAGTTTCTTCGGATCAACAATGGTCGCGAGTTTTTTAACACTAATTTAGGTGAATTCTAGGTAAGGGCATCCTTCATCATAACTTATGTATGAACAATCTTCAACAAAATGAGGGAGCCTAGTGAAAAATGAAATTGCCACGATGTTGCTTGCTCCATTATGTTTCAATCTAATACCCCGAAACATTTTTAAAATAATTTCATACCGACTGCCACCTACCTCATAAATAGTATCACCTCTAAAATTCACAACTTTTGACCCCTTAGTCGTATTAATGTTATGCTTTTTTGCCAATCGGGTCATCTCAACTTTAAATCCCAAATTTTTTTGTTGTACAACCTTTGTTCGGAAAACTGACTCTACTAGAAGTAAACTTGAATCCAGATCCTTAAAATAGGTTCCTAGGGTGCTCCACCATTCAAAAAGAATATCAGTGTCTTAATCATATCGCAAACAAAATCTATGTGAGTGTCGTTGAAAGTATTCCCTATTTTCCTAACTCGACCTCAACTGAGGGAGAGCTAGTGTTCTTAAACACTATTCCTTATCCTACTCCTATGGATATTCCCTCCATTGTTCCTGCCACTGAGGAATCTCTGGTTCCTATTGTTTCACCATCTCCTCCTCCCACTCTCCGTGGCTACACTCGGGCACTCATTACGATGCCCCTCCTCTTGAGCCCGCTACCTCCTTGTAGGACCTTGAATCCACTCCTAGCGACATCCCCAACACTACTCCTACTCCAAATGAGGAGGTTAGTTCCCCAAGTAAGGGTTGTAATCAGGCATGCTCTCTCTATTCTAGTAAACATGTCTTTTTCTGTAGTTTATCATTGACCTACAAAGCATTAGATACTGCCCTGACAGATCATCAGATCCTAATTACTATTAAGATTGCATTAGTGGATTTGGCCTGAAAAGCTGCAATAATGGAGATGAATGCCCTTCGACAAAACCATACATACATAGGATGTCGTACATATTCCTCAATGTATGAGAGTAGCGGGATGTTGATGAATTCGTATGGCTCATTTGAACACAACAAGGCACAGTTGGTAGCAAAAGGATACTCATAGACCTACGGAGTTGACTATGATGAGACATTTGTTCCATTGTCCAAGTTAAATACTATTCGGGTCCTGTTGACAAGCTAAAATCTCCAATTCTACGCCCGATAATTATATTTCCCTATTTATTTGCATTCAATCCTCATGAACTTCATCATCATGGAATTTGAATGTGGTTCAGTTTGTTGAGTACACCGCACTTTCGGTTCGATGCGATTACAACGAATTTTAACTCTTCTGATAGGCTCTTGTTAACGATGTAAATGAAGTGCGAAACAAAACCATCACATTTATAATTAAATTTACTTCTACCATGCATCACAAAATTCTAAACATGATTTCTACTCATTACAAAAGAAAAGTAAAAGAAAAATAATGACATAATCTTCTCATCTTTGCTATTTCAAGAAGAAGAATAAGTAATAGAGATACATCGCAAAGCACGAAGAAAACATAAAGGAAACTTCGTTTAATGACGAAAATCTGTTAAATAAATATTTACAAAATTATAAGATAATGAAGAACAATACTTGGCTTTTCCCCTTGAAAGAAATACGAAGATCTCTCAGCTTAAAGACTCCCCGTGATCCATGCGATGTTAACGGAAATCCCACTTACAAATTCTCTAAATCTCCTCTCCAATCTTTCCAAAAGGGTAGAAATCTACATTTCTACTCTTAATCTAAAAATCTAAACATTCCTCCAAGTTTTTCTCTCCTTTCCTCTATTATTTTTCACTCATTTCTAACATATATTCGCCATTTTAAAGAGTATGGACGAAGTTTGAAGAGTTTCTTTAAGCACCCCTTTGAAAAAGCGTCTAAATACGTCGAATATTGGCCCAAAACCGCCAAATGTCGGTTCATGGTCGTCCGGGCCGCTGTCGGCGGGTTCGAGCTCGCTGTCGGTGAGCTTTTCATCCATTTTTCGGTGGTCTCAAGAAAATCTCACCGTCGGCGAGATCGATCTCGCTGTTGGCGAGCAGGTTGCTGGCGGCTCCACCGTTTCGCTCCGTTTGGCTCCGTTTTAGCTCTGTTTCGCCCCATTTCAGTTGCATTGCGTTCGTAACAGATAGCCCTACAAAATAATCATAAAAACAACCTTTCTTTAAAGTGTAATCTCATTCAAAAATATGCGAAAGTGTAAAAGAGATTAAACATCAAAAGACTTATCGAAAGGTGTCGGGGCATAATTTCATTTCTTGCTCGTTTTTGCTCGAGTGCACCGTTTTTATTTTCCTTTTGCTCCAATCACCATTTCTTGTACCTAAAGCCAATAAACATACAAAATACCTTCTTTAAAAGTGTAATATCATCAAAAATAAGTAAAATGATATAGCAAAAAGAGTATATATTTTAGGCGTGTCAAAATCCCCCAAACTTAACTGTTACATGTCCTCAAGTAACACTTTTACTACATAAAAATATAACTTAAGGCAATGTACTTTTCACGTGTAAGACACTAAAATTTTTTATTTAAAAGAATACATTGGTTAGACTTTTAGAAAGAAATTCGGTAACTCGGGTTAACACTACAAGTATAAGAATATTCAGCAATCAAGTCAAAGGGTTCTAGTCTTATTTATTTCGAGATAAACCATAATTTGTCATTAAGAATGCTTTGAAAGATTATGTGAAGAAAAGGATTTCATGCGAACTTTATCGGAATGTGAGACGATACTTTAAATATAAATTCGAAGTGAAATCGAGTTCTCCCTACTTTAGGGTAACTCAAGTGAAGCAGAATTTTGATTAGGCGCTCTGCGAAACATACCCATAGTAAATATTTTTCTTTCCTTTTTCTTTTTCTCTTCTTTTTTTTTCTTTTCTTTTTCTCTTCTTTTTTTTCTTTTTCTTTTTTTTATGAGAATTACTATATCTGGAGAGCCTATAATGATTTTGAACTTCACTCTCCTCTTTCTAAAGTTCAAACTTGAAACACATCCTTACTTTATAATTAGGTATGAGCCTTATTATTCATCGTAAAGTCACAATCTCTTCTTAACACACAATACTTTAAGTCTCTTAACATTTCGAAAATACGGTTTCTTTACTTTAAATAGTTAACTATAATCGAAATTCTTTCATACCAAATATCTTATCTTTATAAATTAACTTTTATTACTAAAAATTTCATCCAATCTTCATAATATTCATCTAAAATAAAAAGTTTTAGTTATCTCGAGCGAGTTCAATTCTTTAGAAGTTATCTCTTAATAATTTTTGAAAATATAATAATTGAGAACAAATAAGAGTTAATATTTTCTTCCTTTGAGCTTAAATTTTAAAAATATTTTGCAATTAATTCCATATAAAATGTAGCAGAAAAAGTAAAGGTTGAATCTACTTGTTACTACGACATCATCGGAATTCGTATACATGCATAATCGGGATGAAAAGGCGTAGGAGAAAGTAAAGCTAACCTAAAATATGCTTGTAATAAAATTACACTAAAAAGGAAGTATTTTCACATTAAAATTTTATTTTTCTTCCTACCTCAAACTTAATTTTTAACATATATAACATTCGGTACGGAAAAAATATAAGTAGGAAGCGAAATAATTTAGAAATTTTATACGCGAGTATACTATCAAAACCATTTACAAGTATTCATTAGGATAGAATAATATGCAGCAAAAATTAAATCTAAACTAATCATGCCAGAATGAAATTAACTAAACGAAAGTCTAACTAGCACATAACAAGTATCGAGCGTGGGAATATAAAAATGTTCTTGAAGACCAAAATAAAGTTGTAACACAAACATAAACACACATAAAATAAATGAGAGTTAATTCATCTGAGGCAACCTCAAGACCTAACTATAAGACCTAACCATATTTCGAAGGTATAAGACCTAACTATAAAGAGGTTTAATGCTTAGTAGACGATTAATAATTGAAATTAGGTCGGGCTGACGACGTTAAACGTAACTTTATGGGAGGCAACTCATTTTAGTTATTTATTTTTATTGTATCGTAATAGTTAGTCTATATTATTAAAACTTTACTACTCGGTGTGTATTAAGAATCATGTCATATCGGAAATATCAGAATGTGAAGATTGACATTGAAGAGTAGTAGTAAAGATTTCCATGGTATGTTTGTATTGATGTTATTTGATTTGATTTGAATTTTTATTATGTGTGGAGTGATGATTTGAATATCTCAGGCAATTGAGATATGCATGTAGTTTTGTATCGGCATTTAGTGTGTCGTAGATTGGTTTGCGATCTTTGATTAGTAGTAAGGATTGAAGTTTGAAGTTTGATTATAGAGTCTAAGAATTATGTTAGTTTGTATATCTCATATGGTTATTAAAGTTAATTTCTTGTGTTGTGTGAATTTGTTTGTGTATAAGTAGCTAATCTTCATATTAAATTAATAAATGATGTGATCGGAAATATAATATAAGGCAAATCAAGGAGGGGATGATGATATAGCCTGTGACTTTAATGAATAAGATTAGGACTTTATTTGTTTTGTTTGTTTGATGTTAAGTTATTTTGAAGACTTTATATTTATGTGTAATATTAGGTACTTTATGTTTTGAGACATTGGATGTTAGTTAGATTAATTTGCTTGAATTGTGATAATAGTTTAGTTATTGTTTTTGTGTTAGTCGATTGCGTTGTTTTATGTTAAATAGGATGTTAGTTTTCTTTAATATGTTTTTATTTTATTAAGTATTGTTTTAAGTTGTAAAATTGGTAATACGGTAGTTCGATGTTTTTAATATGTTAGTAATTCATATGTGTAGTGTAGGGAGTTAATTTTAATTGTTGTATTTAATACTTATCTCGATTTTATCCCTGCATTTTTTCTTTAAATTGTTATATATATATATATATAAGGAGAATACTAACGGTACGGGGTTCGATGAAAAATGAAAAAAGCAACGAAAATTTTAAAGAAAAAGAAATACCTAAACTTGAGTATGATTTATTTATACTTTCCCTTTTTCATTATTTAGAATAGATATAAAAATTTAAGTTTGGGGGGAGTAAAATATAAATTTAGTTATTAACTTGTTCTCGGTTACATTTTCCAATTATTATAAAATGATTTTTATAGCAAATTTTTCAATTTAATTAATATGAATTATTTTATTTAATTATTATAAAAAGTTAAATGAAATATTTACGATCTTTAATTAATTAAATAGAATATAATATTTGGTTAAAGGGAATAAGAATAATAATGTAAGCTATTTTTAGTAAACTATATTCTAAAATTAAAATTCTTAAGTATTAGTGAAAAAGAAAAGATTGAAAATCAATAAAGTAAAAACATGAAGTATATATAAGGTTTAAGAAATATTCATAAGTTTCGAATTTAGGAAGATGAAAATGAAGTTCAAAATTATTAACGAACTCTCAGAGATACGGTAATCCTCATTAGAAAAAAAAAAGAAGAAGAAAGAAAAGAAAAGAAAAGAAAAAAAAAGAAAAATGAGGGAGAAGCTTGAGGAGATGTCTTATCGAAATTGGCTTCATTTTGAATTGCTAAAAGGGAAAAACTTCGATATTTCGAGCTTTATGTTTATGGATTAGAATTTTACCTAATAGTGTTTTTCTTGAAATTTCTTATCATATGAATATCTTAAGTAATTATTCTTTTAAATATAGTCGTTCACCGAAATGAATAGTAAAGTTTAGAAATCTTAGACACGATAACTAAATAATTTATTTACATAAGATTAATTAAATTACATGAATTATTTTTATTTAACTTTATTATGATATTAATTAATCTAATTCATAGTTTATTTAAATTGAAAAATCTTATTATAGAACTCATTATTTTTATGTAGTACTAAAATTACTTGAGGACGAAGTAATAAGTAAGTTTGAGGGGATTTTGATCAACGAAAAATTTATTAAGAAATTCATACTTATTTTTGATGAAATTGCACTTTAAAGAATGGTATTTTCTTTATTTTGTTGCGAGGGAATGGAGAATTTAGGTGATAAAAGCAAAAATCATAAAAAGGAGCGGATTTGGAGAAAAAGGAAGAAAATAATGCAATTTGTCTTTGAGTCGCCGACGGCGAGATCGGAAACCGCCGACGGCGAGGTTACGAGGAGACATTTACGAAGGATTTATAGCGCTCTCGGCGACGGCGAGCCGGGCGCCGACGGCGAGATAGTGCGGTTTGAAGATCTTAAACCTCGCGCGACGACGAGGTAGTTCGTCGGCCAGAACGGCGAGCTAGTTGAAATGGCACGGATACGTTGAACATGGACACTTTTTGAAGAGATGCTTACACACCTCTTGGACCTTTGCTTACCTACGCATATAGAGGCCCAAAATCAGTCTTTTGTGTGCAATCTTTTAGTCTTTATGCAGTTTTTGTGTGCGATCTTTTAGTCTTTTGTCTAGTTTTGTGTGCGGTTGTGTGTGTCTTTAGTGAGTCTTTAGTGAATTTAGTGAGCAATTAGTGAGTGGAGTGCTGTATGCGGAAGGAAGAGTCGAAGGAACTACGAGGAGTACATTTGGGGATAAATCAAGAAAAGTGTTTGTATTTATTGTTTTTAACTTTAAATGAAATCCGTACTTAGTTTAGTTCCCATGCATTCGAGGAGTTTATTTAGTCTTTCTCTTTGTTTATGAAATTAAGTGACTTGATGAAATTAAAATAGAGATACTTATATATTAATAAATTGTGATAATTTTACTTAAAACTTAATTTACTTTTAATTTGGCCATTTGATTTGTTAAAATGTGTTAATTTACTATTTATAGTAAAAATTACGTCGATATTCGGGGAATTAAAAGCCTTGGAAGGAAGGTGCAAATAAATAGGGAAATAATATCCTTTGGGCGTAGAATTGAGCATTTTAGTGTGACGGTAAAATTTTCAATTTGGTCTACGTGTTTGAGAGGTGAAGTGTAGATGTTAGCCCTCGAGGGGCGAGGGGAACGTGGGAGCTACGAAGTGGCGGTCGGTATCCTCGGCTAGCCGCGGATTCGATGTCAGACATAGGATTAGTCGATATTCTTTACACAGACCAAAGGGTAAAGAATAGGAATGCTCTTTATTTATTAATACCTTAAAATTATCTATTTAAATTCATGTTGATCACTTAAATTTCTAAACAAGGGGAAAGGGAAAGATACTTTCTCTAAATAGTTAAGACTTATTTAGTTTAATTTCTCGCACTTTTAATACGCATTAATTCTCTACTTAGTTAAGTTACCTCGATTAGAATACTTAGTTTACTTTATTGCGCTTAAATTTAGAACTCCAAATTTCCGTATACTAGTTTTATTATTATTATTATTATTATTATTTTAAAATTAGTTGTTATTTAATTTTCTCTTTCCCCGTGGGATCGATAACCGAGGACTCCACTAGAGCCCTGTATTACTTGATACGATACGTATACTTGCGTAGCATCCACAACATAAATAATTACAATTCTATACATATAATATAGCGGGGTCAAGTTTTTAGCGTCGTTGCAATTAAATTAAAAATATCATAATATAAAATTGTGGGTCAGACCCGTACACTAAAGCGTAAGGCGTAGACTGAGTAGGAGTCCTAAAAGTCGTCATGTAGGCCCATAAGGCTTCTAACAACTTCTCATGCCAATTTTTCTTGTTGTCGTCCAAAGTTTTCTTTAAAATTTGAACAAGAGTTTTATTAAAAGCCTCGGCCGAGCCGTTTGCTCTTGGGTAGTAGATCGTTGAGTATCGCCAGTCGATCCCGTGTCTTCTGACAAAATTGTTGATCTTTGTACTTTTAAATGCAGACCCATTATCTGAAATGATCCTGCGCTGCACCCCAAAACGGTAGACGACTTGGTTCTTGAAAAACTGTAGCACGTGGTGTGCCTTTACTTCCTTGAGTGGTATAGCTTCTGCCCATTTAGAAAAGTAGTCTGTAGCTGCAAGAATGAAACGATGTCCTCTTGAAGAAGGTGGTTCTATCAGACCCACTATATCTGTGCCCCAACACTCAAATGGCCACGACGCGATTGTCGGATGTAGCACATTTGGAGGCTGGTGTAGAACCACTCCGTGCACTTGGCACTGGTGACAACTTTTGACAACTTTCATACAGTCGGTCATCATTGAGGGCCAGTAGTACCCTAGTCTTTTAATCTTCATTTTCATTTTCGGACCAGACTGATGAGCGCCACAAAGTCCTGAATGTACTTCTTTAACGATTTCACGAGCCTCGGACCCTCTCAGGCATCTTAGCCACATCTGATCAAAAGACCTTCTATATAATGTATTGTTTATTAATGTGTAAGACAGAGTTCTTTTCTTGATTTGATGGGCTAACGACTTATCGTCAGGCATGTTTCCTTTCTGCAAGTAGTCTATTAATGGCTGCCGCCAATCTTCTGTATTTTGTCACTGCTGCAATTGTTTCTTCTGCTCTTTCTGATTTGTGTATTGTATCCATGTCGAGCTGTGATAGGACCTGTTGTCCTTGAACTGACACTTCAACTGACTCATCCTGCAAGCAGGCAAATTACTTTGCAAGACGGGCTAGCGCATCTGCGAGAGCATTTTCTTTTCTAGGAATCTTGTAGATTGTTATGTTTGGAATTTGTTCCAACAATTTCATGGCGTACTGAAAGTACTGCTCGAGTCTTGGCTTTAAAATTCTGTACTATCCGGCGACCTGTTGAATGATCAACTGAGAATCTCCATAGATGTTGATGTTCGTTATTCCCATCCGAATGGTTAATTCCGGTACGGTTATAAGGGCTTCGTATTACGCCTCGTTGTTTGTACATGGTTCTATTAAGTGGTAGGAATACTTTAACATCCCCCGCTCGGTGTTATAAATATTAGTCGATTCTCGCCTTCACAGGCACTATCATTTGCAATTCTTTGTTCTTCTGTGCCGAGGACGCACCGTCGAAATATAGTTCCCAACGTCGATCATCAGGGTCTTCTAGGTTCATTATCTGCTCGTCAGGAAAATCGTCGTTGAGAGGCGAATCCGCCGGTAAAGGGTGTCTTTGCAAGGAAGTCTGCTAGGGCTTGTCCCTTTACGGCGCGAAGAGGAACGAAAGTTATGTCGAATTGCAATAGTATCATCGACCACCTGGCAAGTCTGCCAGAAAGCGTCGGTCGGGTCATCAAGTATTGCAACGGATTAACTCTCGAAATAAGGTTGACCTTATAAGAAAGCATGTAATGCCTGAGCTTTTGTGCGGCGAAGATCAGGGCCAAACAATGCTTCTCAATCGGAGGATACTTTACTTCCGTCGGAATTAGACGACGACTTAAGTAGTAGAGAGCATTTTCTTTTCCCTCATCATTGACCTGGGCTAGCAGGGCTCCAAGGGAGTCTTCTAAAGCCACAATATAAAGTATCAACGGTCTACCTGAGACTGGGGCTGCTAAGACAGGAGGTGTCATTAAGTATTGTTTGATATCATCGAAGGCATGTTGACACTTGGAGTCCCAAGTGAACTTGGCATCCTTCTTAACCAAAGCAGAAAAAGGCTGACACCTTTCTGACAAGTTCGATATAAAGCGTCGAATATATGCCAACTTTCCTTGAAAGGATCGTAGCTGTTTCAAGGTTTTAGGAGGTGGCATTTCTAAAATAGCTTTAATCTTTTCAGGATCAATTTCAATCCCACGATTTCGGACAACAAATCCTAAGAATTTCCCGGAGGTGACGTCGAAGGCGCATTTTAAGGGATTCATCTTAAGGTTGTATTGTCTTAGTCGCTCGAAAACAATTCTCAAGTCATATAGGTGATCTTCTTTCAGTTTACTTTTGATGACCACATCATCCACGTAGCACTCGACTTGGTTGTGAATGAGATCATAAAAAATTCTTGTCATTGCTCTTTGGTATGTTGCTCCTGCGTTCTTTAGTCCGAATGACATTACTGTGTAGCAGTATATTCCGATTGGCGTTCTGAAGGCTGTGAGCTTTTCATCTTCCGATGCCATCTTTATCTGGTTGTATCCTGATGATCCATCCATGAATGAAAATATTTCATGTGTTGAAGCAATGTCGATCATCGGTTACGGGATTGGCGAGTGGAAATTCGTCCTTTGGACATGCTTTGTTTAAATCTCTGAAGTCTACGCAGATTCTGATCTGACCATTCTTCTTTCTGACTGGTACTACGTTGGCTAACCAAGTTGGGTATTGTTCTTCAAGGACAAATTTAGCTTCTATTAGCTTCTTAACTTCGGCTTTCAATTTCTAGACGCATTCTTCTGGGAGCTTGTCTGACTGGAACGGAAGTAGGATCCACTCCTAATCTGTGAACTGCGACTTCTGGAGCTAATCCTGGCATTTCGTCGTAGCTCCAAGCAAAACAGTCCTTGAATTCCATTAGTACCTTGATTATTTCTTTGGAGTCTTCTTTATTGAGTAAGGAGCTAACAAAGGTAGGCCTAGGCTCTTCGCTAGTACCTAAGTTAACTTCCGTTAATTCGTCTATTATAGATTTGATTTCTTCCTCAAATTCTGGTGGAGCATCTCAGATTGGTAGATCTTCGAGATCTTCTGAAGCTTCCAAGCAGTCTTCATTAGGTTCGCAAGTAACAACCAAGCAAAATCCCGTATCATCAACTGATCCTACTGTGCCGAATCCGAGACCATGTTTTGAATTGGGAGGCCGACCGGTATTATTCCATAATTTTTCAAAATGTTGTGATCGGCCTTTTGTCCATTGTCGAGGTAAGACACCACGTTGAATTAAATTTTGAACACAGGGAGAGTACCACTCAAAAGGTAGTTCCATTAATTCAGATGAAGTAACATCTTCAAATTGTACATCTCTTTCAGTATTGGAAGAAGAAGCACCACGATAAAACTTGATTGGTTTAGTATCACCACCATGTACTTCCTTGACCACCATACCCTCGATCTTATTAGAATGGATCGGGGTCAGGGTCATAGTATGTACATAATGATTAATCTTCTTGTACATTGATTTATATTCTTCATTCTTTTCATGTTCGAGAGAGATCTTGAACTGTGGTTTCTTTTGACTTATTGTCGCTGCTTCTTTCTTAATTTCTTCTTCTTCTTCGGAAGTGTTCTCCTAATCAACATCGATGACCAGTTTCTTCTGTCCAACTGTTCCGACATTTCTTCCACGTCCTCATCCCCGGCCTCGACCTCGGGTGCGAGTTCTGGAGAAATCTTCACCATTTCGCCGTAAGGGAGTGGTGAGTAACTGTTGGACTAGAACTTCAGGTTCTTCATTGTCTCGAATTTCTTTTGCTTCATTTGGTATGGTATTTCTAGAAAAGATTGTTTTCTTCGGGGGCGCGTAGTAGGCCGCATCTTCATGAATTCCAATTTCATGCACGGAGAACGGTTGCAAATCACCTTTGATACACTGTTCCCCTCCTTCGTAATACTTTATGCATTGATGCAGAGACGACGGTACCATCCAGTTTTCATGGATCCATGGCCGACCCAGTAGAGCATTGAATGATGTCTCAGAATCAATTATGTGGAATTTTGCGGTTGTCTTTGCTAAATCACCGGTCTTCATTAGTAGTGTTATCGATCCAAGAGCTCTTTCTCCTTTTTGATTGAAGCCTCTTAATAGCATCTTGTCTGCTTCAAGCTCGCGAGCATCAATTTCCAGATATGCTAACGTCTGAAGATTCATTATGTTGATTGATGCTCCCGGATTAACCAACACTCTGGAGAGCGTAAATTTTCCAATAGTGACTGAAATGTATAATGGTCTGTTGTGATCTGCTGTTCCAAGTAATAGATCATTGTCCGTGAAGGTAACACCTCGCTGTTCTCTTAACAAGCAAACCTCATTGAAGGAATCACCGGCCATTTGAGCTAAACAGATCTCTGGATCAAGTAGAGCCTTGATCAGAGCTTCTCTCATCTCCTTTGACAGGATCAGAGCGTCGTATATGCTTAGTTTGGCTGGTAGCTTTCTAAGATGGGCTAGCACGTTGTAGTCCACTTTATTACCATGTTCCTCGGTTTCTTCCCGAATGGGCATTTCCTCTCCTGGGGTTGGCTCTTCCTGAGCAACCACCTGCTTTCCTTTATCCTTTGGACCCATTCTCGGGGGTAGAACTTTTCCACTTCTTAAATTTACTTCAGTTATTTCTTCTGAATTTGGTGTTGAATTTGCCGGTGTATCCTCTTGAATTGGAACCACTGGCTCTTCTGATGTTGCTTCGGTGTCTGATGGTTCTAATTCTATCGTGATCGGAGCCCCTCGGAATTCATAAATAGACTCGTTACTTGTCGAGCTTTCGTAGCCTCCTTTGTGAACATCTTCTTCGTCGTGGTCGTCAAGGTTGTGTATGATTTGCGAATCGTTATTTGTATTAGAATCGAGATCCGGATTAAGCCGGTTGTCGCTAGTTAAGCAATCGTTAGAAACAGTCAAAACGTAGCCAACACCATAACCCTTATCATTATAAGATCCCGCCGGAGCGAGCAGATAATCATACAGAGTCAGGAGTTCGAGGGATTTCTCCCCGAATCGGAAACAACCATCCTAGGATAAGCAGCCCCTAGTCTACCCTTCGGAGCCTCGGTCTTCTTTTCTTCCACGATCTTCTCCTCCTTCGGGGCGGTTCTTCGATCGCGAGTGATAGTGCCGGCTCGACGGGTTTCAAACTCGAGTTGAAGCGCGTACCGAAGCGGCCTGGATGTGATCCAAAATTCTCTTTGATGACTTCGTGCAGACGGTATTCCATCCATCATCAGTCGTGTACGGGTTTATCGGAACAATGGGATCCGTTGAAATAACATTGACGGAACCTCCTTTCTGGGGTTCCTTCATGTATTCCTTTGGGATTGTTATGTTCCCTTTTTGGAGATTGTCATCAAGCCAACTCTTGAAAGTGATGCAATCCTCTATCTTGTGTCCCAACATCTGGTGGTAAGGGCAATAGTTCGGATGATCTTTCTTATTGACTTCCTCCGGCTTCTTGGGCTACGGCAGTCGAAAATCCGGTGTCTTCATTAAGCTGCGGAACATCTTCGCTACTGCTTCAGTTTTGAATGGATATTCTTTATTTAGAAGTTCTCTTAAAGTACGTGACGAGCGAGGCGGTTGTTCATAATGCTGATGATGGTGATGAAATATATGGATCGCATGTCGTCGCCGTCAATTCCTGTATAATGTCAATGTCAAGGAGTCGCCACTCTCTTTCTCTATCTATCACCCTAATTTTTATCTTACCTAGACTTTTTGTCAGAAGTCTTTGGAGAAAAGAAGGATTAATCATGATATAGATTAAGAGAAAAGAAGATTAAATGATAATCTCATAGAATAAGTCTTCAGTTTGTGTAATTACTGAAGTTTTTCGTATGAGAAAATCATATGAAGATCTTGGGTAACCAGAGAAGTCTTGTAGGTAAAATACCTATCCTGAGTTCTTTAATCTCCTATAGGAGCAAGCTCCTATAGTTAATTACATCCTGAGCAATTAATACTGCCTAGGAAAACTCCCGATTAAGGTTAACATTTATCCGCGAAAAAGTGTTGTTGTAGCAGTGCGTTTCTGAAGAATCGATACTACCAGAAAGTTTTATTTATGTTGGGTGGTTGTTGTTGCTTTGTTATGTTTTGTTTTGTTGTTTTGGTTTCATGTCATGTGATATGTCGAGATGTCATAGTTTGTATGTCGTGTCATGTCATAATGTGATGTCGTAATGTCATGTCATTTTATGTCATGTCTTAATGTGATGTCATAATGTCATAAGATGTCGTGATTAATATCTCGATTTTTCATGAGATATTTTATCTCCTATAATAAGATGTCGTTATTATGTCATGAGATACCTTCTATGATGTCAAGAATATATCATTATTTATTTATTTTTGTTATTTTGTTTATGATTCCATTTTGTTTTAAATTTTAGTTTTGTGGCCATCTCAATTTTATTTTGTCATGTCATTTTGTCATTTTTTTTTTGGTTTAGTATCATGTCATTGTTGTGGTATAGAAATGTCGTTGTATGTGATGTCATGTCGATGTCAATGTTAATGATTTTGTCGTTTTATTTCAGGTTTGGTGGCTAACCTAAAAGTTCAGTTGGCTTTGTTGTTATGTCATTTTTGTTTTGTTGTTTGTAGAAATTTTAGGTTTTATGACTATCCTAAAAGTCCTGGTTTTGTTGTCAATGTTCCTTTGTCGACGTCCTGCAAAACAGAGTTAGCACACCCTATAACATGCAAAGAAAATCTAAACGAAACTTCATGTCTTCATCCTGCAAGAAAAATAGAGTTAGAAACAATGTCATATCAAGATATTTAGATTACCTGGTCAAAGTGTCTGTTGATCCAGAGTTGTCTGATATCCAAAAGTGGTTGAGATGTCGGTTTAGATTTATGTCGATTTATGTTTAAATTTTTATTTGTCTTGAATATTGATTTAGGTTGGATTGTCAATTTTTAATTTTATGTCGAGTTAAGTTTAATATGGGTCGAACTTTAAGAATTATGTCGTTTTATGTCGAGACATTGAGTTTGGTTTGAAATGTCGATTAATGTCATTTAATGTCGGTGTTTATTAAATTTGGTTTAAAATGTTGATTAAAGTCGGTTAATGTCGGTGTTTGTCGAATTTCGTTTGAAATGTCAATTAACGTCGGTTAATGGCAGTGTTTGTTGAATTTGATTTAAAATGTCGGTTAATGTTAAATTATGTTTGATTATGTTTGAAATGTTGATTAATGTCGAATTATGTTGAGTTTCGTTTGAAATATTGGATTTATGTCGAATTTTTTGAATTTTATTTGGAATGTTGGATTTATGTCGAATTTGTTGAGTTTTGTTTGGAATGTTGGATTTATATCGAATTTGTTAAGTTTTGTTTGGAATGTCGGATTTATGTCAATTTATATTTGAAATGTCAAATTTATATCGGTTATGTTGATTTATGTTTGAAATGTCAAATTTATGTCGATTATGTCGATTTTGGTTTAAAATGTCGATTTTATGTCGATTACGTTTGAAATGTCGAATTTATATCGATTTTGTCGATTTTTATTTGAAATGTCAACTTTATGTCGATTAATTGTTTAAAATGTCGAATTTATGTCGATTATGTCGATTTTGGTTTAAAATGTCGATTTTATGTCAGTTATGTTTGAAATGTCAAATTTTTGTCGATTAAGTCGATTTTTATTTGAAATGTTAAATTTATGTCGATTATGTCGATTTTGGTTTAAAATGTCGATTTTATGTCAGTTATGTTTGAAATGTCGAATTTATGTCGGTTAAAATGTCGATTTTATGTCAGTTATGTTTGAAATATCGAATTTATGTCGATTATGTCGATTAATTGTTTGGAATGTCAAATTTATATCGATTATGTCGATTTTGGTTTAGAATGTCGATTTTATGTCAGTTATGTTTGAAATATCGAATTTATGTCGATTATGTCGATTAATAGTTTGGAATGTCAAATTTATGTCTATTATGTCGATTTATATTTGAAATGTCAAATTTATGTTGATTATGTCGATTTATGTTTGAAATGTCAAATTTATGTTGATTATGTTGATTAATTGTTTAAAATGTCAAATTTATGTCGATTTAGTTTAAAATGTCGATTTTATGTCAGTTATGTTTGAAATGTCGAATTTATGTCGATTATGTCGATTAATTGTTTGGAATGTCAAATTTATGTCGATTATGTCGATTTTGGTTTAGAATGTCGATTTTATGTCGATTTGAGTTCAATTTTGTCGATTTAAGTTAAATTTGAGTTGAACCTAAGATTTATGTCGATTTAGGTTCAATTTGAGTTGAATCTAAGGTTTATGTCGATTTAGGTTCAATTTGGGTTGAACCTAAGGTTTATGTCGATTTAGATTCAATTTGGGTTGAACCTAAAGTTTATGTCGATTTAGGTTCAATTTGGGTTGAACCTAAAGTTTATGTCGATTTAGATTCAATTTGAGTTGAACCTAAAGTTTATGTTCAGTTTAATAGAGTTAGGTTCATTGTTAGTTGAACCTAAGGTTTAGATTTGGATTTAAGTTCAATGTAGGTTGAACATAAGTTAGGTTTTGGTTTAGGTTCAAGTTGAGTTTAACCTAAGGTTTAGGTTTGGACTTAAGTTCGATGTAGGTTGAACTTAAGTTAGGTTAAGATTAGGTTCATGTATGTTGAACCTAAGGTTTATGTCAAGCTAAGTTGAGTTAGGTTCACTGTCAGTTGAACTTAAGGTTTCAATATGAGTTGAGTTAGGTTTAGGTTAGACTTAGGTTCATGTCATATTAAACCTAAGTATGATTTGACTTAAGTCTAATATGGGTTAGACTTAAGTTAAGTTAAGATTAAAATTAGGTTCATGTCAGGTTAAACCTATGTATGGTTTGACTTAAGTCTAATATAAGCTAGACTTGAGTTGGTTTAGGTTAGACTTAAGTTCATGTCAGGTTGAACCTAAGTATGGTTTGACTTAAGTCTAATATGGGTTAGACTTAAGTTAGGTTTAAGTTAGACTTAGGTTCATGTCAGGTTGAACCTAAGTATGGTTTGACTTAAGTCTAATATGGGTTGGACTTAAGTTATGTTTAAGTTAGACTTAGGTTCATGTCAGGTTGAACCTAAGGTTTGATGTTTGACTTAAGTTCAAGTTGGGGTTGAACCTCAGTATAGGTTGAACTTGGGTTCATGTTGTGTTGAACCTAAGTTAAAAGTTGAACCTAGGTTCATGTTGTGTTGAACCTAAGTTAAGTTTATTTTGGGTTTGACTTGGATTCATGTCAGGTTGAACCTAAGTTTGGTTTGGCTTAAGTCTAATGTAGGTCAGACTAAGTTTAGGTTTGACTTAGGTTCATGTCGGGTTGAACCTAAGTTTTATTTGACTTAAGTCTAATATGGGTTAGACTTACGTTAAGTTTAGGTTTGATTTAGGTTCATGTCGGGTTGAACCTAAGCTAAAGATTGAAAGTTTATTTTGGGTTTGACTCCATGTCAGGTTGAACCTAAGTTTGGTTTGGCTTAAGTCTAATGTAGGTCAGACTTAAGTTTAGGTTTGACTTAGGTTCATGTCGGGTTGAACCTAAGTTTTGACTTAAGTCTAATATGAGTTAGACTTAAGTTAGGTTTAGGTTATGTTAGATTCAATGTAAGTTGAACCTAAGGTTTAGGTTAATTTGAGTTTAAGTTAGGTTGAATCTAGACTTAAGGTCGACTTAAGTTCAATATGGGTTGAACTTAAGTTAAGTTTTGAGTTTAGGTTAAGTTAGGTTCAAGTCATGTTGAACTTAGACTTAAGGTCGACTTAAGTTCAATATGGGTTGAACTTAAGTTAAGGTTTTGAGTTTAGGTTAACTTAAGTTAGGTTCAAGTCAGGTTGAACCTAGACTTAAGGTCAACTTAAGTTCAATATGGGTTGAACTTAAGTTAAGTTTTGAGTTTAGGTTAAGTTAGGTTCAAGTCATGTTGAACCTAGACTTAAGGTCGACTTAAGTTCAATATGGGTTAAACTTAAGTTAAGGTTTTGAGTTTAGGTTAAGTTAGATTCAAGTCAGGTTGAACCTAGACTTAAGGTCAACTTAAGTTCAATATGGGTTGAACTTAAGTTAAGGTTTGAGTTTAAGTTAGGCTCAAGTTAGGTTGAACCTAAGTTTGGTTTGACTTAAGTCTAATAGGGGTTAGACTTAAGTTAGGTTTGGGTTAGGTTCATGTCAGGTTGAACCTAAGTATGGTTTGACTTAAGTCTAATATGGGTTAGACTTATACTTAAGTCAGGTTTAGATTAGACTTAGGTTCAAGTCGGGTTGAACCTAAGTATGGTTTGACTTAAGTCTGATGTGGGTTAGACTTAAGTTAGGTTTAGGTTTGATTTAGGTTCATGTCGGGTTGAACCTAAGTTTAAGATTGAAAGTTTATTTTGGGATTGGGTTTGGTTAAACCTTAGTTGGTTAAGGTTTAATAATTAATTAATTCTAATAAAATAGACTTAATTAGAGTTTAAGTTTGATTAATTCTAATTTAGTTAAGACTTAATAGTTTAATCGGGTATAATGGGTTAGACCTAATTAGGGTTTGTGCTTGATTAAACCTTAGTTCGTTAAGGTTTAATGGTTTAATTAGGTCTAATGGGTTAGACCTAATTAGAGTTTAGGTTTGATTAAACCTTGTTAGTTAAGGTTTAATGGTTTAATTAGGTCTAATGGGTTAGAACTAATTAGAGTTTAGGTCTGATTAAGTCTAATTTAGTTAAGACTTAATGGTTTAATTAGGTCTAAGGGTTAGACCTAATTAGAGTTTAAGTTTGATTAAACCTTAGTTAGTTAAGGTTTAATGGTTTAATTAGGTCTAATGGGTTAGACCTAATTAGGGTTTATGTTTGATTAAACCTTAGTTAGTTAAGGTTTAATGGTTTAATTAGGTCTAATGGGTTAGACCTAATTAGAGTTTAGGTCTGATTAAGTCTAATTTAGTTAAGACTTAATGGTTTAATTAGGTCTAAGGGTTTGACCTAATTAGAGTTTAAGTTTGATTAAACCTTAGTTAGTTAAGGTTTAATGGTTTAATTAGGTCTAATGGATTAGATCTAATTAGGGTTTATGTTTGATTAAACCTTTGTTAGTTAAGGTTTAATGGTTTAATTAGGTCTAATGGGTTAGACCTAATTAGGGTTTAGGTTTGTCTTAAACCTAATGTGTAAGGAGGTTAATTAAGTTTATTATGTCTTTAAACTTAATTAAAGGTTTGGTTTTTGATTAATTAAGTCTAATATGTCCTTAAACTTAATTAAAAGGGTTTGATTTTGATTAGTTAAGCTTAATATGTCCTTAAACTTAATTAAAAGTGTTGATTTTTGTATTAAACCTAATTTAGGTAAGGTTTAATGGTTTAATTAAGTTTAATATGTCCTTAAACTTAATTAAAGATTTGATTTTGGTTAATTAAGTTTAATATGTCCTTAAACTTAATTAAAAATTTAATTTTTGTATTAAACCTAATTTAGGTAAGGTTTAATGGGTTAATTAAGTTTAATATGTCCTTAAATTTAATTAAAGAGTTTTGATTTTGGTTTAATATATCCTTAAACCTAATTAAGAGAGTTTAGTTTTGGTTAATTAAGTTTAATATGTCTTTAAGCCTAATTAAAATTTAATTTTTGTATTTAAACCTAATTTAAGTAAGCTTTAATAAGTTAATTAAGCTTAATTTGTCTTTAAACTTAATTAAAAGGTTTGATTTTGGTTAATTAAGTTTAATATGTCTTTAAACTTAATTAAAATTTAATTTTTATATTAATCCTAATTTAAGTAAGGTTTAATGGGTTTAAATGTTATTTTAAATCTAGTTAAGTCTAATTTGGTCATTTTAGACTTAAGTGAAGTTTATCATTAGTCTATCATAGACTAGAACCATTTTCAAACTTAGATTGTTGATGAAAATAGGTTAAATTTATAAAGGGTTATTTTTAAAATTAAAATTATTTAATTAATAAAGAATTTCAACCCTAAATTTCAAAATACCATTCAAAATAATTTCTATGACTTAAAAATAGTTTTCTTAGTGTTATTGTATGTTGCCCTATCATTTCTAGTCATTTGCATTTTATCTTTCTCAATTTTCAATTTTTTTATAATTATTATTTGAAATAATTACAAAGAAACTTGAAAATTAAAGAAAAGTATCTTAAACATGTTTTATGTCCTTGGAAAAATTATGCAAGATCCCTATGAACATAAGGATAAATGCCTCAAAGTTTCATAATTTTTTTATTTATAAATAATTTTTAATAATTAAAATACTTCAGAGAGTATTTAATTAATTAAAAATTAAATATTGAGAATAAAATTATGATTTTGGTCTCATAATTTTCTCCTCTTCAAGAGCTTTCCAAAGGTATTTTTTTTTATTTTTATGACCTCTGGATCAAAAGATATGGATTTTTGAAGTTTTTAATGTTTTAATATATTTTTTTATTAAATTCCGCCGCCAAACTCACCGCCGTTCGACGCGTGTCCTCGTACGCGTCAAAGAGGGAGGATCCGCTGCGGTCAGCCGAACAGCGGATACCGCTGGGGGAAGATCAGCGCCGTCCGTTCCTAAAATGCGGGATCGAACGGCTGAGAAAAATCGGCCGAAAATTCGAAAATTTTCGAACCATTAAACTTCAAACATTAATATCTCACTCATTTCTTAATGAAATTGAGTGATTTTTTTTTTAAATGATCATCTGGATGAGAAGTATCCATCCATTCAGTGATGATACACTTCTGGGCTAGTATAACATATGATATATCAAAAATACGAATTATTTTGTAAAGAAAAATTCCATACCTTTGCCACAAGCAAATCAAGCTAGATCAGACCTTATGGTTGCCTTCTAGGAGCCCAATGGAAGGTTATTGTCTGCAGCAATTTGATCCGAAGTCGGGCTTAGGGAGAATTTTAAAGAAGTACCTAATTTGGGTTGTTTTTGAAATTTGATCAAATTGGCTCAAATAGGCTCAATCTATGGCTTGGATTTGATTCTAATGGATTGCTTAAGACTCTTAGGAAGAGTACTTATGTTGGGGGCCGGAGGATTTGGGCGGCTTATGGGTCTCCCTAATTTTTTTCTCCTTCTTTGCTAGGCTTAGGTATGGGCTCCTTTTATAGCCAAGGGGAGGCCATGGTTTAACTTAGGTTGTTCTAGGGGAGTAGTTATCTTCCCTATCAGTCCATTGGATGAAGAAATCAGCTGAGGATATGCATGGCTCCTTCTCCCTAAGCTTTCCATGATGATTTCCTTTGCTTTGTCTCTCCCCCATCTGGCTTATGTAAGAGGTGCATGGTGAGCTGCCTCTATCCTTCTTAGGGAGCTTACACATCATCTCTTAAGCTTGGCAAATGGTGACACACAAGCTTATCCCTCATCATTCCTTCTAACCATGGTGAGGGGGGTTTCATGCATGGTTTTCCTTCCATTGGGTTGCTTGAGAGGTGGGAGATGAGGCCTCATGTTGGCCGGCCACCTCATGGCTAAATGAAGCCTAGGGTGAAGGAGGAAGAGACACCTCACCCCATGCATCATGATAGGTGTTAACCCATGGCTAAGTGGTTTTAAAGTGGGCTTAATTATGTGTTAATTATGCTCTAAGATGGGTTTAGCCTAACTAATTATGAGAAGGTTATGTGTCATTTCTTTTCTTTCTTAATTCCCATTTTAATTAATTATTTTATTAATTAAAATTGTTGGAAAATGTTTTATTACTCAATTTATTATTTAAAAATAATTTCAATTTAAATAATTGATTAATTTTATCATTTTTGTCATTTTATGATTTTAATTTAATTTTCATTTTAATTAATTATGTCATTTAATTAAAATATTGAAAATTAAATCATTAATCATTTTTATTAATTTTGTTGTTTTTATTTCATTTTTATCTATTTTAATCAAAATAGATAGGTCTTGACGAATTTTGACCTGGTTGATCTAAGTCGACCTAAATTGATCATTCTAATTTTAAAATGTCCAGTATTTGTGATTTTGTCATTGTGGGGTTTTAAATGTGTCATTGGGTGAAAGGGTTAACTTATGGGTCAACAGGGTTGGTCATTGGGTCTAGTCTGACCATTTTGAGCAATGTTGACTTTTTAGGTCATAAGGTTGATCTATGGGGTCAACAGGGCTGATCATTAGGTCTGGTTTGACCATTTTGACCAAAGTTGACTTTTTAGGTCATAAGGTTGACTTATGGGGTCAACAGGGTTGGTCACTAGGTCGCAGTTTGACCATTTTGACCAAAGTTGACTTTTTAGGTCATAAGGTTGACCTATGGGGTCAACGAGGTTGGCCATCGGGTCCGGTTTGACCATTTTGACCAATGTTGACTTTTTAGGTCATAAGGTTGACTTATGGGGTCAACGGGGTTAGTCATTGAGTCCGGTTTGACCATTTTGACCAAAGTTGACTTTTTAGGTCATAAGGTTGACTCTATGGGGTCAACTGGGTTGGTCACTGGGTCTGGTTTGACCATTTTGACCAATGTTGACTTTTTAGGTCATAAGGTTGACCTATGGGGTCAACTGGGTTGGTCAGTGGGTCTGGTTTGACCATTTTGACCAATGTTGACTTTTTAGGTCATAAGGGTGACCTATGGGGTCAATGAGGTCGGTCATTAGGTTTGGTTTGACCATTTTGACCAAAGTTGACTTTTTAGGTCATAAGGTTGACCTATGGGGTCAACAGGGTTGGTCATTGGGTCTGGTTTGACCATTTTGACCAATGTTGACTTTTTAGGTCAAAAGGGCATTGACTCATTGTAAAATGAGGTCAACGAGTGAGGCGATCGATAGTTCGGACGAGGTTGCCGATAACCTTCGTCGAGGTTGCTGATAGCCTTCGTCGAGGTTGTTGGTATGTTCGTTGCGGTGGTTGGTAACTAGGCTGCGGTCGCTCTGGCGGTATCTGCATTGGCTGCTTGCCCTTATCTACTGCCGCGACGATTCCAGATTTCTTTTCGAATGTTTTCACGGGCTTCCGCTTATCTTTCTTGTCTACGAAACTTAACTGTTTTGCCTCTTCTTGTAAGCTCCCAGCCTTGCTAAGCAACTTCTCGAAAGTCTTGATTGTAAATCCTTTAAGGAGGAGTGCTATCGGGCCATGGATACTTTTAAGTAGGATGTCGATCGCATGTTGTTCTTGAAGTCGTGGTTCACACTTCATGCTTAAGTTTCTCCATCGAAGTATGTAATCCAATAAAGTCTCGTTCGGCTTTTGTTGCTCCACCACTAGATCACCGATAGTGATGTGGTGCTGAGCCCCGGCAAATCGCTTAACGAAGAGATTCTCCAGTTCTGAAAAGGTCTTTACTGAACCGTTCTGCAATTCTGCGTACCAGTCGAAGGCAATCCTTGACAAACTGCTGACGAACTGACGGAAGAGTAAAGTGTCACTCCCACCGGCATTGCAGTAACTAGCACGAAAATGTGCGACATGCTGCCGAGGGTTTCCTGTTCCATCAAAAGTCTTAAACTGAGGTGGTACGAAGCCTTTCAGGTATTGGACTGCATCGAATTCTTCGGGGTAAGGTCTACCCGTCTGAATAGATGCTCCACTCTTAGATTGTGCTAAAGCTTCTCGCACTTGCTGTTCTACCATATTTTTAATATTCTTTTCTGGAATCATGCTTTGTGTAGAATCCTTCTTTGGTGGTTCATCTCCGTTGACAGATGTGATCTCCTTTCCTCCATCCGCAATATGGATAATTTCTGGGGATGTCTCTTTCTGAGGCTGGGCCTGACTCTGGAGAGTGGCTAAGGCAGCATCCATCTCTTCCATCCTCTTTGACATTTGGGAAATTATATCATCTCTTTCCCGAAGTTGTGCTCTCAACACTTCCGGTTCATCTCTTTCTACGTACCGCCGGAGCACCTTGCGAAGCTGACAATGCTCGTGTCTGAACCATGTTGATCTCGGCATACTCCTCATCCATGAACTCTGATGAGTCAACTTCATCTCCTAGTTCTTCTTCTCTTTCTTTTGCTAACCGTCGGATATCGGTCCTTAACTTGTCCATGGCATCCTCTAATGGCCTTTTTCACACGGTCTCGCAGTTGTCATGTGACGGTTGTTGAACTTCTTTTTCAGGGGTTTCCTTTATCGCAATAGCACTTCCTTCTGATTCTAGTCTCCTGACGAAACTTTTCTTCTCAGTACATTGTTTTGGTCTTAGCTGACCAGTAGTAGGTCGTTATACCATCCTTCTTGCAGCCGGAAGCCTAGGACCGGATGGTCTGTCGGCTATATGCTGGAAGGTGGTATCCTCCCTATTTTGTAGACCCGATACAACAACGGGTGGACTGGCTTTTATCTTCTTTTTTGGTTTCTCTGTGGCAGCAACAGGCTCTATTCGCGGTCCGAGGTGGGATTTAGCTGGCACCCGTCCTATCCTTCTTAAGATTTCTGACACAGGGCATCTTTCTTTCTTTGCCAATTTTTCTATAACAGCTTGCAGTTGGGCAAATGGCGTAGTCTTATCCCTTTTCCTTTTGGAATTGCTGTAGTATATACTACAGACATCCTCTTCATCTGATGCGGCAGAGAGAGGGTGAAACCTGCTCCCTTCTAACAGAGGTATATACTCAGGCAGTTCTTTTCTTTCCTCGGGGATTTCTTCTAGAAAAGCAACTTCAGCAGCTCTAGCTTTCTTGGCAATCTTCCTGCTTCTATTTCTCCTTTGAGTCCGAGTTAGGGGTGCAACTCTTGAACTAGACCCAATCTCAAAAATAGATGGTATTGTAGCCAAATCTGTACCCTCCATGGTGACAGGCTCATCACAGACTTGGATTTCCTTCCCCTTCAGTTTGGTAGAAGTCGGGGTAGGTGCAGAGATGACTAGACCGGTGGGGGTAGAGACAACAGTCCTCCTACGAACAATAGTACTCCTCTCAGCTGGAACCCTTTGCAGGGGAGGGAATTCTTGAGTTGATTTTAGGTTGAACTCAATCACGGGTTTCTCAGTTTCTGACACTTTGTCCATTAGTATGAAGAGAGTGACATCAGCGAACTTGATGTCTGTGTTGTCGAATCCTTGTCCAAAACGGATGATCCCATTGTCGGGCAGCTCATCCTTATAAACGGCGAAGTCCATTCCATTGGTGAAGGAAAAGATTAACTTTGGGGCAGTCATTTTCTGCAGGGCAGATTCCGAATGTCAGTCCCGAATTATACTTCCTTTCGTCGTAAAGTTTAGGACGAGAAAGAAAGAGTCCGAACACATTTTCGTTTATCTTAGTGTATTTGTGATTTTTAAAAGAGCTTATTTATTAGAAGATTGTTTATTAGAGGATTTGTTTGTTAAGAACAGAATGTTTAAAGGTATAGAAAAGGTAAAGGATCCGATTCAGAATTGGAAGGGAAGAGAAAGTCTTATGCAAGACTTCTCGACTCGAAGGACCGCTCCTAAACTAACACCTGTTGGGAGTCCACCCCACCTCAGAAAAGAGGTAAAAGGATCTCAGAACCTCTCTGTTTAGGGGTGTCTAAACAGTGGCTCCTAAATCCGAGAGGAGTTGGCTATACTCGTTCAAGACAGAAATGAACGGGGTATTCCAACGGAAGAATGGTAGTTTTAGTCCACTAGGGATATGAACTCACTACCGATTTATGAAAGCAAAACCATCTGATTAAAAATGGAGAGAGGAACTAGTCCCCAGCGGAGTCGCCAGAAATTGTCGGCATATTTTTAGGTTTTAATTTAAATATATATATAATTTATAAAGTATCATTTGATTTTGAAAATAATTTTAAATTTGAAAAATTATAAGATGTGAAATTAAACCGATCTCACATCTCAAATAGTTTATATAAACGAGCACCGCACCACAAACCATGCATCTATCCCAAAGAATAGACACACTGCTTGACGATGGGGCTCGGTTAAATAAAGTAGAAGATTTGTGACATCCGTTTGGTCTGCGAACTAATTTTATAAGCCGACAAGTTCCCCTGCTTAATATAAAGAAATTAAGCAGGGTTTATATTACCTAGGTTCCTAAAGTTCCCTATAAGGGCAAGCCCCTATAGTTAATTACATCTTAAATGACGGGAATCATTTAAGAAAACTCTCGATAATGATCAGTGATTTTGCTCTCAAGAATTTCAAAGTTTAAGGTTTTCAAAGGATTGAATTTTGAAAATTTCAATAGGGATTAGCTCAAATTCAGAACAGTTTATTTTGGGAATCCAATAGAAGAGAAGTAGGAGAAGCTAAGGATCCAAGAAAAATCTTGGCAACTTCCCAAACTATCCTATTGTTTGGCTTCAATTTGGGAGTTTATTTAATGTTGCAATCCTGCCAATTTTAATTAATTAGGGCTTAGATTTGTATGATAAAATCACACAAACAGCCTCGAAGATATGAGGGTTTATGTCGTACCGAACGACTACCTCGGAGTCCTAAGACCGGTTAGGGCTTAATTTACATAACATGATTATGTAAATGCCTAACGAAAAGTTGAGGATTTATGTTGCACTAGGCAAACTACCTCGAAATCATATGGCTTGGTTATTTAATTCTAGGAATGTTTAGCTGAAGTAGAGTTGTTTTGCTGACGAAGATGGCCGTGCTGCCCACCGTGCTCCAAGCTCCTTGTTGTTGCAGAGGTTTAGTTGTAGAAGGTGAAAATCAAGAGATGAGAAAAGTGTTTTGGTTTAGAAATCTTAAAGTCCAAATATTTTTTTAATATTTTAATTAAAACAAATCTTAAAGTTGTTTAAACAGAACCGATTAAGATCCCACGGTTCCGTCATCCCGACACCGTTATTTTCATTGAATTCACTTAGTCCAGATGAATTTGCTAAACTCAACTGAATGAGTTCCACATTTTCATCTATACCGTGGGAAATCCCGTTAGCAACGCGTGGGTTACATAATTCGAGGTATTCCCGATCATTCAGTGAGACGTTTTAATTTAGTTGAAATTGTAGTTTTGTTGTTCTATTTGTGATTAAATTTTGAGTTATTTTATATTTTGGGATGTTGTGGCGGTGAATTTTATCTTGCAATGACTTTTAATTTAGTTTTGGTTTCAGTTCAGGGACTATCCTAAAGGTTTTGGTTTTTATGCAACAGTTTTATTTATCATGCAAGAAAAGTAAAGTACAGTGCATGTAAGTAAATTGCAATTAAATAAAAGCGTACCTGGAGGGTCTTCCCGTCATCCCAAGCTGTACTTAAAACACGTGTTAATGCATTTAAATATATTTTTGCAAGAAATACCTAGGTAAAGCTAAGGGAAAGGCTTTTGGTTGTCTACCAGATTCCTAATCCTATAACTAGTCATTTCCTATGACGTCTAGGTTCTTGGTTTGGTTTAAGGATGATTTTCTTCATCAAAGAACAACTAAATTCAGTTGTTCTTCCAAAACATCCTGTCATATTGAGGAAGTGTTTAGGACGAGTCCTAAACATCTTTTCAATACTTTTGGGATTGTTTTAAGTCCAGGTAAATTTAGTTGCACAGGTGAATTAATCATCCAGGAGTTTAATTAAACTTTATTTCTTGCTCAGTGAACTTAGGTATTTGATTAACTGATGAATGAAATGACATCTCACTTAATACTCTATTTAGGAGTTATAATAATTAAAGTCTTTAAGGGCAAGTTGGTTTATCGAGAATTTTAATCATTTTTAATTTGGTTTAATTATGAGGTTTTAATTGATAATCTTAAGTTTGGAATAGTGTTCAAATTATTTCAGATTTAATTCTTAATGATTTCATTTAGGATTGTTGTTTAATGATTTTAATTCAATTTGATTTTAATTTAATTTAATTTTAATTTAATTTAATTTGAATTTGAATTTAATTTAATTTAATTTAATTTAATTTAATTTATTTTAATTTTGATTTAATTTAATCTTAATTTTAATTTAATTTTAATTTTAATTTTAATTTTAATTTTAATTTAATTTTAATTAATTTTATTTAATTTTAATTTAATTTTAAATTTAATTTAATTTAAGTTTTGATTTTAATTTTAATTGTAATTATTAGTTTTAGTTTAACTTTAATTTAATTTGATTTAATTTAATATGTTTTAATTTTACTTTTAATTATTAATTTAGATTATTATTTTAAATTTTTTATTAAGAATTAAATAATGTTAAAGTGGCTCATTTAGGGATTTTTTAAATTAAAGAATAAATGTCCTCTTAATAATATCCCTATTTTAATAATCCAAATTTAAATATATTCTTTACAAAATTTAAATTATTTAATTAATTAAAGTTTCATTTTTGATATTTTCAAAGTGTTTTAATGGGTTCCTACCCCTTAATTTCCCTAAGTTTCAATCATCCAAGAGAGTTAAAATCAAATATTTTACCCCCCCCCCCCAATTTTGATTAAACCTAAGGTTTTAATTAAGGGTTAAAATTTTCAATTACCTTTATGCCCTTTTAAGCTTATTTGTTTCATAACTCATTAAATTGAGCTCAAATGAATTTGAAATTTTTATGTCACCTCACTTATATGTCAATTAAGACATCAGAGGAGAAAATATGATTTTTCTGAATTTAATTTATTTAGATAATTATTTTTAGTAGAAAATGGGGTTTTTTCAAAGAAAATTCAACAACATGACGAAGATAAAGTTTCTGTCCTTAAGAAAATTATGGCGTATTCCTAATGACACTTGGACCAATTTTGGTGATTTTTTAAGTTATATTTTATTTATTATAATTATTTTGCGTTTTAGAGTGTTAATTAATTTTTAAAATAAAATAAAAGTTAAAAAAAATAGATTTTATATTTTTCTTAAATCTCTCTGACCTCAAGGAGTCCATAGAAGCAAATTTTATAAATTTCTAATTTTTATTTGATTTATTAGAATTATTTTAGTGAAAAAGGTTAAAAATTCATTTTTTAATATTAAAAATTACATTAAACCTTTAAAATTCAATATCTTATCCTAGGGACTTAGGAAAAATATTTGGTTTGTTCCTAAATGATTAGGAGTCAAAATGTGACATTTTTATGATTTTTATTATTTTTTAATTATTAAAATATTAAAATATGGTGAAAAATCAACTTTTTTAGAAAATTCCAATTTTAATTTTTCTGAACTCCCCTGATTTTAGAGAAGCTCCAAAACCAGTTTTGTGAATTTTTGAAAAGTATTTTTTTAGTTATGAATTTTTAAAGTTCCATTTTAGTTATGTAACTTAATTAATCCATTTAGTGGGGTTAAACATTTCCAATTGATTCCAAACTTTTGTGTGGTTAACCCTAATTAATTCAAATTCAATTTTAGGGGGTTAGGCCAATTAAGATTATTATGAATGAATTAATTCAAAATATATTTTTCATAGGGTTCTTTGGTCCTAAGGAATATCACCAAATTTTCCTAGAATTTATTTAACAACATGCTAATTATTGGAATTAAAATACCTAAAATAGTGACATGAAATTGAAAATTCAATAACTTTTCACAGAGATGGCCTCCGACCTTGAAAAATTCAGGGAATGTTCCCAAGATCAGAGCTTCAAAAGCCCTATGGTCTCATGCCATGGTGAATTGTCTATGCAAATGAAGAATCAAAATACTGAGAATAGTAAATAAATTATTAAAAATAAAATACTCATCCAATTAACTTGATTTCTTTTCCACATTATTCTCCTCTGTTCACTGAGCAAGAGGGTATTTTTATTTTGTTTTTGTGATTTATCTATGCAAAGATATGAATTTTTAAAGTTCAGGGTATTTAAATAATTCAAAAATACCCTAATTTCCTACTTATCCACGCGGCGGAACATCAACCTCGGCAGCTCCGAAGCCCCTACGTGTCGCACTCCCATTCGACGCCGCCACTTGAGTCAGCAGCCACGCGTCCCGCGGTTCATGTACCATCGCGCCGTCCGACTTGATCTTGACCGTCCGCTCGATACACGCGCAATCCAACGGCTCCTGGTCATCGTCTACGACTGGTGTGCACCCGTGACCGTCCACACTAAAACCCTAAGATCTCACTCGATTCTCAATGGATTTTTGTGTTCTTATGCTCTATGGATTCATCTTGAGGAGACGAACACATCCATATGGTTTATAGGCTATGAAATTAACTTAAACAAAATGGAGAATCACTGGAAGCTCGGGAGGAAGAGTGAGTTCATACCTTTGCTCAGAGAAGTGAAGCTTCAATCTGAGATTTGTGTCACCTTCGATTGGGTCCAGGCAAGCTCCAGATGCAGTCTCTGGCTCTGGGGAATTGTCTAGGTGTGAAAGTGACCAAGCCCGATCACAAAGCTTAGAGGCTAGAAGCAATGGCTGGCCTGGTGAGGGGCTTTTGCTGGGGAACTTCTCCTCTTGGTCTGGTGAAGGTGTAGGACCAATCAATTTGGAGATTGGCTCACTGTGGTGAAGTGTCCTGTTTTTTGGGTGGATTTTCAACTCAGAAATTGAGCTCACAGAGGGGGTTTTAGGGCTGGATTTCAGTGGGGATCAAGTTCTCTATGTCTGGGGAGGAGTCTGGAATAATTTTGGCAGAGTTTCCTTAAGGTTTTGTTCAACTCTCTTTTTGGCCGAGAGGTGGTGGTGTTTAAATAGAGGTGGCTGGAGTGCCTCCCAGGGGGGTTTGAAGGCTTGGATGAGCTGCTTAGGGTAAGGGAAGAATAGCCATGGTGTTCAATTGGGCTGGGACAACTCAGCAAGGAAAAATTCAAAAATTGGCTCACATGGGTGGTCTCGGCCTGGTGGTTTCCGGCGGCTGTGGTGGCTGGCCGGCCAGGGTCAGGTCACCCTCAAGGTCAGGAGGACCAGTGCTTGGAGGTTTGTGCAAGCAATTGTCCAATGCCAAGTGTAAAGGGTTGGATTTAAGTGGTAAAGGAAGAAGAGTGATTTTGGGTTCACATGTGTCAACCCATGTATTTGGGCTTGGTTCACCTCCCCATGGTCTGATTTTGGGCCAAGGGGATCCGTTGGGTCGGCTGCCATGGAGTGGTGAAGTCCTCATCAAAATAGTTTAAGTTAATTTTGGGTTATGGTGTTGCATTAAAGAGGTTAAAATGGCTTAAGGAAGGCTTAGGAAAGGACTCCCTCTTCTTGCCATTAATGGTTTGGTGACAAGTCAAACCCCCATGGCTTCATGTGGCTTGTCCATGGCTTGCATGTGGCTCCATTTGGCTCATCCTTGGCTTAGGAAAAGTGAATTCATTTATATGAAAAAGGAATTTGGAGATTTTGGCAATTTAGTGAAAAATTTAGATGGTGCTTGATTTAGGTTGATTTGATGATTGATTTGGGACTTAGGAATTGATTCCAATTAAAGGGATGATGAGAAGGAATTGTCATGTGGGCTTTGGAATGGGTTTGGGCTTTGGGATTTCACTTTGGATGGGCTTTCAAGATTTAGGGAAGTGGGCTTTTGGATTTTAGGATGGGCTTTTGGATGAAAATTTTGTGAAGGACCATGTTAAATAAATGTTGCAATTGGTTTAGGGATGTTTCATGAATGGTTTGGAATCAATTTGGTGTGATTTGGAGTAGAATTGGGTTGAATTTGGGCTTTTTAGTTAAATGGGTCAAAGTGGGCCAAATTGGGCTAACTTGGGTTAAGGTTGGGCTAAATTTGGATTTAATGTAAAATTAATGTTGAGAAATGTTCATGGGAGTGTCACAAAGAGTTTTCAACTTTAGTTGGGCTCTAATTTTGGGATTTGGGCCCATTTGGGTTAGGTTTGGGCTTAGGTCAAATTGGGGATTTTGGTTTTGGGTTAGGTTTGGGTGGAGTTTAGGTTCAAATTTTGGGCAAATCAAGTTAGTTTTTTGTTTATGGGGGTGTTAGGAAGGTTTTAGAAAAGATTTGGGGCTAATTGGGGTTGAATTGGGTTAGGTTTGAGCTAGGTTTATGTCATGGGCCAAAATTGGGCCTTAGGCTTCAAATTGGAATTGGATCCAAATGTTAATCAAATTATCCTTAGATTTGGTCTAAATTGATATTGGGGATGTTGAATTGAAGTTTAGAATTGAATTGGACCAAAATTGAGGTTAATTGGGGTGGTTTGGTTTGACATTGGGTTCAGTTGGGTTTAAAATGGGTCAAATTGGGGGTTTTGGTAAAAGTGGGGTAAATTGGCAAAATTGGCCCATAGTGTAGTTGAAAAAAATAAAATTGGGAATATTTGGAATTTTCTGGAATTTTTTGGGAATTTTCTGAATTTTTTGGATTTCTTGGGGTAAGAGGGCATTTTGGGTATTTTGAGGGTATTGGGGGGTATTTTTGGAAATTTTGGTATTTTTGGCTATGGATAATCAATTTGAGTGGGGGGAAATGTTTAGGATTGATTTTGAGGAATTTTGGGTAATTTAGGTGATTTTGTAAATTTTGGGTAGTTTAAAAGGCATTTGGTAGGTTTGGTGGGGCCGGGGCCCCGGGGGTCAGAAATTGAAATTTTGGAAAAATAAAGATTGATCAAGTTTGAGTGAAATGGAATCATTTTGGTTGAGCTATGAAGCTATGAAGCCATGAAGCCATATTAAGCCCATATGAGCCATGAGAGGATTCATTTGAGGCATTCACTATGTTGTTCCTAACCCTCTTAGCCAAGGGCTTAGGGGTTAAGGACCATCCACATGAATTACCTATATGAGTCAGGAAGTCAAGTTGGGTGAGGGTGTGGTTTTAGGACTTGGAATGTGTGTGAGAGTGTAGTGTATGTGCAAGTCAACCCTCACCAAACCAGGTCACCCAGGGTATTCCTAAGGCCAAAAAGTCCTATAGGGAACTCATCCTTTAAACCTCCACATTTAATCTCAACCCTCTAGGTGATTAGGGGTCTACTATCAAGCTTGTGTGGTTTGCAGGGAGTTAAGAGGTGTTTGAATTTCAGAAGGGGTGGGTTCCACTTCTAGTCCTCTAAGATTAGTCAAAGGAAAAGCCTAAGGCTAGATCCTAAGTACTAAGGAGTGAGAAAAGAAGAGACCTCATCAAAAAATGAGGTCAACATGCTTCGATACTGGATTGAGAGATGCAGATGGGAAACTAATATATCCATTCTCCCTAATTTCCCATTCCTCATTCTCATCCGTTAAATATCGATACACATCATTCATATTATCCTTCGTGGCATTGAAATTAGAATAATGACAAATATGAACGTTTTCAATCATGAAGAGATCGTTGATTCATGCAGAAGTGAATTGCACGAATCTACCATGCAAAAATAGAAACCCTTGGTTGATCCCGTGAAGATTCGCATAGAATTCTTTCACGACAGGAACAACAACGGCGGCGGTAGTGAAACAAAGGACTTCCCAACGTCTCTCCTTAATAATTTCTTCAGTTCTAGTTATAGGATTATTCGTATCTCGATTTATGAAGCTCCTTTCCTTGATAATCCAATTTTTCATCATCACTTTGTTGAACAAACGCTGCGCTTCGAAACTTATGAACTTCCTTCTATTACAAATGTGAGATCGAGAGGTTTCAATGCCATAGGAATCCATAGGAACCGAATTGGTATTGGTGGCTTTCGTTTTTCTAAAGTTAAGAAGTCAAAAATGGAGTATGGGGAGTTATAAGGATGAAGATCCCGCCAAAAACCGCAAAAACTCGTGTTTTGAAACATAAAAACCGTCAAGCAAAATTTGGGCTCCGGCGGCGCTCAAACAGACAAGTTCAGTAGAGTAAAAACGATAGGGTGCCGGCGGCGCTAGTGGTCAAAAACTTTCACCGAACTTCGTTTGATCCAAAATATTCCAATATCTCGATTCGATCCATCATTTATCAAATTTTTTTAAATATTTAGGAGTAATTAGGATTCAGAAACAACTATCTAAAAAGTATAACTACAACAGACAAGCAAATACACCACAAAGATACATATGGGTTGCTCCCACAAAATGCTTGATTTAACGTCGTCAACTCGACAAACCATTCAGTTAATCGAGATGACTCAGCATTAAAACCTCTTTGAAATCAGGTTGGAACCCGGCAAAGTAAGGCTTAATCGATGCCCATTAACCTTAAAAATATTTCCTGTATTAAGATCTTTAATATCAACAGCTCCAAAAGAGTGAACTTTTACAACTGTAAAGGGTCCTAACCATTTAGACTTGAGCTTTCAAGGAAATAACTTCAATCTTGTGTTGTATAATAAAACTTTTTGTCCAAATTCCAAGTTCTTTTTTAATATTTTCCGATCATCCCATAATTTCATTTTCTCTTTATAAATCCTATCATTTTGATAAGATGCATTTCTAATCTCTTCCAATTCATTTAATTGCATAAATCTTTTCTCTCCAGCGTTTTTCAAATTAAAAATTAACTCTTTTATCGCCCAATATGCTTTATGCTCTAATTCAACTGGTAAATGACAATTCTAACTAAACACTAGTCTATAAGGAGACATTCCGATAGGGGTTTCAAAAGCAGTTCTATAAGCTCATAAAGTAGTATCTAATCGAGCAGACCAATCTAATTTATGATTATCCACAGTTTTCTCCAAAATTCTCTTAATTTCACGATTAGATACTTCTGCTAAACCACTAGTCTGGGGATGATAAGCAATAGAGATTCTATGAATAATATTATACTTCTCACTTAATCTCTTAATTTGATTATTCCTAAGATGGGATCCACCATCAGTTATGATCACTCTCGGCATTCCATGTCTTGTAAATATATTTTTCTTTAAAAATTTTGAAAAACTCCGAGCATCACATCTTGGTAAATCAACTGCTTCAATCCATTTCAAGACATAATCAACAGCAACCAATATATACAGATTTCCAAATGAAAGAGTAAATGGTCCCATGAAATCTAATCCCCATACAGAAAAAATTTTAACTTCCAAATTATAATTTAGAGGCATTTCATTTCTTCTAGATATATTACCTACTCTCTGACATCGATCACATGATTTAATATATCTATAAACATCTCTAAATATAGTAGGCCAATAAAATACAGATTGTAAAATCTTAAAAGCATTTTTATCAACACCAAAATGACCTCCAAATTCAGAATCATGACAATGTTGAATAATCAAATTTGTTTCTTCTTGTGGCACACATTTCCTAATAATCAGATCCTTACACTGTTTATATAGATATGTCTCATCCCAAAAATAGAATTTTGCATCATATTTAAACTTCTTTTTTTGTTGCCTTGTTAAATCAGGTGGTACAATATCACTTACAACATAATTCACAATATCAGCATATCAAGGCAAATTTCATTCCATAATAGTATAAAGTTGCTCATCAGGGAAAGTTTCTATAACTTCTTTTTCAAATTCAGATAATTTATCATTTTCTATTCTTGACAAATTATCTGCTATTTGGTTATCAGTTCCCTTCCTATCAACTATCATAAAATCAAATTCTTGCAGAAGAAGTATCCATCTAATGAGTATAGGTTTTGCATCCTTCTTTTGCATTAAATATTTAATAGTTGAATGTTCTGTATGCACAATACTTTTAGTTCTAATTAAATAAGGTCTAAATTTTTCAAAAGCAAATACTATACCTAATAAGTCCCAAATACAGAGAAATCATCCATAAAAACTTCTATTCTATTATCTATCATACTACTGAAGATAGACATCATACATCTTTGAAATGTTGTTGTTGACCTCATTTTTGATGAGGTCTTTTCTCTTCTCTCTCCTTAGTACTTAGGATTTAGCCATAGGGCTTCTTCTTGACTATCTTAGAGGACTAGAAATGGGACCCATCACTTAGAAATTCAAACACTTCTTGGCTCCCTTCAAACCCCACAAGTTTGATTGTAAACCCCTAAGCCACTTGGGTGGTTAAAATCAAATGTGGAGGTTTAAAGGATGAGTTTCCTATAGGACTCTTTAGGATTCCCTGGGTGGCCTGGTCTGGTGAGGGTAAGCTTGCACACACCACACTCCCACACACACACATTCCAAACCCTAAAACTAATTTAACCAATTTAACTCCCTAACTCATGTAGGTAACTCATATGGATGGACCTTGACCCCTAGGCCCCTGGCTAAGAGGGTTAGGAATAACATATTGAGTGCCTAAAATGAGTCCTCTCATAGCTTTTGTGAGCTTAATATGGCTTCATGGCTCAACCAAATGATTTCATTTCACTCACACTTGATCAATCTTCACTTTTCCAAAATTTCAATTTTTGACCCCCGGGACCCTAAACCCACCAAGCCTACCAAATGCCCTTGAAATTGCTCAAAATTTACAAAAATTGCCTAAATTACTCAAAATTCCTCAAAACTAATCCTAAACACTTCCCCTCACTCAAATTGATCATCCATGGCCAAATACACCAAAATTTTCCAAAAATACTCCTCAATACCCTCCAAATACCCAAAATACCCTTTAACCCAAAAATTCCAGAAAATCCCAAATATTCCCAATTTCATTTATTTCAACTACACCATAAGCCAATTTTGTCAATTTGGCCCACTTTTACGAAAACCCCCAATTTGACATATTTTTAACCTAAGTGGACCCAATGTCCCACCGAACCAACCCAATTGACCTCAATTTTGATCCAATTCAATTCTAAGCTTCAATTAAATATCCCCAATATCAATTTAGACCAACTCCAAACCAAATTTTATCAACATGTGGGTCCAATTTCAATTTGAAGCTTAAAGCTCAATTTCGGCCCATGACCTAAACTTAGCCCAAACCAACCCAACTCAACTCCAATTAACCCCAAATCTTTTCCTAAACCTTCCTAACATCCCCACAAACAAAAAACTAACGTGATTTGCCAAAAATTTGAAACCAAACTCCACCCAAACTTAACCCAAACAAAAAATCCCCAATTTGGCCTAAACCCATCATGAACCCAAATGAGCCCAAATCCCAAAATCAAAGTCCAACAAAAGTTAAAAAACTCTTTGTCACACCCCCATAAACTTTTCTCAACATTAATTTTACATCAAACCCAACATTAACCCAACCTTAGCCCAAGTTAGGCCAATTTAGCCCATTTTGACCCCATTACTAAAAAGGCCCAAATTGAACCCATTTCAACTCCAAATGGCATCAAATCTCTTCTAAAGTTCTCATGGCACATTCTTAAACCAATCCCAACATTTATTTGACACAACCCCTCACCAATTTTCATCCATCAATTTATTTCAAAACCTAAAAGCCCACTTCCTTAAACCATTTTAAAAGCCCATCCAAAATGATTTCAAAAAGCCCAAAATTGATTCTAAAGCCCATATGATAAATCTCCCTTCATCCATTTGATCTAAATCAATCCCTAAGTTCCAGACCAATGATCAAATCAACCTAAATCAAGCTTCACCAAAATTTTTCACCAAATAGCCAAAATTCCTAAGACTCATTTCTATGAAAACAAGCCAACTTTTTCCAAGCTATAAGCAAGCTAAATGAAGCCATTCACAAGCCATATGAAGCCATGAGAGCTTTGCCTTATCATCAATCCATTTATGCCAAAGGAGGGAATCCCTTTCTAAGCTCTCCCTTAAGCCTTTTTTACCCCTTTAATGTCACACCCTAACCCAAAATTAACTTAAACAATTTTGATGGGGACTTCACCACACATGTGAGGCTGACCCAAGTGATTCTTTTCAGCCCAAAACTAGGCCTTGGGTGGTGCACCATGCCTAAAACCATGGGTTGACCAAATTGAACCCAAAATAAGCCTCCCCCCATTCCATTTCATTTTAGTCCCTTTACACTTGGCCAACTCCAATTGACTTCACCAAATTCAAGCCCTGATCCTCCTGATCAGGATGGTGACCTGACCCTGGCCGGCCAGCCACCACAGCCGCTGGAAAACACCAGGCCAAAAGCACCCATGTGAGCCAAATTTCAAATTCTTGTTTGTTGAGCTGTCTCATGGCCAGTGGACACCATGGCTGTTCTTCTCCTCACCAGAGCAGTTAATCTAAGCCATCAAACCCCCCTGGGAAGCCCTCTAGCCACCTCTTTTTAAACACCACCACCTCTCAGCCAAAAGAGGTGCTGAACAAAACCTTACCAAAACTCTGTCAAAATCACTCTACACACTTCTCTTAGCATAAAGCAGTTGATCCCCACTGAAATCCAACCCTAATTTCTCCTCTGTGAGCTCAATTTCAGAGTTGAATTTCAAGCCCAAAACAAGGACACTTCACCACAGTGAGTCAATCCTTAAATTGACTGACCCTACACCTTCACCAGACCAAGAGGAGAAGTTTTCCAGCAAAAGCCCCCTCACCAGGCTAGCCATTTCTTCCAGAGACCAAAGCTTGAAATAGGGTTTGGTGGAAGTTCTTCCTAGACAATTCCCCAGAGCCAGAGACTTCATCTGGAGCTTCCCTAGGTTCAATCGAAGGTGCCACAACTCTCTGATTGAAGCTTCACTTCTCAGAGCAAAGGTATGGATCGCCTCCTTCCCGAGAGCTTCCAGCGATTCTTCATTTCATTTGATTCAATTTCATAGCATGTTATCCGTATGGATATATTCGTCTTGTCGAGATGAGTCCATAGAGCATAAGAATGTGAAGATTGGTTAAGTATCGAGCGAGATCTTAAGGTTTTAGGGTGGACGGCTCTTGGGTTGAACCAGACGGAGATGATGACCAGGAACCGTCGGATCGCGTGTGTATCGAACGGATGATCCAGATCGCCTCGAACGGGTGAACGGGACATGAACCGCGGGCCCCCGGAGCGTTGAGTTAGATGGCGATGTCGAATAGGGAGGCGACGTGTGGATTTTCGGAGCTGCCGAGGTTGAGTCAGCGCCGCGTGGATAAGTAGGAAATTAGGGGTATTTTTTATTTATTTAAATACCCAGAACTTCAAAAATCCATATCTTTGTGTAGAAAAATCACAAAAATAAGATAAAAATACCCTCTTGCTCAGTGAACAGAGGAGAACAATGTTAAAGAAGAATTAGGTTTTTTTATGAGTATTTTTTTAATTAATTATTTATTGATTTCAGTATTTTATTCTCCATGCATCCATACAATTCACCATGGCATGAGACCATAGGGCTTTTGTAGCCTCTGTTCTTGGGAACATTCCCTGAATTTTCCAAGACCAAAGGCCATCTCTATGGAAAGTTATTGATTTTTCAAATTGAAGTGTCTATTTTGGCATTTTAATTCCAATAATTAGAATATTGTTCAATAAATTCAAAATTAGGAGAAGTATCTTAGGAACGGAGGACCCTAGGAAAAATATATTTTGAGTTAACTCATTAAGAGTAACCCTAATTGGCCTAAACACTCAAAACTGAACCCTAATTAATTAAGAATAACCACACATCAAAATTGCTTGAAATTAATTCTCCACTGTTACTTAGGGTATAGAGAATCTCACATAAAAATTTGAAGCTAATTGGAAATGATTTGACCCACTAAATGGATCATTTAATTTGCATGGTCACTTTTAAACTGTAAAAATTCATAAAATACAAAATACATTTCAAAAATTCACAAAAATGGTTTTGGGACTTCTTTGATATTAGGGGAGTCTAGGAAAATTAAAATTAAAATTTTCTAAAAATTTTCATTTTTAACCATATTTTCAATATTTTAATAATTAAAAAATAATAAAAATCATAAAAATATTAAAAATCGTAAAAATGTCATATTTTGCTTCCTAATCACTTAGAAACAAACCAAATATTTTTCCTAAGTCTATAGGTTAAGATATTGAATTTTAAAGGCTTAAAACAATTTTTAATATTAAAAAATGAATTTCCTTACATATTCACTAAGATAATTCTAATAAATCAAAGAAAAATCAAAAAAATATAAAATTTGTTTCTCTGAACTCCTTGAGATTAGAGAGATTTATGAAAAATATAAAATCTATTTTTCAACTTTAATTTTATTTTATAATTAATTAACACTCCAAAACTCAAAATAATTATAATAAATAAAATATAATTCAAAAAATCACCAAAATTGGTCTAAATGGTCCCCTGGTCAATAAGAACATTCATAATTTTCCCAAGGATAAAAACCTTACCTTGGTCATGTTGTTGAATTTTTATTGAAAACCCATATTTTTCACAAAAATAAATATATAAATTAAATTAAATTCAGAAAAATCTCATTTTCTCCTCTAGTGTCTTAATTGACATATGAGTGCAGTGACATAAAAATTTTAAGTTCATTTGAGATTAATTTGATGAGTTATGAAATGAATAAGCCTAAAGGGGCATAAAGGTAATGAAAGGATTTTAACCTTAATTAATATTTAGGTTTAATCAAAGGGAGGGTAAAATATCTGATTTTAAAATTTTTATTAAATGATTGAAACCTTGGGAATTAAGGGGTAGAAACCCATTAATCATCCTGAAATATTTAAAGTAAATTTTAATTAATTAAACAATTTGAATTTTGGAAGAATAAATTAAAATTTGGATTATTAAGATTAGGGATATGATTTAAGAAGATATCAATTCTTTAATTTAAAATCCCTAAATGAATCACTTTAATAATATTCAACTCTTAATCAAACTCAAAAATGATAATTGAAATTAATAATTAAATAATTAAAAGGAAAATAAACCTTAATTAAATTAAAAGCTTAAGACATTAAGTAATTTAACAATCAAATTAAAATAAATTTAAAACATTAAAATCAATTTGAAATTGCTTAAAAACAAATCTAAAACAAATTTGAAACATTAAAGAAAATCAACCTTAAGACAATTCATAATTAAAAACATAAGAAATCAAACCAATTAAAATTAAGCTAAAGTGTTACAATTAAGTCAAATTAAATTTAAATCATTAAAAGTTTAATTAAATTGAATAATCTAAACACCTCTTTCAAATCAAACAATTTAAAATACTTAAGAGAAAATCAACTTGAATTTTGAAACTAAATCATCCTAAATCATCAATTCGACTTTAATCAAAGCGGTTAAATTCTTTAACAAACTGATTTGCCTCCTAAAGGCCTTCATTATCATAACTCTTAAATGAAGCATTAAGTGAAATGTCACTTTACTCATCGAACAATCAAATGTCCAAGTTCACTCAGCAAGAAACAAACTAAACTAAGTTTTTGGATGATCAATTCGCCAATAAAATAATACTTACTTGGACTCAAAATAATCCCAAAAATATTGAAAAGATGTTTAGGACTCATCCTAAACACTTCCTCAATATTATGGGGTGTTTTAGGCTCCGTTTGGGTAAAGCTTTAGGGGGCGGCGCGGTCAGCAAAAGCCGCCACGCCCTTTTTTTCTTCGTTTGTTTAACGACTTCGCGGCACAGCTGCCGCGAAGTTACGAAGAAGCCGACCGCGGGATCGACCCCGCGGCCTAGCTTCGGCCACTGCGTTCGTCATCGTGAGCTGCGAGGAGCTTCTTCCTCCTCCGATCATCTTCTTTCTGCCCGTGCTTCTTCCTCCTCCGATCTTCTTCCTCCAGCCCGCGCTTCTTGCGATAAAGGAGAGGAGGAAGAGGAGAATGCTTGTGATGGAGGGATAGTGAGAGAAGAAGGGAGGAGCCTGTTATGTAGCGGAGGGAGTGTGAGAAGGAGCAATCTTGCGGGCGAATTGAAGACGGATCCCATTTTTCAGCTTGCAAGCAATTGTTTTTGTGAAGATCTCACTGTGAAGTAGTTGAGGAAACAAGTTTTGTTTGGAGAATCGAGGCTTTGGAGGCCAATGCGGGCTTGGTTGCCGGATCTTACAGGAGGAACGAGTTGGTCATGATTCGCCGGGAAGGGGATTCGGTGGTGCGTTTTCTTGTTAGAAGAAGAGCTAAATTCTTGATTTTATTTGATTGCACTATTGTTTTTATGTGTTTTTCTTTGGCGTTTGGATCTGCAAGCTGAATTGGGAGTCAAATTTCTTAAATCCAGAGTGGATGTTAGGTTCTTTGGGCTTTTTTTTTTGTTTCAGTTAGGTTTCTGCTATGGGTTATTCAAATCAACCACCTCATGCTTATGGTAGATCCGAGTTCTGTTTATGATAATGTTGATTTCCCTTGATCTACAAACCTTGCTAAAATTTACAATTTTGGTCGAATTTAGGGTCAAACTTTATTTGTTTTAATACTTTCAAAGCTTTGTAATGCTTTTGATGTGTTACTTGTTGATGAACGCTTGTTTCAAGTCTCTCATTCATGCCATTCTTTTCTAAGAAAGAAACATCACATATTGGTAATGGAAGATTAATGCATTGTTGTTCATCCTTTAACATGGTTTGAGTGTGTGGTGAAGATACAATGGGATTCCGCTCATGAGAGATGGTAGTCTATGGTGCTTGAATACTTTAAATCTTCTTTTTAGATTGTTAAATTGTGTGTCTTGCTTCCATCATTGAGGTAATAATAACAGGTTTTATTTCTTCCATGGAACTAGTTGGTTCGGAATGGTATTCGATGAGCAAGTGTGGTCTATTAAATTTTGCTTGTTTGATTGAATATTAACTTGCTTAAAGAAATATTTGGAATGGCTAACAAACATTCATTTGCTATAATTGTAAACCTACGATCATTCAGCAATTCATTTTATGTAGGTCAATATTTTCACATACAAGTGCCCCGCAGCTGTTTTCCCACATTACGCAACCAAACAGATACGATGCTTCTCAGCATTGCTTCCGCATAATGCTTCCTGGCACAGCAATTGCAGTCTGCAAAGCTGAGAAGCTGCAGCCGAACCAAACAGACCCTTAGAAGAACAATCGAACTTAATTGTTCTTTGGTGAAGAAAATCATCCACAAAAACAAAAGAACCTAGACATCATAGGATTGACTAGCAATGTGATTAGGATTTTGGTAGACAACCAGAACCTTTCCTTAGCTTTACCTAGGTACTTGTTGCAAATATATAAATGCCTTAACATGTGTTTTAAGTGCAGCTTGAGAATGACGAGAAGACCCTCCAGGTATGCTTTTATTGTAATTCATTTACTTACCTGTATTGCACTTTACTTTTCTTGCATGTTAAACAAGATTGACACTCTGCATGAAAACTGAAACCTTTAGGATAGCCACAAAACTGAAACCCAAAACTAAATTAAAAGTCACAGCAAGATAAAATTCACCGCCACAACATTCAAAATTTAAAACAACTCAAAATTTAATCACAAACAGAACAACAAAACTACAACTACAATTAAATTAAAACGTCTCATTGGATGATCGGGAATGCCTCGGATGATGTAACCTACGTGTTGCTAACAGGATTTCCCATGGTCTAAATGAAAGTGTGGAACTCATTCAGTTAGGTTTAGCAAATTCATCTGGACTAAGTGAATCCGATAAAAATAACGGTGCCGGAATGATGGAACCGTGGGATCTTAACCGGTGTTGTTATAATCAACTTTAAGATTCCCCTAATAAAACATTAAAGACATTTGGACTTTAAGATTTCTCTAAACCAAAAAACTTCTCTCATCTCCTGATTTTCACTTTCTAAAACTAAACCTCTGCAACAACAAGGAGCTTGGAGCATAGTGGGCAGCACGGCCATCGTCGTCAGCAAAACTTGTGTCTACTTCAGCTAAACCCTTCTTTAGCATTAAATAACTAAGCCATAGGATTTCGAGGTAGTTTGCCTAGTGCAACATAAATCCTCAACTTTTCGTTAGGCATTTGCATAATCATGTTATGCAAATTAAGCCCTAACCGGTTTTAGGACTCCGAGGTAGTCGTTCGATACGCCACAAACCCTCACAACTTCCAGGCTATTCGTATGATCATGTCATACGAATATAAGTCCTAATTAATTAAAACTGGCAGGATTATAATATTAAATAAACTCCCAAATTGAAGCCAAACAATAGGATAGTTTAGGAAGTTGTCAAGATTCTTTTTGGATCCTCAGCTTCTCCTACTTCTCTTCCTTTGGACTCCTAAAATTAATTGTTCCAAATTTGAGCTAATCCCTTTTGAAATTTCCAAAATCCAATCCTTTGAAAACCTTAAACTTTGAAATTCTTGAGAGCAAAACCACTGATCATTATCGAGAGTTTTCTTAAATGATTTTCGTCATTTAAGATGTAATTAACTATAGGGGCTTGCTCTTATAGGGAACTTTAAGAACCCAGGTAATATAAACCCTGTTTAATTTCTTTATATTAAAAAGGGGAACTTGTCAGCTTATAAAATTGGTTGGCAGACCAAACGGATGTCACAAATCTTCTAGTTTATTTAATCGAGCCCCATCATCAAGCAGTGTGTCTATTCTTCAAGGTAGATATACGGTTTGTGATGCAGTGCTCATTTATATAAACTATTTGGGATGTGAGATCGATTTGATTTCATATCTTAAAATTTTCTAACTTAAAGTTATTTTCAAAATCAAATACTTCTTTCTAAAATACATATATTTAAATTAAATTTAAAATCTAAAATTTGCCGACACTTCTGTAGGCGACCCCTTTTTTAAAATACAACACACTCAACCTAAAAATATGCCGACAACTTCTGGCGACTCCGCTGGGATTAGTTCCTCTCTCAATTTTGATCAGATGGTTTTGCTTTCATAAATCGGTAGTGAGTCCATACCCCTTTTGGACCAAACTACCATTCTTTCCGTTGGCATACCACGTTCATTTGTGTCTTGAACGGGTATAGTCAACTCCTTTTGGATTTCGGAGCCACTGTTTAGACACCCCTAAACTGAGAGGTTCCGAAATCCTTTCGCCTCTCTCTGAGGTGGGGTGGACCCCCAATAGGTGTTAGCTTAGGAGCGGTTCTTCGGGTTGAGAGGTCTTACAAGACTTTCTCTTCCTTTCCAATTTTAAATTGAATACTTTACCTTTCCTTTAACCTTCCTCCATTAATCATTTTGCTCCTAACAAACAAATCCTCTAATAACAACCTTTTAATAAGCGAAACCTAACTCTTTCTTTTCCATCTTAAGTTTTGTGACAAAAGGAAGCATAATTCGGGACTTACGTTCGGAATTTACCCTGCAAAAAATGATTGCACCAAAGTTAATTTTCTCCTTCACTAATGGAATGGACTTCGCCGTCTATAAGGATGAAGTGCCCGACAGTGGAATCATCCATTTTGGACAAGGGTTTGACAATACATATATTAAGTTCGCTGATGTCACCCTCTTCACACTAATGGACAAAGTATCGGAAACCGAGGAGCCTGTAATTGAGTTTAACCTGAAATCGACTCAAGAGTTCCCTCCCCTGCAAAGGGTCCCAGCTGAAAGAAGTACTGCTGTTCGAAGGAGGACTATTGTCTCTACCCCCACCAGTCTAGTTATCTCTGCACCTACCCCAGCTCCTGCCAAATTGAAGGGGAAGGAAATCCAAGTCTGTGATGAGCCTATCACCGTGGAGGGTACAGATTTTGCTACAATACCTTCTGTTTTTCAAAATTGGGTCCAGTTCAAAGTTTACACCCTTAACTCAGACTCAAAGAAGAAATAGGAGCAGAAAGATCGCCAGGATCTAGAAGGCTAAGGCTGCTGAAGTTGCTTTTCTGGAAGAGATTCTTGAGGAGGAAGAAGAACTACCTGAAATTTCACCGCTGTTGGGAGGAAGTAGGTTTCACCCTCTCTCTGATGCATCAGATGAAGAAGATGTCCGAAGGATCGCCGCTGCATTGCCCCAACTTGCATACTATAGTGACTGTAAGAAAAAGTGTCAAGACTACGCTGCTTACTCGACTGCGAGCCGTAGTAGAGAAACTAGCTAAGAAGGAAGGATGCCCCGTATCAGAGATCTTAAGAAGAATGGGACGAGTGCCAGTCAAATCCATCCTCGGACCGTGAGTGAACCCCGTCACTGCCCTGGAGAGGCCAAGGAAGAAAGTACGAGCTAGTTCGCCTGTTGTCATATCAGGACACCATATTAGGGAGGACACTACCTACCGACGCACAGCTGACAGACCATCTGGTCCTATGCCCTCTACTGCGAGAAGGATGGTGTGTCAACCTATTATTGCTGAACCGATACAAGCACAATGTTCTGGAAAGAAGAGTCTCGTCAGAAAGCTAGAATCTGAAGAAAGTGCTACTGCATTAAAAGAAACTCCTGAGAAAGAAGTCCAACAGTCATCACATGACAACCATGAAACCGTTTGGAAGAGGCCACTAGAGGATGCCATAGGTAAGCTAAGAACCGACATCCGACGGTTGGTAAAGCAAAAGAGGAGAAAAATTGGAAACTGAAGTAGATTCATCAGAATTTATGGATGAAGAATACGCCGAGATTAATATGGTCGAGACCCGAGCATCGGCAGCTTCACAAGGCGCTCCGTCAGCTTCGGAAAGGGAGGAACCGGAAGTGATGAGAGCACAACTTCAAGAAAAGGATGATACAATTTCCCAAATGGCAAAAAGGATGGAAGAGATGGTTGCTGCTTTAGCCACTCTCCAGAGTCAGCTTCAACCTCAGAAAGAAACACCCCTAGAGATCATTCACATTGTCGATGGAGGAAAAGAAATCACGTCCGTCAACGGAGATGAACAACCGAAGAAGGATTCTGCACAGAGCATGATTCTTGAAAAAGACATCAAGAATATGGTAGAACGACAGGTGCGAGAAGCCTTAGCCCAGTCTAAGAGTGGAGCATCTATTCAGATGGGTAGACCTTACCCTGAAGAATTTGACGCCGTCCAATACCCGAAAGGCTTCGTACCACCTCTATTCAAGACTTTTGATGGTACGGGAAACTGATCTACTTTTCGATATTTATACTTACAACTATGATATGAAAATTAGCAACGGCACCAAAAACTTGGTCCCGTACTGAATATATATATATATATACTGATGATTCTGTTATGGATTTTATGATTTATATTGTGGATACTACGCAAGTATACGTATCGTTATCAAGTAATATAAGGCTCTAATGGAGTCCTAGATATCGATCCCACAGGGAAGTTAGAGAATTTTAAAGACAAATTAAAGTAGACTTACTTATTAATTTAGTATACGGAAATTAAGAACACTTAGACTAAAATAAACTAATGCTTAAAGGTTGAAAATAAGATTTTAGAAAAGTATCTTTCTCCTTGTTTGAGAGAATTAAGTGAATGAAGAATTAAATGAGTTTTTAATTTTATTGTGCCAAATAGGAGCATTTCTATTCTTTACCATTTGGTCCAGGTGCAAAGAACATTGACTAGTCCTATGTTTGATTACTGAATCTGCGGCTAGGCTGGGAGGATACCAACTGCCACTTCAGAGCTCCCACGTTCCCCTCGCTTGAGGGCTAACATCTACACTTCAGCTCCCAAACAATAGGACCAAATTGAATATTTTAGTCTGTCACACTAAAATGTCCAATTCTACGCCCGATAGTTAATATTTCCCTATTTATTTGCACCCTCCTTCCAAGGCTTTTGACTTCCCTGAATCTTGGATGTAATCTTTACTATAGTTGATAATTCAACATATGTTAACAAATCAATTGGCCAGATTGAAAGTAAATAAAGATTTAAGTAAAAGATTAACACAATTTCTATTTTCATATTTTTAGGCACAACTACTTTAATTCATCGTTTCACGAAATCTCAATAACAAGGAGAAAGACTAAGGAAACTACTCAGAATGCATGGGAAAAATAACACAAATCATGGATTTCATTAAAGTTAACAAACAATAAACAAATATACTTATCTCAATTCTTCTCCCCAAGCAGACTCCTTGAAGTTCGTTTGACTCTTCCTTCCAGTACAGCACACCAAAACGCTAAACACTTTATCTACTCACTAAAAAGACTCTAGGATGACACTTAAAATTACACTTAACTTCCACACAAATGACACACCAATGACACTCAAAATTCATCTCTATTTATAGAAGGGGTCAAATCTCCAAAGGGTACTTTAGCACCTCTTCAAAAAGCGTCCAGATTCAATGTATCTTGGCTCTTTTCAACTGTCTCGCCGTCGGCAGGGTCGATCTCGCCGTCGGCGGGCTTCTAAAAGATGGGCTATTCGAGCCGATCTCGCTGTCGGCGGGCTCGATCTCGCCGTCAGCAGGCTCTTTATAAAATATTCAAAACTTTCGGGAAAAACTCGCCGTCGGCGGCCTTTTCCTCGCCGTCGGCGGGTTAGTTCAATTTTCATCTAATTGAGTCCTTTTTGCTCCAAATCCGCTTCTTTTGTGCTTTTTGATTTCAGTACTTATAAATTTTCATTCATGCAATAAAATAAAGAAAATACCTTTCTTTAAAGTGCAATTTCATATAAAATTGGTATAAATTTCTCAATATATTTTTCTGTGGTCAAAATCCCCCAAACTTAACTATTACTTGTCATCAAGTAATTTATATACTACATAAAAGTAAATGATTATTTGTAGTAAAGTTTTAATTCAGAAAAACTATGAATTTGATTTAAATAAGTATTATAGTAAATTTTAATAGAAATATTTTTAGATATTTAAATTAATTTTATAGATATAAGGCTATTTAGTCATCAAGTTTAAGATTCTTAGTCTTCTATTTATTTCAAGAATGACTATATTTGAAATATTAAATTACATAAAATATTCAGATGATAGGAAGTTCATGAAAAAACTACTCAGTAAAATACTAATCTATACATATAAGTTCAGAAATGTAATTGAAGTTTACCCTTTAGGTTGATTCAATTGAAGCCAATTTTTGATAAGACATTTCCTCAAGCTTCTCCTCACTTTATATATATATATATATATATATATATATATATATATATATATATATATATATATATATATATATTCTTTTTCTTTTCTTTCCGGATTGATTTTCAATCCCCTTTTTTCTTTACTTTTTTTTTAAGTGAGGATCACTATTTTTGGTTAGCCTGTTAATAATTTTGAACTTCATTTTCTTCTTCCTAAATTTGAAACTGGAAACATTTACTTCTCTTATATGTATTTCAAAGTTTTTACTTCATTGAGTTTTAATCTTTTCTTTCTCAACTAAATATTTAAGAATTTCATATTTGAAAATATAGTTTTCCCTACTTTAAATAGTTAACTATATTCTTATCCTTTTAAACTAAATTTCTTAATCTATAAAATTAGTTTAATTACTAGAAATATTTTATTCAACTTTTATAATAATTAGATAAATTAATTCTAGTTACTAAATTAAAATTACTACGTAAATTCATTTTTATAATAATTTTGAAAATGTAAATTGAGAACAATTTAATAATTAAATTTGTATTTTTCCCTCCCCCAAACTTAAATTTTTCTATCTATCTATATAGGGTGAAAAGGAAATAAACCGTAATATTTAAATCATACCTTCGAGCTTTAGGTATTCCTTCTTTTTGAAGTTCTGCAGGCTTTTTCCATTACTTAATTAACCTGTACTGTTAATATTTTTCTACACACATAATATTAAAGAAAGTGCTGGGTAAAGGAGTTTAACACAATACTACCACATTTTATACTAAAATATGACACTACATCCACATACATTTACTAATTCAATCCCAGGGTTACAATAGCAGTCTGAAAACATTAAAAATTTAAAAACTATATAACTTTAACAACAATATTTAAAAAATCTACACCACATCATAATCAAGTTCATAAACTAAAACATTAATACTAAAATTTAAGACAACAAACAAACAGTCATAACATCAGAGTCAAATAACTAAACAAATAAACATAAAATCTAATCTTCAGCATCAAAGTCCCAAACTATATCGTCGTTTCCTTGATCAGTGGGTGGATTAGGCTGGTAATGAGTATATCGGGGGCACTCAGGAAATACAACATCGAGCTCTCCTCTCCTATAACGATTCTCAGCATCATAATAGGCTATCTCATACTCTGAATGTCTCTGGAGATACTCGCTGTCATAATCATGTCTTCTCTCTAAGCCTCCAATTCTCTGATCAATATGCTCTAATTTTTCTTCTATTTTCTCAAAACTTTTCCGTTGTAGAGTCATCTCATTCATCAAATCCTGAAGGGTAGGAGTACTATAGGGAGGAGGGTCATAACTGGTAGAGGGAATATCTCTACTCAAAGAAGGTACATAGCTCCTAGTCTCAGATCTCCATCCTTCGTGGGATTCATAAGTCTTAATATTATTCGGAGTAATGGGTTTCATAGGCTCCACCCATTCCTCATCATCCCTTGCCTCTACCCCAGATAATTGGCAGAGTGCATAAATCAGACCAGGGTGTCCTAGTCCTCCTCCACTTTCACTTCTTGCAGTGGCTAACATATTCTTATAAATTATACTTCCCACATTAATAGTTCTTTGGTTCTGAATACAGAAATTCAGAACTACTCTATCTCTTGTTACCTCACTATGGTGATAAGTGGGTAACAAGGTGGAACAAATAAAATAGTGTCAGGCTTTAGATAATGCATTCAACATTGAGAGAGGAAAGTTTACCCTTTCACGCTGCTTAATCTTCCAAAATCCTTTCCCGTCAGTGAGAAAGTTGATCACTTCTTCTAGTGGTCCTTCCATAGTTCCAAAGGTATCGTACTCACTGGTGTATAAATCTCGTACTTCATAAAATGAATTAATCCTTACAGAACTGAAATCTACCAAAAATACTCTCACCTTGATTGGTGCATCTTCGATCACAGTCAGGTTAGCATAGAATTCTTTTACCACTTCCACAGCAGCTTTGTTGGTTATATAACAGAAGTTTTCCCATCCTCTTTCTTTTATTATTCTCTCTACTTCACCTCCAGGATTTTTGAAAACGCGATCCTGAATGCATTTTCTGGCTTGGATATTGTGAAAATATCTTGATTGTGCCCTTGCATTCACAAAACGAGTTTCGTAGTAATCCATTCTTCTCTTTTGTCGTGGAGCCATTTCTTGATCTGTGAAATTCACAAAAATCTTAACTAAACTTCTAAATATTACTAAGATGGCTTCTAATAGTTACTAAAATCAATCTAAATCAAATTCCATGAATTTCTTCCAAGTCTTTTCTTCTCATTTCAAATTTTTCCAAAATTCCTCAATGTAGAAGAAATTCATGGTGAAAATCAAAAATTTTTACATAGGAGTGAAGCTCTTACCAAGGGAAGATGAAATTCGGCGTCAAAATGTGTTGAAATCTCTCCAAATTCCATATCTATCAAGCCCTAGGTCGGTTTTTAAAAGTTTTGAGGAAGGGGACGATGAATAGTGGCGGTTGACCGGTCAAAATATAGTACATTTCCCGATCTCGCTGTCGGCGAGAAATTTCTCTCCGTTGGTGAGCTAATTAATTCACCAAGGCCAAAGTTTCGGGAAAATCTCGCCGTCGGCGGGATCTCTCTTGTTGTCGGCGGGATTTCCAAATTTTTAAAAAAATTTTATATTTTCAATTATGTTCAATTTAATTAAACCTTGATTTAATGTTCAGTCACTTAATTTGATATATTTTCGAAGATTAGATATTCTACTGATTCATATAAGGTTTACACAACACAAAAAGTATAACTTTTATAAATGAAATCCATGAACTTACAAACTTCAAATACCACAAAACTAACAATTGACTTAGTAAATTAACCAAAACATATCTAACTTAGCATTGCAATCCACACCACGATACTCTAAATGCTGAGATTAAACAAACAACATACAATCTCATCTAAACTGAGATTATCTACATAAAATCCAAATTATATCAAAAACTAAATTCAAATCAACACACATACATATAATATGAATAGAAATTTCTGCTACTCATCGGAATCTGAACTGATCTCTTCTCTGATGTTTCCAATAGAACGCAGGTGCACAAACAAATTATAGAAAGGTCTGAAAGGGAATTCTGCAGTAGAATCTTCTTCAATCCATCCTTTCTGTCTCAATAGTCGTATAAAACTTGCCTCCAGATGTCCTGTATGGTCTAAGTGCTCCTTCATTCTCCAATTGATGTGATCGAATAAATCAGAGATATTATCAATAGAATTCATCATATTATGTAGTTCCTTCTCCAATCCTTTAAGTTTCCGTAAAATTAGGTTTGTTCTATCAGTCAGGGGCTTAACTAAAGGATTGTTTTGAGATGCTTGATCAGAAATAATTACTGTTTCATCATTGTTATCCAATGTAGGAAACATATCTGTCGGATCTAGTGGTTTCCAAGGCAATAGCACTTTTTCCCAAGCTTCGTAGGAAACTTGGTATTGACTACATAAAGCAAATATAGTTGATGGGTGTCCAAGTCCATGAATCGACCCATACACAATTAATCCTAATGCAGACTTTACAATGATAGATCCAACATCAATATGCAATCCAAATTGAATACAGTAATTTAAAATTGCGCATTCCTTAGAGACCTTGTTTACCCTCATAGTGGGTAATAACTTTGACGAAATAAAGAAATGACAATGCTTTGAGATGGGGTTAAGAAGTGATGTAGAAAAACTAACGTACCCGTATTCTCGTAATTCCCAATCATCAGGTTCGTCGGTCAGATATCTGTAGATCTCATTCATGTTGTATCTTGTAGGAACAAAATTTGAATAGTGGCAAACAGGGGTATTTTCAATCGAGTATAATTCATTGATTCGAGAAGGAGTGAAAGTTACCCATCTGCCTCTTACGTAAACACTTCCATTATGGATCACATGCAGATTAGAGTAGAATTCCTTGACTACTGGAATGACTACAGCAGATGTTGTATAACAGAATACCTCTCAACGTCGCTGAACAATCATTTCTTCAATTGTTGTCGTTGAATTCTCCGCTCCTCTGTTTACGAATCCTCTTTCTTTAATCAGTCGCTTCTTCATCAAAACCTTGTTGAATAATCACTGAGCCTCAAAATTGACAAACTTTCGTTGGTTAAAAACTCTGGATTTCGTGGTTTCTAGTGGTTTGGAGGCCATAATAGATTGTTTTGGATGGGCTCTAATCGTTTCTAAGGAAGAAGATAGTGTAAAAATGAAGTTTTAAATGTTTTATATAGAGAAATGGCCTTAGAACCGCCCAAAACCGCAAAATAACTCACAAAAACCACTTTTTAATTATCTCGCCGTCGGCGGGATAGTTATTATATTTAAACTGAATTTAGGCGCGCCGATCTCGCTATCGGCGGGATTGATCTCGCCTTCGGCGAGATTAGGTAAATTGCCCAATTTTTGCTCCAGTCCGAATATTTTCTGATTTCTTCGTATAGATTCAAATTTGTGTTCATTTTAAAAAGTAAAATGAGTAGCAGAATTTATTCTATATTTTAATTTTCAATAACATTAATAATCATAATTAATAATTACTATAGGTTGCCTCCCATAAAGCGCTTGGTTTAACGTCGTCGACCCGACCTAATTTAGTTAGTAATCGAGTTGATCGAGCATTAAAACCTCTTTAAAATTTGGTCTTCTTCCTTCAAAATAAGGTTTTAATCGTGTCCGTTTACTTTAAATCTATGCCCAGCTTTTGGATCTTCAATTTCTATAGTTCCGTATGAAATTATTTGAGTTATAGTAAAAGGCCCTAATCATCGAGATTTCAATTTCCCAGGAAATAATTTCAATCTTGTATTATAAAGCAAAACTTCTTGTCCTGGCTCAAAATTCTTCAGGATAATCTTCCGATCATGCCATAATTTCATTTTTTCTTTATAAATTCTATCATTATGATAAGATTCATTTCTTAATTCATCTAATTCATTCAATTGCAATAATCTTTTCTCACCAGCTTCTTTCAGATTGTAATTAAATTCTTTAATTGCTCAATAAGCTTTATGTTCTAATTCAACTGGTAAGTGGCAAGTCTTTCTATAAATAAGCCTGTAAGGAGTCATTCCAATTGGAGTTTTATAAGCAGTCCTGTATGCCCATTATGCAGTGTCTAGTCTTATTGACCAATCCAATCTATTAGGGTTTACAGTCTTTTCTAAAATACGTTTAATTTCTCGATTAGAAACTTCATCTAATCCACTGGTTTGTGGATGATAAGCAATTGATATCTTATGAATAATGTTAAATTTTTCTACTAGTTTGTGAATATATTTATTTCTAAAATGAGATCCTCCGTCAGTGATAATCACTCTCGGCATTCCAAATCTAGTAAAAATATTTTTCATTAGAAACTTTGAAACACTCTTATCGTCACATCGAGGTAAAGCTTGTGCTTCAATCCATTTAGAAACATAATCAACATCAACTAATATATATGAGTTTCAAAATGAAGGAACAAATGTTCCCATAAAATCTAATCCCCAAACATCAAAAATCTCAACTTCTAATATAAAATTTAGAGGCATTTCATTTCTTCTAGATATATTACCTACTCGTTGGCATTTGTCGCAAGTTCTGATATATCTATAAACATCTCTAAAAAGAGTAGGCCAATAAAATCCAGATTTTAAAATTTTGTAAGCAGTTTTATCTGTTCCAAAATTTCCTCCAAAATCAGAATCATGACATTTCTAAATGATTTGTTCTGTTTCTTCATAAGGCACGCATCTTCTAATTATAAGATCCTTACATTGCTTATATAAATATGGTTCATCCCAAAAATATGTTTTAGCATCATGAATGAATTTTTTTTGTTGTTGTAAAGTTAACATAGGTGGTAAAATATCACTTACAATATAATTTACTATGTCGGCATACCATGGTATTTTCCACTCATTTATATTATGTAATTATTCATCAGGAAAACTGTCAGTAATTTCATTATCAGTGTCAGATAATTGATTATATTCTAGCCTTGATAAATGATCTGCAATTTGATTATCAGTTCCCTTTTTGTTAATGATTTCAAAATCAAATTATTGCATTAGTAAGATCCATCTAATAAATCTTGGTTTGGAATCTTTCTTTTGCATTAGATATTTAATAGCAGAGTGATCAGTATGTACAATACATTTAGTTCCAATTAAATAAGGCCTAAATTTATCAAAAGCATAAACAATTGCTAATAGCTCTTTTTCAGTAACTGTATAATTCATTTCAGCATTATTAAGAGTTTTGCTAGCATAGTATATAACTTTGAAAATTTTATCATATCTTTGCCCAAGTACTGCTCCTATAGCATAATCACTAGCATCACTCATAAGTTTAAATGGTTTCTCCCAATCAGGTGAAACTATTATGGGTGCTGTGATTAATTTATCTTTTAATAATTCAAAATCATTTAGATATTCAGTCGTGAATTCAAATTTCTTGTCTTTTTCTAAAAGTTAGCATAGAGGTTTAGTAATTTTTGAAAAATCTTTTATGTAGCGTCTGTAGAATCCAAGCATGTCCAAGAAAACTTCTTACCCCTTTTACTCGTAGTTGGAGGTGGTAATTTAGCTATAACTTGAATTTTTGCAGGTCTACTTCCATGTCATTTTTTGAAATTTTATGCCCTAATACAATTCCTCCTGCAACCATAAATTGACATTTCTCCCAATTTAGAACTAAGTTAGTTTTCTCGCATACTTCTAATACTTTTTCAAGATGATTCAAGCATGCGTCAAATGACGTTTCAAATACAGAGAAATCATCCATAAATACTTCTATTCCATCATCAATTAATTTACTAAGTATAGACATCATATATCTCTGGAATGTTGCAGGTGCATTACATAATCCAAAAGGCATTCTTCGAAAAGCAAATGTTCCATAAGGACTAGTAAATGTAGTTTTCTATTGATCCTCAGGAGCAATATGTATCTGATGATAACCAGTATATCCATCTAAAAAACAAAAATATTTATGTCCGGCTAATCTATCCAATATTTGGTCTAGAAATGGTAATGGGAAGTGATCTTTCCTGGTGGCTGCATTTAATTTTCTATAGTCAATACATATACGCCATCCAGTAACTTGTCTTATTGGTATTAAATCATTATTTTCATTAGCTTTAACGGTCACTCCTCCTTTCTTAGGAACACAGTGAATTGGGCTTACCCATGCACTGTCCGAAATAGGATATATAATACCATTATCTAACCATTTTAATATTTCTTTCTTGACTACTTCTTTCATTATTGGGTTTAATCTCCTTTGAGGATCTACTCTTGGCTTATGTTCATTATCTAAAATAATTATGAGCATACAGATTGAAGAACTAATTCCTTTAATATCTGCTAAAGTCCAACCAAAAGTTTTCTTATATTTTTTTAATATGTCTAACAGTTTTTGTTCTTGTGATTCATTCAATTCAAATCGATATAATAACCGGGAGGGTTGAATGGTTACCTAAGTAAGCATATTTTAAATGATTAGGTAAATTTTTTAATTCGAGTTCGAGAGGTCTAATAATTGATGTAACTATATTCTTTTCGGCGTTTTCGGTATTATCCAACATTTCAAATTTTTCCTGTATATAATCCAGTTTTTCATTATCTGCTTCTTCAATTAATTCAGTATTTTTTTTTCTAACTTTTCTTCATAATATTCTTTAAAATGTTCTTTTTGCAAATGTTCAAGTATTTCCGTTCGAAAACATTCATCATCTTTTTCTAAAGCAGGATATTTCATTGATTTTGCTATGTTAAAAGTTACTATTTGATCGTTTACTCTCATAGTCAATTCTCCCTTCTGAACATCAATCATAGCTTTTCCAGTGGCTAAAAAGGGTCTTCCTAATATTATGGGAATTTCTTTATCTTCTTCCATATCTAGAACAATAAAATCTACCGGGAAGATAAATTTATCTACTTTTACTAACACATCTTCAATAACTCCCTTGGGATAAGTCACAGAACGACCAGCTAACTGAAGAGTTACTGAAGTAGGTGAAATTTCTTCTAATTCTAATATTTTAAAAATTGATAGAGGCATTAAATTTATGCTTGCTCCTAAGTCACACAAAGCTTTTTCATAAAATTTTTCTCCAATAGCACAAGGTATAGTGAAACTACCAGGATCTTTTAATTTTTCAGGAAGCTTTTTCTGAATAATTGCACTACACTCTTCGCTAAGTGCAACAGCTTTCATTATCTGTGAATTTTCTTTTTTTATTTAAAATATCTTTCATAAATTTTACATAATTAGGCATTTGTTCTAATGCTTCTACAAAATGAATATTTACTGTTAATTTTTTTTAAATTTTAAGGAATTTAGCAAATTGCTTATCTTTTTTATGTTGCTTTAGTCATTGAGGAAATGGTGGTGGTGGTTTTTCTATAGATATTTTCATAGGGATCAATGGATATTCTATGTTTTGATCTTGCTGATCCTTTTCTTTTTCAATTTCCACTTCCTCATTTTTACTTTCTATTTCTTTTTGAATTTTAGTTTCTAACTCTTTTCCACTTCGTAATTGTATCACTTTAATTTGTTCTTTTCCTTGGTCTTTAGGATTTATTTCCACATAACTAGAAAAAGATCCAGGAATTCTATTGTTAAGCGCGGTAGTGATATGTCCAAGTTGAGTTTCAATATTTTTAATTGTTGTTCCTTGATTTTGTAATTGATTTCCTTGAATTTGTAATTGATTTCCTTGATTTTGCAAGTGCTGACCCATACTTAATATTAATTCTTCTATAGATAACTTCTTATCTTTAAATTGAGTGTTATTAAATCCAGGTGGATAAGAAGGTTTATAATTTGTATTACCTTGATTAGGTGGATTTCCTATAGAGTTGTTCATCCATTGTTGATTAGCTGTATTGTTATTCCAATTAAAATTTGGATGATTCTTCCAACCAGGATTATAATAATTCGCATAAGGATTATTGGGTCTATTATTAATAGCATTTATAGTTTCATAAGGAGATTGAGAATCTATAATTTGTCCAGATGAGTTTTCTTCTGATATAGTAGGAAAGTAATTCATTCCAAAATGATCTAATTTCTTTAATATAGCAGAAATTTGAGAAGCTAACATAGATATTGCATCATTTTCATGAACACTGGCTATCTTTTTAGGGTTTATCCTTTCAGCAGGCCATTGAAATTTATTAGTAGCCATTTCTTCGATTAATGCATAGGCTTCATCAAATCATTTTGACATTAATGAACCTCCAGCAGCAGCATCAATGATTGATCTAAGAGATCCTACTAATCTATTGTAAAAAGTTTGTATAATTAACCAATCTGGTAATGCATGATGTGGGCATTTCCTAAGAAGTTCTTTAAATCTCTCCCAAGCTTCATATATGAATTCTCCATCAAACTGAACAAAAGATGTTATATCATTTCTAAGTTTTGCAGTTTTCGAAGGAGGAAAATATTTGGATAGAAATTTTTGTGATAATTCTCCCCAAGTTTTAATAGATCCAAGTGCTAATGAATTTAACCACATCTTAGCCTTATCCCTTAAAGAAAAAGGAAAAAGCCTAAGTCTAATAGCATCATTAGATACTCCTTCATATTTAAAAGTAGCATATAGTTCCAAAAAACTTGCAAGATGTAAATTAGGATCTTCATTAGGTGAACCACTAAATTGATTATTCTGTACCATTTGGATAATTGCAGGTTTAAGTTCGAAAGAGTTAGCAGCTACATCAGGGCTTTGAATAGTTAGGTGAATTTCATCTAATGTAGGGTTGGCATAATCTCTTAATGGTCTTTGTTGGTTTATATTTTCAATTTCTGGATTATTTGTCATTTGTGTTAAATTTATAATTTCTCTCTTTTGTTTTCTAATTTTTTTAATTGTGCGCTCTAATTCTGAATCGTATGGTATTAAATTTTCGTTTCCTAATTTATGCATACAATTTTTAAGTAATATTTAAAATAGTCCGTTACTCTAGTAATTATTTTAATGATTCTATTAATTACCTTAATAATTACTTTACTTCCCCGACAACGGTGCAAAAAACATGATCCACTTTTCGATATTTATACTTACAACTATGATATGAAAATTAGCAACGGCACCAAAAACTTGGTCCCGCACTTAATATATATATATATATACTGATGATTTTGTTATGGATTTTATGATTTATATTGTGGATACTACGCAAGTATACGTATCGTTATCAAGTAATAGGGCTCTAATGGAGTCCTAGATATTGATCCCATAGGGAAGTTAGAGAATTTTAAAGACAAATTAAAGTAGACTGACTTACTAATCTAGTATACGGAAATTAAGAACACTTAGACTAAAATAAACTAATGCTTAAAGGTTGAAAATAAGATTTCATAAAAGTATCTTTCTCCTTGTTTGAGAGAATTAAGTGAATGAAGAATTAAATGAGTTTTTAATTGTATTGTGCCAAATAGGAGCATTCATATTCTTTACCCTTTGGTCCAGGTGCAAAGAACATTGACTAGTCCTATGTTTGATTACTAAATCTGCGGCTAGGCTGGGAGGATACCGACTGCTACTTCAGAGCTCCCACGTTCCCCTCGCCTGAGGGCTAACATCTACACTTCAACTCCCAAACAATAGGACCGAATTGAATATTTTAGTCTGTCACACTAAAATGTCTAATTCTACGCCCGATAGTTAATATTTCCCTATTTATTTGCACCCTCCTTCCAAGGCTTTTGACTTCCTTGAATCTTGGATGTAATCTTTACTATAGTTGATAATTCAACATATGTTAACAAATCAATTGGCCATATTGAAAGTAAATTAAGATTTAAGTAAAAGATTAGCACAATTTCTATTTTCATATTTTTAGGCACAACTACTTTAATTCATCATTTCACGAAATCTCAATAACAAGGAGAAAGACTAAGGAAACTACTCAGAATGCATGAGAGAAATAACACAAAGCATGGATTTCATTAAAGTTAACAAACAATAAACAAATATACTTATCTCAATTCTTCTCCCCAAGCAGACTCCTTGAAGTTCATTTGACTCTTCCTTCCAGTACAACACACCAAAACGCTAAACACTTTACCTACTCACTAAAAAGACTCTAGGATGACACTTAAAATTACACTTAACTTAAATGACACACCAATGACACTCAAAATTCGTCTCTATTTATAGAAGGAGTCAAATCTCCAAAGGGTACTTAAGCACCTCTTCAAAAAGTGTCCAGATTCAATGTATCTTGGCTCTTTTCAACTTTCTCGCCGTCGGAGGGGTCCATCTCGCCGTCGGCGGGCTTCTCGAAGATGGGCTAACAGCACCAATCTCGCTGTCGGCGGACTCGATCTCGCCGTCAGCGAGCTCTTTATAAAATATTCAAAACTTTTGGAAAAAACTCGTCGTCGGCGGCCTTTTCCTCACCGTCGGCGGGTTAGTTCAATTTTCATCTAATTGAGTCCTTTTTGCTCCAAATCCGCTTCTTTTGTGCTTTTTGCTTTCAGTACTTATAAATTTTCATTCCTGCAATAAAATAAAGAAAATATCTTTCTTTAAAATGCGATTTCATATAAAATTGGTATAAATTTCAGAATACATTTTTCTGTGGTCAGAAACCCCCGGCAGCATGTCGCACATTTTCGTACTAGTTGCTGCAATGCCGGTGGAAGTGTTGCTTTACTCTTCCACCAGTTCGTCAGTAGTTTGTCAGGGATTGCCTTCGATTGGTATGCAGAACTTCCGTATAGTTCAGTCAAGACCTTTTCAGAATTGGAAAACCTCTTCGTTAAGCGGTTTGCCGGGGCTCAGTACCACATCACTATCGGTGATGTAGTGGTGGAGCAACAGAAACCGAACGAAACTTTAGTGGACTACATACTTCGATGGAGGAATTTAAGCATGAAGTGTGAACCACAGCTTCAGGAACAGCATGTAGTCGGTATCCTACTGAAGAGTATCCATGGACCGATAGCACTTCTCCTCAAGGGATTTACAATAAAGACTTTCGAGAAGTTGCTTAGCAAGGCCGGGAGCTTGCCAGAGGAGGCAAAGCAGCTGAGTTTTATCGACAAGACTGACAAACAGAAACCAGTGAAAGCATTTGAAAAGAAATCTGGGATTTTCGCGGCAGTCGATAAGGGAAAGCAACTAGTGCAAATACGGCCAGAACAGCCACAGCCCGGTTATCAACCACCGCAACGGACTTACCAACAACCACAACAGATTTATCAGCAACCTCAGCAGAGCTATCAACAGCCTCGACCGAGCTATCAGCCATGGCAGCATAGTCAACCACTACCTCGTTCGTCACATCCTCTGGAGGAACTTTTGAACAAGGAATATCCATTCAAGATGGAAGCAGTAACTAAGATGTTTCGCAGTTTGATGAAGACACCTGATTTTCAATAACCAGAGCCCAGAAGGCCAGAAGAAGTCAATAAGAAAGATCATCCGAACTACTGTCCCTACCATAGGATGCTCGGACACAGGATCGAAGACTGCTTCACCTTTAAGAATTGGCTCGAAGATAATCTCCAAAAATGGAACATAACGATCTCGAAGGAATACATGAAGGAACCCCAAAAAGGAGGTTCCGTCAATGTTATTTCAACGGATATTATTGTTTCGATAGACCCTTACACGACCGATGATGGATGGAGTACTGTCTGGACAAAGTCCTCGAAGAAAATTTTGGATCGCATCCAGACCGATTCAGTGCATTCTTCGATTTAGAGTTCGAAACCTGCCGAGCCAGCACTATCGCTTGCGATTGAAGAACCGCCCCAGAAGGAGGAGAAGATCGTGGAAGAAAAGAAGACCGAGGTTCTGAAGGGTAGACTAGGGGCTGCTTATCCTAGGATGGTTATTTCTGATTCGAGGGAGAAATCCCTCGGACCTCTGACTCTGTATGATTATTTGCTCGCCCTGGCGGGATCTTATAATGATAAGATTTTGGGTGTTGGCTACGTTTTGACTGTTACTAACGATTACGTAACTAACGACAACCAACCTAATCCGGATCTTGATTTCGATACGATAAACGATTCTCAAATCATACTAAACCTCAATGACCGCGGCGAAGGAGAAGACGCTCACAAAGATGGCTACGGAAGCTCAACAAGCAATGAATCTATTTGTGAATTCCGAGGAGCTCCAATCACTATAGAATTGGAGTTATTAGATTCCGAAGCAATTCCAGAAAAGCCAGTCGTTCCGATTCAAGAGGAGACACCGGTAGAGTCACCACCAGATTCAGAATAAGTAACTGAAGTCAACCTAAGAAGCGGAAAAGTTCTACCTCCGAGAATGGGTCCAAAGGATAAAGGAAAGCAGGTGCTTGCTCAGGAGGAGCCAACCCCAATAGAAGAATTACCCATTAGGGAAGAAATCGAGGAACATGGTAATAAAGTGGATTATAATGTGCTAGCCCATCTTAGGAAGCTACCAGCTAAACTGAGCATCTACGACGCTCTGATCCTGTCAAAAGAGATGAGGGAAACTCTGATCAAGGCCTTACTTAATGCAGAGATTTGTTTAGCTCAAATGGCCGGTAATTCCTTAGACGAGGTTTGCTCGTTGAAAGAACAGCGTGGTGTTACCTTCACAGACAATGATCTCGCTACTTGGAACGAGTCGATCACAACCGACCGTTGTACATTTCAGTCACTATCGGAAAGTTTACGCTCTCCAGAGTGTTGGTTGATCCAGGAGCATCAATCAACATAATGAATCTTCGGACGTTAGCATATTTGGAAATTGACGCTCGTGACCTTGAAGCAGATAAGATGTTACTAAGAGGCTTCAATCAAAAAGGAGAAAGAGCCCTTGGATTGATAACAATATTAATGAAGACCGGTGATTCAGCAAAGACAACCGCAAAATTCCACATAATTGATTCTGAGACATCGTTCAATGCTCTATCGTCGTCTCTGCACCAATGCATAAAGTATTATGAAGGAGGAGAACAGTGTACTACGGGTGACTTGCAACCATTCTCTGTACACGAGATTGGAATTCATGAAGATGCAGTCTATTACGCGCCTCCGGAGAAAACAATCTTCTCCAGAAACACCGTACCAAATGAAGCAAAAGAAGTTCGGGACGATGATGAACCTAAAATTCTAGTTCAACAGTTACTCACCACTCCCTTACGGCGAGATGGTGAAGGTTTCTCCAGAACTCGCACCCGAGGTCAAGGCCGGGGACGAGGTCGAGGAAGAGACGTTAGAACAGTTAGACAGAAGAAACCGGTCATCGACGTTGATTGGGAGAACAGTTCCGAAGTAGAAGAAATCAAGAAAGAAACAGCGATAATAAGTCAGAAAAAACCCCAATTCAAGATCTCTCTCGAAGATGAAAAGAATGAAGAATACAAATCAATGTACGAGAAGATTAACCATTATGTACATACAATGACCCTGACCCCGATCTATTCTAATAAGGTCGAGGGTATGGTGGTCAAGGAAGTACATGGCGGCGGTACTAAACCAATCAAATTCCACCGTAGTGCTTCTTCTTCCAAAACTGAAATGATGTACAATTTGAAGATGTTACTTCATCTGAATTAATGAAACTGCCTTTTGAGTGGTATTCTCCCTGTGTTCAAAATTTAATTCAACGCGGTATCTAACCTCGACGATGGACAAAAGGTCAATCACAGCACTTTGAAAAATTATGGAATAATGTCAGTCGGCCTCCCAATTCAATGCACGGTCTCAGATTCGGCACAGTAGGATCAGTTGAAGACTCAGAGTTTTGCTTGGTTGTCACTTGCGAGCCTAATGAAGTTTGCTTAGAAGCCTCAGATGATCTCGATGATTTGCCAATCGGAGATGCTCCAGCAGAATTTGAAGAAGAAATTAAATCTACAGTAGACGAGTTAATGGAAGTTAACTTAGGTACTAGCGAAGAGCCTAGGCCGACCTTTGTTAGCTCCTTACTCAATAAAGAAGACTCCAAAAACATGTTCAAGCTACTAATGGAATTCAAGGACTGTTTTGCTTGGAGTTACGACGAAATGCTAGGATTAGCTCCAGAGGTGGCAGTTCACAGGCTAGGAATGGATCCCACTTCCGTGCCAGTCAGACAAGCTCCAAGAAGGATGTGTCTAGAAATCGAACAACAAGTAATAGCTGAAGTTAAGAAGCTAATAGATGCTAAATTTGTCCGTGAAGAACAGTACCTGAATTGGCTAGCCAACGTGGTACCGGTCGAGAAGAAGAATGGACAGATCGAATCTGCGTAGATTTCAGAGATTTGAACAAAGCATGTCCAAAGGATGAATTCCCACTACCAATCCCAGAATTAATGATCGACATCACCTCAACGCTCGAAGTCTTCTCTTTCATGGATGGATCTTCAGGATACAACCAGATAAAGATGGCACCGGAAGACGAAAAGCTCACAGCCTTCAGAACGCCAATCAGAATATACTGCTACACAGTGATGCCTTTCGGATTGAAGAACGTAGAAGCAACATACCAAAGAGCTATGATGAGAATTTTTGACGATCTCATTCATAACCAAGTTGAATGCTGCGTGGATGATGTAGTCATCAAAAGAAAACTGAAGGAAGATCATTTGTATGATTTGAAAATTGTTTTCGAGCGATTAAGACAATATAACCTTAAGATGAATCCCTTGAAATGCTCCTTCGGTGTCACCTCTGGGAAATTCTTAGGATTTGTTGTCTGACATCGTGGAATTGAAATTGATCCGGAGAAGATTAAAGCTATCTTAGAAATGCCGTCTCCCAAAACCTTGAAACAATTATGATCCTTTCAAGGGAAGTTAGCATATCTTCGACGCTTTATTTCGAATTTGTCAGGAAGGTGTCAGCCATTTTCTGCTTTGGTTAAGAAGGATACCAAGTTTACTTGGGACTCCAAATGTCAACATGCCTTCGATGACATCAAACAATATTTAATGACACCTCCTGTCTTAGCAGCCCCAGTCTCGGGTAGACTGTTGATACTTTATACTGCAGCTTTAGACGACTCCCTTGGAGCCCTGCTAGCCCAGGTCAATGACGAGGGGAAATAAACTCTCTCTACTACTTAAGTCGTCGTATAATTCCGACGGAAGTAAAGTATACCCCGATTGAAAAGCATTGTTTGGCCCTGATCTTCGCCGCTCAAAAGCTCAGGCATTACATGCTTTCTCATAAGGTCAACCTTATCTCGAAAGTTAATCCATTGCAATATTTGATGACTTGCCCGATGCTTTCTGGCAGACTTACTAGGTGGTCGATGATACAATTGCTATTTGATATAACTTTCGTTCCTCTTCGTGCCGTAAAGGGACAAGTCCTAGCAGACTTCCTCGTAGCACACCCTTTACCGGAAGAATCACCTCTCAACGATGACTTGCCAGACGAGTAGATAATGAGCCTAGAAGACCCCGACGATCGACGTTGGGAACTGTACTTCGACGGAGCATCTTCAACACAAAGAAATAAAGAATTACAAACGGTAGTGCCCGGTAAGGCAGGAATCGGACTAATATTTATAACACCGGAGCGGGGGATGTTAAGGTACTCCTACCACTTAACAGAACCGTGTACAAACAACGAAGCAGAATACGAAGCCCTTATAACCCGATTGGAATTAACCATTCAGATGGGGATAACGGATATCAACATCTATGGGGATTCTTAGTTGATAATTCAACAGGTCGCAGGACAATACAGAATTCTAAAGCCAAGACTCGACCAGTACTTTCAGTATGCCATGAAATTGTTGGAGCAGATTCTGAATGTAACGATCTACAAGATTCCCAGGAGAGAAAACGCTCTTGCAGATGCGTTAGCCCACCTTGCAAAAGAATTTTCCTGCTAGAAGGATGAATCGGTTGAAGTGTCAGTTCAGGGATGTCAGGTTCTCTCACAGCTCGACATGGACACGATACACAAGTCAGGAAAAGAAGAAGAAACAATTGCAGCAGTAACAGAAAACGCAAAAGACCGGCGTCAGCCGCTAATAGACTACCTGCAAACAGGAAACTTACCGGACGATAAGTCGTTAGCTCATCAGATTAAGAAAAGAACTCTGTCTTACGCATTGATAAACAATACGTTATACAGAAGGTCTTTTGATCAGATGTAGCTAAGGTGCCTGAGCGAGTCCGAGGCTCATGAAATTGTTAAAGAAATGCATTCAGGACTTTGTGGCGCTCATCAGTCAGGTTCAAAAATGAAGATGAAGATTAAAAGACTAGGGTACTACTGGCCTTCGATGATGACCAATTGCATGAAAGTTGCCAAGAGTTGTCACCAGTGCCAAGTGCATGGAGTGGTTCTACATCAACCTCCAAATGTGCTACATCCGACAATTGCGTCATGGTCATTTGAATGTTGGGGCACAGATATTATGGGCCCGATAGAACTGCCTTCTTCAAGAGGACATCACTTCATTCTTGCAGCTACAGATTACTTTTCCAAATGGGCAGAAGCAGTACCGCTCAGAGAAGTGAAGGCACACCACGTGCTACGGTTCTTCGAAGAATCAAGTTGTCTACCGTTTCGGGGTACCGCGCAGAATCATCTCAGATAATGGGTCCGCGTTCAAGAGTACGAAGATCAACAATTTTGTCAGAAGAAACGGGATCGACTGGCGCTATTCAACGATCAACTACCCAAGAGCAAACAGCTTGGCCGAAGCTTTTAATAAAACTCTCGTCCAAATATTAAAGAAAACTTTGGATGACAACAAAAGAAATTGGCACGAGAAGTTGTTAGAAGCTTTATGGGCCTACAGAATGACTTTCAGAACTCCTACCCAATCTACGCCTTCGCCTTAGTGTACGGGTCCGAGGCCGTTTTACCCTTAGAGGTTCAGCTTCCGTCACTCAGAATTGCAGTTGCGAACAAGATCACTACAGAAGAAAATGCCAAATTATGACTAGAAGAATTGGAAAGCTTAGAAGGGAAACGACTTTCAGCGCAGCAAAATTTGGAACTGTATCAAGCCAAGATGATCCAGGCCCACGATAAACTGGTCCGCCCAAGGACATTCAAAGTCGGTGATTTGGTGCTAGTACTCAGAAGACCTATTCTTGCACACCGCAAGATAGGAGGTAAATTTGAACCAATATGGGAAGGGCTGTTCGTGGTCGAGACAGTCTACTCAGGGGGTTCCTACCAGCTTGTTAACTGTCATGGAGAACGACCTATGCTTCCAATTAATGGACGATACTTGAAGAAGTATTACGCAACCTAATATTTCAAAGGGTGAACTTTAAAATAGTGGAGTCTCATTCCTAGAAGCACGGGTGGAGTAATCATTCGTAACTGGGTCCGAACCCAAAATATAAAAAAATGGATGATAAGATAAAAATCATTAACAAAAAATGTGTTAAAAAGAAAATATGTGAAATGATAAAATTTTGATCTTTTCTTTTAAATTAGCTCATTCTTGATCTTTCCTTATCTTTTCCTACTCTTATTAAAATTTGAAAGAGGAAATGAATAAAACCTTTTCATTAATAAATATTTTTCTTCCTATTGTTCTTGTTCTTAGTACAGCCCCTGGACCTTTCCTTGTTTTTGCAGGGAAATGTCGAACGGGCGGTTGGTTCTGAACTTTAAAAATGACGTGGGTCTAGCACTCGATAAAGAGAAGATGAAGGATGGAGCCGTGATTGAGATTTAGTCTGACTTCACACCAGCCAGGCTACAGTATAAAGAAACAGATTGGACTGCGAGAGCTCCGCAGTCATACAGTGATGAAATTGGGTGACCCAAGTTAGCCGTCTACCAGCAAGAAAAGAAAAGCAAACGCCACTCATGCAACGGGAGATGACAAGAAAGCTAAGTTCGTGGATGCTACAGCAGAGGGCAGGCTTGTCAGCGCCATGCCCACAGAAATTCAAGAAGTAAGGAGAGCTACTCTCACTCCTACTCAGTGAAGAAACAAGAATCGTCGCATACGCAAGATGCTGACTAAGCTAGCAGCGGACCAACATGAAGAGACAGTTGCTACCGTCAACGCAAATACTTCGAAGAAATTGGTTCGAAAGGAACCAGAAAGGAGGAAGTCAATTCCAAGAACAGCAGAAAGGATGAAAGAAATCCCGAGGAAAATAGAAACGGAGATAGTACCACGACGCCAGACAGAGCTACCAGTTTTGAAGAGTCTTGTTGTGAAAGCAACCCCGGAGGATGTCCCGATAGAGACTATCCCCGAGGAGCCGAGACATGCAGGAGAACGTGCTAGGATCGAGCCGTACATCCCGCAGTATGTTACCAAACCTCGAAGACTTCAGATAATCCTGGAATATGAGCTGGAGAAATTACAGCAAGTTGAAAAGAAAATTTTTGAATACTTTGAGAGAATTCGAGGCAAGAGGGTCAACATCTTGGAAGGCCTTGAGCTGCATACGGATGTGTTCTCAGATTACGAACAACAGCAGATTGTGGACTGCATTATTGAGCTTCAGAAAATGGGCTGAGTTGGTCGTCTGAGGGAGAAAACTTATTCAGAACCCCGTAGATGGATGGCAGGAAAAGGAGGAGTTATTATCCAGTGCGGGTGTTGCTACAACTTCGCAGAAGATAGAAAAGGAAATCCACTAGGGATACTCCGTCACAGTGAGGTGGATCCGATGCCAAGAATTATCAAAAGAATGGTAAAAAGGATGGTGACATGGAGGGTATTGCCTGTAGATTGCATACCCAACAGTCGCATCATTAACATTTACAAGGAGAGTAATCGCATACCTCCGCACATAGACCATCATGACTTTGTCGAGCTTTTTGCACGATCACTTTTGTCAATCAGTGTAATATTATGTTCAGATCTGACCTCCGGATAGCGGGCCCCGAAAAATTCCGAGGGCCGGTGGAAATACCACTACCGGTAGTTTCGGTCATGGTATTAAAAGGAAATGGAGCATACATAGCAAAACACTGCATCCCAGGAGTGCCTGTTGAGCGAATCTCTGTCACCTTCAGAAGGATGGACGACAGTAAGATGCCTTTTAATTTTTAGCCAGATCCAGAGTTAGAGAGTCTCCGGCCCTACGAGCTGTGAGTTACATGGGAGATAGCACACCTTCAATGCACATCCGTACGACATTCCTGACAAGGGTGGCTTGGAAGGTGATGTTATTGTCCATGTATCTTACTATTCAGACATGGCTTTTGACAAATGCTTTTGAAAGAATCAACAAGAATCTTACACAATCCGTTTTGGATTAATGAGGATTGTATGAGATACTAAATTTTTGAGGAAAATATCATCATGTTTTGGATCAAGTTGTATGATGTATTTTCAACAGATTGGAATGAGAATGATCATGTCATGTTCTGCCTTCACCTCTTTTTGTGCAAATTGACTGGGAAACGCCATTAAGCTAAATGAACTTCGAACAAAGAACGAAAAGAGAAAGAAAATGAATAAGGAACTCCTTCTTTTTAAGAATTTGATTGTCAAAATAAACTGCAAATAAACACGAACTCCAAATAGATGAAAATGAAATCGAATCACTAAAACAAATCTAAACCTCAGACTGATTTTCATTCTGAATCTTTCAATTCCAACCTTTCAATTCTCCTTTCTCTGTGTGTTAGAGGATCGACTAGTCCTATTGACACGGAGCTATGAAATTTGTTCGATTTGGTTCTGATGGCATGGGATTGGGTCCCTCTTCATACAGATCAAACTTTCGAGGCTGGAGCCGAACTTCCAGTTCTCTTCGAGGCTAGAGCCGAACTTCTAGCTCTCTTTCAAATTTTCAAGGCTGGAGCCGAACTTCCAGTTCTCTTCGAGGCTAGAGCCGAACTTCTAGCTCTCTTTCAAACTTCCGAGGCTGGAGCCGAACTTCCAGTTCTCTTCGAGGCTAGAGCTGAACTTCTAGCTCTCTTTCAAATTTTCGAGGCTGGAGCCGAACTTCTAGCTCTCTTTCAAACTTCTAAGGCTGGAGCCGAACTTCCAGTTCTCTTCGAGGCTAGAGACAAACTTATAGCTCTCTTTCAAACTTCCGAGGCTGGAGCTGAACTTCCAGCTCTCTTCGAGGCTAGAGCCTTCGAGGCTAGAGCCGAACTTCTAGCTCTTTTTCAAACTTCTGAGGCTGGAGCCGAACTTCCAGTTCTCTTCGAGGCTAGAGCAGAACTTCTAGCTCTCTTTCAAATTTCTGAGGCTGGAGCGGAACTTCCAGTTCTCTTCGAGGCTAGAGCCGAACTTCTAGCTCTCTTTCAAACTTCCGAGGCTGGAGCCGAACTTCCAGTTCTCTTCGAGGCTAGAGCAGAACTTTTAGCTCTCTTTCAAACTTCCGAGGCTGGAGCCGAACTTCTAGTTCTCTTCGAGGCTAGAGCCGAACTTCTAGCTCTCTTTGAAATTTTCGAGGATGGAGCCTAAACTCCAACTCTCTTCTTGAGGCTAGAGCCTAAATTCTAGTTCTCTTCAAATTCCAACTCTCTTCTTGAGGCTAGAGCCTAAATTCTAATTCTCTTCAAATCCCGAGGTTGGAACCTAGGTTCCGATGCTCACCTCAAATCCAGGATTTCCACGAAATCCCTCTTGAAATAAATCTTGAATCGAACTTCAATCGGAATTGAAACTCAAACCAAAATCCAAACTCACACATTAAAACTTGAAATAGAAAATGAAACAAATCTAAAATCGAATCTCTCTAGATCTTGTGATCTGGAATTCACTTCCTTTTCTTTTCCCCAGCGAGAATTTAGGGATCTTCAGTCTTGGAGGTTTACCTGTTACTCCCCAGTGGAAATTTTTATGTGCTTCGTTCTAAGTGTGTCACATAGACTTCTGTGTTGGTTTTGTTGATCTCTTCAGTCAACACCAATACGCGCGGTGTGCTTGGTTAGCACACCACACCTATTGGGGGTCCATTTGTTAACCTCATTTTTGATGATGTCTTTTCTCTTCTCTCTCCTTAGTACTTAGGATATGGCCATAGGGCTTCTCCTTGACTATCTTAGAGGACTAGAAATGGAACCATCACTTAGAAATTCAAACACTTCTTGGCTCCCTTCAAACCCCACAAGTTTGATTGTAAACCTCTAAGCCACTTAGGGGGTTAAAATCAAATGTGGAGGTTTAAAGGATGAGTTTCCTATAGGACTCTTTGGCCTTAGGATTACCACAGGTGGCACTAGTGCGGTGAGGGTAAGCTTGCACACACCACACTCCCACACACACACATTCCAAAACCTAAAACTACTTTAACCAATTTGACTCCCTGACTCATGTAGGTAACTCATATGGATGGACCTTGACCCCTAGGCCCCTGACTAAGAGGGTTAGAAACAACATATTGAGTGCCTAAAATGAGTCCTCTCATGGCTTTTGTGAGCTTAATATGGCTTCATGGCTCAACCAAAATGATTTAATTTCACTCACACTTGATCAATCTTCACTTTTCCAAAATTTTAATTTTTGACCCCCGGGACCTTAAACCCACCAAGCCTACCAAATGCCCTTGAAATTGCCCAAAATTTGCAAAATTGCCTAAATTACTCAAAATTCCTCAAAAGCAAACTTAAACACTTCCCCCCACTCAAATTGAGCATCCATGGCCAAATACACCAAAAGTTTCCAAAAATGCCCCTCAATACCCTCCAAATACCCAAAATACCCTTTTAACCCAAAAATTCCAAAAATTTAAAAAATTCCCAGAAAATTCAAAAAAAATCCCAAATATTCTGAATTTCATTTTCTTCAACTACACCATAAGCCAATTTTGTTAATTTGGCCCACTTTTACCAAAACCCCCAATTTGACCTATTTTTAACCTAAGTGGACCCAATGTCCCACCGAACAAACCCAATTGACCTCAATTTTGATCCAATTCAATTCTAAGCTTCAATTAAATATCCCCAATATCAATTTAGACCAAATCCAAAACCAATTTTATCAACATGTGGGTCCAATTTCAATTTGAAGCTTAAAACCCAATTTTGGCCCATGACCTAAACTTAGCCCAAACCAACCCAACTTAACTCCAATTAACCCCAAATCTTTTCCTAAACCTTCCTAACATCCCCATAAAAAAAAAACTAACATGATTTGCCCCAAATTTGAAACCAAACTCCACCCAAACTTAACCTAAACCAAAAATCCCCAATTTGGCCTAAACCCATCATGAACCCAAATGAGCCCAAATCCCAAAATCAAAGCCCAACCAAAGTTAAAAAACTCTTTGTCACACCCCCATAAATATTTCTCAACATTAATTTTACATCAAACCCAACATTAACCAAACCTTAGCCCAAGTTAGCCCAATTTGGCCCATTTTGACCCCATTACTAAAAAAGCTCAAATTGAACCCATTTCAACTCCAAATGGCATTAAATCTCTTCTAAAGTTCTCATGGCACATTCTTAAACCAATCCCAACATTTATTTGACACAACCCCTCACCAATTTTCATCCATCAATTTATTTCAAAACCTAAATGCCCACTTCCTTAAACCATTTTAAAAGCCCATCCAAAATGATTTCAAAAAGCCCAAAATTGATTCTAAAGCTCATATGACAAATCTTCCTTCATCCATTTGATCTAAATCAATCCCTAAGTTCCAAACCAATGATCAAATCAACCTAAATCAAGCTTCACCCAAATTTTTCACCAAATAGCCAAAATTCCTAAGACCCATTTCTATGAAAATAAGCCAACTTTTTCCAAGCCATAAGCAAGCTAAATGAAGCCATTCACAAGCCATAAGAAGTCATGAGAGCTTTGCCTTGTCATCAATCCATTTATGGCAAATTAGGGAATCCCTTTCTAAGCTCTCCCTTAAGCCTTTTTTACCCCTTTAATGTCACACCCTAACCCAAAATTAACTTAAACAATTTTGATGGGGACTTCACCACACATGTGAGGCTGACCCAAGTGATTCTTTTCAGCCCAAAACCAGGCCTTGGGTGGTGCACCAAGCCCTAAAACCATGGGTTGACCAAATTGAACCCAAAATAAGCCTCCCCCCATTCCATTTCAATTTAGCCTCTTTACACTTGGCCAACTCCAATTGACTTCACCAAATTCAAACCCTGACCCTCCTGATCAGGATGGTGACCTGACCCTGGCCGGCCAGCTACCACAGCCGCCGGAAAACACCAGGCCGAAAGTACCCATGTGAGCCAAATTTCAAATTCTTCTCTACTGAGCTGTCTCATGGCCATTGGACACCATGGCTGTTCTTCTCCTCACCAGTGCAGTTGATCCAAGCCACCCTGGGTAGCCCTCCAGCCACCTCTATTTAAACACCACCACCTCTCGGCCAAAAGAGATGATGAACAAAACATTAACAAAACTCTGCCAAAATCACTCCACACTCTTCTCTTAGCATAAAGCAATTGATCCCCACTGAAATCCAGCCTTAATTTCTCCTCTATGAGCTCAATTTCAGAGTTGAATTTCAAGCCCAAAACCATGACACTTCACCACGGTGAGTCGATCCTTAAATCGATCGACCCTACACCTTCACTGGACCGAAGGAGAAGTTTTCCGAGCAAAAGCCCCCTCACCAGGCTAGCCATTTCTTCCAGAGAACAAAGCTTGAAATAGGGTTTGGTGGAAGTTGTACCTAGACAATTCCTCAGAGCCAGAGACTTCATCTGGAGCTTCCCTAGGTTCAATCGAAGGTGCCAGAACTCTCTGATTGAAGCTTCACTTCTTAGAGCAAAGGTATGGATCACCTCCTTCCCGAGAGCTTCCAGTGATTCTTCATTTCATTTGAGTCAATTTCATAGCATGTTATCTGTATGGATATGTTCGTCTTGTCGAGACGAGTCCGTAGAGCATAAGAATGTGAAGATTGGTTAAGTATCGAGCGAGATCTTAAGGTTTTAGGGTGGACGACTCTCGGGTTGAACCAGACGGAGATGATGACCAGGAACCGTCGGATCGCGCGTGTATCGAACGGACTATCCAGATCGCGTCGGACGAGTGAACGGGACATGAACCGCGGGCCCCCAGAGCGCTGAGTCAGATGGCGGCGTCGAATAGGGAGGCGACGCATGGCTTTTCAGAGCTGTCGAGGTTGAGTCAGCGCCACGTGGATAAGTAGGAAATTAGGGGTATTTTTGATTTATTTAAATACCCAGAACTTCAAAAATCCATATCTTTGTGTAAAAAATCATAAAAATAGATAAAAATACCCTCTTACTTAGTGAACAGAGGAGAACAATGTTGAAAAAGAATTAAGTTATTTTGATGAGTATTTTTTTAATTAATTATTTACTGATTTCAGTATTTTAATTCTCCATGCATCCATACAATTCACCATGGCATGAGACCATAGGGCTTTTGTACCCTCTGTTCTTGGGAACATTCCCTGAATTTTCCAAGGCCAGAGACCATCTCTATGGCAAGTTATTGATTTTTCAAATTTAAGTGTCTATTTTGGCATTTTAATTCCAATAATTAGCATATTGTTCAATAAACTCTAAGAAAATTAGGAGAAGTATCTTAGGACAAGAGGACCCTAGGAAAAATATATTTTGAGTTAACTCATTAAGAATAACCCTAATTGGCCTAAACACTCAAAACTGAACCCTAATTAATTAAGTGTAACCACACATCAAAATTGCTTGAAATCAATTCTCCACTGTTACTTAGGGTATAGAGAACCTCACATAAAAATTTGAAGCTAATTGGAAATGATTTGATCCACTAAATGGATCATTTAATTTGCATGGTCACTTTTAACTTTAAAAATTCATAAAACACAAAATACATTTCAAAAATTCATAAAAATGGTTTTGGGGCTTCTCTGATGTTAGAGGTGTCTAAGAAAATTAAAATTAAAATTATCTAAAAATTTTCATTTTTAACCATATTTTCAATATTTTAATAATTAAAAAATAATAAAAATCATAAAAATGTCATATTTTGCTTCCTAATCACTTAGAAACAAACCAAATATTTTTCCTAAGTTTATAGGTTAATATATTGAATTTTAAAGGCTTAAAACAATTTTTAATATTAAAAAATGAATTTCCTTACATATTCACTAAATTAATTCTAATAAATCAAAAAAAAATCAGAAAAATATAAAATTTATTTCTCTGAACTCCTTGAGATCAGAGAGATTATAAAAAATATAAAATCCATTTTTCAACTTTAACTTTATTTTATAATTAATTAACACTCCAAAACTCAAAATAATTATAATAAATAAAATATAATTCAAAAAATCACCAAAATTGGTCTAAATGGTCCTCTGGTCAATAAGAATATCTCATAATTTTCCCAAGGACAGAAACCTTACCTTGGTCATGTTGTTGAATTTTCATTGAAAACCCATATTTTTCACAAAAATAAATATATAAATTAAATTAAATTCAAAAAAATCACATTTTCTCCTCTAGTGTCTTAATTGACATATGAGTGAAGTGACATAAAAATTTTAAGATCATTTGAGCTTAATTTGATGAGTTATGAAATGAATAAGCCTAAAGGGGCATAAAGGCAATTAAATGATTTTAACCTTAATTAATATTTAGGTTTAATCAAAGGGAGGGTAAAATATCTGATTTTAAAATTTTTATTAGATGATTGAAACCTAGGGAATTAAGGGGTAGAAACCCATTAATCATCCTGAAAATATTTAAAGTAAATTTTAATTAATTAAACAATTTGAATTTTGGAAGAATAAATTAAAATTTGGATTATTAAGATTAGGGATATGATTTAAGAAGATATCAATTCTTTAATTTAAAATCCCTAAATGAATCACTTTAATAATATTCAACTCTTAATCAAACTCAAAAATGATAATTAAAATTAATAATTAAATAATTAAAAGGAAAATAAACCTTAATTAAATTAAAAGCTTAAGACAATAAGTAATCTAACAATCAAATTAAAATAAATTTAAAACATTAAAATTAATTCGAAATTGCTTAAAAAATAAATCTAAAACAAATTTGAAACAATAAAGAAAATCAACCTTAAGACAATTCATAATTAAAAACATAAGAAATCAAACCAATTAAAATTGAGCTAAGTGTTACAATTAAGTCAAATTAAATTTAAATCATTAAAAGTTTAATTAAATTGAATAATCTAAACACCTCTTTGAAATCAAACAATTTAAAACACTTAAGAGAAAATCAACTTGAATTTTGAAACTAAATCATCCTAAATCATCAATTCGACTTTAATCAAAGCGGTTAAATTCTTTAACAAACTGATTTGCCCCCTAAAGGCCTTCATTATCATAACGCTTAAATGAAGCATTAAGTGAAATGTCACTTTACTCATCGGACAATCAAATGTCCAAGTTCACTGAGCAAGAAACAAACTAAACTAAGTTTTTGGATGATCAATTCGCCAATACAATAAAACTCACTTGGACTCAAAATAATCCCAAAAATATTGAAAAGATGTTTAGGACTCGTCCTAAACACTTCCTCAATATGATGGGGTGTTTTAGAAGAACAATCGAACTTAATTGTTCTTTGGTGAAGAAAATCATCCACAAAAACAAAAGAACCTAGACGTCATAGGATTGACTAGCAATAGGATTAGGATTTTGGTAGACAACCAGAACCTTTCCTTAGCTTTACCTAGGTACTTGTTGCAAATATATAAATGCCTTAACATGTGTTTTAAGTGCAGCTTGGGAATGACGAGAAGACCCTCCAGGTACGCTTTTATTGTAATTCATTTACTTACCTGTATTGCACTTTACTTTTCTTGCATGTTAAACAAGATTGACACCCTGCATGAAAACTGAAACCTTTAGGATAGCCACAAAACTGAAACTCAAAACTAAATTAAAAGTCACAATAAGATAAAATTCACCGCCACAACATTCAAAATATAAAACAACTCAAAATTTAATCACAAACAGAACAACAAAACTACAACTACAATTAAATTAAAACGTCTCATTGGATGATCGGGAATACCTCGGATGATGTAACCTACGTGTTGCTAACGGGATTTCCCACGGTCTAAATGAAAGTGTGGAACTCATTCAGTTGGGTTTAGCAAATTCATCTGGACTAAGTGAATCCGATAAAAATAACGGTGCCGGAATGATGGAACCGTGGGATCTTAACCGGTGTTGTTATAATCAACTTTAGATTCCCCTAGTAAAACATTAAAGACATTTGGACTTTAAGATTTCTCAAAACCAAAACACTTCTCTCATCTCCTGATTTTCACTTTCTAAAACTAAACCTCTGCAACAATAAGGAGCTTGGAGCATAGTGGGCAGCACGGCCATCGTCGTCAGCAAAACTTGTGTCTAGTTTAGCTAAACCCTTCTTTAGCATTAAATAACCAAGCCATATGATTTCGAGGTAGTTTGCCTAGTGCAACATAAATCCTCAACTTTTCATTAGGCATTTGCATAATCATGTTATGCAAATTAAGCCCTAACCGGTCTTAGGACTCCGAGGTAGTCGTTTAATATGACACAAACCCTCACATCTTCCAGGCTATTCGTATGATCATGTCATACGAATATAATCCTAATTAATTAAAACTGGTAGGATTATAACATTAAATAAACTCTCAAATTGAAGCCAAACAATAGGATAGTTTGGGAAGTTGCCAAGATTCTTCTTGGATCCTCAGCTTCTCCTACTTCTCTTCCTTTGAACTCCTAAAATTAATTGTTCCAAATTTGAGCTAATCCCTTTTGAAATTTCCAAAATCCAATCATTTGAAAACCTTAAACTTTGAAATTATTGAGAGCAAAACCACTGATCATTATTGAGAGTTTTCTTAAATGATTCCCGTCATTTAAGATGTAATTAACTATAGGGGCTTGCCCTTATAGGGAACTTTAAGAACCCAGGTAATATAAACCCTATTTAATTTCTTTATATTAAACAGGGGAACTTGTCGGCTTATAAAATTGGTTCGCAGACCAAACGGATGTCACAAATCTTCTAGTTTATTTAATCGAGCCCCATCATCAAGCAGTGTGTCTATTCTTAAAGGTAGATACACGGTTTGTTATGCAGTGCTCGTTTATATAAACTATTTGGGATGTGAGATCGGTTTAATTTCATATCTTAAAATTTTCAAACATAAAGTTATTTTCAAAATCAAATACGTCTTTCTAAAATACATATATTTAAATTAAATTTAAAATCTAAAATTCGCTGACACTTCTATAGGCGACCCCTTTTTTAAAATACAACACACTCAGCCTAAAAATATGCCGTAAGGGCTAGTAAATACAACACACTCAACTTTTTACACAGTCCAAAAGGCATTCTTCGAAAAGCAAAGGTTCCGTAAGGGCTAGTAAATGTTGTCTTTTCTTGATCCTCAGGAGCAATAGGTATTTGGTGGTAACCAGTATATCCATCTAGAAAATAGTAGTACTTGTGTCCAGCAAGTCTATATAGCATTTGATATGAGAAAAGAAAAAGGAAAGTGATCTTTTCTGGTGGCAGCATTTAATTTCCTATAGTCAATACAAATTCGTCATCCATTAATTTGTCTTGTGGTTATAATTTCATTACTTTCATTTACTTCAACAGTCACTCCTCCCTTTTTAGGTACACAATGTATTGGACTTACCCAAGCACTATCCGAAATAGGATAAATAATTCCAGCATCCAGCCATTTTAAAATCTCTTTCTTAACTACTTCTTTGATTATAGGATTCAATCTCCTTTACAGATCAACTCTTGGTTTATGTTCTTAATCTAATAAAATTTTGTGCATACAAATCAAAGTACTAACTCCTTTAATATATACCAAAGTCCATCCAAAAGCTTTCTTGTATCTTTTAAAGTTTCTAACAGTTTCTATTCTTGATGATCATTTAACTCTGAAGATATTATTACTGGCAAGGTTGAAGATTCTCCTAAAAACATATACTTTAAATGATTAGGGAGAATTTTCATCTCAAGTTCAGAATGTTTTATGATAGATGGAATTAAACTTTTATTTCTACCTTCCATAGTATCTAATATTTTGAATCTCTCCTGAACATACTCCAAATCTTCATTCTTCTCATTATCTGAATTTTCATCATCTTTAAATTCTTCTTCAAATATTTTTTTATAGTCTTCTTCTTTTTCAAATATATTTTTGAAATGATCGTTTCTCAGATAATCACAAACCTTCATCCTAAAACATTCATTATCTTTTTCCATTGATAAATACTTCATAGATTTTAAAATATTAAAAGTCACCTCTTGATCATTAACTCTCATAGTTAATTCTCCTTTTTTAACATCAATTACCGCTTTCCAGTAGCAAGAAATGTTCTTCCCAAAACGATTGAAATTTCTTTATCTTCCTCCATATCGAGTACAATAAAATCACATGAAAGATAAATTTATCCACTTTCACTAACACATCCTCCACCAATCCTTTAGGGTAAGTAATGGAACGATCAGCCAACTGAAGAGTTACAGATGTAGGAGAAATTTCTCCTATTCCCAACCTTTTGAAAGTTGATAAAGGCATAAGATTAATACTCGCTCCCATATCATATAAAGCCTTTCCGAAGAAATTTTCACCTATAGCACACGGAATAGTGAAACTACCAGGATCTTTATGTTTTTCAGGAAGCTTCTTCTGAATTATTACACTACACTCTCCGCTAAGTGCAACAGTTTCATGATCTGTAAAATTTCTTTTCTTTCTCAGAATATCCTTAATAAACTTGGCATAGTCAGGCATCTGTTCTAATGCTTTTACAAAAGGAATATTTATCGTTAATTTCTTAAGAATTTCCAAAAAATTTCGAAATCTGTTATCCCTATTTTTTTTCTTCAATCCTTGAAGAAATGGAGGGGGTGGTTTTTCAATAGTTATCTTCATTGGCTCAAGAGGATAATTCAAGTCTGGATAAATCTTGTTTGAACCTTTTTTAATTTTCAACTTCTCCTTTTCTATTTCAACTTCTTTTTGCACTCTAGTTTCCAATTCTTTTCCACTCCTTAATTGAATAGCCTTAATTTGTTCCTTGTTTTGATCTTTTGGATTGATCTCCACATTGCTTGGAAGTGTTCCAGAAGGTCTACTTATTAAGTGCGGTGAAAATATGTCCTAATTGATTTTCAATATTTTTCATAGCAACACCTTGAGCTTGTAATTGATTTCCCATATTCAAAATTATTTCTTCAGTAGAAAACTTCTTATCCTTAAATTATGGGTTACTATTGAATCCAGGGGGATAAGATGGTCTAAAATTAGTATTTCCTTGATTGTTTGAATTTCCAATTGGATTCATGGAATTGTTAGCCCAGTGCGGGTTAACATTAGCATTGCTATTATTCCAATTAAAATTTAGGTGATTCTTCCAACCAGGATTATAATAATTTGAATAAGGATTGTTAGGTCTATCAATAACATTTATATACTCATAAGGCGTTTGAGATTCAGTTATCTGTCCAAATGAATTTTCCTCTAACACTTGAGGTGGTTGAGAATAATTCATTCCATATTGATCTATTTTTTAGAAAGGGCTGCAATTTGAGAAACTACCATAGTCATCATATCTGAATCATGAACACTAGCTACTCTCTTAGGATTTACCCATTTAGAGGGCCATTGAAAATTATTAGTAGTCATTTCTTCGATTAATGCGTATGATTCATCAAAAGGTTTTGACATTAATGATCCACCAGCAGCAGCATCTATAATAGATCTCAATGATCCCACTAATCCATTATAAAATGTTTGAATTATTAACCAATTTGGTAAAACATGATGTGGGCACTTTCTAAGAAGATCTTTAAATCTCTCCCAAGTTTCATATATTGACTCTCCTTCAAACTGACAAAAAGATGTAATATCATTTCTTAGCTTAACAGTCTTTGATGGAGAGAAATATTTTGATAGAAACTTTTGAGATAATTCTCCCCAAGTTCTAATAGATCCAGATGTTAACGAGTTTAACCACGCCATAGCTTTATCCCTTAATGAGAAAGGAAAAGTCTAAGTCTGACAGTGTCACTAGACACTCCATCATATTTAAAAGTAGCACACAATTCTAAAAAACTAGCGAGATGTAAATTTGGATCCTCATTAGGTGTTCCAGTAAATTAATTATTTTGTACCATTTGGATAATAGTAGGTTTAAGTTCAAATGAATTAACAGGAACATCAGGATTTTGAATAGTTATATGAATTTCATCTGCTGTTGGGTTAGCATAATCTCTTAAAGGTCTTAGCAAATTTCCAATATCATTTCTTTGATTATCTTGAATATTAGTCATTTCACAATGATTTTTGATTTGTTTTTGTTGTTTTCTAATCTTTCTGACAGTACGCTCTAACTCTGAATCGTAAGGCGCTAAACCTATAGATCCACTACTACGCATATACAATAACACAAATACTTTTTTTTTACTTTGACTTCGTTACGCCCTGGAAACGGTGCCAAAAACTTGATACACGTGGACTTTAATTTAATAAATTTATATGTCAGAATTTGCTACCACTGTAAGAAGATTTTAAGCTTCAGCAATGGCACCAAAAACTTGATTGTGAGGGGCTTATATATATGTAATAATTTATGAACTCAAATTTATATTTTAATAATGATTTTGTAAAGTCTGTGTACTCAAAGCAATTATACGTATCGTATCAAGTAATACAGGGCTCTAATGTAGTCCTGGTTATCGATCCCACAGGGAGGTTTTAAGTTGAAGTAAAGTAAAAAGTTCCCCAAGTTATAATAAAGAACCTAAATCTTATACTCTAATTACGATTAAAGTTCAATTCTTACTTCTACTACTACTATGCAGAAAACAGTAACAACTAACTAAACTACAATTACTTCTAATTACTTGAAAACAAAATTATCTAACAAACACACTAAACTAAGTATTTGAAAGGTTTTTGATATACATGAGAAAAGTATCTTTCTTCTTGCAATGAGAATATGATGTGTGGATTGATATGGATCAGTTATCTAATTTATTATGCCAAATAGGAGCATAGATGATTCTTTACCTTTAGAAGTGTACGCCCTCCTCTAAATAAGAAAAGAACATTGACATATTCTAAGTTTAGTCATTAACTCTAAGTGCTAGAGTCGGGAGGATACCGGCTCTCACTTTGGAGCTCCCACTCACCCTTCACCCGAAGGCTAACCTTTGATATTAATTACTAATCTTAGAACCAATTTGGGAATTTCAGCCTGTCACCCTGAAATCTCCACGTTGAAGTCCTTGAAAGCACATTTCCCTATTTATTTGCACGCAATTCCCATGAACTACGTAATTCATCCTTGAAAATTAAATGAATCTTTCAATATTGTTGTAGGACATTAAATCCTTTCAAACTTAATGTTCAACAACATATTTTAACATTTCAATTGGCCAAATCGAAAGTAAATTAAGTTCTAAATGAAAAACCATCACAATCTCTTCAATACATTAAAAGCACATCAAATCCACATCAAACCATCATCACATCTCTAAGCAAGAAGAAAGACAAAGAAGACTACTCAGAATTCATGGAGAAGATATAATAAAATATGGATTTTATATATAAAAGAAAAGTCATACAAACCACGAAAGAAAATACAACTTATCTCTTTCTCTTCCCCAATGCAATCCCATTGAAGTTCCTTTGAATCCTCTTCTCTCTTCTTTACAACACTTGATTCTCTCTTTAGAATGGAAAGGAAGAAGCAATCTCTCACTTTACTTCTTCTCCTTCACTCCTTAGAGAAGAATTCCTCTCAAATCCTCTCTTCTACACACTACTCTACTAAACCCTAACACTTAACATACACTAAATCACTAAGAGAGAGCAATAGAATGCAAGAGAGCCTCATTCTCTCATCCAAAATCAGTTATTTAAGAGTTAGGGAAGAAATCCTAAGAGATTCCATAGGCATCCCTTAAAAATTTCGCCAAAACTCTCAAATTTTGAATTCCACCGAATTTGGGCGCCGACGGCGCCAGATAGGGCGCCGGCGGCACTCTATCGTGCCAATTAATTATGGAGTCTCTAGATTTGGGCACCGGCGGCGCCAGAACACTTTTTCACCATTTTGCTCCTTTTTGCTCCGAATTTGTTCCTTTTTGCATCTTTTCGTTCCAATCACCTAAAATCATTATACCTGTAACAAATCATGAAAAATACATTTCTTTAAAGTGCAATATCACCAAAAATGAGTAAAATTAGATAGCACAACCGTATATATTTTTGGTGCATCATCTCCCAACAAATTTTTACATCTTAATTGGCCAAATCAAGAAGTAAATGAAGTGCAAGGTAGTGAATCATCACAACTTCTTCCAACATTGAAATCCTATACTTCACACAACTTCCTTCTATAATTTAATTACTTCATCATTTAAAAGGAAAAAGATAAAGGAAACTACTCAGAATCCATGGAGAAAACACAATCACAACTTGAATTGAAATTAGAAATCATATTGAAAACAAAATAAGTCTTACTTTAAAACCAAATGTAAAAGAAATTTAAACACTTATCTGAAAATTCTCTCCACAATACCCTTGAAGTTCCTTTGAAACTTTGCTTTCCCTTTACAAGACACAATAGAGGTTGATGCCCAACTCTGTTGACTCCAAATCTCTATTCTACTCTTAATAAAAACTAGATACAATTGATAATAAAAGTAGTGGAGAGGAAATGTGTGCTCTCAATAACTCTCCAAAATAAACTTGACTCTTAACACTAATCACACCCTCCAACAACAACCATTTTTCTGATTTTCAAGTCTTCTTTTTAAAATTTTTCAAAAGGTGCCTTCGTGTCTCTTCAAAATGTGTCCAGATTCAATATATCCATCAAGAATGCATCCATCTGTTCAAATCTTGAATGAGTTTTGGCGCTGATGAGAAGTTAGTGAAGTTTAAACCAAAGGATGCTTCAAAAAACCCTTCAACTTTGCACCAAAATTAAATAAATATTGTCACTTTAACTGTGGCACCTATATGCCAAGGGTCCGTCGCTTAGCCGCCAAAGGCCAATTTTTCACACTTTCAATTTTTGCTCCAAATTTGATTCTTTATTGCTTCTTTCATCATAGTCACTCATTTTAATCATACCTGCAAGAAAAAAATAAAAATACCTTCCATTAAAGTGCAATATTATCAAAAATAGGTATAAAAATGTATTTAAAAACACTATATATATTTTAGGTATATCAGTGTACTTGAAGGAACTTGGGTGAGATTTTGAGGTTATCTTAGTCCTTATAGTACCTTATAGGTTGAGTTACTCCCACATAGTTTTTACTTTATGAATGTTGGTTATTCTAGATGACTGATGTCTGATGACTACTGATGTTCAAAAATGGGGATATGTAGTGATATGGATCATATGATATTTCTTTCTTTGGAAGATTATGGAGCTCTTCTCAACATTCTCTATTTATCTTTGTACATGTTCTAAAAATCAATAAAAAAATAAATTCTCAGCATTAGATCAAAGTCTGCTTAACCTATCAGTTGTTTCTAACCACTTTTGAAAGCATGAAATACACGATTGACTAAAATTCCATTGAACTCGACAACACTTCCCCATCCTTCCTAGACCATTTCCACCATTGCCAAACTCCAATTTCACTAAACATTCATAGGATCTCTGATGACCATGTACTTAAACTCACAAAAGCTCGAATATAACTATCCCATTAGCTTCCCCAAGCTCCACACATCATTTTCCAATCAAAATCTCCAACTTTTGAAGCCTCTGATCCATTCCTAGACCAAACCATGGAGAGCTTTAGTTGAACTCATATACAGGCAAATTCAACTCAAATTGGAGTAAGGAGGAGATGTGCGAGCTCAATATGAGTGTCTCATTCCTAGACCAAACCATGGAGAGCTTTAGTTGAACTCATATACAGGCAAATTCAACTCAAATTGGAGTAAGGAGGAGATGTGCGAGCTCAATATGAGTGTCTCCAACCAACCCAATTAAGGCCTCATCTATTGGGAAAAGGTAACGGCTGAAAACTCAATAGAAACCCTCAGCTTTGGCCTTGTGTGAATGAAATTATCATTTCAATGCATATTAGCCATTGGATGTGTTCATTAGGCTAGGATGAACGTTTAGGATCAATTAAAATTGAATTTGGTGCGATTTATCGATCATATCAAGCTCGAGAGCATGGACGACCTTGGTTCTTCATTTTTTGTGAGGGCGATGAATTGTTATCGTCCATTCCCATGTATTTGGAATAGATAGTTTTGATTTGATTGGATGACAAAGCAGGTGATCGAGTAGGTAACAGATCGAAGCTAGTGTGGCAACCTATGTGGAAATCTCGTCCAACTGCAGAGTGATGCATGAAGTTTTGGGGATGCCAAAGATGACGTAGTGGCTGACTCTGCCCATGGTTTAATTAGAAAATTTAGGATTTTTTAAATTAATTAATTCTAAGAAAATTCATATCTTTATAAATTCATATACAATTAAATAAAAATGAGAAAGGTAAAATAAAAAAATGTCCTGAACTCAGTGAAGTGAGGAGAATTTACTAAGAATAAACCTTAAATAATTTAAGTTACAACTAATATAGAAAATACTTAAAACCATTAATCAATCAAAAAAACATTAAAATTTAATTTTTAAATCAAAATGCAATGAAATTTGGATGTGCTGTGCTCTATGGTAATGGGAGCTTCTTTGATTTTTTCCAAAGAGATATGCTACCATTTCAAATGTAAAACTTAATTTTCTTTGAAAAAAGTAATTAATCACAAAAAAAATATAAAATTAAAAATAAAAAAAATAAATAAATTGAAAAATAAAAGGACATAAAACACAGTCAACTTGTGAGCTAACATAAGAATTCCACCCATTAAAACTAAATAATCACTAAAACCAAGAAGGGGTAAATTTGTAAAAATATAAAGTTACACTTTAGCCCTTGGTCTCCAAAACTTAATCAAGTGAGTAAATTAAACTCATAAAATCCTAATAATTGAACCTAATTAATACATGAAATGAAATGGTGAAGTTAAAATTCAAGTAAAACCACAGATAAATTTAAAGGCAAAATTGTAATTACTCAAAATCATGAAAATGAAATGTTATATTATATTGTTAGCATTAATCAAGACAAATTTGAATATTAATATTCAACTCATTATTCAAAACACCTTGCAGAAATTTATTAGAATTTATAACCCACTTTGACGCAATCTTATATAAAATTAAAAGAAAATAAAAAAAATTATATAAATGCTCTTAAGAGTGATTTAAACATGTTGAAATCCTAAGATAATAATACTCTAATTGTAATCCCTTAATGAAACTTATAAAAGTTAAGATATAATAAAATCCATAGTAAGGTATTCGTTTAGCCGACCAACATTCCTTGGATCAGATGATGATCTTTAGCCGACCAGTTTCATGAGCCATTGAAGTCTTATGTCATATTATTGATTCACTTGTTCCGCTCTATACCGTTTGATTGTCTCGAGATTCATACCGATAATTTTCCTATACACTATTCTAATCAATACAGTTAAAATAGTATATCTATACCACAAATTCAACTACAACAATTCATATAAGATAAGCATATATTGAACGTTATTAAATGTAATTTTTATCATAATTTGCTTAAACAAAATTATTTAATTATATTGATTTTATATTCTATGTGCAATATTTAAAAAGTTTGGTCATATAAAGTTAAAACGCATAACTGTGCAAACAAATTAAAAAAATAAAAGCTAGGTCAATTCTACATTAATTTTGATATATCTTTCGATCTGCACAAACGATGAGTCAAGGCATTTAATCATGCCAACCACCTGATATAATTATTTTAGATCGTAATCTTCACAGATCTAAAGTAATGGTAGAAAAAAATAAAAATTGCAACCAAATCATCAATTTTTCTTCATATTTATTTAGGAAAATGTACTTCCGCTTAAATCCATCAACCCTTTAGAAGTAGAGCGACACTTCTCTAGAAATAGAATATTTATTCCATCAGGACAGTGAATGTAAATTTAAGCTCACGAGTCTAATGAGCACTTGCCGCGTGACAAGTGAGCCCCACTATAATATACTAATTTTTTTAGAGAATGGGGCCCACTTAGCATGCAATAAATAGCCAATGAATACATGGAATTACCCCATGCTAGGTTTCTTCCCCCTTAGAAAATATTATATTAGGACTCCACACGTAGAGCTAAGTGCAGAGTCCAATAAAATCGCGCAACGTGATGCGTGACTGGAAAAAAAATTTGCCCGGTAACACAGGAAATGTTCCCCTTGTGATATTCTGCATTATTCAGATATTATTGTGTGTTATTCATTTGTTATTGATGTATTATTGTGTTATTATAATATCAAGAATATTCTCAGAACAGAATAACATACAATAACACCTGAATAATACACATAACACACCTGAATAACGCGGAATAGCAGAGGAGGAATATTTCCTATATTACTGGGCAATTTTATTTTTTTTTATCACACATCACATAATACAATTTTACTGAACTACGCACGTAACTTTACTTCCCCCGCCCCCCTGCTGCTTCGGGAAATATAATTACTCGACTAAAAAAGAAGCTTCTTCGAAGTTATGGCCGCGAGGCGAGCCGAAGTGTTGTTCATTGACCGTTTTGAACTAGCTAGCCTTCCCCATCTCCAAGCTCAGGGTTTTCACCTAGGTCTATCGCACGTGCTACTCGTATTTGAGAAGGTTTTCTCCTTTGCCCGGGTCAACAACAACTCCCTTGGCCTTTGAAAGTTGAACAGGTCGCCGTCGTCTCTGAAGAAAACCTCAAAGAAGGGGTCTTTTAGTGCTGTTGGGCTGGACATATTTACAAGATTCAGATAGTGTAGATTTGCTGAAAATGTTTGCAACTTAGCCTCTTGAAGATCGGAGCTTTTTGCGTTGTTAGATTGATATTTGCTGAAAACTTTGGAACTTGATTTGCTTCGGAACTTAAGCTATGGGTGGTGGGAAGAGGAAGAAGATTCATATTAGTAAACTTCTTAGCTTCAGCTGTGGGAAGTTTCATCAAAAAGTCGAGCAAGCGCAGATAGGAGGCCCTGGCTTCTCGCGAGTGGCTTTCGCCAATGATCCGGATTGCTTTGAGGCTACCAATCTCAACTATGGATTGAACTACGTTTCTACTACAAAATACAATTTGGCTACTTTTCTACCCAAGTCTTTGTTTGAGCAATTCAGAAGGGTCGCAAACTTTTATTTTCTTGTTACTACATGTCTTGCCTTCACTCCATTGGCTCCTTACAATGCTGGGAGTGCAATTCTACCTCTAATTATTGTGATTGGAGCAACCATGGCAAAGGAGGCTGTTGAAGATTGGAGGAGGTTCCAACAGGTACTTCTATCTCTTGTTTTTACCTATTCATGGGAAGAATTGTTTAATTCTGTACACGCTGATCTCTCTCTCTCTCTCTCTCTCTCTCTCTCTCCCCCCTCAATGTGCCACTTTGTTTAATTGAAGCTGCTATGTGCGAAACTAATCAAAGCTTTTGTCGAATAGCTTTTAATTCATAATTCCTTGTTGTATTCATGTAAAGCGGATGTTTTCAGGCTGAGGATTTGCTGAAAATGGCAGATTTTGCAGCTTCAGTTGAAGTCTGAAATGCTTTATTCTATCGTTGACTTCTTTTTTTTTTTTTGGAAATTTCTTGATTATTAGCTTAATAATTTAAAACAATTGCAAAAAATAAGCTTTGTTTAAAATAAAAAAGGAAGATGCATGTTCTTCAATCGTTGGTAGCGTAGTCTAAAAAACTGTATTTTTATCACTATTTTTTTGCATCCAACTGATTTGGCATGGGCGTAATGCGGATTTTTGTTTTAGGCTATTGTAACAATTTGTTATAACAGGTCAATATAGGTTCCCCTTATGCTTTATTGACGTTGAATATCCACAGTGGATCATCCTTCATCCCCTGAAAAAGAGTCATCTTCTTTATCTTTCTATCACATTAATTTTTATAAATAACGGTAAAATATTCTATGAAAAGTTCTTTGATATAGAATAACTAAACTTTGGACTCACAATTGTCATTGTTATTGTCTAATTCTTCATGATTTGAAGCAAGTTATTTGAAAAATCATAGCAATAGAAATGATCGGTATTTGATCTGTCTACATATTCACCATTTTCCTTTTACTTAATTATTCTTTATTTTTTATGTAAATGTTTCTAGATTTTGTGTCCATATATGCTTCAAATCTAAGTTTATGTGCTATATATCTTCTAGGATACTGAAATGAACAACCGGAAGGTTAAGTTGCATCGTGGAGATGGAAATTTTGAGGATATAGAATGGAAGAAGTTGAGAGTTGGAGACATAGTAAAGGTGGAAAAAGATGAATTTTTTCCTGCTGATCTTATCTTGCTTTCATCCAGTTATGATGAAGCAATTTGTTACGTTGAAACCATGAATCTTGATGGAGAGACAAATCTAAAAATGAAGCAGGCTATGGAGACAACTTCAAATTTACACAATGATTATAGCTTTCAGCAGTTTAAAGCAATAATAACATGTGAAGACCCAAATGCAAATCTCTATACTTTTGTTGGAAGTATGGAACTTGAGGGCCAACAATACCCTCTCTCACCACAACAGCTTCTTCTTCGGGACTCAAAATTGAGAAACACTGATTATGTTTATGGGGCTGTGATATTCACTGGTCACGATACAAAAGTAATGCAGAATGCCACTGATCCACCATCGAAAAGAAGCAAAATTGAAAAGAAAATGGACAAACTTATATATCTCTTGATGGCTTCTTTGGTCTTAATTGCCAGCGTTGGGTCAATCTTCTTTGGTATTAAAACAAAAGAGGACATAAGCAATGGCAAGATGAAGAGATGGTATCTCCGACCAGATGATACTGATGTCTTCTATGATCCCAGAAGGGCCGCTCTTGCAGCATTCTTGCATTTTCTCACTGCAATGATGCTCTATGGTTACTTCATTCCTATCTCTTTGTATGTGTCCATAGAGATAGTCAAAGTTTTGCAGACCATTTTTATCAATCAAGACCTACAAATGTATCATGAGGAATCTGACAAGCCTGCCCATGCTCGCACGTCAAACTTGAATGAGGAATTAGGCCAAGTTGACACCATCCTATCAGACAAAACCGGAACACTAACATGCAACTCAATGGAGTTCATCAAATGCACAATAGCTGGTATTGCTTATGGTCGAGGAGTTACAGAAGTTGAGAGGGCAATGGCTAAAAAAAAAGGCCTCCCTTTGATTTCTGAAGAGGAAAATGATGATGATAAATTGATTAGTAGGCCTGCAGTCAAGGGCTTCAACTTTAAAGATCATCGTATCATGAATGGAAAATGGGTCAATGAACAGCATTCAGATGTCCTGCAGAAGTTTTTTCGATTACTGGCAATCTGCCATACTGCTATACCAGAAGTCGATGATGCCTCAGGAAAGATAGTATATGAAGCTGAATCACCGGATGAGGCAGCCTTTGTTATTGCAGCAAGAGAGATTGGCTTTAAGTTCTACAGGAGAACGCAGACATCCATTTCTTTGCATGAGTTGGATCCCTCGACTGGACAATCAGTTGAAAGGTCGGTAATCTGTCCTTTGTTAGTGAAGATTAATTTGATATATGATGCTATCTGATGCATACTAAATCATAAGAACACAGAACACTATTTCATGGTATTTTCATTTTTTTCAGATCATACAGGCTTTTGAACATCCTAGAGTTCAATAGTGCTAGAAAAAGGATGTCTGTGATAGTTCGAAGCCCAGAGGGGAAATTGCTGCTTCTTAGCAAAGGAGCCGACAGGTGGGTGGCAAATATGGGATGTTAAATCATACTTCTTAATTTCTGATTTTTTTATTAATAATTGTTGTTTTTTGTTCCCAATATGAACAGTGTGATGTTTGAAAGGCTCGCTAAAGATGGAAGGGAATTTGAAGGAAAGACCAGGAAGCATATTAATAAATATGCTAATGCTGGTTTGAGAACATTGGTGCTTGCCTACCGTCAGCTTGATGTAGAGGAATATCAAATATTCAATAAGCAATTTATGGAAGCCAAGAACTCAGTCAGTGCTGACAGGGAAGAAAAAATTGATGCAGCCGCTGAGCTGATTGAGAATAACTTGATTCTCCTTGGTGCCACAGCTGTTGAAGATAAGTTGCAAATTGGGGTGATTGCAGAAAAACTTATTTAAAATTTTGACTTAACCTTTCGTTTATTCTATAAAATAATATGGAAAATAATTAAATTCTAAATTTGCCCTGTAGGTTCCTGAATGCATTGATAAATTAGCTCAGGCTGGAATCAAGATATGGGTTCTTACTGGCGACAAGATGGAGACTGCCGTCAACATCGGGTACACTTTCGGTGCAAACACCCGATTTCAGTTAAATGTATCTTACTGATCATTTACAACTTCTCTAACATCAATAAATTTGCAGATATGCCTGCAGCCTTTTAAGACAAGGAATGAAGCAGATAATAATTACACTGGACTCTCCAGATATTGTCCTGCTGGAGAAGGAAGGGAACAAAGTCGCCATTTCCAAGGTAAAAATGCTTCCTTTTCTATTTTTATGATTTAAGTGCTATTTCTAATTAATTGTATCTATGCGGACTGCAAACATACTGGCTTTAATCTCATCTTCTCACTGTTCTTATGGTATTACTTTAATTCAGGCATCAATGGAAAGTGTTGCCCGGCAAATTACAGAAGGGAAGAAACTAATGAGTTCTTCAAGCTCTGAGTCATTTTCTTTGATAATTGATGGAAAGTCCCTTGCATATGCTCTAGATGATGCTGTCAAGAATCTATTCTTCGAGTTAGCTATTGGCTGTGGATCTGTTATATGCTGCCGTTCTTCTCCCAAGCAAAAGGCACTTGTAAGAAGACTCTTTTCTTGGGCTAGATTTTTTTTAATCCTCATTCAACCTTTGTCTGTCTAATCATTCCGTCACTTAAATTATTCAGGTAACAAAACTGGTTAAAACTAGCACTGGTAAAGTAACATTAGCAATTGGTGATGGAGCCAATGATGTCGGCATGCTCCAAGAAGCAGACATTGGGATTGGTATCAGCGGAGCTGAAGGAATGCAGGTTCGTAATATTTGTTATTTCCACTCTTTCTCTTTTTTCCTATCTATATCTTTCTCTCTCTGATCATTCCAAAACTATATGACTGCAGGCCGTCATGGCAAGTGATGTTGCAATTGCCCAATTTCGCTTTCTAGAACGCTTACTACTAGTGCATGGACATTGGTGTTACAGGAGGATATCATCAATGGTACTTATCATTCATCTTGTACTTAAACTTTAACCTTTCATGATCATTTTTTACTGAAATTTTTGTTTACTTCTCTGCAGATCTGCTACTTTTTCTACAAGAACATAACATTTGGACTTACAATCTTCTTGTACGAGGCATACACAACATTCTCCGGACAAGCTGCTTATGATGATTGGTTTCTATCACTGTACAATCTTTTCTTCACGTCTCTTCCAGTTTTATCATTGGGCCTATTTGACCAGGATGTTTCCGCTCGATTTTGCCTCAAGGTACGATTTTACCACTCCATAATTCATCAATTCAGTAAGTACCGCCAGCATCTTCATGTTAACTAACTTCCTCTGTCTAAACCTCGTTTGCAGTTTCCCATGCTTTACCAAGAAGGTGTACAGAATCTCTTATTCCGCTGGCGCAGAGTGCTCAGTTGGATGTTCAATGGCATCATAAGCGCCATCATGATCTTCTTCTTGACCATAAGTGCTTACCAGCACCAGGCATTCCGCAAAGGTGGTGAGATTGTTAGTCGTGATATTCTTGGTGCCACACTTTACACTTGCGTGGTTTGGGTAGTCAATTGCCAAATGGCTCTCTCTGTCAGCTATTTCACCCTCATTCAGCACATATTCATTTGGGGTGGCATCGCCTTGTGGTATATTTTTCTCCTTGCGTATGGAGCAATTACTCCTACTATTTCCACAATTGCCTATCAGTTGTTTGAAGAGGCACTAGCTCCGGCACCATCTTTCTGGATCACGACACTCTTCGTTGTGATCTGCACGCTCATACCATACTTCATCTTCACGGCGATGCAAATTAGGTTTTTTCCGATGTATCATAACATGATCCAGTGGATCCGGTTGGATGGGAGGCACAATGATCCCGAGTACTGCCAAATGGTAAGGATGAATTCTGTGAGGACGACGACTGTAGGGGTTTCGGCAAGGCTAGATGCAAGGGTTTCCACTAGAGTGCATGATGAATTGAGTGACTCCACAGCTTAAGCTTGTACAGCATTACTGCTCCCATAGGTTACAAAGCTAGATTTTGGGTAATACAACTTATGTTGTAAATTTTATAAGTTGATTTACATATTTATAATGGTACGGTTGAAATGTAAAGTTCTTTTTTTTTATTTTTTATTTTTTATTCATTGCCCCCTTTTGTGTCTGTGGGGTTGGGAGGGGAAATAATTTGTGCATTTGTTGTTCTTTACTCTTTCTGAATAATAGAAGAAGAAAATTTAGTTGAACCTTCTCTCTTTTCAATTGTATACATGTTAGTGTTGCTTAATTGGTGTTTTGTAACTATCTAATGCACATATTTATGCATAATAAGGGAATTAATAATACTATTTGCAAAACAAATTTGTCAATCAGTTCTGGTCGAACCGGCCAATTAATGAAAAGGGAACAAAATGGAGCATAACGTTGTTCATCGCATGATGTAAAACTCAAGCATTTTTGAACCTTGGCAACACTAAGTGCTGCTTCGCTATTGTTTGAATTCTATTGTTTTACAAATAAATTCTTTGGTAGTATAATGTTTATATATTCCCCAACTTAGCTGCATTTCTTGTGAATTCTTTTTTGAGAGTAGGCTTTAGTTAACTTTGATGCTATGATGCCACACTTTTAGGCATTAAGAGATCTTTCCCTTCACGGGTGTGAAATTAGTTTGATACCATCTCCTGGTGCTCGTCTTTCATTTCATCTCACAAGTAGATATACGCCATTGCCTCCAAGATGATGGGAGGTTGCTTGATTTAGTTTTTGACTTGCATTAGATCTTGCTTTCTAGCGATATAGTGCTAGATCCGCAAGACTGATCTGTAACATTGCTTTAAACATCATGACCCCAAGTGGACCTTATATCTACTTAGGCTAAAGTTGTGACACCAATTTTGGTGCTATGGCTTTGATCTTTGGCCTGGGGTCTAGTGCCATATTCTTGTTGACATGAATAAAGCACTAGGTCTTCTACTGTGGGTTGTAATGTTAGTCTTCGTTGTTATGATATTAGGAGTCAATAAGATGTTTTATCTCACTTTTTCTTAGCATGACACAAACATGTTACATTATCCTGTGGCAGTGCAATGGATATGGGACACCCATTTAGTCAGGACTAATTTTTATTGGTTTTGAGACTATTGTTTTTGGCTTTTGTAGGTCATGAGATATGATACACTCTTTTTCGTTTATTGGTACACCCTTTCATATAGATGGTGCCCTCATGAGTTTCTTGTTTTTTCCTTTAGACAGGTTTGATTATTCCAAACTTGTGGGTCATCTATCTTTATCCCTCTCGAAACATTGTTACACCCTTTCCTATGGGTGACGGTTCTGCTTTACCATGTTGATCGGTAGGGCTTACATCATTCTTATCGTTCACTGACATGGCCTGATGTAAGCTCATTTTCATTTGTCCTTTATATATTGCATACCACCTATGTGAGGTGAGTAGGAAAACATCTGAGTTCTATTACTGACTTGGTTTAAGTTGCATTATGTGTCAACACATCAATTTTCTAACACCCAAGTATCATTAGTGATTACTTGGCCCCCCTCCTCCTTTCATGTTTGGATCATAAATATCTTTCTATGGAGTCATTTTCATGGCATCATAGCACTCTCTTTGGGGTTGGATAGGTGATCCTTACATGATTGACATTTGTTTGCATTTTATTTTCTCTACATGTATTTCTTGCATGCCAGCCCGTATATGTATGCTTATTCTTGATTTTGTCATCCTTCAAGGATACTGATCCATGAAAAAAATACCTATTTTTATGCCTTGATTTTTATCAAATTTTTAAAGATATTATGCTTTAATGAAAGGTATTTTTGTGTTTTGGATGTGGGTGATGCAAAAATGTCCAAGAAGGAAAAAAAGGATGAAAAATGAGCAAAAAGGAGCAAAAATGGAACCAAAATGCAAAATTGTCAAAATAATTGGCTTGGCGCCTAGGCGCCAGAATCCGACGCCTAAGTACCAGTTCGATACAGAATTCTATAAGATTTTTGACGACTTTTGGATGGTTATTTTAACGGTGTTAGCGATTATTGGACCATCTAGAAGATTGGTAGTTATTCCTGGATTATAGGACATGTGATACATTGTATTTGGATGCTTGGAAACGGTTAGGATCGCGAAGAGGTGCGATCCAAAGTGAAGAGGTGCGAAGAACTGGACGTAGAGTCTGATCTATAAAAAAATACCTATTTCTTTATATCTTAATTCTTATCAATTTCTAAGGATATTATGCTTTAATGAAAGGTATTTTTTTTGTTTTCGGATGTAGGTGATGTAAAAAGATCCAAAAAGGAAAAATGAGCAAAAAAGAGCAAAAATGGAGCAAAATACAAAAAGTATAAAAAAATATGGCCTGGCGCCTAGGCGCCAGAAGTTGGCGCCTAAGCGCCAGACTCGATACATAAACTATCAAGTTTTTGACAACGTTTGAACGATTATTTTGACGGAGTAAGCGGTTATTGGACATTCTAGAAGACTGCCAGTTGTTCCTTGATATTAGAACATCTGATACATTGCATTTGGACGCTCCAAAACGGTTTTAATCGCGAAGAGGTGCAAGCCAAAGTGAAGAGGTGCAAAGAACTGGACGCGGTGTCCGGCTCCTAGGCGCCAGATTTCGGCGCCTTGGCGCCAGACAGACCTTCTAGAAGATTCATTGAATGTGGACATGTTTTGAAAAGGTGCCTTAAGGCAACCCTGGAATCCTATAAATAGGAGTCCATTTCTTCAGAAAAACGTGCCCCCATTGTAACCCCTTTCTCTTATCCACTTTAGGATCTCTCTTCCTTAGAGAGAGAAATAGAGAGAGAAATTTAGGGTCACTTTTGTTTAGTTTAGTGAGTTTATTTTCAAGTTGTTGCATCTGGAGTTCATTACACTTGTGCGATCGGTAGGAATCAGAAGATCTGTAGAAGGAATATTTGAGATAAGTATTTTATATTTGATTCAAAGTTTATTTATTATGTTTTGCTGTTTATATTCAATGTGTTATGCATAGTTAGTTTACTTTCTTCCTTTAATTATGAAGATATAAATAAGATAATAAAAGATTCGATGGAGAATTGAAATTCAAAATATTTTCAAAACATTGTGATGACATTAATACCTGATCTTACTTTACTTTTAAATTGGCCATTTAAATTGTTAAAACCTGTTGAAGAGTTTTGAGACCAAGAAGGAGAAAAACTCTTAACTTGTAAATGTCACATGAATCTTTGGGTAGTCGAAGGCCATGTGCGGGCTATTCAAGGTGAAGTGCAAATAAATAGGAAGATAAGATTTAAAGGGCGTAGAATTGATAAGTTTTTAGAGTGACGGACTAAATTCTTATAATTTGATTTATAGATTCGAAAAGGGTCATTAGTAGGGCCGACCATAGCCACCTTGGACATCTAGTAGTGTGAGTCTAGATTAACCCATTCTACTTAGCAATACATCTGGACTCGATACAGTAAATTAGCCTGATGTTCTTTGCACTGGATCGAAAGGGTAAAGAATATGAATGCTTCATTTGGCACAATACCATAAATCAAATTCTCCAACGAATATTAAATTATCTTAAAAATCTTAGATTAATTGAAGGGAAGAAAATTGTTTGTTTTATATAGTTTTCACAAAATCATTGTCTTATTATTGTTTTCTTTATTTGCATCTAGTAAATTAATAATAATTTATAGTTAGATTAAAATATAAAAAGATTTTTGAAATACAATATTTAGAAATTTATTACTATATTTTTTTCCCCGTGGGATCGATACTGGGGTCTTTATTTCAAAGCCCTATATTACTTGAAACGATACGTATACTTGCGTAGTATCCAAAAAGTATATAAAATATTTTCTTTTTAAAATTATATTTTGCTATATAAACATATATTTAAAAAGTTTTATTTGGTACACATCTATATAGCAAGTTATTCTAGGTCAAGTGTTTCTCGCCTTTGCAAGAAATTAAATTTTCTAGCAGTGGTAACAAATTCTTGTATTTGGAAGTACAAAAATAGGGTCAGAGTCCGGCGCCTAGAAGCCAGACACACCTTCTAGAAGATTCAATGAACATGGACACATTTTGAAGAGGTGCCTCAAGGCAACCCTTGAAGCCTATAAATAGGAGGCTACTCCTTCAGAGAAAAACGCCCAGGCCCAAGCCCACGCCCACAAACCAACCAAAAACCACCAACACCCAACTTAGTCCCCTAGCTCCATAGTTCCATTTAGAGAGAGAAATTAGAGAAATATTTTAAGGGCCATATTTATAGTTTCTTTTATTAATTAGTGAGTTTATTTTAGAGTTTGTATTAATAGTACTTGAAGAGTCGGTGCTTTTGAAGTCTATTTACTTTAGAGTTAGAAGGATTCAGAGGTTCAGTTGGAGAAACACTTGAGATAAGTATTTGTATTTTGATTCAAAGTTTTATTTATATGTTTTGTTGTTTAAATTCAATGTGTTATGAGTAGTTACTTTACTTTCTCCTTTCAATTATGAAAAGATAAATAAGATAATATAAAATTCGTTGGAGAATTAAAAAACTATATATATATTTTAAACATTGTGATGATATTAATACCAGATCTTAATTTACTATTTATATTGGCCATTTAAATTGTTAAAATATGTTGAAGAGTTTTGAGACTTAGAAGGAGATGAATTCTTAACTAGTAGATATCACATGAATCCTTGGGTAGTCGAAGGCCTTGCGCGGGTTATTCAAGGTAAAGTGCAAATAAATAGGAAGATATTATTTAATAGGCATAGAATTGATAAGTTTTTAGAGTGACAGGCTAAATTCTTGTAATTTGGTTTATAGAGAAGGAAATGGTCACTAGTAGGGCCGACCATAGCCACCCTTGGACATCTAGTAGTGTGAGCCTAGATTAACCCATTATACTAACAATACATCCAGACCTGATCTATAGATTAGCCAATGTTCTTTATACTATCGAGCGAAGGTAAATAATAGGAATGCTTCTATTTAGCACAATACCATAAATTTACATTCTCCACGAATATTACATTATCTAAAAAAGTCTTGGATTAATTGAAAGGAAGAAAGTTGTTTGCTTATTTTTATTTACATCAAATTACTGCTTTATTTCTGCATCTAGTAAATTAAATATCAACTTTTTAACTTTAAAAGAAATACATAAAAATAAAATCAAAATATTTTAAAAAAATCTATAATCCTCCTCGTGGGATCGATACTGGGGTCTTTATTTAAAGCCATATATTACTTGAAGCGATACATATACTTGCGTAGTACTCCTAGTGTGTAAAATATTTTACATAAAATTATATTTATATACACTAGCCGCTATTATTATTTGAGTCAAAATATTGACTATAACATATTTTTGATAGCATAAATTACTGCATTGTTTGGTGATTGCAAACCAAATTTTTGGTGCATTGCTACGGATCGAGGGTCAAGTTTTTGGCGCCGTTGCCGGGGAGACAAAAATTTATAGATTTTAAATATTTTATTTTATTTATTTCTTTTATTGTCAAAAATATAAAATACAAAAACATTTTAAAAACAAAAAAAAAACAAAAATAAAAAAAATAATAATAATTTTATTTCTTGCTATTTTACTTTTTATTTACTTTTCATGCGTAGTTCTGGATCTGAAGGATTATTACCTTTAGATTCTGAATTAGAAAGAACTGTTAGAAGAATTAAAAAAGGAAAACAAATTCAAAAATATCAAGAGATGACTAATTTACATAATAATTTATAAAATCCAATTGAAATTAATGAACAAAATGTTTACAAACCATTAAGGGATTATGCTAACCCTACAGTTGATGAACTTCATAGTAATATTCAAATACCTGTTGTAGATGCTAATTCTTTTGAGCTTAAACTGTCTATTATTCAATTGGTTCAAAATAATCAATTTGGGGGAACACCAAATGAGGATCCAAATTTACACCTTGCTAGTTTTTTAGAACTTTGTGCTACCTTTAAATATAACAATGTTTCTTATGATGCTATTAGACTTAGACTCTTTCCTTTTTCTTTAAGAGATAAAGCAAAGATGTGGTTGAACTCATTAGCAACAAGTTCTATTAAAACATGGTCGGAATGGCACAAAAATTCCTTGCTAAATATTTTCCTCCTTCTAAAACTGTTAAATTAAGAAATGATATTACTTCATTTAGTCAATTTGACAGGGAGACAATTTATGAAACTTGGGAAAGATTTAAAAAACTATTAAGAAAATGTCCTCATCATGCTTTACCTGATTGGTTAATTATTTAAACATTTTATAATGGACTAATTGTATCACTTAAATCAATTATTGATGCTGCTGCTGGAGGTTCTTTAATGGCTAAATCATTTGAAGAAGCTTATATTTTAATTGAAGAAATGACTAACAATAATTTTCAATGGCTTTCTGAAAGGATTAATGTGGAATATTGTTTCAATATTAACAGAGTTGTTAAGTGATATATTGTTTCAATATTAGCAGAGTTGTTAAGTTTCAATAGTTTCAAGATCAGACTGCTATTCTTATTAATGTGGAAGTTGAAAAACCACCACCACCTTTTCCTCAAAGACTAAAACAGCAAAAGCTTGATCATCAAATTTTTAAGTTCTTTGAAATTTTTAAGAAACTTACCATTAACATACTTTTACTGAAGCTTTGGAACAGATGCCAACTTATGCAAAAATTATGAAGGATATTTTAAGTAAGAAATGAAAATTTGAAGCTTTTGAAACTGTTGCATTAAGTTAAGAATGTAGTGCAATAATTCAAAAGAAATTACCTCAGAAACTTTAAGATCTTGGAAGTTTTACTATACCTTGTGCTATTGAAGAAAAATTTTGTGGAAAAGCTTTATGTGATTTTGGAGCAAGTATTAATCTCATGCCATTTTCTATTTTTCTAAGGTTAAATTTAGGAGAGATTACTCCCACCACTATAACCCTTCAGTTAGCTGATAGATCTATCACCTACCCTAAATGAGTTATAGAGGATGTTCTTGTTAAAGTGGATAAATTTATTTTCCTTGTGGATTTCATTGTACTTGATATGGAAGAAGATAAAAAAATACCAATTGTTTTAGGGAGACCTTTTCTAACTACTGGACGAGCTATGATTGATGTGTAAAAAGGAGAATTAACCATGAGAATTAATGATCAAGAGATTAAATTCAATGTTCTTAAATCAATGAAGTACCCTAATAAAGAAAAATGCTATCGAATTGATATTATTGATTATATAATTAAAAAACATTATCAAGAAAGATGTAAAGTCATTTCTGAAGAAAAAATTGAATTATTAACTGATGAAAATGAAGAACTAAAAGAAGAAGAATTATCTAAAGAAACTCATTATATTAAAGATAACTAGAAAATTTTGGACATAACGCAAAATGATATACTTTTACCCTCAATTAAAAAAGCCCCTGAAATGGAATTAAAAATGTTACCTGCACATTTAAAGTATGCTTTTCTTGGAAATTCATTAACTTTACATGTTATTATTTCTTCTAAACTAAGTTTAGATCAAGAAGAAAAACTGATAGGAGTGTTAAAGAATTATAAGAAAGCTTTTGGTTGGACTATTGCTGATATAAGAGGAACAAGCCCTTCTATCTGTATGCATATAATTTTAATGGAAGAAGATTTTAAACCTGCTATTGAATCTCAAAGAAGATTAAATCCTATCATGAAAGAGGTTGTTAAAAAAGAAATTTTAAAATGGTTAGATGCTGGAATTATTTATCCTATTTCGGATAGCTAATGGGTAAGTCCTATTCATTGTGTTCCGAAGAAAGGAGGAGTAACTGTCATTGTCAATGATGAAAATGAACTAATTCCTACAAGACAAGTTACTGGATGACGAATTTGTATTGATTACTGAAAATTAAATGATGTCACTAGAAATGATCATTTTCCTTTACCTTTCTTGGATCAAAAGCTTGATAAATTAGCTGGACACTCATATTTCTGTTTTCTGGATGGATATTTTGGTTATCATCAATTACTGTCGCTCCTGAGGACCAAGAGAAAACAACATTTACAAGTCCTTATGGAACATTTGTATTTAGAAGAATGCCTTTCGGTTTATGTAATGCACCTGCAACTTTTCAAAGATGTATGATGTCAATATTTTGTGATTTGATTGACAAAGGAATTGAAATATTTATGGACGATTTTTCAGTCTTTGGAACTTCTTTTGAATATTATTTGGAAAATATTTCCAAAGTTCTGAAAAGATACGAAGAAACAAATTTAGTTCTGAACTGGGAAAAATGTCAATTTATGGTCACAGAAGGTATAGTACTTGGTCACAAAATTTCACAAAAAGGGATGGAAGTTGATCAAGCAAAAGTGAAAATTATTGCTAAACTGCAATCACCTACTACTGTTACTGATATGAGAAGTTTTCTAGGTCATACTGGATTTTATAGAAGATATATAAAGGATTTTTCTAAAATTGCTAAACCTCTTAGTCATTTATTGGAAAAAGAAGCTAAATTTGAATTTAATGAAGACTATATTAATGCTTTCAATATTTTAAAAGAAAAATTAATAACTGCACCTATAATTATTGCACCTATTGGAATAAACCCTTTGAATTAATGTGTGATGCAAGTGATTTTGCAATTGGAGCTGTATTGGGACAAAAATATGAGAAAATTTTCAAAGTTATATATTATGCTAGTAAAACTCTTTCTGAAACTCAAAGAGATTACACTACTACTAAGAAATAGCTTTTAGCTATAATCTATGCCTTTGATAAATTTAGAGCTTATCTTCTTGGTAGCAAATGCATAGTTAATACTGATCATTCCGTTATTAAATATTTAATGACAAAAAAGATGCTAAGCCTAGACTGATAAGATGGGTTTTACTTCTACAAGAATTTGATTTTCAAATAGTGGATAGAAAAGGAACTGATAACCAAATTGCTGATCATTTATCTAGAATTAAGAATGATGTTATTACTGAGGAAAATATAAATGAGAAATTTTCTGATGAACATTTATATGTTATTCAAGGATGCCAAACACCTTGTTATGAGGATATAGTTAACTATTTAGTTAGCAATATTCTACCTTATGGATTGAATAACAAATATATTAAAAATTTAAAAATGATGCTAAATCTTATATTTAGGAAGATCCTCATTTATATAAATTAAGAAGAGATTCTGTAATTCGAAGATGTGTACCTTATGAAGAAACTTTTGCTATTATTCAAAAATATCATGATTCTGATTTTGGAGGACACTTTGGAGTAGATAAAACTGTATTTAAAATTTTAAATTCAGGATTTTATTGGCCTACCTTGTTCAAAGATGTGATACATTATGTGAAAACATGTGATCGAAGTCAAAGGATGGGAAATACATCTAGAAAAGATGAAATGCCTTTAAACTATATATTATAACTTGAAATTTTTGATATATGAGGTTTAGACTTTATGGGACCATTTGTATCATCATCTGGAAAGATTTATGTTTTATTAGCAGTTGATTATGTTTCAAAGTGGATTGAAGCTGTAGCTTTACCTAGATGTGATTCCAAAAGTGTTTTAAAATTTTTAAAGAAAATGATTTTTTCAAGATTTGGAATGCCTAAGGTAATTATCACAGATGGTGGAAGCCATTTTAGAAATATAAGAATTCAATTATTACTGGACAAATTTGGAATCAAACACAGATTTGCAACTGCGTATCACCCTCAAACAAGTGGAATGGCTGAAGTATCAAATAGAGAAATTAAAAGAATTTTAGAGAAGATCGTTAATCCTAAAAGAACTGATTGGGTTGATAGACTTGATTCGCATTATAGGCTTATAGAACAGCTTATAAGAAACCAATCAGAATGTCACCTTATCAGTTAATTTATGGTAAACATTGTCACTTACCTGTTGAACTTGAACATAAAGCTTATTGGGCGATAAAGGAGTTTAATTTTGATTTGAGTACTGCAGAAGAAAAATGGTTATTACAATTAAATGAGATGAATGAAATAAGAAATGAATCATATGAAAATGCAAAAATTTATAAAGTGAAAATGAAGATGTTACATGATAAAAATATTTCAGGAAAAATATTCGAGCCTAGACAAGAAGTATTATTATTTAATACTCGTTTATGACTTTTTCCTGAAAAATTAAGATCTAAATGGATGAGACCATATATAATTGAGAAAGTATACCATTATGGAGATGTGGATATTAAAGACCCCAAAACAGGAAAAATATTTAAAGTTAACGGATTAAGACTGAAGCCATATTTGGGAGACATTAAAATGATTTATAAAGAGGCTTACGAGTCGAGTCTACCCGATTAAAGACTTAATTAGGTCGGCCGACGACGTTAAACCAAGCGCTTTGTGGGAGGCAACCCATAATTATTTTTGTGTGTTTTTACATTTTTGATGTAAGGTTATACCTCGGTCTTCACTAATTTTATATAACTTTAAAAAATTAGACGCTAACAAGTCTTCATTGGCTTTAGCTAAAAATTATCTTGGAGTATATAAAGTTTGGACTTTGGATCACTCCAATTCATATGTGAGTAAAAAGGAGATCAAGTTAACCTTCATTATGATTGTTTATAATTTGTGTTACTAAGTCTATATTGATCTTACCATTCTAATTTACCTATTTTGGAAAACGAAAATTTGAATTTTGACGATAGGCGAAACGGAGTCGATCATGGTTCCGGCGCCTAGGCGCCGAAATTTGGCGCCTAAGCGCTAGAGTAAAAATGTGTATCGATGGGTTCGGCGCCTAGGCGCCAGATTTGGCGCCTAAGCGCCACAGTTACTGGATCGCGTAAAAACAAAAAATTTTCAGTTTTTCACACGATTTTCTCCTTTAAATTACCCCATCTTTCTCCCCAATCCCTAAGAAATCAAAATTCTGACCTAGACACTTCATTCTTGAGAGATTAGAGAGGATTTTTGAAGAAATGGAGAGAAGAAATCTTGAAGAAGAGGCTAGAGACAAAGGTTCAAAGGATCCTCAACCCTACTTCAATGGTTTATCGTTGTAAGTTTGGAGAAAATTTCAAGTCGTCTAGTTAAATTTGAAGAAGAATTTAAAAGTATTGGAGATTGCCTCCATGAGATGTATCATCAAATTGAACATCTGGAATGGCAGACGAAGCTTCAATTTGATCATCTAGCGGCTTATCAAGATGCTCAAGTGGAGATGTATGCGAAGAACAAATGGATCGATGAGAAAACGCCTATGGATTTTCCGAGGGCGTTAGCGTTCTTCCCAAGTAGGCATAGTAATCTTCCTTGTGAAGAGAATGAAAATTTCTAATTTGATGATTAGATAGTTATTGTGGTGTGATATAGACTTTTATTAGTGTGTCGTTGTATCAATTTAGTAAATCGAATGTGTTGTTTGTGTGTTTGATTTATTGTTCAATGTGTGTTGTATTTGCTTTGAAAATGTGTAGTTTGATTGTTTGTTAGGACTTGAATCATATTACTATACTTATCTATATTGTATTGAGCCAAAATTGAAGATTATGAATGGAATTAGAAGAGTTTGATTTAAACCTTGTGTTTAACTGGTGGATTTAATTTATAATTTTTAAAATTTTTGGGAAATATTTTGGAAGTTGGAAACTGAAGAACTACTCTAATATGAGTAATTGGAAGTTGAATTGATGAGTTTTGGTGGAAAATAAAAATTTTAAAGTGATTTTTGTGAAAGGCGAGTCTGGCGACTAGGCGCAAGAATTCGGCACCTAGGCGCCGGTTCAGCCTGCTTACCGAAAATTAGCATTTAAATCCCATTAGCCATGGTTGACGCTTAAGCTTCATCCCCTTCCTCATTTTCGCAAAAAATACACCCCTAGATCCATCTTGAGGTCAATATATCAAGTTTTTGAGCCCGAAATCACTTAATTTCTTCATCTTAAGGTCAGATCTACCTTCTGATCAATTTATTTTTGATTCTTACCATTGTTTTTCCTATTTTTTGGTAAAAACCGAAATTTTGAGAAAAATTTTGATTTTTAGAGTTTTTCCATGGATTTTTAAACTCATTCTAACTTTCTCAAGCTTAAAAAGAGTTTAAATATTTGATTCCTAAATTTATTTGTGTTTTCTTTCACGTTTAGATGGCACCAAAATCTAAGCGAGGAAAGACACAAGAAAATTTCGACAGCAAGTTTTCGACTGCGGCAGTGCATTTTCGTTATCACGAATTTGCAACGTCAAGAAAGTTTATCTCGGAGCGCAGTTTTTACAATCCTGGTGAAATGATCGAGAACACGATCGTTGCACACAACTGGCAACGATTCTGTTATTTCACTGCTGTTGCCGTTATTCCTATTGTACGCGAGTTTTATGCCAACTTTATGGATGTGGAAGACTACGAAGTCTTCGTTAGAGGTGTCGGTGTAGGATTTACTCCAGAACGGATCAATATTTTCTACGGCCTGCCACCTACCATTCAGTGCTACTATTCTGGTTTATCTCCATCTGAGGGTGATCTTGAGATGATTATTGCATATCTGACTGATGGCACTGGAACTTGGAAGATCCGGAATGACAAACGAGTAAAATTCAAATCTTCTAAGCTAAATGGTATTTCAAAGGCATGGCATTATTTTATTTCTGCTAGACTTCTACCTTCTAACCACCTGAGTGAAGTTACCAGAGATCGAGCTATCCTGAACTACTACATTTAGGAGAGGAAGCCAATAGATGTTGGCAGTATTATTTATGATTCAGTGGAATCGATTGCTAGATCTAGCACTTTTGTGGGATTAGGATTCCAATCCTTGATTCATTCTTTATGCATGAGCAATGGAGTTTCTGCTGATATATCAGAGGAGAAGTTGAAGACTACAAAGCCAATTGGGCAGGAGAGTGTTAGCATTTATGATCATCTTTGAGGGAAGAGATCTACTGGTCCTTCTACTTCTGTACCTACTGCAGGTTGAGCTTCTACTTCTTGACCTTCTACTTCTACTGCTGAGCAACCACTAGTTTCTGGGAATCGATGCATGATCAATTTCTGGTGTAGCAGAATGAGTTATTTCTAACTCACTGCATAGTAGATACTATAGACAAGAAGATTGATTATTTATCTGAGTTTACCCAAAGGAAAAGTGAGTTTGATGCTGAGTATTTAGAGTCTTTAGTTAGATTCTTGAAGGGTGAGCATGATGTTTAGTTTTCTACCTGTCCTAAATTTTCACCGTATGTTGATCCAAAGGATGTGGAGTTTTCTTTTGGTGATGACAATGACAAGGCTACAGATAGTGATTAGTAGCTCGATTTACCTCTGAGATGTGTTGATTCTGTTGTTAGTTTATTTTTTGTTTGCTAGTGTTGTTTGTTGTTTGTTGTTTGTTAGTGTAGATTGGTTTATGGAACTTTGTGTGGATTATTTGATGTTGATACTGTTTTAAATATTTAGTGTATTGTGTTGAAGACTAAAATTTGGATGAATTAATGTTTATTTCTGTTTCAGCCTACTGTTTAGTATTCTTAAATAGTTAGTAATGTTGTTCTCGTTACTTATTAATAGTATAGTCATTTAATTCAACTACCGATATAAAAAAAATGATGAGCTCGCTTACTTTTATATATGCTTCGTTATTTCAGTAATATTCATAAAAAGCATGTGTAGAAGTAAATTTTTCTTTTTAGATCGTTTTTACATACTTATAAAAATTCCTTTTTAAATTATACCTTTCTTTCTCTCATACTTTAAATTTTTTTTCATGATATACCAAAACTTAAGTTTGAGGGAAGGGAAAATACATGCAAATTTAAATTTTATTTGTCTTTAATGAACTAATATTTTCAAAAAAATATTAACATAACATAAGGAATGAAGAATATATTTAAGATCATTTAAATTTTTGAAATTTTAAATAATTTTGCAGACTTAACCAAAATTTTAATAACTTTGATTGATTTTAAGAATAAAATTATTCAACTTAAAAAAGAGTAAGATTAAGAAATTTTTCTATTCACAGTAAAAATAATTGAATTTTAGAAGTATTAAGAAATAAAAAATTATAACTTGAAAAAGAAAAGATTGAAATTCTTTTTGAAATCTATTCATGTTATAATAATTAAGGGAAAATGTATAAGTTTGAAAATATAAGTTAAGGATAGCGAAGTTCAAAACCATTAACAGGTTATCCAGATATAGTAATCCTCTCTGTAAAAAAAAATAATAATAAAAAAAGAAGAATAAGAGAGAGGAGAAGCTTGAGGAGATGCCTAATCAAAAATTGGCTTCACTTGAAATAGCTTATAAGAAAAAAACTGATTACATATTTTACTTAATTTTTATGCATGTATCTTTATTAGAAAAGATTTTCATGAAGATCTTTTTCTTATAAATAATTTATGTGATCTTAATATAATAAACAAGAATTATTTTCGAAGTGAATGAATATTTTTTGAAATCTTATGATTTGGTAGTTAAATATTCTTTAAATTCTTAAAATTAATCTTAGTTAGTTAAACTTGATTAATGATTTACTAAAGCCTTTATAAAATAAAAAATTATAAGAAATCTTAAATACTTACCTTTTATTCCAATTGTTATACATTTTATATATAGTAAAAAGGGTTACTTGAGGACAAGTAACGTTTAAGTTTGGGGGATTTTGATCCATGAAAAAAATATCTATTTTTATGCCTTGATTTTGATCAAATTTTTAAGGATATTATGCTTTAATGAAAGGAATTTTTGTGTTTTGGATGTAGGTGATGGAAAAATGTCCAAGAAGGAAAAAAGGATGAAAAAGGAGCAAAAAGGAGCAAAAATGGAGCCAAAATGCAAAATTGTCACTAAGTGCTGCTTCGCTATTGTTTGAATACTATTGTTTTACAAATAAATTCTTTGGTAGTATAATGTTTATATATTCCCCAACTTAGCTGCATTTCTCGTGAATTCTTTTTTGAGAGTAGGCTCTTAGTTTACCTCGATGCTATGATGCTAAACTTTTAGGCATTACGAGATCTTTCCCTTCACGGGTGTGAAATTAGTTTGATACCATCTCTCGGTGCTCGTCTGTCATTTCATCTCACAAGTAGATATACGCCATTGCCTCCAAGATGATGGGAGGTTGCTTGATTTAGTTTTTGACTTGCATTAGATCTTGCTTCCTAGCGATATAGTGCTAGATCGGCAAGACCGATCTGTAACATTGCTTTAAACATCATGACCCCAAATGGACCTTATATCTACTTAGGCTAGAGTTGTGACACCAATTTTGGTGCTATGGCTTCATTCTTTGGCCTGGGGTCTAGTGCCATATTCTTGTTGACATGAATAAAGCACCAGGTCTTCTACTGTGGGTTGTAATGTTAGTCTTCGTTGTTATGATAATAGGAGTCAATCAGATGTTTTATCTCACTTTTTCTTAGCATGACACAAACATGTTGAATTATCCTATGGCAGTGCAATGGATATGGGACACCCATTTAGTCAGAACTAATTTTTATTGGTTTTGAGACTATTGTTTTTGGCTTTTGTAGGTCATGAGATATGATACACTCTTTCTCGTTTATTGGTACACCCTTTCATATAGATGGTGCCCTCATGAGTTTCTTGTTTTTTCCTTTAGACAGGTTTGATTATTCCAAACTTGTGGGTCATCTATCTTTATCCCTCTCGAAACATTGTTACACCCTTTCGTATGGGTGACGGTTCTGCTTTACCATGTTGATCGGTAGGGCTTACATCATTCTTATCGTTCACTGACATGGCCTGATGTAAGCTCATTTTTATTTGTCCTTTATATATTGCATACCACCTATGTGAGGTGAGTAGGAAAACATCTGAGTTCTATTACTGACTTGGTTTAAGTTGCATTATGTGTCAACACATCAATTTTCTAACACCCAAGTATCATTAGTGATTACTAGGCCCCCTCCTCCTTTCATGTTTGGATCATAAATATCATTCTATGGAGTCATTTTCATGGCATCATAACACTCTCTTTGTGGTTGGATAGGTGATCCTTACATGATTGACATTTGTTTGCATTTTATTTTCTATACATGTATTTCTTGCATGCTAGCCCGTATATGTATGCTTATTCTTGATTTTGTCATCCTTCAAGGATACTTGACTCATTGTTTATGCCATTTTGGGTTAAGTTCCCACAACATGTTTTTTGTGGCATGCTTCATGCATTTTTCATGTGTTACTTTGGTCATAGCTTCCTACCTTTCTAGGTATGACAATATTTCTTATTTCACAGTATATATCTAGGCTTCACGAGTCTACCCTTTGTATGACTTATGGTAATAATATGGAAAACAAGAATTGATTTGACTTGTTTAAAAGAGTAATTTGAGTTACCTTAATATTACCAAATCTTGTAGGATCATTCTAAACATAAGCTTGGCTTAACATTCGTCACTTGACATGATGAGGTTTAATTAATTAAGCGGGTATAGACTCTTAGGCCCCACACTTACACATTTTGCACATAGATATATGCATAGACAACACCTTTAGTTCCTTATTTAGAATATGGCTAATGTGTAGTTAAGGATTTTTAACACAATTATTGTTTATTATTTTATGCTAGTAGTGTACACTTTGTGTGCCTTTTGCATGTATTATTGGGTTTGATACTTACACACTAGTATGTTAGGGCATGATTTTTTTGCAGGGTATCATATCTAAGAAAGGAGGAGCTTAATTATTATTTATATCAAATGCATTTTGAATAGGCATTATTTAGCTCTCTTCCCACTAGTAATGCCATTTTATATGTTACATGTGATAGCTCGTACTGATTTCTTCTACATGTCGAGTCTTTTTTTCTTTAAATTTTCTTCATGTACTTCTTAGAGTCCTTTAGGAGAGTCTTTATTGTAATAAGATGCGAATATGAGTCTGAGAGCTTGGAGCAGAGACCATGCAGAGAAGACCATGAGTTATTTGCTTGTTTCTCATAAATTAATCTTAGATTGTGTATTTTTTGTATAATTTTAGGATTAGGTGTATACATGTAGAGCCTGACCACTCATTTTTCTTTTCTTGAATTGTAACTAATCTAGTAGCTCGTGCCCTTTCATTCTTTTATATTGAGAACTTTCCTTACTGCATTTTACAAATTTTGACTCTTTATTATGCATATGAATTGTCTATATAAAACCATGGTTAGACTCTTAGGATAAAACATATGCTATAAAATTTAATCTTAAAAGATTTATCCTTAATAAAATCTTGGACTAAATGATCCAAAATTTTAAAATCTATTGTTTTATTTCTTGCACTTACTTTTCTACATGACCATTTACTGAGTTTTTAAATGATCATAAAATACATAGAGATTACTCTGAGTAGTATGCTAATATGGCCTCCATGCTTAGGATATCATAGCTTATTGCATACATACTGTTGGCCCAAAGAATGTATGCTTGCTTTTCAATCTGATCAGCCCAACATGCATTTTATGAAATTAGGCGGTTGTCTAGTGTGGTATAGGGTGTTAAAGGCTCTTCTAATATAGATGAGGATATAAATTATTTATTGAGCGTTTTAACATTGTAGCTAGTTTGTTTGTTTCTTCTATTTTCTTTCTTAGTTTCCTGCCTTACCCTTGGCAGATATAATCTCTATTAAAACCTTTTATTTTAGATGGATTCATCGGAGTTTAAATGTTTTTTTTTTGTTTTTGGGTCTATTGAATGCTTCAAATAATGCAAAACTTGGGTTATTTATGAAGTGATCCCTGACTAGGTTGGGTCGACTACCTTCATAATTCAGTTGATCTAGGGTCTCATTTGTCTGGGAGGATGGGTCCAAGGAGCCTCAACCAGGCTATCCTTACATGCCTAAATTTTTATTCGACCTACATATTGATCTAACCTCTTCGGCTCAATCATTTATCTTGTTGAGTTTCTTATAGGTGTGTATCATAATCCCTCTTATCTCTGCGGCATCTACCCATCAAGTTATGGTGATTCACCCTCTGCCTAGTGGCCTAATTTTGGCGTGATGATTGGAGGATCTACCTTGCTGGGACCACAAAAAACGTCTTGTCACACTTCAATACTACTTTAAGCAAACACAACACCTATTATCAAGATTTTTTTCTAGATACTTTCTCGAATGCAATTGACCATAATGAAATGTAGTCGTAGGAGATCACTTTAAACCAAGAACAAAATATATTTGAATTTGTATTCTAGTTTTGTTATAAACGTTTTTCTATAGGAACTTTCTCTTATATTTTGTAAGGTTGAGTATGGTTTTATTTACTTTAGACCATTTTTTCTGTTTTTATTATAAGGACATTTATAGATAAATATATTTGTATCTTTTTTTTTCTTCTCAATTTTGACAATCTTCAAATCTATCATCTCTTCCTTTACTTTTTAATAATCGCACAGAAGGGGGAAGAAGGACATGTGCAAATAAGTTCATTTTGGTATGAAAAAAAGGGGCATGAACAAAATATGGCGACTCCATTGGGGATAGATACTAACTCAACCATATACGGTATTATGTTTTTTGGTTAGTCCTTTGTTCTTAGTTTATTTATTCAGCTAACTTAATTTTTATAATCTTGACTGAATTCAATTCCTATTTGTTTTTTTGTTTCATACAATGGCTAGTATTATCAAACACAAGCCAATATTATCCCTTTCTTATGCCCTCAGCATGCCTGTAGCATACTTTAGGGGTCTTGGGTGCATATTGAGTTTTTGAGCTTTAAGCTACAAAAGTCATACACCTCTAGCAGAATAGTATAATTTATCCTAATTTTTCCAACATTCAAGTTATATATCTAATGCTGTGATAGATTTTTGTTTAATATTCTAAGTGCATGTCTTACATATTCATGTTATGATCATGATTCTTTTTTGGATTCCCCTTTATATAAGAATCAAAAATTTTTTTTTTACTCCACCTCTTCTAGTCACATAAGTATGAGAGCACAGAGGATAGTTACAATAGAGTTAGTAAAGGGGGCATTCTATCCTTCCCTCAACCATTTTTTGAATTGACTTAGGCACGATCACTTTTCGTCATGTCGACTTGCTCATCCAATTCATGGTAGGGAACCCTACCCCTACAAAGGTGCTTGCTTTATGCTTTCTATAGAGCAAGTCGAGACATTCCTACATGGTCGTTTCTATAGGGAACACTTGCATAAGGACAAATCTTCCTTCTTAAATAAGTTGACACATGCAAGTGAGGCCGCCCTATGCACCTCTATTTTTAATAAACTAGCTCGCAGGCTGACTATTCTCTCTAGCTTTTTTGAGTTTATTAAGGCGACCACTTGAGGAACTGGCCGATTTATTGTTCTCGTGACACTTGAGGTCACCGAAATTACCTTAGTGAGCGCGAATTCCTGCCAAGTCACTAGTTGTCACTCAAGTCCTTTCTACCACCCGTCCTACTTAGAGATTGAGCAAGAAAACCAAAAAGAATGATGGATTTTTGGCTAAGAATTCAACATAGAGCCCATCAGAGGGCTTCCATTGAAGAGCCTTTTTTGAGACTCTTTTGGCTTCGTTGAGCTTGAATAGTATCCAAGTCACTACAAATATTGATCAAATTTGCATCAGACATATCAGAAGTAAATCAAAGACTATAATTTTTTAGGGTTATCATCAGCTTTGAATTCAATTTACATTAGAGCTTTTGTGGGTAAATCAGGGTTGGTAATACAATTATATTCTCTTTAGAGTCGCAATAAGTCACTGTACTTTACATGTGTCTAATATGCATCGAATTATCATTGTTTTTGGTTAAGACTATGGGCACGTCTGAAGTTAGCATAAAAAAAATAGGTGTTAAAGTTAGTGTTAGATTATCCTCAGATTAGCGGTAGAAAATATATAAGAATGGTAAAAATTGATTGTCCTTTAATTGTTGGATTATTCAATGCAAAGCAGGCACAAGCCTGTACCACAGAAAAATAATGCAAAAAATCAACGACATTTCCATAACCTACATGTAACTGTACGGCTTATTTTTAGGTTATGTGGTATTTTGAAAAGGGGTCGCCTAACAGAAATTGTCGGCGAATTTTTAATTTAATTTAAATAAATAATTTGAAAAGTAGTATTTGATTTTTGAAAAATAATTTTTGAAGATTTTAAGATATGAAATCAAACTAATCTCACATCCCGAATAGTTTATATAAACGAGCACCGCACCACAAACCGTGTATCTATCCCGAAGAATAGACACATCGCTCGATGATGAGACTCGATTAAATAAACTAGGAGATTTGTGACATCCGTTTGGTCCGCGAACCAATTTTATAAGCCGACAAATTCCCTGTTTAATATGAAAACATTAAACGGGGTTTATATTACTCAGGTTCTTAAAATTCCCTATAAGGGCAAGCCCCTATAGTTAATTACATCTTAAGTGACGGGAATCACCTAAGAAAACTCTCGATAATAATCAGTAGTTTTGCTCTCAAGAATTTCAAAGTTTAAGTTTTCAAGGGATTGAATTTTAGAATTTCAATAGGGAATGGATCAAATTTAGAACATTTTATTTTGGGAATTCAAAGGAAGAAAGGTAGGAGAAATCACGGATTCGAAGCGAACATCAGTAATTTCCCGACTATCCTATTGTTTGGCTTGAATTTAAGAAAGTCCTAATTTTTATTTAATGTTTTGATCTTGCCAATTTTAATTAATTAGGACTTATATTAGTATGATAAAATCATACCAATAGCCTCGAAGATGTGAGGGTTTATATCGTATCGGATGACTACCTCGGAATCCTAAGACCGGTTAGGGCTTAATTTACATGATACGATCATGCAAATGCCTAACGAAGAGTTGACGATTTATGTTACACTAGGCAAGCTACCTCGAAGTCCTATGGCTTGGTTATTTAATTCTAAGAAAGTTTGCTGCAGTAGACTTAGGTTTTGCTGATGACGATGGCCGTGCTGCCCACCATGCTCCGAGCTCCTTGTTGTTGCAGAGGTTTAGTTTTAGAAGTCATAAATCAGGAGATGAGAGAAGTGTTCTGGTTTAGAGAAAGTCTTAATTTCCAAGTATTTTTTATGTTTTAATTAAAACAAATCTTAAAGTTGATTATAACAACACCGGTTAAGATCCCACGGTTCCATCCTTCCGGCATCGTTATTTTTATCGGATTCACTTAGTCCAGATGAATTTTCTAAACTCAACTGAATGAGTTCCACACTTTCATTTATACCGTGGGAAATCCCGTTAGCAACACGTAGGTTACATCATCCGAGGTATTCCCGATCATCCAACGATACGTTTTAATTTAGTTGTAGTTGTAGTTTTGTGGTTTTGTTTGTGATTAAATTTTGAGTTGTTTTATATTTTGAAATGTTGTGGCGGTGAATTTTATCTTGTAATGACTTTTAATTTAGTTTTGGTTTCAGTTTTAGGGACTATCCTAAAGGTGTGGTTTTTCATGCAACAGTTGTTTATCATGCAAGAAAAGTAAGTGCGATGCGATTAAATAAATTGCAATAAAATAAAAGCATACCTGGAGGGTCTTCCCGTCATCCCAAGCTGCACTTAAACACAATTTAGAATATTTAAGCATTTAAAGCAAGTTCCTAGGTAAAGCTAAGGGAGGGGTTATGGTTTTCTACCAAGTTCCTAATCCTGTAGCTAGTCATCTCCTATGACGTCAAGGTTCTTGTATTTTGGTTTGAGGACGATTTTCTTCATCAAAGAACAATTAAGTTCAATTGTTCTTATAAATATCCTATCATATTGAGGAAGTGCTTAAGACGAGTCTTAAACATCTTTTCAATATTTCTAGGATTATTTTAAGTCCAAGAGAATTTAATTATACAAATGAATTAATCGTCAGGAGTTCAAGTTTGTTATCTTGCTCGATGAACTAGAACATTTGAATATCTTATGAATGAAGTAACACTTCACTTAATACCCCATTTAGGAGTTATGACAACAAGAGCTTTCGAGGACAAATGGATGTTCAAATGATTTATGATTTAACTTAATTTCAATTAATGGGTTTAAGTTTGGAATAGTGTTCAAGTTGTTTTAGATTTATTTTTGAATTCTTTATGTCTTAGGTGATGTTATATTTAATTCAATTTAAATTTAACTTAGTTCAATTTAATTTAATTTAATTTAATTTAATTTAATGTGGTTTAATTTAATTTAATTTAATTTAAGTTAATTTAATATAATATGATTTAATTTAATTTAAATTAATTTGATTTAATTTAATTTAATTTAATTTAATTTGATTTAATTTAATTTGATTTAATTTAATTTAATTTAAATTAAATTTTAATTTAATTTTATTTTTAATTTTAATTTAATATTTTATTTTAAAAGGGTTTAATTTAAATAATTTAATTTTATTTCAATTTAATGATTAAGTCTTTTAGCATTTTAAATCTTAAATTTGAATTATCATTTTAATTAGTAATTAAATATTATTGAGATGATTAATTTAGGGATTCTTAAATTAAAGAACAAATTTCTTCCTAATAACATCCCTATTTTAATAATTCCAATTTTATTATTCTTCCAAATTTAATTAATTATTTTATTAAGGTTTATTTTAATTATTTTTAAATTGTTTAGTAGGTTTCTACCCTTTAATTATTTAAATTTCAATCATCCAAATCAGATTAAGATCAAATATTTTACTCTTTAATTTCATTAAACCTAAAGTTTTAATTAAAGGTTAAAATTTTAATTACCATTTTGCCCTTCAAGCTTAATAATTTCATAACTCACTAAATTGAGCTTAAATGAACTTGAAATTTTTATGTGACTTCACTCATATGTCAATAAAGACATGAGAGGAGAAAATGTGATTTTTCTGTATTTAATTTATTTATGTAATTATTTTTGGTAGAAAATAGAGATTTCCAAGGAAAATTCAATAACATGATCAAGGAAAAGTTTCTATCCTTAAGAAAATTATGGAACATTTCTAATGACCAGAGGACCACTTGGACCAATTTTGGTGATTTTTTGAATTATATTATTTTTATTATAATTATTTTGAGTTTTGGAGTATTAATTAATTTAAAAAATAAAATAAAGTTTGAAAATTGAATTTTATATTTTTCAAAAATCTCTCTGATATCAAGGAAATCAGAGAATCAATTTTTATAATTTTCTGATTTTTCTTTCATTTATTATAATTGTTTTAGTGGAAATGCTAAAAAAATACATTTTTTTATTTTAAAATTACCCTAGGGCTTTAAAATTTAATAACTCATCATAGGGACTTAAGAAAAATATGGGGTTTGTTCCTAAGTGATTAAAATTCAAAATGTGACATTTTGGTGAATTTTATTATTTTTGTGATTTTTATTATTTTTTAATTATTAAAATATTAAAATAATACAAAAATCAACTTTTTAGAAAATTGAAATTTTAATTTTCTTAAATTCCCCTAATATCAGATAGACTCTAAAACCAATTTGGTGAATTTTTGAAAATTATTTTGAAAGTTATAAATTTTTAAAGTTTAAATTGGCTAAATGGCTTAATCAACCCATTTAGTAGGGCTAACCAAGTCTAATTGACTTCAAATTTTCATGGTGGGTTCCTCTGATCCTAAAGGTCAGTGGAGAATTGATTTCAAGTCAATTTGGTGTATGATTAGCTCTAATTAATTAAAGACCTATTTTGGGTGTTTAAGCCAATTAGGGTTATTCAAGTGAATTAATTCAAAACCTATTTTTCCTAGGGTCCTACTGATCATAAGAAACATCACCAAATTTTCCTAGAATTTATTTCACAACATGCTAATTATTGGATTTAAAATACTCAAAACGAGTAACATGAATTTGAAAAATCAATAACTTCTCATTGGGATGGCCTCGACTTTGGAAAATTCGGGGAATGTTCCCGAATTCGGAGGCTTCAAAAGCATTATGGTCTCATGCCATGGTGAATTTCCTATATGCATGGAGAATTAAAACAACGCAGAGGGTAAATAAATTATTAAAAATAAATTACTTGATGAAATTAAATGATTTCTTTTCCACATTATTCTCCTCTGTTCACTGAGCAAAAGGGTATTTTTATTTTATTTTTCTGATTTTTCTACACAAAGTTATGCATTTTTGAAGTTTAGGGAATTAAATAAATAGAAAAATATCCTAATTTTCTATTTAAAACGGCGGCGCTGACTCATCCTAGGCAGCTCCGAAGCGCCGCGTGGCGCTTTCTGATTCGACGCCGCCATCCGACTCAGCGCTCCAGGGGCCCGCTGTATCATTCCGTCTCCTCATCCGGCGCGATCCTGGCCGTCCGTCCTCGCGTGTATTAAATGAACGGCATCCGTTCATCATCCCCAAGCCTCTTAACCCGAGAACCGTCCACACTAAATCCACTAATATCTCGACTCGATACTTAACAGATTTTCGTGTTCTTATGCTCTATGGATTCGTCTTGAAGAGACGAATACATCTATACGGTGATCATGCATTGAAATTAAGGCATTTGAAATGGAGAATCTCCAGAAGCTCGGGATAAAGAGTTAGCTCATACCTTTGCTCAGAGAAGTGTGGCTTCAATCTGAGGGTTGTGTCACCTTCGATTGGATCTTAGCAAGCTCCAGATGAAGTCTCCTGGTCTGGTGAATTGCCTAGGTATGATTTCGACTAAGCTCGATCACAAAGCTTGGAGTCCGGAACGGATGGGTGGCACGGAGAGGGGCTTTTGCTTGGTGGACTTCTTCCCTTGGTCGCGGTGAAGGTGTAGGACCAATCAATTTGAGGATTGATCCACTTGTGGAGAAGTGTCCTGGTTTTGGGTGGAATTTTGGCTGAGAAATTGGGCTCTGTTGGTGGGGATTAGGGCAAATTGGCACTGGGGATCAACTGCTCTAAGTATGGAGAGTGATCTGGAGCAATTTTGGCAGAGTTTTAGTAAGGTCTAGTTCAGCACCTCTCATGGCCGAGAGGAGGTGATGTTTAAATAGGAGAGGGTGGAAGGCCTCCCAGGGGGAGTTAGGGCTTGGGATCAGCTGCTTAGGTCAAGGGAAGAACAGCCATGGTGGCCATTGGGCATGGGGCGACTCGGCAGGGTGGAATTCCAAAGTTTGGCTCCTCCCGAGGTCTCGGCCATGGTGTTTTCCGGCGACCCGGGCGGGCGCCGGCGGGCATGGGTCACCCTCGGGTCCAGGTGGGTCGAGGTCGGAGGTTTGTGCGATCGATTGGCCATGGACATGTGTAAAGGGTTTGAATCGAAATGGAATGGGAAAGGGCTAGTTTTGGGGTCTAAATGGGTCAACCCTTGGTTTTGGGTTAGGTTCACCCTCCAAGACCAATTTGGGCTGAAGGGAAAGTCACTTGGATCAGCTTGGCTAGTGGGGTCAAGTCACAATCCAAGTACCATTAAGCTTAAGCAAGAGCTAGGGGAAACATGGGAGTGGTTAATCACTCTTAAGAGAATCATTAAAGGGTCCCCTCTTCTTGCCATTTTGGGTATGGTGAAGTGTCCAAGGCTTTCATGGCTCACATGTGGCTCATGCATGACTTCATGGCTCACCTTTGGCTTGGAAAAAGCTAAGTCAACTTTCATGAAAGAGGTTTTTAGGAATTTTGGTAATTTAGGAGTGATTTGATGGCATTTGGCACATGGCTTGATTTGGAATCATTTGATGATTGATTTGAACTTAGGGATGATTTTAATTAAGGGTATGATGAGAAGAATTTGTCATATGGGCTTTAGCATGAAGTTTGGGCTTTTAGGAAGGTTTAAGAAAGTGGGCTTTTGGTTTGAAAATATATTTATGGATGGGAATTTTGTGAAGGATTGGGCCAAACAAATGTTGGGTTCAGTTCATGGATGTGTCATGAGTGATTTGAAGCAAGTTGGGAGTGATTTGGGTTTGAATTGGGTTGAATTTGGGCTTCCTTGGTGAATGGGCCAATATAGGTCAAATTGGGCTAACTTGGGCCAATGTTGGTCTAGGGTTGAAATTGATGTAAAATAAATGTTGGGAAATGTTTATGGGAGTGTTTCAAAGAGGTTTTGGCTTTGGTTGGGTTTTGATTTTGGGGTTTGGGCTTATTTGGGTTCGGTTTGGGTTTAGGTCAAAATTGGGCCTTTTAGCTTTGGGTTGAATTTGAGTGGGGTTTGGGTCTAAATTTTGGGCAAATCATGTTAGTGTTTTGTTTGTGGGAATGTTAAGGAAGGTTTAGAAAAGATTTGGGGTTAATTGGAGTTGAATTGGGTTAGTTTGGGTTAGGTTTGGGTCATGGGTCCAAATTGGGCTTTAAGGCCAAAAGTAAAATTGGATCCAAATGTCAATCAAATTGGACTTGGATTTGGCCTAGATTGGTGTTGGGAATGTTGAATTGAAGTTTAGAATTGAATTGTACCAGAATTTGGGTCAATTGGGTAGGTTTGGTTTGACATTGGGTTCACTTAGGGTTAAAAATGGGTCAAATTGGGGATTTTGATAAAAGTGGGGTAAATGGACAAAATTGGCCCATAGTGTAGTTAGACAAAATGAAATTGGGAATATTTTGGATTTTCTAGAATTTTCTGGGAATTTTTTGAATTTTTGGATTTTTTGGCTAAGAGGGGCATTTTGGGTATTTGGAGGGTATTGAGAGGTATTTTTGAAATTTTTGGTATTTTTAGCTATGAATGATCAATTTGAGTAATGTGGGAATGTTTGGGATTGATTTTGAGGAATTTTGGGTAATTTAGGTGATTTTGCAAATTTTGGGTGGTTTCAAGGGTTTTGGGTAGGCTAGGTGGGTGTAGGGTCCCGGGGGTCAAAAATTGAAAATTTAGAAAATTGATGATTGGGTAATTGTAAGTGGAATGAAATCATTTTGGTTGAGCCATGAAGCCATATCAAGCCCATATGAGCCATGAAGGGACTCATTTGAGGCATCCACTATGTTGTTCCTAACCCTGCTTAGCCGAGGGCTTAGGGGTTAAGGACCATCCATGTGAATCACCTTTATGAGTCGGGAGATCAAGTTGGGTATGGGTGTGGTTTTAGGAGGTGTGTGAAAGTGTAGTGTATAAATGTAGTGTATGTGTAAGTCAGCCCTCACCGGACCGGGCCACCGAGGCGGTCCTAAGGCCAAAGAGTCCATAGGAACTCATCCTTTAAACTTCCACATTTGATTTCGACCCTCTAGGTGATTAGGGGTCTACAGTCAAGTTTGTGGAGTTTGCAGGGAGTTAAGAAGTGGTTTGAAATTTCTAAAGGGTGGGTTCCACTTCTAGTCCTCTAAGATTAGTCGAAAGGAAAAGCCTAAGGCTAGATCCTAAGTACTAAAGAGAAGAAGAGGAGACCTCATCAAAAATGAGGTCAACAGTAACATATAATCTCTATCACAACAGCATTTTATCCAGTCATAGATAATCAACATCAACAATTGGATTTATATGCTTCATTTTAAAGATTTGCTTCCTCTCTGTAGGATCGATAACCAAGACTCCACTAAAGCCTTGTATTACTTGAGCGATATCTATACTTGCGTATAGATTGACTGCTTTCTTATTAGACCGATTATACTTTGTGAATGAACTTAAAATACTTATAAATACTTATTTAAGGTGGCCAAAATCAGAGAGCTGTGCCAATGGGTTTTCAAAGATATTAAGACGTCTAACGACACCTCTTGTTTTAGCAGCTCCTATCCTAGGTAGACTGTTGATACTTTATACCCTCGGAGCCTTACTAGCTCAAGTCAATGATGAGGGTAAGGAAAACACACTCTACTACTTGAGTTGACATCTAATACCGATAGAGGTAAATTATCCTCCTATTGAGAAGCATTGTCTAGCTTTGGTTTTTGTCGCTGAAAAGCTTAGACACTACATGCTTTCTCATAAAGTCAATCTGATCTCGAAAGTTAATTCATTGCAATATTTGATGAACCCACCAAGACTTTTCAAACGTTTATCAAGGTGGTCAATGATTTTATTGCAATTTGATATAACTGTTTTACCGCTTCGCACTATCAAAGGGCAGATTTTAGCAGACTTTCTTGTAGTGCACCCACTACCAGCTAGGTCCCCTCTCAATGATGACTTGCAAGACGAGTAGATAATGCAAGTGGAAGATCCCAATGCTCAATGTTTGGAAATATACTTTAATGGAGCTTTATCAACCAGAAAAGATAAAGGATCAGGAACAGTTATACCCAGCAAAATAGGAACTGGTCTAATCTTCATTACACCGGATCAAGGAACGCTATGATTCTCTTACCACCTGACAAATTCATGCGCTAATAACGAAGCAGAATACGAGGCCTTGATAAGTGGTTTAGAATTTACAATACTAGTGGACATAACGAACATTGCCATTTACAGCGACTCACAACTCGTTATTTAGCAAATAGCAAGACATTACAAGATTCTGAAGCTAAGACTAGCAGATTACCCCAAGTATACAATTAAGTTACTAGAGTAGATTCCCAGTGTGATGCTCTATAGGATTTCTCGTTCGAACAATGATCATGTGGACTCTTTGGCTAAGCTTGATAAGTAATTGGCTTGTCCACCAGAAGTATCCATAGAAATTACAGTGCAAGGATGTTAGGTCCTGTGGCAAATTGACGTCGACAGTTTACACAAGCTCGAAAAAGAAGAGGAAGCAGCTATAGTGTCAGATGATACAGAGGATTGGCATTAGCTGTTAGTAGAATATTTGCAAATAGGGAAACTGTCGGTAGATAAGTCAGTGGCACATTAGATTTAGAAGAGAGCCCTGTCGTATGCTTTAGTCAACAATGTTCTATACAAAAGATCATTTGATCAGATGTGGCTAAGATGTCTGAATATGACAGAAGCACAAAATATCATCAAAGAAGAGCATGCTGGATTGTGTGGGGCTCACCAATCAGGGCCAAAGATGAAGATGAAGATCAAGCTACTCAGATACTACTGGCTAACAATGATGACTAATTATATGGAAACCGCAAAGAAGTGTCATCAGTGCTAGGTGCATGGAGTGGTCCTACACTAACCTCTGAATGTTCTAAACTACACAGTTGTGTCATATCCATTCGTGTGTTGAGGGACGGATACAGTGGGCACTATAGACCCTCCATATTCAAAGGGACATAGGTTCATACTCGTAGCTACAAAATACTTCTCTAAGTGGGTAGAGTCAGTGTCGTTATGAGAAGTCATAGCGTAGCACGTTCTACACTTGTTCAAGAACAACATAGTCTACCGTTTTGGCATGCTGCAAAAAATTATTTCAGACAATGGGTCCGCATTTAAGAGTACAAAGATCAACAATTTTGTCAGACACCACAAAGTAGATTGGATATATTTTACAATCTACTACCCCAGAGCAAATGACTTGGCAGAAGCTTTTAACAAGACGCTCATGCAAATCTTAAAGAAGACACTGGAAGTCAACAAAAGAGGATGGCACGAGAAATTGTTAGAAGCCTTATGGGCATACATGATGACAGTCAGATTGCTGATGCAGTCTATGCCTTACGCCCTCATGTACGAGTCCGAGGCAGTACTTTCATTAGAAGTTCAAATACCTTCTCTCAGGATTGTTGTTGCCAATCAGATTACAATAGAAGACAACACCAAGCTTTGACTTGTAGAATTGGAAAATCTCAAAGGAAAGCAATTTCTCACACAATACAATTTGGAGCTTTACCAGACAAAGATGATTCAAGCCCACGAAAAATTAGTCTGCCCAATGACGTTCAAATTCAGTGACCTCGTACTCATTCTAAGAAGTCCTATCTTTGCACATTGCAAGATAGGTTAAAATTTTGAACAGACCTGGGTGGGACCGTTCAGAGTGGAGAAGGTTTACTCAGGAAATCGTATCAGTTAGTGGATTCTCAAGGTGAAAGGACAATGTTGCCAATCAATGGATGATATTTAAAGAAGTACTACGTAACACGAAAAACTCGAAGTATGATGTTCGTTCCAAAGATAGCTCTATGTCTGGTGTCTGTGACTGGGTCCTAAGAAAGATTTGTAATTAAATTGAATAAAAAAAAGATGAATTTTTTAGTAATAAAATGGGCATGTTGAAATCTTTTTATTCAAATTTCAAGTTTGATAAAGTAATATTAAATAAGATAGTGATATAAATATGATTTAAAATTCTCTAAATAATAAATTTGATTTTGTTCTTGTTTGTACAAAGTATCAATGCTCTGACATTTCTCCTATTTTATGTAGGAAAATTCAGGACAAAAGTTGATTTTCTCATTAAAAGACAGCTTAAATCTCACACCAAACGAAGAAAAGGTACCAGAAGGAGGTGTGATAAACTTTTACTTAGATTTTGCTCAAGTCAATGTGGATTTTGAAGGCCCATTAATGGACTTGATTAGTCATGAGGAGACTTCAAACCTACAATCCATGATCAAAATCAGCCATAATGAAGAGGGAGAGTCATCAAGGTGGAATAGTACATGAGGATTTACATATGTGTACCTTCGTACAGTAAGAGACAAGCATATACCATTAATGATTACTACACTGGAAGGAGACTTAGTTACTACCACTTTAGAGAGAGCTCCGGATACGCTACTAAGCGCACATAACGATGTAATGCTAAATGATGCAATGTAGAACTCTAGACAGACTTGAAATAAGACATGCTATGGAGATAGCTACAGAGCTTACCCCGATCCCCGAAGAAGAAGATTACAATCTAGAAATGAAAGAGACTTTTTCCAGCCCACTTGTTATAGAGGAGGAGCTAGAATTAATTGTAGAGCCTGTACCATTATGGAATCCACTTTAAAAGGCTTTCACTAAATGTCTGACTTGCAGCACAGGTCTACCAGCATGCAACTTTCTTCATTTGGAAGAATATGGCACTTTTGAGGCGTACACACCTGCCTCAATGATGATAAGATGCATGGGTATCTCGACGTGGAGCTGTATGTACCGCAGTTTATCGAGCCCCGAGGACACTAAAGTGTTTCAGACTATGAAATGACAAAGATACGAAGGGTTTGAAAGAAAGAATTCAAACACTACGAAGAGATTCAAGGAAGATTTGTCAACATTTTGGAAGGCCTTGAGTTATATACTGATGTCTTTTCAAGGAGTGAAGAAAGTAAGACTTTGGACTGCGTCTTCAGCCTTAGGGACTTGGGCTAGGCAGGGCGTTTGAGGGAAAAGACATACTTAGAACCCTAGAAATGGAAGAGGGGAAAGACTAGGATCACGATTCAATGTGGTTCATGCTACAGTTTTGTAATGGAATCCAAAGTCATTGGATCCTAGGTCGTCGCGGGCCCGTCGCCACCGAGATTCTCTCGTGTCGTTGTGAGGTTTGAAATGCCAATGTCATTGTTTGAGGGAGTCACCACTATGTTTATCTATCATATCACCCTAGTATTCAAGAGATATTATGTCTTTAGATCATGTAAATGATCCTCATATGTTAAGAAATTTAAAGAAAATAAGGGCGGTAGAATAGAAAATAATAGAATAAGACATGTCAGTGATAATCCTTATAAAAAAGGATTCCATAATACCTTATTATAGAAAGTTTTATATAAGGAGGATCACATGTAAAATTTTGATAACCAGAGATTTCTAGGTGAGATATCTACCCCGAGTTCTTAAATCTCCTTAGGAGCAAGATCTTACAGCTAATTACATCTTAGACAATTAGATTGTCTAAGAAAACTCCTGATTAATGTTAACACTTGTTTTCTAAGAAATTCCAAGAACAAGGAAAGAAACTTCAATGTTTAATCCTAAGGGTAAAATATTTCTAAGTATTATGTACTACCCTAAAGGTTTGATTTTGTAAATGTCATTTGTTTGGTTGGTTTTTTTTTTGTTTTGTTGTTTGTCATTTTATTATTTTTTTTTGTAGTTTGTTATTTTTTTGGTGGTTATTCCTAAAAGTTTAGTTTTGTTTCATTTTTTGTGATTTGATTTTATTTCATCAATGTTATTTTATTAATGTTAATTTACTTTGTTTCGTCAATGTTGTTTTGATTTCATTTTGGTTTTTTTTTGTTTTGTTATCGTTTGTCCCGTCTTCAGAATGTTGCCCTGCAAAATAGAGTTAGCACACCCTAATAACCTGCAAAGTAAGTATAAAATGGAATTTATCTTCAACTTGCAAGGAAAACAGTATCAGGTTTATAAAAGAAGTAATGTCAGCTTTAATTCTTAATTATTAGTTAGTTTTTTTAGACACCCGATCAAGATGTCCATGGCTTTGTCTTCCCAGGGTCGTCAGATGTCTTGATCTACTTAGTCCGAAAGGAGTTTAAACCAGGACTAAAAGATTCCTGTCAACAACCAGGATTACATCGTCCAAGAAATCTTCGTAGATCAAAAACTCTAAGATTCAAGTTATATTTAGTTATCTATGTTCAGTAGGATTTCATTTAAGTTTTAATGTCTTTTTGTCAATTTTTAGGAGTTGGAAAATTTTTGGCTATTTATGATTTATTAACCAATTTTATTTTGTCATTCATTTTTGTTTTGTTCATTATTTCAGACCATATGCAGTTTGGTTGGAAAATATGTTAGGTTCATGTTTAGGTTTTAATGTCTTTTAAAGTGAATTTTATGTTTATGCTGGAGATTTTTTCAATTCTTATGTTGATGATGTCATTTGATTTGGATTTGATGTTTGATTTAGGTTTAATGTTGGTGAAACCTTTAATTGTTGTTTTTTAGGTTCAAATAAACTAGAACCTAAATGTCATTTAGACTCAATTTAGATTAAACTTAAGATTGATGACTTTTTAAGTTTAATTTGGATAGAACTCGAAATTGATTTTAAGTCCAATTTAGGTAGGACTCAAGATTTGAGGTGATTTAAGTTCTATGCTGGTAGAACCTAAAGTTTTGGGTTTAATGTGAGTAGAACCTAAGGTTAAGGATTGTTTTAAGTCCAATTTAGGAAGGACCTAAGTTGATTTAGGTTCAAAATGGATTGAACTGAAGAGCTTAAACAGTCCTAAGTCCAATGTAGATAGGACTTAAAGTTAATTTAGTTTCAAGGTAAGTAGGATTTGAGGTTAGTTTAGGTTCAATATGAATTGAACCTATTGTTTGAAATTATTTTAAGTCCAATGTAATTAGGACTTAAAATTTATTTAGATCCTATGTAAGTGGGATCTAAAGTTGGCTTAGGTTCAATATGAGTTAAACCTAAGGTTTAAAATTATTCTAAGTCCAATGTAAGTAAGGCTTGAAGTTGATTTAGATCCTATGTAAGTGGGATCTAAAGTCGGCTTAGGTTCAATATGAATTAAACCTAAGGTTTGAAATTATTCTAAGTCCAATGTAAGTAGGATTTAAAGCTTGGTTGAGTTAGGTTCAATGTAGGTTAATCTTAAAGGATTAAGTTTGACTTAGGTTCAAGTTGGGTTGAACCTAAGTATAGGTTAAAGTTAGGTTCAATGTATGTTAAACCTAAAATGTTTAAGTTTGACTTAGGTTCAAGTTGGGTTGAACCTAAGTATAGGTTAAGGTTAGGTTCAATGTATGTTGAACATAAAAAAGTTTAAGTTTGACTTAGGTTCAAGTTGGATTGAACCTAAGTTTAGGTTAACATTAGGTTCAATGTATGTTGAACCTAAAAGTTTTCAGTTTGAGTTAGGTTCAAGTTGGGTTGAAACTAAGTATAGGTTAAAGTTAATTTCAACGTATGATGAACCTAAAAGGTTTAATTTTGAGTTAGGCTTAAGTTGGGTTCAACCTAAGTATAGGTTAAAGTTAGGTTCAACGTATGTTGAACCTAAAAGGTTTAAGTCTAACTTAGGTTCAAGTTGGGCTGAACCTAAGTATATGTTAATGTTAGGTTTAATATATGTTGAACCTAAAAGTTTAATTTTGACTTAGGTTGAAGTTGGGTTGAATCTAAGTTAGGTTCAATGTATGTTGAACCTAAAATGATTAAGTTTGACTTAGGTTCAAGTTGGGTTGAACCTAAGTATAGGTTAAGGTTAGGCTCATTGTATGTTAAACCAAAAAGGTTTAAGTTTAACTTAGGTTCGAGTTGGTTTGAACCTAAGTATAGGTTAAAGTTAGGTTCAATTTATGTTGAACCTAAATATTTAAGTTTGATTTAGGTTCAAGTTGGCTTAAACCTAAGTTAGGTTCAATGTATGTTGAACATAAAAGGTTTAAGTTTGAATTAGGTTCATGTTGGGTTGAACCTAAGTATAGGTTAAGGTTAGGCTCAATGTATGTTGAACCTAAAAGGTTTAAGTTTGACTTAGGCTCAAGTTGGGTTGAACCTAAGTAGGTTAAAGTTAGGTTCAATGTATGGTGAACCTAAAAGGTTTAAGTTTGACTTAGGTTCAAGTTGGGTTGAACCTAAGTATACGTTAAAGTTAGATTTAATGTATGTTGAACTTAAAAGGTTTAAGTTTAACTTAGGTTTAAGTTGGGTTGAACCTAAGTATAGGTTAAGGTTAGGTTCAACGTATGTTGAACCTAAAAGGTTTATGTTTTACTTAGGTATTGGTTTGATTGAACCTAAGTATAAATTAAGGTTAATTAAACCTAATTTGGCTAAGGTTTAGTTGATTAATTAGACTTAATTGTGGTTTAGTCTAATTAGGTTACTGTTAATTAAACCTCATTTGGCTGAGGATTAATTGATTAGTTAGACTTAATTGTGGTTAAGTCTAACTAAGTTAAGTTTAATTAAACCTAATTTTGGTAAGGTTTAATTGATTAATTAGACTTAATTGTGCTTAATTCTAATTAGGTTAAGGTTAATTAAACCTAATCTGGGTAAGGTGTAATTGATTAATTTGATTTAATTGTTATTAAGTCTAATTAGGTTAAGGTTAATTAAGCCTAATTTAGGTAAGGTCTAATTGATTAATTAGACTTAATTGTGGTTAAGTCTAATTAGTTAAGGTTTATTAAACCTAATTTGCGTAAGATTTAATTGATTAATTAGACTTAATAGTGGTTAAGTCTAATTAAGTTAAGGTTAATGAAACCTAATTTGGGTAAGGTCTAATTAACTAGTTAGACTTAATTGTGGTTAAGTCTAATTAGGTTAAGGTTAATTAAGCCTAATTTAGGTAAGGTTTAATTGATTAATTAGACTTAATCGTGGTTAAGTCTAATTAGGTTAAGGTTAATTAAACCTAATTTGGGTAAGGTCTAATTGATTAATCACAACTAAGTCTAATTATGTTAAGGTTAGTTAAACCTAATATAGATAATGTTAAATTAATTAATTAAACTTAATTGTTGTTATGTCTAATTACCTTAATTAAGCCTGAATTGGGTAAGGTTTAATTGATTAATTAGATGTAATTGTGGTTAAGTCTAACTAGGTTATGGTTAATTAGACCTGATTTAGGTAAGGTTTAATTGATTAATTAGACATAACTGTGGTTAAGATTAATTAGGTTAAGGTTAATTAAATCTAATTTGGTTAAGGTTTAATTGGTTAATTAAACTTAATTGTGGTTAAGTCTAATTAGTTTAAGGTTAATTAAATCTAATTTGGGTAAGGTCTAATTGGTTAATTAGACTTAATTATGGTATAGTATAATTAGGTTAAGGTTAACAAAACCTAATATGGGTAAAGTCTAATTGATTAATTAAACTTAATTGGGGTCAAGTCTAATTTGGTTTAGGTTAATTAAACCTAACTTGGGTAAGATCTAATTCATTTTGTAGACTTAATTGTGGTCAAGTCTAATTTGGTTAAGGTTAATTAAAGCTAATTTGGATAAGGTCTAATTGATTAATTAGACTTAATTTTGGTTAAGTGTAATTAGGTTAAGGTTAATTAAAGCTAATTTGGGTAAGGTTTAATTAGTTAATTAGACTTAACTGTGGTTAAGTCTAATTAAGTTAAGGTTGATTAAACCTAATTTGGATAAGGTTTAATTAATTATTTAGACTTAATTGTGGTTATGTCTAATTAGGTTAAGGTTAATTAAACCTAATTTGGGTATGGTTTAATTGATTAATTAGACTTAATTGTGGTTATGTCTAATTAGGTTAAGGTTAGTTAAACCTAATTTGATTATTGTTTAATAGGTTTAATTAGGTTTAATGATGGGTTAGACCTAATTAGACTGAATCAGCCTTCCCCATGAGTGTTCATAATGCCATTCAATAGGTTGAGGAGAGAATGAAACATAGGCTCTATTTTCATCATTTGCATGGTTTGGTCATGATGGCCATTAACCATGATAAAAGAGGTAGTTTAAGTGATGTTTCCTTCTTATTGGTTAATCCATGAAATGTGAGATGGCATAAGGATTTGTCGACCAACTTACTCAATGGTATCAAGTGATTCATGCTTTAGTTTGAGGGTGTGTTGACACATAATCTCCTTCTTGTAGTGTTTCATATGAGTGGCCGTGATGAGATCTCCATTTAATGAAATGGATTTGGCTGATGTTCATCAGGTGGGGATAAGGTGTATGGTGACTCAAAATTGAGTAAGTTCACCTTCATCCACATAGTTAACATATCATCCATGACTTTGTGAAAGAATGAATCATAAACTACCATTTTCTTAATTTTTAAAATTTAGTGTTTATGAGCTCATCCCATGATAAAAGAATAATTTAAGCCAAGCCTCTTTTCCATTGGCTAGGGTTTGAGGTGACCTCCACCTAAGCATACATGTCATATTTCATTTTAGGACGGCATGACACATATATCTTTCCTTCTTGATAGTGTCATGTTAATCTTAACCTTGGTTAAAGGTTATGATTAATAGGTTTGTTAAGGTATTTTTTATATGTCATTATGAGTTTAATGGGTCATGGGTGACCCATCTATGACTCCCCATAAATTAGAATTAAATTCAAAAATCAATTATGAGATTTTGATGTCATGTATGGTGGTAGAATATCTCTTTCTTGTTCAATATAAATCTTTCTTTTCTTTTATGTTAATTTATTGTTCCATTTCCTAAAAAGTATATTGTTCTATGGGAATTTCTTCAGGAATGTTTTTTATAAAGTGAAGAAAATCTTCATAAAGTTACAGATTGAATTTCTTAAAGGATTGTATATCAGTTTGATATGGATTATTTAGTGTAAATTCAGTTTCATCAAATAAGCCAAAATCATTCTGATAAAAGTAATCATCTTAATCAATTGGAGTATTGAGATCTTGAAAGTAAGAAAAGATTGAATCCAGGGATTCTATTGCAGGTTTTCTAAAAATTCAAGGAGAAAAAAATGTCATGGACTTATTTATAAACTGGGAGTTTATCTTATTATTTTGTTTTATCCTGTCATTATGAATGTTAAGAATAACTCTTCAAAGAGTTAGATTTTGAAAAGATGTGGTCTGATCCACTTAAAAATACCTATTTTTATGCCTTATTTACGATTCAATTCTTAAGGATATTATGCTTTAATGAAAGGTATTTTTATGTTTTTGGATGTAGGTGATAAAAAAAGAGTTCAAGAAGGAAAAAGGAGCAACAAAGAGCAAAAATGGAGTTTAAAGAGCAAAGATATCGAAATTATAGGTCTGGCGTCTAGGCGCCAGAATCCGACGCCTAAGCGCCATTTCGATACAGAAACAGATAATATTTTTGACGACTTTGGGCAGTTATTTTGACGGTGTTAAGCGGTTATCAGACCTTCTAGAAAACTGGAAGTTACTCCTAATATATAGGACATGTGATACAATGCATCTGGACACAGGAAAACGGTTTTAATCGCGAAGAAGTGTGATCCAAAGTGAAGAGGTGCGAAGACCTGTTCACGGACTCCGGCGCCTAGGCGCCAGATCACGGCGCCTAGGCGCCAGATCCGGGAGCCTAGGCGCCAGATCCGGGCGCCTAAGCGCCAGATCCCGGTGCCTAGGTGCGACAGTTACCTTCTAGAAGATTGATTGTATTTAGACGAATTTTGAAGAGGTGCCTTAAGCAACCCCTCGTCAAATTTGGAGCTCTATAAATAGGAGTCAATTCTATAGAGAAAAGCGCCCCTATTAGTCCCCTTTTAGCACCCTATAGCCATATACCCCCCTCTAGCATCCAATCATTTTAGGGAGCCACTTTCTTTTGCATTTAGTGAGTTTATTTAGAGTATTACTACTCAATTCCTTGAGTAGTGAGTGTGAGTTTTCAAGTATTGTTGTTGTTGAAGTTTTGTATCTTGCATTGGAGTCAGTAAGAGTCAGCGGATCACTTGAAGGAACATTCCAGATAAGTATTTGTAACTTTGTTCAAAGTTTATAAATATGTATTGTTGTGTGAATTTAATGTGTTCTGAATAGTTAGTTTTCTTTCTCCTTTCAACTATGAAAAGATAATAAGATAATTGAATTTTGTTAGAGAATTTAACTTCAAATATTTATAAAAATTGAGATGATATTAATACCAAATCTTAATTTACTTTTTAAACGGGCCATTTAAATTGTTAAAACCTGTTGAAGAATTTGGAGACCTATCCGGAGATGAGTTCTTAACTAGTCGATATCACATGAATCCTTATGTAATCGAAGGCTTTATGCGGGTTATTCAAGGTGAAGTGCAAATAAATAGGAAGATATTATTTATTGGGCGTAGAATTAATTAGTTTTTAGAGTGACAGACTAAATTCTAATAATTTGGTCTATAGAAAGGGAATGGGTCACTGGTAGGGCCGACCATAGCCATCCTTGGACATCTAGTAGAGTGAGGCTAGATTAACCCATTCTACTAATAAAACATCATGAATCATCTATAGATTAGCCAATGTTCTTTATACTATCAAGCGAAGGTAAAGAATAAGAATGCTTCTATTTGGCACAATACCATAATCTAAGTTCTCCACAAATGATTATTATACTAACAATCTTGGATTAGTTGAAAAGGATAAAGTTGTTTTATTTATACCTGCATTAATCTTTATTTAATTACTGCTTACTTACATTTAGTAAAAATTTTATTAAATTTAAAATCTGAATTTTGAAAAGAAATAAAAATAATAATTAATTTTAATTTGAAAATTCTAAAATATTTCTTAATTTTCTCATAATCTTCCCTATGGGATCGATAACCAGGACTCCAACAAAGCCCTGTATTACTTGAAACGATACGTATAATTGCATTTGAAATTGTGACTTTTACAATAATTAATATAAATATTTAAATATAAATTCATAAATTCTTACATAAGTAAAAGCCGGGTTGGTGTGTTGCATCATGGTCCTATCTGCCGAATGACAAAATATGTTTTGAAAACAAGTGATTTAACAAGAGATGAGAAGAAAAACTATCCCCAGCGGAGTCTACAATAAAATCTCTTGATGGCATCCGAAGTTATGGGATCCCGGCTCATCGACGGTTCGTCATCACCGATATTCTCTCGTGTCATTGTGAGGTGTGAAATTTCAATGTCATTATTTGATAGAGTAGCTACTCTGTTTATCTATCATATTTCCCTAGTCTTCAAGTGATCTTATTTCTTTGGATCATGTAAAGGATCCGCAAATGTTAAGAAAGTTGAAGGAAATAAGGGTTGATAAAACAGAAAACAGTAGAATAAGAAATATCAGTGATAATCCTAACAATAGGCGATTCTAGAATTCCTTATTCTAGAATTTTTTTTATAAGGAGGATCACATGTAAAATTTTAATAACCAGAGATTTCTAGGTGTGATACCTATCCTAAGTTTTTAAATCTCCTATAGGAGCAAGCTCCAATAGTTAATTACATCTTAGATAATTAGGATTGTCTAAGAAAACTCCTGATTAATGTAACACTTATTTTCTAATAAATTCCAAGAATAAGGAAAGAAACGCCAATTTTTAATCCTAAGGGTAATATATTTCTAAGTATTACATACTACCCTAAAGGTTTGATTTTGTCAATGTCATTTGTTACGTCTGTTTTATATTTGTTTTGTTGTTAGTCATTTTATTGTTATTTTATCTTATTGTTTGTTATTTGTTTGGTGGTTATTCTAAAAGTTTAGGTTTTTTTATTATCCTAAATGTTTAGGATTTGTTTCGTTGTTTTTCATTTTGATTTTATTTCGTTAAAGTTGTTTTGTTAATTTTGTTTTGTTTTGTTTTCTCAATGTATTTATTTTGATGTCGTTTTGGTTCTGTTTTGTTTTGTTGTCGTTTATCACGTCTTCTAAATGTCGCTCTACAAAATAGAGTTAGCATGCCCTAATAACTTGCAAAGTAAATCTAAAACGGAACTTGTCTTCAATCTGCATGGAAAACAATACCAGGATTATAACCGATTTTATTTTGTCATTTATTTTTGTTTTGTTCATTATTTCAGAAAATTTAAAGTTTGGTTGGAAGATATGTTAGGTTCAAATTTAAGTTTTAATGTCTTTTAAAGTGAATTTTATGTTTATGTTGGTGATTTATTTCAATTCTTATGTTGATGATGTCATTTTGTTTGGATTTGATGTTTGATTTAGGTTGAATGTTAGTGAAACCTATAATTGTTGTTTGTTTAGGTTCAACCTAACTAGAACCTAAATGTCATTTAGACTCAATTTAGATAAAACATAAGATTGATGTCTTTTTAAGTTTAATTTGGATAGAACTCAAAGTTGATTTTATGTCCAATTTAGGTAGAACTTAAGATTTGTGGTGATTTAAGTTCTATGTTGGTAGAACCTAAAGTTTCAGGTTCAATGTGAGTAAAATCTAAGGTTAAAGATTGTTTTAAGTACAATTTAGGTAGGACCTAAAATTGATTTAGGTTTAATATGTATTGAACTAAAGAGCTTAAAATGGTCCTAAGTCCAATGTAGATAAGACTTAAAGTTAATTTAGATCCAATGTAAGTAGGATTTAAAGTTGGTTTAGGTTCAATATGAATTGAACCTAAGGTTTGAAATTATTCTAAGTCCAATAAAAGTAGGACTTAAAATTGATTTATATCTTATGTAAGTGGGATCTAAAGTTGGTTTAGGTTCAATATGAAATAAACCTAAGGTTTAAAATTATTCTAAGTCTTATGTAAGTAGAGCTTAAAGTTGATTTAGATCCTATGTAAATGGGATCTAAAGTTGGTTTACGTTCAATATGAATTAAACCTAAGGTTTGAAATTATTCTAAGTCCAATGTAAGTAGGGCTTAAATTTAATTTAAATCTTATGTAAGTGGAATTTAAAGTTGGCTTAGGTTCAATAGGAATTAAAACTAAGGTTTGAAATTATTCTAAGTCCTATGTGAGTAGGACTTAAAGTTTGGTTGAGTTAGGTCCAATGTAGGTTAATCTTAAAGGTTTAAGTTCGACTTAGGTTCAAGTTTGGTTGAACCTAAGTATAGGATAAATGTTGAACCTAAAAGGTTTAAGTTTGACTTAGATTCAATTTGGGTTAAACCTAAGTCTAGGTTAAAGTTAGGTTCAATGTATGTTGAACCTAAAAAGTTTTAGTTTGAATTTGGTTCAACTTGGGCTGAACCTAAGTAAAGGTTAAAGTTAGGTTCAATGTAAGTTAAACCTAAAAGGTTTAAGTTTGACTTAGGTTCAAGTTGGGTTGAACCTAATTTTAGGTTTAAGTTAATTTCAATTTACGTTGAACTTAAAAGGTTTAAGTTTGACTTAAGTTCAAGTTGAGTTGATCCTAAGTATAGGTTAAAGTTAGGTTCAATGTATGTTGAATCTAAAAGGTTTAAGTCTGACTTAGGTTCAAGTTGGGTTGAACCTAAATATAGGTTAAAGCTAGGTTCAATATATGTTGAACCTAAAAGTTTAAATTTGACATAGGTTCAAGTTGGGTTGAACCTAAGTTAGGTTCAATGTATGTTGAACCTAAAAGGTTTAAGTTTGACTTAGATTCAAGTTGGGTTGAACCTAAGTATAAGATAAATTTAGGTTAAATATATTTTGAACCTCAAATGGTTTAAGTTTGACTTTGGTTCAAGTTGGGTTGAACCTAAGTATAGGTTAAAGTTCGGTTCAATGAACGTTAAACCTAAAAGTTTAAGTTTGACTTAGGTTCAAGTTAGATTAAACCTAAGTTAGGTTCAATTTATGTTGAACCTAAAAGGTTTAAGTTTGACTTAAGCTCAGGTTGGGTTGAACCTAAGTATAGGTTAAGGTTAGGTTTAATGTATGTTGAACCTAAAAGTGTACGGCTTATTTTAAGTTGAGTGTTGTATTTTTGAAAAGAGGTCGCCTACAGAAATTGTATGGCGAATTTTTAATTTAATTTAAATAAATAATTTAAAAAGTAGTATTTGATTTTGAAAATAATTTTAAATTTGAAAATTTTAAGATATGAAATCAAACCGATCTCACATCCCGAATAGTTTATATAAACGAGCACCGTATCACAAACCATGTATCTATCCCGAAGAATAGACACATGGCTTCGATGATGGGGCTCGATTAAATAAACTAGAAGATTTGTGACATCCGTTTGGTCCGCGAACCAATTTTATAAGCCGACAAATTCCCTCGCTTAATATAAATGAATTAAGCGAGGTTTATATTACCCGGTTTTTAAAGTTCCCTATAAGGCAAGCCCCTATAGTTAATTACATCTTAAGTGACGGGAATCACCTAAGAAAACTCTCGATAATAATCGGTAGTTCGCTCTCAAGAATTTCAAGGTTTAAGTTTTCAATGGATTGAGTTTTGGAATTTCAATAGGGAATGGATCAAATTTTGAACATTTTTATTTTGGGAATTCAAAGGAAGAAAGGTAAGAGAAATCACAGATTCGAAGCGCACTACGGTAATTTCCCGACTATCCTATTTGTTTGGCTTGAATTTAGGAAGGTCCTAATGTTTATTTAATGTTTTGATCTTGCCAATTTTAATTAATTAGGCCTTATGTTTGCATGATGTGATCACACAAATAGCCTCGAAGGTGCGAGGGTTTATGTCGTAACGGACGACTACCTCGGAACCCTAAGGTCGATTAGGACTTAATTTGCAAAGCAAATGCCTAACAAGAAGGTCGAGGTTTTATGTTGAACTGTGCCAACTACCTCGAAGTCCTATGAGTCGATTGTTTAAACTAAAGAAAAGTTTTGCTGCAAGCATTCATGTTTTCATCGATGACGATGGTCGTGCTGCCCATTAAGCTCCAAGCTCCTTGTTGTTGCAGAGGTTTAGTTGTAGAAGGTGATAAATCAAGAGATGAGGGAAGCGTTTGGTTTTAGAGAAAGTCTTAATTTCTATGTGTCTTTAATGTTTTAATTAAAACAGGTCTTAAAGTTGATTAAACAGAACCGATTAAGATCCCACGGTTCCGTCATCCCGGCACCGTTATTTTCATCGAATTCACTTAGTCCAGTATGAATTTGCTAAACTCAACTAAATGAGTTCCGCACTTTCATTTAGACCGTGCGAAATCCCGTTAGCAACACGTGGGTTACATCATCCGAGGTATTCCCGATCATTCAACGAGACGTTTTAATTTAGTCTGTAGTTGTAGTTTTGTTGTTCGTTTGTGATTAAATTTTGAGTTGTTTTATATTTTGAATGTTGTGGCGGTGAATTTTATCTTCGTAGTGTTTTTTAATTTAGTTATGGGTTTCGGCTTTGGTTTCTGTCCTAAAGGTGTAGGTTTTCATGCAATCGTTGTTTATCATGCAAGAAAGGTAAAGTGCAACACGAGTAAATGAATTGCAGTAAGATAAATTGCAATAAAATAAAAGCGTACCCGGAGGGTCTTCCCGTCATCCCAAGCCGCACTTAAAATACAATTTAGAGCATTTAAGCATTTATAACAATTTCCTAGTAAAGCTAAGGAAGGGTTATGGTTTTCTACCAAAATCCTAATCCTATAGCTAGTCATTCCTATGACGTCTAGGTCTTCAATTTTGGTTTTAAGGATGATTTTCTTCACCAAAGAACAACTAAGCTCAATTTGTTCTTAAGGACATTCCATCATATTGAGGAAGTGTTTAAGACGAATCTTAAACATCTTTTCAATATTTCGGAATTGTTCTAAGTCCAAATGAATTCTATCATGCGTGTGAATTAATCATCTAGTGGTGTTTAAGTTAAGTTTTATTTCTTGCTCAGTGAATTAGGATGTTTCGAATATCCTTATGAGTGAAGTGACATTTCATTTGATACTCCATTTAGGAGTTATAATAGTAAAAGCTCCTAAGGGCAAAATGATATTTAATGATTTGTGATTCAAATTTAAGTTCAAATTAATGATTTAAGTTTGGAATAGTGTTCAAGTTGTTTTAGATTTATTTTGAATTTCTTTATGTCTTAAGTGATGTTATATTTAATTCAATTTAATTTAATTTAACTTAACTTAATTTAATTTAATGTGGTTTAATTTAATTTCATTTAATTTTAAGTTAATTTAATATAATATGATTTAGCTTAATTTAATTTAATTTAATTTAATTTAATTTGATTTAATTTTAATTTAATTTAATTTAATTTAATTTAATTTAATTTAATTTAATTTAACTTAATTCAATTTGTTTTAATTTAATTTAATTTAATTTAATTTAATTTAATTTAATTTTATTTAATATGTTTTAATTTAAATTAATTTAATTTAATTTAATTTAATTTAATTTGATTTAATTTAATATGTTTTAATTTAATTTAATTTAATTTAATTTAATTTAATTTAATTTAATTTAATTTAATTTAATTTAATTTAATTTAATTTAATTTTTATTTTAAAAGGGTTTGCTTTAAATAATTTAACCTTAACTTAATTTAATGATTAAGTCTTTTAGCATTTTAAATCTTAAACTTGATTATCATTTTAATTAGGAATTAAATATTATTGAGATGATTAATTTAGGGATTCTTAAATTAAAGAACAAACCTCTTCCTAATAACACCCCTATTTTAATAATTCCAATTTTATTATTCTTCCAAATTTAATTAATTATTTTAATTAAAGTTCATTTCAATTATTGTTGAATTGTTTAATAGGTTTCTACCCTTTACTTATTTAAATTTCAATCATCCAAATCAGATTAAGATCAAATATTTTACTCTTTAATTTTATTAAGCCTAAAGTTTTAATTAAGGGTTAAAATTTTAATTACCATTTTGCCCTTCAAGCTTAATAATTTCATAACTCACTAAATTGAGCTCAAATGAATTTGAAATTTTTATGTGACCTCACTCATATGTCAATAAAGACATTAGAGGAGAAAATGTGATTTTTCTGTATTTAATTTATTTATGTAATTATTTTTGGTGGAAAATAAGGATTTCCAAAGAAAATTTAATAATATGACCAAGGGAAAGTTTCTATCCTTAAGAAAATTATGGGACATTCCTAATGACCAGAGGACCACTTGGACCAATTTTTGTGATTTTTTGAATTATATTTTATTTATTAAAATTATTTTAAGTTCTGGGGTATTAATTAATTTAAAAATAGAATATAAGTTGAAAAATGAATTTTATAATTTTTAAAATTCTCTCTGATATCAAGGATTCCATAGAACCAAATTTTACAATTTTCTGATTTTTCCTTAATTTATTGGAATTATTTTAGTGGAAATGCTAGAAAATGTATTTTTTAATTTAAAAAATTACCCCAAGGCTTTAAAATTTAATATCTCAACCTAGAGACATAAGAAAAAATATGGGGTTTGTTCCTAAGTGGTTAGAATTCAAAATGTGACATTTTGGTGAATTTTATTATTTTTGTAATTTTTATTATTTTTTAATTATTAAAATATTAAAATAATGATAAAAAAATCAACTTTTTTAGAAAATTGCAATTTTAATTTTCTTGAATTCCCCGATATCGGAGAGGCTTCAAAACCAATTTGGTGAATTTTTGAAAAGTATTTTGAAAGTTATGAATTTTCAAAGTTTAAGTTGGCTAAATGGCTTAATCAACCCATTTGATAGGGTTAACCAAACCCAATCGACTTCAAATTTTTATGGTGGATTCCTCTGATCCTAAAGGTCAGTGGAGAATTGATTTCAAGTCAATTTGATCTATGGTTAACTCTAATTAATTAAATTTCAATTTTGGGTATTTAGGCCAATTAGGGTTAATCTGAGTGAATTAACTCAAGTCCTATTTTTCCTAGGGTTCTCTGGTCATAAGGAACATCACCAAATTTTCCTAGAATTTATTTCACAACATGCTAATTTTTGGAATTAAAATACTCAAAACAGACAACATGCTTTTGAAAAATCAATAACTTTTCACAGAGATGGCCTCTCGACCTTGGAAAATTCAGGGAATGTTCCCAAGTTCGGAGGCTTCAAAAGCCCTATGGTCTCATGCCATGGTGAATTGTATGAATGCATGGAGAATTAAAACAATGCAGGGAGTAAATAATTAATTTAAAATAAAGTACTGGACAAAATTAATCAATTTCTTTTCCACATTATTCTCCTCTGTTCACTGAGCAAGTGGGTATTTTTATTTTATTTTTTTGATTTTTCTACACAAAGATATGAATTTTCAAAGTTTCTGATATTTAATAAATACATTAAATACCCTATTTATCTACTTATCCACGCGGCGCCGACTCAACCTCGGCGGCTCCGAATCGACATGCGTCGCTCCTCGGTTCGGCGCCGCCATCCGACTCGGCCGTCCGGGGCCCCGCGGTTCACGTACCATCTGCCGGTCCGACGCAATCCAAGCCGTCCATCCAATACACGCGCAATCCGACGGTTCCTGGTCATCGTCTACGACTGGTGCGATCTCGTGACCGTCCACACTCTAACCCTAAGAACTCACTCGATTCTCAACGGATTTTCGTGTTCTTATGCTCTATGGATTCGCCTTGAAGAGACGAACACATCCATACGGTGAACATACTATGAAATCAAGCCAATCAAAATGGAGAATTGACTGAAGCTCGGGCAGAAGAGGGAGTTCATACCTTTGCTCAGAGAAGTGAAGCTTCGATCTGAGAGTTGTGTCACCTTCGATTGGGTCCAAGTAAGCTCTAGATGAAGTCCCTTGGCCTGGTGAATTGTCTAGCTATGAAAGTGACCACGCCCGATCACAAAGCTTGGAGGCCGGAGCAACCGGGTGGCCTCGGAGATGGGGCTTTCAGTGGGAAACTTCTCCTCTTGGTCCAAGTGAAGGTGTAGGACCAATCAATTTGGGGATTGGCTCACCGTGAAGAAGTGTCCCGGCTTTGGGCCGAAGTTCGAGCTCAAAATCGGGGCTCACTCGGAGGGAATCGGGCCGGAATTCAGCAGGGATCAAGTGCTCTATGTGTGGAGAGTGGTCTCGGAATGATTTTGGCGCAGTTTCCTTAAGGTTTGGTTCAGCACCTCCTTTGGCCGAGAGGGTGAGGGGTTTGAATCAGAGAGGCCTGAGGGCCTCCTGGGGGAGCCGAGGGTCGGGATCGGCCGCTTCGGCATGTGAAGAACAGCCATGGTGGCCATTGGGCATGAGGCAGCCAAGCAGTGAGAATTCCAAGCTCTGGGCTCACATGCGAGCTCTCGGCCCGGTGGTTTCCGATGGCCGTGGTGGCTGGCCGGCCGAGCATGGGTCACCCTCAAGGTCGTGGGTCGTGGTCTGGGCTTGGTGCAAGCAATCGGCAATTGCCATGTGTAAAGGCTTTGATCCAAAGTAGAATGGGGCATGGCTAGTTTTGAGTCTAAATGGGTCAATTCACCCATTTGGGCTTGGTGCACCCTTCAAGGTGGCTTTGGGTGCTCGTGGGGAATCAAAGGGATCACTGTTTTGGCATGGAGAGGTCTCCATCCAAATATATTTGGATTAAATTTAAGTTTAGTGTGAATCATGATTAAGGCTAATGAGCTTTAGGGATTAAGGAAAGCCCTCCCTCTTCTTACCCAATATGGCATGGTGGAGTGTCCAAGGCCCTCATGGCTCACATGTGGCTCATGCATGGCTTCATGGCTCACCTTTGGCTTGGGAAAGTTTTACTCAATTTCATGAAAATGGGTTTTGGGATTCTTTTGATAATTTAATGGGAACTTGGATAAGGCTTGATTTGGGATGATTTGATGATGAATTTAGGACTTAGGTATTGAGTTTAATTGAAAGTATGATGAGGGGAAATGTCATATGGGCTTTGGGACCAATTTTGGGCCTTTGGATGTGGTAAAAGACGGGCTTTTAAAATGATTTAAGGAATGGGCCTTTTAGTTTAAAAAATGAATTTATGGATGGGAGTTTTGTAAAGAGGTTGGGCCAAATAATTGTTGAGTTTGGTTTAGGGATGTGTCATGAATGATTTGAAATAAATTTGAGGTGGTTTGGGCTCGAATTGGGTTGGATTTGGGTTCATTTGCGTACATGGGCCAATATAGGTCAGATTGGGCTAACTTGGGCCAATGTTGGGCTAGGGTTGAAATTGATGTAAAATAAATGTTGGGAAATGTTTATGGGAGTGTTTCAAAGAGGTTTTGGCTTTGGTTGGGTTTTGATTTTGGGGTTTGGGTCGATTTGGGCTAGGTTTAGGTTTAGGTCAAAATTGGGCCTTTTGATTTTGGGTTGAATTTGAGTGGGGTTTGGGTCTAAATTTTGGGCAAATCATGTTAGTGTTTTGTTTATGGGGATGTTAAGGAAGGTTTAGAAAAGATTTGGGGTTAATTGGAGTTGAATTGGGTGAGTTTGGGCTAAGTTTGGGTCATGGGTCCAAATCGGGCTTTAAGGCCAAAAGTGAAATCGGATCCAAATGTTAATCCAATTGGACTTGGATTTGGTCTAGATTGGTGTTGGGGATGTTGAATTGAAGTTTAGAATTGAATTGGACCAGAATTTAGGTCAATTGGGTAGGTTTGGTTTGACATTGGGTTCATTTTGGGTTAAAATGGGTCAAATTGGGGGTTTTGATAAAAGTGGGGTAAATTGACAAAATTGGCCCATGGTGTAGTTGAACAAAATGAAATTGGGAATATTTCCGATTTTCTGGAATTTTCTGGGAATTTTCTGAATTTTTGGATTTTTTGGCTAAGAAGGGCATTTTGGGTATTTGGAGGGTATTGGGAGGTATTTTTGGAATTTTTGGTATTTTTGGCTATGAATGATCAATTTGAGTGATGTGGGAATGTTTGGGATTGGTCTTGAGGATTTTTGGGTGATTTAGGTGATTTTACAAATTTTGGGTGGTTTCAAGGGTATTGGGTAAGCTAGGCGGGTGTAGGGTGTAGGGTCCCGGGGGTCAAAAATTGAAAATTTGGAAAATTGAAGATTGGGTGAATGTAAGTGGAATGAAATCATTTTGGTTGAGCCATGAAGCCATATCAAGCCCACATGAGCCATGAAGGGATTCATTTGAGGCACCAACTATGTTGTTCCTAACCCTCTTACCGAGGGCTTAGGGGTTAAGGACCATCCATGTGAATCACCCGCATGAGTCGGAGGTCAAATTGGGTATGGGTGTGTTTTTAGGAGGTGTGTGAAAGTGTAGTGTATAGGTGTAGTGTGTGTCTAAGTCAGCCCCCTTCACCAGACCAGGCCACCCGGGGCAATCTTAAGGCCAAAGAGTCCTATGGGAACTCATCCTTTAAACTTCTACATTTAATTTCAACCCTCTAGGTGATTAGGGGTCTACAATTAAGTTTGTGGAGTTTGCAGGTAGTTAGGAAGTGGTTTGAATTTCTAAGTGATGGGTTCCAATTCTAATCCTCTAGGATAGTCAAAGGAAAAGCCTAAGGCTAGATCCTAAGTACTAAAGAGAAGAAGAGAAGACCTCATCAAAAATGAGGTCAACAAAAAGGTTGAAGTTTGACTTAAGTTCAAGTTGGGTTGAACTTAAGTATAAATTAAAGTTAGGTTCAATGTATGTTGAACCTAAAAGGTTTAAGTTTGACTTAGGTTCATGTTGGGTTGAACCTAAATATAGGTTAAGGTTAGGTTCAATGTATGTTGAACTAAAAAGGTTTAAGTTTGAATTATGATCAAGTTGGGTTCAACCTAAGTATAGGTTAAGGTTAGGTTCAATATATGTTGAACCTAAGAGGTTTAAGTTTGACTTAGGTTTAAGTAAGGTTGAACCTAAGTATAAGTTAAGGTTAATTAAACCTAATTTGGATAAGGTTTAGTTGATTAATTAAACTTAATTGTGGTTAAGTCTAATTAGGTTAATGTTAATTACACCAAATTTGGGTGAGGTTTAATTTATTAATTAGACTTAACTGTGGTTAAGTCTAATTAAGTTAAGGTTAATTAAACCTAATTTGGATAAGGTTTAATTGATTAATTAGACTTAATTTTGGTCAAGTCTAATAAGGTTAAGGCTAATTAAACCTAATTTGGGTAAGGTTTAATTGATTAATTAGACTTAATTGTGGTTAAGTCTAATAAGGTTAAGGCTAATTAATCCGAATTTGGGCAAGCTTTAATTGATTAATTAGATTTAAATGTGATTAAGTCTAATTAGGTTAAGGTTAATTAAACCTAATCTGGGTAAAGTTTAATTGATTAATTAGATTTAATTGTGGTTAAGTCTAGTTAGGTTATGGTTACCTAAACCTAATTTGGGTGAGGTTTAATTGATTAATTAGACCTCATTGTGGTTAAATCTAATTAGGTTATGGTTAATTAAACCTAATTTGGGTGAGGTTTAACTGATTAATTAGACTTCATTGTGATTAAGTCTAATTAGGTTAAGGTTAATTAAAACTATTTTGGGTAAGGTTTAATTGATTAATAAGACATAATTATGGTTAAGTCTAATTAGGTTAAGGTTAATTAAACCTAATTTTGGAAAGGTTTAATTGATTAATTAGACTTAGTTCTGGTTAAGTATTATTAGGTTAAGGTTAATTAAACCTAATCTGGTAAGGTTTAATTGATTAATTAGACTTAGTTGTGGTTAAGTCTAATTAGGTTAAGGTTACTTAAACATAATTTGGGTAAGGTTTAATTGATTAATTCAACTTAATTGTGGTTAAGTCTAATTAGGTTAAGGTTAATTAAATCTAATTTTAATAATTTCTAATTGATTGATTAGATTTAATTGTGCTTAAGTCTAATTAGGTTATGGTTAATTAAACCTAATTTGGGTAAGGCTTAACTGATTAATTGAACTTAATTGTGGTTAAACTTAATTAGGTTAAGGTTAATTAAACCTGATTTGGGTAAGGTTTAATTGATTTCTTAAACTTAATTGTGGTTAAATCTAACTAGTTTAACATTCTTTAATCCTAATTTGGGTATTGTTTCATTGATTAATTAGACTTAATTGTGGTTAAGACAATTTAGGTTAACGTTAATTAAATCTAATTTGGGTAAGTTTTAATTGATTAATTAGCCTTAATTGTGGTAGTCTAATTAGGTTAGGTTAATTAAACGAAATTTGGGTTAGGTTTAAATGATTAATTAGACTTAATTGTGGTTATAAGTCTAATTAGGTTAAGGATAAGTAAACCTAATTTGATTATTGTTTGATAAGTTTAATTAAGTCAAATGATGAGTTAGACCTAATTAGGATTTATTAAGTTAAACCTAATGAAATTAAGGCTTAAGTTGATTTAATTAAGACTAATTAATGTCTTAGACCTAATTAGGGTTTACTAAGTTAAACCTAATGTGATTAAGGCTTAACTTGAAATAATTAAGTCTAATTAATGTGTTAGACCTAATTTGGGTTTATTAAGTTAAACCGAATGTGATGAAGGCTTAACTTGATTTGATTAGGTCTAATTAATGTGTTAGACTTAATTAAGGTTTATTAAGTTATACCTAATGTGATTAAGGCTTAACTTGAATTAATTAAGTCTAATTGGTGTCTTCGACCTAGTTAGGGTTTGATTTAAGTCTATTTGGTGTTAGACTCATAATTGACTTAGTACAAAGTGGAATGAGCTAAGTATGGTGAAAATTTAAGTCTTAAAAGATTTTTAAGGTTTCAAAAATTAATTCATAATTAATAATTTTAACCCTAAAAACAAAAATGTCATTCTAAATTTTCAAAAGGCTAAGATTTGTAATTTTAGGGTTTAAGTCTTTCACCCTAAGGTTCTTGACTAATTCCAATTTAATTTCTTAATTTTTAATTTTTTATGATTATTACTAAAAATAATTACAAAATTTTAATATAAATTAGGAAAGCCTATCCTAGGGAATTTTTGTAGCCTTAGAAAAATCAGAGGATGTTCATAAGGACTTAAAGGTTGATCCCTAAAATTTTCATATTTTTCTGATTTATAAAAATTTCTAATAATTCAATTACCCAAGTGGGTAATTAATTAATTAAAAATTCAATATAATTGTTGACCTCATTTTTGATGAGGTCTTCTCTTCTTCTCTTTAGTACTTAGGATCTAGCCTTAGGCTTTTCCTTTGACTATCTTAGAGGACTAGAATTGGGATCCACCATCTAGAATTTTAAACCACTTCTTAACTCCCCGCAAACTCCACAAACTCGACCGTAGACCCCTAATCACCTAGAGGGTCGAAATCAAGTGCGGAAGTTTAAAGGATGAGTTCCCATAGGACTCTTCGGCCTTAGGATCGCCTCGGTGGCCCTGGTCCGATGAAGGGGCTGACTTACACACACACTACACTCATACACTACACTTCCATACACCTCCTAAAACACACCCATACCCGACTTGACCTCCCGACTCATGTAGATGATTCACATGGATGGTCCTTAACCCCTAAGCCCTCGGCTAAGAGGTTAGGAACAACATAAATGAATGCCTCAAATGAGTCCCTTCATGGCTCATGTGGGCTTGATATGGCTTCATGGCTCAACCAAAATGATTTTATTCCACTTACATTCACCTAATCTTCCATTTTCCAAATTTTTAATTTTTGACCCCCGGGACCCTACACCCGCCAACCTACCCAAAGCCCTGAATAGCCCAAATTTCTCAAAAATTTCCAAATCACCCAAAATTCTCCAAAATCATTCCCAAACATTTCCACATCACTCAAACTGATCATCCATAACCAAAAATACCAAAAATTCCAAAAATACCTCCCAATACCCTCCAAATACCCAAAATACCCCTCTTAGCCAAAAAATCCAAAAATTCAGAAAATTCCCAGAAAATTCCAGAAAATCTCAAATATTCCCAATTTCATTTTGTTCAACTACACCATGGGCCAATTTTGTCAATTTACCCCACTTTTATCAAAATCCCCAATTCGACCCATTTTAACCCAAAGTAAACCCAATGTCAAACCTAACCTACCCAATTGACCTAAATTCTGGTCCAATTCAATTCTAAACTTCAATTCAACATCCCCAACACCAATCTAGACCAAATCCAAGCCCAATTTGATTGGCATTGGGATCCAATTTCACTTTTGGCCTTAAAGCCCAATTTGGACCTATGACCCAAACCTAACCCAAACTCACCCAATTCAACTCCAATTAACCCCAAATCTTTTCTAAATCTTCCTTAACATCCCCATAAACAAAACACTAACATGATTTGCCCAAAATTTAGACCCAAACCCCACTCAAATTCAACCCAAAATCAAAAAGCCCAATTTCGACCTAAACCTAAACCTAGCCCAAATGAGCCCAAATCCCAAAATCAAAACCTAACCAAAGCCAAAACCTCTTTGAAACACTCCCATAAACATTTCCCAACATTAATTTTACATCAATTTCAACTCTAGCCCAACTTTGGCCCATGGTAGCCCATTTTGGCCCACCTTAGCCTCTTTACCAAAAAGGCCCATATCCAACCCAATTCAAACCCAAATCACCTCAAATTTGTTTCAAACCACTCATGAAGCATCCCCAAACCAAAACCAACAATTATTTGGCCCAAACTTTTACAAAAATTTCTCATCTATGAACACATTCTTAAACTTAAAAGCCCACTTCCCTTAAACCTTCCTAAAAGCCCATTTCCTTCAAAATTCAAAAGCCCAAATCATCCTAAAGCCCACATGACACTTCCCCTCATCATCCATTTGATCAAAATCACCCCTAAGTTTCAAAATCATCAATTAAACCATTCCAAATCAAGCCACATGTCAAATTACCCCCTAAATGTCAAATATTTCTAAAACCCTTTTCATGAAACAAGTCAACCTTTTCCCAAGCCAAATGGAGCCATGAACAAGCCATTCTCAAGCCACATGAAGCCATGAGGGCTTTGACTTGTCATTAGTCCATTTATGGCAAGAAGAGGGGGTTCTTTCTTAAACCTCCTTTAACCTTTTTTTACCTTAATCATGTCACACACTAAACCATGTTTAGCCACCTCATCATGGTTGGAGACTTCACCACTCCTTCTAAGCTGACCTAAATGATTCCCTCAGCTCAAAATCGCAGCTTGGAAGGGTGCACCAAGCCCAAAATGGTGGGTTGACCCAAACCAAGCCAAAGTGAGCCTTCTCCCATTCCATTTAAATCAAACTCCTTTACACATGTCAAACCTCAATTGAATGCACCAAACCCCACCCCGACCCACTCGAACAAGATGGTGACCAATGCCCGGCCGGCCACCCACTGTGTCGCCGAAAACACCATGGCCGAGAGCTCACATGTGAGCCAACTTCGGGATTCTACCTTGCCGAGCCGCCCCATGCCCAATGGCCACCATGGCCGTTCTGCCCTTGACCTAAGCAGCTGATCCCAAGCCCTAACTCTCCCTGGGAGGCCCTTCACCCTCTCCTATTTAAACACCACCCTTCTCGGCCATGAGAGGTGCTGAACCAAAAACCTTAAGGAAACTCTGCCAAAATCATTCCAGATCACGCTCCACACATAGAGCATTTGATCCCCACCGAATTCCACACCTAATTCCTTCCAGCCGAGCTCAATTTTGAGCTCAAACTTTAGCCTAAAAACCAGGACACTTCTTCACAGCGAGCCAATCCCCAAATTGATTGGTCCTACACCTTCACTCGGACCAAGAGAAGAAGTTTCCCACCGAAAGCCCCATCTCCAGTGCCACCCGCTTGCTCCAGGCCTCCAAGCTTTGTGATCGGCTGTGGTCGAAGTCCAACCTAGACAATTCACCAGACCAGGAGACTTCATCTGGAGCTTGCTTGGACCCAATCGAAGGTGACACAACTCTCAGATCGAAGCTTCACTTCTCTGAGCAAAGGTATGGACTCCCTCTTCTTCCCGAGCTTCAAGAGATTCTCATTTTAATTCGAGTCAATCTAAATGCATGTTTACCGTATGGATGTGTTCGTCTCTTCAAGACGAATCCATAGAGCATAAGAACACGAAAATCCATCGAGAATCGAGCGAGTTCTGTAGGTTAGAGTGTGGACGGTCACGGGATCGTACCCGCCGTAGACGATGACCAAGAGCCGTTGGATCGCGCGTGTATCGAGCGGACGGCTCGGATTGCGCCGACCAGGGAATGATACGTGAACCGCGGGTCCCGGATCTGCCGACTCGGATGGCGGCGCCCAATCACGCGCGCGACACGTACCCCTTCGGAGCCGCCGAGGTCGACACGGCGCCGCGTCACTTAAGTAGAAAAATAGGATTTTTTTTTTATTTATTTAAATACCAGAACTTTAAAAATCCATATCTTTGTGTAAGAAAATCAGAAAAATAAAATAAAAATACCCTCTTACTCAGTGAACAGAGGAGAATAATGTGGAAAAGAAATCATTTAATTTCATCAAGTATTTTATTTTTATAATTTATTTACTCTCTGCATACATTTAATTCTCCATGCATGTATACAATTCACCATGGCATGAGACCATAGTGCTTTTGAAGCCTTTGAATTTGGGAACATTCCCTGAATTTTCCAAAGTCAGAGGTCATCCCTATGAAGAGTTATTGATTTTTTCAAATTCATGTCACTGTTTTGAGTATTTTAATTCCAATAAATAGCATGTTGTGAAATAAATTCTAGGAAAATTTGGTGATGTTCCTTATGACCAGAGAACCCTAGGAAAAATAGGTTTTGAGTTAGTTCATTTTAGATAACCCTAATTGGCTTAAACACTCAAAATAGGTCTCTAATTAATTAGAGCTAACCATACATCAAATTGACTTCAAATCAATTCTCCATTGACCTTTAGGGTCAGAAGAACCCACCATAAAAATTTGAGGTCAATCGGACTTGGTTAGCCCTATTAATTGGGTTGATTAAGCCATTTAGTCATTTTAAACTTTAAAAATTCATAACTTTCAAAATATCTTTCAAAAATTCACCAAATTGGTTTTGGAACCTCTCTGATATCAGGGAATTTAAGAAAATTAAAATTTCAATTTTCTAAAAAAGTTGATTTTTAATATTATTTTAATATTTTTAATAATTAAAAAATAATAAAAATCACAAAAATAATAAAATTCACCAAAATGTCACATTTTGAATTTTAATCACTTAGGAACAAACCCCATATTTTTCTTAGGCCTATTTGGTGAGATATTAATTTTTAAAGCTCTAGGGTAATTTTAAAATTAAAAAATGTATTTTCTAGCATTTTCACTAAAATAATTGTAATAAATCATAGAAAAATCAGAAAATTGCAAAATTTGCTTCTCTGATTTCCTTGATATTAGAGAGATTTTTGAAAAACATAAAATTCATTTTTCAACATTTATTTTATTTTTAAATTAATTAACACTCCAGAACTTAAAATATTTATAATAAAAATAATATAATTCAAAAAATCACCAAAATTGGTCCAAGTGGTCCCCTGGTCATTAGGAATGTCCCATAATTTTCTTAAGGATAGAAACTTTCCCTTGGTCATGTTATTAAATTTTCCTTGGAAATCTCTATTTTCTACCAAAAATAATTATATAAATAAATTAAATACAGAAAAATCACATTTTCTCCTCTCATGTCTTTATTGACATATGAGTGAAGTCACATAAACATTTCAAGTTCATTTGAGTTCAATTTAGTGAGTTATGAAATTATTAAGCTTAAAGGGTAAAGTGGTAATTAATTTTTATTTCCTTAATTAAAACTTTAGGTTTAATAAAAAATTAACAAGTAAAATATTTGATCCTAATCTGATTTGGATGATTGAAATTTAATAATTGAAGGGTAGAAACCCATTAAGCAATTTAAAATGATTAAACTTTAATTAAATAATTGATTAAATTTGGAAGAATAATAAAATTGGAATTATTAAAATAGGGATATTATTAGGAAGAGATTTATTCTTTAATTTAAAAAAATCCCTAAATTAATCATTTCATTAGTGTTTAATTCCTAATTAAAATGATAATTCAAATTTAAAATATTAAAAGACTTAATCATTAAACTAAAATTAAATTATTGAACTCTTTTAAAATTTTAATTAAAATTAAAATGAATAAAATTGAATTAAAAAAAATTAAATTAAATCAAATTAAATCAAATTAAAAATTAAATTAAAAATTAAATTAAAAAAAATAAATTAAATCAAATTAAATCAAATTAAAAATTAAATTAAAAATTAAATTAAATTAAAAATTAAATTAAATTAAAAATTAAATTAAATTAAATTAAATTAAATTAAAAATTAAATTAAATTAAATTAAATTAAAAATTAAATTAAATTAAATTAAATCAAAATAAATAAAAAAATTAATTAAATTAAATCAAATTAATTCAATGTAACATCAAATCAAACTAAATTGAATTAAATTGAATTAAATTAAATTAAATTAAATTAAATTAAATTGAATTAAGTTGAATTAAATAACATCACCTAAGACATAAAGAAATAAGCCTAAAATAACTTGAACACTATTCCAAATTTAAACCCTTCAATCGAAATTAAGCTAAATCACAAACCATTTGAACACCAATTTACCCTCAAAAGCTTTAGTTATCATAACTCCTAAAACGTAATATTAAATGAAATGTTACTTCACTTATAGGACATTCAAATATCCTAGTTCATCGAGCAAGTTAACAAAACTTGAAAACCTCTGACGATCGATTCATTTACATAATTAAATTCATTTGGACTTAAAACAATCCTAGAAATATTGAAAAGATGTTTAAGATTCTTCTTAAGCACTTCCTCAATATGATAGGATATTTATAAGAACAATTGAACTTAATTGTTCTTCGATGAAGAAAATCGTCTTCAAACCAAAAACACAAGGAACCTAGACGTCATAGGAAATGACTAGCTATAGGATTAGGAATTTGGTAGAAAACCATAACCCTTACCTTAGCTTTACCTAGGAACTTGCTTAAATATTCTAACTGTGTTTTAAGTGCAGCTTGGGATGACGGGAAGACCCTCCAGGTACGCTTTTATTTTATTGCGATTTACTTTACGGTAATTTATTTAATCGCATCGCACTTATTTTTCTTGCATGATAAACAACAGTTGCATGAAAACCTACACCTTTAGGATGTAAACCAAAACTCGAAACCCATAACTAAATTAAAAGACACTACAAGATAAAATTCACCTCCACAACATTTCAAAATATAAGACAACTCAAAATTTAATCACAAACGTAACACAAAACTACAATTACAACCGAATTAAAACGTCCCGTTGGATGATCGGGAATACCTCGGATGATGTAACCTACGTGTTGCTAACGGGATTTCCCACGGTCTAAATGAAAGTATGGAACTCATTCGACTGAGTTTAGCAAATTCATCCGGACTAAGTGAATCCGATAAAAATAATGATGCCGGAAGGATGGAACCGTGGGATCTTAACCGGTGTTGTTATAATCAACTTTAAGATTTGTTTTAATTAAAACACAAAAAACACTTGGAAATTAAGACTTCTCTAAACCAAAACACTTTTCTCATCCCCCGATTTATGATTTCTAAAACTAAACCTCAAGCAACAACAAGGAGCTCGGAGCATGGTGGGCAAGCACGACCATCGTCGTCAGCAAAACTCGAACCTACTTCAAAGAAACTTTCCTAGAATTAAACAACAAAGCCATAGGACTTCGAGGTAGTTTGCCTAGTGCAACATAAATCCTCAACTCTTCGTTAGGCATTTGCATTGCAAATTAAGCCCTAACCGGTCTTAAGATTCCGAGGTAGTCGTCCGATACGACATAAACCCTCATATCTTCCAGTGCTATTTCGTATGATTCTATCATATAAATATAAGCCCTAATTAATTAAAATTGGTAAGATTAAAACATTAAATAAACATTAGGACTTTCCTAAATCCAAGCCAAACAATAGGATAGTCGGGAGATTATCGAAGTTCACTTCGAATCCGTAATTTCTCCTTCTTTTCTTCCTTTGAATTCCCAAAATAAAATGTTCCAAACTTGATCCATTCCCTATCGAGATTCAAAAATTCAATTCTTCGAAAACTTAAACTTTGAAATTCTTGAGAGCGGAATTATTGATTATTATCGAGAGTTTTCTTAGGTGATTCCCGTCACTTAAGATGTAATTAACTATAGGGCTTGCCTCTTATAGGGAATTTTAAAGAACCTGTGTAATATAAACCCCGTTTAATGTTTTCATATTAAGCGAGGGAATTTGTCGGCTTATAAAATTGGTTCGCAGACCAAACGGATGTCACAAATCTTCTAGTTTATTTAACCGAGCCCCACCATCAAGCAGTGTGTTTATCCTTAGGGATAGATACACGGTTTGTGGTGCGGCGCTCGTTTATATAAACTATTCGGGATGTGAGATCGGTTTGATTTCATATCTTAAAATCTTCAAATTTAAAATTATTTTCAAAATCAAATACTACTTTCTAAATTATATCTATATTTAAATTAAATTTAAAATTCACCGACAACTTCTGTAGGCGACCCCTTTTAAAAAAAAATACAACACTCAACCTAAAAATATGCCGACAATAATTCATTAATTCAAATTTTTGTATACAAATTATTCTGCTCTCTGACCTGAGTTCAGGGTTATTTTTAAGGTATTTGTGTTATTTTTCCTTGTTAAGATATGAATTTTTGAAGTTAAATAAAATTTACTAGATTTATTTAATTCTTATTTGACCAAAATTCCACGCAGGCGCCAGCGTAATCCTAAGACTCGTCGAACATATAAGCGGCATTGTATGATAGGCTGGGGATCTCCATGTGGGTGGCCACATAGCCCGCAATTTCATCTGTTTCGTATGGATGAAACAGCGGTCCGACGAGATCATGACCGTCCATTTTATAATACATAAGATGGACGACATCCCGTCGTCCTCCTCAACCTATTATAACCCGCAGACCATCTGCTTTCAAGAAATAAGATCTCGCTCGGATCTTAATGAAACTTCATGAAAATCATTCCAGAAGCTTCATCGTGTCACAACGAACACATCCATACAGATATGTGGGTGTTTTGAATTAGGCATCTTCACAAAGGTTCAGAACCTAGAAGAATTTTGGTTAAAAGAGTCATACCTTGACTTGACGAAGTGAACCTTCAATCAAGCTTGACAGACACAGTTGCCAGGTCCTTGCGAAGCTTTCCCTATACTCAGTTTATGATTAAATTGGGTGGAGGTAAGACTTCACTAAAATGGGCTCACGGCTTGGTCTTCAACGGGCTCACGGCTTGGTCTTCAACTAGGTTAGAGCTCACGAGAAGACCCAGTTTTGATTGGGAACTTCTTTGTACACCTCAGGAAAGGTGTAGGAACTGTTAGTTTGAGGATTGGGTTAGGTTTATGTAGGACTTGAAAGGTGTCCTATTTTGTGGTGTTTCGGGGTGGTTAAATTGTTTAGGGTATGGGGAACAATTTTGGTTTTGAGTGTTTTAAAGTTTAGTGATTGTATGTGTGTCTCCCTTCTCTTCATGGCTCTCAGGTTAGCCTCTATTTATAGACATGGAGGTGCCATGGGTGAGCTTATGCTGGCTTGGGTTCACTTGGGGGAGGTTCTATAAGGCTCATAATGTCTGTGGATAAGTTTCTTGGTTGAAAATTATTACATTTGAGCATCCCTAAGTTTATCCGTATCAAGTTTACTCATGGTGAATATTTTCTTAACCTAAAGCTTTGGCTTCCTCCCATTGGATGCTCCATGAGGTGTTTTGGCTGTCTTAGTTGAGCTGAATTGGCCTTCCCTATATGTATTCATAAGGACATTCAATAGGGTGAAGAAAGAATGACACATAGGCTCTATTTTCATCCTTTGCAAGGTTTGGTCATGATGGCCTTTAACCACGGTAAAAGAGGTTATTTAAGTGATGTTTCCCTCTTATTGGTTAATCCATGAAGTGTTTGAGATGTCATATGGATTGGCCGACCAACTCACTCCATGGTAGCAAGTGACTCATGCTTTAGTTTGAGGGTGTGTTGATGGTGCGACTTTTTAAATTTGCTAAAATTTATAAACTCAGATTTATATATATCGATTTAGGTTTCTATTAAGTCACACAATTAAACTCAAGTATACGTACGCTCAAGTAATACAAGGCTATAGTGGAGTCCTGGATATCGATCCCATAGGGAGGCAATTAATTTTATGGTGTAGCACAGAAATCACTTCTTGAATCACAGCACAATTGCAAGTAATTTCAATTCTTAAAATAGAGACAAACAGTTGTAGTTACTACTTCTACCAAAGTACGTTCTAACCTTCTAGTAAGTTAAACTAACACAAGACTAAAGTTATAACAAAGTTCAATTATAAGAAAGAATTTTCCTCCTCTCAAATTATAATATGATGATTTTTGTGACATACATCAGTGATGCAAATGTATTTTGCCAAATCGGAGCATTCCTATTCTTTACCCTTTTCCAAGCGCATAAAGAACATTGGTTAATCCTAAGTTTAGTCCCCAAATTCGTGGTTAGGCTGGGAGGATACTGGCCCTCTCTCTAGAGCTCCCATTTCCCTTCCCCTGAAGGCTAACTCTTGCTTTTCTTTCCAAACCCTAGAACCGAATTGAGGATTTAAGCCTGTCACTCTGAAATCTCCAATTCTACACCCATCAAAGTATATTTCCCTATTTATTTGCACTCAAACCTCATGAACTACATCATTCATTCATGGACATTGAATGTGACCTTCAATTTTATTGTAGAACTCATAATCCTTTCGAAACATATGTTTCCCAACAAGTTTTAACAATTTAAATGGCCAGATCAAAAAATAAATGAAGTTCGAAGTGAATGTCGGCATATTTTTAAGTTATGTGTTTTAAAAAGGGGGTCGCCTACAGAAGTTGTCGGCGAATTTTAAATTTAATTTAAATTTAAATATATATATATATATATATATATAGTTTTAGAAAGAAGCATTTGATTTTGAAAATAACTTTAAGTTTAAAATTATTTTAAGATATGAAATCAAACAGATCTCACATCCCAAATAGTTTATATAAACAAGCATCACATCACAAACCGTGTATCTAACTGGAAGAATAGACACACTGCTTGATGATGGGGCTCAATTAAATAAACTAGAAGATTTGTGACATCCGTTTGGTCTGCGAACCAATTTTATAAGCCGACAAGTTCCCCTGCTTAATATAAATGAATTAAGCAGGGTTTATATTACATGATTTCTTAAAGTTCCTTATAAGGGCAAGTCCCTATAGTTAATTACATCTTAAATGTTCGAAGACACTGTCGGCGTATTTAAATTTTAATTTAAATAAATAATTTGAAAAGTAATATTTGATTTTGAAAATAATTTTAAATTTGAAAATTTTAAGATATGAAATCAAACTGATCTCACATCCCGAATAGTTTATATAAACGAGCACCGTATCACAAACCATGTATCTATCCCGAAGAATAGACACATTGCTTCGATGATGGGGCTCGATTAAATAAACTAGAAGATTTGTGACATCCGTTTGGTCCGCGAACCAATTTTATAAGCCGACAAATTCCCCCGCTTAATATAAATGAATTAAGCGGGGTTTATATTACTCGGGTTCTTAAAATTCCCTATAAGGGCAAGCCCCTATAGTTAATTACATCTTAAGTGACGGAATCACCTAAGAAAACTCTCGATAATAATCGATAGTTCTCGCTCTCAAGAATTTCAAAGTTTAAGTTTTCAAGGGATTGAATTTTTTGGAATTTCAATAGGGAATGGATCAAATTTTGAACATTTTTATTTTGGGAATTCAAAGGAAGAAAGGTAGGATAAATCACGGATTCGAAGCGAACTTCGGTAATTTCCCGACTATCCTATTGTTTGGCTTCGAATTTAGGAAGGTCCTAATGTTTATTTAATATTTTGATCTTGCCAATTTTAATTAGTTAGGACTTATATTTGTATGATAAAATCATACAAATAACCTCGAAGATGTGAGGGTTTGTGTCGTATCGGACTACTACCTCGGAATCCTAAGACCGGTTAGGGCTTAATTTACATGATCATGCAAATGCCTAACGAAGAGTCGAGGATTTATGTTGCACTAGTGCAAACTACCTCAAAGTCCTACGGCTTGGTTTTTTAATTCTAAGGAAGTTTTGTTGAAGTAGATCCGAGTTTTGCGATGACGATGGTCGTGCTTGCCCACCATGCTCCGAGCTCCTTGTTGTTGCAGAGGTTTAGTTTTAGAAGTCATAAATCAGGGGATGAGAGAAGTGTTCTGGTTTAGAGAAGATCTTAAAATCCAGGTGTTTTTTAATATTTTAATTAAACAAATCTTAAAGTTGATTATAACAACATCGGTTAAGATCCCACGGTTCCATCCTTTCGGCACCGTTATTTTTATCGGATTTACTTAGTCCAGATGAATTTGCTAAACTCAACTGAATGAGTTCCACACTTTCATTTAGACCGTGGGAAATCCCGTTAGCAACACGTAGGTTGCATCATCCGAGGTATTCCCGATCATCCAACGGGACGTTTTAATTTAGTTGTAGTTGTAGTTTTGTTGTTCCGTTTGTGATTAAATTTTGAGTTGTCTTATATTTTGAAATGTTGTGGCGGTGAATTTTATCTTGTAATGACTTTTAATTTAGTTTTGGTTTCAGTTTTAAGGACTATCCTAAAGGTGTAGGTTTTCATGCAATGCATTGTTTATCATGCAAGAAAAGTAAGTGCGATGCGATTAAATAAATTGCAGTAAAGTAAATTGCAATAAAATAAAAGCATACCTGGAGGGTCTTCCCGTCATCCCAAGCTGCACTTAAAACACAGTTAGAATATTTAAGCATTTAAAGTAAGTTCCTAGGTAAAGCTAAGGGAAGGGTTATGATTTTCTACCAAGTTCCTAATCCTATAGCTAGTCATTTCCTATGACGTCTAGGTTCTTGTATTTTAGTTTGAGGACGATTTTCTTCATCAAAGAACAACTAAGTTCAATTGTTCTTATAAATATCCTATCATATCGAGGAAGTGCTTAAGACGAATCTTAAACATCTTTTCAATATTTCTAGGATTGTTTTAAGTTCAAATGAATTTAATTATACAAATGAATTAATCATCCGAGAGTTTAAGTTTTGTTATCTTGCTCAGTGAATTAGGACATTTGAATATCCTATAAGTGGAGTAACGCTTCTTTTAACACTCCTTTTTAAGAGTTATGGCATCACGAGCTTTCGAGGGCAAATGGATGTTCAAGTGGTTTATGGATTTAAGTTTGGAATAGTGTTCAAGTTGTTTTAGATTTATTTTTGAATTCTTCATGTCTTAGGTGATGTTATTTTTAATTCAATTTAATTTAATTTAACTTAATTTAATTTAATGTGGTTCAATTTAATTTAATTTAATTTTAAGTTAATTTAATATGATATGGTTCAGCTTAATTTTATTTAATTTGATTTAATTTAATTTGATTTAGTTTTAATTTAATTTAGTTTAATTTAATTTTAATTTTAATTTTAATTTAATTTAATTTAATTTAATTTAATTTAATTTAATTTAATTTAATTTAATTTAATTTAATTTAATTTAATTTGATTTAATTTAATGTGCTTTAATTTAATTTAATTTAATTTAATTTAATTTAATTTGTTTTAATTTAATTTAATTTAATTTAATTTAATTTAATTTAATTTAATTTAACATTTTATTTTAAAGGGATTTGCTTTAAATAATTTAACTTTAATTTAATTTAATGATTAAATCTTTTAGCATTTTAAATCTTAAACTTGGATTATCATTTTAATTAGGGATTAAATATTATTGGGATGATTAATTTAGGGATTCTTAAATTAAAGAACAAATTTCTTCCTAATAACATCCCTATTTTAATAATTCCAAATTTATTATTCTTCCAAATTTAATTAATTGTTTTATTAAGGTTTATTTTAATTATTTTTAAATTATTTAGTAGGTTTCTACCCTTTAATTATTTAAATTTCAATCATCCAAATCAGATTAAGATCAAATATTTTACTCTTTCATTTTATTAAGCCTAAAATTTTAATTACCATTTTGCCCTTCAAGCTTAATAATTTCATAACTCATTAAACTGAGCTCAAATGAACTTGAAATTTTTATGTGACTTCACTCATATGTCAATGAAGATATTAGAGGAGAAAATGTGATTTTTCTGTATTTAATTTATTTATGTAATTATTTTTGGTGGAAAATAGAAATTTCCAATGAAAATTTAATAATATGACCAAGGGAAAGTTTCTGTCCTTAAGAAAATTATGGGACATTCCTAATGACCAGAGGACCACTTGGACAAATTTTGGTGATTTTTTGAATTATATTCTTTTTATTACAATTATTTTGAGTTTTGGAGTATTAATTAATTTAAAAATAAAATACAGTGTCGAAAAATGAATTTTATATTTTTCAAAAATCTCTCTGATATCAAGGAAATCAGAGAATCAATTTTTACAATTTTCTGATTTTTCTTTGATTTATTAGAATTATTTTGGTGAAAATACTAGAAAATACATTTTTTTTTATTTTAAAATTACCCTAGGGCTTTAAAATTTAATAACTCATCATAGAGACCTAAGAAAAATATAGGATTTGTTCCTAAGTGACTAAAATTCAAAATGTGACATTTTGGTGAATTTTATTATTTTTTATGATTTTTATTATTTTTAATTATTAAAATATTAAAATAATAAAAAAAATCAAATTTTTTAGAAAATTGAAATTTTAATTTTCTTAGATTCCCTAATATCAGAGAGGCTCCAAAACCAATTTGGTGAATTTTTGAAAAGTATTTTGAAAGTTATGAATTTTCAAAGTTTAAATTAGCTAAATGGCTTAATCAACCCATTTGATAGGGCTAACCAAACCCAATTGACTTCAAACTTTTATGGTGGGTTCCTCTGATCCTAAAGGTCAGTGGAGAATTGATTTAAAGTCAATTTGATGTATGATTAGCTCTAATTAATTAAGAACCTATTTAGGGTGTTTAAGCCAATTAGGGTTATTCCAAGTGAATTAATTCAAAACTCGTTTTTCCTAGGGTCCTCTGGTTATAAGAAACATCACCAAATTTTCCTAGAATTTATTTCACAACATGCTAATTATTGGATTTAAAATACTCAAAACAAGCAACATGAATTTGAAAAATCAATAACTTCTCATAGGGATGGCCTCTGACTTTGGAAAATTCAGGGAATGTTCCCAAATTCAAAGGCTTCAAAAGCCCTATGGTCTCATGCCATGGTGAATTTTTTATATGCATGGAGAATTAAAATAATGCAGAGGGTAAATAAATCATTAAAAATAAAATACTAGATGAAATTAAATGATTTCTTTTCCACATTATTCTCCTCTGTTCACTGAGAAAGAGGGTATTTTTATTTTAATTTTATGATTTTTCTACACAAAGTTATGAATTTTTGAAGTTTAGGGAACTAAATAAATCAGAAAATCCCTATTTTTCTACTTATCCACGCGGCGCCGTGTCAACCTCGGCAGCTCCGAAGGGGGTACGTGTCACGCTGTGATTAGGCGCCGCCATCTGAGTCGGCCGTCCCGGGACCCGCGGTTCACATATCATTCCCCGGTCCGGTGCAACTCGAACCGTCCGCTCGATACACGCGCGATCCAACGGCTCCTGGTCATCGTCTACGACTGGTGTGCACCCGTGACCGTCAACCTTCTAACCCTAATTTCTCACTCGATTCTCAACGGATTTTCGTGTTCTTATGCTCTATGGATTCGTCTTGAAGAGACAAATACATCCATACGGTAAACATGCATTGAAATTGATTCAAATTAAATGGAGAATCTCTGTAAGCTCGGGAAGAAGAATGAGTTCATACCTTTGCTCGCAGAAGTGAAGCTTCGATCCGAGAGTTGTGTCACCTTCGATTGGGTCCAAGTAAGCTCCGGATGAAGTCCCTCGGCCCGGTGAATTGTCTAGCTATGAAAGTGACAACAGCCCGATCACAAAGCTTGGAGGCCGGAGCAACCGGGTGGCCTCGGAGATGGGGCTTTCGATGGGAAACTTCTCCTCTTGGTCCAGTGAAGGTGTAGGACCAATCAATTTGGGGATTAGCTCACCGTGAAGAAGTGTCCTGGTTTTGGGCTAAAGTTCGAGCTCAAAATCGAGCTCAGCTCGGAGGGAATCGAGGCTGGAATTCAGTGGGGATCAAGTACTCTATGTGTGGAGAGTAATCCGGAATGATTTTGGCGAGTTTTCTTAAGGTTTGGTTCAGCACCTCTCATGGCCGAGAGGGGGTGGTGTTTAAATAGGCATGGCCGGAGGCTCTCCGGGGGTGGCCAAGGGTCGGGATCACTGCTCTTGGCATGCGAAGAACAGCCATGGTGGCCACTGGGCATGGGGCAACTCAGCAAGGTGGAATTCCAAAGTTTGGCTCCTCCCAAGGTCTCGGCCATGGTGTTTTCCGGCGACCCAGGCGGCTGGCCGGCAGGCATGGGTCACCCTCAGGTCCAGGTGGGTCAGGGTTGGAGGTTTGTGCAATCAATTGGCCATGGACATGTGTAAAGGGTTTGGATCAAAATGGTATGGGGAGAGACTCATTTTGGGTCCAAATGGGTCAACCCACCATTTTGGGTTTGGTGCACCCTTCTATGGATGATTTGGGCTGAGAAAGGATCAGGTGAATGAGCTAGAAAAGGGTGGAGAGGTCACCATCCATGAATATTTTGATTAATCATGGATTAAGGTGAAGCATTAAAAGGGTTAAAACCTTTTTAAGGGGGCTTAAAAGAGGCTCCTCCTTTTGCCATTAATGGCTTGATCACGTGTCAAACCTTCCATGGCTTCATGTGGCTTGTTCATGGCTTGCATTTGGCTCCATTTGGCTTGGGAAAAGTTTAGTCAACTTCATAAAAATGGATTTTAAGGATTTAGGATATTTTGGTGGAAAGTTGGATGAAGCTTTATTTAGAATTATTTGATCATTGGATTAGGACTTAGGGATGATTTTAATTGAATGCATGATGAAGAGAATTTGTCATATGGGCCTTGGATTGATTTTCCCCCTTTGGATTTTGGTGGAGATGGGCTTTAGGAAGGTTTAAGAAAGTGGGCTTTTGGTTTTGGAAATAAATTCATGGATGGGGAATTTGTGAAGGATTGGGCCAAACAAATGTTGGTTTTAGCTCATGGATGGGTTATGAGTGATTTAGAGCAAATTTGGGGTGGTTTGGGTTTGAATTGGGTTGGATTTTGGCTTTTTTGGTGAATGGGCCAATATAGGTCAAATTGGGCTAACTTGGGCCAATGTTGGGCTAGGGTTGAAATTGATGTAAAATAAATGTTGGGAAATGTTTATGGGAGTGTTTCAAAGAGGTTTTGGCTTTGGTTGGGTTTTGATTTTGAGGTTTGGGCCTATTTGGGTTAGGTTTCGGGTTTAGGTCAAAATTGGGCTTTTTGATTTTGGGGTTGAATTTGAGTGGGGTTTGGGTTTAAATTTTGGGCAAATCATGTTAGTGTTTTGTTTATGGGAATGTTAAGGAAGGTTTAGAAAAGATTTGGGGTTAATTGGAGTTGAATTGGGTGAGTTTGGGCTAAGTTTGGGTCATGGGTTCAAATTGGGCTTTAAGGCCCAAAGTGAAATTGGATTCAAATGTCAATCAAATTGGACTTGGATTTGGTCTAGATTGGTGTTGGGGATGTTGAATTGAAGTTTAGAATTGAATTGGACCAGAATTTGGGTCAATTGGGTAGGTTTGGTTTGACATTGGGTTCACTTTGGGTTAAAATGGGTCAAATTAGAGATTTTGATAAAAGTGGGGTAAATTGACAAAATTGGCCCATGGTGTAGTTGAACAAAATGAAATTGGGAATATTTTGGATTTTCTGGAATTTTCTGGGAATTTTCTGAATTTTTGGATTTTTTGGCTAAGAGGGGTACTTTGGGTATTTGGAGGGTATTGGGAGGTATTTTTGGAATTTTTGGTATTTTTGGGTATGGATGATTAATTTGATTGGTGAGGAAATGTTTAGGAATGGTTTTGGGGAATTTTGGGTGATTTGGAAATTTTGGAAGATTTGGGTAATTTCAAGGGTTTTGGGTAGGTTAGGCGGGTGTAGGGTCCCGGGGGTCAAAAATTGAAAATTTGGAAAATTGAAGCTTGGGTGAATGTAAGTGGAATGAAATCATTTTGGTTGAGCCATGAAGCCACATCAAGCCCAAATGAGCCATGAAGCCACTCATTTGAGGCATCCACTATGTTGTTCCTAACCCTCTTAGCCAAGGGCTTAGGGGTTAAAGACCATCCATGTGAATCACCTGCATGAGTTAGGAGGTCAAATTGGGTATGGGTGTGGTTTCAAGAGGTGTGTGAAAGTGTAGTGTATAGGTGTAGTGTGTGTGTAAGTCAGCCCCCTTCACTGCACCGTGCCACCTGTAGGCGGTCCTAAGGCCAAAGAATCCTATAGGAACTCATCCTTTAAACTTCCACATTTAATTTCAACCCTCTAGGTGATTAGGGGTCTACAATCAAGTTTGTGGAGTTTGCAGGGAGTTAAGAAGTCGTTTGAATTTCTAAGTGGTGGGTCCCAATTCTAATCCTCTAGGATAGTCAAAGGAAAAGCCTAAGGCTAGATCCTAAGTACTAAAGAGAAGAAGAGAAGACCTCATCAAAAATGAGGTCAACAGACACTCAAGAAAATCTCGATAATGATCAGTGGTTTTGCTCTTAAGAATTTCAAAGTTTAAGGTTTTCAAAGGATTGGATTTTGGAAATTTCAATAGGGATTAGCTCAAATTTGGAACAGTTTATTTTAGGAGTCCAAAGGAAGAGAAGTAGGGGATGTCAAGGATTCGAGACAAGTCTCAGTGACTTCCTAACTATCCTATTTGTTTGGCTTGAATTAGGGAGTTTATTTATTGTTGTAATCCTGCCAATTTTAATTAATTAGGACTTATATTCGTACGACATGATCATACAAATAGCCTGGAAGATGTGAGGGTTTGTGTCGTACCAAACGACTGCCTCGGAGTCCTAAGACCGGTTAGGGCTTAATTTGCATAACATGATTATGCAAATGCCTAACAAAAAGTTGAGAATTTATGTTGCACTAGGAAAACTTCCTTGAAATCCTATGGCTTGGTTATTTAATGCTAAAGAAGGGTTTAGCTGAAGTAGACAAAAGTTTTGCAGACGACGATGGTCGTGCTGCCCACTATGCTTGCTCCAAGCTCCTTGTTGTTGCAGAGGTTTAGTTTTAGAATGTGAAAATCAGGATATGAGAAAAGTGTTTTGGTTTAGAAGTCTTAAAGTCCAGGTGTCTTTAATGTTTTATTAGGGGAATCTTAAAGTTGATTATAACAACACCGGTTAAGATCCCACGGTTCCATCATTCCGGCACCGTTATTTTTATCGGATTCACTTAGTCTAGATGAACTTGCTAAATTCAACTGAATGAGTTCCACACTTTCATTTAGACTGTGGGAAATCCCGTTAGCAACACGTATGTTACATCATCTGAGGTATTCCCGATCATCCAACAAGACGTTTTAATTTAGTTATAATTACAGTTTTGTTGTTCTATTTGTGATTAAGTTTTGAGTTGTTTTATATTTTGAATGTTGTGGCGGTGAATTTTATCTTGTTGTGACTTTTAATTTAGTTTTGGGTTTCAGTTTTGTGGCTATCCTAAAAGGTTTCAGCTTTCATGCAACAATCTTGTTTAACATGCAAGAAAAGTAAAGCACAGTACATATAAGTAACTTGCAATCGAGTAAGTTGCAATAAAAATAAAAGCGTATCTGGAGGGTCTTCTCGTCATTCCCGCTGCACTTAAAACACATGTCAGAGCATTTAAATATTTTGCAACAAATACCTAGGTAAAGCAATGGTAAGGTTCTGGTTGTCTACCAAAATCCTAATCCTATTGCTAGTCAATTCCTATGACGTCTAGGTTCTTGTGTTTTGTTAAGGATTATTTTCTTCTTCAAAGAACAATTAAGTTCAGTTGTTCTTCTAAAACATCTCATCATATTGAGAAAGTGCTTAGGACGAGTTCTAAACATCTTTTCAATACTTCTGAGATTATTTTGAGTTCTAATGAATTTTATTGTACCGGTGAATTAATCATCCAAAGTTTAGATGAGTTTGTTTCTTGCTCAGTGAATTAGGATGTTTGATTATCCTATGAGTAAAGTGACTTTTCACTTGATTTTCTATTTAAGAGTTATGATAACGAAAGCCTTTAAGGGCAAATTAATTTATTAAAGATTTTAATAATTTAAAATTGGAATTGATGATTTAAAGTGGTTTAATTTAGTTAGGAAATTTTAATAATTTTAAGTTTGGAATAGTGTTCAAGTTGTTTTAATTTAATTAAATCTTTACATTTTAAATGATCTCAATGTATTAGATTAATTTGGGTTGAAAGAGGTGTTTTGATTATTCAATTTAGATTTTAATGATTTAATTTTAATTTAATTGAAATATTTTAAGTTAATTTTTAATTGGTTTAGTTTTTAATTATGAATTATTTTGAGGTTGATTTTGATGTTTCAAGTTTGATTTAGATTTGTTTTTTTTAAGTGATTTCAAATTAATTTAAATGTTTTAAGTTTATTTCAATTTGATTATCAAATCACTTACTGTTTTAAGCTTTTAATTTAATTAAGGTTTATTTTTCTTTTAATTATTTAATTATTAATTTCAATTATCAATTTAAATTTAATTAAAAAAAACTAAATATTATTAAAGTGATTCATTTAGGGGTTTTTAAATTAAAGAAGTAATATCTTCTTAAATTAAATCCCTGTTTTTAATAATCCAAATTTTGGTTATTCTTCCGAGATTCAAATGATTTAATTAATTAATGTTTCATTTTGATATTTTCAAAGTGTTTAATGGGTTTCTACCCTTCTATTCTCTAAGTTTCAGTCATCCAAAAGAAGATTAATATTAGATACTTTACCCTCCCCTTGATTAGACCTAAGGTATTAATTAGGGTTAAAGTTGTTTAATTACCTTTATGCCCCTTTAGGCTTATCTATTTCATAACTCACTAAATTAAACTCAAATGAACTTGAAATTTTTATGTCACCTCACTCACATGTCAATTAAGACAATAGAGGAGAAAATGTGATTTTTCTAAATTTAATTTAATTTATATATTTATTTTTGTAAAAAATAAGGGTTTTCAATGAAAATTCAACAACATGACTAAGGTAAAGTTTCTGTCCTTAGGAAAATTATGAGATATTCCTACTGACCAGAGGACCACTTGGACCAATGTTGGTGATTTTTTGAGTTATATTTTATTTATTAAAATTATTTTGAGTTTTTGGGTATTAATTAATTATAAAATAAAATTAAACTTGAAAAATGGATTTTATATTTTTTATAAATCTCTCTGATCTCAAGGAGTAAAGAGAAATAAATTTTATAATTTTCTGATTTTTATTTGATTTATAAGAATTAATTTAGTGAAAAGATTAGAAAACCCATTTTAAAATATTAGAAATTGTCTTAAGCCTTTAAAAATTAATATCTTAACGTAGAGACTTAAGAAAAATATTTGGTTTGTTCCTAAGTGATTAGGAGTCAAAATGTGACATTTTTGAGATTTTTAATATTTTTCTAATTTTTATAATTTTTTTAATTATTAAAATATTAAAGTAAGGTGGAAAATAAGGATTTTTGAAAAATTATAATTTTAATTTTCTTAGACTCCTCTGATATCAGAGAAGTCCCAAAACCAATTTGGTGAATTTTAAAAATGTATTTTTGGAGTTATGAATTTTTAAAGTTTAATTTTGGTTATGTGACTTAATTAATCCATTTAGTGGGGCTAATCACTTTCAATTAATATCAAATTTTTATGTGAGATTCCCCTGATCCTAAAGACCAGTGGAGAATGATTTTCAAGTTATTTGGATGTGTGGTTAACCCTAATTAATTAAAATTTAGTTTTTATTATTTAGGCCAATTAGGGTTGTTCTTAATGAATTAACTCAAAATATATTTTTTCTAGGGTCCTCTGGTCCTAAGATACTTTCCTAAATTTTCCTAGAATTTATTGAACAATATACTAAATATTGGAATTAAAATTCCAAAACAGAGACATAAACATGAAAAATACATAACTTGCCATAGAGATTGCCACTGACCTTGGAAAATTAAGAGAATGTCCCCAAGAATAGAGGCTACAAAAGCCCTATGGTCTCATGCCATGGTGAATTGTCTACGCAAATGGAGAATTAAAATACTGAAATTAGTGAATAATTAATTAAAAATAAAATACTCATCAAAATAACTTGATTTCTTTTCCACATTATTCTCCTCTGTTCACTGAGCAAGAGGGTATTGTTATTTTATTTTTATGATTTTTCTATGCAAAGATATGATTTTTTAAAGTTTCAGGTATTTAAATAAATAGAAATAAATATATTTATCTACTTAACCCAGTCAACGCCGCGTCAACCTACGGCGGATCGAAAGACCACGCAGCGCGCTTCTATTTGACGCCGCCATCTGAGTCAGCCGCCACGCGTCTCGCGGTCCCGCTCCTTCTTCTGATCTGACGCAATCTCAACCGTTCAACCGATACACACGCGATCCAACGGTGCCTGGTCATCGTCTACGACTGGTGTGTCCCGTGAGTCGTCCACACTAAAACCCTAAGATCTCTCTCGCTTCTCAATGGATTTTCTTGTTCTTATGCTTTATGGATTTTTCTTGAGGAGACGAACACATCCATACGGTTCACATGCTATGAAATTAAGCTAATCAAAATAGGGAATCACTGGAAGCTCGAGAGAAAGGAGAGGTCTATACCTTGGCTCTGAGAAGTGAAGCTTCAATCAGAGAGTTGTGGCACCTTTTATTGCACCGAAGGAAGCTCCAGATAAAGTCTCTGGCTCTGGGGAATAGCCTAGGTATGAAAGTGACCAGGGCCGATTTCAGACTTTGGAGGCTAGAGAAATTGGGTGGCCTGGAGAGGGGGCTTTCACTGGGGAACTCCTTCTCTTGGCCTTGTGCAGATGTGGGTGAGTTTAATTTGATTTTGGTGGAGGTTCAAGAGATGTCCTGGTTTTTTGGTGGATTTTTGACTGAGAAATTGAGCTCTGTCAATGGGGATTAGGGCAAAGGGACACTGGGGATCAATTGCTCTAGGTTACGAGAAGGTCCTGGAGAAATTTTGGCAGAGTTTTGTTAAGCTCTGGTTCATTATCTTTTTTTGGCCGAGAGGGGGTGGAGTTTTAATAGAGGTGGCTGGAAGGCCTCCCAGGGGGGTTTGAGGGCTTGGATCCACTGCTCTGGTGAGGAGAAGAACAGCCATGGTGTCCAATGGCCATGAGACAGCTCAATAAGGAAGAATTCAAAATTTGGCTCATATGGGTGCTTTCATCCTGGTGTTTTCCGGCGGCTGTGGTGGCTGGCCGGCCAGGGTCAGGTCACCATCCTGATCAGGTGGTCAGGGTTTGAGACTTGTGAGCTCAATTGGAGTTGGCCAAGTGTAAAGAGGCTGTATTGAAATGGAATGGGGGGAGGCTCATTTTGGGTTCAATTTGGTCAACCCATGATTTTTGGCTAGGTGCACCCCCCAAGACCTGATTTTGGGCTGAAAAGAATTACTTGGATCTGCCTCCCATGTGTGGTGAAGCCCCCATCCAAGGTGAGGTGGCTAATTTTGGTTAAGGTGTATCATGAATGGGGTTAAAAAATTTAGTGAAGGTTTAAAAAATTAATCCCCTCTTTTGCCATTAATGGGTTGGTGAGGTGGAAAGGACTCCTTATGGCTTGCATATGGCTTATGCATGGCTCCATGGCTCCATTTCGCTTGGGGCCAAGTTTAGTCAATTTCATGGAAATGGTTTTAAGGATTTTGGATATTTAGGGGTAATTTGGCACATGACTTAGTTTTAGAAAATTTTAATGATGAATTTGAAACTTAGGGAGTGACTTAAATTAAAGGGATGATGAGGTGAAAGTGTCATGTAGGCTTTGGATTGATTTTGGGTCTTTTGAAATCATTTTGGATGGGCTTTTAAAATGGTTCAAGGAAGTGGGCTTTATGTTTCAAAATGGACTTTTGGATGAACAATTTTGTGAATGACCATGCCAAATAAAAGTTGGGTTTAGTTTAGGGATGTATCATGAGTGATTTGGAAAAGGTTTGGTGTCATTTGGAGTTGAAATGGGTATAATTTGGGCTTTTTTGATAATGGGTTCAAGATGGGCCAAAAAGGAGTAACTTGAGCTATGTTGGGCTAATGTTGGGCTAATGTTGGTTTTAATGTAAAATCAATGTTGGGAAATGTTTATAGGAGTGTTACAAAGAGTTTCCAATTTTGGTTGGGCTTTGATTTAGGGATTTGGGCCTATTTGGGTTAGGTTTGGGTTTAGCCCAATTTAGGGGATTTTGGTTTTGGGTTAGGTTTGGGTGGAGTTTAGGTTCAAATTTGGGGCAAATAAAGTTGGTGTTTTGTTTGTGGGGATGTTAGGAAGGTTTTGGAAAAGATTTGGGGCCAACTGAGGTTGAGTTGGGTTGGTTTGGGCTAGGTTTAGGTCATGGGCCAAAATTGGGCCTTAGGCTTCAAATTGAAATTGGATCCAAATGTTCATCAAATTGGACTTGGATTTAGTCTAAATTGATATTGGGGATACGAAATTGAAGTTTAGAATTGAATTGGATCAAAATTGAGGTCACTTGGGTTGGTTTAGTCGGACAGTGGGTTCACTTTGGGTTAAAAATGGGTCAAATTTGGGGTTTTTGCAAAAGTGGACCAAATTGGCAAACTTGGCATATGGTGTAGTTGAACAAAATGAAATTGGGAAAATTTTGGATTTTTTGGATTTTTTGGGAATTTTCTGAATTTTTGGAATTTTTGGGTTAAAAGGGTATTTTGGGTATTTGGAGGGTATTGGGAGGTATTTTTGGAAATTTTGATGTATTTGGCTATGGATGATCAATTTGAGTGGAGAGAAATGTTTAGGACTGATTTTGAGGAATTTTGGGTAATTTAAGAAATTTTGCAAATTTTGGGCAATTTCAAGGGCATTTGATAGGCTTGGTGGGTTTAGGGTCCCGGGGGTCAAAAATTGAAATTTTGGAAAAAATGAAGATTGATCAAGTGTGAGTGAAATGTTTCATTTTGGTTGAGCCATGAAGCCATATTTAAGCCCATAAGAGCTATGAGAGGACTCATTTGAGGCACTCAATATGTTGTTCCTAACCCTCTTAGCCTAAGGCCTAGGGGTTAAGGTCCACCCATATGAGTTACCTACATGAGTCAAGAAGTCAAACTGGTTAAAGGTAGTTTTAGGATTTGGAATGTGTGTGTGTGGTGTGTGTAAGCTTACCCTCACCAGGCTAGGCCACCCAGGGTAATCCTAAGGCCAAAGATTCCTATAGGAAACTCATCCTTTAAACCTCCACATTTGATTTTAACCCTCCAAGTGGCTTAGGGGTTTACAATCGAACTTGTGGGGTTTGAAGGGAGCCAAGAAGTGTTTGAAGTTCTAAGTGATGGGTCCCATTTCTAGTACTCTAAGATAGTCAAGGAGAAGCCTTATGGCTAAATCCTAAGTACTAATGAGAGAGAAGAGAAAAGACCTCATCAAAAATGAGGTCAACAGTGAAGAGGTCATCACAAATTCTCTATAATAAATAAGCACATTATTTTCATATCACAACATCAACACATCATATGAAAAGGATGAAGACAAAGAAATCTACTCAAGACTCATGAGGAAAAGATGACAAAACATAGATTTTATATATAAAAGCAACGTCATACAAACATACTAAAGAAAAGACAACTTATCTCAAACTCTTCCCCAAGCGAATCTCAAGAAATTCCTTTGAATCCTCTTTTTTCTTCACAATAACACACAATTCTCTCTTTAGATAAGTAAGGAAGAAGAAATCTCTTACATTCCCTCTCCTCCTACACTTCTTAGAAAAGAACACACAAAACCTAGATTTCCTAAACAAAATGAAAAGACACTCTCTCTTCACTCTCTCCATACTCTAAACTCTCTCCCCCTCTCTAAAATTGGCTCCAAAGTAGTTTAAATCCGGCCATAACTGATTTCCTAAGGATTTCTTCATGCATCCCTAAAAAATCTGGCCAAATACATTGAATCTAGTTTGAATTTGGGATAGGGCGTGGTCCTGCGTAGGATAGGGCGCCATCTGGCACAATTTTCCACCTTTAGCGTCCAAAGTCTCTGAAAATGGTGCGATCTGGCGCTGGTGACAGCGCCGTTTAATGCTAATTCAATAAAATGCAATTTTGCCCCTTTTTTCTCCAAATTTGCTCCTTTTGCTCTAAAGGCCTAAAATCATTGTACGTGCATGAAATCATAAAAAATATCTTTCTTTAAAGTGTAATATCATTGAAAACAGGTATGAAATGGAAAGTGAAAAGATATCAAGTTTTCAGTAGATCGGTTTACACCTAAGCTCCTCCTCATATTGTTTCTTATGAGTATTCATGATTTGATCTCCATTAAATGAAATTGATTTGGCTCATGTTCATTGGGTGGGGATAAGGTGTATGGTGACTCAAAATTGAGTAAGTTCACCTTCATCCACATAGGTTAACATATCATCCATGGCTTTGTGAAAGAATTACACATAAACTACCATTTTATTCATTTTTAATATTTGGTGTTTATGAGCTCATCCCATGATGTAAGAATGATTTTGGCCAAGCCTCTTTTCCATTTGCTAGGGTTTGAGATGCCCTCTAGCTAAGCATACATGTCATACTTCATTTTAGGATGGCATGACACATATATCTTTACTTCATGATGGTGTCATGATTAATCTCAACCTTAGTTAAAGTTTATGATTAATGGGTTGGTTAAGATATTTTTTTATGTCATGATGAGTTTAATGAGTCATAGGTGACCCATATATGACTCCCCATAAATTATATTTAATTTCAAAAATCAATTATGGGATTTTGATGTCATGTATGATGTCATGGGTTTGAATTTAATTTTAGGTTATTTGATTATAATTTCATTTTCAATTAATTATGTAATTATTTAAAAATGTGTGAAATTATAATATTAACCCAAAAATTAGTCAAAGTGATTTTGGATGTTGACCATTTGACCAATTTTATTAATTTGGTAAAAAATTATGTATTTTGATACACGTTGACCATAGTAGACCATAGTTGACTATGGTTGACCATGGTTGACTAATTTCGGTCCAAGATTAACCAATGTGACTTGTCTGACCTTGTCATTGTTAGGTTAACCATGGAGTTCATTGAGCTTGGCGGTAGAGCTTGGTTTGGTCATGTTTGACTAATGTTAAGTGATTTTAGTATTTGGTTTGACCTAATGGCTAATGTGGTGGCCATTGGGTCATGGATTGACCATTTTGATCTAATTTGACCATTTGGGTCAAGGTTGACCAGTTTGGTCAATGGGGTGGTCATTAGGTGATTGATTGATCATTTGGACCTAATTTGACCATTTGGATCAAGGGTTGACTAATTTGGTCAATGGGGTGGTCATTTGGGTCATGGATTGACCTTTTTGACCAAATTTGACCAGTTTGGTCAAGAGTTGATCAGATCAGGGTTTTTATTTACTAATTTGATCATTTTAGGATGTTATTATGATTTGGGTTATAAAGGCTTTAGTACGGTTTTACCCTATACATTAGAGTTTAGTGACCATTAGTAATATTTATGAGGTCTATATTGGTAGACTTCCTTTCTCAAGATGATTTATAAATGATCCTCACAAAAGTGAGGTCAATATTTTGTAGAGGATATAAATGAAAATGTACCGGGAATTCTAAAGTATGATGAAGTAGACCCCATGGCGTCCGTAATAAAGAAGATGGTGGAGTGACATATATTGCCAGTGGATTGCATTTTAAACAGTTGCATCATGAACATCTATGAAGAATGAGACTGCATTCCTCCTCATATTGACCACCATAACTTTGATAGAACTTTCTGCATAGTCTCATTGATGAGTGAAAGGAATATCATGTTTGGAAGAGAGATACAGATCGTTGGTCCTGGGGAATTCAGAGATCCAGTGGAAATTCTATTGTCGGTTAGATCGGTTCTGGTTTTCAAAAGAAAATGGGGCAGACTTAGAGAAGCATTGCATTCCTGGAGTCGCACACCCTAGATTTTCAATCACATTCCAAAGGATGAATGAAGATAAAGTACAATACAGTTACCAGCCCGACCCGAATTTAGAAGCGCTTCAGACACTTGAGTTGTGAGATACCTGAACCTCTAAGTATACGTGAGAGGACTTCTATTCTAGAGCATAGCTTACGAGGTTAGCTCGATCACAAGGAGACCACAAGAGTTAGATTGATAGCTTGTCTCTTTTTCACTGTGCCAGAGTAAGGAAAAACTTCAGCAGATCACAAATTGTAGTTTCTACTCAGATGTATTCTTGACTGTTTTGATGATTCTAGTCTAAGATCAGTTGTACTACGTTCTCAAAGCAGAATCAACAAAGTTTATTTTGGATTTCAGCAAGTCTTACGAAAATGCCACGTTTGTGCAATCGATGAAAAGCCACAATAACACACTTTGGTTCCAAATTATAACGAATAAAGAACGAAACAAAAATATATTTTTGTACGTAAATAAAATAAAATAACAAAATAATAATAAAGATGAAAATGAAATTTATGAAATTAGGAAAATCTAAAATAAGCGAAAGAAAAAAAATCAAAATAATAAAGAAATAAAAGAAAATGAAAAACAAAATTCATGCTAAACAAGCAAAATTATAATTACAAATCTTCACAATCTTCGTGAATTCATGAAGCTCTTCACTCTTTGCATATGTTACACAAATTGCACCACGAAACTTCATGAAAATTCTCAAATTCCTTCAGACGAAATTCTGGGACCAGTACCTAAATTCTGATTCATATCCTTCAAGGTAGGTGTAAGACCCCATTAAATGGAGCAAGGCATCCTAGTCTTCATCTCTATACTTTGAGAAAAGTATAAGACCCCCTTAAATTGAGCAATGCATCTGATTCTCTTCTCAGCAAATTCGCTACCTCTTGGGTTAGATTTGAGTCCCTGAGCTTTCCTTCTTAATGTAGCTCGTCACCTCTTAAGTTGGATGAGAGTCCCTGAGTTTTCCTTCCTAATGTGACATTCTCTACACTGCAAGGCATGTTTAAGACCCCCTTAAATGGAGCAAGCATCCTATTCTCATCTCTGCACTTTGAGATCAGTATATGACCCTTTAAAGGAGCAAGGCATCCGATTTACTTCTCAGCACTTCCTCTACCTATTGAGTTGGATGTGAGTCTTTGAGCTTTCCTTCTCAATGTAGCTCGTCGCCTCTTAGGTTGGATGTGAGTCCCTGACCTTTCATTCCTAATGTGACATTCTCTACACTTCGAGGCAGGTGTAAGACTCCCTTAAATGGAGCAAGGCATCCTAGTCCTCATCTCTGAACTTCGAGATCGCTGTAAGACCCCTTTAATGGAGCAACGCATCTGATTCTCTTCTCAGCACTTTCGCTACCTCTTGGGTTGGTTGTGATTCCTTGAGCTTTCCTTCCCAATGTAGCTCATAAACCCATAGGTTAGTTGTGAGTCCTTGAGCTTTCCCTCATAGTGTGACATTCTCTGTACTTCGAGGTAGTTGTATGACCTTCTTAATGAAGCAAGGCACCCTAGTCCTCATTTATGCACTTTTAGATCAGTATAAGACCCCCTTAAAAAGAGCAAGGAATTCGATTCTCCTCTCAAGACTTCTGCTACCTCTTGGGTTCGATGTGAGTCCCCGAGCTTTCCTTCCCAATGCAGCTCATCACCTCTTAGGTTGGATATGAGTCTCCGAGCCTTCCTACCTAATGTGACATTCTCAGCACTTTGAGGCAGGTGTAAGACCCCCTTAAATGGAGCAAGGCATCCTAGTCCTCATCTCTGCACTTCGAGATCAGTATAAGACCCCCTTTAATGGAGCAATGCATATGATTTTCTTCTGCGCACTTCCGCTACTACTTGTGTTGGAAGTGAATCCCCGAGCTTTCCTTCCTAATGTAGCTTGCCACCTCTTAGGTTGGATGTGAGTCCCCGAGTTTTCCTTCCTAACGTGACATTTCCTGCATTTAAGGCAGTTGTAAGACCCCCTTAAGTTTAGCAAGGAATCCTAGTCCTCAACGTGGCAATTTGAGATTGGTGTATAACCCCTTAATAGAGCAAGGCGTCTGATTCTCATCTTAGTATGTCCGCTACCTCATGGGTTGGATGTAAGTCTCTGAGCGTTCCTTCCAAATTTAGCTCGTCACATCTTAGTTTGGATGTGAGTCTCTGAGCTTTCTGCCCTAATGTGACATTCTCTACACTTTAAGATCGATATAAGACCCCCTTAAATGGAGCAATGTGTCAAATTCTCTTCTCAGTACTTGCACTACCTCTTAAGTTGGATGTGAATCTCTAAGCTTTCCTTCCCAATGTAGCTCGTAACCTCATATGTTGGATGTGAGTTTCTAATCTTTCCTTCCTAATGTAACATTTTCTACACTTTGAGGTAGGTGTAAGAACCCCTAAAATGGAGCAAGGCATCCTAATCCTCATCTCTGCGCTTTGAGATCGGTATAAGACCCCCTTAAATGGAGCAGGGCATCTAATTTTTTTCTCAACATTCCTTTTACCTCTTGGGTTGGATTGGAGTTCTTGAGCTTTCTTTCCCAACGTACCATTCTTTCTCCATGTATTTTGCACATCTTAAGCTTTGTAAAATCACAAGAATTTAAATCAAAATCTAAAACTTAAATCCGAATTGAAACTAAATCGAGATCCTTTCGAATTCAGTTAGTCCTGACCGCCATGGTTTTCGATAAGAAAGCCTGATGGTCACCTCCATGGATTCATGAGACACCCCATCATATGAATCCCCAGTGAATGTAGTTTCTTTTAAGCATGCTGACTTGAATTCACAGCTACAATTTAGAGATATTTATGCGTTTTCCCAAGAGGAAACAATTCTCGCTCAATTCTACGCATTGTTCTTAGCATGATGGCTTAGGTGTTCGTGTTGATTATGTTGATCTTTAGGTCAACACCAATACGTGTGGTGTGCTTGTCCGGCACACCACACCTATTGGGGTCCATTTGTTGACCTCACTTTTATTGAGGTCTAGTCTTTCTTCCTTAGGAGCCTAGGATCTAGTCATAGGGCTTTCCTATCAACTATCCTAGAGGACTAGTGATGGAACCCTACCCCATTAGGAATTCTAAACACTTCTTTACTTTTTTTGGAGTTCTACATGTTTGACTTTTAACCTTAAACACTTAGTAGGTTGGGGTCAATGTGACGTAGCTCAAGAAGAGATATCTATTGGATGGTCAAGCCTTAGGGCTAGCTCTGGGTGATCTGGTCTTGGGCAAGTTTGCACACACACGCTTGAACCCCACTCTTACTCACAACCTAAACCCTAAACCGAACATGCTTAACATGGTTCCCTACTTCTTTTGGAAGCTCATGTGGGTTGTCCCCCAAACCTTTAGCCCTAGGCTAGGATTTTGGCTAAGACCAACACATGAAGAATCCAAAATGGTATTTTTGTTGGTGCATGGCTCAAATTGGTGGACCTCATGATCAATATTCTTAATTAACCCTAATTTCATTAAAACCTCCAACATTGGCCTCCTAGCCCCAAACTTCCACCAAATTAACAAAATGCCCCTGAAACCTTAATTTTCCCAAAATTGCCCAAATCCTCAAGTTATCTTCAAAAATTATTTCAAACCATTCAATATGATTCAAATTACCCAAAATACACTAAAATTATCAAAATTCCTAAAATACCTCCAAATTTGCCAAAATTACCAAAATGCCTATTATGCCCAAAAATTCCAAAAATTCCCAAAATCTCCAAAATCACTGCAAATAATCCTAAAATCACTTCAAGCCACTCCATTGAGCCTAATTTGACCAAATTGACCCATTTTGACCAAAATCCTCAAATTGCCCCTAAAGACCTGAAATGCCAAAATTTCCCAAATTTTCCACCAAATTGATTCCATACTCGCCCAATTTTAATTCTAAACCAAAATTCATCATGTAAAATCCTAATTGAAACAAAATAAATGCTCAATTGAACCCAATTTTAAAATCAATTCCAAGTCTAATTAAAAAATCCCCAAATTGACCATATACTCAAATTCCACCAAATTGAACCTCATAACCTATTCAATTCCCCAAATTTGAATTCTATACTCTTCATAACATTCCCCTAAAACATTTTGAACCTTCAATTAATCCAAATCTAGACTCAAACCTAACCCAAATCCAACCCAAAACAAAATACCCATTTTTCCCCAAAATTCAAAATCTCTCAAATTTAACTCTATAACCCCTCAAATTTCCATCCAATTGAACCCTAAACTTCTTATGATAATATCCAACACTTTTTTTAGCAATCAATTGACCCAGAACTTGGCCCAAACTCAACCTAGACCTAATTCCAAACAAAAAACCTAAATTTGAACCCAAATCCTTAAATTGGCTAAACCCATTCAAATTGACCAAACCATCGTCACCATAACCAAGATTTGAACCCTAAGACCCAAGCAAGATCCACCTAGCCCAACCTACATGAACCTTGGACCAAGGTTCCCATGAATTAGGGGATCTTTTCCCTTATTTGGACAAACAAAATATACCATTACCATCAGCCGTTATGACACCCAACTAATCACTATTAAGAGTTGCTCTAGCCTCCCTGACCCAGCTAACTACCTCCCGTGGCCTGGCAGGCCGACCTAGTCACCAGAGAACCTCAAAACTGAGAGCCACCTCACCATTAACCAAACCCAATTTACACAACCAATGTGGCTAACCCTGATAGGTCACTAGAGCCACTCAGCTCTCCACCTAAGCACCACTTTGCTCTCAAACTCAAGCTCAATTGGCCATCTCTTCCATGGCTATTTAAAACCTCCCCATTCAGGACCAAAAAGGAGGATGATCAAAATCTTAAAGAAAAATCTGCCAAATTTTTCCCAGACCCTCTAGCAACTGAGAGAAGCTTGTCCCCACCATTCTCCAGCCATTGCCCCCACTGCCTGAAGCCAATTTCATCACCCAAAATTAGGCTAGAAATAGGACACCTCACCAGACTTCACAAAACCTTAAATTAATTATTCCCTGAGCTTCTCCAGAGCTAAAGAGGAAGCTTCTCACTAAAATCCCCATCTCCATAGCCCTTTATACCAGACTTTCTACTCAGCCTTTCCATCTGTAGGAAGAAGTCTTGCACAGACAATTCATCAGGCCAAAGTGATACTTCTAGGAGGTCCTTTGGACTTCACTGAAGCTTCTACAAGCATCTGATTGAGGCCTCACCTCTCAAAAAAATATATTAAACTCTTCCCCTAAATTAAGCTCAGTTAGGTCTTTTATAAAGAATAGTTTAATTCGATGCTTGATTACCCATATAGATAGGTTCATATTGAGTAGATGAAGGTGAAGGAACAAACCCAAAGTAATTTGGTTGAGAATCGAGAGAGATAATTGGGTTTGAATGTGTGAGATTCACAGTTCAGTGCAATTGAAGATGAGGAACTAGAACCGTCGGATCACACGTGTAATGAATGGAGGGTCGGGATCGCACCGGACGGAGTCTTGATACATCAACAGTGGGCCGTGTGGCAGCTGAATCAGATGGCAGCGAAAAATGGCAAAACTCAATGTGGTGCATCCATGTGGAAAAACTCCATGTAGTTTAAATAGAAAAATCAAGATTTCTTGGATTTCTTTAATTCAGTCAGCTTAAAAAATCCATAACTCGGTGTAGTAAAATGGTAAAAATAAAAGAAAAATATCATGTTAGTGAACAGAGGAGAATAATGTGTAATAAAAATAAAAATTATTTATCATGTATTATAATTTAATTAATTAAACGCTCAAAAAAATTTTAAGTCATAATGTATTAAATATAAATCACCATGGCATTAAATTTGAGGACTTGTTGGCTCAGTCCTTAAGGGAAGTTTTTGATTTTTCTTGGTTCTGAGAGCTCCTCTAACTAGAGAACCCTAACTTTCAAGCTAAATCCCCTCAGTTTAATTAAGAAATTATAATAATTAAAAATATAAATAAAAAAATACAAAACTTATTTTGGTAGGATTAATGTGATTAGAGCACCCTAGGAAAAATACAAATGGGATTTAAGGAATAAAAAATGCACTAGTTGTAATTATCTTATTAAAATCCTTTAAAAACTAAATAGTTAAAGTATAAATAGAAAAATTACAAAATTTAACTTACACTGTAAATAATAATTATATTAGCCCACTCTAAAAATTTAAATTGAAATTGAATTAATTTTAGTACTAAATTTGATTTTTCAAGTAAAATGGTATTTTTGCATTAAAATAATTAAAATAAATAAAAAATAATAAAAAAAAATTACAAAAATGGTTTTAGGAGTTCTTTGTGACCAGAGGAACTAAAGAAAAATGAAATTGATGTTAAAATAAATATTCCACTTTTAAGTTTATTTTTAAATTCAAAATAATAAAAAAATCACAAAAATCTCTAACATGAAAAAATGCACTAAAATATTCTAAATTATTCCTTGATCACTTGGGAGCAAATGGAATATTTTACCTAATTTTCTAATAGTATTTATGAATTTTTGAAGGTTTAAAAAAGAATTTTACCTAATTTTTCACTAAAATAATTATAATAAATAAAATAAAAATCACAAAAATATGAAATTTGTTTATCTGAGTTCCTTGAGCTAGAGAGATTTAAGGAAAATATAAAACCTAATTTTCAACTTAAATTATATTTTAAAAACAATCAAATATTTATAAAAATTCAAATAAATCATGAAAATTGGTCTAAGTGGTTCTCTGATCTAGATGAACCTTCATTAATTTTTCTAAGGACAAATGATATACTTTTGATAGGTTAATGTAATAATTTGAAAAATACCTATGTTTGCATTAAAAATAATTCTAAAAATAAAATATAAATTGAAAATTATATTTTCTCCTATGATATTTTAATTGACACATGAGTGGGGTTACATAAAAATTTCAAAGTCATCTGAGTTTAATTCAAAGAATTCTGTGATGAAAAGGCCTTAAAGGGCAAAATAATAATTATGGAATTTAGAACCTAATTAATATTTAGGTTAAATCAAAGGAAAAATTGGTAACATATAATTTTAACTTCTCATCTAATTGATTGAAATACAAGAGGTTAAATGGTAGAAACCAACTCATCGCTCCTTAACAAGGGTAAAATTGTAATTTACCTAATTATTGTAATTTATCATGATCATAAAGTTAGGGGTTTGATTTTGGAAGTTCATAATTTACTAATTAAAAACCCCTAGTCACAGGTTGGATTATAATATAATCTTTAATCAGAATTAAGCTCACCTAATTTGACACCCCCAAAATTACAAATCTACCCATGGAATCTTAAGGGCCTAGTAGTTAGTTAGGTTCAATCCAAGTTTGCTTAATAAGACTTAAAACATATAATATAATTAACTCCAAATAATTGGAAACATTTCTAGCCCAATTATAAGTTCAAATAGGCTAAGTTCCTTAGCAAATCAATTTTTCCTTAAGGCCCCCCACTCACAGAATTCATAAGTGAAACATCAAGTGATAGTTACCCCAATCATAAGGGATGATTAAAAAATCTAAGTTCATTGAGCATAGGAAAAAACATCTCCATTAAATTTTGATTTACATATGGATGATTGATTTAGCAACATAATAAGTTCAAAAGAACTCAAAAAATTCCAAAGGATCTTAAATGAAGTGTAAGGTTATCCCTCACACTCCTTTATAGTCATGAATATCTTGGAGGACAACTGAACTCACAATGCCTTTGCTCAAGAAAGTCATCATTCAATCCAAGTGAATAGGAACCCACTAGGTTATGACTAGAACTCGGTAGACATTCATTTTGAACTGATTTTCCTACTTTCCTTTCTGACAATCAATTTAAATTCCCGCAAAATTATCTAACATGACAAAGGCTAATCATTCAACTGGAGTGCGAGAAGACTATAGGTACGCTATTATATTATTATATTGTGGCTTTTTTTTTACTTTACTTTCATTGCGTTTACTTTAATACCTATATTTACTTGCGAACCTGCATGTCAAAACCAAACTAATGCAAAGCAAAGCCAAAACTGAGACTGATACTCAAAACAAAACCAAAACCAAAACAAAAATAAAACTTCTTTTTCAAGATTAAACTACATTTGTAAAACAAAAAAAAAGATAACTAAATTTTACACCCTCTTGGGATGATCGGAAATCCCTTGGAAGAGGCAACCTATAGCTGCTAACGAGATTTTCCTCAGTCTGGATGAACTTATTGAACTCATTTATTTGAGTTTGGTAGATTGATCTAGACTATGTAAATTGAAGAAAATAGTGGTGTCGGAATGAGGGAACTGTGGGATCTTAACCGGTATCACTTACTCAACTTAAACTCCACCCATAAGACATTTAAATAAAAAAACCAAAACCTGACACATACATCTTAAAAATTCTTTGAAACTCTTGAACTTTACACTTTTATACTTAAAACCCTCTGCAACGAGAAGCTTGGAGCATGCAATGTGCAGCGTGATGAAGGAAGGCAAAAGAACATCTTCAAGAGAGAAAATAAGTCTACAACAGGAAAACAAATCTGCAACGGCAAAATCTTTTTCTAGAGTTAAACAATAAGCCATAGGACTTCTAGGTTGTCTGCCTAGTGCAACAGAAATCATCAACTCATATTTTAGGCCATTGTATAACTCTGTTGTGTAATATAAACAATAACTCGTCTTAAGAATCTGAGGTCGTCATTCGATACGCGTAAACCCTCCTACATTCTAGGCTATTTGATGTAAGCCCTATATAACAAAATTGGCAGGGTGAAATATTAAATAATATCTCTTCAAAATTGAAGCTAAACCATAGGATAGTTTGGGAAGTCACTAAGATTCTCCTTAGGATCCGTGACATCTCTTAGCTTTTCCTCCTTTGGATTCTGAACATATTTTTTCCCATTTGCACCTTTATTCACTTCAATTTCCTATGTCTAACCTTGAAAATCCTAACCCTTTTGATTAATAAAGACAATATTTCCTGACCATCATTAAGAGTTTTCTTAAGTAACATCAGTTGCTCGAGATGCAATTAACTATAGGGGCTTGCCCTTATAAGAAACTTTAAGAACCCAAGTAATATAAACCTTATTTAATCTTTTATATTAAATATGAGAACTTGTCGATCAACATAAATGGTTCGCAGACTAAACAAATATCATAGATTCTTTAGTTTATTTAAATGAGCCTCATCATCAAGTAATGTGTCTATTCTTCGGGGTAGATGCATAGCTTGCAATGTTGCGCTCTTTTATTTAAACTATTGCATATATGAGATCGATTCTGATTTAATATTTTCAAAATTAAATCATTATTTTTTTTCAAAAATTACACACACACACACACACACACACACACACACACACACACACACACACACACACACACACACACATATATATATATATATATATATATATATATATATATATATATATATATATATATATATATATATTAAATTGGCTCGTGGTTGTTTTGAATTTTGGGTACTGTTCCATTGGATTTTCCCTATGTAGCCGTTTTCTGTCTGCTTACTCCTAGAGCCACTTCCTCTGGCTGGTGGGGTAGTTTTACACTGCTTGTTGTTGTTTCTCTCTTCATTTGGGAGGTTGGTGGGCAGTTATGGCAGCCAACTGCCAGCTTGACCTTTAAATTAATGCCCAATGGGCCAAGGCTACCTATGCTAGTGTTGTGGGATGTGGACAATCTATCCCCAAAAACTTTGACCATCTTGTTTTTCCCCAAGTATTGCATGATGCTGCTGCAGGTAGGATTGACTGCCTGTTTATTAGAACCCTTGGCACCAAGGAGGGGAAGTCAGCTATAAGGTTCACTACCCAGGAAATGGCAGACCCCTTGTCTCCATAAGATGACTGCTTTCAATTATAATATTCAAAAGGCTGGATTATTTGATCTAGGTTTCCAGGGACAACCGTACACTTGGAGAAGAGGCAGCACATGGGAAAGATTGGATAGGGTACTTGCAAACAATTTATGCATCAGACTTTCCTCCACACTACTGTTACCCACTTGACCCTTGCTGACTCTGACCACAGGTCCCTTATGATTACAATTTCCACCTCTCAAAAACCCAGCTACTCAGCACCCTTCAGATATCTTAACTTTTGGTCAGAGCATTCTGACTTCCTGAACTTAGTTTCTCTTAATTGGACTGCATGTGAACACTCCAATCCTTTCATCCAATTAAAGATCCTTCAGCAAAAAGCGGGCAAGGCATTAAAACTTAGAGTTGGAGCTCAATTGGGGATGTCTTTATTAGAGTGGCCCAAGCTGAAAAAACTGTTACATATTTGGAAGCTGTTGCACTCACTGATTAGAAGCTGTATGCAACTCTTGTGGCTAGTCAGGTGAAACTTCTAACTGCCATTAAGTGGCAAGACCACTTCCTCAGAGAAAAAGCTGTTATATGCAAATTTAAGGATGGAGATTGAAACACTAAATTCTATCAGGCTTATATTAAATATAGAAGGAAGTGTAATGCCATACATTTAATCATTAATGATCAATGGGAGACTCTATCAGATGGGAATGCCATTGCTGCAGATGCTGTTACCTGCTTTCAAAATCTGTTCACTCATTCACCTTCCAACAGACCCCTCTCGACCCCAATCTTTTCAGGGATGATTTCCACTACATCAACTCCTTATCTCTAACAGCTATCCCCTCTGAGAAGGAAATCTAGACTGTTATCCTTTCCATTGACAGCTCCAAAACTGCAGGCCCTGATGGGTTCACTGCTGATTTTTACATAAAAACTTGGAAGATCAGTAAGTTTGATGTAGTCAAAGCTATCCAAAGTTATTTCCATGGCAATGAACTTCCTCCTTACTTTAATGCTTCAACAATCATCTTAATCCCCAAATCCACCACTACCAAAGACTGGAGCCAGTTCAGACCCATCAGTCTGACTTCTGTTATCAGCAAAGTGATTAACAAATTCTTAGTAGGGAGACTATGATCTATAAAAAATACCTATTTCTTTATGTCTTAATTCTTATCAATTTCTAAGGATATTATGCTTTAATGAAAGGTAATTTTTTTGTGTTTTTGGATGTAGGTGATGTAAAAAGGTCCAAAAAGGAAAAAGGAGCAAAAAGGAGCAAAAATGGAGCAAAATACAAAAAGTATAAAAAATTATGGCCTGGTGCCTAGGCGCCAGAAGTTGGCGCCTAAGCGCCAGACTCGATACAGAAACTGTCAAGTTTTTGACAACGTTTGAATGGTTATTTTGACGGAGTGAGCGGTTATTGGACATTATAGAAGACTGGCAGTTGTTCCTTGATATTAGGACATGTGATACATTGCATTTGGACGCTCCAAAATGGTTTTAATCGTGAAGTGGTGCAAGCCAAAGTGAAGAGGTTGCGAAGAACTGGACGCGGTGTCCGGCGCCTAGGCGCCTGACAGACCTTCTAGAAGATTCATTGAATGTGGACATCTTTTAAAGAGGTGCCTCAAGGCAACCCTTGAAGCCTATAAATAGGAGTACATTTCTTCAGAAAAAGGCCCCCCATTGTAACCCCTTTCTCTTATCCACTTTAGGATCTCTCATCCTTAGAGATAGAAATAAAGAGAGAAATTTAGGGCCACTTTTGTTTAATTTAGTGAGTTTATTTTCAAGTTGTTGCATCTGGAGTTCATAACACTGTGGAGTCAGTAGGAATCAGAAGATTTGTAGAAGCAATATTTGAGATAAGTATTTTATATTTGATTCAAAGTTTATTTATTATGTTTTGCTGTTTATATTCAATGTGTTCTGAGTAGTTTGTTTACTTTCTTCCTTCAATTATGAAGAGATAAATAAGATAATAAAAGATTCGATGGAGAATTAAAATTCAAAATATTTTCAAAACATTGTGATGACATTAATACCTGATCTTACTTTACTTTTTAAATTGGCCATTTAAATTGTTAAAACTTGTTGAAGAGTTTTGAGACCTAGAAGGAGAAAAACTCTTAACTTGTAAATGTCACATGAATCCTTGGGTAGTCGAAGGCCATGTGCGGGCTATTCAAGGTGAAGTGTAAATAAATAGGGAGATAAGATTTAAAGGGCGTAGAATTGATAAGTTTTTAGAGTGACAGACTAAATTATTATAATTTGATTTATAGAAACGAAAAGGGTCACTAGTAGGGCCGACCATAGCCACCCTTGGACATCTAGTAGTGTGAGTCAGATTAACCCATTCTACTAACAATACATCCGGACACGATCGTAAATTAGCTCGATGTTCTTTACGCCTGGATCAAAGGGTAAAGAATAGGAATGCTTCTTTTTGGCACAATACCATAAATCAAATTCTCCAACGAATATTAAATTATCTTAAAAATCTTAGATTAATTGAAGGGAAGAAAGTTATTTGTTTTATATAGTTTTCACAAAATCATTGTCTTATTTTTTTTCTTTATTTGCATCTAGTAAATTAATAATAATTTATAGTTAGATTAAAATACAAAAATATTTTTGAAATACAATATTTAGAAATTTATTACTATATTTTTTCCCCATGGGATCGATACTGGGGTCTTTGTTTCAAAGCCCTATATTACTTGAACTGATACGTATACTTGCGTAGTACCCAAAAAGTATATAAAATATTTTCTTTTTAAAATTATATTTTGCTATATAAACATATATTTAAAAAGTTTTATTGGTACACATCTATATAGCAAGTTATTCCAGGTCAAGTGTTTCGCGCCTTTGCCAGAAATTAAATTTTCTAGCAGTGATAACAAATCCTTGTATTTGGAAGTACAGAAATCGGGTCAGACTACAGCCCCACCTGGATAGAGTTATTTGCTCCAGTCAATCAACTTTTGTTAAAGGTACATGCATCACAGATAATGTTCTTTTGGCTCAGGAACTCCTTTTGGACTTGGACAGGCCTTGTAGGGGAGGTGACCTCATCTACAAGTTAGATATTAAGAAGGCTTATGACATTATTGAATGGAATTTTATTTTGGCTGTTCTTCAGGCCAGGGGCTTCCAACCAAGTTTCTACACTCTTATCAGCAAATGGCTCAATTCAAATCACCACTCTCTCCTTATTAATGGCTAGTGTTTGGATGATTTTACTGCTACCATGAGTCTCAAGCAAGGATACCCTTTATCACCTACCATTTTTATCATTGTCCTGGATTATTTCTCCAGAATGTTGAACACCCAAGTTCTCCCCTATCATTATGCCAGATATCATCACAAATCCAACATAGCTATATCTCTCCTGATTTATGCAGATGATTTTTTTTTTGCAGAGCCAGTAAACCTGCAGTGAAAAGAGTGTTCCAATGCATGAGAAAGTTCCAACTCCAATCTGGCCTATGCTTTAATCCTAAAAAGTGTGTAATGATCTTCAATGACAGGGTTCATCCCTCCACCTCACAATGGATTTTGCAATGTACTGGATACAAAAGATCTAAACTGCCTCATAAATACTTGGGTGTGCCCCTTCTCAAAGACAGAATAAAGCAAATTCAATTTGATGAAATTCTGAGAAAGATTCAGGTTCAACTCTCTAGCTGGGTTCATTCTTTCCTGTCCACTGGTGGTAGAATAACTTCACTTAAAACCATACTACCTTCTTCCTATGTCCTACAAATTACATGTATGAAAAAGAGCACCAGAATTCAAATGGAGAGAATCTTCAATAGATTCATGTGGGCTGGTCAGAGGAGGCATTTACCCTGGGCTAGCTGGCAGAAAATTTCGAAGCCATTTGGGGCTATGGATGTGAGCTTTAAAGGCCTGCTACATCTCCAACAAGTTAATTTCTATAAACAATGGATCCATTTCAGGCAGCAAAACTCCCTTTGGGCCAATTTCATGATGGGCAAGGATTGTAAGGATATCCATCCCAATCTTGTTCAAACTAAAGCTGTGGAATCCAAGGTCTGGAGGCAGATGTTAAAATATAAACACTTGGCTGAAAAATTGTACCTGTGGGAGTTAAGCAGGGGGGATATCTCTTTCTGGCATGACCACTGGTGTCTTGAATAGATGCTTCTTCCCATTGATAATACCTCCAGAAATTCAATGTCGGTGGCTGATTGTTGGCAATGGAATAGCTAGTCCCTTCCTCTCCTCAACAACATCCTCACTGACTCTTCTATGGCATAAGTGGTTAGAACCCCTTTTGACAGAACTAAACCTGATAAAATTTTCTAGCAAAATGGTAGTAATCAGAGCCTGACCAAAGACACCTACAACACTATATACAACTGGGATTCAGTTGAATGGGGGCAAGTTATATGGAATAAATTTCTCACTCCCTCCATGTCCTTTCTCAACTGGAAAATTTTCCACGGGTCCCTTCACACTGATGATATCTTAAAGCTGAAGGGGTTAATGGGACCTTCTAAATGCTATCTATGTGGACAGCAAGAAGAAACTATACAACATCTTTTTTTCCAATGTATCCTTCTCAGGAAGTTTGGACAACTGTGGTGAATATGCTGGCTATTGACTCTATTCAGCTAGTTTGGCAGGACCTGAGGTCTTGTTGGCACACCTGGAGGAAAGCTGATCTTAGTTCAGTCCCTTTCATTGTCTCCTGGTTCTTATGGATGAATAGAAATTCTGCAAAATTTGAGGATAAACCCAGTAGGGTTAGCACTGTGGTAAGCAACTGCCACTCTTTTCTCTCTAAACTCATCAACTAAAAGAAGTTCCCCTCAATCTTGAAGGATGTATCTTTGGAGCCCTGTGAAAACCAGAATCATTAGGGTCTATTGGAAGGCCCCTCCTCCACATTTTGTGAAAGTTAACACTGATGGTGGATTCTCAGAGGTGGGTGCAGGAATTGGAGGTATTTTCAGAAATCACAAGGACACTGCATTTCTTTTTTCCATGCCCCCGTTCATGTGGTGGACCCCTTGGAAGTAGAATTAATGGCTGTTTATTGGGATCTCTATATTGCAATTCATAACCGCTAGAATCATCTTATGGTGGAGGGTGCTTCTACTATGCTCATTCAATGTCTGACTGAAGATTTGCCTTCCCCTTGGCACCACTCTCACTGGGTTCATAAAATCAAAGATTTAAAAAAGAACACAGATACTGCTTTCTCTTTTATCTTCATAGAAGGAAACAGACCTGCCAACTGGCTAGCCATGAGGGTTTTTACCAACATGGAGGCTGTTGTTGTATCCCCCCCCCCTCAGTTGGGTTTTCTTTTGGAGACAGATTTATTCAATGCTCCTCATTTTAGACTAGCTTCTTGAGTCTTTTTCCTTCTTACCTTTGTTTTTAGTATATATATATATATGGTGCAATTACCCACACATATCTATATATATTAGCACACTTGTCTTTTGGTTTAGTTGTTTTGGTGTGGAGTGGAGTTTTTGTATTTTGGAACCCATATGTTTTTTTTGTTTTTTTAATGGGGATCCTCTTTCCCTCTCTTTTGTACTCCCACTTTATATGAACATGTAGGGAGCCGAGTAGCTCTTTTGACCATATATATATATATATATATATATATATATATATATATATATATATATATATATATTAAATTAAATTAAATCTATTTTAAAACAGGCGACGGTATTTCCATTATGGCGACTAAAATTTTCTAATTTGGCGACCGACACCAATATGAAGGATTAGTTTCTTAGGTTGGATGAAGCCTCGTTATCTTATAAGATTACCTTTAGGAAACCTATAAGATATCACCATATATGCTGATTTTTGGACAATCATGCAATTTGTTAGTGGAATTAGAAGAAAAGCATGCTAACGATTGAAGAGCTGTATTAAAATATAAAATATGTAGCAGAAAGGTGAATGATACAAATAAATGAATTCGATGAGATTAGAGAAGAAGCTTATGTGAATACCCAGATTATAAGGAAAGAAAAAAAGTGACATGATCAAGATGATTAAGAAGGAACTTCCACTTGGATAAGAGGTTCTTACTCTCGATTAAAATTATTTTTCAAATAACGAAAGTCCACATCATAATGACCCTTCACAGCCATAAAAGTATATCCTTTTAGGGCTGTAGACATCCAGGACTAAAAAACTAATAGCTTTTTTTTAAGTGAATGGTCACAGGATGAAATTGTACCTTGGGATAAGAAAGGCCATAAGGAATTTTGATGTTGGAATCATATCAATAGAAGGCTTAACACAGTTTGGCTAAGGATGTTAAACCAAGAGCTACCATGAATCCCTAAGCCATTATGTGTACACAAGAGTTGGTGCACCTACGCCTGACCATGAGAGCACCAATGGCCAACGCAATGCCCCCGTCCCAAAATTGGAAGGGTTTTTGTGCTAGAAGACTCGTGACCATGAAAACTCGATATGAGCCTTCAGCGCGACCGCATCCCCTACCAGTACACCTACGCGGACCTTGCACCATACCTACCCCAATGGTGCCCCCGCATGCCCTAGAAACGCCAGCGCACCCATGCTGGTGTGATTGGAACATACACGCCTAATCCTAGTGCAAAAGTGCCCCATGATGGCTTCATGACACACCACATCAGACCGTTTTAATACTTATCTTGGTTTAAAATGCCTTTTTATCCTCTACAACTCCTTGCAGGAGATCACCTTAGGATGACCAGAGCAAGAGGAAAACACCATTAGAGGTGGTGAAATTAGGAGGGGGTCTGATCCGTGATCCTTAGCTTCTTTGAGGAACATCTTTCATGTTTCAACATCTCCTCTTCCTCTTACATTTGGTATGGCTCTAAAAACTAAAGGCAAGAGAAAGGAGGCCAGTGTTGGCGACGGATGTGGACATGGACGGCTCGGCCCAGGTTTTAGATGTCAGTAATGTTCGTAGCCGCCAATCACATGTCGATGTCAATTTTTGTTGAGGAGTCGCCACTCTATATCTATTTATTGCCCTAATTAATAAGTAACTTATTCTTTTTGGATTTATTGTTAAAAATTCTTTTAGAAATTAAGAAACTTAGAGAATGAAGGAAGAAGGGCAAATAACTATATCATAGAGAAAAGCAGATGCCATATGGTAATCTTATAGAAGAAATCTTCAGAATGTATAATTGCTCAAGTTTTCTGTATAAGATAAACCATAAGGAGTTTTGATAACCAGAGATTTTAGGTAAAATACCTATTCTGAGTTTTTCAATCTCCTATAGGAGCAAGCTCCTATAGTTAATTACATCTTAGACAATTAAAATTATCTAAGAAGAGTTCTGATTAATGTTAACACTTGTTTTCTAAGAAGTTTTAAGAACAAAGACAGAAAGTCAACGTTCAAACCTAGGGCTAATATGTCATACTATCATAAGAGTTTGATTTTTGTCAATGTCATTTGTTATGTCAATTTTATTTTTGTTTTGTTGTTTATCATTTTGTTATTGTTTTGTCTTGTAATTTATTATTTGTTTGGTGACTATCCTAAAAGTTTAGCTTTTTGTATCTATCCTAAAAGTTTAGGTTTTGTTTTATTTAGTTTTGTCATTTTAATGTTGCTTTTATATTTTGTTTCGTTATATTTTGTTAATGTTGTTGTTTTAATATCATTTTGATTTTGTTTTATTATCATTTGTCCTATCTTCAGAATGTCGCCTTGCAAAATAGAGTTAGCACATCCTATGACATGCAAAGAAAATCTAAAATGAAACTAATGTTGTCGTTTTATCTTGATCGTCCTACAAAATAGAGTTAGCACACCCTAGAACATGCAAAGAAAATCTAAAATGAAACTCGTGTTTATCATGCAAGGAAAACAATGTCAGACTTAAAAGAAATAATGTCAATTTTAATTCATAAATCTTTTATTAAGTTGATTAAATTTTAGATAACCCGGTCAAGATGTCACTGGCTCTGTCGTCCCATGGTTATCATGGCCCTTAATCTACTTAGCCCGAAAGGTGTTTAAACCAAGACCGGAAGACTTCTGTCAATAACCAGGATTGCGTCTTCCAAGAAATCTTTGTAGATTCAAAAAATTAGGGTTGAAGTTTCATTCTGTGATCTTTGTTCATTAAGGTTTCATTTAAGTCTTAATGTCTTTTCGGATTTTAGGTTGGAAAATTTTAAGTTATTTACGATTTATTAACCAATTTAAAATTTTCCAAATGTTATTTTGATTGATTTTCATATGTCAGTTTTGATTTTTTTATTGTAATTTAGACTTAAGGAAAGGGGTTAAGTTTATTTAGATCTAATGCCTTTAAGATCTTAAGAATTTTTATATTCAATAACGTTTGAATCTATAAATTATAAAAGTAAAATCTAACATAAGTTAGACTTTAGATTTAATGTCATTTGAAAGATGTTGATTAGATTTAATTTGAATAGAATCTAACATAAGTTAGACTTTAGAAGTTTGGAGTCGACGTCATTTGAATCTAAAAAAATAAGTGTTAAGTCTAATGTATATTAGACTTGAATTAAGTAAAATCTAACATGAGTTAGATTTTTAAAATTTAGATTCGATATCATTTGAATCTAAAAGGTGTTATGTCTAATGTATATAAACTTAAATCAAGTAAAATCTAACATGAGTTAGACTTTAAAATTTTAGATTTGTTGATCCATAAAAAAATACCTATTTCTTTATGTCTTAATTCTTATCAATTTCTAAGGATATTATGCTTTAATGAAAGGTATTTTTTGTGTTTTTGGATGTAGGTGATGTAAAAAGGTCCAAAAAGGAAAAAAGGAGCAAAAATGGAGCAAAATACAAAAAGTACAAAAAAATATGGCCTGGCGCCTAGGCGCCAGAAGTTTGCGCCTACGCGCCAGACTCGATACAGAAACTATCAAGTTTTTGACAACGTTTGAACGGTTATTTTGACGGAGTAAGCGGTTATTGGACATTCTAGAATACTGGTAGTTGTTCCTTGATAATAGGACATGTGATACATTGTATTTGGACGCTCCAAAATGGTTTTAATTGCGAAGAGGTGCGAGCCAAAGTGAAGAGGTGTGAAGAACTGACGCGGTGTCCGGCGTCTAGGCGCCAGATTTCGGCTCCTAGGTGCCAGATTTCGGCTCCTAGGCGCCAGACAGACCTTATAGAAGATTCATTGAATGTGGACATGTTTTGAAGAGGTGCCTCAAGGAAACCCTTGAATCCTATAAATAGGAGTCCAATTCTTCAGAAAAACGTGCCCCCCATTGTAACCCCTTTCTCTTATCCACTTTAGGATCTCTCATCCTTAGAGAGAGAAATAGAGAGAGAAATTTAGGGCCACTTTTGTTTAGTTTAGTGAGTTTATTTTCAAGTTATTGCATCCGGAGTTCATTACACTGTGGAGTCAGTAGGAATCAGAAGATCTGTAGAAGGAATATTTGAGATAAGTATTTATATTTGATTCAAAGTTTATTTATTATGGTTTGTTGTTTATATTCAATTTGTTCTGAGTAGTTAGTTTACTTTCTTCCTTCAATTATGACTAGATAAATAAGATAATAAAAGATTCAATGGAGAATTGAAATTCAAAATATTTTCAAAACATTATGATGACATTAATACCTGATCTTACTTTACTTTTTAAATTGGCCATTTAAATTGTTAAAACACATGTGAAGAGTTTTGAGACCTAGAAGGAGAAAAACTCTTAACTTGTAAATGTCACATGAATCCTTGGGTAGTCGAAGGCCATGTGCGGGCTATTCAAGGTGAAGTGCAAATAAATAGGAAGATAAGATTTAAAGGGCGTAGAATTGATAAGTTTTTAGAGTGACAGACTAAATTCTTATAATTTGATTTATAGATTCGGAAAGGGTCACTAGTAGGGCTGACCATAGCTACCCTTGGACATCTAGTAGTGTGAGTCTAGATTAACCCATTCTACTAACAATACATCCGGACCTGATATGTAAATTAGTCAATGTTCTTTGCGCCTGGATCAAAGGGTAAAGAATAGGAATGCTTCTATTTGGCACAATACCATAAATCAAATTCTCCAACGAATATTAAATTATCTTTAAAATCTTAGATTAATTGAAGGGAAGAAAGTTCTTTGTTTTATATAGTTTTCACAAAATCATTGTCTTATTATTGTTTTCTTTATTTGCATCTAGTAAATTAATAGTAATTTATAGTTAGATTAAAATACAAACAGATTTTTGAAATATAATATTTAGAAATTTATTACTATATTTTTTCCCCGTGGGATCGATACTGGGGTCTTTGTTTCAAAGCCCTATATTACTTGAAACGATAGGTATACTTGCATTGTACCCAAAAAGTATATAAAATATTTTCTTTTTAAAATTATATTTTGCTATATAAACATATATTTAAAAAGTTTTATTTGGTACACATCTATATAGCAAGTTATTCCAGGTCAAGTGTTTCGCGCCTTTGCCAGAAATTAAATTTTCTAGCAGTGGTAACAAATTCTTGTATTTGGAAGTACAGAAATCGGGTCAAGTTTTTGGCGCCGTTGTCGGGGAAGAAATAAAATAGTTATTGATTTTTTAAATATTATATTTCCAAAAATATAAAAATATATATATAAAAAGATATATATATAAATTTTATTGCGAAAATTTAGTAATTTATATATATAAATTTTATTCCTTTAGATTCTGAACTAGAAAGTACAATTAGAAAAATTAAAAAGGGAAAACAAATTCAAAAATTTCAAGAAATGGCTACTTTACAAAATCCAATTAAACTTAATGATCAAAATGTTTATAAACCATTAAGGGATTATGCTAACCCTACGAGTTGATGAACTTCATAGTAGTATTCAAATACCCACTGTAGATGCTAATTCTTTTGAACTTAAACCGTCTATTATTCGAATGGTGCAAAACAATCAATTTGGTGGAACACCAAATGAGGATCCAAATTTACACCTTGTTAGTTTTTTAGAACTTTATGCTACCTTTAAATATAACAATGTTTCTGATGATGCTATTAGACTTAGACTCTTTCCTTTTTCTTTAAGAGATAAAGCAAAGATGTGGTTAAACTCATTAGCGACTGGTTCTATTAAAACATGGGCTGAAATGACACAAAAATTCCTTGCTAAATATTTTTCTCCTTCTAAGACTGCTAAATTAAGAAATGATATTACTTCGTTTAGTCAATTTGACGGGGAGACAATATATGAAACTTAGGAAAGATTTAAAGAACTATTAAGAAAATGTCCTCATCATGTTTTACCTGATTGGTTAATTATTCAAGCATTTAATAATGGAATAATTGGATCTTTAAAATCAATTATTGATGCTGCTCTTAGAGTTTCTTTAATGTTTAAATCATTTGAAGAAGCTTACACTTTAATTGAAGAAATGGCTAATAACAATTTTCAATGGCCTTTCGAAAGGATTAATCCTAAAAAGATGGCAAGTATTCACGATAATGAAGCCTTTTCTATCTTAGCTTCACAAGTAGCAGCAATGTCTAAGAAATTAGATAATTTTGCAATTAATATTTCACATAATAACTCTGCTAATATTGAAGATTCTCAAACTATTGAAACTTTACAAGCTATTGCAAGTAAAAATAATCCTTATTCAAATTATAATAATCCTGGGTGGAAAAATCATCCTAATTTTAACTGGAATAATTCATAACAACAATGGGGTAATAATCAATCTCATCCCACTGGAAATTAGAATAATCAAGTTAATCCAAATTATAAACCTCCTGGATTTAATAATCAACAGAAAAAGTTATCAATAGAAGATTTAATTTTACAAATAAATAATCAATTACAAAATCAAAATACTACTATTCGTAATATTGAAAATCAAATGGGGCAAATTGCTACTTTAATTAATAACAGACCTGTAGGAACACTTCCTAGTAATGTTGAAATTAATCCAAGGGAAACTAGAAAAGAACATGAACAAGTTAAAGCTGTGCAGCTTAGAAGTGGAAAGGAATTAAAAGAAAGAATGCAAAATGAAATTGAAAAAGAGATTGAGGTTGAAGAGATTGAAAAACCTAAAGAAACTCTCTCTCCTAGTCAAGATCGATCGTTATACTCGTTAATGTGGAAGTTGAAAAACCACCACCACCTTTTCCTCAAAGACTTAAACAACATAAACTTAATCATAAATTTTCTAAGTTTTTTGAAATTTTTAAGAAACTTACTATTAACATACCTTTTGCTGAAGCTTTGGAACAAATGCCAACTTACGCAAAACTTATGAAGGATATTTTAAGTAAAAAACAAAAATTTGAAGCTTTTGAAACTGTTGCATTAAGTGAAGAATGCAGTGCAATAATTCAAAAGAAATTACCTGAAAAGCTTAAGGATCCTGGAAGTTTCACTATATCCTGTGCTATTGGTGAAAAATTTTGTTGAAAAGCTTTATGTGATTTAGGAGCAAGTATTAATCTCATGCCATTTTCTATCTTTCGAAGATTGCATTTAGGAGATATTACTCCCACCACTGTAACCCTTCAGTTATCTGATAGATCTATCACTTATCCTAAAGGAGTTATAGAGGATGTCCTTGTTAAAGTGGATAAATTTATCTTCCATTTAGATTTCATAGTCTTGATATGGAAGAAGATAAAGAGATACCTATTATTTTAGGGAGACCTCTTCTAGCTACCGGACGAGCTATGATTGATGTGCAAAAGGGAGATCTAACCATGAGAGTTAATGATCAAGAAATTAAATTCAATGTTCTTAAATCAATGAAGTACCCTGATAAAGAGAAATGTTATCGAATGTATATAATTGATTATTTAATTGAAAAACATTATCAAGAAAAATATAAAGTCATTTCTGAAGAAAAATTTGAATTTTAACTGATAAAAATGAAGTAGTAGAAGAAGAAGAGACTCATTTTATTAAAGATAATTCAGAAACTTTAGACATAACTCAAAATGATATACTTTTATCACCAATTAAAAGAGCCCCTGAACTGGAATTAAAAATATTACTTTCACATTTAAAATATGTGTTTCTTGGAAATTCGTTAACTTTACCTGTTATTATTTCTTCTGAACTGAGTAGAGATCAAGAAGAAAAACTACTAGGTGTGTTAAAGAATTATAAGAAAGCTTTTGGTTGGACTATTGTCGATATAAGAGGAATAAGCCCTTCCATTTGCATGCATAGAATCATAATGGAAGAAAATTTTAAACCTACTATAGAATCGCAAAGAAGATTAAATCCTATCATGAAATAGGTTGTTAAAAAAGAAATTATTAAGTGGTTAGATGCTGGTATTATTTATCCTATTTCGGATAGTCAATGCGTAAGTCCTATTCATTGTGTTCCGAAGAAAGGAGGTGTAACTGTCATTATTAATGATAAAAATGAACTAATGCCTACGAGACAAGTTACTGGATGGCGAATTTGTATTGACTATAGGAAATTAAATAAAGCCACTATAAAGGATCATTTTCCTTTACCTTTCTTGGATTAAATGCTTGATAATTTAGGTGGACACCCATATTTCTGTTTTCTGGATGGGTATTCTGGTTATCATCAATTTCTTATTGCTCCTCAGGACCAAGAAAAGACAACATTTACAAGTCCTTATGGAACATTTGCTTTTAGAAGAATGTCTTTTGGTTTATGTAATGCACCTGCAACTTTTCAAAGATGTATGATGTCAATATTTTGTGATTTGATTGACAAAGGAATTGAAATATTCATGGACGATTTTTCAGTTTTTGGAACTTCTTTTGAATCTTGTTCGGAAAACATAGCCAAAGTTCTGAAAAGATGTGAACAAACAAATTTAGTTCTTAACTGGGAAAAATGTCAATTCATGGTCACATAAGGCATTGTACTTGGTCACAAAGTGTCACAAAAAGGGATGGAAGTAGATCAAGCAAAAGTGAAAATTATTACTAAATTGCAACCACCTACTACTGTTACTGATGTGAGAAGTTTTCTAGGTCATGCTTGGATTTTATAGAAGATACATAAAGGATTTTTCTAAAATTGCTAAACCTCTTTGTCATTTATTGAAAAAAGATGCGAAATTTGAATTTAATAAAGAATGTATTAATGCTTTTAATATTCTAAAAGAAAAATTAATAATCGCACTTTTATCATTGTTGCACCTAAGTGGAATAAATCTTTTGAATTAATGTGTGATGCAAGTGATTTTGCAATTGGAGCTCTATTAGGACAAAAATATGAAAAAATTTTCAAAGTTGTATATTATGCTACTAAAACTCTCACTGAAAAACAAAGAAATTACATTACCACTGAGAAAGAACTTCTAGCTATAGTATATGCCTTTGATAAATTTAGACCTATTCTTCTTGGTACTAAATGCATAGTTCATACTGATCATTCTGCTATTAAATATCTATTATCTAAGAAGGATTATAAACCTAGACTTATAAGATGGGTTTTACTTCTACAAGAATTTGATTTTCAAATAGTAGATATAAAAGGAACTGAAAACCAAATTGCTGATCATTTGTCTAGAATTAAAAATGATATTATTTTGGAAGAAAATATAAATGAGAAATTCCACGATGAATCTTTATATGTTATTCAAGGATGCAAAACACCTTGGTATGCTGATATTGTTAATTATTTAGTTAGCAATATTTTGCCTTATGAATTGGATAACAAATTTATTAAGAAATTTAAATATGATGCTAAATCTTATATTTGAGAAGAACCTCATTTATTTAAAATTGGTAAATATTCTATGATTCGAAGATGTGAACCTTATGAGGAAACTTTGCTATAATTCAAAAATGTCATGACTCTGATTTTGGAGGACACTTTGGCATAGATAAAACTGCATTTAAAATTTTAAATTCTGGATTTTATTGGCCTACATTGTTTAAAGATGTGAGACATTATGTGAAAACATGTGATCAATGTCAAAGGATGGGAAATATATCTAAAAAGAATGAAATGCCTTTAAACTATATATTGGAAGTTGAAATTTTTGATATATAGGGTTTAGACTTTATGGGATCATTTGTTCCATCATCTGGAAAAATTTATATTTTATTAGCAGTTGATTATGTTTCAAAGATGACTGAAGCTGTTGCTTTACCAAACTGTGATTCCAAAAGTGTTTATAAATTTTTAAAGAAAATGATATTTTCAAGTTTTGGAATGCCTAAGGTAATTATCACTGATGGTGGAAGTCATTTCAGGAATATAAGAATTCAATCATTACTACAAAAATTTGGAATCAAACATAGAATTGCAACTTCTTATCACCCACAAACAAGTGGAATGGCTGAAGTATCAAACAGAGAAATTAAAAGAATTTTAGAGAAGACTGTTAATCCTAAAAGAACTGATTGGGTTGATAGACTTGATTCTGCATTATGGGCTTATAGAACAGCTTATAAGACACCAATCGGAATGTCACCTTACCGGTTAATTTATGGTAAAAATTGTCACTTACCTGTAGAACTTGAACATAAAGCTTATTGGGCGATAAAGGAGTTTAATTTTAATTTGAATAAAGCAGGAGAAAAGCGATTATTGCAATTAAACGAGATTGATGAAATAAGAAATGAATCATATGAAAATGCGAGGATTTATAAAGAGAAAATGAAGATATTGCATGATAAGAAAATTTCAGGAAAAATTTTTGAACCTGGACAAAAAGTATTACTGTTTAACTCTCGTTTAAAACTTTTTCCTGGAAAATTAAGATCTAAATGGATTGGACCCTATATAGTTGAGAAAGTATACCATTATGGAGTTGTGGATATTAAAGATCCCAAAACAGGAAAATTTTTTAAAGTAAATGGATTAAGATTGAAGCCTTATTTGGGAGATATTTAAAAGATTTATAAAGAGGCTTATGAATTGAGTCAACCTGATTAAAGATTTATTTAAGTCAGGCTGACGACGTTAAACCAACCGCTTTGTGGGAGGCAACCCATAATTATCTTTTGTTATGAGTGTTTTTCTGTTTTAATGTAAGGTTATGCCTCGATCTTGGTTAATTTTATATTACTTTAAAATTTTTTGATGCTCATAAGTCTTTGTTGACTCAGGCTGAAAATTATTTTGAAATATGTAAGATTTAGAAATTGGATCACTCTATTCTGAATATGAGTAAAAAGGAGATCAAGTTAACCTTCATTATGATTGTTTACAATGTAAGTTATTGAGTCTAAATTACTCTACAGTATAATTTACCTATCTTGGAGAACAAAATTTTGAAATTTGACGATTAAGTGAAATGGAGTTGAACATAGTTCCGGCGCCTAGGCGCCAGAATTCGGCGCGTAAGCGCCAGAGTCAAACTATGTATCAATAGGTCCGACGCCTAGGCGCCAGATTTGGCACCTAAGCGCCACGGTTACTGGGTCGTGCAAAAACTGAAAATTTTCAGTTTTTCACATGATTTTCACCTTTAAATTAACCTATCTTCATCCCTAACCATCAAGCAATCAAAATTACATCCCTTGCACTTCATTCTTAAGAGATTTGAGAAATTTTTGAAGAATATGGAAGGAAGAAATCATGTAGAAGAAGCTAGGGACATGGTCTCAAAGGATCCTCAACCCTACTTCAACGTTTCATCGTTGTAAGTTTAGAGAAAATTTCTAGTCGTTTGGATAAGTTTGAAGCGGAGTTTAAAAGCATTGGAGATCGCCTTCATGAGATGTTTCATCAAATTGAACATCTAGAATGGCAGATGAAACTTCAATTTGATCATTTTGCGGCTTATCAAGATGCTCAAATTGGAATGTATGTGAAGAACAAGTGGATTGACGAAAAGACTGCTACGGATTTTCCGAGAGCGTTAGTGTTCTTTCCAAGTGGAAAAAACAATTTCCCTTGTGAAGATTAGAAAATTCTGGTAATGAGATAGTTATTATATGGTTTGTTGAGTCGTTGTATCGATTTAGAGAATCGTTTGTGTTTGTTTGTGTATTTGCTTTCATGTTCAATGTGTGTTGTTTTTGCTTAGAAATTGTTGTGTTTAAATGTGTATTAGGAACTTGAATCAAGTATAATACTTATCTGGAATGTATTGAGTCAATATTGAAGATTATAAATGGAATTTAGTGAGTTTGATTTAAACTTTATGTTTGATTGGTGGATTAAATATTTAATTTTTAAAATTTTTGAAAAATGTTGTGGAAGTTAGAAACTGAAGCCCTACTCTAATATGAGTAATTGGAAGTTGAATTTATGAATTTTGGTGGAAAATTAAATTTAAAAATAATTTTTTGTGAAAGGAGAGTCTGGCGCCTAGACGCCAGAATTTGGCTCCTAAGCGCCAGTTCGGCCTGTACCCAAAAAATTACTTAAATAACCCTCAAAAGCCATTTTTGACGCCTAAGCTTCATCTTCTTCCCCATTTTCACAAAAATACACCTTTTAGATCCATTTTGAGGTCAAAACATCAAGGATTTGAGCGTGAAACCACTCGATTTCTTCGTCTCAAGGTCAGATCTACACTTTAAACCATTTATTTTCGATTTTCACCATAGATTTTCCATAGGTTTTGCTAAGAACCGAAATTTTGAAAAAAAATTCTGATTTTTAGTGATTTCTTTGGATTTTTAAACTTATTTTAAGTTTTATAAACTTAAATAGAGTTTAAATCTTTCATTCCTAAATTTGTTTTTGTTTTCTTTCACATTTAGATGGCTCCGATATCTAAACGCGGGAAGGCACGAGAAAACTTTGATAGCAGCAAATTTTCTACTGCGGCTGCGCATTTTCGATTCCAAGAATTTGCAACGTCCAGGAAGTTCATTTCAAAACGAAGTTTCTATCATCCTGGAGAAATGATTGAAAACACTATCGTTGCACACAATTGGCAACGATTCTGTTATTTCACTGTTATTGCTGTTATCCCTATTGTTCGAGAGTTTTATGCAAATTTTCTGGATGCCGAAGATTATGAAGTCTTTGTCAGAGGTATCAGAGTAGGATTTAGTCCTGAAAGAATCAATGTATTTTATGGCACTTGCACCGACTATTGAATGCCACTATTCCGGATTATCACCATCCGAGGGAGATTTGGATATGATCATTGCTTATTTGATTGACGGTCTCGGATCTTAGAAGATCGGGAACGGAAAAGGGTAAACTTCAAATCCTCCAAATTAAATGGTATTTCTAAAGCATGACACTATTTTATTTCTGCAAGATTGTTACCTTCCAACCACCTGAGTGAAGTGACTAGAGATAGAGCGATCTTAAACTACTGCATTTAGGAGAGGAAGCCTATTGATGTCGGTAGTATTATTTATGATTCTATAGATTCTACTGTGAGATCCAGCATTTCTGTTGGACTGGGATTCCCATCTCTGATTTATTCATTATGTGTTAGTAATGGAGTCACTGCTGATATTTCTGAGGAGAAGTTAAAGTCTACCAAGCCAATTGGGCAGGAGAGTGTTAGTATCTATGATCGTCTTTGAGGGAAGAGATCGACTGCTCCTTCTACTTCTTCACATACTCCAGGTAGACCTTCTACTTCTCGACCCTCTACTTCTGCTGAGCCACCATCAAGTTTCTGGGAATCAATGCATGATCAATTTTTAGAGCAGCAGCAGCAGTAATTTCAAACTCACTGCAGGATTGATACTATTGATAGAAAACTTGATCATTTATTTGATTATACATAGAGGAAGATTAGTTGTGATGCTGAGTATGATGAAGCCCTAGTCAGATTTCTGAAGGGTGAAGATGATGTTAGTTTTCCTACTTTTCCTAGTTTCACACCATTTGTTGATCCTAAGGACGTAGAATTTTCCTTTGGTGACGATGATGATGACGAGGCTACAGCTAGTGACTAGTAGTTTATAGATCTTTATGATGAGCTACTCTTTTAATTTGTTTTGTTTGGATTGTTTGTTTAGTTTTATGTTTGATGTATGTTGATTTGTTTAAATATCTGTGTGGATTGATTAGTGTTAAGATTCTGTTGTTAAAATATTCTCAGTATATTGTGTCAAGACTGAAGTTAGAGTTAATTTATGATATGTTTGTTTTAGTCTACTGTTTAGTAATTAGTAATTTTGCTCTGCTTTTAATTTTGTTTCAAATTTAGTATAATCATAAAAATTAGCCTGCTTACTTTTATACATGCTTCAATTTTATCTTAATTATTCATAAAAGCATTAGTAGAAGTTAATTTTTCTTTTTAAGATTGTTTTTACATATTTATAAAAATTCTTATGATTTTCTTTCTCTCAAACTTTCAAATTATCACAGTATACCAAAACTTAAGTTTGGGTAAAGGGAAAATACATTCAAATATAAATTTTATTTGTCCTTAAAGAGCTAATATTTTCTTAAAAATAAAAACTTTTAACATAACTTAAGGAATGAAGAATTTATTTGAGATAACTTTTATTTTTGAAATTATAAACAATTTAGTGAAATTAACCAAAATTTTAATAACTTTGATTGATTTTAAGAATAGAATTATTTAACTTAAAGAAGAATAAGATTAAGAAATTTTTCTATTCATGATATAAATAATAGAATTTTAGAAATATTAAGTAATCAAAAAGTACCACTTGAAAAAGAAAAGATTGGAAATTTTTTTTAATTCTTATTCATGTTATAATAATTAAGTGGAAATGTATAAGTTTTGAAAATATAAGTTAAGGATAGTGAAGTTCAAAACCATTAACAGGCTATCCAGATATAGTAATCCTATATATATATATATATAAGAAGAGAGGAGAAACTTGAGGAAATGCCTAATCAAAAATTGGTTTCACTTGAATTATCTTATAAGAAGAAAACTAGTTACATATTTTACTTAATTTTTATGCATGAATATTTATTTAGGAAAGATTTTTCAAGAAGATCTTTTTCTTGTAAATAATCTATGAGATCTTAATATAATGGACTTCTATTATTTTCAAAATGGATGAAAAGTTTGAAATCTTATGATTTGGTAGTTAAATATTCTTTAAATTCTTAAAATTAAACCTAGTTAGTGAAATTGGGTTAATAATTTACTAAAAACTTCATAAAATAAAAAATTATAAGGAATCTTAAATATTTATCTTTTATTCCAAAGGTTATACATTTTATATAGTAAAAAGAGTTACTTGAGGACAAGTAACATTTATGTTTGAGGGATTTTGATCAATAAAAAAATACATATTTCTTTATGTCTTAATTCTTATCAATTTCTAAGGATATTATGCTTTAATGAAAGGTATTTTTTGTATTTTTGGATGTAGGTGATGTAAAAGGTCCAAAAAGGAAAAATGAGCAAAAATGGAGCAAAATACAAAAAGTATAAAAAAATATGGCCCGACGCCTAAGTGTCAGACTCCATACAGAAACTGTCAAGTTTTTGACAACGTTTGAACGTTTATTTTGACAGAGTAAGCGGTTATTGGACATTCTAGAAGACTGGCAGTTGTTCCTTGATAATAGGACATGTGATACATTGCATTTGGACGCTCCAAAACGGTTTTAATCGCGAAGAGGTGTGAGCCAAAGTGAAGAGGTGCGAAGAACTGGACGAGGTGTCCGGCGCCTAGGCGCCAGACAGACCTTCTAGAAGATTCATTGAACGTGGACATGTTTTGAAGAGGTGCCTCAAGGAAACCCTTGAAGCCTATAAATAGGAGTCAATTTCTTCAGAAAAATGTGCCCCCCATTGTAACCCCTTTCTCTTATCCACTTTAGGATCTCTCATCCTTAGAGAGAGAAATAGAGAGAGAAATTTAGGGCCACTTTTGTTTAGTTTAGAGAGTATATTTTTAAGTTGTTGCATCTGGAGTTCATTACACTGTGGAGTCAGTAGGAATCAGAAGATCTGTAGAAGGAATATTTGAGATAAGTATTTTATATTTGATTCAAAGTTTATTTATTATGTTTTGTTGTTTATATTCAATGTGTTATGAATAGTTAGTTTACTTTCTTCCTTTAATTATGAAGAGATAAATAAGATAATAAAAGATTCGATGGAGAATTGAAATTCAAAATATTTTCAAAATATTGTGATGACATTAATACCTGATCTTACTTTACTTTTTAAATTGGCCATTTAAATTGTTAAAACCTGTTGAAGAGTTTTGAGACCTAGAAGGAGAAAAACTCTTAACTTGTAAATGTCACATGAATCCTTGGGTAGTCGAAGGCCATGTGCGGGCTATTCAAGGTGAAGTGCAAATAAATAGGAAGATAAGATTTAAAGGGTGTAGAATTGATAAGTTTTTAGAGTGACAGACTAAATTTTTATAATTTTATTTATAGATTTGGAAAGGGTCACTAGTAGGGCTAACCATAGCCACCCTTGGACATCTAGTAGTGTGAGTCTAGATTAACCCATTCTACTAACAATACATCCGGACCTGATCTGTAAATTATCCAATGTTCTTTGCGCTCGGATCGAAAGGGTAAAGAATAGGAATGCTCTATTTGGCACAATACCATAAATCAAATTCTCCAATGAATATTAAATTATCTTAAAAATCTCAGATTAATTGAAGGGAAGAAAGTTGTTTGTTTTATATAGTTTTCACAAAATCATTGTCTTATTATTATTTTCTTTATTTGTATCTAGTAAATTAATAGTAATTTATAGTTATATTAAAATACAAAAAGATTTTTGAAATATATTATTCAGAAATTTATTACTATATTTTTTCCCCGTGCGATCGATACTGGGGTCTTTGTTTCAAAGCCCTATATTACTTGAAACGATACGTATACTTGCGTAGCACCCAAAAAATATATAAAATATTTTCTTTTTAAAATTAAATTTTGTTATATAAACATATATTTAAAAAGTTTTATTTGGTACACATCTGTATAGAAAGTTATTCCAGGTCAAGTGTTTCGTGCCTTTGCGAGAAATTAAATTTTCTAGCAGTGGTAACAAATTCTTGTATTTGGAAGTACAGAAATTGGGTCATTCATATTCTTATATTAAGTAAAATCTAACATTAGTTAGACTTTACAATTTTAGATTCGATGTCATTTGAATCTAAAAGGTATTAAGTGTAACGTATAGACTTAAATTAATTAAATCTAACATGAGTTAGACTTTAAAATTTTAGATTTGATGTTATAAATTAAGTAAAATCTAACATGATTTAGATTTTAGAATTTTAGATTCAATGTCATTTGAATATAAAAGGTATTAAGTATAATGTAAATTAAAATTTGATAATTAGATTCAATGTAGTTTGAATCTAATACCTTTGATTTATTCTTTTAAGTTTAATGTGGTTTGAACTTAACATTGGTTGACTTTGGTTCAATTTAAGTTGAACTCAAATTAAGTTTTGGTTGAGTTAGGTTCAATATGGGTTGAACCTAATGTTTGAGTTAAATTGGGTTCAAGTTAGGTTGAACTAAAGTTAGATTTTAGTTGATTTAGGTTCAATATTGATTGAACCTAAGGTTTATGTCGGGTTAGGTTCAATTTATGAACCTAAAGTTTAAGTTGTGTTAGGTTCAATTTGGGTAGAACCTAATATAGAAGTGTTCACTTAATTTCAATATGGGTTGAACTTAATGTTTTAGTTAACTTGGGTTCAATTTAGGTTGAACCTAAGGTAGATTTTGGTTGACTTAGGTTCAATATGGGTTGAACCTAATGTTTGAGTTAAGTTAGGTTCAATTTAGGTTGAACCTAAGGTTTAAGTTAAGTTAGGGTTTGACTTAGATTCAAGTTAGGTTGAACCTGAGCTTAAGTTTAATATGTGTTGAACTTAAGTTTGGGTTTGACTTAGGTTCAAGTTAGGTCGAACCTAAGGTTTATGTTTGACTTAAGTTCAATATGGGTTGAACTTAAGTTTAGTTTGACTTAACCAAGTTTAATAAGCTAGACTTAATTAGAACTTAGGTATGATTAAACCTTAGTTAGTTAAGATTTAATGATTTAATTAGGTCTAATGGATTAGACCTAATTAGGGTTTAGGTATGATTAAACCTTATTTAATTAAGGTTTAATGATTTAATTAGGTCTAATGGGTTAGACTTAATTAGGGTTTAGGTACGATTAAACCTTAGGTAGTTAAAGTTTAATGATTTAATTAGGTCTAATAGGTTATACATAATTTGGGTGTAGGTATAATTAAACCTTATTTAGTTAAGGTTTAATGATTTAATTAGGTCTAATGGGTTAGACCTAATTAGGGTTTATGTTTGATTAAACCTTAGTTATTTAAGGTTTAATGATTTAATTAGGTATAATGGGTTAGACCTAATTAGGGTTTAGACATGATTAAACCTTAGTTAATTAAGGTTTAATGATTTAATTAGGTCTAATGGGTTAGACCTAATTATGGTTTAGTGGTTACTTAAACCTAATGTAAGTAAGGTTTAAGTTGATTAATTAGGTTTTATATGGGTTAAACCTAATTGGGATTTAATAGTTACTTAAACCTAATGTAAGTAAGGTTCAAGTTGATTAATTAGTTTTAATATGAGTTAAACCTATTTGGGGTTTAATAATTAATTAAACCTACTGAAAGTAAGGTTTAAGTTGTTTAATTAGGTTTAATATGAGTTAAACCTAATTAGGGTTTAATAATGTAAGTAAGGTTTAAGTTGATTAATTAGGTTTAATATGGGTTAAACCTAGTTAGGATTTAATAGTTACTTAAACCTAAAGCAAGTAAGGTTCAGGTTAATTAATTAGGTTTAATATGGGTTAAACCTAATTAGGGTTTAATAATTACTTAAACCTAATGTAAGTAAGGTTTAATTTAATTAATTAGTTTTAATATGGATTAAACCTAATTAGGGTTTAATAATTAATTAAGCCTAATGTAAGTAAGGTTTAAGTTCATTAATTAGGTTTAATATGGGTTAAACCTAATTAGGGTTTGATTTGTATTAAACCTAATGTCATTAAGGTTTAATGATGTTCAATTAAGCCTATTGATGTCTTAGACCTAATTAGGGGTTTATCTTGAGTCTATTTGGAGCTAGACTCAACATTGGCCTAGTCTATTGTGAAATGGGCTAAGTATGATGAGGAGAAGGATTTTAGACTTTTAACATATTAATTATAATTAATAAATTTTAACCCAAACTTAATGTGTCATTTTAAATTTTCAAATGGTTAAGCCTTCTCATTTTAGGGTTTGTGTCTGTTTCCCTAAGTCACTTAACCAATTTCAAATTTTAATTTCCTTAATTTTTAATTTTATAATTAGTATTATAAATAATTATAAAATCTAATGAAATTTAGGAAATCATATGTTGAGAATTTTCCTAGCCTTAGAAAAATCAGGATATGTGTCTAATGGCTTAAAGGTTATTCTATAAAATTTTCATTATTTTTTGACTTATAAATAATTTTTAACAATTAAAATACTCTAGAGAGTATTTAATTAATTAAAAATCAAATATAACTCCTAAATTCAAAATTTTAATTCAACATTGTTGTCCTCCAAGTCCTGAGTTCAAGGGTAATTTTTGTCATTTTTTTTTTATTTTTCTATGTTAAGATATGTATCTTTGATTAAATTAAGGTTAATCTAATTTAAATTAACCCTTAATCTAAACAGAAATTTCCAGGGGCGCCGCATGTCCTCGGATGGTTCGAAGATGCGCTTAATCCTCTATGGGGGTCCGAATAGTGCAGCAATCAGAGCCGACCATTTCCAAAACACGGAAATGGACAAAATCTGTTCATCCCCTTCCTTATATCTTAACCCCAAAAACCGTTCATTTTCTAGGCACAAGATCTCACTCATTTCTCCATGGATTTGAGTAAAGTTTGTTTCTAGAGTTTCATATCGAAAAGACGAAGACATCCATATGTATTTGTATGGGTTTTGAATTGGCTTGACCTACTCCAGACCAAACTCGAGCTCAAGTTGAGTGTGTAGAACCATACCTTAGCCACAGTGGATGTAGGCTCAAATTAAATTGCATGGAAACTTCACTCTGTCCTAAGAAGACTTGTCCCCAACTCAATTTGAAGTTAAATTGAGTCTGTATATGACTTTTTTCTCAAGGTGTCTTGGCTTGAGAGGAGGAGATTGAACAGTGGGTTAGAACCTATATGGATAGCCAATTTTGATTGGGCTCCTCTTCGTAGGGTCCTAGGAAGCTTCAGAGAATGTCAATTTGAAGTAATGGATAACTTCATTCAAACTCTATTTTTTGTCCTATTTTTAAGATTTTCGGGTCGGCTAAATTGGGAAGATTGAGTGTATTTTCAGGGCTCAAATCTATAGTGGATCAGTTGCTTAGGTCCTAAGAGAGAACCTTGATGTTCAAGGCTAGGGGAATTGGTTAGTATATACATGTCTTCTATTTTTGGTCTCTCCTCTCTAAGCTCTCAGGTTTGGGCTTCTTTTATAGCCATGGAAGGCCTTGGATGAGCTTGGATTCACCTAGGAGAGTTGCTAACCTTGTTATTGATGTCCAGCGATAAGATTGTAGGCTGTGGATAAGAGAATTGCATTTTCCAAGTTCAATCCATGTGGATTTCCATGTGTGGTAAAGATTTAACCCAAGGCTTGGCTTTCTTCCATTGGTTTTTGTTTGAGGTGGATAAGGCTTGCTTAACCCTGCTTAATTCACCTCCCCCATATATTCTCACTATTCAATTTAATGGACTTAAGGATGGTATGACACATAAACTCATTACTCAACTAATGCATGGATTGGTTATGATTGCATCTAGCCATGGTAAAGGATTAGTTTAAGCCATGATTGTCTTTGAATTAGCCGGACACATCATCTTAGGGCGGAGGTTGAGTCATGCTTTGAAATGAGGAGGCTTTGCCACCTCAAATTCCTTACCATGATGAAGTTTAATCATGGTTAATATGATGCATCATGGGTTATCCAATGGTTTGACTCATTTGTAATGGGTCTTATAGGTTATGTGGAACCCATATGAGGTCATCCATGATGTCTTTATTGAGTTTCAAAATTTGAAAATCATTTATTATGTCATAAATGAAGCCATGTGTCCAAATTTATTTTATGGCTTTTTAATTATAATTCTATGTTTAATTAATTATGTAATTAATCAAAAATATTGTAAATTATATTATTATCCAATAAATTAATCAAAATAATTTTTGAAATCATTTATTTGATTAACTTAATCAACTGCGATTCAAAAAATTGGGTATTTTGACCAAATTTGATTAATATTGACTAGGGTTGACCAATATTGACCGAGGTTGACCTAGATTGACCAATTCCAGTCCAAATATGACCAATATGACTTTTCTATTCTTTTCATGGTTTGGTTAAATCATAAGGTCCAAGGGTATTGAATTTTGGGTTAGTTTGGTTATGATGATCATATTTAGGGTCTGTATCAAACTAATGATCAATGTAGTGACTTTTGAGCTCTACATTGGTCACCTTGACCAATGTTGGGTTAATTAGGTTAATGTTTTACCAATGAGGTTAATGTGAAAGTATTTAGGTTGTGGGTTGACCATTTTGACCAAATTTGACCTATTTAGGTCAAATGTTGACATGTTTAATCAATAAGGTGGTTATTGGGTCAAGAATTAACCAGTTTGACCAAAGTTGACTTTTTGGGTCAAAATTTAACCAATTTGGTCATTGTAGTGGTCATTAGGTCTAAAATTGACCAGTTTGACCAAAGTTGACTTTTTGGGTCAAATGTTGACCTGTTGGTTCAATGGGTTGGTCATTGGGTCATGGGTTGACTATTTTGATCTAAATTGACCTTTTGGGTCAAAAGTTAACTAAATAAAAATGTTTCATTATTGATTTGATCATTTTAGGATGTCATTGAGATTTGGGATAAAAAGGTTTTATAGGTCTTACCTAAGACATTAGGGTTTAGTGTCTATCAGTAAGCTTTACGGATTCAGTGTTGATAGACTTCCTTGTCTTAACATGATTTAGAAATGATCTTCACAAAAGTGAGGTCAACAAAGGGGCCCCTAATATGTGTGGAATACTACACAAGTATGTCGCACATATTGGCGTTAACCGAAACAGTGAGTGAAAACAAATGTCATATCAAAGAAATGTCAAATGTCGATGTGTTGATTTTGAGAAGGAATGCTATGAGACTTATATTTTTTTTCAAATAAAGAACTATAGGAATGCCATGTTTCCATGTCAGAAAGGACTTATTTCCAATAACATAAGAGAGAGGATGCTATATCATCTCTCAGAAATGTCAAATGTCGATATATTTTGAGAAGGAATGTTATGCAACTTATATCCTTTCTCAAAGAAAGAGCTATAGGAATGCCATGTTTCTGTGTCAGGAAGGGACTTATATCCAATAGCCGAAGAGAGAGGATGACATATCATCTCTCAAAAATGTCAAATGTTGATATGTCAATTTTGAGAAGGAATGTCATGCGACTTATATCATTTCTCAAAGATAGAGCTATAGTAATGCCATGTTTTCGTGTCAGGAAGGGGCTTATCTCCAATAACAGAAGAGAGAGGATGTCATATCATCTCTCAAAAATGTCAAATGTCGATATGTCATTTTGAGAATGAATGCTATGTGACTTATATCCTTTCTCGAATAAAGAGCTATAGGAATGTCATGTTTCCATGCCAGGAAAGGATTTATATCTAATAGCAAAAGAGAGAGGATGCCATATCATCTGTCATAAATGTCAAATGTCGATATGTCAATTTTGAGAAGGAATGTTATGCAACTTATATCCTTTCTCAAAGAAAGAGCTATAGGAATGCCATGTTTCTATGTCAGGAAGAAATCTATATCCAATAACAGAAGAGAAATGATGTCATATCATCTCTCAGAAATGTCAAATATCGATATGTCAATTTTGAGAAGGAATGCTATGCAGCTTATGAATTTTCCCAAAGAAAGAGCTATAAGAATGCCATGTTTCCGTGTCAGGAATGGACTTATATCCAATAGCAGAAGAGAGAGGATGTCATATCATCTCTCAGAAATGTCAAATGTCGATATGTTAATTTTAAGAAGGAATACTATGCGACTTATATCCTTTCTCAAAGAAAGAGCTATAAGAATGTGATTCCCAAATATTTACCCTTACATTTTAGATATGAAATTACACTTTAATTATTTATAATATGGGATACTATGCAAGTATATGTATCGTTTATCAAGTAATATATGACTTTTTGATTAAGCCCTGAAATATCGAACACACAGGGAAATGTCTATAATTTTAAAGAAATAAGGAAAATAAATTTTTACTTTTTAAAATAATTTTGTAAAGTATGCTTTCAGATATAAAGTTTTTCAAATTTGTTTTTGGTATTTTCTTAATAAAAAAAATAAAGCAAACAACTAAAGTTAACACAACTATAAAATAGTATGAAAGCAAATGAGAATAAAATATATTTTTCCTCTTTCAATGAATCAGTAATAGTTATGAATTTTGTTGTGGAAGTGTCTAAAATGTGTTATGACAAATAGAAGCAATTATACTCTTTACCCTTACTTGGTTCTATAAAGAACATTGGTTAATTTGATGCTTTTAAATCTTGTAGATGAGTTAGGCAGGGAAGTTACTAGCTCTCACTCTAGAGTTCCCTCAATTCCCTCCACCTGGGGGCTAACATCTCATAACAAAACTTTTCACATCAAAATAAATTAAGGGGCTTTAGCCTGTCACTCTAAAGTCCTCCAATTTTACTCCCCATTATAAGCAGATCTTCCTATTTATTTGCACCCAGCCATATGGACTACAATTCTCATCCATACAATTGCATGTGATTTTTTCCAATTTTTGATTGAGACAATACCGCAATGGATCTTACATAATGTCCCAACAAATTTTAACATCTTAATTTGCCAAATCAAGAAGTAAATGAAGTGTAAGGTAGTGAATCATCACAACTTCTTCCAACATTTAAATCCTATACTTCACACAGCTTCCTTCCATAATTTACTTACTTCATTATTTAAAAGGAAAAAGATAAAGAAAACTACTCAGAATCCATGGAGAAAACACAATCACAACTTGATTTTAAATTAGAAATCATAGTGAAAGCACAACTAGTCTTACTTTAAAACCAAATGTAAAACAAAGTTAAACACTTATCTGAAAATCCTCTCCACAAGACTCTTGAAGTTCCTTTGAAACTTTACTTTCCCTTTACAAGACATAATAGAAGTTGGTGCCCAAATCTGTTGACTCGGAATCTCTATTCTACTCTTAATAAAAACTAGATACAATTAATAATAAAAGTGGTGAAGTGGAAATGTGTGCTCTCAATAACTCTCCAACATAAACTTGACTTTTAATACTAATCACACCCAACCCTCCAACAACAACCATTTTTCTGATTTTCAAGTCTTCTTTTTAAAATTTTCCAAAAGGTGTCTTGGTGTCTCTTCAAATAATGTCTAGATTCAATGTATCCACCAAGAATGCATCCATCCATTCAAATTTTAAGTGAATGTTGGCACTGATGGGAAGTTAGTGAATTGTAAACTAAAGGATGCTTCAAGAAACCCTTCGAATTTACACCAAAAACAAATAAAATTCATCACTTTAACTGTGGCGCCAATGCGCCAAGAGTCTGGTGCTTAGCCGCCAAAGGCCAATTTTGTACACATTTCAATTTTTGCTCAAAATTTGATCCTTTATTGTTCCTTTCATCATAGCCAGTCATTTTAATCACACCTGCAAGAAAAATATAAAAATACCTTCCATTAAAGTGCATTATCATAATAAATAGGTATAAAAATGTATTTGAAAACACTATATATTTTAGGTATATCAATGGTGAGTGATGAGCTCACCATATCTTCAATCCAAATTTCATGAAGGAATGACACATAAGCTTTTCATTCCCTCTCTTTCATAGTTTTGTTATGATGAACCTAACCATGGTGAAGATTTGGCATGTAATTTTCGGCCTCCTTCCATTGGTTAGCTCATAAGGTGGATAAGAGCTTATGATAGGCTAGATAGACCTTCCCCATATACTTCTTGCCAATCATTTAATAAGTTTCTGGAGAGGATGACACATGGGTCCTCTCTTTCCTTACTTCCATGGAATGTAATGATGAAGCCAATTATGATGGGGAGAATGGCATGGCTAAGCTTCTTTTTTCATTGGATTAGGAGGGAGGTGAGTGATGACTTTTCCTCATCCTGATTCAAAAATTCATGAGGGAATGATACCTCATTATTCCCTTCATGGTGGTGTCATAATGATTTTTTTCTTTCCTTTTGTCAAAGAGGTGACACATATCCATCTTCATTTCATTTTTATGATTTGATCATAATGACCATAATTATGTGTGCGATAAAGTTTTAGATGAGTTTTTCTCTCATTAGATTGTTCATGAAGTGGATAGAGCTCATGGATCAACCTCCCCCCATATTAACTCATTGGCCATTTGATGAATTTGGGATGAGAAGACACATATGCCTTCTCATTCCAAAATTTTCATCATTTGTTCATGATGACCATAATTATGCATGATATAAGGTTTTAGATGGGTCCATCTCTTATTGGATGGAGGTGGTGGTGAGTGATGAGCTCACCATGTCTTCCTTCCAAGTTTCATGATGGATGGCACATCATTCCCCCCTTCATGATGGCTTCATGATGATCTTTTGTCTTTTGTTAAGGATGATGTGTCATGGGTCATAAAAGTTTTTATGGGTCATGGCTTAGTGACCCTACATATGTCAAATTAATTTTAAAAATCATTTATAGATTTTAGATGGCATATGTGATGTCATCCATGTGATGTCATGTGTGATGTCATTTGTGATGTCATGTGTGATGTCATGTGCGATCTCATATGTGATGTCTTACGTGATTTCATGTGATATAATGTGTGATATCATATTCGATGTTATGTGTGATGTCATGTGTGATGTCATGTGTGATGTCATTTATGATGTCATATGTGATGTCATATGCGATGATACGTGTGATGTCATGTGTGATGTCATTTAACCAAGGTTGACCATGGTTGACCAAGTTTGACCAATGTTGACTAAGGTTGACCATGATTAACCAGGTTTGACTTAGATTCATCATGATTGACCAGAGTTGACCAAGGTTGACAAGGTTTGACCAAATTTGATAAAGGTTGACCAAATTTGACCAAAGTTAACCAAGGTTGACCAGGTTTGACCAAAGTTGACTAAGGTTGACCATGATTAACCAGAGTTGACCAAAGTTTCCCAAGGTTGACTATGATTGACCAAGTTTGACCAAAGTTGACCAAGATTAACCAGGTTTTATCGAATTTGACTAAGGTTGACCATGGTTGACTAAAGTTGACTGAGGTTAACCATGATTGACCAGGGTTGACCAAGGTTGACCATGGTTGACCAAATTTGACCAAAGCTGCCAAGGTTGACCAAGTTTGACCAAAGTTGACCAAGGTTCACCATGGTTGACTAGGTTTGACTAAAGTTGACCAAGGTTGACTATGGTTAACCAAAGCTAACTAAGGTTGACCATGATTGACTAGACTTGACCAAAGTTGACCAAGGTTGACCATTGTTGACCAAGTTTGATCAAAGTTGACTAAGGTTAACCATGATTGACTAGGATTAACCAATTTAGGTCCAAGGTTGACCTTTGGGTCAATGTGGTGGTCATTAGGTCATGAATTGATCATTTTGACCAAATTTGAACATCTTAAGTCAATGGTTGACCAAATGGTCAATATGGTGGTCTTTAGGTCATAGATTGACCATTTTGACCAAATTTAAGCATCTTATGTCATTTGTTTGACCATAGGGTCGATTTGGTCGTCCTTAGGTCATGGATTGATCATTTTGACCAAATTTTACCATCATAGTAAAGGGTTGACCAGTTTGGTCAATGGGAAGATCATTGGGTTATGGATTGACCATTTTGACCTAATTTGAACATTTAGGTCATTGTTTTGACCATAGGGTCAATTTGGTGGTCATTAGGTCATGGATTAACCATTTTGACCAAATTTGACCATCTAATGTCAAGGTTGACCAAATCAGGGATTGTCATTGCTAGTCTGATCATTTTAGGATGTCATGTTGGTTTGATACAAAAAAGGGTATGTTGAGGTCAATCCAATTTTTAGGGTTTCAGGAAATCCCTAAGGAGTTTAAAGGGGTTAATATTAGTATACCTCCTCCTAGGGTGTATTTAATGATCATAGTGATCATTAATTCTGTAAAGAGGTGTCTGAGGATCTTGAGCCAATGAAGATTGCTTAAGATATTTTTTGTCTGTGAGTATCAATTTGGTTCCTCATAAAAGTGAGGTCAACATCGTTATACAATGCTTAGAGAAATCAACTCGGTTATCTTACAAAATAAGGACTAAACCCCGTGGTAGAAAAATTTGGTAAGATCCATGAAATTCTCCTGGTCCCACAATTTAAATTTCTCTCCCAAATAAAATAGAACATCCGTTGATGAGTGAAAGTGCAAAAGGATCTCTCAAAGTCATGATTGTCAATATGAGGTGGTATACAGTCTCCTTCCTCATATATATTTATGACGCAACTGTCTGAAACACAATCAGTGGGCATTATATTCCATGTTATCAATCGTCTGATGATTTGAATAATTATTGTGGATAACGGATCCACTTGTTCATGTTGTAAAATTCTGAGAGCATTGTCGTTCTTGTCTACAGCATAATTATAACAACATCCATATTGGATAGTCATTCGACATTTGCCACGTATCCACCAGTTGGGTTCGAAATATGTTCTTGTTCTTAAGTGTCCAGCTCGTCCGAGGTCGCGTGCTTCCATTACATGTTTGATAATGGCAGCCTGCTCGTCTTCATTAAAAGTCTCTGGTGAATAGCTGAATACCTTCTAATATATTGACGGTTCAACTGTTAATATATTTAAATATTTCAAATTTCTATTGTTTAATAGTGTGGATATGTCTTAACTCTTCTTCGGAAGCAATGCATTTATCAGTTGACATTTCTGATGATGTGAGATCCAACGCTGTTACATAAGGAGTCGAAGTGAATGTTGTTCTTTCAATCCTTTCTTCTTCTTAATATAGTTTTTCTTCTCCTAAGACAAAATATGTTTCTTTAGGAATATCTTCAAGAACTGGAAATTCAAAATTATCGTTTTCCTTCAAAGATTTCATATTTTTTTCGTTCCTTTTCTTTGAGTCTTTTAAGTTGTTTATTTCGATTTCTTCTTTGAGCTCTAGTTAATTTAAAGGCTGACTTCTTTACTCTGCTAACAAATGTTTCTTCAGCTCCATGAGTTGTAGTTACCAGTACTGATTTTAGTTTTCCAGTGTTAATTTCTCGTTTTTGTTCAGTAGAAATGTTTTCTTCTATCCTGCTATTTTGTTGTCAAAGTTTGAATTCTAATACAAAAGGTTTTCTATTTGCTTCTTCTTGATTGGCAATAGATAACAGAGGTCCATCGTAAAGTAATTCAACTTGAGACAAGCCAAAATCAAAGTGGATTCTTGATCCTTTTTAAACACATTGTTGGTCCAGTGCCAAACACACACCATTTCGAAAAGTGAAAAAGATTATGTTATTCGACATTTCCCTACAAGCAATAGGTTAATGGAAATGTATCAGACCAAGTTTCAATTTAATTTATCAATATTAAATTTATTATTATCGAGAAATAATATTAATAAACATATGTTATGTTAACAAAAAGGAGATGTTTAAAGAGAGACAGTGATTTTCAAATTTTCATCTATAATTTTATTCATTATTATCCCAGTTTACAAACAAGTCATGATTTTTATGTCGCATAATATTTTTTCAAGAAACGCCCGTTGATTGGGTAGGACTCCTTCTCCTTGACAATCTACCAATTTGTAAGATCCTCCCGAATAAGTCCTTTCAATTACATATGGTCCCTCCCATATTGGTTCAAACTTTTCACCCATTCTTTGATGAGCGAGGATAGACCTGCAGAGAACTAAGACTATTTCATTGATTTGAAAGGTTCTAGGATGAACCAATTTGTCATGGGCCCGTATCAATTTTTCTTGTTACAATTCATGATTTTGCTGAGCTTATAGACGTTTGCCTTATAAACTCTCAAGTTCCTCAAGTCGTAATTTGGCATTTTCTTCTTCAGTTATTTTATTTGCAACAATAACTCTGAGAGAAGGAATTTGCACTTCAAGTGGTAAAATAGCCTCAGAAACATATACCAAAGTAAATATATTGATTTTGTTGGTGTTCGGTATGTAGTCCTATAAGCCTATAGAGCTTCTATCAATTGCTCATGCCATTTTCTTGGACTATTAATTGATGTCTTTTTCAAAATTTGTACCACTATTTTGTTGAAGGCCTCAACTAAACCATTGGCTTTAGGATAATAGATTGTAGAATATCTCCAATCTATCCCATGTCTCTGACTAAAATTATAAATTTTTATATTTTTAAATGCCAGTCCATTGTTTGATATGAATCTTCGAGGAATCGCAAATCTATAGAAAATATGAGTCTTGAAGAAATCGAGAACTTGTTCTGCCTTAACTTCTATCAGCGGTATCGCTTCTGCCTATTTGGAGAAATAATCAGTGGCTGCCAAAATAAATCGATGACCTTTAGATGATGGAGGGTCTAAAGGGCCCACTATGTCTGTGCCCCAATAATAAAATGACCAAGAAGCAAAGGTTGGATGTAATACATTTGGCGGTTGATGTAAAACTACTCCATGTATCTGACATTGATGACATTTCTTTGCAGTTTCAAGACAAACGGCCATCATTATTGGCCAATAGCATCCCATTTTTTTTTATTTTCATTTTCATTTTAGATCCAGATTGGTGTGCATCACATAAACTTGAATGTACTTTTTCAACAATCTCTTGAGCTTTAGATTGGTTAAGACATCTTAACCACATTTGGTCAAAAGAATGTTTATAAAGAATATTTACTAGAGCATAAGATAATGCTCTTTGTTTGATTTAGGTTGCGGTAAAATTATTTTTGGGTGACCTTCGGGTTTGTAAATATTGAATAATTGGTTATTGTCAATCATTGTTTTCTTCATCCATTATTGTTGTTGTCATTTTTTCACTAATTTTGTGTAGATTATCCATGTCAATTTGGGAAAGAACTTGTCGCCCTTTTATAGAGATCAAATTATCATCTTCTTCTGGACAAGTAAATTCTTTCGCAAGTTTTGCTAAAGCATGTGCTAAAGAATTGTCTTGTCTCAGAATTAGGAAGAAAGTTACATCAACAATCTGCTGAAGCAATTTTAGAGCATAACGGGAGTATCGTTCAAGTCGAGGTTTCAATATCTTGTATTTGCCCGCAATTTAATTAATGATAAATTGAGAGTCTCTGTAGATATTGATATTTTTTATTTCCATTACTATTGTCAGTTCGAGACTGGTTATGTGCTTCATATTCAGTTTCATTATTCGTGCATGGTTCGGTCAAATGATAGGAAAATGGCATCATTGCTTTATCTGGAGTGATGAAAATTAATCCTACTCCAGCTTTGCCTGGTATGATTATTTATTTGTCTTTGTCTTTTCAAACGGAGGACGCTCCATCAAAATATAATTCCCATCGTTATGTATTTGAAATTTTTATTTCTAAAATTTGTTCATCAGGTAAATCATCATTAAAAGGTGATCCAGTCAGAGTTGGGTGTGCTGCTAAGAAATATGCCAAGATTTATCCTTTAATAGCACTCAGTGGCACAAATGTTATGTCAAATTGGAGTAATATCATTGCCCATCTTGCTAATCTTTCAGAAAGTGTTGGTTGTGTCATCAAATGTTGTGATGGGTTAACTCTTGAAATAAGAGTTATCTTATGAGAAAACATATAATTTCTTAGCTTTTGAACTGTGAAAATCAAAGCTAAACAATGCTTCTCAATTGTTAGATAGTTTATTTCAGTTGTAACCAAGTAGTGGCTTAAATGATACAATGCAGTTTCTTTTCCCTCATCATTTGCTTGAGCTAGTAAAGCTCCAAGGAAATTATCTAATGTTGCCGCAGTGTAAATGATTGCAGGTCTTCCTAACGCAGAGGTTGTTAAGACAGTAGGTGTTTTCAAGTATTGTTTGATGTTTTCAAAGGCATGTTGGCATTTTTCATCCCACACAAATTTGGTATCTTTTATGGTTATGGCATTAATAAGCTGACACCTACCTGATAAATTAGAAATGAAACGTTGTATATATGCTAGTTTTCCTTGAAATGATTGCAATTGAGTTAATTTTTTAGGAGGAGGCATGTTTAGGATAGCTTCAATTTTGAGGGGATCAATTTCAATCCCACGATGTCGAACAACAAATCCTAAAAATTTCCCTGAAGTAACACCAAAAGTGCATTTTAAGGGATTCATTTTAAGATTATATTGATGTAATCATTCGAAGACAATTCTCAAATCGTACACATGATCATCTTTTTGTATACTATTGACAGCCAAATTGTCTACATAACATTCGACTTATCTGTGTATGAGTTCGTCAAAAAATCATGTCATGGCTCTTTGATAGGTTGCACCAGCATTTTTCAATCCAAATGGCATAACTTTGTAGTAGTATATCCCTATGGGTGTCCTGAAGGCTGTAGTTGCTTCATCTTCTGAAAGCATTTTTATTTGATTATATCCTGATGATCCATCCATAAAAGAAAATATTGCATGTTTGGACGCTATATCGACAAAGAATTATGGGATTGATAAAGAAAATTCATCCTTTAGACATGCTTTGTTCAAATCCCTAAAGTCTATATAGTCCCTTATTTGACCATTTTTCTTTTTAACTGGCACTACATTGGTCAGCCATTTTTTATAATCTTCTTTTCATATGAAACCAACTTTAATTTATTTTTTAACTTTGAAAATGACTTGTAATTCTATTTTGACATGTATCCTTCTTGGAGCTTGTTTAACAAGGATTACAATTTGATTTATCCTGAGTTTATGGACTGCAACTGCTGGAGCTAGTCCAGACATTTCGTCATAAGTTCAGGCAAAACAATCTTTGTATTCTTCTAACAGTTGAATTGTTTCTTTCACTACTATGTCATTAAGGAATGAACTAATGAAAGTTGGTTTTGGGTTTTCATCAGTCCCTAGATTTATTTATTTTAATTCACTAACTGTTGATTTAATTTCTTCTTCCAATTCTTGAGGGGCATCTTTGATTGGAAGATCAGACATTTATTCATAATCAAGTTCTTCGATGATGACTAGGCAAAATTCCGAATCATCAAAAGGTTCTAGTGTGCCAAATCCAATTCCATCTTTAGAGTTAGGGTTTTTTTATTGTTATCCCACATTTGTTCAATAAAATGTGGTTGTTTTAAAGACCATTGTTCGAGTATTAAACTATTTTGAATAAATTTTTTGTACCCATGGAGAATACAACTCAAAAAAGATTTTCATTGATTATAGAAGATTTTTATCTTCTAATTTTACGTCAGTTTCAATACTAGAAGAAGTAGAGCCAAGTCTAAACTTAATTGGCTTTTTATCATTACCATATACTTATTTGACCACTAACTTCTCAATCTTAGAGGTAAAGATTGGGGTTAGGGTCATAACGTGCATATATTGATTAATCTTTTCATACATAGATTCAAATTGTTTTTCTTCGTCTTCTTCTTCGAGAGGTATTTTGAACTGAGGTTCATTTAGAATCACTGATGTCTTCTTTTCTTCTTTTACATCTTTTTCAGAGTCCACGTGAATTTTGAACTTCAATGGTTTCTTCATTTTGACAATTGGGTCTTCTTTTTCTCATCCTCGTCCTCAGCCTCGACCTCGAGTGCAAGTCTAATGAGAATTATCACCTTTTGTCCGTGTTGAAGAAGAATAGTGTTTTTCATTTATCTTCTTTTCTTTTTTTTCCCTTTTTTATTCACCACTGCTTCTCTGGAGAATGTTGTTTGTTTTATTAGAGCATAAGATGCAGCATCTTCATGTATTCCAATTTCATTGACTGAAAATGGTTGCAGATCTCCTATGATGCAACATTCTTGTCCTTTTTGTAGATATTTTATGCATTGATGCAGTGATGAAGGAACCATTTTATGTTCATGAAGCCATGGTCTACAAGTAGAGCATTAAAAGAGTTATCTAAATCGATTGTATGGAAATTTACCGTTGTTACAAAGTCATATATCTATAAGAGTAATATTATTGATCCCAGGGCATGTTCTCTTTGTTGGTTGAACCCTCATAACATAATTGTATCTCTTAATAATTGGGATGAGTTAATATCCAAATACGCAAGAGACCTTAAATTCATTATGTTAATCAAGGCACCTGGATCAATAAACACCCTTGAATGTGTTGTGTCATTTATATTTACTGTGATGTATAGTGGACGATTATGATCAGTTATCCCAAGTAACAAGTCATTGTCTGAAAAGGTTATTTATATTTGTTATTCTAAAGGACAGGCTTCATTATGGGTAATGCTAACAAGTTGAGCTAAGCAAATGCCTGGGTCCAAAAGGGCCTTTATCAATGACTCCCTCATTTCTTTAGAAAGCATAAGGGCATCATAAATGCTCAATTTTGCTGGTAATTTCCTCAGATGAGCTAATATATTGTAATCCAATTTGTGAGGATTGTCTTCATTTCTTTAAGATGATTATGTACATATCGAAGGAACAATCTTTTTTGATCTGACTGTTTCTTATTCTTTTTCTTGGGGAGCCATTCTGGGAGGTAGAACTTTTCTACTTCGCAAATTGATTTCAATTATTTCTTCTAGTTTACTATTCGAATCTATTATCTCTGAGTATTAAGATTTCAATTCTATAGAAATTGGTGTTCCTTGCAATTGGAATGTGATAATGTCTTTGTCATTGTCAAAGTTATCATTAATGTTACTGTCATTTCGGTTGTTGATCCAAGAAAAAAATACCTATTTTTATGCCTTGATTTTTATTAAATTTTAAGGATATTATGCTTTAATGAAAGGTATTTTTGTGTTTTTGGATTTAGGTGATACAAAAATGTTCAAGAAGGAGAAAAATATGAAAAAGGAGTAAAAAGGAGCAAAAATGGAGCCAAAATACAAAATTGTCAAAATTATTGGCTTGGCGCCTAGGCGCCAGAGTCCGACGCCTAAGTTCCAGCTCGATACAAAAAACTGTTAAGTTTTTGACGACTTTTAGGCGGTTATTTAGACGGTATGAGCGGTTATCAGACCTTCTAGAAGACTGGCAGTTGTTCCTGGTTTATAGGACATGTGATACAATGTATTTGGACGCTTCAAAACAGTTTTAATCGCGAAGAGGTGCGATCCAAAGTGAAGAGGTGCGAAGAACTTGACGTGGTGTCCGGCGCCTAGGCGCCAGATTCCGGCGCCTAGGTTCCAAACACACCTTTTAGAAGATTCATTGAATGTGGACACATTTTGAAGAGGTGCCTTGAGGCAACTCTTGAAGCCTATAAATAAGAGGATATTCCTTCAGAGAAAAATGCCCCATCTACCCCTCCCTATCTAAAGTCCTATCTAGAGAGAGAATTAGAGAGATCATATTAGGGCCACCTTTTTACTTTCCTTCATAAATTAGTGAGTTTATTTTAGAGTTTATATTTAGAGTTTGAAAGAGTTGGTGCATCTGTAGTTCACTATGCTGTGGAGTCAGTAGGAATCAGAAGTTCAGTAGGAGAAACATCTAAGATAAGTATTTTTATTTTGATTCAAAGTTTATTTATTATGTTTTGTTATTTAATTTCAATGTGTTACGAGTAGTTACTTTACTTTCTCCTTTCAATTATGAAAGGATAAATAAGATAATACAAAATTCATCGGAGAATTAAAAATCATATATTTTCAAAATATTGTGATGATATTAATACCGGGTCTTAATTTACTATTTAAATTGGCCATTTAAATTGTTAAAACCTGTTGAAGAGTTTTGAGGCCGAGAAGGAGATAAATTCTTAACTTGTAGATATCACATGAATCCTTGGGTAGTCGAAGGCCTTGTGCGGGTTATTCAAGGTGAAGTGTAAATAAATAGGAAGATATTATATAATGGGAGTAGAATTGATAAGTTTTTAGAGTGAAAGACTAAATTATTGTGATTTGGTTTATAGAAAAGGAAAGGGTCACTAATAGGGCCGACCATAGCCACCCTTGGACATCTAGTAGTGTGAGCCTAGATTAACCCATTCTACTAACAATACATCCGGACCTGATCTATAGGCTAGCCAATGTTCTTTACACATGCATCAAAGGGTAAAGAATATGAATGCTTCTATTTGGCACAATACCATAAATTTATATTCTCCACGAATATTATCATTGTCTTAGAAAATCTTGGATTAATTGAAAGGGAGAAAGTTGCTTTCTTATTGTTATTTACATCAATTATTTTATTTCTGCTTTATTATTGCATCTAGTAAATTAAAGATATTCTATTTTTAATTATAAAAGAAATAATTTAAAATAAAAATATTTAAAGATCTATAACTCTCTCTCGTGGGAATGATATAGGGGTCTTTGTTTCAAAGCCCTATATTACTTTAAACGATACGTATACTTGCGTAGAACCCCTAGTGTGTAAAATATTTTCCATAAAATTATATTTATATACACTAGTCGCTATTATTATTTATAACATATGTTTTTGAAAGCATTAATTAGTATGTTGATCTTCAGAGGACTTCGGGTCAAGTTTTTCGGCACCGTTGCAGGGGAAGAAGATTTTAGTATGCATATATTTATATCGGGTCAAGTTTTTGGTGCCATTGCTGGGGAGAGCAGAGGCAAACTTTTAGATTTTAAGTAATTTTATTTTATTCATTTTTCATTATTAAAAAAAACTAAAAGAAAACAAAAAAAACATATATATAATAATAATATTTATTTTAATTTTTGCTAATTGACTTTTTATACGTAGTTTTGGATCTGAAGGATTATTACCTTTAGATTCTGAATTAGAAAGAATTGTTAGAAGAATTAAAAAGGAAAACAAATTCAAAAATTTCAAGAAATGACTAATTTACATAACAATTTACAAAATCTAATTGAAATTAATGATCAAAATGTGTATAAACCATTAAGGGATTATGCGAACCCTACAGTTGATGAACTTCATAGTAGTATTCAAATACCCACTGTAGATGCTAATTCTTTTGAGCTTAAACCGTCTATTATTCAAATGGTTCAAAAAAATCAATTTAGTGGAACACCAAATGAGGATCCAAATTTACACCTTGCTAGTATTTTAGAACTTTGTGCTACCTTTAAATATAACAATGTTTCTGATGATGCTATTAGGCTTAGACTCTTTCCTTTTTCTTTAAGAGATAAAGCAAAGATGTGACTGAACTCATTAGCAACGAGGTTCTATTAAAACATGGGCTGAAATGACACAAAAATTCCTTGCTAAATATTTTCCTCCTTCTAAAACTGCTAAATTAAGAAATGATATTACTTCATTTAGTCAATTTGACGGGGAGACAATTTATGAAACTTGGGAAAGATTTAAAGAACTATTAAGAAAATATCCTCATCATGCTTTATCTGATTGGTTAATTATTCAAACATTTTATAATGGGTTAATTGGATCTTTAAAATCAATTATTGATGCTACTGCTGGAGGTTCTTTAATGTCTAAATCATTCAAAGAAGCTTACACTTTAATTGAAGAAATAGCTAACAATAATTTTCAATGGAATTTTGAAAGGATTAATCCTAAAAGAATGGCAAGTATTCATGATAATGAAGCCTTTTCTATTTTAGCTTCACAAGTAGCAGCAATGTCTAAGAAATTAGATAGTTTTGCCATTAATATATCACATAATAACTCTGCTAATATTGAAGATTCTCAAACTATTGAAACTTTACAAGCTATTGCTAGTAAAAATAATCCTTATTCAAATTATTATAATCCTCGATGGAAAAATCATCCTAATTTTAACTAGAATAATTCACAACAATGGGGTAATAATCAATCTCATCCCACTTGGAAATTGGAATAATCAAGTTAATTCAAACTATAAACCACCGGATTTAACAATCAACGAGAAAAAGTTATCTATAGAAGAATTAATTTTACAACTAAGTAATCATTTACAAAATCAAAACACTGCTATTCGTAATATTGAGAATCAAATGGGACAAATCACTAATTTAATTAATTATAGACCCCAGAAACACTTCCTAGTAATGTTGAAGTCAATCCAGAAGAAACTGGAAAAGAACATGAACATGTTAAAGCTGTGCAACTTAGAAGTGGAAAGGAATTAAAAGAAAGAATGCAGAATGAAATTGAAAATGAGATTGAGGTTGAAGAGATTGGAAAATCTAAAAAAACTCCTTCTCCTAATAAAAATCAAACTGATATTTCTATTAATATGGAAGTTGAAAAACCAGACACACCTTTTCCTCAAAGACTTAAACAGCAGAAGCTTGATCATCAATTTTCTAAGTTCTTTAAACTTTTTAAGAAACTTACTATAAACATACCTTTTGCTAAAGCTTTGGAACAGATGACAACTTATGCAAAATTTATGAAAGACATTTTAAGTAAGAAATGAAGATTTGAAGCTTTTGAAACTGTTGCATTAAGTGAAGAATGTAGTGCAATAAATCAAAAGAAATTACCTCAAAAACTAAAAGTTCCTGGAAGTTTTACTATACCTTGTGCTATTGGAGAAAAGTTTTGTGGAAAAGCTTTATGTGATTTAGGAGCAAGTATTAATCTCATGTCGTTTTCTATTTTTTGAAGGTTGAATTTAGGAGAGATTACTCCCACCACTGTAACCCTTCAGTTAGCTGATAGATCTATCACTTACCCTAAAGGAGTTATAGAGGATGTTCTTGTTAAAGTAGATAAATTTATCTTCCCTGTAGATTTCATTGTATTTGATATGGAAGAAGATAAAGAAATACCTATTATTTTAGGGAGACCTTTTCTAGGAACCGGACGAGCTATGATTGATGTACAAAAAGGAGAATTAACCATGAGAGTTAATGATCAAGAGATTAAATTTAATGTCCTTAATTCAATGAAGTACCCTGACAAAGAAAAATGTTATCGAATGGATATAATTGATTATTTAATTGAGAAACATTATCAAGAAAAATGTAAAGTCATTTACGAAGAAAAATTTGAATTATTAACCGATGAAGATGAAGAACTAAAAGAAGAAGAAACTCATTATATTAAAGATAATTGGGAAACTTTGGACATAACTCAAAATGACATACTTTTACCCTCAATTAAAAAAGCCCCTAAACTGGAATTAAAAATGTTACCTTCACATTTAGAGTATGCATTTCTAGGAACTTCATTAACTTTACCCGTTATTATTTCTTCTGAGCTAAGTAAAGATTAAGAAGAAAAATTGATAGGAGTGTTAAAGAATTATAAGAAAGCATTTGGTTGGACAATTGTTGACATAAGAGGAATAAGCCCGTCCATTTGTATGCATAGAATTTTAATGGAAGAAAATTTTAAACCTACTATTGAACCGCAAAGAAGATTAAATCCTATCATGAAAGAGGTTGTTAAAAAAGAAATTGTTAAACGGTTAGATGATGGTATTATTTATCCTATTTCGGATAGCCAATGAGTAAGTCCTATTCATTGTATTCCAAAGAAAGGAGGAGTAACTTTCATTGTCAATGATAAAAATGAACTAATTCCTACAAGAAAAGTTACTAGATGGTGAATTTGCATTGATTATAGGAAATTAAATGATGCCACTAGAAAGGATCATTTTCCTTTACCTTTCTTGGATCAAATGCTTGATAAATTAGCTAGACACTCATATTTACATTTTACGGATGGATATTACGGTTATCATCGATTACATGTCTCTCCCGAGGACCAAGAGAAAACAACATTTACAAGTCCTTATGGAACATTTGCCTTTAGAAGAATGCCTTTTGGTTTATGTAATGCACCTGCAACTTTTCAAAGATGTATGATGTCAATATTTTGTGATTTGATTGACAAAGGAATTGAAATATTCATGGACAATTTTTCAGGTTTTAGAACTTCTTTTGAATCTTGTTTGGAAAATATTTCCAAAATTCTAAAAAGATGTGAAGAAACAAACTTAGTTCTTAACTGGGAAAAATGTCAATTCATGGTCAAAGAAGGCATTGTACTTGGTCACAAGATTTCACAAAAAGGGATGGAAGTAGATCAAGAAAAAGTGAAAATTTTTGCTGAATTACAAACACCTACTACTGTTACTGATGTGAGAAGTTTTTTAGGTCATGCTGGATTTTATAGAAGATATATAAAGGATTTTTCTAAAATTGCTAAACCTCTTTGTCATTTATTGGAAAAAGATGCTAAATTTGAATTTAACAAAGATCGTATTCTTGCTTTTAATATTTTAAAAGAAAATTTAAATATTGCACCTATCATTGTTGCACCTAATTGGAATAAATCTTTTGAATTAATGTGCGATGCAAGTGATTTTGCAATTGGAGCTGTATTGGGACAAAAACATGAGAAAATTTTTAAAGTTTTATATTATGCTAGTAAAACTCTTACTGAAACTCAAAGAAATTACACTACTACTGAGAAAGAGCTTCTACCTATAGTATATGTCTTTGATAAATTTAGACATTACCTTCTTAGTACTAAATGCATAGTTCATACTGATCATTCCGCTATTAAATATCTAATATCAAAAAAGGATGCTAAACCTAGACTAATAAGATGGGTTTTACTTCTACAAGAATTTGATTTTCAAATAGTGGATAGAAAAGGAACGGACAACTAAATTGCTGATCATTTATCTAGAATTAAGAATGATGTTATTACTGAAGAAAACATAAAAGAGAAATTTCTTTATGAACATTTATATGTTATTCAAGGATACCAAACACCTTGGTATGCGGATATAGTTAACTATTTAGTTAGCAATATTCTACCTTATGAATTGGATGAAAAATTTATTAAGAAATTTAAAAATGATGCTAAATATTATATTTGGGAAGATCCTCATTTATTTAAATTAGGAAGAGATTTTATAATTCGAAGATGTGTACCTTATGAAGAAACTTATGCTATTATTCAAAAATGTCATGATTCCGAATTTGGAAGACACTTTGGAGTAGATAAAACTGCATTTAAAATTTTAAATTCAGGATTTTATTGGCCTACTTTATTCAGAGATGTGATACATTATGTTAAAATATGTGATCGATATCAAAGAATGGTAAATATATCCAAGAACAATGCAATACCTTTAAACTATATATTGGAAGTTGAAATTTTTGATATATGGGGTTTAGACTTTATGGGACCATTTGTACCATCATCTGGAAAAATTTATATTTTATTAGTAGTTGATTATGTTTCAAAGTGGATTGAAGCTGTAGCTTTGCCTAATTGTGACTCCAAAAGTGTATCTAAATTTTTAAAGAAGATGCTTTTTTCAAGATTTAGAATGCCTAAGGTAATTATCACAGATGGTGGAAGTCATTTTAGAAATATAAGAATTCAATCATTACTGCAAAAATTTGGAATCAAACATAAAATTGCAATCGCATATCACCCACAAACAAGTGGAATGGTGAAGTATCAAACGAGAGAAATTAAAAGAATTTTAGAGAAGACTATTAATCCTAAAAGAACTGATTGGGTTGATAGACTTGATTACGCATTATGGGCTTATAGAACGACTTTTAAGACACCAATCGGAATGTTACCTTACCGGTTAGTTTTTGGAAAACACTCGTCACTTACTCGTTGAACTTGAACATAAAGCTTATTGGGCAATAAAGGAGTTTACTTCGATTTGAATACTTGCGGAGAAAAATGATTATTGCAATTAAATGAGATGGATGAATTAAGAAATGAATCATATGATAATGTAAAAATTTATAAAGAGAAAATGAAGGTATTACATGATAAAAAGATTTCAGGAAAAATATTTGAGCCTGGACAAGAAGTATTACTATTTAATGCTCGTTTAAGACTTTTTCCTTGAAATTGAAATCAAAATGGATAGGACCATATATAATTAAAAAAGTATACCAATATGGAGCTGTGGATATTAAAGACCCCAAAACGGGAAAACTTTTTAAAGTTAATGGATTAAGATTAAAGCCTTATTTGGGAGACATTAAAAATATTTATAAAGAGGCTTATGAATTAAGTCAACCTGATTAAAGAATTACTTAGGTCGGGCTGACGATGTTAAACTAAGTGCTTAATGGGAGGCAACCCATAGATTTTATGTTTAGTGTGTTTTTACATTTTTAATGTATGGTTATGCCTCAGTCTTGACTAATTTTATATAACTTCAGAAAATTAAAAATTATCTTGAAGTATATAAAGTTTGGACTTTGGATCACTCCATTTCATATGTGAGTAAAAAGGAGATCAAGTTAACCTTCATTGAAATTATGTATAACTGTGTTATTGAGATTTTTCCGATCTTACCATTATAATTTACCTATTTTTGGAGAACGAAACCTTGAAATTTGACGTTAGGAGAAACGGAGTCGAACATGGTTCCGACTCCTAGGCGCCAGAATTTGGCGCCTAAGCGCCAGAATAAGCTATGTGTCGATGAGTCCGGCGCCTAGGCGCCAGATTTGGCGCCTAAGCGCCACAGTTACTGGGTTGTGCAAAAACCAAAAACTTTCAGTTTTTCACACGATTTTCACCTTTAAATTAACCCATCTTTGTCCCGAATCCCTATGCAATCATTATTTCGACCCATACACTCCATTCTTGAAAGATTAGAGAGGGTTTTGAAGAAATGGAGAGGAGAAATCTTGGAGAAGAGGCTAGAGACAAAGGTCCAAAAGATCCTCAACTCTACTTCAATGGTTTCATTGCTGTAAGTTTGGAGAAAATTTCTAGTCGTCTTGATAAATTTGAAGGATTTCAAGAGTATTGGAGATCGCCTCCATGAGATGTATCATCAGATTGAACATCTGGAATGGCAAGCGAAACTCCAATTTGATCATCTAGCGGCTTATCAAGATGCTCAAGTGGAGATGTATGCGAAGAACAATTGGATCGACGAGAAAATGGCTACGAATTTTCCAAGAGCATTAGTGTTCTTCCCAAGTGGGCTGAATAGTCTTCATTGCCAAGATAATGGAAATTAGATATTGATTTGGTGAGATCGTGATTTATCTAGTGAGTCATTGTATCGATTTAGTGAATCGATTGTGTTTGTTTGTGTATTTGCTTTCATGTTCAATGTGTGTTGTATTTGTTTTCAAATTGTATTGTTTGATTGTGTGTTAGGACTTGAATCATTATATTATACTTATCTGAAGTGTATTGAGCCAATATTGAAGATTATAAATGGAAATTAGAGGAGTTTGATTTAAACCTTGTGTTTGATTGGTGGATTTAATATTTAATTTTTAAAATTTTTGGAAAATGTTTTGGAAGTTAGAAACTGAAACCCTACTCTAATATGAGTAATTAGAAGTTGAATTTATGAATTTTGGTGGAAAATAAAATTTTTAGAGTGATTTTTGTGAAAGGCGAGTCTGGCGCCTAGGCACCAAAATTCGGCGCCTAAGCGTCGGTTCGGCCTGCTTACCCGAAAAACACCATATAAACCCCATTTGCCATGGATGACGCCTAAGCTTCATCTCCTTCCCCATTTTCACAAAAATACACCTCTTAGATCCATTTTGAGGTCAAAACATCAAGTATTTGGGCAAAAAATCACTTGATTTCTTCGTCTCGAGGTCAGATCTACACTCTAATCCATTTATTTTTTATTTTCACCACAGTTTTTTTTATGGTTTGCTAAAAACTGAAATTTTGAGAAAATTGTTGATTTTTAGGTATTCTATTTGGATTTTTAAACTTATTTTAAGTTTCTTAAACTTAAAAAGAGTTTAAATATTTGATTCCTAAATTTGTTCTTGTTTTCTTTCACGTTTAGATGGCACCGAAATCTAAGCGAGGAAAGGGACGAGAAAATTTTGACAGTAGCAAGTTCGCGACTGCGGCAGCACATTTTCGATATCACGAATTTGTGATGTCGAGAAAGTTTATCTCGGAGCGAAGCTTTTACAATCCAAGTGAAATGATCGAGAACACAATCGTTGCGCACAGCTGGCAATGATTCTGTTATTTCACTGATGTTGTTGTTATTCCAATGGTTCACGAATTTTATGCTAACTTTTTAGATGAGGAAGACTACAAAGTCTTTGTCAGAGGTATTGGAGTAGGATTTACTCCGGAGAGGATCAATTTGTTTTATGGACTGCCACCTACCATCGAGTGCCACTATTCTGGATTATCTCCATCTGAGGGAGATCTTGAGATGATTATTGCTTATTTGACTGATGACACTGGAGCCTGGATGATCCGGAATGACAAACGGGTAAATTTCAAATCTTCTAAGTTAAATGGTATTTCAAAGGCTTGGCATTATTTTATTTCTGCCAGACTTCTACCTTCCAACCACCTGAGTGAAGTCACCAGAGAAAGAGCTATCTTGAACTACTGCATTTAGGAGAGGAAGCCGATAGATGTCGGCAGTATTATTTATGATTCTGTGGAGTCTACCGCTAGATCCAGCACTTACGTGGGACCAGGATTCCCATCTTTGATCTATTCTTTATGTGTTAGCAATGGAGTCACCGCTTGATATTTCTGAGGAGAAGCTGAAGTCTACCAAGCCAATTGGGCAGGAGAGTGTTAGTATATATGATCGTCTTTGAGGGAAGAGATCGACCACTCATACTTCTGCACACACTTCAGGTAGACCTTCTACTTCCAGACCTTCTACTTCTACTGCTGAGCCACCATCTAGTTTTTGGGAATCGATGCATGATCAGTTTATAGAGCAACAACATGAGCTATTTCAAACTCACTGCAGAGTTGATTCTATTGATAAGAAAATTGATCATTTATCCGAGTATACCCGCAGGAAGAGTAGTTACGATGTCGAGTATGATGAAGCTCTCGTTAGATTCCTGAAGGGAGAGCACAATGTTCAGTTTCCTACCTTTCCTAGTTTCTCACCATATGTTGATCCTAAAGATGTTGAATTTTCTTTTGGTGATGATGACGATGTTGAGGCTACAGACAGTGATTAGTGGCCTGATTTACCTCTGAATTGTGCTAAGTCTATTGTTAGTTTAGTTTGTTTGTTAGTACTGATTGTTGTTTGTTGTTTGCTAGTTTAGATTTGTTTATGTACTTTTTATGAATTGTTGGGTGTTAAGACTGTTGTTAAAGTATATTTTTAATGTATTGTGTTTAAGATTGAAATTTGGATAAATTTATGTTTATTTCTGTTTCAGCCTACTGTTTAGTAGTTAGTATTGTTGCTCTATTTCTGTTATTATAAGTAGTATAGTCATTTAATTTAATTACTAATGAGCTTGCTTACTTTTATACCTGCTGCATTATTTCAATATTATTCATAAAAGCATGTGTAGAAGTAAATTTTTCTTTCTAGATTGTTTTTTTACATACTTATAAAAATTCCTTTTTGAAATTATGTTTTTCTTTCTCTCATACTTTTAAAAAAAAATTAATGATAGACCAAAACATAAGTTTGGGGGAAAGGAAAAATACATTCAAATTTAAATTTTATTTGTCCTTAAAGAACTAATATTTTCTTAAAATAAAAAAAATAAAAATTTTTAACATAACATGAAGAATGAAGAATCTATTTAAGATCACTTAAATTTTTGAAATTATAAATAATTTAGTGGACATAATCAAAAGTTTTAATAACTTTGATTGATTTAAGAATAAAATTATTCAACTTAAAGAAGAATAAGATTAAGAAATTTTTCTATTCATAGTAGAGATAATTGAATTTTAGAAGTTTTAAGAAATCAAAAATTATAACTCGAAAAAGAATAGATTGAAATTCTTTTTGAAATCTATTTATGTTATAATAATTAAGTGAAAATGTATAAGTTTGAAAATATAAGTTAAGGATAGTGAAGTTCAAATCCATTAACAGACTATCTAGATACAGTAATCCTCTCTTTAAAAAAAAAGAAAAAGAGAGGAGAAGCTTGAGGAAATGCCTAATAAAAAATTGGCTTCACTTGAATTAACTTATAAAAAGAAAACTGATTACATTTAATACTTAATTTTTAGGCATGTATTTTTATTAGAAAAGAATTTCATGAAGATCTTTTTCTTGTGAATAATTTATATGATCTTAATATAATAAACTACAATTATTTTCGAAGTGAATGAAAAATTTTTGAAGTCTTATGATTCGGTAGTTAGAATATTCTTTAAATTCTTAAAATTAAACTTAGTGAAATTTGGTTAATGATTTACTAAAGCCTTTATAAAATCAAAAATCATAAGGAGTCTTAAATATTTACCTTTTTATTCCAAATTTTATACATTTTATATAGTGAAAAGGGTTACTTGAGGACAAGTAACGTTTAAGTTTGGGGGATTTTGATCCAAGAAAAAAAAAACCTATTTTTATGCCTTGATTTTTATTAAATTTTAAGGATATTATGCTTTAATGAAAGGTATTTTTGTGTTTTTGGATGTAGGTGATACAAAAATGTTCAAGAAGGAGAAAAATATGAAAAAGGAGCAAAAAGGAGCAAAAAGGAGCAAAAATGGAGCCAAAATACAAAATTGTCAAAATTATTGGCCTGGCGCCTAGGCGCCAGAGTTCGGCGCCTAAGCGCCAGCTCGATACAGAAAACTGTTAAGTTTTTGACAACTTTTAGGCAGTTATTTTGACAATATGAGCGGTTATTAGACCTTCTAAAAGACTGGCAGTTGTTCCTGGTTTATAGGACATGTGATACAATGTATTTGGACGCTTCAAAATGGTTTTACTCGCGAAGAGGTGCGATCCAAAGTGAAGAGGTGCGAAGAACTGGACGCGGTGTCCGGCGCCTAGGCTCCAGACACACCTTCTAGAAGATTCACTGAATGTGGACACATTTTGAAGAGGTGCCTTGAGGTAACTCTTGAAGCCTATAAATAGGAGGGTTTTCCTTCAGAGAAAAACGCCCCATCTACCCCTCCCTATCTAGAGTCCTATCTAGAGAGAGAATTAGAGAGATCATATTAGAGCCACATTTTTACTTTCCTTCATAAATTAGTGAGTTTATTTTAGAGTTTGTATTTAGAGTTTGAAAGAGTTGGTGCATCTGTAGTTCATTACGCTGTGGAGTCAGTAGGAATCAGAAGTTCAGTAGGAGAAACATCTAAAATAAGTATTTTTATTTTGATTCAAATTTTATTTATTATGTTTTGTTATTTAATTTCAATGTGTTCTAAGTAGTTACTTTACTTTCTCCTTTCAATTATGAAAAGATAAATAAGGTAATACAAAATTTATCGGAGAATTAAAAATTATTTATTTTCAAAACATTGTGATGATATTAATACCGGTTCTTAATTTACTATTTAAATTGGTCATTTAAATTTTTAAAACCTGTTGAAGAGTTTTGAGACCTAGAATGAGATAAATTCTTTACTTGTAGATATCACATGAATCCTTTGGTAGTCGAAGGCCTTGTGCGAGTTATTCAAGGTGAAGTGCAAATAAATAGGAAGATATTATATAATGGGTGTAGAATTGATAAGTTTTTAGAGTGACAGAATAAATTCTTGTGATTTGGTTTATAGAAAAGGAAAGGGTCACTAGTAGGGCCGACCATAGCCACCCTTGGACATCTAGTAGTGTGAGCCTAGATTAACCCATTCTACTAACAATACATCCGGACTCGATCTATAAGCTAGCCAATGTTCTTTGCACCTGGATCAAAGGGTAAAGAATATGAATGCTTCTATTTGGCGCAATACCATAAATTTATATTCTCAACGAATATTATCATTATCTTAGAAAATCTTGGATTAATTGAAAGGGAGAAAGTTGCTTTCTCATTGTTATTTACATCAATTATTTTATTTCTGCTTTATTATTGCATCTAGTAAATTAAAGATATTTTATTTTTAATTATAAAAGAAATACTTTAAAATAAAAAATATTTAAAGATCTATAACTCTCTCCTCGTAGGAACGATACTGGGGTCTTTTTTTTAAAGCTCTATATTACTTGAAACGTACGTATACTTGCGTAGAACCCCTAGTGTGTAAAATATTTTCTATAAAATTAGTTTTATATACACTAGTCGCTATTATTATTTATAACATATATTTTTGAAAGCATTAATTAGTACGTTGATCTTCAGAGTACTTCGGGTCATGTTTTTGGCACCGTTGTCGGGGAAGAAGATTTTAGTACGCATATATTTATATCGGGTCAGTTGTCTCTAGATTGGTCGATATCGTGTACGATTTGAGTATTATCTACAGGATTGAAATTGGTACTATCATTTTTAGAAGCATCATCCAAAGTAGACAAAATGTAAGCATAACTAGAAGTATTATTATTTACAGTAGTGGTAAAAAGGAAGTCATACAAGGTTAACATTCGAGGGATTTTTTCCCTTCATTCGAGACAACTATCCTAGTAGAAGATAAAGGAAGACGAGAATTAGAAGATACCAAAGGAACAATAGTTCATGTATCTAAAAGACCTCTAATCCTTTTTGGTTCTTTATTTTTCTTTTTCTTTCCTTTATTAGAAGATTTTGTAATTTGATAATCTGAAAGATTCTCCTCAAAAGATTTACTTTGAATAGTGTAGTTTTGTCTTTATTGTCAGAATTAGAGATAAGTTTATCAACCGAAATCATATTGACTAAACCTTTTTCAGGTACTTTCAAATATTGTTTCGGGATTACTATATTTCCTTTTTTAAAGTTGTGCTCTAACTAGTCTTTGAAGATAAAGCATTCTTCAATTTTGTGACCAAGCATCCTGTGATAAGGACAATAATTGGGATTGTCTTTCATATCAACCTCTCTTGGCCTTTTAGCCTCAAGCAGTTTGAATTCTGGCATTTTCAGCAGGCTGCAGAATATTTTACCGATGGCTTCCATTTTGAATGGATATTTCGGATTCATTCTTTTAATCATTGTCCTCTTGTCTGTCGGTATTGGACTAGTTGTTGGAATTGTAATTGAGAAGATAGTTGTTGTGGCGGTTGATTTATATTTTATCGTTGTTTGTTTTGTTCGGGCTGAACTTATATCACTTTTTTACCCTTTTCTACAACATTTTATGGTTTCTTCTCAAATGTTTTGACATATTTTGTCTTTTCTATCTTGTCTTTTACAATCATCTACTTGGCTTCTTCTTGAAGATTGGAAGTTTTACTAAGTAATATTTCAAATGTCTTTATTGTGAATCCTTTTAGCATGAATGCTATAGAACCATGGATATTTTTAAGCAGAATCTTGATAGCATGTTGTTTCTGGAGTTGTGGTTCACATTTCATGCTAAGATTTCTCCAGCGCAAAATGTAATCCACAAAACTCTCTCCTAGTTTTTGTTTTCAACTACCAGGTCACAAACTGTAGTATGGTGTTGTGCTCCAATGAAACTTTGGATGAAGAGGCTTTCAAGTTCTAAAAAAGTTTTAACGGACCCGTTAGGAAGTTCCACATACCATTTAAAGGCAACTCCTATGAGACTGTTAACAAATTGATAGAATAAGAGAGTGTCTCCTCCTGCATTACAGCAACTATCTCTAAAGTGTGAAAGATGGTGACAAGGATTAACGATTCTGTCGAACATTTTTAAGAGAGGAGGAACGAACCCTTTGAGGTATTGGACAAAATCAAATTCCTCTGGATAAGGTCTAATCTTTGGAATTAATGATCCAGCCTTTACATGAGCCATTGTTTCTTTTATCTTTTGTTCTGCCAATTGTGTTATTTCTTTTTCTGGAATTCTACTTTGGGAGGAATCCTTTTTCTTTTGTATACTTTCTTCAATTTCTATTTGGTCTCTTTTGTCCTCCAAAATGTGTATTTCCTCTGGTATAATGATTTCAGTAGCAGGTAATAGATTCGTTGGTAGGTTTTTTAAAGATGCAATCAATTCTTCCATTTTTTGTTTAAGACGGTTAATTTGTTCATCCCAATGATGAATAACTGCTTGTAACTCTTCTGTCGTATCATCTTCGCTTAATTCTAGTGCTAAGGAGGTAGATCTTGTTTCCATCATGTTGATATCGGCGACTTCCTCATTTGAACTATTTGAAGAATTGTGATTCCTTCCTATTGAGAATTGTTTGATGTCATTTTTCAATTTCTTAAATCTTTCATTGAATTATTGTTGACCTCACTTTTGTGAGGATTATTTAAAAAACATATTAAGAAGGAAGTCTACTAATATTAACCTCCTAAAACTTACCAAAGACGAACCAAACCCCAAGACCTAGGGTATAACCCTGACAAGAACTTTTCAACATGAATCTTAAAAATAATTTTGAATTAATCAACTCAGCAATGAAAAACGCTGAAATGATTAATTTCTTTGACTTAATTAGTCAAATTTGATCAAACTGGTTAACCCTTAACCTAAATAATCAAAGTTTGGTCAAAATTATTCAATTCATGACTTGATGCCTCCATCTGGACCTAGCATCTGCCTTATTGAACACCAAGACAATTGAGACATTAAACTGATCAAATATGACTCATTTAATCAACTGACAATACCAAATTAACTAAAAATTACCAACCTTAGTCAAACCTAGGTCTGATTACCAAAATTAATAACCTTATGATTAAATTATCCATGACAAGGTTAAATAAATCATTTGGGTCAACCCTGGACCAAAACTGATCAACCATGATCAACCTATGTCAACAATGATCAATCCTTAACATAAACAAAAAATGGTAAACCCATGACCTAAACAACTCCACATTGGTCACCTCATGACCTAAAAGGATAAATTAGGTCAAAATGGTCAAATTATGACCCAAAGACTATGGTGTTGACCTCATTAGTCAATTTTTGACTATAATGATTAAAAATTAATTAAAACAATCCATACATGACATAATGACAACCATACTAACCCCATTGGTCAACTTGTGACCTAAAAGCATTAAAATTGGTCAAAATGGCTAACCCATGCCTCCTTGACCACAAAATTGACTTCAAGAACAAACATTAACATGATCAACTTACAATGATCAAAATAACCAAAAAGTAATCCAAAAGTCACTACATTGACCCTTAGATTGACCTAAACCCTAAAATTAGTCAACATGACTAAATCAAACTCTTAATGACAAAACCCTTAGAATTTATGATCAAATCAATCATGACAAGGTTAGGTGGGTCACATTGAACACCCTTGGACTAGAATTAGTCAACCTGAGTCAACTAGGGTCAACATTGGTCAACCCTAGCCAACATTTATCAAATTTGGTCAAAATACCCAACTGTGAACCAAAAATGATGAAATTGATCAAATAATTAATTCCAAAATTATTTTGATTAATTTATGGCTAATAATATAATTTTAAAAATTTTTAATTAATGACATAATTAATTAAAAATGGAAATACAATTAAAAAAATTATAAAAATGAAATTTGGATATGTGACACTATTTATGACATAATAAGTGGTTTTCAAAATTCCAAACCCATTAATGACATCATGGGTGACCTCATATGACAACCCATATGACCCATTACAAATGAATCCAACCCATGCCACATCAGATTAACCATGATTAAACCTCATCATGGAGAGGGATTTGAGGTGGCAAAATATCCTCATTTTAAATCATGAATCACCTCCTTCCTCAAGATGAGTTGGCCGGCCATATCAAATGCTATCTTAGCCACCTCGTAGACTCTCCAATAAGGATCAAACATGACCTTAACCAATCCTTTACCATGGCTGGATGCAATCATAACCAATGCATGCATGAAGTGAGTAATGAGCTTATGTGTCACCCCCCTCCACTTTACATAGATTGAATGATCAATAGAATTCATATGGGGAAGGCTGATCCAAAGCACTTAAACCAATCTATACACCTCCTAATCAAACCAATAGGAGAAAGCCATGAGAAAACCAAGATAGCATCATCCCTCTTCACCATGGTTAAATTCATGATGGCTAAGCTTGGAAAAACCCAATGCATCATCCTAACAGCCAAAATCTTATCTCCAAGAATTAATGGGGAAGTTAGCAACTCCCCTAGATGAACCAAATCCAAGCTAAGCTCAGCCATGGCCATTGTCATGGCAATAAATAGAGCAAACCTGAGAGCTTGGAACAGGAGGAGAAGAAATTGGAAAACCCTAGACACTGCCCAATTCCTAAAAACCCCAACACCAAAAATGCTCCTTAGGGCCTAGGCAATTGATCTCTCATGAAATCAAGCCATAGAGCCCACTGAATCCCCTCAATTTGGCTAACACGAAAGGATCCAAAATAGGAAACTTTGGGAGGTTGAAATCAAACTCTTCAAATCTTCAAATTAACCTTTCTAAATCCATTTAGGGACTAAACGAGGAGGAGCCCAATCAAAATTGGCCATTTCCATAGCCTCTAAGATATCAATCGACCACATCCACCCAAACTGAGCCCCTTTTCATCAGTCATACAAAGAATCAATTTAAACTAAAATTGAGTTGCAGGAAAGCCTTCTCAGGACCAATTGAAGCTTCCAATCCATCCAACTCGAAGCTAGACTCAATGTAGCCAAGGTATGAATCACTTAGCCCTAATGGCGTTCGGGTTTCACACTTCGTGAAATAAACCCATTCAAAACATCATCTTCACCTTATAGATAGCTTCACTATCCCTAGATGAAGCTTTAGGAATTTCGTCCAATTCCATCAAGAAATGGGTGAGATGTTGCTCCTAGAACTTGGATGGTCTACGGGATCAAAGGGAATGAATAAGATGAACGGATGTCGTCCAATTTCTTGTTTTAGACATTGACGGCTATGATTAAAACCTGATGTCTTCACTATTCGGATCCCCGCACAGGACCTACCACGTTTCGACCCGTCTGAGGACACACGGCAGCTAAAGATTTATCTGGATTTAATTAAATCCAGATAAACCTTAAAACAATCAAAATTACATATCCTGAATTAGAAAATTCCTAAAAATATGACAAAAATACTCTTGAACTCAGCATGAAGAGGAGAAAATTATGAGACCAAAATCATAATTTTATTCTCTTTATTTAATTTTTTAAAAATTAAACAATCTCTCGAGGTATTTTAATTATTAAAAATTAATTATAAAATAGAAAAATATGAAAATTTAAGAAAATTATCTCTATGCCTTTAGGAATATCCTCTAATTTTTCCTAGGTTAAAAAAAATCCTTAAAGACACAATTTCCTAATTTTCAAGACACTTTGTAATTATTTTTAACAATAATTATAAAAATGAAAATTAAGGAACATAAAATTGGAAAAATGGTTAAGAAATTTAAGTTGACAAACAACAAGCTTAAAATGACAATTCTTAAACGATTAAACAATTTTAAATAACATTTTCAAATTAGGGTTAAAATTTATTAATTAAAAATTAATATTTCAAAACCTTAAAAATCCTCTCCTCACCCAACTTAGCCCATTTAACAATGGACTAAGTCAAAATTGAGTCTAACTCAAATAGACTCAAGATAAGCCTTAATTAAGTCTAAGACTTAAATTAGACCTAATTAAAATATTAATTACTCATTAAACCTTAATTACATTAAGTTTAATCCAAAGTTAAACTTTGATTAAGTTTAAGGATATATTAAACTTAATTAACTCGTTAAACCTTAATTACATTAGATTTAATCCAAAATAAGACTTAAATTAAGTTTAAGGACATATTAAACTTAATTAATCTATTAAACCTTAATTAGATTAGGTTTAATACAAAATCAAATTTTAATTAAGTTTAAGGACATATTAAACATAATTAATTCATTAAACCTTAATTACATTAGGTTTAATCCAAAATTAAACTTTAATTAATTTTAAGGATATATTAAACTTAATTAACTCATTAAACCTTAATTACATTAGGTTTAATCCAAAATCTGACATAAATTAAGTTAAGAACATATTAAACTTAATTAATCTATTAAACCTTAATTTCATTAGGTTTAACACAAAATCAAACTTTAATTAAATTTAAGGACATATTATACATAATTAACTCGCTAAACCTTAATTACATTAAGTTTAATCCAAAATGAGACTTAAATTACTGTTAAAGACATATTAAACTTAATTAATCTATTAAAACTTAATTACCTTAGGTTTAATACAAAACCAAACTTTTATTAAGTTTAAGGACATATTAAACTTAATTAACTCTTTAAATCTTAATTACATTAGGTTTAATCCAAAACTAAACTTTAATTAATTTTAAAGATATATTAAACTTAATTAACTCATTAAACCTTAATTACATTAGGTTTAATCCAAAATCAGACTTAAATTAAGTTTATGGACATATTAAACTTAATTAATTTATTAAACTTAATTAAATTAGGTTAAATACAAAATCAAACTTTAATTAAGTTTAAGACATATTAAACTTAATTAACTCATTAAACCTTAATTACATTAGGTTTAATCCAAAATTAAACTTTAATTAATTTTAAGGATATATTAAACTTAATTAACTCATTAAACATTAATTACATTTGGTTTAATCCAAAATCAGACTTAAATTAAGTTTAAGGATATATTAAATTTAATTAATCTATTAAACCTTAATTACATTAGGTTTAATACAAAATCAAACTTTAAATAAGTTTAAGGATATGTTAAACTTATCTAACTCATTAAACCTTAATTACATTAGGTTTAATCCAAAACTAAACTTTAGTTAATTTTAAGGATATATTAAACTTAATTAACTCATTAAACCTTAATTGCATTAGGTTTAATCCAAAATCAGACTTAAATTAAGTTTAAGAATATATTAAACTTAATTAACCTATTAAACCCTAATTACTTTAGGTTTAGTACAAAATCAAACTTTAATTGAGTTTAAAAACCTATTAAACTTAATTAATTCATTAAACCTTAATTACATTAGGTTTAATACAAAATCACATTTTTAATTAAGTTTAAGGACATATTAAACTTAATCAACACATTAAACCTTAATTACATTAAGTTTAATCCAAAATCAGACTTAAATTAAGTGTAAGCACATATTAAACTTATTTAATCCATTAAACCTTTATTACATAAGGTTTAATACAAAATCAAACTTTAATTAAGTTTAAGGACATATTAAACTTAATTAACTCATTAAACCTTAATTAAATTAGTTTTAATCCAAAAGTAAACTTTAATTAATTTTAAGGATATATTAAACTTAATTAACTCATTAAACCTTAATTGCATTAGGTTTAATCCAAAATTAGACTTAAATAAAGTTTAGGAACATATTAAACTTAATTAGCCTATTAAACCCTAATTACAATAGGTTTAGTACAAAATCAAACTTTAATTGAATTTAAAGACATATTAAACTTAATTAATTCATTAAGCCTTAATTACATTTGGTTTAATACAAAATAACATTTTTAATTAAGTTTAAGGACATATTGAACTTAATCAACACATTAAACCTTAAATATATTAGGTTTAATACAAATCAAATCTTAAAATCAAATCTTAATCAAATCTTAAAATCAAATCTTAATCAAATCTTAAAATCAAATCTTAATCAAATCTTAAAATCAAATCCTAATAAAATCTTAAAATCAAATCCTAATCAAATCTTAAAATCAAATCCTAATCAAATCTTAAAATCAAATCTTAATTAAATCTTAAAATCAAATCCTAATGAAATCTTAAAATCAAATCCTTATCAAACTTAATCAAGTCTTAAAGACATCAATTAGGTCTAACCCATCAAACCTAATTAACCATTAAGCCCTAACCACATTAGGCTTAGTCAACCTCTAAACCTTAATTAGGTTTAAACCCATTAGACCTAATTAATCATTAAACCTTAATTAAATTAGGTTTAATCAACCTTTAAACCCTAATTAAGTCAATTACAATTAGACTTAATTAAACAATAAGCCTTACTTAAATTAGGCTTAATTAACCCTAATTAACCTTAAACTAATTGGACTTAACCATAATCAAGTCAAATTAATTAATTAATCCTTACCAATATTAGGTCAATTAATCCTAAATTAGATAATTCAAACTTAAACTTAAGTTCAGCCTAATCCGAACCCAACTTAAACTTAACTTAAGTTCAACCCATATTGAACTTAAGAAAACCTTAAGTCTAGGTTCAACTTAACTTGAAACCTAACTTAACTCAAGCTTAAACTTAACTTAGGTTCAACCCATTTTGAACTTAAGTCAATCTTAAGTCCAGGTTCAACATAACTTGAAACTTACTTAACACAAACTTAAACTTAACTTAAGTTCAACCCATATTGAACTTGAATCAACCTTAAGTCTAGTTTCAAGCTAACTAGAACCAAATTTAACTCAAATTTATACTTACCTTAAGTTCAGCCCATATTGAACTTAAGTCAACCTTAAGTCTAGGTTCAACCTTATTTGAACCTAACTTAACTCAAACTTAAACTTAACTTAAGTTCAACCCATATTGAACTTAAGTCAACTTTAAGTCTAGGTTCAACCTAACTTGAACCTAACTTAACTCAAACTTAAACTTAACTTAAGTTCAACCTATATTGAACTTAAGTCAGTCCTAAGTCTAGGTTCAACCTAACTTAACCTAAACTTAAACTTAGGTTTAGAAAAAACTGAACCCAAGTTAAACTTAACTTAAGTTCGAATCATAATGAAGTTAAGTCAAATCTAGGTTCAACTTAATTTGAAACTTAATTTGAACCTAACTCAAACCCAAACCTAGGTTCAGCCTAACCTGAACCCAAGTTAAACCCAACTAAACTTTGACCTAAATCAAACTTAATGATCCACTTTAAAAATTTCATATTTTTAGTGTAGATTTCATGCTAACTTTATGCACATTTTTAAAGATATTACACTTTAAAGGAATGTATGCATATTTTTCTCTTCAAATATAAAATTATGATTTTAGAGAAAATCAAGCAAAAACTATGTAATTTTGAGCGAAAATAAGCAAGGAAGAAAATTCTAACTTAGCACATATTGATATGTCCTTCTATGCTTAATATATTTTATATTTCTCACATATTTTTGAACGAAATTATACTTTTAAAAAAGGTTATTTTTATGTTTATCTTGTAGGTGAAGATGTTAGGAACACAACGCAATTGAAATGGGTCGAAACGGAGTTGAAACGGAGCCAAACGGAGCAAAACAGTAGAGCTACGCACAGGGTGGCGCCTAGGCGCCAAACCCAGCGCCTAGGCGCCAGTGACGATGAGAAAATGGCGCCTAGGCGCCAGAATCAAGGCCTAGTTGCCAGAATCATCCAAAAACGGTTATTTGACGGATTTTTTACAACTTTGAGAGTTATTTTGAAGGTGTTAAGTAGTTTCTAGACCTTATAGAAGACTGGAAGTTACTCCTAATATATAGGCATGTGATACAAAGTATCTGGACACATTGGAACGGTTTTAATCGCGAAGAGGTGCGACCCAAAGTGAAGGGGTGTGAAGACTTAGTCACAAGAGTCTGGCGCTTAGGTGCCAGATCCCGGCGCCTAGGCGCCAGAGTCGGTTTCTAGAAGATTAAATGAATGTGGACTACTTTTGAAGAGGTGCATTAAGCAACCCTTGGCCATTTTCAGAGCTCTATAAATAGGAGATATTTTTACAGGAAAAAGTGCCTCTCTCTTGTGTCTCTCTCTCCCCCTCTCTTTCTTCCCCCTTAGTCATTTTGGTCTTTTTAGAGTCATGAAGATGTAGATTTCTACATCTTATGGAGAGATTGGTGAGGGATTTTGAGATATTTATGTAAGGGATGTATGAGTGGCGCATGGATCGGTGGGAGACTTTGATGGAGAGATCTTCTTCTTTCCTTCAGAGGAAAAAAGCTAAGTATTGTGTTCTTCATTCTCTTGTAATTGTTGTAAACACTTTCTAGTGGATTTTCTTTGTTTTAAATCGAGTTTTCTGTCGTGATTTATCCATGCGTCGTAAGTGATTTTCTTTAATCTTTCTTTTAATATGAAGAAGTGGCATGTGCAGGAAAATTATTTTATGATAGAATTATCTATTAGATGCTTCTAGGTGATAGATAGTTGCATAAATATAATAGAATACTAATGAAATAAGTTCATTGTTGGCACTTAATTTATTACATAATTCTTTTAAGTCTTTTACTTCTTATGCCATTATTTTCATTTACTTTTATTTTGTAATGAAATAGATGCATGTTTAGGAATTAAGATTTGCTTAGATATTCTCTTATTAAATTATGGTGATGATATTCATCCAGATCTTCATTTACTTTACAAATTGATCACTTGTATTGTTAAAACCTATTGAAGAATTTTGAGACATATCCGGAGATGAGTTCTTAACTAGTAGATATCACATGAATCCTTGGGTAATCGAAGGCTATGTGCGGGTTATTCATGGTGAAGTGCAAATAAATAGGAAGATATTGCTTATTGGGCGCAGAATTGATTAGTTTTTACAGTGACAGACTAAATTCTAATAATTTGGTCTAAAGAAAAGGAACGGGTCACTGGTAGGGCCGACCATAGCCACCCTTGGACATCTAGTAGTGTGAGCCTAGATTAACTCATTCTACTAATAAAACATCCTGAACTGATCTATAGATTAGCCAATGTTCTTTACACCTGAACTAAAGGGTAAAGAATAGGATTGCTTCTATTTGGCACTACTACATAAAATTCTAAGCATTTCTTTCCTACACATTATTTATGTAATTGCAAGAGAAAGATAGTCTTTAACATCTCAAAATTCTCCAAACCAATTTATCCATAAATTATCTTTTTATTTAAGAACTTTATTTAGGATTAGTTATTAAAAAAAATCATTTTAATTGAAATTCCAAATTTAGGCCTTATAGAAATAGACCAGAATTAGCCTAAAGGATTGCTTACCTCGCTTCTCTGTGGGATTAATACTGGGGTTATAAAAGAAAACCCTATATTACTTGAAACGATATGTATACTTGCGTAGTACCCCTAGTGTGTAAAATATTTTCTAAAATTTTACAACAATTTTATTTTATACACTAGCTGCTATTTATAAATTGGGTCAAGTTTTTTGCCATCTTTTGGAAGCAAAAATTACTGCGTTATTGCGGGTCGGGTCACTTAACTCGACATAATTCAACTAAATTCTTAAGTTCAACCCAAATCAAACTTAACTAGACATAAATCAACAAAATTTTTAAGTTCATCCAAAATTAAACATAACTTGACATAAAACGACATAATTCTTAAGTTCAACCCAAATCAAACTTAACTCGACATAAATCGACATAATTCTGTTGACCTCATTTTTGATGAGGTCTTTTCTCTTCTCTCTCTTTAGTACTTAGGATCTAACCTTAGGCTTTCCCTTTGACTATCTTAGAGGACTAGACATGGAACCCACCACTTAGAAATTTAAACACCTATTAAACTCCCTGCAAACCCCATAAGTTTGATTGTGAATCCCCAAGTCACTTGGAGGGTTAAAATCAAATGTGGAGGTTTAAAAGGTGGGTTCCCTATAGGACTCTTTGGCCTTAGGACTACCCTGGGTGGCCTGGTCTGGTGAGGGTTGACTTACACACACATTACACACATTCCAATCATAAAACCATTCATACCTAGCTTGACTTCCCGACTCATGTAGGTAATTCATATGGATGGTCCTTAACCCTGAGCCCTTGGCTAAGAGGGTTAGGAACAACATAGTGAATGCCTCAAATGAGTCCTCTCATGGCTCTTATAGGCTTGATATGGCTTCATGGCTCAACCAAAGTGATTCCATTCTACTCAAACTTGATCAATCTTCATTTTTCAAAATTTCAATTTTTGACCCCCGGGACCCTACACCCGCTAAACCTACCAAATGTCCTTGAAACTACCCAAAATTTGCAAAATTGCCTAAATTACCAAAAATTCCTCAAAATCAGTCATGAACATTTCCCCCCACTCAAATTGATCATCCTTATCCAACTATACCAAAAATTCCAAAAATAACCTCCAAATACCCAAAATACCCTTCTTAACAAAAAATTCCATAAATTCCAAAAATTCCCAGAAAATTCCAGAAAATCCCAAATATTCCTAATTTCATTTTGTTCAACTACACCATAAGCTAATTTTGTCAATTTAACCTACTTTTACCAAAACCCTCAATTTGACCCATTCTTAAACCAAGTGGACCCAATGCCCCACTAAACCAACTCAATTGACCTCAATTTTGGTCCAATTCAATTGTAAACTTCAATTCAATATCCCCAATGTCAATTTAGACCAAATCTAAGCCCAATTTGATTAACATTTGGATCCAATTTCAATTTGAAGCCTAAAGCCCAACTTTGGCCCATGACCTAAACCTAGCCCAAACCAACCCAATTCAACTCCAATTAACCCCAAACCTTTTCCCAAACCTTCCTAAAATCCCCACACAAAAACCACTAACAAGATTTGCCCAAAATTTGAACCTAAACTCCACCCAAGCTTAACCCAAAGTCAAAAATCCCCATTTTTTGCCTAAACCCAAACCTAACCCAAGTGGGCCCAAATCCCAAAATTAAAGCCCAACCAAAGTAGAAAACTCTTTTTGACACTCCCATGAACATTTCTCAACATTATGTTGACCTCATTTTTTATGAGGTCTTCTCTTCTTCTTTTTAGTACTTAGGATCTAGCCTTAGGCTTTTCCTTTGACTATCCTAGAGGATTAGAATTGGGACCCACCACTTAGAAATTCAAACCACTTCTTAACTCCCTGCAAACTCCACAAACTTGATTGTAGACCCCTAGTCACCTAGAGGGTTTAAATCAAATGTGGAAGTTTAAAGGATGAGTTCCTATGGGACTCTTTGGCCTAGGACGCCTTGCAGTGGCCCAGTGCAGTGAGGGCTGACTTACACACACACTAAACTTATACACTACACTTTCACACACCTCCTAAAATCACACCCATACCCAACTTGACCTCCTGACTCATGAAGGTGATTCACATGGATGGTCCTTAACCCCTAAGCCCTTCGCTAAGAGGTTTAGGAACAACAGAGTGAATGCCTCAAATGAATCCCTTCATGGCTCATGTGGGATTGGTATGGCTTCATGGCTCAACCAAAATGATTTCATTCCACTTACATTTACCCAATCTTCAATTTTTCAAATTTTTTATTTTTGACCCCGGGACCCTACACCCGCCTAAACTTACCCAAAACCCTCGAAATTACCCAAATTTTTCAAAATTCTCCAAAATCACCCAGATTCCTCAAAACCAATCCCAAACATTCCCACATCACTCAAATTGATCATACATAGCCAAAAATACCAAAAATTCCAAAAATACCTTCCAATACCCTCCAAATACCCAAAATGCCCCTTTTAACCAAAAAAATCCAAAAATTCAGAAAATTCCCAGAAAATTCCAGAAAATCCCAAATATTTCCAATTTCATTTTGTCCAACTACACCATGGGCCAATTTTGTCAATTTACTCCACTTTTGTCAAGATCCCCAATTTAACCCATTTTAACCCAAAGTAAACCCAATGTCAAACCAAACCTACCCAATTGACCCAAATTCTGGTCCAATTCAATTCTAAACTTCAATTCAACATCCCCAACACCAATCTAGACCAAATCAAAGCCCAATTTGACTGAAATTTGAATCCAATTTCACTTTTGACCTTAAAGCCCAATTTGGACCCATGACCAAAACTTAGCCCAAACTCACCCAATTCAACTCCAATTAACCCCAAATCTTTTCTAAACCTTCCCTAACATCCCCAAAAACAAAACACTAACATGATTTTCCCAAAATTTAGACCCAAATCCCACTCAAATTCAACCCAAAGCTAAAAGACCCAATTTTGACCTAAGCCCAAACCTAACCCAAATAAGCCCAAACCCCAAAATCAAAACCCAACCAAAGTCAAAACCTCTTTGAAACATTCCCATAAACATTTCCCAACATTAATTTTACATCAATTTCAACCCTAGCCCAACTTTGGCCCAAGTTAGCCCAATTTTACCTACATTGGCCCACTTACCAAATGAACCCAAATTCAAACCAATTCAATTCCAAATCACACCAAATTGACTCCAAACCATTCATGAAACATCCCTAAACCAATTGCAACATTTATTTGACATGGTCCTTCACAAAATTTTCACCCAAATGCCCATCCTAAAATAAAAAAACCCACTTCCCTAAATCACTTTAAAAGCTCATCTAAAACCATTTCAAAGAGCCCAAAATCTACCCTAAAGCCCATATGACATTTTCATTTGCCATCCATTTAATCAAAGTCATTCCATAAGTTCCAATCCCATCATCAAATGATTCCAAATTAAGCCTCATGCCAAATCACCCCTAAATGCCAAAATTCACAAAATCCTTCTCCATGAAAGTTGACTTAACTTTTCCCAAGCCAAATGGAGCCATGAAGCCATGCATGAGCCACATGGGAGCCATGAGAGCCATGGAATCTACTTTCCACCTCACCATACCCAAGATGGCAAGAGGAGGAGGCCCTTTCCATATTAACTTAAGGGGGATTAGCCACTTCCATGACTCCACTAAACCATGCTTAAACTTAATTGTACTTGGATGGTGACCCTTCCCCACTAATTAAGCCGACCTAAACCACTTTATCTTCAGCCCAAACTAGCCATGGGAAGGTGCACCTAGCCCAATCCATGCATTTGACCAAATTTAGCCAAAATATACCCTTACCCCATTCTACTTTGATTCAAACACTTTACACATGTCCAAACCCAATTGCCTTCACCAACTTCAAGCCCTGGACCTCCTGACCCTGAGGGTGACCCATGCCTACCGGCCAGCCACCTGGGCCACTGGAAAACGCCATGGCCGAGACATGGGAAAGAGCCAAGCATTGAAATTCCACCTTGCTGAGTTGCCCCATGCCCAGTGGCCATTACGAACTGTTCTTCCCTTGCCAAGAGCAGGTCGATCCCGGTCCCTAACTCCCCTCGGGAGGCCCTCCAGCCTCTCCTATTTAAACACCACCTCTCTCGGCTATGGAAGAGGTGCTGAACCAACCTTAAGGAAACTCGCCAAAATCACTCCGGACCACTCTCCACACACGAGTATTTGATTCCCATCGGATTCCGGACCTAATTCCCTCCAAATTGAGCTCAATTTTGAGTTCAAATTTCAAGCATAAAAACCAGGACACTTCTTCATAGTGGACCAATCCCCAAATTGATTGGTCCTACATCTTCACCGGACAAAGAGAAGAAGTTTACCAAGCAAAAGCCCCTCACTGGGCCAGCCATTGCTTCCAGCCTCCAAGCTTTGTGATCGGGCTTGGTCGAAATCTTACCTAGACAATTCACCAGGCCAAGGGACTTCATCTGGAGCTTGCTTGGACCCAATCGAAGGTGACACAACTCTCAGATCGAAGCTTCACTTCTCTGAGCAAAGGTATGGACTCACTCTTCTTCCCGAGCTTACCGAGATTCTCCATTTAATCGAAGACGACGCGTGGAGCTTCGGAGTCGCCGAGGTTGACGCGGCGCCGCGTGGATAAGTAGGAAATTAGTGCTATTTTTCTATTTATTTAATTCCCTAAACTTCAAAAATGCATAACTTTGTGTAGGAAAATCAGAAAAATAAAATAAAAATACCCTCTTGCTCGGTGAACGAGAGGAGAATAATGTGGAAAAGAAATCATTTAATTTCATTGAGTATTTGATTTTTAATAATTTATTTACTCTCTGCACATTTTCAATTCTCCATGCATGTATACAATTCACCATGGCATGAGACCATAGGGCTTTTGAATCCACTGAATTTGGGAACATTCCTTGAATTTTCCAAAGTCAGAGGTCATCCCTATGAAGAGTTATTGATTTTTAAATTCTAGGTCACTATTCTGAGTATTTTAATTCCAATAATTAGCATGTTGTGAAATAAATTCTAGGAAAATTTGGTGATGTTTATTATGAACAGAGGACCCTAGGAAAATAGGTTTTGAGTTAACTCACTTGGAATAACCCTAATTGGCTTGAACACCCAAAATGGAGCTTTAATTAATTAGAGCTAATCACACATCAAATTGACTTGAAATCAATTCTCCACTGACCTTTAGGATCAGAGGAACCCACCATAAAAGTTTGAAGTCAATTGGACTTGGTTAGCCCTATCAAATGGGTCGATTAAGCCATTTAGCCTAAAATTAAACTTAAATAATTCATAACTTTCAAAATAATTTTCAAAAATTCACCAAATTGGTTTTGGAGCCTCTCTGATATCGGGGAATTTAAGAAAATTAAAATTGCAATTTTCTAAAAAAGTTGATTTTTTGCATTATTTTGATATTTTTAATAATTAAAAAATAATAAAAATCACAAAAAAATAATAAAATTCACCAAAATGTCACATTTTGAATTTTAATCACTTAGGAACAAATCCCATATTTTTCTTAAGTCTCTATGATGAGATATTAAATTTTAAAGCCCTAAGGTAACTTTAAAATTAAAAAAATGTATTTTCTAGCATTTCCACTAAAATAATTCTAATAAATCAAAGAAAAATAAAAAAATTATAAAATTTGGTTCTCTGATTTCCTTGATATTAGAGAGATTTTTGAAAAATATAAAATTAATTTTTCAACCTTTATTTTATTTTTAAATTAATTAATACTCCAAAACTCAAAATAATTATAATAAAAAGAATATAATTCAAAAAATCACCAAAATTGGTCCAAGTGGTCCTCTGGTCATTAGGAATGTCCCATAATTTTATTAGGGACAGAAACTTTCCCTTGGTCATGTTGTTGAATTTTCCATGAAAATCCTTATTTTCCACCAAAAATAATTACATAAATAAATTAAATACAGAAAAATCACATTTTCTCCTCTAATGTCTTTATTGACATATGATTGAAGTCACATAAAAATTTCAAATTCATTTAAGCTCAATTTAGTGAGTTATGAAATTATTAAGCTTGAAGGGCAAAAATGGTAATTAAACTTTTAACCCTTAATTAAAACTTTAGGCTTAATAAAATGAAAGAGTAAAATATTTGATCCTAATCTGATTTGGATGATTGAAATTTAAATAATTAAAGGGTAGAAACCTACTAAACAATTTAAAAATAATTAAAATGAAACCTTAATTACATAATTAGTTAAATTTGGAAGAATAATAAAAAAATTGGAATTATTATTAAAATAGGGATGTTATTAGGAAGAGATTTTTCTTTAATTTAAGAATCCATAAATTAATCACCTCAATAATATTTAATTCCTAATTAAAATGATAATCCAAATTTAAAATTTAAAATGCTAAAAGATTTAATAATTAAATTAAATTAAAGTTAAATTATTTAAATTAAATCCTTTTAAAATTTCAATTAAATTAATACTTTAACAATTAAAATTAAATCATTTTTAAAACATAAAAAATAAAATATTAAATTAAAATTAAAAATAAAATTAAACTAAAATTTAAAATTAAATTAAATTAAATTAAATTAAAATCTAAAAGTAAATTAAATTAAATTAAATTAAATTAAAACACATATAATTAAATTAAATTAAATCAAATTAAAACATATTAAATTAAATTAAATTAAATTAAATTAAATTAAATTAAAATAAATTAAATTAAATTAAATTAAATTAAACCATATTAAATTAAATTAAATTAAATTAAATTAAATAAAAAAATAAAATCAAGTTAAAATTAAAATTAAAGTAAATTAAATAAATTAAATTAAAATTAAAATTAAACTAAATAAAATCAAATTAAAATTAAATTAAGTTAAATTGAATTAAAAATAACATCACCTAAGACATAAAGAAATTCAAAATAAATCTAAAACAACTTGAACACTATTCCAAACTTAAATCCATTAATTGAGATTAAATTAAATCACAAACCATTTGAACATCAATTTGCCCTCGAAAGCTTTTGTTGTCATAACTCCTAAACGAAGCGTTAAGTGAAATGTTACTTCACTTATAGGATATTCAAATGTCATAGTTCACTGAGCAAGATAACAAAACTTGAACTCCTGGACAATTAATTCATTTGCATAATTAAATTCTCTTGGACTTAAAATAATCCTAGAAATATTGAGAAGATGTTTAAGATTCGTCTTAAACACTTCCTCGATATGATAGGATGTTTATAAGAATAATTGAACTTAATTGTTCTTTGATGAAAAAAATTGTCCTCAAACCAAAACACAAGAACCTAGACGTCATAGGAGATGACTAGCTATAGGAGTAAGACCTTGGAAGAAAACCATAACCCTTCCCTTAGCTTTACCTAGGAACTTGCTTTAAATGCTTAAATATTCTAATTGTGTTTTAAGTGCAGCTTGGGATGACGGGAAGACCCTCCAGGTACGCTTTTATTTTTTTATTGCAATGTATTTAATCGCATCGCACTTACCTTTCTTGCATGATAAACAACTGTTGCATGAAAACCAAAACCTTTAGGGTAGTCCCTAAAACTGAAACCAGAACTAAATTAAAAGTCATTACAAGATAAAATTCACTCGCCACAACATTTCAAAATATAAAACAACTCAAAATTTAATCACAAACGTAACAACAAAACTACAACTACAACTAAATTAAAACGTCTTGTTGGATGATCGGGAATACCTCGGATGATGTAACCTACGTGTTGCTAACGGGATTTCCCACGGTCTAAATGAAAGTGTGGAACTCATTTAGTTGAGCTTAGCAAATTCATCTGGACTAAGTGAATCCGATAAAAATAACGATGCCGAAGGATGGAACCGTGGGATCTTAACCGGTGTTGTTATAATCAACTTTAAGATTTGTTTAATTAAAATATTAAAAACACCTGGATTTTAAGATTTTCTCTAAACCGAACACTTCTCTCATCTCCCGATTTATGACTTCTAAAACTAAACCTCTGCAACAAGGAGCTCGGAGCATGGTGGGCGACACGGCCATCGTCATCGACGAAAACCTGAGTCTACTTCAGCAAAACTTTCTTAGAATTAAATAACCAAGCCATAGGACTTCGAGATAGTTTGCCTAGTGCAACCTAAATCCTCAACCTTTTGTTAGGCATTTGCATTGCAAATTAAGCCCTAACCAATCTTAGGATTCCGAGGTAGTCGTCCGATACGACATAAACCCTCACATCTTCAAGGCTATTGGTATGATTTTATCATACAAATATAAGTCCTAATTAATTAAAATTGGCAAGATCAAAAAATTAAATAAACATTAGGACTTTCCTAAATCCAAGCCAAACAAATAGGATAGTCGGGAAATTACCGAAGTTCGCTTCGAATCTGTGATTTCTCCAACCTTTCTTCCTTTGAATTCCCAAAATAAAATGTTCCAAATTTGATCCATTCCCTATTGAAATTTCAAAACTCAATCCCTTGAAAACTTAAATTTTGAAATTCTTGAGAGCAGAACTACTGATTATTATCGAGAATTTTCTTAGGTGATTCCCGTCACTTAAGATGTAATTAACTATAGGGGCTTGCCCTTATAGGGAATTTTAAGAACCTGAGTAATATAAACCTCGTTTAATGTTTTCATATTAGGCGGGGGAACTTGTCGGCTTATAAAATTGGTTCGCGGACCAAACGGATGTCGAAAACCTTTCTAGTTTATTTAATCGAGCCCCATTATCAAGCGAGTGTGTCTATTCTTCGGGATAGATACACGGTTGTGGTGCGGTGCTCGTTTATATAAACTATTCGGGTTGTGAGATCAGTTTGATTTCATATCTTAAAATTTTCAAATTTAAAATTATTTTCAAAAATCAAGTACTAATTTTTCTAATTATTTATTTAAATTAAATTAAAAATTCGCCGACAAATTCTGTAGGCGACCCTTTTTTTTTAAATACAACACTCAACCTAAAAATATGTCGACAATTTCTGGCGACTCCGCTGGGGAGTAGTTCCTCTCTCCATTTTTAATCAGATAGTTCTGCTTTCAAAAATCGGTAGTGTATCCATGTCCCTAATGGATCAAACTACCCTTCTTTCCGTTGGAATACTATGTTCATTTCTACCTTGAACGAGTATAGCCAACATTTTCTCGGATTTAGGAGCCACTTGTTTAGACACCCCTAAACGAGAGAGGTTCCGAGATCCTTTTACCTCATTTCGAGGTGGGGTGGACCCCAATAGGTGTTAGTTTAGGAGTGGTCCTTCGAGTCAAGAAGTCTTGCATAAGACTTTCTTTTCTTTTCCAACTCTGAATCGGATTCATTACCTTCTCTACACCTTTGAACATTTCGTTCTTAATAAACAAACCCTCTAATGAATGACTCTTTTAACAAATAACTCCTTCTTATAAATACATGAACAAGAATGTGTTCGGACTCTTTTCGATTCCTTTCTTTTCATCCTGATGAGAAGAAGCATAACTTGGGACCGACAATCGAATCTACCTTGCGAAATGGAAGCCCCAAAGCTAATTTTCTCCTTCACCAACGGACTAGACTTCGTCGTTTACAAGGATGAGTCGCTCGACAATGGGATCATCTAGTTTGGATAAGGATTCGAGAACACAAATGTCAAGATCACCGACGTTACCCTTTTCGCACCGACGGACAAAGTATCCGAAGCCGAAAGACCTTTGATCGAGTTCAACCTTAAGTCAACTCAAGAGTTTCCTCCCCTGCAAAAAGTTCCAGCTGAGAGGAATGTTATTGTCCAAAGAAGGACCGTTATCTCTACCCCCACCGGTCTAGTCGTCTCCGCACCTACCCCGGCTTCCGCCAAGCCGAAGGGAAGGAAGTTCAAATTTGTAACGAGCATGTTATCGTGGAGGGTACGGATTTTCGTGCAAGACCTTCTATTTTTGAAATTGCGTCCGAGCTCGAGGGTTCCACCCCTAACATGGACTCGGAGAAGAAACGAGAGCGGGAAGATTGCCGAAAGGACAGAGCTGCTGAAGTCGCTTTCTTAGAAGAAATCCCTGAGTACACACCACTACCTGAATACAAACCATTGCCTGAATATACACCGCTTTTGGAAGGAAGTAGATTCCAACCCCTTTCCGCCGCAGCTGACGAGGAAAATGTCTGCAAGATTGCTTCTACATTACCTCGACCCGCATACTATAGCGACAGCAGAAAGAAAAGGGCTAGGATTACACCATTTGCCCGACTACAGACTGTGATAGAGAAGTTAGCAAAGAAAGAGAAATGCCCTGTATCGGAGATTTTAAGAAGAATAGGACGGGTGCCGGCCAAATCCCGTCTTGGGCCACGAGTAGGACCTGCTATCGCTGCAGAAAAGCCGAATAAGAAGATGAAGGCTAGTCCACCTGTTGTTGTTTCAGGTTTACAGATCAGGGAGGATACCACCTTCCAGCATTCAACCGATAGACCATCCGGTCCTAGGCCTTCTGCTGCTAGAAGGATGGTATGGCGTCCTACTACTGGCCAATTAAGACCGAAACAACGACCTGAAAAGGAAAGTCTCGTCAGGAGACTCGAGTCCGAAGAGAGCGCCACCGCAATGAAGGGGACTCCCAAAAGGAAACCCGACGACCATCGCATGATAAGCTGCGAAACCGCACGAAAAAGACCATTGGAAGACGCTATGGAAAAGCTAAGAACTGATATTCAACGATTAGCAAGAGAAAGAGAAGAAAAATTCGGAGATGAAGTCGACTCGTCAGAGTTCATGGATGATGAATATGCAGAAATTAACATGGTTGAAACACGAGCATTGTCAGCTTCGCAAGGTGCTCCGCAAGCATGTGGAAAGAGATGAACCGGAAGCATCGAGAGCACAAATTCGAGAAAAGACGATACAATCTCTCAATTGGCAAAAAGAATGGAAGAGATGGTCGCGGCCCTAGCCACTCTTCGAGTCGAGCTCAACCCCCAAGAGAAACGCCTCCGAAGTTATTCATATTACGGACGGAGGAAAAGAGATCACATCCGTTAACGGAGATGATCGACCAAAGAAAGATTCTACCTGAATATGATTCCGGAGAAGGATATCAAGAGCATGGTGGAACGACGAGTGCGAGAAGCCTTGGCACAATCAAAGAGCGGGACATCCATTCGGACGGGTAGACCTTACCCCAAAGAATTCGAAGCTGTCCAATATCCGAAAGGCTTTGTACCACCTCTGTTCAGACCTTTGATGGAACCGGAAACCCTAGGCAGCATGTTGCACATTTTCGTGCCAGTTGTTGCAATGCCGGCGGAAGTGATGTTGTACTCTTCCGACAATTCGTCGGCGACTCTATCGTGGATCGCCTTTGATTGGTATGCGGAATTACCAAACGGTTCGGTGAAGACATTTTCAGAATTAGAGAACCTCTTCATCAAGCGATTTGCCGGAGCTCAGCACCACATCACTATAGGTGATTTAATGGTAGAGAAGCAGAAGCCGAACGAAACTTTGGTGGATTACATACTTCGATGGAGGAATCTAAGTATGAAGTGTGAGCCACAGCTACAAGAACAAAGCACGCGATCGACATTTTACTTAAGAGCATTCATGGCCCGATAACACTTCTCCTCGAGGGATTTACTATTAAGACTTTCGAGAAGTTGTTAAGCAAGGCCGGAAGCTTGCAAGAGGAGGCGAAGCAATTAAGTTTCATCGACAAAACGGACAAACGAAGCCCGTGAAAACTTTTGAAAAGAAGTCCGGGATTGTCGCAGCGAGTCGATAAGGGCAAGCGACCGATACAAATACCGTCGAACGGCCGCAGGCAACCTCGACGAATTACCGAGCAACCCCGACCCAGCTATCGGTCATCTCAACGAGTATGAACAACCGCCTCGTCCACAACGTACGTTAAGGGAGCTTCGAGCGGGGAGTATCCGTTCAAGAATGAGGCAAGGTCTGAAAATGTTCTGCGATCCGATGAAGACTCCGGATTTCCAGCCGCGAGCCTAAGAGACCAAAAGACGTCGACAAGAAAGGTGATCCCAACTTTTGCCCTTACCATCGGATGCTTGGACACAAGATAGAAGATTGTATTACCTTCAAAAGTTGGCTCAACAACAATCTTTGAAAAGGGAACATAACAATCCCGAAGGAATACATGAAGGAACCCCAGAAAGGAGGTTCCGTCAATGTTATCTCGACGGATTTCATTGTTCTGATAGATCCCTATGCGACGAATGATGTATGGAGTACCGCTTGGACAAAGTCTTCGAAGAAGATTTTGGATCGCATCCAAACCACTTCGGTGCGAGCCTCAATTCAGAGTTTGAAACCTGTCAAGTCGGCACTATCACTTGCGATAGAAGAACCACCTCAACAAGAGAGATTAAAGAAAAGAAGAAAATTGACGAAGAAGAAAAGACCGAGGCTCTTAATGCTAGACTAGGGGCTGCTTATCCTAGGATAGTTGTTTCCGATTCGGGGGAGAAATCCCTCGAACCTCTGACTTTGTATGATTATTTGCTCACTCCGGTGGGATCTTATAATGATGAGGGTTATGGCGTTGGCTATGTTTTGACTGTTTCTAACGATTACATAACTAGCGACAATCAACCTAATCCGGACGCCAATTCCGATACAAATAACAATTCTCAAATCATACACAATCTCGACGATCACAATGACAAAGAAGACATCCACCAAGGAGGCTACGAAAGTTCAACAAGAAATGAATCTATTTGCGAGTTTCGAGGAGCTCCTTTCACAATAGAGTTAGAGCCTTCAGACTCCGAAGCTAATCCAGAAGAACCCGTCATTCCGATTCGAAGGAGACATCGACGAACTCAATACTAGATTCGAAGAAATCACGGAAGTCAACTTAAGAAGTGGAAGAGTTCTACCTTCGAGAATGGGTCCAAAGGACAAAGGAAAGCAGGTGGTTGTTCAGGAAGAACCAACCCCGGCAGAAGAAATACCCATTCGGGAAGAAAACGAGACACATGAAAATAAAGTAGATTACAACGTGCTAGCCCATCTTAGGAAACTACCAGCCAAACTGAGCATCTACGACGCTCTTATCTTATCAAAGGAGATGAGAGAAGCTCTGATCAAGGCCTTACTTGATCCAGAAATTTGCTTAGCTCAAATGACCGTAGATTCCTTAGACGAGGTTTGCTCATTAAAGGAACGGCAAGGTGTTACCTTCACGGACAATGACCTACTACTTGGGACAGCAGACCACAACCGACCATTGTACATTTCAGTTACAATTGGGAAGTTTACACTCTCCAGAGTATTGGGGGATCTAGAAGCATCAATCAATATAATGAATCTTCGAACGCTAAGCATACTTGGAAATTGATGCTCGCGAGCTTGAAGCGGACAAAATGTTATTAAGAGGATTCAACCAGAAAGGAGAAAGAGCCCTCGGATCAATAACACTGCTAATGAAGACCGGTGACTTAGCAAAGACAACCGCGAAATTTCACATAATTGATTCATAAACGTCATTCAACGCTCTACTGGGCCGACCATAGATACATGAAAACCGGATGGTACCATCATCTCTACATTAGTGCATCAAATACTACGATGGAGGGGAACAGTGCATCAAAGGTGACTTACAACCATTCTCCGTACATGAAATTGGAATCCATGAAGATGCAAGCATATTATGCACCTCCGAAGAAAACAATCTTCTCAGAGATACCATAACGAATGAAGCAAAGGAAGTTCGGGACGACGAAGAACCTCGAAGTCCTAGTCCAACGACTCACTCACCACTCCCTTACGACGAAATGGTGAAGGTTTCTCCACAACTCGCATCCGAGGTCGAGGCCGGGGACGAGGTCGTGGCAGAGACGTTAGGACAGTTGGACAGAGGAATTCAGCCATCAATGTTGATTGGGATGATAGTTCTGAAGAAGAAAAAGAAATCAAGCAAGAAGCAACGACAATAAGTCGGAAGAAGCCGCAATTCAGAATCTCTCTCGAAGATGAAAAGAACGAGGAATATAAATCGATGTACGAGAAGATTAACCACTATGTACATACTATGACCCTGACCTCGATCCATTCTAATAAGATCGAGGGTATGGTGGTCAAAGAGGTACGTAGCGGCGGTGCAAAGCCAATCAAATTCTACCGTGGTGCTCCTTCCTCCAAAATTGAAAATAATGTACAATTTGAAGATGCTACTTCATCAGAATTAATGGAATTACCTTTTGAGTGGTACTCTCCCTGTGGTCAAAATTTAATTCAGCGTGGTTTCTTACCTCAACAATGGATAAAAGGTCAATCACAACATTTTGAAAATTCATGGAATAACTCCGGTCGTCCGCCCAATTCAAGGCATGGTCTCGGATTCGGCACGATAGAGATCGGCCGACGATACCGAATTTTGCTTGGTTGTCACTGCGAGTCTAATGAAGACCGCATGGAAGCTACGTGAAGAACTTCAAGATTTACAAATTGGAAACTCTCTACCAGAGTTCAAAGAAGAGATCAAATCTACAATAGATGAGTTAAGGGAAGTTAACTTAGGTACTAGCGAAGAGCCTAGACCTACCTTTGTTAGCTCCTTACTCAATAAAGAAGACTCCGAAGAAATAATCAAGTTATTAATGGAATTTAAAGACTATTTTGCTTGGAGCTATGATGAGATGCCAGGATTAGCTCCAGAGGTCGCAGTCCATAAGCTAGGAGTGGATCCTACTTCGTTCCGACGTACAAGGTTCCGGAAGAATGCATCTAGAAATCGAACAACAAGTCATAGCTGAAGTTAAAAAGCTAATAGACGCTAAATTTGTCCGTGAAGAACAATACCCGACTTGGCTAGCCAATGTGGTACCAATCGGGAAGAAGAATGGTCGGATCGGAATTTGTGTTGATTTCAGAGATTTAAACAAGGCATGTCCAAAAGATGAATTTCCTCTACCGATCCCAGAATTAATGATCGACATTGCTTCAACACTTGAAATATTCTCATTCATGGATGGATCTTCAGGATACAAACAAATAAAAATGGCTCCAAAAGATGAAAAACTTACAGCATTCGTAACGCCGATCGGAGTATATTGCTACACAAGTGATGCCATTCGGATCGAAGAACGCAGGAGAAACCTACCGAGAGCGATGACAAGAATTTTTGATGATCTCATCCACAATCAAGTCGAATGCTACGTGGATGATGTGGTCATCAAAAGCAAAGTAAAGGAAAACCACATGTATGATTTGAGAATTGTTTTCGAACGATTAAGACAATTTAACCTTAAGATGAATCCCTTAAAATGCGCCTTCGGCGTCACCTCCGGGAAATTTTTAGGATTCGTTGTCTGACATCGTGGAATTGAGATCGACCCGGAAAAGATTAAAGCTATCTTAGAAATGCCACCTCCCGTAACTTTAAAACAACTACGATCATTTCGAGGAAGTTGGCATATCTTCGACGCTTTATCTCGAACTTGTCAGGTAGGTGTCAGCCTTTCTCGGCATTAGTTAAAAAGGACGCCAAATTTATTTGGGAAGAGAAATGCCAGAGGGCCTTCGAGGACATTAAATAATATTTAATGAAACCTCTTGTCTTAGCAGCCCCAGTCTCAGGTAGACCGTTGATACTTTATACCGTGGCTTTAGACGACTCTCTCGGAGCCCTGTTAGCCCAGGTCAATGATGAGGGTAAAGAAAATGCTCTTTACTACCTAAGCCGTCGTTTACTTCCAACGGAGATAAAGTATCCCCCAATTGAAAAGCATTGTTTGACCCTGATCTTCGCCGCTCAAAAGCTCGGGCACTACATGCTTTCTCATAAGGTCAACTCGATCTCGAAATTTAATCCATCGCAATACTCGATGACCGGTCCGACGCTTTCGGCGTACTTTCCGAGTGGTCAATGATATTATCGCAATTCGATATAACTTTCGCGCCTCTTCGTGCCGTAAAGGGACAAGTCCTAGCAGACTTCCTCGCAGCACACCCTTTGCCGGCATAATCTCCTCTCAATGACGACTTGCCAAATGAACAAATAATGAACTTAGAAGACCCTGATGATCGACGTTGGGAATTATATTTCGACGGAGCATCTTCAGCACACAAAGACGAAGAATCGCAAGTGATAGTGTCCGTGAAGGCAGAATCGACTAATCTTTATAACACCTGGAGCGGGGATGTTAAGATATTCCTACCACTTAACAGAGCCGTGTACAAACAACGAAGCATAATACGAAGCCCTCATAACAGGACTAGAATTAACTATTCAAATGGGGATAACCAACATCAACATCTACGGGGATTCGCAGTTAATCATTCAACAGATCGCCGGACAATACAGAATTTTAAAGCCAAGACTCGAGCAATACTTCCAGTATGCTATACATTTGTTAGAACAGATTCCAAATGTGACGATCTACAAAATTCCCATAAAAGAAAACACATTAGCAGATGCGTTAGCCCGCCTCGCAAAAGAATTTGCCTGCTTACAAGATGAATCAGTGGAAGTGTCAGTTCACGGACGTCAGGTTCTATCACAGCTCGACATAGACACAATACACAAATCGAAAAAGAAGAAGAGTCGACTGTAACGAAGTGACGTAAAACACAGAAGATTGGCGACAGCCATTAATAGACTACCAGCAAACAGGAAAACTACCAGACGATAGGTCGTTAGCCCATTAGATCAAGAAAAGAACTCCGTCTTACGCATTAATAAACAATACATTATACAGAAGGTCTTTTGATCAGATGTGGCTAAGATGCCTAAGCGGGTCCGAGGCCCGTGAAATTGTTAAAGAGGTGCATTCAGGACTCTGTGGCGCTCACCAGTCGGGTCCGAAGATGAAAATGAAAATTAAAAGACTAGGGTACTACTGACCTTCGATGATGACCGACTGCATGAAAATCGCTAAGAGTTGTCACCAATGCCAAGTGCACGGAGTGGTTCTACACCAACCTCCAAATGTGCTACATCTGACAATTGCGTCATGGCCATTTGAATGTTGGGGAACAGATATAGTGGGTCCAATAGAACCACCATCTTCAAAAGGACATCGCTTCATTCTTGCGGCTACGGATTACTTTTCCAAGTGGGCGAGGCGGTTCCACTTAGAGAAGTGAAAGCACACCACGTGCTACGGCTTTTCAAGAACCAAGTTGTCTACCGTTTCGCAGTGCCGCGCGAGATCATCTCGTATAATAGGTCGGCATTCGAAACACGCAAATCAACAATTTTGTCACGAGACACGGAATCGACCGCGGTATTCAACAATTTACTACCCAAGAGCAAACGGCTCCGTCGAGGCTTTTAATAAAACTCTTGTTCAAATCTTACAGAAAACCTTGGATGATAATAAGAGAAATTGGCACGAGAAGTTATTAGAAGCCTTATGGGCCTACCAGACAACCTTCAGAACTCCTACTCAAGCTACACCTTACGCTCTGGTGTATGGGTCAGAGGCAGTGTTACCCTAGAGGTCCAGCTTCCTTCACTCAGAATCGCAGTTGCAAACAAAATCACGACAGAAGAGAATGCCAAATTACGACTAGAGGAATTGGAAAGCCTGGAAGGGAAAAGACTTGCAGCAGTGACAGAGAATTTAGAACTATACCAAGCTAAGATGGTTCAAGCCCATGACGGATCGGGTCCGCCCAAGAACTTTCAAAGTTGGTGACTTAGTTCTCGTTCTCAAGAGACCTATCCTCGCACACCGCAAGATAGGAGGAAAATTTGAACCCACTTGGGAAGGGCCGTTTGTGGTTGAGGCGAGCTACTCGGGAGGCTCCTACCGCCTAGTGAATTGCCAAGGAGAACGACATATGCTTCCGATCAACGGACGATACTTGAAAAAGTATTACGCTACCTGATGTTTTGAAGGAATGAATTTTTCATCCCTAGAAGCACGGGTGAAGTAATTACTTATGACTGGGTCCGAACCTAAAAATAATAAAAAATGTGTTAAAATAAATAAAATCATGATAATAAAATTTTCCTTGTTTTCTCTTTCATATCAAAATCTCTTTCCTGATCTTATCCCACTTCATTCTTGTTGAATTTAAAAATACAAAAGTAATAAAAAAAAACTCTCTGTCTTTAATAAATATTTTCTTAATGTTCTTGTTCTTAGTACAGCCCCTGATCCTTTTCCTTATCTTTTCACAGGGAAATGTCGAACGGGCGGTTGGTCCTGAACTTTAGAAATGGCGTAAGCCTTGTACTCGACGAAAAGAGGGTGAAAGATGGAGCGATAATAGAGATTGACTCAGACTTTGCACCAGCAGGCCTGCAATACGAGGAAGGTGACTGGGTACCAATTAACCAAGAGGAACCGCCGATCGGACGAGTAATGACAGTGGGTGGCCCAAGCCACCAATCCAGCAGCAAGAAAAGAAAAACAAACACTGAAGAAGACAAGAGAATCAAGTCTGTAGTCACTACAGCAGAGGGCAGGCTTGTCAGCGCCGCACCCACAGAAATTCAGGAAGTAGGAAGAGCTACTCTCACAGCAACTCAGCGAAGAAATAAAAATCGCCGTATCCGCAAGATATTAACTAAACTAGCAGCGGACCAGCGTAACGAGACGATCGGCTACTACCAGGTACATATACTTCAAGGATACTCGGTTCGCCAAGAACTCCGAAGAAAGGAGGCCGACTCCGAGGATAACAGAAGAAACCAGGGAAATCTCGAGAAGATCAGAAGAAGGAAGGCTACCACGCCACCAGATAAAGCCACCAGTAATGCATAACCTTGTTGCAGAAGCAACCCCGGAGGATGTCCCCGAGGAGCCGAGGTATGCAGGCGAACGCGAAGGGATTGAGCCATATATCCCACAGTACGTCACCAGGCCTCGCCATTTGCAGATTATTCCAGAATACGAGCTAGAAAGAATGTAGAATGTCGAGAAGCAAACTTTCGAATACTTCGAGAGAATCGGAGGCGAAGGATCAATATACTGAAGGCCTCGAGCTACATACGGACGTGTTCTCGAATACGAACAACAACAAATCGTGGATCGCATCCGGGATTTGAAAAGAATGGGTCGAGCGAGTCGCCTAAGAGAAAACACTTACTCGGAACCCCGAGAGATGGATGCCGGGGAAAGGAGAATTACAATACAATGTGGATGCTCGCTACAACTTCGCGAGAAGATAGGAAGGGAAACCCACCGGGGATACTCCGACATGGCCGAGTGGATCCAATGCCATTAGTCATCAAAAGGATGGTAAAAAGAATGATAGCATGGAGGGTATCGCGGCAGATTGCATACCCAACAGTTGCATCATTAACATTTACAAGAAGGGTGATCGCATACCCCCGCACATAGATCACCACGACTTTGTCGGACCTTTCGCATGCTTCTTTTACGAACGAATGTAATATCATGTTCGGATCCGACCTCCGGATAGCGAGCCCGAGTGAGTTCCGAGGGCCTGTAAAGATACCATTACCGGTAGGTTCCGTCATGATACTAAAGGGCAACGGAGCAGATGTCGCTAAACATTGCATACCAGGAGTACCAATGAAGCGGATCTCAGTTACTTTCAGAAGGATGGATGACAGGAAAGCACCTTACCACTTCCAGCCAGACCCCGAGTTAGAGAGCCTCCGGACTTACGAGCTGTGAGTTACATGGAAAATATCACACCTCCAACGTACATCCATACGGCATCCTTGCCAAGGATGGCTTGGAAGGTGATGTTATCGACCATGTACCTCACTATTCGATACATGGATTTTTGACAGATACCTTTTTGGATGGATCAACAAAGATCATACATAGTCCGTTTTGAGTCTATATGGATTGTATGAGATGTATTCCAGATCGAGTTGTATGATGTATCTTCAACATGATTGGAATGAAAGTGACCATGTCACATTTTTGGCCTTCACCTCTTTTGTGCAAGTTGATCTGGAAACGCCATTAAAGTTAAATGAACTTCGAACAAAGAACAGAAAAGAAACAAGAAGAATAAAAGAAAACTTTCCTTAAAAATCTAAAAAAAAAATGATGAACTCCAAATTCACATGAACATTAAATGAACGATAAAGCAAATGTGAATCGTTAAAGGACAAACAAAATGAACACAAATTTTAAATCAAATCTCAATCAAATTCAAACTCAATTTTCCAGATCTCAAATCAAATCTCAATCAAATTCAAACTCAACTTTCCAGATCTCAAATCAAATCTCAATCAAATTCAAATTCAACCTTCCAAATCTGAAATCCAATCCGTTCTGCTCTCTCCCTTGTCTGGGATGGAAGCAGTCGATTCCATTGACATGGAGCCACGAGGTTTTCGATTCGGATCTAGTGGCGAGGAATTGTATCCAATCCAAACCAGACAACTTTCAATCAACTCTTTTGAATGGGATATGTAGCATCTACATATTCCCTCCTAATCTATTTCTTTCCATGAAAGTCTTTTACAACTTTCATGAAATTCTCAAAACACCAAAATTCCACACTTTTCAAATCAACACTACAAATCTTTGCAAAATAAATTACCATCGAAATCGAATTCTTGGGGTTGAGGATTTTACATCCGAGACTGCATTGCTTTAGGTTATTTCCCTATCGCAATGAAATACATCAAAATAAAATTCTTGGGGTTGAGGATTTTACATCCGAGACTGCATTGCTTTAGGTTCTTTCCCTATCGCAATGAAATACATCAAAATCAAATTCTTGGGGTTGAGGATTTTACATCCGAGACTGCATTGCTTTAGGTTCTTTCCCTATCGCAATGAAATACATCAAAATAAAATTCTTGAGGTTGAGGATTTTACATCCGAGACTGCATTGCTTTAGGTTCTTTCCCTATCGCAATGAAATACATCAAAATAAAATTCTTGGGGTTGAGGATTTTACATCCGAGACTGCATTGCTTTAGGTTCTTTCCCTATCGCAATGAAATACATCAAAATTGAATTCTTGGGGTTGAGGATTTTACATCCGAGACTGCATTGCTTTAGGTTCTTTCCCTATCGCAATGAAATACATCAAAATTGAATTCTTGGGGTTGAGGATTTTACATCCGAGACTGCATTTCTTTAGGTTCTTTCCCTATCGCAATGAAATACATCGAAATCAAATTCTTGGGGTTGAGGATTTTACATCCGAGACTGCATTGCTTTAGGTTCTTTTCCTATTGCAATGAAATACATCGAAATCAAACTTTTGGGGTTGAGGATTTTACATCTGAGACTGCATTGCTTTAGGTTCTTTCCCTATCGCAATGAAATACATCAAAATCAAATTCTTGGGGTTGAGGATTTTACATCCGAGACTGCATTGCTTTAGGTTCTTCCCCTATCGCAATGAAATACATCAAAATCAAATTCTTGGGGTTGAGAATTTTACATCCGAGACTGCATTGCTTTAGGTTCTTTCCCTATCGCAATGAAATACATCAAAATCAAACTTTTGAGGTTAAGGATTTTACATCCAATACCGCATTGCTTTAGGTTCTCTCCCTATTGCAATGAAGCGCACCAAATCAAACTCTTAAGGTTAAGGATTTTACATCCAATACCACATTGCTCTGAGTTCTTTCCTCATTGTAATGGTTGAAGATGTTACATCTAAAACCACAAAATTTCAATTTTCATTTCAAGTTCAAATCCCTTCAAATTAATTTTAACAAAACTTCAATCTAAATTAAAACTCAAGCTAAAATCTGAACTCACACGTCAAAACTTACACTGAAATCTAAATCGAAATTCCCCCAGATCATGTGATTTGGGATTCATCTCCTTTTCCTTTCCTCAGCGAGAGTTCAGGAATCTCCAATCTCAGAGATATACTTGACACTCCCCAGCGGAAACTCTTCTACTTCGTCCTATGTTTGTCACTTGGACATCTGTGTTGGTTTTGTTGATCTCTTCGGTCAACGCCAATACGCGTGGTGTGCTTGGTTAGCACACCACACCTATTGGGGGTCCATTTGTTGACCTCGTTTTTGATGAGGTCTTCTCTTCTTCTTTTTAGTACTTAGGATCTAGCCTTAGGCTTTTCCTTTGACTATCCTAGAGGATTAGAATTGGGACCCACCACTTAGAAATTCAAACCACTTCTTAACTCCCTGCAAACTCCACAAACTTGATTGTAGACCCCTAGTCACCTAGAGGGTTGAAATCAAATGTGGAAGTTTAAAGGATGAGTTTCTATAGGACTCTTTAGCCTTGAGACCGCTCACAGGTGGCCTGGTCGCAGTGAGGGCCGACTTACACACACACTACACTTATACACTACACTTTCACACACCTCCTAAAACCACACCCATACCCAACTTGACCTCCTCGACTCATGAAGGTGATTCACATGGATGGTCCTTAACCCCTAAGCCCTTGGCTAAGAGGGTTAGGAACAACATCGTGAATGCCTCAAATGAATCCCTTCATGGCTCATGTGGGCTTGATATGGCTTCATGGCTCAACAAAAATGATTTCATTCCACTTACATTTACCCAATCTTCAATTTTCCAAATTTTTAATTTTTGACCCCGGGGACCCTACACCCGCCTAGCTTACCCAAAACCCTTGAAATTACCCAAATTTTTAAAAATTCTACAAAATCACCCAGATTCCTCAAAACCAATCCCAAACATTCCTACATCACTCAAATTGATCATTCATAGCCAAAAATACCAAAAATTCCAAAAATACCTCCCAATACCCTCCAAATACCCAAAATGCCCCTCTTAACCAAAAAAATCCAAAAATTCAGCAAATTCCCAGAAAATTCCAGAAAATCCCAAATATTCCCAATTTCATTTTGTCCAACTACACTATGGGCTAATTTTGTCAATTTACTCCACTTTTGTCAAGATCCCCAATTTGACCCATTTTAACCCAAAGTAAACCCAATGTCAAACCAAACCTACCCAATTGACCCAAATTCTGGTCCAATTCAATTCTAAACTTCAATTCAACATCCCCAACACCAATATAGACCAAATCCAAGCTCAATTTGATTGAAATTTGAATCCAATTTCACTTTTGACCTTAAAGCCCAATTTGGACCCATGACCCAAACTTAGCCCAAACTCACCCAATTCAACTCCAATTAACCCCAAATTTTTTCTAAACCTTCCCTAACATCCCCACAAACAAAACACTAACATGATTTGCCCAAAATTTAGACCCAAACCCCACTCAAATTCAATCCAAAGCTAAAAGACCCAATTTTGACCTAAGCCCAAACCTAACCCAAATAAGCCCAAACCCCAAAATCAAAACCCAACCAAAGTCAAAACGTCTTTGAAACATTCCCATAAACATTTCCCAACATTAATTTTACATCAATTTCAATCCTAGCCCAACATTGGCCCAAGTTAGCCCAATTTGACCTACATTGGCCCACTTACCAAATGAACCCAAATTCAAACCAATTCAATTCCAAATCACACCAAATTAACTCCAAACCATTCATGAAACATCCCTAAACCAATTGCAACATTTATTTGACATGGTCCTTCACAAAATTTTCACCCAAATTCCCATCCAAAAATGAAAAAGCCCACTTCCCTAAATCACTTTAAAAACCCATCTAAAACCATTTCAAAGAGGCCAAAATCTACCCTAAAGCCCATATGACATTTTCATTTGCCATCCATTTAATCAAAGTCATTCCCTAAGTTCCAATCCCATCATCAAATGATTCCAAATCAAGCCTCATGCCAAATCACCCCTAAATGCCAAAATTCACAAAATCCTTCTCCATGAAAGTTGACTTAACTTTTCCCAAGCCAAATGGAGCCATGAAGCCATGCATGAGCCACATGGGAGCCATGAGAGCCATGGAATCTACTTTCCACCTCACCATACCCAAGATGGCAAGAGGAGGAGGCCCTTTCCAAATTCCCTTAAGGGGATTAGCCACTTCCATGACTCCACTAAACCATGCTTAAACTTAATTGTACTTGGATGGTGACCCTTCCCCACTAATTAAGCTCGACCTAAACCACTTTATCTTCAGCCCAAACTAGCCATGGGAAGGTGCACCTAGCCCAATCCATGCATTTGACCAAATCTAGCCAAAATATACCCTTACCCCATTCTACTTTGATTCAAACACTTTACACATGTCCAAACCCAATTGCCTTCACCAACTTTAAGCCCTGGACCTCCTGACCCTCAGGGTGACCCATGCCTGCCGGCCAGCCACCTGGGCCGCCGGAAAACGCCATGGCCGAGACATGGGAAGGAGCCAAGCATTAAAATTCCACCTTCGCTGAGTTGCCCCATGCCCGAGTGGCCATTGCAGCTGTTCTTCCCTTGCCAAGAGCAGCTGATCCCAATCCCTAACTCCCCACGGAGGCCCTCCAGCCTCTCCTATTTAAACACCACCTCTCTCGGCCATGGAAGAGGTGCTGAACCAACCTTAAGGAAACTCTACCAAAATCACTCCAGACCACTCTCCACACATAGAGTATTTGATTCCCACTGGATTCCAGCCCCAATTCCCTCCAGCTGAGCTCAATTTTGAGTTCAAATTTCAGCATAAGAACCAGGACACTTCTTCATAGTGGACCACTCCCCAAATTGATTGGTCCTACACCTTCACCAGACCAAGAGAAGAAGTTTACCAGCAAAAGCCCCCTCACCAGGCCAGCCATTGCTTCCAGCCTCCAAGATTTGTGATCGGGCTTGGTCGAAATCTTACCTAGACAATTCACCAGGCCAAGGGACTTCATCTGGAGCTTGCTTGTTATGGACTCGCTCTTCTTCCCGAGCTTACAGAGATTCTCCATTTAATTTGAGTCAATTTCAATACATGTTTACTGTATGGATGTGTTCGTCTCCTCAAGACGAATCCATAGAACATAAGAACACAAAAATCCATTGAGAATCGAGTGAGAAATTAGGGTTAGAAGGTTGACGGTCACGGGTTCACACCAGTAGTAGACGATGACCAGGAGCCGTCGGATTGCGCGTGTATCGAGCGGACGGCCAGGATCGCGCCGGACGGAGCAACGGAACATGAACCACGGGGCCCTGGAGCGCTGAGTCGGATGGCGGCGTCGAATCAGAAGACGATGCGTGGAGCTTCGGAACTGCCAAGGTTGACGCGGCGCCGCGTGGATAAGTAGGAAATTAGGCTATTTTTCTATTTATTTAATTCCCTAAACTTCAAAAATGCATCACTTTTTGTAGGAAAAAAAGAAAAATAAAATAAAAATACCCTCTTGCTCAGTGAACAGAGGAGAATAATGTGGAAAAGAAAGCATTTAATTTCATTGAGTATTTGATTTTTAATAATTTATTTACTCTCTGCACATTTTCAATTCTCCATGCATGTATACAATTCACCATGGCATGAGACCATAGGGCTTTTGAAGCCTCTGAATTTGGGAACATTCCTCGAATTTTCCAAAGTCGAGGCCATCCCTATGAAGAGTTATTGATTTTTAAATTCTAGGTCACTATTCGAGTATTTTAATTCCAATAATTAGCATGTTGTGAAATAAATTCTAGGAAAATTTGGTGATGTTTATTATGACCAGAGGACCCTAGGAAAAATAGGTTTTGAGTTAACTCACTTGGAATAACCCTAATTGGCTTAAACACCCAAAATGGAGCTTTAATTAATTAGAGCTAATCACACATGAAATTGACTTGAGATCAATTCTCCACTGACCTTTAGGATCAGAGGAACCCACCATAAAAGTTTGAAGTCAATTGGACTTGGTTAGTCTCTATCAAATGGGTTGATTAAGCCATTTAGCCAAAATTAAACTTAAATAATTCATAACTTTCAAAATACTTTTCAAAAATTCACCAAATTGGTTTTGGAGCCTCTCTGATATTAGGGGAATTTAAGAAAATTAAAATTGCAATTTTATAAAAAAGTTGATTTTTTGCATTATTTTGATATTTTTAATAATTAAAAAATAATAAAAATCACAAAAATAATAAAATTCACCAAAATGTCACATTTTGAATTTTAATCACTTAGGAATAAATCCCATATTTTTCTTAAGTCTCTATGATGAGATATTAAATTTTAAAGCCCTAAGGTAATTTTAAAATTAAAAAAATGTATTTTCTAGCATTTCCACTAAAATAATTCTAATAAATCAAAGAAAAATCAAAAAATTCTAAAAATTGGTTCTCTGATTTTCTTGATATCAGAGAGATTTTTGAAAAATATAAAATTAATTTTTCAACCATTATTTTATTTTTAAATTAATTAATACTTCAAAACTCAAAATAATTATAATAAAAAGAATATAATTCAAACAATCACTAAAATTGGTCCAAGTGGTCCTCTTGTCATTAGGAATGTTCCATAATTTTCTTAGGGACAGAAACTTTCCCTTGGTCATGTTGTTGAATTTTCCTTGAAAATCCTTATTTTCCACCAAAAATAATTACATAAATAAATTAAATACAAAAAAATCACATTTTCTCCTCTAATGTCTTTATTGACATATGAGTGAAGTCACATAAAAATTTCAAATTCATTTAAGCTCAATTTAGTGAGTTATGAAATTATTAAGCTTGAAGGGCAAAAATGGTAATTAAACTTTTAACCCTTAATTAAAACTTTAGGCTTAATAAAATGAAAGAGTAAAATATTTGATCCAAATCAGATTTGGATGATTGAAATTTAAATAATTAAAGGGTAGAAACCTACTAAACAATTTAAAAATAATTAAAATGAAACCTTAATTACATAATTAGTTAAATTTGGAAGAACAATAAAAAAATTGGAATTATTATTAAAATAGGGATGTTATTAGGAAGATATTTGTTCTTTAAATTAAGAATCCCTAAATTAATCACCTCAATAATATTTAATTCCTAATTAAAATGATAATCCAAATTTAAAATTTAAAATGCTAAAAGATTTAATAATTAAATTAAATTAAAGTTAAATTATTTAAATTAAATCCTTTTAAAATTTCAATTAAATTAATACTTTAACAATTAAAATTAAATCATTTTTAAAACATAAAAAATAAAATATTAAATTAAAATTAAAAATAAAATTAAATTAAAATTAAAATTTAAATTAAATTAAATTAAATTAAAATCTAAAATTAAATTAAATTAAATTAAATTAAATTAAATTAATTTAAATTAAATTAAATTAAACCATATTTAATTAAATTAAATTAAATTAATTTAAATTAAATTAAATAAAAAATAAAACCAAGTTAAAATTAAAATTAAAGTAAATTAAATAAATTAAATTAAAATTAAAATTAAACTAAATTAAATCAAATTAAAATTAAATTAAATTAAATTGAATTAAAAATAACATCACCTAAGACATAAAGAAATTCAAAATAAATCGAAAACAACTTGAACACTATTCCAAACTTAAATCTATTAATTGAGATTAAATTAAATCACAAACCATTTGAACATCAATTTGCCCTCGAAAGCTTTTGTTGTCATAACTCCTAAACGGAGCATTAAGTGAAATGTTACTTCACTTATAGGATATTCAAATGTCCTAGTTCATCGAGCAAGATAACAAAACTTGAACTCCCGGACGATTAATTCATTTGCATAATTAAATTCTCTTGGACTTAAAATAATCCTAGAAATATTGAAAAGATGTTTAAGATTCGTCTTAAACACTTCCTCGATATGATAGGAAGTTTATAAGAATAATTGAACTTAATTGTTCTTTGATGAAGAAAATCGTCCTCAAACCAAAACACAAGAACCTGGACGTCATAGGAGATGACTAGCTATAGGAGTAGGACCTTGGAAGAAAACCATAACCCTTCCCTTAGCTTTACCTATGAACTTGCTTTAAATGCTTAAATATTCTAATTGTGTTTTAAGTGCAGCTTGGGATGACGGGAAGAACCTCCAGGTACGCTTTTATTTTTTTTATTGCAATGTATTTAATCGCATCGCACTTACCTTTCTTGCATGATAAACAACTGTTGCATGAAAACCAAAACCTTTAGGGTAGTCCCTAAAACTGAAACCAGAACTAAATTAAAAGTCATTACAAGATAAAATTCACCGCCACAACATTTCAAAATATAAAACAACTCAAAATTTAATCACAAACAGAACAACAAAACTACAACTACAACTAAATTAAAACGTCTTGTTGGATGATCGGAATACCTCGAATGATGTAACCTACGTGTTGCTAACGGGATTTCCCACGGTCTAAATGAAATTGTGGAACTCATTTAGTTGAGCTTAGCAAATTCATCCGGACTAAGTGAATCCGATAAAAATAACGATGCGGAAGGATGGAACCGTGGGATCTTAACCTAGGTGTTGTTATAATCAACTTTAAGATTTGTTTAATTAAAATATTAAAAACACCCGGATTTTAAAATTTTCTCTAAACCGGAACACTTCTCTCATCTCCCGATTTATGACTTCTAAAACTAAACCTCTGCAACAAGGAGCTCGGAGCATGGTGGGCAGCACGGCCATCGTCATCGGCAAAACACCGAGTCTACTTCAGCAAAACTTTCTTAGAATTAAATAACCAAGCCATAGGACTTCGAGGTAGTTTGCCTAGTGCAACCTAAATCCTCAACTTTTTGTTAGGCATTTTCATTGCAAATTAAGCCCTAACCGATCTTAGGATTCCGAGGTAGTCGTCCGATACGACATAAACCCTCACATCTTCAAGGCTATTTGTATGATTTTATCAAACAAATATAAGTCCTAATTAATTAAAATTGGCAAGATCAGAACATTAAATAAACATTAGGACTTTCCTAAATCCAAGCCAAACAAATAGGATAGTCGGAAAATTACCGAAGTTCGCTTCGAATCTGTGATTTCTCTTACCTTTCTTCCTTTAAATTCCCAAAATAAAATGTTCCAAATTTGATCCATTCCCTATTGAAATTTCAATACTTAATCCCTTGAAAACTTAAACTTTGAAATTCTTGAGAGTAGAACTACTAATTATTATCGAGAGTTTTCTTAGGTGATTCCCGTCACTTGAGATGTAATTAACTATAGGGGCTTGCCCTTATAAGGAATTTTAAGAACCCAGGTAATATAAACCCTGTTTAATGTTTTCATATTAGGCAGGGGAACTTGTCGGCTTATAAAATTGGTTCGCAGACTAAACGGATGTCACAAACCTTTCTAGTTTATTTAATCGAGCCCCATTATCAAGCAGTGTTTCTATTCTTCGGGATAGATACACGGTTTGTGAGTGCGGTGCTCGTTTATATAAACTATTCGGGATGTGAGATCAGTTTGATTTCATATCTTAAAATTTTCAAATTTAAAATTATTTTCAAAAATCAAGTACTACTTATTCAAATTATTTATTTAAATTAAATTAAAAATTCGCCGACAAATTCTGTAGGCGCCCCTTTTTTTAAAATACAACGCTCAACCTAAAAATATGCTGACACATTAATTTTACATCAAATCCAACCTTAGCCCAACCTTGGCCCAAGTTAGCCCAATTAGCCCAACCTTGGCCCCTTTACTAAAATCCCAAATCAAACCCAATTCAACTCCAAATCACACCAAACCTTATCCAAATCACTCATGATACATCCCTAAACTAAACCCAACATTTATTTGGCATGATCTTTTATAAAACTTTCATCCAAAAGTCCATTTTAAAATCTCAAAACCCACTTTCTTAAACCTTTTTAAAAACCCACTTCCAAAAAATTCAAAAGCCCAAATTTCATTCTAAGGCCCACATGAAATTTTCCCTCATCATTCCTTATGATTTAAATCACCCCTAAGTTTCAAAATCATCATTAAACCATTCCATATCAAGCTTCATCCAAATTTCCACCAAAATTGCCAAAATTCATAAAATCCCCTTTCATGAAATTGACCAAATCTTTTCCCAAACCAAATGAAGCCATGGAGCCATGCATAAGCCATATGCAAGCCATGGGAGTCACTTTACATCTCACCATGTCATTTAAGGTAAATGGAGGGGGCCTCTTTCTTAATCCTTCATTAAGCCTTTTAACCATACTCATGTCACACTCTAAACCAAGCTTAGCCACCTCACCATGGAAAGAGACCTCACCACTCTCTCTTGGCTGATCCAAATGATTCCTCCCAGCCCAAAGTCAAGCCTTAGGGAGGTGCACCTAGCCTAAATCATGCCTTGGACCAAAATGAGCCCAAAATACACTTTCCCTCATTCCACTTAAGTCAAACCTCTTTACACATGGCAACAGCCAATTGAGCTCAAAAATTTCCACCCCTGACCCCACTGAGCCAGATGGTGACCTAACCCTGCCGGCCAGCCGCTTGGGTCGCCGGAAAATGCCATGGCCGAGAGCTCCATGTGAGCCAAATTTTTCAATTCTTCCTTGCTGAGTTGTCCCAGTCCAATTGAACACCATGGCTGTTCTTCTCTTGCATAGAGCAGCTGATCCCAAGCATCAAACCCCCCTGTGAGGCCCTCCAGCCATGTCTATTTAAACCCACCACCCTCTCATCCAAAGAAGGTGATGACACAGACCTAAACAAAAACTCTGCCAAAATTGCTCCAGGACCTTCTCCTCACTTAGAGCAATTGATCCCCATCGCTCTCCGACTCTAAACCCCATTGATTGAGCTCAATTTTGGAGCTCAATTCTCAGCTCAGAACCAGTACATCTCTAAAACCTCCACCAAATCCAAATTAAACTCACCCACACCTGCACAGGACTAAGAGAAGGAGTTCCTCAGTGAAAGCCCCCTCTCTAGGCCACCCATTTGCTCCAGCCTCCAAGCTTTGAAATCGGCTTTGGACACTTTCATACCTAGATAATTCCCCAGAGTCAGAGACTTCATCTGGAGCTTCCTTGGGTGCAATCGAAGGTGACACAACTCTCTGATTGAAGCTACACTTCTCAGAGCAAAGGTATGGATCATTCCTTCCTCCCGAGCTTCCAGTGATTCTCCATTTTGTTTTACTTAATTTCATAGCATGTAAACCATATGGATGTGTTCGTCTCTTCAAGATGAATCCATAGAGCATAAGAACACAAAAATCCATTGAGAAATGAGAGAGTTCTTAGGGTTTTAGTGTGGACGGTCACGGGTGCACACCAGTCGTAGACGATGACCAGGCGCCGTCCGATCGAGCGTGTATCGAGTGAACGGTCCAGATTGCGCTGGACCAGAGAATGTTACTTGAACCGCCCTGGAGCACTGAGTAAGATGGTGGCGGCGAATGGGAGCGCGACGCGTAGGCTTTCAGAGCTGCCGAGGTTGACGCGGCGCCGCGTGGATAAGTAGAAAAATATGGAATTTTTTATTTATTTAAATACCCAGAACTTAGAAAATCCATATCTTTGTGTAGAAAAATCATAAAAATAAACTAAAAATACCCTCTTGCTCAGTGAACAGAAGAGAATAATGTGGAAAAGAAATCAAGTTATTTTGATGAGCATTTTATTTTTAATTAACTATTTACTTATTTCAGTATTTTGATTCTTCACTTGCATGGACAATTCACCATGGCATGAGACCATAGGGCTTTTGAATCATTTGATCTTGGGAACATTCTCTGAATTTTTCAAGGTCAGAGGCCATCTCTATAGAAAGTTATGTATTTTTTCAAGTTTAGATCACTGTTTTTGGTATTTTAATTCCAATAATTAACATGTTGTTCAATAAATTCCAAAAACATTTGAGGAAGTTTCTTAGGACCAGAGGACCCTATGATAATTATATCTTGGGTTAATTCATTAAGAACAATCCTAATTGGCCTAATTACTCAAAACTGAACTTTAATTAATTAGGGTTAACCACATATTAAAATAACTTGAAAATAATTCTCCACTGATCTTTCGGATCAGAGTGACCTCACATAAAAATTTGGAGTCAATAGGAAACGTTTAGCCCCACTAAATGGATTAATTTAGCCACAAGATCAAAATTAAATTTAAAAAATTCATAACTTCAAAATTACATTTCAAAAATTCACCAAATTAGTTTTGTGGGCTCTCTGGTATCAGAGGAGTCTATAAAAATTAAAATTGGAATTTTCTAAAATTTTTCATTTTAATAGTATTTTAATATTTAAATAATTAAAAAAATAAAAATCACAAAAAATATTAAAAATCATAAAAATGTTACATTTTGACTCCTAATCACTTAGGAACAAACCAAATATTTTTCCCAGGTCTCTAAGTTAAGATATTGAATTTTACATGATTAAAACAATTTTCAATATTAAAAAATGTATTTTCCAACCTTTTCACTAAATTAATTCCAATAAACCAAAGAAAAACTAGAAAATTATAAAATTTTCTTCTCTAAACTCCTTGATGTTAGAGAAATTTAAGAAAAATATAAAATCCATTTTTCAACTTTAATTTTATTTTATAATTGATTAATACTCCAAAAATCAAAATAATTATTATAAATAAAATATAATTTAAAAAATCACCAAAATTGGTCCAAGTGGTCCTCTGGTCATTAGGAACATCCTATAATTTTATTAAGGACAGAAACCTTTCCTTGGTCATGTTGTTGAATTTCCATGGAAAATCACTATTTTTCACTAACAATAATTATATAAATAAATTAAATGCAGAAAAGTCACATTTTCTCTTCTAATGTCTTAATTAACATATGAGTGAAGTGACAAAAAAAATTCAAGTTCATTTGAAGTCAATTTAGTGAGTTATGAAATTAATAAGCCTAAAAGGGCATAAAGGTAATTAAAGAATTTAAACCCCTTTATTAAAATTTTAGGTTTAATTAAAATGGAGGGTAAAATATTTGATTATATCTTTCTTGGATGATTGAAAATTTGGGAAATTAAAAGGGTAGAAACCCATTAATCACTTTTAATAAACTAAAAAAATTAAACCTTAATTATTTAAACAATTTAAATTTTGGAAGATTAATGAAAATTTGAATTATTAAAAATAGGGATATAACTTGAAAGGATATTAATTCTTCAATAAAAAAAAATCCCTAAATAAATCACTTCAATAATATTTAACTATTAATTAAGATTAAAATGATAATCCGAACTAAGTAAATTAAAAATTAAAAAAAATAGTAACCCTTAAATTAAAGGAAAGCTCAAAATATTAAGTGGTTTAACAATTAAATTAAATTTAAATTTAATTAAATTAAATTAAGTAAAAAATAAACTAAAATTAAAATTAAATTAAATTAACATTTCAACAATTAAGTAAAATTAAATATAAAATATTGAAATTAAATTAAATTAAATTCAATTCAATTCAATTAAATTAAATTTAAATTATATTAAATTAACATCATTCAATAATAAAAGTAAAACAATTTTAAAATATTAAGATCACTTAAAGTATAAAGATTTAAACTAAAAATAATTTGAACACTATTCCAAACTTAAAATTATTAATTAAAACCTCATAATTAAACTAAATCACTTTAAACCATTAACTTAAACTTCAATTAAGAATGGTTAAATTCTTTAATAAACCAACTTGCCCCTAAAGGCTTTAACTATTATAACTCTTAAATGGAGTATTAAGTGAGATGTCACCTTACTTATAGGATAATCAAACATCCTAATTCACTGAGCAAGAAGGAAAATCTAAACTGAATTCTGGATGATTAATTCATCTGTGCAACTAAATTTACTTGGACTCAAAATAATCTCGGAAGTATTGAAAAGATGTTTAGGACTCGTCCTAAACACTTCCTCAATATGATGAGATGTTTTAAAAGAACAATTGAATTTAATTGTTCTTTGATGAAGAAAATCATCCATAAACAAAACACAAGAACCTAGACGTCATAGGAGATGCTAGCAATAGGATTAGGAATCTGGTAGACAACCAAAACCTTCCCTTAGCTTTACCTAGGTACTTGTTATAAATATTTAAATGCCTTAAAGTGTGTTTTAAGTGCAGCTTGAGATGACGGGAAGACCCTCCAGGTACGCTTTTATTTTATTGCAATTTACTTACATGCACTCCACTTTACTTTTTCTTGCATGTTAAACAAGATTGTTGCATGAAAACTGAAACCTTTAGGATAGCCACAAAACTGAAACCCAAAACTAAATTAAAAATCACCACAAGATAAAATTCACCGCTACAACATTCCAAAATATAAAACAACTTAAAATTTAATCACAAACATAACAACAAAACTACAATTGCAACTAAATTAAAACGTCTCGTTGAATGATCGGGAATACCTCGGATGATGTAACCAATGTGTTGCTAATGGGATTTCCCACGGTCTAAATGAAAGTGTGGAACTCATTCAGTTGAGTTTAGCAAATTCATATGGACTAAGTGAATTCGATGAAAATAACGGTGTCGGGATGACGGAACCGTGGGATCTTAATCGGTTCTGTTTAAACAACTTTAAGATTTGTTTTAATTAAAATATTAAAAAATATTTGGACTTTAAGATTTCTCTAAACCAAGACACTTTTCTCATCCCCTGATTTTCACCTTCTAAAACTAAACCTCTGCAACAACAAGGAGCTCGGAGCATAGTGGGCAGCACGGCCGTCGTCTTCAGCAAAACTCGGGTCTACTTCAACAAAACTTTCCTTAGTTTTAAATAACAAAGCCATAGGATTTCGAGGTAGTTTGCCAAGTGCAACATAAATCCTCAACTCTTCGTTAGGCATTTGCATAACCATGTTATGCAAATTAAGCCCTAACCGGTCTTAGGACTCTGAGGTAGTCATTCAGTACGACATAAACCCTCAGATATCCAAGGCTATTTGTAAGATTATGTCATACAAACATAAGTCCTAATTAATTAAAATTGGCAAAATTGAAACATTAAGTAAATTCCCAAATCTAAGCCAAACAATAGGATAGTTTGGGAAGTTGCCAAGATTCTTCTTGGATCCTCAGCTTCTCCTACTTTTCTTCCTTTGGACTCTTAAAATAATTGTTCCGAATTTGAGCTAATCCCTATTGAAATTTCCAAAATCCAATCCTTTGAAAACTTTAAACTTTGAAATTCTTGAGAGAAAAACGACTGATCATTATCAAGAGTTTTCTTAAATGTTTTCCGTCATTTAAGATGTAATTAACTATAGGGGCTTGCCCTTATAGGGAACTTTAAGAACCCAGATAATATAAACCTGGCTTAATGCCTTTATATTAATCAGGGGAACCTGCCGGCTTATAAAATTGGTTCGCAGACCAAACGGATGTCACAAATCTTTTAGTTTATTTAATCAAGCCCCATCATCAAGCAGTGTGTTTATTCTTCGGGATAGATACACGGTTTGTAGTGTGGTGCGCGTTTACATAAACTATTTGGGATCTGAGATCGGTTTGATTGCATATCTTAAAATTTTCAAATTTAAAATTATTTTCAAAATCAAATGCTACTTTCTAAATTATATATATATATATTTATTTAAATTAAATTTAAAATTTAAAATTCGCCGACAACTTCTGTAGGCGACCACTTTTTAAAATTAAACTTACAACCTAAAAAATATGCCGACAAATTCTTAAGTACAACTTAAATTGAACTTATCTTGACATAAATTTTTTAATCAAATCGAACTTAAATAAACTAACTCAAAATGAGAATCAACCTAATCAAACCTAAACTCTAATTAGGTCTAACACATTAGACTTAATTAAACTATTTAAGCTTAACCAACTAAGGTTTAATCAAACCAAAACTCTAATTAGGTCTAACACATTAAACTTAATTAACTATTAAACCTTAACTAATTAAGGTTTAATCAATCCTAAAACCTAATTAGGTCTAACACATTAGACTTAATTAAACTATTAAACCTTAATAACCTAAGGATTAATCAAATCTAAACCCCAATTAAGTCTAACACATTAGACTTAATTAAATTATTAAACCTTATCCAACTAAGGTTTAATCAAACCTAAACCCCAATTAGGTCTAACACATTAGAAATAATTAAAATATTAAACCTTAACCAACTAAGATTTAATCAAACATAAACTCTAATTAGGTCTAATACATTAGACTTCATTAAACTATTAAACCTTAACCAACTAAGGTTTAATCAAACCTAATCCTCAATTAGGTCTAACACATTATTCTTAATTAAACTATTAAACCTTAACCAACTAAGATTTAATCAAACCTAAACTTTAATGAGGTCTAACACATTAAACTTAGTTAACTATTAAACCTTAACCAATTAAGGTTTAATCAATCCTAAACCCTAATTAAGTCTAACACGTTAGACTTAATTAAACTATTAAACCTTAACCAACTAAGGTTTAATCAAATCTAAACCCCAATTAAGTCTAACACATTAGACTTAATAAAACTATTAAACCTTAACCAACTAAGGTTTAGTCAAACCTAAACCCCAATTAAGTTTAACACATTAGACTTAATTAAACTATTAAACCTTAACTAACTAAGGTTTAATCAAACCTAAACCCTAATTAGGTCTAATACATTAGACTTAATTAAACTATTAAACCTTAACTAACTAAGCCTTAGTCTTACCTAAACCTAGACCTAACTTAAGTTCAACCCATAATGGAATTAAGTCAAATCTAAACTTAAGTTCAACCTGACATGAATCCAAGTTAACCCAAACCTAACTTAAGTTCAACCCACATTGGACTTAAGTAAAATATAAACTTAGGTTCAAACCTGACATGAACCCAAGTAAACTTAAACTAAACCTAACTTAAGTTTAACCAACATTGAACTTAAGTCAAATTTTAACTTAGGTTCAAACCTGACATGAACCCAAGTAAACTTAAACTAAACCTAACATAAGTTCAACCCACAATGCACTTAAGTCAAATTTAAACTTAGGTTCAACCTGACTTGAACCCAAGTTAAACCCAAGTCAAACCTAACTTAAGTTCAACCCATATTGAACTTAAGTCAAACTTAAACCTTAAGTTTAACCTAACTTAAACCTATGTCAAACTCAACATAAACCATAGGTTCAACCCAAATTGAACCTAACTCAACATAAACTTTAGGTTTAACCTAACTTAAACCTAACTTAAACCAAATTTAAACATAGGTTCAACCTAACTTGAACCCAAGTTAACCCTAACTTAAGTTCAACCCATACTAAACATAAGTCAAATCAAAGTCTAGGTTCAACAAAACTTGAACCTAACTTAATTCAAACCTAAATTAAACTTAACTTAAGTTCAACCCATATCGAACTTAAGTTAGATCAAATCTTAAGTTCAACTTAACTTAAACCTAACTCAAACCTAAACTTGAGACTAAGTTAAAATTAACTCATATCAGACCAAATCAAAATTGAACCAAAACCGACATAATTCTTAAAATTCGACCTAAATTGAACTTAACAAGACATAAACTGACATAAAATTTTAAGTTCGACCTAAATCGAACTTAACTCAACATAACTCAACATAAACAGTCATAATTCTTAACGTTCGACTTAAATTAAACTTAACGCAACATAAACCAACATAAATTTTAGGTTCAACCTACATTGAACCTAAATCGACATAAAAATTAAATTTCAACCTAAATCAAACTTAACCTAACACAAATCAACATAAATCTTAAGTTTGACCTAAATCAAACTTAATTCAACATAGCTCGACGTAAATCTTAAGTTCAACCTAAAATGAACTTAACTTGACATAAAACTTAAGTTCAACCAAAATTAAACTTAACTCGACAAAAATCTAAAGTTCAAATTGAACTTAAACCAACACGAATTATAAGTTCGACACAAATTTATTCTATAAAATCAACATAAATCCCAAATGAATCTAAATCAACATAAAATGACAAAAAAAACCTAAAATGACAAACCTAAAACAACAAACGACAAAAACAAACCAAAATCAATATAAAACTTAAAATCAAAACTAAAACGACATGAAACTCAAATCGACATAAATCTTCAAAATCAAAACCAAATTGACATAAATCTTAAAACATAAATAAATTCCTTAAATCTAAAAATAACATAAATCTTCAAATCGACACTAAAAATCAGCAACCAAATTTGGACATCGACAACCCTGGGACAGCAGTCACCTCAAACAGGTAATCTGAAAATTTTAAATATAATATTGTTCCTGATATTGTTTTCTTTGCAGGATGAACACAAGTTTTGTATAGATTTTCTTTGCATTTTATAGGGTGTGCTAACTCTGTTTTGCAGACAATGAAGATGAAACGACAACATTAAAAACCAACAAAATGATCAAAATAAAACCAATAACGACATGATACAACGCCAAAATTTCTATGATAAAGACAAAATAACAATAAATAACAACATAACATAAAATAAAATTTTAGCCATAACAACAACAACCAAACAAAATAACGACAACTAAATGACAAATCAAATAAAATGATAAGAAAATAAAGCAATAACAAAATGACATTAACAAACACAAAACAATATCAAAATAATGATATAATCAATATAAAATAATATAGTATAGTACAAAACAAAATGACACAACAAGATAACATCATCATGATAAAGTAAACTGACATCATAACAATATGACAAAACGACAATATGACTACATGACAATAAACGATAAAAATAACAACACAACGACATCATCATGACATGACTAAACAACTCCACGACATTATGACATGACTAAATGACAATATGACAAAACAACATGATAACATAATGATATCACAACATCATAAAAGACATCGCGATATGAAAAAATGACATAACAACATAACAAACAATATTATGACATGACATGACATTATGACATAACATACAATGACATTAAAGATGACATTATGACCTGACATGACATGACATAAAACAATCTGACATCTAAACTACGACATTACGACATGACATGCAAAACTATATTATGAAATGATATACCAAATGACAAAATGACATTATGACATAACATAAAAAAATAAAAAATAAAACAACAAAGAAAAACACAACAAAGCAACGACATACACCCGACATAAACAAAACTTTCTGCTAGTATTGAATCTTTAGAAACATGCTACTCTTATGGACAAACCTTGACATATCTTCCCTCGATACTTTTTCAAGGACAAATGTTAACTCTAATCGGGAGTTTTCTGAGGCAATCTCAACTGCTCAGGATGTAATTAACTATAGGAGCTTGCTCCTATAGAAGAATTAAATAATTTAGAATAGGTTTCACACCTAAAATCTCTGGTTATTAGATTTTCTATGTGGTCATCCTTACACAGAGATATCCAGAATAAGGCATTCTGAAATCTTCTCCGTAACGACTACCACTGATATTTCCTTGTTCTACTGTTTTCTATTTTACCAGCTCTTATCTTTTTCTTCAAGTTTCTTAACATCTAAGGATCCTTCACATGATCCAAAAGAATAAGATTACTCGAAGATTAGGGCAATATTATAGCTAAACAGAGTGGCGACTCCTCAACAATGACATCGACAGATATTCCGACATCCACAATGACACGAGAGAATTGACGGCGCCGGCGGTGACGAGTCGAGTACACGGAACACCATCAAAGAACTTATAGGATATTTTTCACAAGTTCGTTTCTGAGAACTATATGCAGGGTTACTCATGGTATCTGAGATTCCTGATGATTCTCGTCTCCATACAATATTTTTTTAGTATAGGAAGAAATATCATAGGAAGTGTATCATCATTTTGTGAGTAAGAATGATCTCCACGTTGTAACATCTGGACCAAAATAGTGATTTTAGCATATGTGTCTTCTACTTCTGATATTAATTTGTTATGCTTAGTTTTATTTCTCGTGACAATCACACCTTTTACTCTTGGATCTAGATGAAATTTATCTGGTACTAGAATACGTTGATTGTCTAATGGATCCTTTTCTAAGTAAGTAGGATCTACAATTGAGAGAATTCTTCTTTTCATTGTCGTAAGGACCGTACATCCCATTTTATCTAATAGTCAGGAAATTGAACACCTATCTTTCCGTGCTAATACTTTAAACACAGAATATACAACATGAATTGACGGGGAATTTCTAGGTTGGAAAGTATTTTCCTCATATTCAACAGGTATTGGAATATATCAGTTTTCCTTTGAGAAAGAAGAATTCTTGAAAACACTTTGTTAAAATTCAGATGTCTTAAAATTGTCATTTTCGTTCCACTTTTTCTTTCTTTTAAGAGATCGAGTTTTTTTTCTTCACTGAGTTTTTGAAACATTCTTAGAGCAAGATCTAACTTCATATATGGACGGAGGTGGAATGTCAATTTCTTGTTCAACACATTTTTTTTTTCATTTTCTGTCAACCTACTCTTCCATTTCTTCAAAAGTATATTGTTCTACAATAATGTATTGAGATAAGTCTTTTGTAAAGTTAAGAAAATCTTCATGAGGTTCTAGATTGAATTCCTCGAAGAATTTTATATCAGTTTGATATGGATTTTCTAATGCAAATTCAGTTTCATCAAATAATCCAAAATCATCTGATAAAGGTAAATGTCTTCATCAATCAGCGTATTGAGACTTTTATAATAAGAAAAGACTAAGTTAGGGGATTCCATTGCTACTTTTTTGAAAATTCAAGAAGAATAAAATGTCATGAACTTTTGTTTATAAACTAGGAATTTATTTTATCATATTGTCGTTATAGAATGTCAAGAATAATTCTTCAAGCGTTAGATTTTGATAAGATGTGATTTTATTTATCAAAGGATGAAACATCTTTTGAAAACAAGTGATTAACAAAAGATGAGAAGAAGGATGATCCCCAGCGGAGTCACCACTCTCTTGTCGGTGACGGATGTAGACATGGACAGTTCGGACCATGTTTTGGATGTCGGTCATGTCTTTCACCACAAATTCCTTGTCGATGTCGACTTTTGTTGAGGAGCAGCTACTCTATATCTATCTATTGCCCTAATTCTTAAGTAACTTATTCTTTTTGGATTTATTGTCAGAAATCCTTTTAGAAATTAAGAAACTTAGATAATGAAAGAAGAATGTCAAATAATGATAATCATAGAGAAAAGAAGATGTCATATGGTAATCATATAGAAGAAATCTTCAGAATTTATAATTGCTTAAGTTTTCTGTATATGATAAACCATAAGGAGGTTTTGATAACTAGAGATTTTTGGTAAAATACCAATTCTCAGTTCTTCAATCTTGTATAGAAGCAACCTCCTATAGTTAAATACATCTTAGACAATTAAATTTGTTTAAGAAAACTTCTAATTAATGTTAACACATGTTCTCTAAGAAGTTTCAAGAATAAAGAAAGAAATGTAACGTTCAATCTTAGGGGTAATACGTCAAACTATCCTAAGAGTTTGATTTTTGTCAATGTCATATGTTATGTCGATTTTATTCTTGTTTTGTTGTTTTGTCTTGTAATTTATTATTTGTTTGGTGACTATTCTAAAAGTTTAGGCTTTGTGGCTATCCTAAAATTTTAGATTTTATTTTGTTTGGTTTTGTCATTTTATTGTCGCTTTTATATTTTGTTTTGTTATGTTTTGTTAATTTTTTGTTTTAATGTCGTTTTGATTTTGTTTTATTGTCATTTGTCCTGTCTTCAGAATGTCGCCCTGCAAAACAGAGTTAGCATATCCTATAACATGCAAAGAAAATCTAAAACGAAACTAATGTTTTCATTGCATCTTGATCGTCCTGTAAAATAGAGTTAGCACACTCTATAACATGCAAAGAAAATCTAAAACGAAACTCATGTTTATTCTGCAAGGAAAACAATGTTAAATTTAAAAGAAATAATGTCAATTGTATTTCTTAAATCTTTTATTTTAGTTGATTAAATTTTAGATAACCCGATCAAGATGTCAATGGCTCCATCGTCCCAGGGTTATTAGGGACCTTAATCTACTTAGCCCGAAAGGTGTTTAAACCAGGACCAGAAGTCTTCTGTCAACAACCATGATGCATCATCCAAGAAACCTTCGTAGATTAAAAAAACTGGGGTTCGAGTTGCATTCGGTGATCTTTGTTTATTAAGGTTTCATTTAAGTCTTAATGTTTTTTTGGATTTTGGGTTGAAAATTTTTAAGTTATTTACGATTTATTAACCAATTTAAAATTTTCCAAAAGTTAATTTGGTTGATTTTCATATGTCATTTTGATTTGTTTATTGTAATTTAGACTTAAGGAAGGGGTTAAGTTTGTTTAGATCTAATGTCTATAAGATCTTAAGAATTTGTAGATTCAATGTCGTTTGAATCTATAAATTGTAAAAATAAAATCTAACATAAGTTTGACTTTAGACTCAATGTCATTTGAAAGATGTAGATTAGACTTAAATTGAGTAAAAACTAACATAAGTTATAATATAGGATTTTGGATTCGATGTCATTTGATTCTATAAAAGAAGGTGTTAATTCTAATGTATATTAGACTTGAATTAAGTAAAATCTAACACGAGTTAGACTCTAAAATTTTAGATTCAATGTCATTTGAATCTAAAAGGTGTTAAGTCTAATGTATATTAGACTTAAATTAAGTAAAATCTAACATGAGTTAGAATTTAAAATTTTAGATTCGATGTCTTAAATTTAGTAAAATCTAACATGAGTTAGACTTTAGAATTTTAGATTCGATGACATTTGAATCTAAAAGGTGTTAAGTCTAATGTATATTAGACTTATATTAAGTAAAATCTATCATGAGTTAGACTTTAAAATTTTAGATTCGATGTCTTAAATTAAGTAAAATCTAACATGAGTTAGACTTTAAAATTTTAGATTCGATGTTGTTTGAATCTAAAAGGTATTAAGTCTAATGCAAATTAAACTTTGATAATTAGATTCAATATAGTTTGAATCTAATACCTTTGATTTATTCTTTTAATTTCAATGTGGTTTGAACTTAACATTGGTTGACTTGGGTTCAATTTAGGTTGAACTCAAGTTATGTTTTGGTTGAGTTAGGTTCAATATGAGTTGAACCTAATGTTTGAGTTAACTTGGATTTAAGTTAGGTTGAACTCAAGTTAGGTTGAACTCAAGTTAGGTTGAACTCAAGTTAGATTTTGGTTGAGTTAGATTCAATATGGATTGAACCTAAGGTTTATGTCGGGTTAGGTTCAATTTAGGTTGAACCTAAAGTTTAAGTTGAGTTAGGTTAAATTTGGGTTGAACCTAAGTTAGAAGTGTTTACTTAAGTTTAATATGGGTTGAACTTATTGTTTGAGTTAACTTGGGTTCAATTTAAGCTGAACCTTGAACCCAAGTTAGATTTTGGTTGAGTTAGGTTCAATATAGGTTGAACCTAATGTTTGAGTTAAGTTAGTTCAATTTAAGTTGAACCTAAGGTTTAAGTTGAGTTAGGGTTTGACATAGATTTAAGTTAGGTTAAACCTGAGCATAAGTTCAATATGTGTTGAACTTAAGTTTGGGTTTGACTTAGGTTCAAGTTAGGTCTAACCTATGGTTTAGGTTTGACTTAAGTTCAATATGGGTTGAACTTAAGTTTAGTTTGACTTAACTAAGTTTAATAAGCTAGACTTAATTATAACTTAGGTATGATTAAACCTTAGTTATTTAAGGTTTATTGATTTAATTAGGTCTAATGGGTTAGATCTATTTAGGCTTTAGGTATGATTAAACCTTAGTTAATTAAGGTTTAATGATTTAATAAGGTCTAATGAGTTAGACCTAATTAAGGTTTTGGTACGATTAAATCTTAATTAGTTAAAGTTTAATTATTTAATTAGGTCCAATGGGTTAGACCAAATTAGAGTTTAGGTATGATTAAACTTTAGTTAGTTAAGGCATAATGATTTAATTATTTCTAATGGGTTAGACCTAATTAGGGTTTAGCTATGATAAAATCTTAGTTAGTTAAGGTTTAATGATTTAATTAGGTCTAATAGGTTAGAACTAATTAGGGTTTAATTATGATTAAACCTTATTTTGTTAAGGTTTAATGATGTGCATAAAAACAATATATATTTTTATGATATTATAGAAATGTGTAAGAAAAATTGGTAAAATATAATAATAGTTCTCAAAAATATAATAATAGTTCTAAAAACTATTTTTAATAAAAGAAATATAAGTATTGAAGATAAAAGTCTAATCCTTCTATATTTTTTAAAAATACAATATATCTTACTAAAGATAATTACAACATAATTAACATCTCATTACTAAGAAAATTTTGAACTTGAATTTTTTCTTCATCACTATAAAGTTTTAACCAATTTTTCTTACACATTTCTATATTCAAAATTTTATTACCCTAATATAACTTCATACACATAATCATTTTTCAAATAAAATTTAATTTTATTTTTAGTATACTTAAGAACAAATAACTTTAAGTTTTGAAAATTAATTTTTCACCCCCCCCCAAACTTAAGTTTTTACAAAGATTAAACAATTAAGTATATAATATATAAAGGCAGAAATGAAAAATTAAAACATTATACTTACAAAAATTTTCATATTCTATTATGCAAGTAAAAAAAATTAAAAACGGGAGTAAAAATGATCACAGTTCATTGATTTTAACAATTAAGAGATTCAAAAGACTATTATGTAGTGGAGACTAATATAACACAAATTAACATGTTATCACAACAACAATAGAAAATTCATGTTAGTAAACTGAAATTTAAACATTAATTTAAATGAAGGTTAGCTTTATCTAAACTTCCTAAATCAGCAGGAATATGTTCAACAAAACCAACAAAACACATTTAAAATAAAAAAGTTCAAATAAACATACTACCACGTCATCATCATATTTACACATTACAACAAATAATAACAACAATGTTCACTACCACCACAAATAACAACACATAAAGTAGTCCAAAAATCAACACAACTAACAACTCAAATAAAGCATAACACAATAAAATCTCCACTTGTCCTTGTCTCCATCATCATCTTCTTCAACATCATCATCCTTCCAAAAACTAGCAGAATCAAACTGAGTATACCATGGATAAGGTGGAAATACTACACTCTGATCACCCCTAACAAGTTTCTTCGTACAAGTGTTTTACTTCTCCTCATAATTACTATGTCTCCCTAAATAGGAATCAATATGATCAACATAGTGTTCAAGATTTTTATACCTTATCCATAGCATAATCAACGTCATCTATCATAGTCTGTAGCATTTTTTATTATGAATCGGGAGTGGATCTACCACGAGATGTGGAAGCTCTAGATGTAGAAGCACCAGAACTTCCAGAAAATTCGCATACCCAGCCAAAAATTGAATGTTCATAATAGGTCTTTACATTCACACTAGTAATGGGCTTCAGAGGTTGAAGAATCTCCTCCCAACTATTAAATTTAACATCAGCTTGCTCACATAAAGAAAATATTAAGGAAGGGAATCCCAAACCTGCAGTATTAGTGGCTCTAGTAGAACTAGTAATAACCTAATAAATGAGAGATTAAATATTGATCAGCTTGTACTGCTGAAGGCGGTAGTTCAGTGCAGTCCTCACTCTGGTCACTTCACTAAGGCGAATTGTCAGGATAAAACGAGCAGAAATAAAATAATGTCATACTTTCGCTATGGCAACCATCTTCGATGTAGAAAGGTTTACTCTTCTACCACTGGTAATCTTCCAGAGACCTCTTCCATCAGTTAAAGGAGATATAATTTCATCTAGCTCCTCCTCCGAAGGATTGTAATTGGAATAAAAACACAACGTATCTGTGGGCAGTTGGTAAAATCAATTGATTAACTTAGGTGTACATGCTACTGTCTTCCCTCTCACCATCACTAGATCATCTTCAGATTCAGAAATAGTTGCATAAAACTCCCTAAAGACAGAGATCACTGCAACAGCAGAAAAATAGTAGAATCGATCCCACTGTCAGCGAACAATTAGATCTTCCACTTCTCCACCCGAATTTTTAAAACATCGCTCAGGAATCAACTTTCATGATTTAAGTGCTTCGGCGTAAGGATCATGAGCCTTAGAACTCATAAATTTGTTCAAATCAAATGTAGACTTCCCCTTGCTTCTTTTCATTCTTAGTGTCATTCTAAAATCTGCAAAAAAAATCACAATAAATTATAAAATCAACTTTGAGTCACTAGATCTAACTTCTAAAAGCATAAACTCACTCTTTCATGTAAAATCCACCAATTTTCATTAATTTTTAACCATGAATAGTAAAATTTCGAAATTTCCATAATAAACTCAAAATTCATGGTGAAAATCAAAACTTTTTACATTAAATAGAAGCTCTAAACTTGAGAAGATGAAATCTAACGAATTTGGCTAGAATCCTCCAAGAAATCTTCACTAATAGGGATGCCCCAGGTGTAAAAATGTGAAGTTTGAGAAAGAAGAAGTTGAAATGGGGTGAAAATGGTGATTTTCGGCCTTTAAAATTGTCATAAACCGGTTTTAGTGGACCGGCGCTTAAGCGCGAGTGCTTAGGGGCAGGGCTCTCGGGTTTGCTCGTGCTTAAGCGCGAGTTTTGGTGCTTATGCGCCAGTGCACAAATTTTGACTCAAATGCACAACTTCCCAAGTCAACCACCTTTACATGGTCTTAAATAAGTCATCATAACAATTTCTTCCTTTCCTCCTCTCATTTTCTCAAAAAATTTCCACATTTCAAAACTTAGATTCTATCTTAAAAACACAAATATTTTCATACAAACATATCACTTTCATTTCAATAAATATAAATGCACTCACATGTCTAATCTCCATTCGAAAATGTTTTGGATGAGATAACCTCTAAATTCATCATAACACAAGACAAATTTACATTAAACACAGAACACAAACACACACAAACAAACTAACAAACTAACATAAAAAGACTGAACAAACTAACTAAACAAAGAGCTTAATTCCATTCTCCGTTAGGTGGAACATATCCTTGACCTTCGGTTGTTCCTTCTGAACCATTTGGCACATAGATTTGATAAAATGAATGATGATGAATAACTCTAATAAATCCTCTTTAATCCACTTATTTTTTAGTTGCCAACCAATATGCGCTAAATGTATGTTAGTTTTGTTTACCTTTGCCTCAATTGATGCCACATCAGTCTCAATTTTTGAAATCTTCTCCACTATTCCTTCAATACTAACGACTAGAAATCCATTATATAACTCTTGCGCACTTTTACATACAAACTTCTTCTTGACTGCATCCTCCTTTTTCTTCAATTCATTCTCCCAAGAAGACATCTTTTCTAACTTATTTCTCTTTAAACAACTCAAATCTTTCTTCTCTTAGACTTAAGAATAGAAATTTTGAAAGGGGCAAGTTCCCTCTTCATTTCCATGTTATTTATAGACTTTAGTAAAGCTTATACCCACTTCTCATGATTAAAAAATACCAAATAATATTCAAGGCCACTTTCCCACTTTTAATTCTTCTAGAACATCATTTAGGCATATTTTTATAACTCTGGTGCTTAAGCGCCAGTTTGGGCGCTTAGGCGCCAATGCTTAGTTAAGCACTGGTCAGGTTAACGTCAAAAAAATCATTCTTACATGTCTAATACATCAATCAAAGTCTTAAAAGTATCACCAAAAGTTCAAAATACTACCATAATTCTCCTAAAAGAAACACAACAACAACAATAAACACAAAAGCACACTGAAGGTATTAAATCCCAACCCAAGAGGGTTTAAATCTCTCTACACAATAGATTTTTACTTAGGAATCCCTACTCACCTCCTCTTTCACTAGGAAGGATAAAAGTGTGAAGAAGCCCTAAGTAAGAATCCGATAAATCCTTACTCTCTAAACTCTGTAAAAATACACTAATTCTACTTTCTAACAGCCTCTCTACTCTCTATAAAACTTCTCTTCAAGTCCTTCTTTTATCTTTTCTCAAAAAGTGTCTTGGTCTCTTCAAAATGTGTCCATATTCAATGAATCTACCCAAGAGATGCATGATTTCAAGTGAAATATGAATATCTTTTGGCGCCCTTGATCAGTTACCCACGTTTGTACCAAATGTTGCCTCAAACATGCAGTGCTTCGATCTGTCTGTGGTTTGAGTTGGCGCCTTCCTGGATAAGTAGTAAAATGTGATTTTTCTATTTAATAAAATTCAGAAAATCCTAAATAAATTCAAAAAATCATAACTTGACATAGAAAAATCATAAAAATAAAATAAAAATGCCTCTGAAATTAGCAAAGGAAGGAGAAAATTATAAAAATAAACTTTGAAATTAATTAGTTATATTTAATTTTTTTAATTAATTAATTACTCTCTGGACTAATTTAATTATTAAAAATTAATTATAAATTCAAAAATGACAAAATTTTTAGAGATTAATCCTTCCATCCTTGGGGACATTCTATGAGTTTTCTAAGGTTTTAAAAAAATCCCTAAAATAAAATGTCCAATTTTCAACCACATTTGGTAATTATTTTAAAAATAATTATAAAAAATCAAAATTTTGGAAATTTAAATGAGAGATAATTTGGAAATTTTATGTAACCAAATTTACACCTAAAACAAAATTTCCCAACATTACAAATTCTTAAAATAGAAAATTAGATATTTAGGGGTAAACATATAAATTTAAAACTTCAAATTTAAACCCAAAACCCTTGGGTTCAACCTTAATGAATCCAAGTTAAACTCAAAGCCCTTGGATTCAACCAAATGAACCAAGTCAAACCCAAAACCCTTCGGTTCAACCCAAATGAACCCAAGTTAAACTCAAGACCCTTGTGTTCAACACAAATGAACCCAACTCAAATCTAAAACCCTTGGGTTCAATCCAAATGAACCCAAGTCAAAACCCTTGTGTTCAATTCAAATTGAACCTAAATCAAATTCCAACACCTGAATCCAACCAATCCTAAACTTAAGTAAACCTACACCCTAATTAGGTCTAAACCTAATTAGACCTAATTAATCTCCTTAAGCCTTACTTACATTAGGTTTAAGTAAATTTAAACCCTAATTTGGTCTAGCCCTAATTAGACCTAATTAATCTCCTTAAGCCTTACTTACATTAAGCTTAAGTAAATTTACATACTAATTAGGACTAACCCTAATTAGACCTAACTAATCTCCTTAAGCCTTACTTACATTATGCTTAAGAAAACCTAAACTCTAATTAGGTCTAACCCTAATTAGACCTAATTAATTTCCTTAAGCCTTACTTACATTTGGCTTAAGGAAACCTAAACTCTAATTTGGTTCAACCCTAATTAGACTTAATTAATCTTCTTAAGCCATACTTACATTAGGCTTATATAAACATAAACCTTAAATAAGTCTAACCCTAATTAGACCTAATTAATCCCCTTAAGCCTTACTTACATTAGGCTTAAGTAAACTTAAACCTTAATTTGGTCTAAACCTAATCAGACCTAATTAAACTATTAAGCCTTACTTACATTAGGCTTAGTCAACTTTTAAATCCTACTTAGGTCTAATCTTATATGGACCTAATTAACTTATTAAGCATTATTTACATTAGGCTTAATTAACTTTACACCTGAATTAGGTATAACCCTAATTAGACCTAATTAAAATATGAAGTGTTACTTACATTAAGCTTAATCAACTTATAAATCCCAATTAGTTATAATACTAATTTAATCTAATTAACCTATTAAGCCTTATTTACACTTGGTTTAATTAACCTTAAACTTGAATTAGGTCTAACCCTAATTAAACTATTGAGCCTTACATACATTTGGCTTAATTAACTTTAATTCCTAATCAAGTCTAACCCTAATTAGACTTAATCAAATCTTTAAGCCTTAGTCAAATTAAGCTTGTCCTCAATCTTTAAATTTAACTGCTAACTTCAAGTTTACCCTAAACTTTAGGTTCAATCCAAATTGAACCTAAGTAACCTCAAACTTTAGGTTCAACCCAAATTGAACCTATGTAACTTTGAACCTTACGTTCAACCCAATTTGAACCTAAGTAAACTAGATCTTTAGGTTCAACCTAAATTGAACCAAAGTAACTTCAAACCTTGGGTTTAACCCACATTGAACCTAAGTTAATCCATATCTTAGGTTCAACCTAAATAGAACCTAAGTAACCTTTAAAGCTTTAGGTTCAATCCAACTTGAACCTAAGTTAACCAAACTTCCTTATGACCAACCTACATTGGACCTAAACTTCAAATTCAAACCTACATTAGACTTAACCAAATTTCCTTGAGTTCAAGCAACATTGAACCTAAATCCTAAGTCAAATCTATAGTAGACTCAACCAATATTTCTTTGGTGTAACCTAAATTTGATTATCCAACACATCTAATTTAGACAAACAAACTGATCCACTTAAAAAATACCCATTTCTATGTCTTATTTATGATTTAATTCTTAAGGATATTATGATTTAATGAAAGGAATTTTCATGTTTTTAGATGTAGATGATTAAAAAGAGCTCAAGAAGGAAAAAAAGAGCAAAAAGGAGCCAAAATGGAGCTTATGGAGCAATTTTTGGAATTATTAGCCTGGCGCCTAGGCGCCAGAGTCCGGCGCCTAAGTGCCAGTTCGATACAGGTGCTGTTAAGTTTTTTTTTATGACTTTGGGTAGTTATTTTGACGGTGTTAAGAGGTTATTGGAGCTTTTAGAAGACTGGAAGTTACTCCTAATATATAATACATGTGATACAATGTATTTGGACACAAGGAAACGGTCTGGATCGCGAAGAGGTGAGACCCAAAGTGAAGAGGTACGAACGACCTAGTCACGGAGTCCGGCGCCTAGGCACGACGCTTACCTTCTATAAGATACATTGAATTTAGATGAATTTGAAGAGGTGCCTTAAGCAACCCCTGGTCAAATTCAGAGCTCTATAAATAGGAGCCCATTCTACATAGAAAATCGCACCAAACCCCTCCCCCCTCTTAGTACACATACCCATTTAGGCCTATTCTAGTTTAATTTAGTCTCTTCCATACTTAGGGTGTCACTTTATTTTGTATCTAGTGAGTTTATTTTGAGTGTTTATTGTGTGTAATTGTTGTTGGAGTCTTTCATCATTGCGTTGGATTCAGTAGAAGTCAGCGGAGCTCTTGAAGGAACACTTAAGATAAGTATTTATACTTTGGTTCAAAGTTTTATAAATATGTTTTGTTGTGTTATTTTAATGAGTTCTGAGTAGTTAGTTATCTTTCTCCTTTCAACTATGAAAAGATTATAAATTAATTAAATTTTGTAGGAGAATTAAATATAAAATATTTTAAATTATTGTGATGATATTAATACCTGATCTTAGTTTACTTTTTAAATTGGTCATTTAATTTGTTAAAACGTGTTGCATAATTTTGAGACCTATCCGGAGATGAATTCTTAACTAGTAGATATCACATGAATCCTTAAGGTAATCGAAGGCTTTACGCGGATTATTTAAGGAGAAGAGCAAATAAATAGGAAGATATTATTTATTGGGCGTAGAATTAATTAGTTTTTAGAGTGACAGACTAAATTCTAATAATTTGGTTTATAGAAAGGTAACGGGTCACTGGTAGGGCCGACCATGGCCACCCTTGGACATCTAGTAGTGTGAGCCTAGATTACTCCATTCTACTAATAACACATCCTGAGCCTAACTATAGATTAGTCAATGTTCTTTGCACCTGGACCAAAGGGGAAAAATAGGAATGCTTCTATTTAGCACAATACTATAATCATAATTCCCTACAAAATATAATTAATCTATAATTCTTGGATTAGTTGAAAAAGGAGAAAGTCATTTTTATAAGTGCATTGAATTACTGCTTACTTTACTTTCCTGCTTATTGCTTACTTTCTTTTAGTAAAAGTTATTAGTTAATTAAATTTGAATATATATAGAAAAAATTATATATAATTTGCTTAAGAAAATTTCAAAATATTGTTTTTATATATTTTTACTTTTTGTTTTTATTATCCCTGTGGGATTGATAACCAGGACTCCACTGAAGCCCTATATTACTTGAACGATGCGTATACTTGCATTTAAAATTGTGACTTTTACAATAATTAAATCTAATAAAATTATAAAAGTAAACCTTGCACATCAAGTTTTTGAAGTCATTTGCCAGGAATTAAATCTTCTAAAAAGTGGTATCAAAACCTTGTATTTTAAAGCTTAATTAAAGTAGCATCGCATCAAGTTTTTGGCGCCATTGTCAGGGATAAGATAAAGTAAAAAGTAAAAGTAAAAATTAAAAAAAAAAGAAAAATAACAAAAACATAAAAACAAAACAAAATTATTATATTTAAATTTTTATGCGTAATTCTGGATCTGAAGGATTACTACCTTTTGATCGTGAATTAGAAAGAACAATTAAAAGAATTAAAAAAAAACAAATTTCAAAACATAAAAAAATGGCTAACTTACATAACAATAATCAAAATCCAATCAAAATTAATGAACAAAATATTTATAAACCATCAAGGGAATATGCAAACCCTACAGCTGATGAACTTCATGATAGTATTCAAATTCCAGCAGTAGATGCTAATTCTTTTGAGCTTAAACCTTCTATTATTCAAATGGTTCAAAACAATCAATTTGGAGGAACACCTAATGAGGATCCAAATTTACACCTTGCTAGCTTTTTAGAAATTTATGCTACCTTTAAATATAATAATGTTTCTGATGATGCAATTAGGCTTAGACTCTTTCCTTTTTCCTTAAAAGATAAAGCAAAGATGTGGCTTAATTCATTAGCAACTTGTTCTATTAAAACATAGGCAGATATGGCACAAAAATTCCTTGCTAAATATTTTCCTCCTTCTAAAACTGCTAAATTGAGAAATGATATTACTTCATTTACACAATTTGATGGAGAAACAATTTATGAAGCTTGGGAAAGATTTAAAGAACTATTAAGAAAATGTTCTCATCATGCTTTACCAAATTGGTTAATTATTCAAACATTTTATAATGGAATTATTGGATCACTTAGATCAATTATTGATGCTGCTGCTAGTGGTTCTTTAATGACTAAGACATTTGAAGAAGCCTACACCTTAATTGAAGAAATGGCTAACAACAATTTTCAATGGCCTTTTGAAAGGGTTAATCCTAAAAGAATGGCCAGTATTCATGATAATGAAGCCTTTTCTATTTTAGCTTCACAAGTGGCTGTGATATCTAAGAAATTAGATAATGTTGCTATTAATATATCGCATGTGATTAATGAAAATGCTGCAAATTTTGATGATTCTCAAACAATGGAAACTTTGCAAGCTATTGCTACTAATACTAATAATCCTTATTCTAATTAATATAATCCTGGTTGGAAAAATCATCCTAATTTTAATTGGAGTAATGAAAATAAAACCAATCCAAATTGGAACAATCAAGGAAATTCAAACTATAGACCAACTTATCCTCCTTGTTATAACAATCAGCAGAAAAGGCTATATGTCGAAGAATTGATCTTGCAACTTAGCAATCAATTACAAAGTCAAAACACTGCTATTCGTAATATTGAGAATCAAATGGGTCGAATTGCTAATTTTATTAATTACAGACCTCAAGGAACACTGCCTAGCAATGTTGAAATTAATCCTAAAGGATCTGGAAAAGAACATGAACAAGCAAAAGTTGTACAACTTAGAAGTGGAAAACAATTAATATAGAAAACACGGAATGAGATTGAAAAAGAGAAAGAAGTTGAAGAGATTGAAAAACCTAAATATACCTTTTCTCCAAGTAAAGATCATACTGTTGTACCTACTGGAGTGGAAGTTGAAAGACTAGCACCACCTTTTCCTCAAAGACTTAAACAGCAGAAGCTTGACCATCAATTTTCTAAGTTCTTTAAAATTTTTAAGAAACTTACCATCAACATTCATTTTGCTGAAGCTTTGGAGCAAATGCCAAGCTATGCAAAATTTATGAAGGATATCTTAAGTAAGAAGAGAAAATTTGAAGCTTATGAAACTCTTGCATTAAGTGAAGAATGTAGTGCAACTATCCAGAAGAAATTACCTCAGAAACTTAAAGATCCTGGAAGTTTTACTATACCATGTGCTATTGGAGAAAAATTCTGTGGAAAAGCCTTATGTGATTTGGGAGCTAGTATTAATCTCATACCATTTTCAATCTTTCGAAGGTTAGATTTAAGAGAGATCTCTCCTACCACTGCAACTCTTCAGTTAGCTGATCGATCGATCACTTATCCTAAAGGGGGTATAGAAGATGTGCTTGTTAAGGTAGATAAATTTATCTTCCCTGTAGATTTCATTGTTCTATATATAGAAGAAGATAAAGAAATACATATCATTTTAGGAAGACCTTTTCTTGATACTGGCCGAGCAATGATTGATGTGCAAAAAGGAGAATTAACAATGAGAGTTAATGATCAAGAGATAACATTCAATGTTCTGAAATTAATGAGGTTTCCTGAAAAAGAAAAATGCTATCGAATGGATATTTTTGATTATATGATTGAAAAGCATTACCAAGAAAGATGTAAGGTCATTTTTTATTATAAAAACAAAGAATCTATGTTATATGTTGAGTTATTAAATGAAGAGAATTCATCTGAAGATGCTCATTATATTCATGAAAATTGGGAAATTTTAGACACAACTACAAATGAGATATTATTACCCTCAATTGAAAAAGCCCCTGAACTGGAATTAAAAATATTACATGTGCATTTAAAGTATGCATTTCTCGGAGATTCATTAACTTTATCTGTAATTATATCTTCAGAACTAAGCAAAGATCAAGAAGAAAAATTAATTAGAGTTCTGAAAAATTATAAGAAAGCTTTTGGTTGGACTATTGCAGATATAAAAGGAATAAGCCCTTCAATCTATATGCATAGGATTTTAATGGAAGAAAATTGTAAACCCACTATTGAACCTCAAAGAAGATTAAATCCAATTATGAAATAGGTTGTTAAGAAAGAAATTTTTAAATGGTTAGATGCTGGAATTATTTATCCTATTTCGGATAGCCAATGGGTAAGTTCTATTCATTGTGTTCCGAAGAAAGGAGGAGTAACTGTCATTGTTAATGAAAAAAATGAATTAATCCCAACAAGACAAGTTATTGGATGGCAAATTTGAATTGATTATCGAAAATTAAACTACGCCACTAGAAATGATCATTCTCCTTTACCTTTCTTAGATCAAATGTTGGATAAACTTGCTAGACATTCATATTTCTGTTTTTTTTATGGATATTCTGGTTATCATCAATTACCTGTTGCTCCTGAGGATCAAGAAAAGACAAAATTTACTAGTCCTTATGGAAAATTTGCCTTTAGAAGAATGTCTTTCAGTTTATGCACTGCACCTGCAACTTTTCAAACATGTATGATGTCAATATTCTGTGATTTGATTGATAAAGGAATTGAAGTATTCATGGACGATTTTTCAGTTTTTGGCACTTCTTTTGAATCTTGCTTGGAAAATATAATGAAAATTTTGAAGAGATGTGAAGAAACAAATTTAGTTCTAAATCGGAAAAATGTTAATTTATGGTCACGAAGGCATTGTACTTGGACATAAAGTTTCACAAATAGGGATGGAAGTTGATCAAGCAAAAGTGAAAATTATTGCTGAATTGCAACCACCTACTACCGTTACTGATGTAAGAAGTTTTTTGGGTCATGCTGGATTTTATAGGAGATATATAAATAATTTTTCTAAAATTGTTAAACCTCTTTGCCATTTATTAGAAAAAGAAACTAAATTTAAACTCAATGAAGATTTTTTGAATGCGTTCAATATTCTGAAAGAAAAGTTAATCACTGCACCTGTCATTGTTGCACCTGATTGGAATAACCCTTTTGAATTAATGTGTGATGCAAGTGATTATGCAATCAGAGTTGTATTAGGACAAAAATATAAGAAGATTTTCAAAGTTATATACTATGCTAGCAAAAATCTTAATGAAACTCAAATAAATTACACAACTACTGAAAAAGAGCTGTTAGCAATAGTATATGCCTTTGATAAATTTAGACCATATCTTCTTGGAACAAAATGTATCGTACACACTGATCATTCTGCTATTAAGTATTTAATATCTAAAAAGGATGCTAAACCTAGATTGATCAGATGGGTTTTACTTTTGCAAGAATTTGATTTTGAAAAAGTAAACAGAAGAGGGACTGACAACCAAATTGTTGATCATTTATCAAGAATCAAAAACAATAATGAGAAGATTTATGAAGAAATTATAAATGAAAAATTCTAGGATGAGCAATTATATGTCATTCAAGGATTACAAATACCGTGGTATGCAGATATAGTTAACTACTTGGTTAGCAATATTTTACCATATGGATGAATAGTAAATATATTAAAAAAATTCAAGAATGATTGTAAATCATATATTTGGGAAGATCTTTATTTATTAAAAATAGGAAGAGATTCTGTGATTCGAAGATGTGTACCTTATGAAGAAATTTTTGCTATTATTCAAAAATGTCACGATTCTGAATTTGGAGGACACTTTGGAGTGGATAAAACTGCATTTAAAATTTTAAATTCTGGATTTTATTGGCCTACTTTATTTAAAGATGTTGGACATTATGTGAAAACTTGTGATCGATGTCAAAGAATGGGAAATATATCTAGAAAAGATGAAATGCCTCTAAATTTTATACTAGAAATTGAAATTTTCGATGTATGAGGTTTAGACTTTATGGGACCTTTCGTACCATCATCTGGAAATATTTATATTTTATTAGCAGTTGATTATGTTTCAAAGTGGATCGAAGCTGTAGCTTTACCGAACTGTGATTCCAAAAGTGTTTCAAAATTTTTAAAGAAAATAATTTTTACAAGATTTAGAATGCCTAGGATAATTATCACAGATGGGGGAAGTCATTTCAGAAATATAAGAATTCAATCATTGCTGGAAAAATTTGGAATTAAGCATAGAATTGCAACTTCTTATCATCTTCGAACAAGTGGAATGGCTGAAGTATCAAACAGAGAAATTAAAAGAATATTGGAAAAGACTGTTAATCCTAAAAGAATTGACTGGGTTGATAGACTTGATTCTGCATTATGGGTTCAATTATAATGTCACCTTATCGGTTAATTTATGGTAAACATTGTCACTTACCTGTTGAACTGGAGCATAAAGCTTATTGGGTGATAAAGGAGTTCAATTATAATTTAAATACTGTAGGAGAAAAACGATTATTACAACTAAATGAAATGGAAGAGATAAGAAATGAATCTTATGAAAATTCAAAAATTTATAAGGATGGAATGAAGAAATTGCATGACAAAATGATTTCAAGGAAAATATTTGAGCCTGGACAAGATGTATTATTATTTAATGCTCGTTTAAAACTTTTCCCTGGAAATATTAAAATCTAAATGGATGGGACCGTTTATAATTGAGAAAGTATACCTTTTTGGAGCTGTGGATATTAAAGATCCCAAAACTGGAAAAGTATTTAAAGTTAACGGATTAAGACTGAAGCCTTATCTGGGAAAAATGAAATTAAATTACAAAGAGGCTTATGAATTGAGTCTACCCGATTATTCAATTAATTAGGTCGGCTGACGACGTTAAACCAAGCGCTATGTGGGAGGCAACCCATATTTATTAGTTTGAGTTTAATTATCATTGTAAGGTTATGCCTTGGTTTTGACTAAATTTGTATATAACTTCTGGAAAAAGAAGGCTAACAAGTTTGTACTGGCTTAAGTTAAATATTTTCTTGAAGTATATGGAAATTGAACTTGGACCTCTCCATGATAAATGTGAGTAAAAAGGAGATCAAGTTAACCTTCATTTATGATTGTTTGTGATTTGAATTTTTCGTAATTGTGTTTGTGTGTTGATCATATTTGTTTATTAGACCTATTTTTACGACCGAAACTTTGCAAAATTTGACGATAAGCGAATCGGAGTAGATCGAGGTTCCGGCGTCTACGCGCCAAAAGTTGGCGCCTAAGCACTAGAATAACTGGCATATCGATGAATCTGGCGCCTAGGTACCAGATTCCGGCGCCTAAGCGTCGTGGTTACAGATCGTGGAAAAAATGAATTTCTTCAATTTTTCACACGAAATCTCTTTATTTATAGCCTATTTTTTGTCCCCAATCCCATAGACACACTAATTTCGACCAGAGCAATTCATTTTGGAGTAGTTAGGAAGGATTTGGAGGCCATGGATAGAGGAAATCATGGAAATGAGGTAAGAGACAAATCTCCTAAAGATCCTTAGCCTTATTTTAATGGTTTTATTGCTGTTAGTTTGGAGAAAATATTTAGTCGAATGGATAATATTGAAGGGAAACTTCAAAGTATTGGTAATCGTCTCCATGAGATGTACCACCAATACAAACACTTGGAATGGCAAACTAAACTTCAATCTGATCACATGGCTACCTATCAAGACGCTCAAGTAGAAATGTACGCGAAGAACAAATGGATTGATGAAAAGATGGCTTTGTAATTTCCAAGGGCATTGGTGTTCTATCCCTTCGGTCCTAGCGAACTTCATTGCGAAAGAGATGGAAATTGAAGATCAGTGTTAAATAGATTCTATTTGTGTTTTAGGTGTAATTAAGTCTTGTTTTAGTGTGTTGAATATATAATGTGTGTATTTGCTTAAATTTTTCAATGTGTGTTGTTGGATTTGAATGTTTGCTTTTAATATGTTGTTGATTGTGTTATTTATAAAACGATGAACCTTGATACAAGTCTTGTACTGAAGATTATTGAATTTGGAATGGATATTAGGATTTTGAATTGAAGAATTTGGATACATTTATGTGGATCTATGCTTTTATTTTAAATTGATTGTGAAAATTTTTGGAGGTTATAAAATAGATTAATACTCTCATAAGAGTAATTAGGAGTCGAATTTGATAAGATTTGGTGGAAAATATTTAATTTAAATCAAATTTTTTGAAAGGCGAGTCTGGCGCCTAGGCGCCGGTTCGGCCTGAACCCGAAAACTCATCTTCTTACCCCCCCCCCACGCCATTTTTGACGCCTAAGCTTCCTTCTCCACAGTATTTTCGTGAAAAAACCACCTAGAGATCCCATTTAGAGCCGGATTTGCAAGTTTTTGGGCTTGAAATCACCCGATTTCTTCATCTCGAGGTCAGATCTACATTCTAAACTCATTATTTTTTATTTTTACCATGGATTTTGCTCTCATTAAGAAAAACTAAAATTTTGAGAAAAATTTTGATTTTTTATGATCAAATTCATGGTTGTTTAAGCTATTTCAAGCTTAAAAAGCTTAAATTAGTTTTTTTCCTAGATTCGTTGAATTTATTTCGCATTTTTCTTTCACGTTTAGATGGCACCCAAATCTAAGTGAGGAAATGAACGAGAAAACTTTGATCGTAGAAAGTTCGTCATTGTTGTTGTACACTTCTGATATAATGATTTTGCTACGACTCGGAAGTTTATCTCAGAGCGAAGTTTCTATAATCATGGATGAAGAATTGAGGAGACAATTGTTGCACTCAACTGGCAATGATTTTGTTATTTCACTGTTGTTGTTGTTATCTCGTTGGTTAGAGAGTTTTATGCTAATTTCGTGGATGCAGAGGAATACAAGATTTTTGTTTGAGGAGTTGGAGTAGGATTCACTCCTGAACGTATCAACATTTTATATTCTCTACCGCCAAACATTGAGTGTTATTACTCAGGTTTATCTCCATCTGAGGAAGATTTGGACATGATCATTGCCTACCTGACTGATAGTACTGGAGCTTGGAAGACTCAGAATGGAAAAAGGGTAAATTTTTTATCCTCTATGCTTAATGGTGTTTCCAAGGCATGGCGCTACTTTATTTCTGCTCGTCTCCTTCCATCCAATCATCTGAGTGAAGTTACCAGAGATAGAGCTATTCTAAACTACTGCATTCAAGAGAAGAAGTCTATTGATGTAGGGAGCATTATTTATGATTCTGTGGAGGCTACTCGCTCGTTCTAAGCACATCTATCGGACTTGGTTTTCCATCACCGATCTATTCTCTTCGTCAAAGTGCTCGGAGTAGTCGCCGAGCTTTCCGAAGAAAAGCTTAAGTCGATGAAGCCTATAGAAGAGAGAGTGTCGACATTTATGAGGTAAGAATTCTACCGCACTTCGCCGGTTCATTACCTACTTCAGTAGAGCTTCTACTTCTGACCATCTACTTCTGCCGAGCCATCATCTACATTTTGGGAAACCATGCATGATCAGTTCATAGAGCAGCAACATGAGTTATTCTTAACTCACTATAGAGTAGATACCATAGACAAGAAGATTGATCATCTTTTCGAGTATACACAAAGAAAGAGTGATTATGATGCTGAATATTCAGAGTCTTTAGTGAGATTTCTGAAGGGTGAGCATGATGTTTAGTTCCCTACTTTCCCAGATTTTCACCCAATGTTGATCCTAAGGATATGGAGTTCTCTCTTGGTGATGATGATGATGAAGCTACAGACAGTGATTAGTAGCTTGATTTATCTCTAGAGATTGTTGATTCTGTTGTTAGAGCATTATCTTGTTTTTTGTGATGTTATTCATTGATGTTATTTGTGAACTTTTTATGTTAAAACTATTTTTAGATTATCTGATCTGTGTTTAAGACTGAGATGTGAATGAATTTCTATAAAAATTTATTTCTGTTTCAGCCTACAGTTTAGTGTTCATGAATAGTTAGTAAATTTACAGGTCTAAAATAAATTTAAAAAAAATTTAGAAATTAACTCCTACTCTGCAAAACTTTTTTATATATGCTTAATTATTTCTGTTATATTCATATTGAAGCATGTGTAGAAGTAGAGTATAGTTTTTCCTTACTACATCATTGTTATACTTAGATTAATGCCTGTTTATTTCTTTCTCTCATGCTTTAGAAAATTTCATGATTCATATTTATACTAAAGTTGAAGTTTGGGGGAGGGAAACTATTTATCAAATTAAATATTATTTGTCCTTAAATAACTAATATTTTCTTTAAAAATATATTAACATAATATAAGGAATGAAAAATATGCTTAAGAATACCTAAATTTTTGAATTTGTAAATAATTTAGTAAACTTAACTAAAATTTCAAGAATTTTGGTTGATTTTACGAATAGAATTATTTAGCTTAATAAATAATAATATGAAAATTTTTCTATTTATAGTAAAGAGAATTGTATTTTTTGAAATACTAAGAAATCAAGATTATTGCTTGAAAAAGAAAAAATTGAAATAAGTTTGGAAAAATATTAATGTCATATTTATTAAGCAAAAATGTATAAGTTTTTGAAAACAAGTTAAGAATAGTGAAGTTCAAAATCATTAACAGGCTATCCAAAAATAATAATCCTCACTTAAAAAAAAGAAGAAGAAGAAAAAAAAGGGTGAGGAGAAACTTGAGGAAATGCCTAATAAAAATTGGCTTCACTTGAATTATCTTATAGTAAGAAAAACTGATTGCATTTTTAACTTAATTTCTATGTACATATATTCTTACTAGAAAAATATTTCATGAAAATCTTTTTCTTATAAATATTCTATGTGACCTTGATATGTAAACTACAATTATTCTTGAAATAAATGAAAAATTAGAAGTCTTATGATTTGGTAATTAAATGTTCTTTAAATTCTTAAAATTAAACTTAATTAGTGAAATTTGGTTAATGATTTGTTAAAGTATTTATAAAACCAAAAACTATAGGGATGGCTAGTGTAGCTAGTGATGGCTAACCCTTCTGCCAGGCCTTTTCCTATTGATATCAACACAAATGCTATGTGGGCTAAAGCCACTTATGCTGGAGTTGTGGGGAAAGGGCAAACTCCTCACAAGTCTTATGACCATTTGGTCTTTCCCCAGGAAATGCATGACACTGCTGCAGGAAAAGGCAATAGCCCTTTCATCAGGCCTTTAGGAACTAAGGATGGCATGCCTGCTGTTTTGTTCTCTAAACAAGACATGAAATGTTTGAATGAAGCAAGAAGTTTTGCTTAATTGGAAAATTCCAAATGGGACACCCCAGGATGGAATATGTTAGGAAACATTTTGATGAATTAAATCTTGTTGGAAGCTGGAACTGGGTCTCTTAGATGGGAGGCATCTGCTGATAAGACTATCCAAAGAGGAAGATTATGCTAGAATTTTTGGAAAGCAATCCATTTTGATTGCTGATAAGACTATCCTGACATGAAAATTCTGAAATGAACACCAGACTTTGATCCATCAAAGGAGCCACAAATTATTCCTATGTGGTTCAAATTCCCTGATCTACCTATTCAACTATATAATCACAATGCAATGTTTAATATCAGTCAAGCCTTGGGCACTCCTTTGAAAACTGACACTCACACTTTTGATATGGCAAGACCTGCTGCAGCCAGGATCCTGGTAGAAAGAGATATAACACTCCCTGATGTGAAAATGTTATGATCTGAAAAGATGAAGATGTTCCAGAAGAGGGTTTTTGGCAGGAAGTTGAAGTGGAGTTCAAACCACATTATTGCCAGCACTGTAGAATGTTTGGCCATTTGTTAGATCAGTGTTACAGACTCCATCCCCCATCCAAAAAGAAAACTGCTGGTCCCAGAAAGATGGTAGATGTTAATCTTGTCATTTCTACCACAGCTCCAGAGGTTGAAAAAGAAGCTACAAGGTTAGAGCCAATTCCCAGAGAGGTCATTATTCTGGAACCCCAGAATACTGAGATTGGCAGAATACAAGATATGGATAAAGATTTGGAAGAAGTTATGGTTGATCAGGCAGCTGATCCAATTGCTGCTTCCAGCCCTTTGGGTCTCAGAACACAATTTCAATTCCTGAGAACAATTTGGAAATTTCAACAGACAAAATAAAGGACGCAACTAAAGAAATGCACAATGTTTGGCAGATACAAAAGAACAGCAAGAGAAAAAAAAAGTAAAACAGAATTACGAGGACTGCTTGAATCTCAACCTACAGGAGATCCCCAGATAGCCCCCTAGCTGCCCCTCACCCCAGGACTAGGGGGAAAGGGAAAAACAATTCTCAATGATAAACTTCATGTGTTGGAACATTAGGGGGGCTGCTCATCCATCCTCCCTTAACAGAATAAAACAACTAGTCAAATTGAATAAATTATGGTGTTTTGCCATTTTGGAACCTATAGTTAACAAAAATACAAGTAAAATTGTCAAATCATTTCCAAATTTTACCTATTATGTTAATCTTAATAATAAGATATGGGTCTTTTCAAGGAGAGAGTTGCAGTGGTCTATTATTGTGGATAACTCCCAATTTATCCATTTGTAGTTTGCTATTGGGGAGCAGCTGGGATTTGCTACTTTCCTTTATGCCAGTTGTATTCCTGCCCAACAACGTTTGTTGTGGACTGAGTTAGTTTCTATTGCAAATGACATGAGCTCTTTTTGGGAGGTTGGGGAGATTTCACCTGTCTTTCCTCTACAGCTGAGAAGAAAGGTGGTATCCCCCCCCCCCAATTACTTCTTCTATGGACAGATTTAATCATTTTATTGACAATGCTAAGCTTTTTGATTTGGACTTTACTGGCCCTCCTTTCACATGGAGAAGAGGGAAAACTTGGGAAAGACTGGATATGATATTGGTGAATTCATTTTGGCTCTAGACTTTCCCCTTCACCTTTGTAACACACTTGTCTATGGCTTGCTCAGAGCATAAACCCTTACTAATCTCTATACAGAATTCTGTTGGGAATGCTGGAAGGCATTTCAGATTTCAAAATATGTGAACTCTTCATCCTGATTTTTTTTCAGAAGTGGGGAAGGTTTGGAAACCTTCAAAGGGCTGCACACCTTGGGGCAATCTTTGGTCTCTCCATAAATTGGCTGCTAAGCATTTCAGAAGTTGGAACTGGGAAACATTTGGAAATTCCATGAAAATATTCAGAAGGCTGAAATTGAGGTTGCTCACACTGAAGATTGCTTCTTAAATGGGGACAAGAGTGAAGCTGACTTGTTTCTTGCATCTTTAACAAATCATTAACCAAATTTCACTAGATACAAAATAAAGTGGCACCCTAAGTATGGAAGAGACTAAATTAAACTAGAATAGGCTAAAATGGGTATGTGTATATAGAAAAAGGAGCAACTTATGGCTCCCTACATGGTAAAAAAACATAGAAGTGTGCATATATATATATATATATATATATATATATATATATATATATATATATATATATATATATATATACATGTTTTGTTATCTCTTCTTCATGAATTATAATTAGTTGCTTTGTCTTTCCCTTTACAATGAGATGTAGTAATGTGAAGTATCAATAAATGTTTTGACTATGTTCTTAATTTCTTAATTGTAATGATTCAAATTTTGAACTTAATTTACCATTCAATCTGGCCAATTGATTTGTAAAAATCTATGCAAAAACATATAAGCTCATAAAGCTATGCTTTTAGCATTTAAGTGGGAATCACATTTAATGTCATGGTTGAGAGTAAATTCCATTGGAGTTAAGTGCAAATAAATAAAGAAATATTGTTTGATGGGAGTAGAATTGGTGATTTTAGGGTGACAGACTCAAATCCACAATTCGGTTAAGGTGTTTAGAAACTAAAGCAAGATTGTTAGCCCTCGGGTGAGGGAAAGTGGAAGCTAACGAGTGACAGCTTGTATCTTCCCAGTGTAACCATGAATTTAGATTTGAAACATCTGAAATAGATAATGTTCTTTGTCGCTTGTAAAGAGGATTAATGAATATTATTGCTTCTATTTTTCACATGCACTTTATCATAAACTTGACCTTTCACTAGCTATAACTTTATTGTAAATTGAAAAGATACTTTCTCAAATTTTAAACCTTAGTTACAAACAGTTAGCTTAATTTCTCCAGATTTAACTTTGAAATTTAAAAAATAACATAGAAGTATTTTAGGACATGCTGGTTTCTACAAGTGACACATTAAAATTAATCACAACACATATAATTGTTTCATCTAATTAGGATAAACCATTTGAACTGATTTGCGATGTTAGTGATTTTTTAATTGGAGCGGTTTTAGGACAAAGATATGACAACTTTTAAGGTTATATATTATGTCAGTAGAACTCTTAATGATGCTCAAATTAATTATACTACTACTGAAAAAGAGTTATTAGCAATTGTCTATACTTTGGATAATTTTAGCTCATATCTCATTGGAATTAAATGTATTCTGCATACAGATCATTCTGATAAAAAGTATTTAATCCAAAAGAAATATGTGAAACCAAGATTAATCAAATGGATCCTTCTAATGCAAGAGTTTGACATTGTAGTAGTAGAAAGAAAATGAACTGATAATTAAATAGCTAATCATTTTTCTAGGCTGATACATAAATAATCTATTAACCTTGAAAGTGAAATTAATGAAGAATTTCTGGATGAAAATTATTTATTATACTGAAAGGAAAATATCTTGGTATGCAGACCTTGTTAACTATATTGTTAGCAATCTTGTAACCTATGGATTAACACCACAACAACAAAGAAAATTTTTTCACGATACAAATTTTTACTTCTGGGATGATCCTTATTTATATAAGCAATGCAAAGATCAAGTTATTCGGAGATGTGTACCTTATGATGGAACCAACAAATTTTTCAAAAATTTCATGATTATGAATTTTAGGACATTTTGAAATTGATAGAACTGCTCGCAAAATTATAAAATCGGGATTTTATTAACCTACTCTATTTAGGGATTTTAGTATGTATGCAAGAACATGTGATTGATGTCAGCGAGTAGGTAATATTTCAAAAATAAATGAAATGCCTTTAAATTTTATATTGGAATTTGAAATTTTTTATGTATGGAGATTAGATTTTATGGGACCATTTGCGCCTTTTTTTGGGAATTTATATATATTGATTGCAGTAGACTGCATTTCGAAATGGATTAAGTCAGTTGCTTTACCACGATGTGACACTTTAAATGTTTCAAAATTTCTCATAAAACATATTTTTTCTATGTATGGAATGACGTGATGGGGGATCTCATTTTAGAAATAAAATAATTGAAAATTTGGTGGAAATTTTTTATATTCAACATAAAATCTCCACCACTTATCATCCCCAAACTAGTGATCTTGCTGAATTATCTAATTGTGAAATTAAAAGAATTTTTGAAAAAACTATAAATTCTAATAAATTCGATTGGACCGTTAAATTAGATATCGTGTTATGGGCTTATAAGATTTCTTATAAAACACCTATAGGAATGTCCCCGTATAGACTTATCTTTGGAAAGACCTTTCGCTTACCAGTAGAGCTGGAGCATAAAGCTTATTGGGTCATTAAATAGTTTAATTTTTATTTAAAAAATGCTAGTGAGAAAAGATTATTGTAACTAAAAGAGCTTAATGAGATAAGAAATACATCTTATGATAATGCCAAGATTTATAAAGAGAAAATGAAAAATTGGCATGATCACAAGATATTTAAAAAAGAATTTAAACATGGATAAGAATTTTTATTGTGTAATTCTCGATTGAAATTATTCCCAAGAAAATTAAATTCCATTTGGATGGAACCATTTATAGTTATTACAGTTTATCCATATGGAGCAGTAGAAATTGAAGATCCGAAAACTAAGAAAATATTTAAAGTTATTGGACATAGATTAAAACCTTATTTTAAATAGTATGTTTTAATATTTAAAGAGATTTTAAAACTGGATCAATAAGAATGAAACTTATAATGTCGAGCTAACGATGCTAAACCAAGCGTTGTATGGAAGGCAACACATAGTTATCTTTGTGTTTGATTTAAATTTGTGTGACTTTATGTTTTTTTATAAAAACCCTTTCGATTAATTCTATGAGCTTTAATGTCTTACACATGTTATAGAATGCATAAAATATTTTAATTATGGAATCACTTGAAAAGAACGCGAATTATTTGATCATTAGGCAAAGCTGTGCAAAATTTCACACAAACGCTGAACGGCGCCAGATTCAGCACCAAACGGCGCTATGTAGCAGATATTGAGCGCAACCAATGTCAAATGGTGTTGCAGCTATAAAACACGTGCAGAAGCTTATAAATGCATTTTTTTGTAGTTTTTGGCGGTTTTTGCATTGTTTGGTGGTTTTGGACAGTTTAGGCTGAAAATAATTCATTTTAATTCACAATACAAGTCTATAAATACCATAAAGAAGAAATAGTATGGCCCATTCCTATAGAAATGGATTCCAACTCCAAAGTAATTTCTAAACATGAGGTTTTTAATAGGAGAAAGTTTATTAGTTATTATGCACATAAATTATATGATAAGGTTTTGGTGAAGAGTAAATTAATCAAGGAGCAATGATTCTTGAATCGAGGATTTAAAGTTCCTAAAATTAATGTGGAAGATATCATCAAGAAGAGACGATGGGAAGTGCTATGCTACACCACTGCTCTGTAATAGTTCTTGTGGTGAAGGAATTAAATGCAAATCTTCATGGAATCAATCAATGAATGGTTTATGATCGAGGCAAGGGGGTACCTCTTATTCCTTCTCGAATTAATGATTTATATTTGATCGAGAACATTTATATATGTCATTAAACTAACTTTGCCTCGACAAGAGACAGTATGTATGAGATATTCAAATTTCTAAAGGACGAATATGGAGGCTGGGAAAAAAAAGATGAATGTGATGTAATTTTTTCATCTTCGTTTACTAAATTCATCATCAAAGTCGTGGCATATCTTTATTTCTGCCAAATTCCTCACTACGAAGCTCAATAAATTTACAAGGTAGAGTGTAATTCTAAATTACTGCATTCAGACTGAAAGACCAATAGATGTGGGAACTCTGATTGTGAAATCTATTCTTGGATTGGCTTTAAATAGATCTTCTGTTGGGCTTGGACAATTGTCCACTATCTTTATGTTGTGTAGCCAATCGCAGGTCTTAAATGATAATTGAGAAAAGACTCTTCTTCATTGGTAACCTCTGGACCGAAATTTTAATTTTCATGGTTTGGTGAATGAAGTAGAGGAGGATATTTCTATGGATCAGTTGTCTCAAAATTTGACACCTTTTTTGTTGCCACCACCACCGAAAAATTTGGATGTTGTGTTGAAAAGAATTAAAAATTTGGAGAAGAAAATGAATAGTATTATTGATGGGATTAATTGAATCTCTAATCAATTCAATCATTTAGATTGGATAATTAAACGACATTTTGATCATTTTGGACTTATTGAAGATGATGTGGTACGAATGTATAAAATGAACAGTTGGATCGACAATGAATCGGCAGATGAATTTCCGAGCCGCCTTTTCAACAATTTATATGTTAATTACCAATGTATGGGAGATCTCAAAGAAGATGATAGTGATAAAATTGAAGATGCGTAATGGATTAGAAGTGTTGGAGATTGATCGAGACATGCTTTTCTGTGTGTTTGTGTTTATGTTTTATACTTATTTATATTGGATTGCTTAGGTTTTAAATTTGCATTTGATTGATAGTTTTAAGCATTGAGTTGTTGGCTTGGTTAGTGACGTTGATTTATATGCAAAGATAAAAATGTTTGTTTGTTTATATTTAGATTTATATATATATGTGAGCATTTGTGTTTTTTATGAAAAATTAATTATTAAAAAATTTACTTAAATTAATAATTGAAGTAATTTTAGGTTAAATAGATTTCATTATGGTTTAGTACACAACGAATTTTGCAAAAAATTGGAAATAAATTTTTTTTGCACTCGTGCCAAACGACACCAGAATCAGTACCAAACGGTGTCTGAATTGTGAAGCTCCTAGACGCTCTAAAAATTCACGAAAATGCCACTGTTCCACAATTATTACGCTTTGAACCTCGTTCCTCGCGAGCTAGAGTTGAACCTTCACCTAGGGCATCAAAAAACTCGAATTTGAGACGATTTGGAAGCGAAAAAAAACTTCGGATTTCATCTTCTCTCGGTAAGAACGTCCCTTTGACCTATAAATTTTTTATTTACACCAGGGATTGCTCTTACATTTGAGAGAAACTGAAAATAAGAAAATGGAGAAAAATCCATGGTGTGAAGCTTTTTAAACATGATTTTAAATATAGGATTTCTATATGTCATTAGTTGAATTTATTGGATATATTTTGGAATTTTTAGATTTTATTGGCTCCTAAAATGAAGAGAACTTTGGGAAGATTTGACTTCAACGAGTATAGATTCATCAATCTTAAAGCACTATCACTACAACTCATATTTTACAAAGAAAAATTTGATTCAAGAGCAAGAATTTTTCAAACCGGGAGGATTGATTAAAGGATTAATTGTGGCAAGATAGTGCGAGATTTTCTGCTACTTTACTGCTGTAGCGGTTATAAATATTGTTTGTGAGTTTTATGCAAACCTCTTGGGAGCTACGAATGATCGAATCTATGTGAGAGGAATGAAGAGCAATGTGAATATTCATCCTTCGAAGTATCTGATTCAATTTTGGATGAAGTTATGAAATTCCTGAAAGAAGGAAGAGGAGTTTGGAAAAATAAAAATAGTGTCAAGGTAAATTTTTGCTACATCTATGCTTACTACTCAATCTAAAGCCTGGAATTATTTTATTTATGCTCGATTACTTCCTACAAATCATTTGAGTGAAGTAACCTAATATAAAGCCATTTTAAATTACTGCAATCAACACAGAAAGAGATTAGATATCGGCTCTCTTATTTACAAGAATGCATACACGTATACTAAAGGAAGTACTACTGGTGGCTTAGGATACCTTGCTCTGATTTTTACTTTATCTAAACAATCAGGAGTAGAGTATGATGGCTCAGAGCAATTATTACAACCCCTTAAGCCCATCAATAAGCCAAGTGTGCACACTTATGAGATCATGTTGGATGGAGTACTGGAAGCGGAAGTAGAGATATACCCTCAACATCAACTTCTAAACCTTCCACTTCTAGTACATTATCTCTATAGGATATTATGGGTCAACTAATGATTCAGAAAGGAGATATAGTGATGCTTCAGAATAAAATGAGAGATGGATGCTAGAAGTATTCATAATGATTCCTACATGCAGAGAAGAGTGGAGTTTGATATTGCATATTATGAGGCTCAGACAAGATATATGAAGCGTGATTATTTTGTGGAATTCCCTACCTGCCCGAGTTTTACACCCTATGTGAATGAAGATGATAAGGAGAATGGAGAAGGGTGGGAAGAAGATGAAGAAAAAGATGATGATGAGGATGATGTTTAGCCTAGATGTAGTTTTCTCTGTTGATTATTACTTGTATGTTTTTATGTTTTGTTAGCTTGTTGATGTTATTTTATTTAATGTGTAGCTTAATTTGTTTTGAACTAATTTTTTTATTTCTTAGTTTATGTTTTTAAAAGTTCTGTTAAATGTTTAGAACTTTTTTTTAAATAGTAAATCTTTTGATGTATTATGTCTATTGAACTTTATATACTACTATATATATGCTCTTTTAATTGGTACCTGCATAGTTCAATTTTTAATGAGTCATTACATTTAAAAACAAGCTTTGTCATTGCATCTATATCATCAAAACCTTTTAAATGAGTCCCTTCTTGCCTAAATCAAACTCCATTTGAAGGTACGTTAAGTCATTGATAATTAGTAGATAAAAAATGATAATTTAAATAATAAAATAATACTTTGCCATTAACTCTCAAAATAACCTCAAATAAAGTTTGGAATTCAATTAAAGTTGTTCAAATTTTAAAAATACACAATTTAGTCCAATAAAATCAACTAAAAACTCTAATTTAAAATCCATCATTTTCTTTCTTCTAAGGGTTTGGGCCTACTTTTACTGACAATATCTTCACATGGAGCTTGATTTGATAATTATACCATTGAACCCCTTGCATTTTTCTTCTATTCAACGAGCTCATGTCAAAATTTTTTACCTTAAACAACTTTTAACTAGCCTTGTAACGAACTTTTAACCACTTAGCCAGTTTAAATGCCCATAGTTTGAGCTAGGAATCTTTTTTTAACAAAATAATTTGGATGATTGGATTCCTTATTTTATACTCTTCAAAATGACATATAATTACATTTTTCCATAACTACCATTAACCACATTGGTCAAATTACCAAAATATCCTTACTATTTTCTAAAATTCCCTCCATGTTCTTTGATCTAAGCCCTCCATTCCTTCCCCAACTCCCTCCATCTGACTGCTCTCCCCTTGCCACCTCGCTAATCCATCTACTCATCACCCATTGGTCCACCTCACCCATCCGTCCCCACTAATGTCTCTCTTTCCTCCTTTCCATCAAATCTAAACATCTTATTCTCTCCCTTTACTCCCTCCTCCATCCTAGTTGTCCACCTAATCCCCATAACTTCTTTTCCCCCCCAAAATGTCCACATAACTCTCTCCCCTCAACAAATAGTGACCGACCTCTCCCTTATTCCCCCCAATCCTCCATATTTCAAATTCCTCACACATTATCTCCTCTCCCTTCTTCCAAAACTTAGAACCCTCACATCCCATCCTATCCTCTCCCTTTTTCCAAACCGAGAATACAAACAAGGTAAGGAAAAACTAAAGCAAAGCAAGGAAGATTCAAAGTAAGGCAAGGGAAGATTATCAACATCAAACCAAAGAAATTCCAAGGAATAAAATCATTTCTTCATCTTTCATTTTTAAAATGCACCATGGAACTTATTCTTTCTTTAAGACAATCAAAACTTTGTTAGAAAGCATAATATTGATTAGAGGTATTTAGCCATCTTTTAACCTCAAGATAATGGTTTGATTGAAGAATTCAATAAAATTCTTACTTTAAATTTGAAAAGGGTTTTTTTTATGAGAATAAATAACATTGGAATTGATTAATAGTTGAAGTGGTAGAAACCTATCAGACTACATATAGGACCAGAACTTAGTCCTTTCCATTTTCTTTAGTATATGAGTTTATTGATGTTCTATTCTTAGATGTACATCCTCCCTCACTAAGAATTAATATATGTAACCAAATTACAAATAAAAGTAGTACCCAGTTCTGGTTTAAGAAACATAATGATCTTAAGAAGAAGAATTTGCGGGCTCAATAAAACCTCAAGTTAAATAAATCATGGATGTTTCAAACATGATAAGCTCTCATAGAACTTTGGGAAATGACTTGGAATTGGTTATTTGAAGGCCTACCATATTTAATTATACGATGAGAGACAATTTGAAACAAACATGTGAATGACAACTTGTAATAAAGAAAGGATATCATGGTAGCTCATAGTGGTTAATCAACTGCATTGATGGATGTCATATGTTTCAATTTAATAGGTGTTACCTTAGAAATAATACACATGATTGTAGTTGAATAAGAATTAATTAATAAAATTCTAATTTTCTCATGAACTTGTGTTAAGTTCTATTTGCTCATTAACAGAGTATAGTTACATGAAATGAAAACATCATATTTGTTTATGATTTCATTTTGTGAGTAGTCAAGTGGCATTTATAAATTTCATTTAAATATATTATTTTTTAGCCCTTTCATCTTTTAGGAAAATTAAGTCATTGTATTCCATCTTTAACACTGCTGTTGCCGGTCCCAAGCCCGAATGTGAAAAGTGGAGGGTTGCGTTAGGTAGTCGACAGCCAGCGTAAAACTTGTCGAAAAAAATCATGACATAAATCATTTTGATCATTGTGTAAGTGCTAGGGTGTCCCCTGGAAGCGACCCGCTGTATGGCCTGAATACAGTGGAAAGTGTGCAAGGGCCGCTACACCGGCGCCCGGTGTAGTGTCAAATAAGCAAGGGTTCCCATATTACGGACGGATGCGGGTAAAGAAGTTAGTCCATGATACTAGTATTAGGATAGGATCTTGGAATATAAGTACTCTCAATGGTAAATTAATGGAATTGGTTGATATTATGATCCATAGAAATATAAATATCTTATGTATTCAAGAAACTAAATGGGTTGGAGAAAAAGCTAAGGAGATTGATAACTTAGGTTTTAAACTATGATATGCTGGTAAGAGTCGTACTAGAAATGGTGTAGGTGTAATTATAGATAAGAGTTTGAAAGATAATGTTGTTAAAATTAATAGAGTTGGAGATAGAATTATAGCACTTAAGATTTATTGATACTAAGATTTTTAATATTATAAGTGCTTATGCTCCTCAAGTTGGTTTAGATATAGGCTCTAAAGATAAATTTTGGAATGATTTAGAAGACTTAATAATCTTGATACCCCTTGAAGAAAAAATTTTTATTGGAGGAGATTTAAATGGACATGTCGGTAGAGTGGTAGAAGATTTCAGAAATATTCATGGTGACTACGGTTATGGAGCGATTAATAAAGAAGGTAGAGCCATTTTAGATTTTGCTTTAGCGTATGATATGATTTTTACTAATACTTTATTCAAGAAAAGAGATGAGCATCTTATTACTTATAAGAATGGATCTAATAAAACACAAATTGATTATTTTCTTATGAGAAGAAGAGATCGTCGAGATTGTAAGGATTGTAAAGTCATTCCAAGTGAGGAATTAAGAACCCAACATCGATTATTAGTTCTAGATTTTAAGATGAAGAGTTCTAAAATAAAGAATACAAGGATTCAACATCGTAAAATAAGATGGGGGCACTTAAAAGATAAATAAAATTATTTTTATGAGTAAAATTAAAGATTTAAATATTCGGGATGTCCATGAAGACGCGAATGGAAAAATTAACTAATACTATTAAACGAGTGGCTAAAGATGTACTTGGAGAATCAAAAGAAAAAGTTCCTATAAATAAAAATAGTTGGTGGTGGAATAATAATGTGCAAGAAAAGATAAAATATAAGAAGTTATGTTATAAAAATTGGTTTAAATGTAAAAGCGTAGAGAACTGGGAAAAATATAAAACGACCCGCTGTGAGTCTAAAAGAATAATCTGTGACGCTAAAAATTCTGCTTTTAGTAATCTTTATAACATGTTAGATACTAAGGATGGTGAAAAATATATGTATAAACTATCCAAACACAGAGAAAAGAAAAGTAAAGATTTAACTCAAGTAAAGTGTATTAAAGATGAAAATCAAAAAGTGCTTTTCTTAGAAAAAGATATTCAACATAGGTGGGTGAGTTATTTTGATGAACTTTTTAATGAAGATGCTGAAAGTATGATCGACCTTAGTGATCTTAATATCGTTAATAATAATAACACTTTTCATTTTTACCATCGCATTAGTAAAAAAGAAGTTGATGAGGCTTTAAAGAAAAGCAAGGGGGGAAAGTCTGTAGGACCTAATGATATCCCAATTGAAGTGTGGAAATGTTTAGGTGATTTTGGGGTTTCCTGGCTTGCTAAACGTTTTAATATTATTTTAAAAACTAAAAAGATGTGTGAGGAGTGGAGAAAGAGCATTTTGGTCTCCATTTTTAAGAATAAAGGAGATGCAAAAGAGTGTGCAAATTACAGAGGAATTAAATTGATGTGTCATACTTTAAAATTATAGGAAAGGATAATTGATCATAGGTTAAGACGTATTACGAAGGTTTCTCATAATCAATTTGGATTTATGTCGGCCAGGTCTACCATGGAAGCTATACATTTATTGAGAGGTTTGATGGAGAAGTACAGAGATAATAAGGAGGATCTACATTTAAATTTTATTGATTTAGAAAAAGCTTACGATAAGGTTCCTAGAGATGTTCTTTAAAGAGTCCTTGAGAAGAAAGGTGTTGATATGACTTATATTCAAGTCATTAAAGATATGTATGCTAGAGTCGTTACATGTGTTCGAACCGAAGGAGGATTGACTAAATATTTTACTATTTCGTTGGTTTACATCAAGGATCGGCTTTAAGCCCATATCTTTTTGCTTTATTTATGGATGGTCTTACTGGGCATTTACAAGAGGATGTACCTTGGTGTATGCTTTTTGCTGATGATATCCTCCTTGTGGATAAGACAAAAGAAATAGTCCAGGAAAAACTTGAATTATCGAGGTCTACATTGGAGTCTAAAACTTGAATTTTAGTAATAGTAGGTCTAGTGACAGAAGTGTAACTTTGGGTGATCAAATTATTAAAATGTGTGAACGATTTAGATATCTCGGGTCCATTGTTCAAAGCAATGGTGATATAGATGTGGATGTTAATAGTAGAATTCAAGTTGGTTGGTTGAAGTGGAGGAATGCGTCCAGCTTATTGTATGATAGAAAAGTACCGCTTAGACTGAAAGGAAAATTTTATAAGATGGTGGTGAGACTTTCAATGCTCTAAGGTGCTGAATGTTGGCCTTTAAAAGAGAAGCATAATGTTAAGTTAAGTGTTGCATGTTGACCTCATTTTTGGCGAGGTCTTTTCTCTCCTTATTACTTCTTAGGATCTAGCCATAAGGTTTCTCATTGACTATCCTAGAGGACTAGAATTGGGACCCAACCTTTAGCAATTCAGCTACTTCTTGACTCCTCTTGGAATTCCACTTGGATGGTTGCAAACCTCTAAATCACCATGAAAGGTTAAAATCACCATATGGGCAATCAATAGTGAGTTCCTATAGGATTGTTTGGATTTAGGGTGACCCTGGGTGCCCTGAGCTTCTCTTGCACACATACACACTCCTAAGTCATTTTACCCTTTAACCCTAAACTTTGAACTTTACCCCTTTCACCCTTTAAGAAACTCACATAATTGAACTGAAGCCCCTTATCTTTGATTAAGATGGCTAAGGTCAATATGTGAAGAATCAGAAAGTGGTTACCATTTGGCTAAGCTTGGTCCCAAAGTGGTTAGACTTGGTTGAGATCCATAAGCCTACCCCTATAGCCATGAGCATACCCCAAAACTCTCCAAAAACTTCCAAAAATTACCCAAAATTCCCAAAATTCCTAAAAAATCATTTCAAAACAACCCCCACCTTTTAAATTCACCAAAATACCCCAGTACCCTCCAAATAACCTCTTGATACCCTAAAATACCCTTTTGACCCAAAATTCCAAAAATTCGCAGAAAATTCCAAAAAATCCCAAATATTCCCAATTTCATTTTGTTCAACTACACAATGGGCCAATTTTGTCAATTTAGCCTACTTTTGCCAAAATCCCCAATTTGACCCAATCCTAACCCAAATGGACCCAATGTCAAGCCAAACTAGCCCAATTGATCCCAATTTTGATCAAATTCAATCCTAAACTTCAATTCAATATTCTTAATACCAATTTCAACCAAAACCAAGCCCAATTTGATTCACATTTGAATTCAATACCCAAGATCCCAACTTTTGCCCTAAATTACCCATAAACCCAAACATACCCAAATCCAATTCAATTCAACTCAAATTTCCTTCAAAATTGTTCCAAAACTTGTCTAACACATCTCTATACCAAAACCAACATTCATTTGATCAAAATTTTGGCCTAAAACCCTTTTTAAGTTCACTTGGGCCAAAAAGCCCAATTTTGGCCCATAAGCCTAAACCCTCTTCAAATTGAATCCTATGGCCCATGGAAAATTTCCAAACCAATTTTCAATCAAATTTCAACATATCCAAATCTAATTTCAATCAATTACAATTCAATTTGGTCATTCCATAATTAATTTCAAAATTCCAAATCTTCACATGCATATTAAAGACCCATTCCCCATATGCATATTTAAAGCCCATGAAATCAAATTTTAAAAGCCCAAAATTGAGCCCACATGTCATAATTTCCTATTAATATCATCCCATGGCATTTTAATCATCATACCATGGCATTACATGAAGCATTCCATACATTTACATGACTCTCTACCTAAATTAAGAATTATGGCATAATTTCCAAAATTCATAAAAAACCTTTAATTCCTTTTGCATGAAACCATCTCATGGCCTCATACATAGCATGGCATGATCCATGGACTCTTCCATGACATGCCAAAGTCAATATTTGCCAAATTTAGCAAGGGGAAGTGACCTCTCCTTCACCCCTATCACTTCCATTATCCCTTCTTCCAAACCATCAAATCCAACTCCCAAACTCCCAAACCAGCCACCAAACCTCACCCAACCCTCCTTAAGGACCTTGAGACCAGCTCAAACCACTTTGGACAAAGACTTAGCCAAGGGACAAAGGGGCTAACCCAAGTTTAGCCCATTTAACCCAAACTCCAAATATCCACTAAATCTACACCCCAAAGCCATCAAATACTCAAATGGATTCCACCACTCAACCTCTCTGGCATCACTTGACTTTTGCCTGACCTGACCTTGGCCGGCCGGCCATCCCGGCTCGGAAAACACCGAGCCGAGAGGCTTAGGTGAATTCAAAAATTCAAAATCAATTGGCTGAGCTGTTCCATTCCAATTGGACTCCATGGCTCTTCTTCTTCTCCCCTAGGCAGCTGATCCCAGCCCTTAATTGCCCCTAGAAAGCTCTCCAGCCATGTCTATTTAAACACCACACCTCTCGGCCATGAAGAGGGCTGAACCTAACCTTAGAGAAACTCTGCCAAAATCACTCCAGAACTCCTCCTAGCCAAGAGAAGCTCATCCCCCCTGTTCTCCTGCCCTGAATTCCCTCAGCTGAGCCCAATTTCTCAGCTAAAAATTAGGCCATAAACAGGACACTCCCCAATTCTTCACCAAATCCAAATTAACTCCTCTCACACCTTCACCAAAGGTAGAGAAGGAGTTCCCCAGTGAAAGCCCCCTCTCCAGGCCACCTAGTTGTTCCAGCCTCCAAGCTTTGTGATCGGGCATGGTGGAAATCAAGTCTAGGCATTTCACCACAGCTCCAGGCTTCATCCCTAGCCTCCTTGGACTCCAACGAACATGTCGAGCATCTCTGATTGAGGCTTCACCTCTCAGAGCCAAGGTATGGACTCTTCCTTCCTCTCGAGCTTCGGTGAATTCTCCATTTAGTTTGGCTTAATTTCATGGCATGTTAACCGTATGGATGTGTTCGTCTTCTCAAGACGAATCTATAGAGCATAAGAACTCAAAAATCCATTGAGAATCGAGGGAGATATTAGGGTTAGAAGGTCGACGGTCACGGGTGCACACCAATCGGAGACGATGATAGGCTGCCGTCGGATTGTCCGTGTATCAAACGAACGGCTCAGATGGTGTCGGACGAGGAGATGGAACGTGAACCGCGTGGCAGCTGAGTCAGATGGCGGCGCCGAACCAGAAGACAATGCATGGAGTTCGATCCGCCGTAGGTTGACGCGGCGCCGACGTGGATAAGTAGGAAAATAGAATTTTTTGATTTAATTAAATAGCCAGAACTTAAAAAATTCATATCTTTGCATAGAAAAATCACAAAAATAAAAGAAAAATACCCTCTTGCTCAGTGAACAGAGGAGAATAATGTGAAAAAAGAATTGAGTTAATTTTATGAGTATTTTATTGTTAATTAATTATTTACTCATTTTGGCATTTCAATTCTCCATTTGCATAGACATTTCACCATAGCATGAGACCATAGGGCTTTTGAAGCCTCTGACTTGGGGAAGATTCCCTAAATTTTTCAAGGTCAGAGGCCATCCCTATGACAAGTTATGTATTTTTCAGGTACATGACACTGTTTTTTGATATTTTAATTCCAAAAATTAGCATGTTGCTTAGAAAATTCTAGGAAAATTTGGTGAAGTTCCTTAGGACCAGAGGACCCTAGGATAGTTATGATTTGAGTTAATTCATTAAGGATAATCCTAATTGGCCTAATCACTCTAAATTGAACTTTAATTAATTAGAGTTAATCACACATTAAAATGACTTGAAAATATTTCTCCACCGATCTTTAGGATCAGGGGAACCTCACATAAAAATTTGAAGTCAATTGGAAATGTTTAACCCTATTAAATGGATCAATTAAGCCACACAATCAAAATTAAACTTTAAAAATTCATAACTCCAAAAATACATTTCAAAAATTCACCAAATTGATTTTGGGTCTTCTCTAATATCAGAGGAGTCTAAAAAAAATAAAATTGGAATTTTATAAAAATTTTTATTTCTAAGCATATTTTAATATTTTTAATAATTAAAAAATAATAAAAATCACAAAAATAATAAAAATCATAAAAATTTCATATTTGGTCCCCTAATCACTTAGGAACCAATCAAATATTTTTCCTAAGTCTCTAGGTTAAGATATTTAATTTCAAATCCTTAAAACAATTTTTGAATTAAAAAAATGTATTTTCTAGCCTTCCCACTAAATTAATTCTAATAAATCAAACAAAAATCAAAAAAATATAAAATTTGTTTCTCTGACTTTCTTGAGGTCAGAGAGATTTTTAAAAATATATATATATAATCCATTTTTCAACTTTTATTTTATTTTATAATTAATTAACACTCCAAAACTTAAAATAATTATAATAAATAAAATATAACTCAAAAAATCACAAAAATTGGTCGAAGTGGTCCTCTGGTCATTAGGAACATCCCATAATTTTCTTAAGGACAGAAACTTTACCTTGGTCATGTTGGTGAATTCTCTTTGAAAACGCCTATTTTCCATTAAAAATAATTATATAAATAAATTAAATTCAGAAAAATCACATTTTCTCCTCTAATGTCTTAATTGACATGTGAGTGAAGTGGCATAAAAATTTTAAGTTCATTTAAGCTTAATTTAATGAGTTATAAAATAAATAAGCTTAAAGGGGCGTAAAGGTAATTAAAATATTTTAACCCCTAATTAAAATTTTAGGTTTAATCAAAATGGGGGTAAAATATCTGATTTTAATTTTCTCTTAGATGATTGAAACTTTGGGAAATCAAAGGTTAGGAACCCATTAATCACTTTAATAAACCAAAAATGAAACTTTAACTAATTAAATAATTTAAATTTTGAAAGATTAATTAAAATTGGATTATTAAAATGGGGATATAATTTAAGAGGACACTGATTCTTTAATTTAAAAATCCCTAAATAAATCACTTAATAATATTTAACTCTTAAACTTAAGAGGATAAGTGGAATTAATAATTAAATGATTAAAAGTAAATAATTCTTAATTTAATTAAAACCTACATCATTAAATAATTTAATAACTAATTAAAGCCTAAATTGTTAAATAATTAAAAAGTAAATTAAAATATTTGAAACTAATTTAAAATCATTTCAAAACAAACTTAAATCAAATTTGCAAATTTTAAATAATTTTAAGACAACTTACCTTAAAACATAATGTAAAAATTAAATTAATTAATATAATTAATCCAAATTAAATCATCAAAATTTAATCAATAATTTGAACACCTCTTTTGACCTAAGTTAATCTAAAAAATTGAATTAACATAAAATATTGATATCATTTATAAAAGGTTTAACTTAAATGACTCAAACACCATTCCAAACTTAAAATCATTGATTAAAATTTCATAATTAAATCACATTAAAGTAAATCATCAACTTTAACTCCAAATCATTAAAATCTTTAACAAATTAACTTGCCTCGAAAGCTTTAAATTATTATAACTATTAAATGAAGCGTTAAGTGAAATGTCACTTCACTCATAGGATAATCAAACATCCTAGTTCACATAGCAAGGGAACAAAACTTAACTAAAACCTTGGATGATTAATTCACCTGTGTAATTAAATTCACTTGGACTCGAAATCGCCCAGAGGTATTGAAAAGATGTTTAGGATTTGTTCTAAGCACTTCCTCAATACGATGGGTAGTTTTAAAGAACAATTGAACTTAATTGTTCTTTGGTGAAGAAAATCATCCTTAACCAAAATCAAGAACCTAGACGTCATAGGAAATGACTAGCTATAGGATTAGGATTCTAGTAGACAACCAAAACCCTTCCTTTAGTCTTTAACAAGGTACTTGTTGAAATATTTAAATGCTTTAATATGTGTTTTAAAGTGTAGCTTGGAATGACGGGAAGACCCTCCAGGTAAGCTTTTATGTTATTGCAATTTACTTTATTGCATTTTCTTTACCTACACTGCGCTTTACTTTTCTTGCATGTTAAACAAGATTGTTGCATAAAAAACCAAAACCTTTAGGATAGTCCCTGAACTGAAACCAAAACCAAATTAAAAGTCACTATAAGATAAAATCCACCGCCACAACATTCAAAATATAAAACAACTCAAAATTTAATCACAAATAGAACAACAAAACTACAACTTTAACTAAATTAAAACGTCTTGTTGGATGATTGGGAATACCTCGAATGATGTAACCTACGTGTTGCTAACGGGATTTCCCACGGTCTAAATGAAAGTGTGGAACTCATTCAGTTGAGTTTAGCAAATTCATCTGGACTAAGTGAATCCGATAAAAAAACGATGCCGGAAGGATGGAATCGTGGGATCTTAACCGGTGTTGTTATAATCAACTTTAAGATTTCCCTAATAAAACATTAAAGACATTTGGATTTTAAGATTTCTCTAAACCAAAAAACTTCTCTCATCCTTTGATTTATGACTTCTAAAACTAAACCTCTGCAACAACAAGGAGCATGGAGCATAGTAGGCAGCACGGTCATCGTCATCAGCAAAACTCGGGTCTACATCAACAAAACCTTTTTTAGAATCAAATAACCAAGCCATAGGATTTCGAGGTAGTTTGCCTAGTGCAACATAAATCCTCAAATTTTCGTTAGGCATTTGCATGTTCATGTTATGTAAATTAAGCCTTAACCGGTCTTAGGACTCCGAGGTAGTTGTTCGATATGACAAACTCTCACATCTTCGAGGCTACTTGTGTGATTATATCATACAAGCATAAGTCCTAATTAATTAAAATTAGCGAGATTGAAACATTAAATAAACTCCCAAATTGAAGCTAAACAATAGGATAGTTTGGGAAGTTACCAAGATTCTTCTTGGATCTCCAGCTTCTCCTACCTCTCTTCCATTGGACTCCAAAATAAACTGTTCCAAATTTGAGCTAACCCCTTGTTGACCTCATTTTTGATGAGGTCTTCTCTTCTCTCTTTAGTGTTTAGGATCTAGCCTTAGGCTTTTCCTTTGACTATCTTAGAGGAATAGAATTGGGACCCATCCCTTAGAAATTTGAACCACTTCTTGCCTCCCTGCAAACCCTACAAGCTTGATTGTAGACCCCTAATCACCTAGAGGGTTGAAATCAAATGTGAAGGTTTAAAGGATGAGTTCCCTATAGGACTCTTTGGCCTTAGGACCACCCTGGGTGGCTTGGTCTGGTGAGAGTTGACTTACACACTCACTACACTCATACTCTACACTCTCACACATGCAATCCAAATCCTAAAACCACACACATGCCCAACTTGGCTCCTTGACTCATGTAGGTAATTCATATGGATGGACCTTAACCCCTAAGCCCCTGGCTAAGAGGGTTAGGAACAACATAGCGAATACCTCAAATAAGTCCTCTCATGGCTCATATAGGCTTAACATGGCTTCATGGCTCAACCAAAGTGCTTCCATTTCACTCATATTTGATCAATCTTCTTTTTTCCAAAATTTCAATTTTTGACCCCGGGGACCCTACACCCATCAAACATACTAAAAGCCCTTAAAATTGCCCAAATCCTCCAAAATTTCCAAATCACCCAAAATTCTCCAAAATTAACTTTGAACATTTCCTCACCAATCAAATTGATCATCCATAGCCAGAAATACCAAAAATTCCAAAAATACCCCCCAATACCCTCCAAATACCCAAAATGCCCCTCTTAGCCAAAAATCCAAAAATTCAGAAAATTCCCAAAAAATTGCACAAAATCCCAAATATTCCCAATTTCATTTTGTCCAACTACACTATAGGCCAATTTTGTCAATTTACCCCACTTTTACCAAAACCCCCAATTTAGCCCATTCTTAACCCAAGTGAACCCAATGTCAAACCAAACCTACCCAATTGACCCCAACTTTGGTCCAATATAATTCTAAACTCCAATTCAATATCCACAATATCAATCTATACCAAACCCAAGTCCAATTTGATTGACATTTGGGTCCAATTTCACTTTTGAGCTTAAGGCCCAATTTAGACCCATGACCCAAACTTAGCCCAAACCAAACCAATTCAACTCCAATTGACCCCAAACCTTTTCTAAATCTTCCCTAAAATCCCCACAAACAAAACACTAACATAATTTGCCCAAAATTTGCACCCAAACCCCACTCAAATTCAACCCAAAACCAAAAAGCCCAATTTTGACCTAAACCCAAACCTAACCCAAATAAGCCCAAGTCCCAAAACCAAAACCCAACCAAAGTTGAAATCTCTTTGAAACACTCCCATAAACATTTCCCAACATTAATTTTACATAAATTTCAACCCTAGCCCAACATTGGCCCAAATTAGCCCAATTTGACCTACATTGGCCCATGTACCAAATTACCCAAATCCAACCCAATTCAAGCCCAAATCACCTCAAATTTATTTCAAATCACTCATGACACATCCCTAAACCAAACCCAACAATTATTTGGCCCAAGCCTTTACCAAACCTCCATCCTAAAATCCATTCTTAAAATCTAAAAAGCCCACTTCCCTAAACCATTTTAAAAGCCCATCTTCACTAAATTTCAAAGGCCCAAACTTCATGCTAAAGCCCATATGACATTCTTTTCATCACCCCATTAATTGATATCATTCCTAAGTCCTAAATCAGCAATCAAATCTTTCTAAACAAAGCTATATGACAAACCATCCAAATTTTACACCAAATTACCAAAATTTCTAAAACCCTTTTCTATGAAATTAACCAAACTTTTTCCCAAGCCAAAGGTGAGCCATGAAGCCATTCTTGAGCCACATGCAAGCCATGTGAGTTGTTGACATGTGACCTTACCACATTGGGCAAAAAGAGGAGGTCCTTTAAGCACTTCCTAAAAGCCATTAACCTTACTTATGATTCCCTGTAACCCAAATTTAATCTAAATATTCTTGGATGGAGACTTCTCCGCTTAAGACCAGTTGACCCAACTCGATTCACCCAGCCCAAAACCAGGTCATGGGGAGGTGAACCAAGCCCAAAATCATGGGTTGACCAATTTGAGCCCAAAATGAGCCCTTACCCTTTCCATTTCAAGCCATCCTCTTTACACATGGCAAAGCTCGATCACTCGCACAAACCTCCAGCTACGACCCACCTGGACCCGAGGGTGACCCATGCTGCACGGCCAGCCGCCTGGATCGCCGGAAAACACCATGGCCGACACCTTGGGAGGAGCCAAACTTTTCAGTCCTCGCCTGCTGAAGTGTCCCAGCCCAATCGAACACCATGGTCGTTCTTCTCTTGCATGGAGCAGCTGATCCCAAGCCTTAAACCCCCCTGGGAGGCCCACCACCCTTTCCTATTTAAACACCACCTCCTCTCGGCCATGAGAGGTGCTGAACCAAAACTTACTAAAACCCTACCAAAATCATCCCAGAACACTCTCTACACATAGAGAACTTGATCCCCACTGAAATCTCCCTGCCATTTCCTCTCTGTGAGCTCAATTTCAGAGTTGAAATTTAAGCCCAAAACCAGGACACTTCACCATAGTGAGACAATCTCCAAATTGATTGGTCCTACACCTTCACCAGACCAAGAGGAGAAGTTTCCCAACAAAAGCCCCTTCACCAGGCCAGCCATTGCTTCCAGCCTCCAAGCTTTGTGATCGGGCTTGATCGAAATCATACCTAGACAATTCACCAGGCCAAGGGACTTCATCTGGAGCTTGCTTGGACCCAATCGAACGTGACACAACTCTCAGATCGAAGCTTCACTTCTCTAAGAAAAGGTATGGACTCGCGCTTCTTCCTGAGCTTACAGAGATTCTCCATTTAATTTGAATCAATTTCAATGCATGTTTACCGTATGGATGTGTTTGTCTTTTCCAGACGAATCCATAGAGCATAAGAACGCGAAAATCCGTTGAGAATCGAGTGAGAAATTAGGGTTAGAAGGTTGACGGTCACGGGTTCACACCAGTCGTAGACGATGACTGGGAACCGTTGGATCGCGCGTGTATCGAGTGGACGATCGGGTTCGCGGCGGACGGAGCAATGGGACATGAACCGCGGGCCCCGGAGCGCCGAGTCGGATGGCGGCGCCTAATCGAGCACGCCGCGTGGCCCTTCGGAGCCGCCGAGGATGGCGTGGCGCCGCGTGGATAAGTAGGAAAATAGGGATTTTTCTTATTTATTAAATACCCGAAATTCAAAAATTCATAACTTTGTGTAGAAAAATCCTAAAAATAAAATAAAAATACCCTCTTGCTCAGGTGAACGAGAGGAGAATAATGTGGAAAAGAAATCAAGTAATTTCATTAAGTATTTTATTTTTAATGATTTATTTACTCTCTGCACTATTTCAATTCTCCATGCATATAGGAAATTTACCATGGCATGAGACCATAGGGCTTTTGAAGCCTCTGAACTTGGAAACATTCCCTGAATTTTCCAAGGTCAGAGGCCATCCCTATGAGAAGTTATTGATTTTTCAAGTTCATGTTACTATTTTGAGTATAATTAGCATGTTGAGAAATAAATTCTAGGAAAATTTTGTGATATTTTTTATGACCAGAGCGACCTAGGAAAAATAATTTTTAAGCTAATTCACTTTGAACAACCCTAATTGGCCTAAACACCCAAAATTGAACTTTAATTAATTAGAATTAACCAGTCATCAAATGAACTTAAAAACAATTCTCCACAGTCCTCTAGGGATAGGAGAACACCACATAAAAATTTGAGATCAATTGGACTTGGTTAACCCCACCAAATGGGTTGATTAAGCCTCTTAAGCAAAAATGGGTAAAATTAAATTTTAAAAATTCATTACTCACAAAATACTTTTCAAAAATTCACAAAAATGGTTTTGGAGCCTCTTTGATATCAGAGGAACTTAGGAAAATTAAAATTGAAATTTTTTTAAAAAGTTGATTTTTATCATTATTTTAATATTTTTAATAATTAAAAAATAATAAAAATCACAGAAATATTAAAAATCACCAAAATGTCATATTTTGAATTCTAAACACTTAGGAACAAACCAAATATTTTTCTTAGGTTCCTAGGATAAGTTATTGAATTTTAAAGGTTTAATGTAATTTTTAATATTAAAAATGTATTTTCAACTTTTTCACTAAAATAATTCTAATAAAATAAAGAAAAATCAGAAAATTATGAAAATTGGTTTTCTAGTTTCCCTGATATCAGAGAGATTTTTGAAAAATATAAAATTCATTTTTAAACCTTTATTTTATTTTTAAATTAATTAATACTCCAAAATTTAAAATAATTATAATAAATAAAATAAAATTCAAAAAATCACCAAAATTAGTCTAAATGGTCCTCTAGTCATTAGGAGTGCCCCATAATTTTCTTAAGAACATAAAAATACCCTTGGTCATCTTATTGAATTTTCCTTGGAAATCCCTATTTTCTACAAAAAATAATTATATAAATAAATTAAATACAGAAAAATCACATTTTCTCCTCTAATGTCTTAATTGACATGTGAGTGAAGCCATATAAAAATTTCAAATTCATTTAAGCTCAATTTAGTGAGTTATGGAATTATTAAGCTTGAAGGGCAAAATGGTAATTAAAATTTTAACCCTTAATTAAAACTTTAGGCTTAATAAAATGAAAGAGTAAAATATTTGATCCTAATCTGATTTGGATGATTGAAATTTAAATAATTAAAGAGTAGAAACCCATCAATCATTTTAAAGAATAAACCTTAATCAATTAATTAATTAAATTTGGAAGATTAATAAAAATTGAAATTATTAAAATAGGGATATTATTTAGAAGACATTTGTTCTTTAATTTAAGAATCCCTAAATTAATCACCTCAATAATATTTAATTCCCAATTAAAATGATAATCCAAACTCAAGATTTAAAATACTAAAAGACTTAATCATTAAATTAAATTAAAATTAAAACATTTAAATTAAATCCTTCCAAAATTTCAATTAAATTAATACTTTAACAATTAAATTAAATCATCTTTAAAACATAAAAAATAAAATATTAAATTAAAATTAAATTAAATTAAATTAAATTAAAATTGAATTAAATTAAATTAAATTAAATTAAAACATATTAAATTAAATTAAATTAAATTAAAAATAAAATCAAATTAAAATAAAGTCTAAATTAAAATTAAAAATAAAATTAAATTAAAATTAAAACTAAACCAAATTAAATTAAATTAACTTAAATTAAATTGAATTGAATTAAATATAACATCACCTAAGACATAAAGAATTCAAAAATAAATCTAAAACAACTTGAACACTATTCCAAACTTAAACCCATTAATTAAAATTAAATTAAATCACAAATCACTTAAACATCAATTTGCCCTCAAAAGCTCTTGTTATCATAACTCCTAAACGGAGTATTAAGTGAAGTGTTACTTCACTTATAAGGATATTTAAATGTCCTAATTTACTGAGCAAGATAACAAAACTTAAACTCCTCGATGACTAATTCACTTGTATAATTAAATTCTCTTGGACTTAAAACAATCCTAAAGGTGTTGAAAAGATGTTTAAGACTCGTCTTAAGCACTTCCTCAATATGATAGGATGTTTATAAGAACAATTGAACTTAATTGTTCTTTGATGAAGAAAATCATCCTTAAACCAAAATACAAGAACCTAGACGCCATAGGAGATGACTAGCTATAGGATTAGGACTTTGATAGACAACCAAAACCTTTCCCTTAGCTTTACCTAGGTACTTGTTGAAATATTTAAATGCCTTAACATGTGTTTTAAGTGCAGCTTGAGATGACGGGAAGACCCTTCAGGTACGCTTTTATCTTATTGCAATTTACTTTATTGCAAATGCACTTTACTTTTCTTGCATGATAAACAACTGTTGCATGAAAACCAAAACCTTTAGGGTAGTCCCTAAAACTGAAACCATAACTAAATAAAAAATCACTGCAAAATAAAATTCACTGCCACAACATTTCAAAATATAAAGCAACTCAAAATTTAATCACCAACAGAACAACAAAACTATAATTGCAACTAAATTAAAATGTCTCGTTGAATGATCGGGAATACCTCGGATGATGTGACCCACGTGTTGCTAACGGGATTTCACACGGTCTAAATGAAAGTGTGGAACTCATTTAGTTGAGTTTAGCAAATTCATCTGGACTAAGTGAATTCAATGAAAATAATGGTGTTCGGGATGACGGAACCGTGGGATCTTAATCGGTTACGTTATAATCAACTTTAAGATTTGTTTTAATTAAAATATTAAAAACACTTGGATTTTAAGATTTATAAACCAAAACACTTCTCTCATCTCCTGATTTATGACTTCTAAAACTAAACCTCTGCAACAACAAGGAGCTCGGAGCACGGTGGGCAGCACGGCCATCTTTGTCAGCAAAACAACTCTACATCAGCTAAACCTTTCCTAGAATTAAATAACCAAGCCATAGGACTTCGAGGTAGTTTGCCTAGTGCAACATAAATCATCAACTCTTTGTTAGGCATTTGCATGATCATATCATGTAAATTAAGCCCTAACCGGTCTTAGGACTCCGAGGTGATCGTTCGGTACGACATAAACTCTCATATCTTCGAGGTCGTTTGTATGATTGTGTCATACGAATATAAGTCCCGATTAATTAAAACGAGCAAGATGAAACATTAAATGAATCCCCAAATTGAAGCCAAACAATAGGATAGTTTGGGAAGTTGCCAAGATTCTTCTTGGATCCTCAGCTTCTCCTACTTCTCTTCCTTTGGATTCTCAAAAAATAAATTGTTTCAAATTTTGAGTCATTCCCTTTTGAATTTCCAAAAATCCTATCTTTTGAAAACCTTAAACTTTGAAATTCTTGAGAGCAAAACCACTGATCATTATCGAGAGTTTTCTTAAATGATTCACTTCATTTAAGATGTAATTAACTATAGGGGCTTGCCTTATAGGGAACTTTAAGAACCTGGGTAATATAAACCCCGCTTAATTTCTTTATATTAAGCAGGGAAGTTGATCGGCTTATAAAATTGGTTCGCGGACCAAACGGATGTCACAAATCTTCTAGTTTATTTAATCGAACCCCATCATCGAGCAAGTGTGTCTATTCTCCGGATAGATACACGGTTTGTGGTGCGGTGCTCGTTTATATAAACTATTCGGGATGTGAGATCGGTTTGAATATCTTAAAATTTTGAAACTCAAAATTATTTTCAAAATCAAATACTACTTTCTAAATTATATATATATTTAAATTAAATTTAAAATATAAAAATTCGCCGACAATTTCTGTAGGCGACCCCTTTGCAAAACACACAACCTAAAAATATGCCGACAACTTCTGGCGACTCCGCTGGGGATAAGTTCCTCTCTCCATTTTAAACAGATGGTTTTGCTTTCATAAATTGGTAGTGAGCCCATGCCCCTAGTGGGCCAAACTACCATTCTTCCGTTGGAATACCCCATTCATTTACGTCTTGAACGAGTATAGCCAACTCCTCTCGGATTTAGGAGCCACTTGTTTGGACACCCCTAAACGGAGAGGTTCCGAGATCCTTTTACCTCTTTTCCGAGGTGGGGTGGACCCCCAATAGGTGTTAGTTTAGGAGCGGTCCTTTGAGTCGAGAAGTCTTGCATAAGACTTTCTCTTCCTTTCCAATTCTGAATCGGATTCCTTACCTTCTCTACACCTTTGAACATTCCGTTCCTAATAGACAAACCCTCGAATGAATGACTCTTTTAACAAATAACTCCTTTTTATAAATACATGAATAAAAATGTGTTCGGAATCTTTTTGATTCCTTTCTTTTCGTCCTGATGAGAAGAAGCATAACTTGAGACCGATAATCGGAATCTACCTTGCGGAAGATGTCCGCCCAAAGCCGATTTTCTCCTTCACCAATGGACTGGACTTCGTTGTTTACAAGGATGAGTCGCCGGACAATGGGATCATCCGTTTCGGGCAAGGATTCGAGAACACAAATGTCAAGATCACTGACGTTACCCTTTTCACACTTACAGACAAAGTATCTGAAACTGAAAGACCTTTGATCGAATTCAACCTCAAGTCAACTCGAGAGTTCCCTCCCCTGCAAAGGGTTCCAGCTGAGAGGAATACTACTGTCCATGGAGGACCGTTATCTCTACCCCCACCGGTCTAGTCGACTCGCACCTACCCGGCTTCCGCCAACCGAAGGGGAAGGAAGTTCGAATTTGTAACGAGCATGTTACCGTGGAGGGTACGGATTTCCGTGCGAAGACCTTCTATTTTTGAAATTGGGTCCGGCTCAAAGGTTCCACCCCTAACACGGACTCAAAGAAGAAACGAGAGGTAGGAAGATTGCTAGAAAGGCCGGAGTTGCCGAAGTCGCTTTCTTAGAAGAAATCCACGAGTACACACCACTACCGAGTACATACCATTGCTCGAGTATACACCGCTTTTGGAAGGAAGTAGATTCCATCCCCTTTCGCCACAGTGACGAAGAAAATGTCCGCGGGATTGCTTCTACATTACCTCGACCCGCATACTATAGCGACGACTCGAAGGAAAAGGGCTAGGGTTGCACCATTTGCCCGACTACGGATCGTGATAGAGAAGTTAGCAAAGAAAGAGAAATGTCACGTATCGAGAGATTTTAAGAAGAATAGGGCGGGTGCCAGCCAAGTCCCGTCTTGGGCCTCGAGTAGAACCCGATCGCTACAGAAAAGCCTAATAAGAAGATGAAGGCTAGTCCACCTGTTGTTGTTTCAGGTTTACAGATCAGGGAGGATACCACCTTCCAGCATTCAGCCGACAGACCATCCGGTCCTCAGGCCTCGGCTGCTAGAAGGATGGTATGGCGTCCTACTATCGCCGATTGAGACCGAAACAACGACCTGAAAAGGAAAGTCTCGTTAGGAGACTTGAGTCCGAAGAGAGCGCCACTGCAATGAAGGGGACTCCCAAGAAGGAAACCCAACAACCATCGCATGATAACTGCGAAACCGCACGAAAACGACCATTGGAGGACGCTATGGAAAAGCTAAGAACCGACATTCAACGATTAGCAAGAGAAAGAGAAGAAAAGTTTGGAGATGAAGTTGACTCGTCGGAGTTCATGGATGACGAATATGTGGAGATCAACATGGTTGAGACACGAGCATCGTCGGCTTCGCAAGGTGCCCCGACGGCATGCGGAGAGAGATGAGCCGGAAGCATTAAGAGCACGAATTCGAGAAAAAGATGATACAATCTCCCAAATGGCAAAAAGGATGGAAGAGATGGGTGCAGCCCTAGCCACTCTTCAGAGTCAGACTCAACCCCCAAGATAAACGCCTCCAGAAGTTATTCATATTACAGACGGGGGAAAAGAGATTACATCCGTTAACGGAGACGATCAGCCGAAGAAAGATTCTACCCAGAATATGATTCCAGAGAAGGACATCAAGAACATGGTGGAACGACGAGTGCGAGAAGCCTTAGCACACTTTAAGAGCGGAACATCTATTCGAACGGGTAGACCTTACCCCGAAGAATTTGATGCGGTACAATACCCAAAGGCTTCGTACCACCAATGTTCGAAACTTTTGATGAGTACGGAAACCCTCGACAGCATGTTGCACATTTTCGCGCTAGTTGTTGCCACGCCGGTGGAAGTGACGCCTTACTTTTCCGACAGTTCGTCAGCAGCCTGTCAGGGATCGCCTTTGATTGGTACACAAAGTTACCGAACGGTTCGGTAAAGACATTTTCAGAATTGGAAAACCTCTTCATGAAATGGTTTGTCGGAGCTCGGCACCATATCACCATCGGTGACTTAGTGGTGGAGAAACGAAGCCGAACGAAACTTTAGTGGACTACATACTTCGATGGAGAAATCTAAGCATGAAGTGTGAGCCACGGCTACGAGAGCGGCATGCGATCGGCATCTTGCTTAAAAGCATTCACGGCCCGATAGCACTTCTCCTTAAGAGATTTACAATTAAGACTTTTGAGAAGTTGTTAAGCAAGGCCGGAAGCTTGCAAGAAGAAGCGAAGCAACTAAGTTTCGTCGACAAGACAGACAAACATAAACCTGTGAAGACATTTGAAAAGAAATCTGGGATCGTCGCTGCAGTCGATAAGGACAAGCAGCCAATGTAAATACAGCCGGAACAGTAGCGGCCAGCTATCAGCAACCTCGGCGGAACTACCAACAACCTCGAACCGGTTATCAATCAACTCAACAATATGAGCAACCGCCTCGCCCACAGCACACGTTAAAGGATCTTATAAACAGAGAGTATCCATTCAAGAATGAGGCAGTGCCAAAGATGTTCCGCAGTTTGATGAAGACTTCTGATTTTCGACTGCCAGAACCCAGGAAGCCAGAAGAAGTCAACAAGAAAGACCATCCCAACTACTGTCCTTACCACCAGATGCTTGGACATAAGATAGAGGATTGCATCACCTTCGAGAGTTGGCTTGACAACAATCTCCGAAAAGGGAACATAACGATCCCAAAGGAATACATGAAAGAACCCCGGAAAGGAGGTTACGTCAATGTTATTTCAATGGATCCCATTGTTCCGATAGACCCTTACACGACCGATGATGGATGGAGTACCGCTTGGACGAAGTCATCGAAGAAAATTTTGGATCGCATCCAAACCGCTTCGGCGCATGCTTCAACTCAGAGTTTGAAACCTGTCAAGCCGGCGCTGTCGCTTGCAATTGAAGAACCGCCCCAGGAAGAAAAGATCATAGAAAAGAAGGAGATCGAAGAAGAAGAAAGGATCGAGGCTCCTAAGGCTAGACTAGGGGCTGCTTATCCTAGGGTGGTTGTTTCCGATTCGGGGGAAATATTCCTCGAACCTCTGACTCTGTATGATTATTTGCTCGCTCCGGCGGGATCTTAAAATGATAAGAGTTATGGCGTTGGCTACGTTTTGACTGTTTCTAACGATTACGTAACTAATGACAACCAATCTAATCCGGATCTCGATTCTGATACCAATAACAATTCTCAAATCATACACGACTCGACAATCACGATGACAAAGAAGACATTCACCAAGAAGGCTACGAAAGTTCAACAAGCAATGAATCTATTTGTGAATTCCAAGGAACTCCAATCACAATAGAGTTAGAGCTTTCAGATTCCGAAGCGACTCCAGAAGAACCCGTCATGCCAATTCAAAAGGAGACACCGATGAACTCGATACCGGACTCGGAAGAAATCACGGAAGTCAACTTAAGGAGCGGAAAGGTTCTACCTCCGAGAATGGGTCCAAAAGACAAAGGAAAGCAGGTGGTTGTTCGGGAAGAATCAACCCGACGGAAGACTTGCCCATTCGGGAAGAAGTCGAAACACATAGTAACAAAGTGGACTATAACATGCTAGCCCATCTTAGGAAACTACCGACCAGGCGAGCATCTATGACGCTCTCATCTTATCAAAAGAGATGAGGAAGCTCGATCAAGGCCTTACTTGATCCGGATATTTGTTTAGCTCGGATGTCACGAGAATCCTTAGACGAGGTTTGCTCGTTAAAGGAACGACGAGGTGTTACCTTCACGGACGGTGATCTACTACTTAGGACGGCCGATCACAGACCGATCGTTGTACATTTCGATCACTGATCGGAAAGTTTATGCTCTCCGCGAGTATTGGTGGATCCGGGAGCATCAATCAACAAAATGAACCTTCGGACGCTAGCATACTTGGAAATTGATGCTCGCGAGCTTGAAGCGGACAAGATGTTACTAAGAGGATTCGACCGGAAAGGAGAAAGAGCCCTTGGATCAATAACACTATTGATGAAGACCGGTGACTTAGCAAAGACAACCGCAAAATTCCACATAATTGACTACGAGACATCGTTCAACGCTCTGCTTGGGCCGACCGTGGATCCATGAAAACCGGATGGTACCATCATCTCTGCATCAGTGCATAAAATACTACGAAGGAGGAGAACAGTGCATTAAAGGTGATTTGCAACCTTTCTTCGTACCTCAGATTGGAATCCATGAAGATGCAGCTTATTACGCACCTCCGAAGAAAACAATCTTCTCCAGAAACACCGCGCCAAATGAAGCAAAAGAAATTCGAGACAATGAAGAACATGAAGTTCGAGTCCAACAGTCACTCACCACTCCCTTACGGCGAGATGATGAAGGTTTCTCCAGAAGTCGCATCCGAGGTCGAGGCAGGGGACGAGGTCGTGGAAGAGACAACTGGGACGAGTTGGACGAGAAAAAGCCGATGATCAACGTTGATTGGGAAAACGGCTACGAGGAAGAAGAGGAAATCAAGAAAGAAGCGACTACTAATAAATCGGAAGAAACCACAATTCAAGATTTCTCTCGAAGATGAGAAGAACGAAGAATACAAATCGATGTACGAGAAGATTAATCACTATGTACACAATATGACCACGACCCCGATCCGATCCTAATAAGATCGAGGCTATGATGGTCAAAGAAGTACATAGCAGCGGTGCAAAGCCAATCAAATTTTACCGTGGCACTTCTTCTTCCAATACTGAAAACAATGTACAATTTGAAGATGTCACTTCTTCCGAATTAATAGAATTACCTTTTGAGTGGTACTCTCCTTGTGTTCAAAATTTAATTCAGCGTGGTGTCTTACCTCAACAATGGACAAATGGCCGATCACAACACTTCGAAAAATTATGGAATAATGCCGGTCGGCCTCCCAATTCAAAACATGGTCTCGGATTCAGCACAGTAGGTTCAGTTGACGATACAGAATTTTGCTTGGTTGTCACTTGTGAATCTAATGAAGACTGCTTGGAAACTACAGAAGAGCTTGAAGATCTGCAAATTGGAGACGCTCCACCGAGTTCGAAGAAGAAATCAAATCTACAATAGATGAGTTAACGGAAGTTAACTTAGGAACTAATGAAAAGCCTAGACCAACCTTTGTTAGCTCCTTACTCAATAAATAAGATTCCGAGGACATGATCAAGCTATTAATGGAATTCAAGGACTGTTTTGCTTGGAGTTACGAAGAAATGCCGGGATTAGCTCCGAAGTCGCGGTTCACGAGGCTAGGAGTGGATCCTACTTCCGTTCCGGTCGGACAAGCTTCCGGAAGAATGCGTTTGGAAATTGAACAACAAGTAATAGCTGAAGTTAAGAAGCTAATCGACGCTAAATTTGTCCGTGAAGAACAATACCCTACTTGGCTAGCCAATGTGGTACCGATCAGGAAGAAGAATGGTCAGATCAGAATCTGCGTGGATTTCGTAGACTTGAACAAAGCATGTCCGAAAGGATGAATTTCCACTGCCAATTCCAGAGTTAATGATCGACATCGCTTCGACACATGAAATATTCTCTTTCATGGATGGATCTTCAGGATACAACCAGATAAAGATGGCACCAGAAGACGAAAAGCTCACGGCATTCAGAACACCAATCGGAGTGCATTACTACACAGTAATGCCATTCGGACTAAAGAACGCAGGAGCAACATACCAAAGAGCAATGACAAAGATTTTTGATGATCTCATTCACAACCAAGTCTAATGCTACGTGGATGATGTGGTCATCAAAAGCAAACTAAAGGAAGAACACCTGTATGATTTGAGAATTGTCTTCGAGCGACTAAGGCAATACAACCTTAAGATGAATCCCTTAAAATGCGCCTTCGGCTTTACCTCCGGAAATTCTTAGGATTTGTTGTCCGACATCGCGGAATTGAAATTGATCCGGAAAAGATTAAAGCTATCTTAGAAATGCCGCCTCCCAAAACCATAAAACAGCTACGATCCTTTCGAGGAAGGTCGGCATATCTTCGACGCTTTATTTCGAACTTGTCGGGTAGGTGTCGGCCCTTCTCGGCATTAGTTAAAAAGGATGCCAAATTCGTATGGGAAGAGAAATGCCAACGGGCCTTCGAGGACATTAAGCAATACTTAATGACACCTCCGTCTTAGCAGCCCGGTCTCGGGTAGACCGTTGATACTTTATACCACGGCTCTAGACGACTCCCTTGGAGCCCTGCTAGCCCAGGTCAATGATGAGGGAAAAGAAAATGCTCTCTACTACTTAAGTCGTCATTTGATTCCGATGGATGTAAAGTATCCTCCAATTTAGAAGCATTGTTTAGCCCTGATCTTCGCCACACAGAAACTCAGGCATTACATGATCTCTCATAAGGTCAACCTCATCTCGAAAGTTAATCCGTTGCAATATTTGATGACCCGTCCAACACTTTCCGCGGACTTGCCAGGTGGTCGATGATACTATTGCAATTCGACATAACTTTCGTTCCTCTTCGTGCCGTAAAGGGACAAGTTCTAGCTGATTTCCTTGCAGCACACCCTTTACCGGCAGATTCGCCTCTTGACGACAATTTGCCTGACGAGCAGATAATGAGCCTAGAAGACACTGATGATCGACGTTGGGAACTATACTTCGACGGAGCATCCTCAGCACAGAAAGACAAAGAATTGCAAACGATAGTGCCCGGTAAGGCAGGAATCGTACCAATCTTTATAACACCGGAGCGGGGGATGTTAAGATACTCCTACCACTTAACAGAGCCATGCACAAACAACGAGACAGAATACGAAGCCCTCATAACAGGACTAGAGCCGACCATTCGAATGGGAATAACGGATATCGATATCTACGGAGATTCTCGGTTGATCATTCAACGGGTCGCCGGACAATACGGAATTTTAAAGCCAAGACTCGAGCAATGCTTTCGATATGCCATGAAGCCGTTGGAACAAATTCCGAATGTAACAATCTACAAGATCCCCGGAAGAAAAAATGCTCTCGCGGATGCGCTAGCTCGCCTTGCAAAAGAATTTGCACTGCTCGCAAGATGAGTCGGTTGAAGTGTTAGTTCGAGGATGACGGGTCCTATCACGGCTCGACATGGATATGATACGAAATCAAAAAAACGAGAGGAATCGGTTGCGGCAGTGACGGAAAACACAAAAGATTGGCATCAGCCGCTAATAGACTACCTGCAAACAGGGAAATTACCAGACGATAAGTCATTAGTGCATCAAATCAAGAAAAGAGCTCTGTCTTACGCATTAATAAACAGTACATTATACAGAAGGTCTTTTGATCAAATGTGGTTAAGATGCACGAACGGGTCCGAGGCTCGTGAAATTGTCGAAGAAGTACATTCGGGACTTTGTGGTGCTCATCGATCGGGTCCAAAAATGAAAATGAAAATTAAAATACTAGGGTATTACTGGCCCTCGATGACGACCGATTGCATGAAGATTGCCAAAAGTTGTCACCAGTGCCAAGTGCACGGAGTGGTTCTACACTAACCTCCAAACGTGCTACATCCGACAATTGCGTCATGGCCATTTGAGTGTTGGGGCACAGATATAGTGGGTCCGATAGAACCACCTTCTTCGAGAGGACATCGCTTCATCCTTGCGGCTACGGACTACTTTTCTAAATGGGCGAAGCGGTCCCACTCGGAAAGTAAAGGCACACCACGTGCTACGGTTTTTAAAAATCAAGTTGTTTACCGTTTCGGAGTACCGCACAGAATCATTTCAGATAATGGGTTTGCATTCAGAAGTACAAAGATCAACAATTTTGTTAGAAGACATGGAATCGATTGGTGATACTCGACAATCTACTACCCAAGAGCAAACGGCTTGGCCGAGGCTTTTAATAAAACTCTCGTTCAAATTTTAAAGAAAACTTTGGATGACAAGAGAAATTGGCACGAGAAGTTGTTAGAAGCCTTATGGGCCTACAGGACGACTTTCAGGACTCCTACTCAGTCTACACCTTACACTTTAGTGTACGGGTCCGAGGCCGTTTTACCTTTGGAAGTCCAGCTTCCATCACTCAGGATTGCAGTTGCAAATAAAATTACTACAGAAGAAAATGCTAGATTACGACTGGAAGAACTGGAAAGCTTGGAAGGAAGGAGACTTGCAGCACAACAAAATTTGGAACTGTACCAAGCTAAGATGATCCAGGCCCATGATAAACTGGTCCACCCAAGAACTTTCAAAGTTGGTGACTTAGTTCTTGTTCTCAGAGGACCTATTCTTGCACATCGCAAGATAGGAGGCAAATTTGAACCGACTTGGGAAGGGTCGTTTGTGGTCGAGGCAGTCTACTCAGGAGACTCCTACCAACTTGTGAATTACCAAGGAAAACGACAAATGCTTCCAATCAATGGACGATATTTGAAGAAGTATTACGCAACCTGATGTTTCGAAGGGTGGCCTCTAAAATAGAGTCTTATCCCTAGAAACACGGGTAAAGCGATCACTTTGTGACTGGGTCCGAACCCCAAAACATAAAAATGGATAAAATAAAAAAATATATGTGCTAAAAAATAAAATATGTGAAAATCATAATAATAAAGTTTTACCCTTCCTTTCAAATCAAATCTTTTTCCTGATCTTTCTTCATCTTTTCCTACTTTCCTTAAAAATTAAAATTGGAATAAATGAATAAGAATCTTCAGTGATAAATATTTTCTTAATGTTCTTGTTCTTAGTACAGCCCTTGATCCTTTCCTTGTCTTCTTTGCAGGGAAATGTCAGACGGGCGGTTGGTCCTAAACTTTAGAAATGGTGTGAGTCTCGCACTCGATGAAAAGAGGGTGAAGGATGGAGCAGTGATAGAAATTGATTCTGATTTCACACCGACCGACCTACGGTATGAAGAAAATGGCCGGGTCCCGGTGGACCGAGAAGAGCTTCATAGCCGAGACGAGTAATGAAGATGGGTGGCCCAAGCCACCAATCCGAAGCAACAAGAAAAGAAAGACAAACATTGAAGAAAGCAAGAAAATCAAGTCGGTAGTTGCCACGGCGAGGGCGGAGCTTGTCGGCACTCTGCGCCGCGAAATTCAAGAAGTGAGGAGAGCTACGCTCACTGCTACTCAAAGAAGGAATAAAAATCGCCGTATCCGCAAGATGTTGACTAAGCTTGCAGCAGATCAACACAAGGAAACAACCACCTTCGCAGACACACACATTTCAAAGATATCGGTTCGGCAGGAACCAGAAAGAAGAAAGTCAACGCCGAGAGAATCAGAACAGATTGGAGAAGTGCCAAGAAGGACAGAGATAGAATCAGTGCCTCGACGCCGGGCAGAAATACCATATCTGAAGAACCTTATTGCTGAAGCAACCCCGGAGGATGTCCCGACAGAGACAATCCCCGAGGAGCCAAGGTATGCGGGAGAACGTGACGGGATTGAGCCATACATCCCACAATACGTTACTAGGCCTCGTCACTTGCGGATCATCCCGGAATATGAACTAGAAAGAATGCAAAATGTTGAGAAGAAGACTTTCGAATACTTTGAAAGGATTAGAGGCGGGAGAATCAACATTTTGGAAGGCCTCGAGTTACACACGGGTGTATTCTCGGAGTACGAGCAACAACAGATTGTGGATTGCATTTTAGAACTTCAGAAGATGGGTCGAGCAGGCTGTCTGAGAGAAAAGACTTATTCGGAACCCCGGAAATGGATGCCAGGAAAAGGAAGAGTCACAATACAATGCAGATGTTGTTATAACTTAGTAGAAGACAGAAAAGGAAATCCACCAGGGATACTCCGTCACGGTGAGGTGGATCCAATGCCGAGAATAATTAAAAGAATGGTGAAAAGAATGATAACGTGGAAGGTACTGCCAGCAGACTGCATACCTAACAGTTGCATCATCAACATTTATCAGAAGGGCGACTGCATACCTCCACACATAGACCACCACGACTTCGTCAGACCTTTCTGCACAGTTTCGTTCGTCAACGAATGCAATATCATGTTTGGATCTGACCTCCGGATACCAGGCCCGAGTAAGTTCCGAGGGCCGGTGGAGATACCACTTCCGGTAGGTTCCGTCATGATATTACAAGGAAATGGAGCAGACGTCGCAAAGCATTGCATACGGGAGTACCGATGGAACGGATCTCCGTCACTTTTAGAAGGATGGACGACGGAAAGGCACCATACAACTTCCGGCCGGATCCGGAATTGGAGAATCTCCCGCCCTACGAGTCGTGAGTTACATGGGAAATAGCACACTTCCAATGCACATCCATGCGGCATTCCTGCCAAGGATGGCTTGGAAGGTGATGTTATTGACTGTGTATCTCATTATTCAGACATGGATTTGACAGACACTTTTTGGATGGATCAACAAGAATCATACATAGTCCGTTTTGAGTCTTGGATTGTATGAGAGATATTTCAGATTGAGTTGTATGATGTATCTTCAACAAGATTGGAATGAAAGTGACCATGTCACATTTTGCCTTCACCTCTTTTTGTGCGAAATTGGTAGGGAAACGCCATTAAAGTTAAATGAACTTCGAACAAAGAACGAAAAAGAAAAAGAAAATAAATAAGAACTCTCTTCCATAAAAAATCCAAACATTAAAAAGAATTTCAAATCCACATGAACACCAAATAAACAAAAAAAAATGGGATAGTTAAAGAACAAACAAAACAAACCTAAAACTCAAATTGAATTCCAGTTTACGTCCATCTTTTCAAATTCTCCAATCATTCTTCAAATCAAGATCTATTCCGGACTTCCTCTGAAACCCTCTCTCGGGATGATTTCAGAATAACGAAGAATTTTTAATTTGATTCGAATGGCATGGGTTTGTACCCTTCGCCAAGTAATCAGACTTTGATTGATTCCCATGGGATATGGAACACTGTCATATCTCATTTCGATCTCCCGCTAAATCCAAATCTCAGTAAAATTCTGCATAGTCACAACATGAATCAAATATCGACAAAATTTTCACAACCACTGCATAAAATAAATCTCAGCATTCGGGATAGGCTTCCGCCGTACTCCCATCTCAGCAATCGGGCTCAGCAATCGGGATAGGCTTCCGCCGTACTCCCATCTCAGCAATCGGGATAGGCTTCCGCCCTACTCCCATCTCAGCAATCGGGATAGGCTTCAGCAATCGGGATAGGCTTCCGCTGTACTCCCATCTCAGCAATCGGGATAGGTCTCCGCCTACTCCCATCTCGGCAATCTCGACATTCGGGATAGGCCTTCGCCTACTCCCATCTCGACGAATTCTCGGCACTCGGGATAGGCACGAGTCCTACTCCTTTCTCGAGCAATCTCAAAATTTGATCCTCCCGTGAGAAATTGAAATCAAAGCACTCTGCATTCCGGATAGGCTTTGTCTATTCTTCCTCGGCATTTGGAATAGGCTCGATCCTACTTCCTTCTCGGTATACTAAATGCATTCGGGTGGGCCTCAGCCCTACTCTTTTCTCCGCATAAAATCAAAATTGAAACTCGAATCGAAATTCAAACTCATAATTAAGACTTAAAATAAAAAAAAATGAAACGAATCTAAGATCCAATCTCTTGAAATCTTGTGATCTGAAATTCACCTCCTTTTCCCCAGCGAGAGTTCTGGAATCTTCAATCTTGGAGATTTACCTGATACTCCCCAGCGAAAATTCTTCTACTTCGTCCTAAGTTTGTCACTTGGAAATCTGTGTTGGTTTTGTTGATCTCTTCGGTCAACACCAATACGCACGGTGTGCTTGGTTAGCACACCACACCTATTGGGGGTCCATTTGTTGACCTCATTTTTGATGAGGTCTTCTCTTCTCTCTTTAGTGTTTAGGATCTAGCCTTAGGCTTTTCCTTTGACTATCTTAGAGGACTAGAATTGGGACCCATCCCTTAGAAATTTGAACCACTTCTTGCCTCCTACAAACCCCACAAGCTTGATTGTAGACCCCTAATCACCTAGAGGGTTGAAATCAAATGTGAAGGTTTAAAGGATGAGTTCCCTATAGGACTCTTTGGCCTTAGGACCACCCTGGGTGGCTTGGTCTGGTGAGGGTTGACTTACACACTCACTACACTCATACTCTACACTCTCACACACGCAATCCAAATCCTAAAACCACACACATGCCCAACTTGGCTCCTTGACTCATGTAGGTAATTCATATGGATGGACCTTAACCCCTAAGCCCCTGGCTAAGAGGGTTAGGAACAACATAGCGAATACCTCAAATGAGTCCTCTCATGGCTCATATAGACTTAACATGGCTTCATGGCTCAACCAAAGTGCTTCCATTTCACTCATATTTGATCAATCTTCTTTTTTCCAAAATTTCAATTTTTGACCCGGGGACCCTACACTCATCAAACCTACTTAAAAGCCGCTTAAAATTGCCCAAATCCTCCAAAATTTCCAAATCATCCAAAATTCCCCAAAATTAACTTTGAACATTTCTTCACCAATCAAATTGATCATCCATAGCCAGAAATACCAAAAATTCCAAAAATACCCCCCAATACCCTCCAAATACCCAAAATGCCCCTCTTAGCCAAAAATCCAAAAATTCAGAAAATTCCCAGAAAATTCCAGAAAATCTCAAATATTCCCAATTTCATTTTTTCCAACTACACCATGGGCCAATTTTGTCAATTTACCCCACTTTTACCAAAACCCCCGATTTAGCTGCATTCTTAACCGAAGTGAACCCAATGTCAAACCAAACCTACCCAATTGACCCCAATTTTGGTCCCATTCAATTCTAAACTCCAATTCAATATCCACAATATCAATCTAGACCAAACCCAAGTCCAATTTGATTGACATTTGGGTCCAATTTCACTTTTGAGCTTAAGGCCCAATTTAGAACCATGACCCAAACTTAGCCCAAACCAAACCAATTCAACTCCTATTGACCCCAATCCTTTTCTAAATCTTCCCTAACATCCCCACAAACAAAACACTAACATAATTTGCCCAAAATTTGCACCCAAACCCCACTCAAATTCAACCCAAAACCAAAAAGCCCAATTTTGACCTAAACCCAAACCTAACCCAAATAAGCCCAAGTCCCAAAACCAAAACCCAACCAAAGTTTAAATCTCTTTGAAACACTCCCATAAACATTTCCCAACATTAATTTTACATCAATTTCAACCCTAGCCCAACATTGGCCCAAATTAGCCCAATTTGACCTACATTGGCCCATGTACCAAATCCAACCCAATTCAAACCTAAATCACCTCAAATTTATTTGAAATCACTCATGACACATCCCTAAACCAAACCCAACAATTATTTGGCCCAAGCCTTTACCAAACCTCCATCCTAAAATCCATTTTTAAAATCCAAAAAGCCCACTTCCCTAAACCATTTTAAAAGCCCATCTTCACTAAATTACAAAGGCCCAAACTGCATGCTAAAGCCCATATGACATTCTTTTCATCACCCCATTAATTGATATCATTCCTAAGTCCTAAATCAGCAATCAAATCTTTCTAAACAAAGCCATATGACAAACCATCCAAATTTTACACCAAATTACCAAAATTTCTAAAACCCTTTTCCATGAAATTGACCAAACTTTTTCCCAAGCCAAAGGTGAGCCATGAAGCCATTCTTGAGCCACATGCAAGACATGTGAGTTGTTGACATGTGACCTTACCACATTGGGCAAAAAGAGGAGGTCCTTTAAGCACTTCCTAAAAGCCATTAACCTTACTTATGATTCCCCTTAACCCAAATTTAATCTAAATATTCTTGGATGGAGACTTCTCCACTTAAGACCAGCTGACCCAATGATTCACCCAGCCCAAAACCGGGTCATGGGGAGGTGAACCAAGCCCAAAATCATGGGTTGACCAATTTGAGCCCAAAATGAGCCCTTACCCTTTCCATTTCAAGCCATCATCTTTACACATGGCAAAGCTTAATTGCTGCACTAAACCTCCAGCCACGACCTACACGGACCGAGGGTGACCCATGCTGCCGGCCAGCCGCACTGGATCGCCTGAAAACACCATGGCCGAGACCTTGGGAGGAGCCAAACTTTTCAATTATGCCTTGCTTGAAGTGTCCCGACCCAATTAAACACCATGGTTGTTCTTCTCTTGCATGGAGCGACTGATCCCGAGCCTTAAACCCCCCGGGAGGCCCTCCACCCTTTCTATTTAAACACCACCTCCTCTCGGCCATGAGAGGTGCTGAACCAAAACTTGCCGAAACCACTGCCAAAATCATTCCGAACACTCTCTACACATAGAGAACTTGATCCCCACTGAAATCTCCCTGCCATTTCCTCTCGTGAGCTCGATTTCGGAGTTGAAATTTAAGCCCAAAACCGGGACACTTCACCGCGGTGAGCCAATCTCCAAATTGATTGGTCCTACACCTTCACCGGACCAAGAGGAGAAGTTTCCCGACAAAAGCTCCCTCACCCGGGCCGGCCATTGCTTCCGGCCTCCGAAGCTTTGTGATCGGGCTTGATCGAAATCATACCTAGACAATTCACCGAGGCCAAGAGACTTCATGCGGAGCTTGCTTGGACCCGATCGAACGTGACACAACTCTCGAATCGAAGTTTCACTTCTCTGAGCAAAGGTATGGACTCACTCTTCTTCCCGAGATTACAGAGATTCTCCATTTAATTTAAATCAATTTCAATGCATGTTTACCGTATGGATGTGTTCATCTCTTCAAGACGAATCTATAGAGCATAAGAACGCGAAAATCCGTTGAGAATTGAGTGAGAAATTAGGGTTAGAAGGTTGACGGTCACGGGTTCACACCAGTCGTAGACGATGACTGGGAACCGTTGGATCGCGCGTGTATCGAGTGGACGGCCAGGATCGTGCCGGACGGAGCAATGGGACATGAACCGCGGGCCCCTGGAGCGCTGAGTCGGATGGCGGCGCCGAATTAGAGCCCGCCGCGTGGCCCTTTGGAGCTGCCAAGGATGGCGTGGCGCCGCGTGGATAAGTAGGAAAATAGGGATTTTTCTTATTTATTAAATTCCCAGAATTTCAAAAATTTATAACTTTGTGTAGAAAAATCCTAAAAATAAAATAAAAATACCCTCTTGCTCAGTGAACAGAGGAGAATAATGTGGAAAAGAAATCAAGTAATTTCATTAAGTATTTTATTTTTAATGATTTATTTACTCTCTGCACTATTTCATTTCTCCATGCATATAGGAAATTCACCATGGCATGAGACCATAGGGCTTTTGAAGCCTTTGAACTTGGAAACATTCCATGAATTTTTCAAGGTCAGAGGCCATCCCTATGAGAAGTTATTGATTTTTCAAGTTCATGTTACTATTTTAAGTATTTTAATTCCGATAATTAGCATGTTGAGAAATAAATTCTAGGAAAATTTGGTGATGTTTCTTATGACCAGAGAGACCTAGGAAAAATAATTTTTGAGCTAATTCACTTTGAACAACCCTAATTGGCCTAAACACCCAAAATTGAACTTTAATTAATTAGGGTTAACCACTCATCAAATTAACTTAAAAATAATTCTCCACTGTCCTCTAGGGATAGGAGAACACCACATAAAAATTTGAGATCAATTGGACTTGGTTAACCCCACAAAATGGGTTGATTAAGCCTCTTAAGCAAAAATTGGTAAAATTAAACTTTAAAAATTCATTACTCACAAAATAATTTTCAAAAATTCACAAAAATGGTTTTGAAGCCTCTCTGATATCAGAGGAACTTAGAAAAATTAAAATTGTAATTTTCTAAAAAAGTTGATTTTTATCATTATTTTAATATTTTCAATAATTAAAAAATAATAAAAATCACAAAAATATTAAAAATCACCAAAATGTCATATTTTGAATTCTAAACACTTAGGAACAAACCAAATATTTTTCTTAAGTTCCTAGGATAAGATATTGAATTTTAAAGGTTTAATGTAATTTTTAATATTAAAAATGTATTTTTCAACATTTTCACTAAAATAATTCTAATAATACAAAGAAAAATCAGAAAGTTATGAAAATTAGTTCTCTGGTTTCCCTGATATCAGAGAGATTTTTGAAAAATATAAAATTCATTTTTCAACCTTTATTTTATTTTTAAATTAATTAATACTCCAAAATTCAAAATAATTATAATAAATAAAATAAAATTCAAAAAATCACCAAAATTAGTCTAAATGGTCCTCTGGTCATTAGGAGTGCCCCATAATTTTCTTAAGAACAGAAAAATTCCCTTGGTCATCTTATTGAATTTTCCTTGGAAATCCCTATTTTCTACAAAAAATAATTATATAAATAAATTAAATACAGAAAAATCACATTTTCTCCTCTAATGTCTTAATTGACATGTGAGTGAAGCCATATAAAAAATTTCAAATTCATTTAATGAGTTATGAAATTATTAAGCTTGAAGGGCAAAATGGTAATTAAAATTTTAACCCTTAATTAAAACTTTAGGCTTAATAAAATGAAAGAGTAAAATATTTGATCCTAATCTGATTTGGATGATTGAAATTTAAATAATTAAATAGTAGAAATCCATCAATCATTTTTAAAAATAAACCTTAATCAATTAATTAATTAAATTTGGAAGATTAATAAAAATTGAAATTATTAAAATAAGGATATTATTTAGAAGACATTTGTTCTTTAATTTAAGAATCCCTAAATTAATAACCTCAATAATATTTAATTCCCAATTAAAATGATAATCCAAACTCAAGATTTAAAATACTAAAAGACTTAATCATTAAATTAAATTAAAATTAAAACATTTAAATTAAATCCTTCCAAAATTTCAATTAAATTAATACTTTAACAATTAAATTAAATCATCTTTAAAACATAAAAAATAAAATATTAAATTAAAATTAAATTAAATTAAATTAAATTAAAATTGAATTAAATTAAATTAAATTAAATTAAAACATATTAAATTAAATTAAATTAAATGAAAAATAAAATCAAATTAAAATAAAGTCTAAATTAAAATTAAAACTAAACCAAATTAAATTAAATTAACTTAAATTAAATTAAATTGAATTAAATATAACATCACCTAAGACATAAAGAACTCAAAAATAAATCTAAAACAACTTGAACACTATTCCAAACTTAAACCCATTAATTAAAATTAAATTAAATCACAAATCACTTAAACATCAATTTGCCCTCAAAAACTCTTGTTGTCAAAACTCCTAAACAGAGTATTAAGTGAAGTGTTACTTCACTTATAAGGATATTCAAATGTCCTAATTCACTGAGCAAGATAACAAAACTTAAACTCCTGGATGATTAATTCACTTGTATAATTAAATTCTCTTGGACTTAAAACAATCCTGCAGGTGTTGAAAAGATGTTTAAGACTCGTCTTAAGCACTTCCTCAATATGATAGGATGTTTATAAGAACAATTGAACTTAATTGTTCTTTGATGAAGAAAATCGACCTTAAACCAAAATACAAGAACCCAGACGTCATAGGAGATGACAAGCTATAGGATTAGGACTTTGATAGACAACCAAAACCTTTCCCTTAGCTTTACCTAGGTACTTGTTGAAATATTTAAATGCCTTAACATGTGTTTTAAGTGCAGCTTGGGATGACGGGAAGACCCTCCGGGTACGCTTTTATCTATTTGCAATTTACTTTATTGCAAATGCACTTTACTTTTCTTGTATGATAAACAATTGTTGCATGAAAACCAAAACCTTTAGGGTAGTCCCTAAAACTGAAACCAAAACTAAATTAAAAATCACTGCAAAATAAAATTCACCGCCACAACATTTTAAAATATAAAGCAACTCAAAATTTAATCACCAATAGAACAACAAAACTACAATTGCAACTAAATTAAAATGTCTCGTTGAATGATCGGGAATACCTCGGATGATGTAACCCACGTGTTGCTAACGGGATTTCCCACGGTCTAAATGAAAGTGTGGAACTCATTCAGTTGAGTTTAGCAAATTCATCTGGACTAAGTGAATTCGATGAAAATAATGGTGCCGGGATGACGGAACCAGTGGGATCTTAATCGGTTCGTTATAATCAACTTTAAGATTTGTTTTAATTAAAATATTAAAAACACTTGGATTTTAAGATTTCTAAACCAAAATACTTCTCTCATCTCCTGATTTATGACTTCTAAAACTAAACATCTGCAACAACAAGGAGCTCGGAGCACGGTGGGCAGCACGGCCATCTTCGTCAGCAAAACAACTGTACATCAGCTAAACCTTTCCTAGAATTAAATAACCAAACCATAGGACTTCGAGGTAGTTTGCCTAGTGCAACATAAATCCTCAACTCTTCGTTAGGCATTTGCATGATCATATCATGTAAATTAAGCCCTAACCGGTCTTAGGACTCCGAGGTGATCGTTCGGTACGACATAAACCCTCACATCTTCGAGGTTGTTTGTATGATTGTGTCATACGAATATAAGTCCTGATTAATTAAAACAGGCAAGATAAAACATTAAATGAATCCCCAAATTGAAGCCAAACAATAGGATATTTTGGGAAGTTGCCAAGATTCTTCTTAGATCCTCAGCTTCTCCTACTTCTCTTCCTTTGGATTCTCAAAAAATAAATTGTTTCAAATTTTGAGTCATTCCCTTTTGCATTTCCAAAAATCCAATCTTTTGAAAACCTTAAACTTTGAAATTCTTGAGAGCAAAACCACTGATTATTATCGAGAGTTTTCTTAAATGATTCACTTCATTTAAGATATAATTAACTATAGGGGCTTGCCCTTATAGGGAACTTTAAGAACCCAAGTAATATAAACCCTGCTTAATTTCTTTATATTAAGCAGGGGAACTTGTCTGCTTATAAAATTGGTTCGCAGACCAAACGGATGTCACAAATCTTCTAATTTATTTAATCGAGCCCCATCATCGAGCAGTGTGTCTATTCTCCGGGATAGATACACGGTTTGTGGTGCGGTGCTCGTTTATATAAACTATTCGGGATGTGAGATCAGTTTGATTTCATATCTTAAAATTTTGAAACTCAAAATTATTTTCAAAATCAAATACTACTTTCTAAATTATATATATATTTAAATTAAATTTAAAATATAAAAATTCACCGACAATTTCTGTAGGCGACCCCTTTGTAAAACACACAACCTAAAAATATGTCGACACCCCTTATGAAATTCCAAAATTCAATCCTTTGAAAACCTTAAACTTTGAAATTCTTGAGAGCAAATCCACTGATCATTATCGAGAGTTTTTTTAAATGATTCCTGTCATTTAAGATGTAATTAACTATAGGGGCTTGCCCTTATAGGGAACTTTAAGAACCCAGCTAATAGAAACCCTGTTTAATTCTTTTATATTAAGTAGGGGAACTTGTTGGCTTATAAAATTGGTTCACAGACCAAACGGATGTCACAAATCTTCTAGTTTATTTAATTAAGCCCCATCTTCAAGCAGTGCGTCTATTCCTCGGAACAGATACACGGTTTGTGATGCGGTGCTCGTTTATATAAACTATTTGGGATGTGAGATCGGTTTGATTTCATATCTTAAAATTTTTCAAACATAAAATTATTTTCAAAATCAAATACTACTTTTCAAATTATATATTTAAATTAAATTTCAAAATTTGCCGAAAATTTCTGTAGGCGACCCCATTTTAAAATCCAACACATAACCTAAAAATATGCCGACAACTTCTGGCGACTCCGCTGGGAAATAGTTCCTCTCTCCATTTTGATCGGATGGTTTTGCTTTCATAAATCGGTAGAAAGTCCATGCCCCTAGTGGATCAAACTAACATTCTTCCGTTGACATATCTTTTTCATTTCTGTCTTGAACAAATATGATCAACTCATCTTGGATTTTGGAGCCACTATTTAGACACTCCTAAACAGAGAGGTTCTGAAATCCGCCTTTTGATACCTCTCCGAAGAGGCGAGGTAGACCCCCAATAGGTGTTAGCTTAGGAGCGGTCCTTCGAATTGAGAAACCCTACGAGATTTTTCCTTCCTTTCTAAGCTTTGGATTGGGTCCTTTACCCTCTCTAATCTCCTCTCATTTTTAACGAATAAACTAACCTCCTAACAAACAAACTCTTTTCTAAATCATAAATGCATAAATAAAACTTAAATAAATTGTGTTCGGACTCTTTTCAATTTCTTTCTTTTCGTCCTGACGAAGGAAGCATACTTCAGGACTGATAATCGAAGCTTGCCTTGCAGAAGATGTATGCCCCGAAGCTGATTTTCTCCTTTACCAATGGACTTGACTTCCCTGTCTACAAGGATGAACTGCCTGACAATGGGATCATCCGTTTTGGACAAGGGTTTAATAACACAGACGTTAAGTTTGCCGATGTTACTCTTTTCGCACTGATGAACAAAGTGCCTGAGACCGAGGAGCCTATGATTGAGTTTAACCTGAAGTCGACTCAAGAGTTCGCTCCCCTGCAGAGGGCCCCAGTTGAAAGGAACACCGCCGTTCGCAGGAGGTTGACTCGCTACCCCCGTAAATGTCGTCTCTACCCCCACCGGTCCGGTCATCATTGCACCTACCCCGGTTCCCACCAAACTGAAAGGAAAGGAAGTACAAGTCAGTTATGAGCCTGTCACCGTGGAGGGTTCAGACTTCGTTGTGATACCGTCTATTTTCGAGATAGGGTCCGGTTCGAAGTATAAGCCCTTAACCCGGACACAGAGGAGGAATAAAAACAGGAAGTTTGCTAAGATTAGAAAGGTCAGAGAAGCTGAAGCCTCCTGTCTTGAAGAAATCTCTGAAGAGAAAGAGGAAGAACTGTCAGAATACTCACCACTGTTGGAAGGAAATAAATTCCACCCTCTCTCTGTTGCATCTAATAAAGTAGATGCCAGAAAGATCGTCGATGTGTTACCCCGGCCTGCATATTACAGTGACAGCAAGAAGAAGAAGAGCAAGGCTACACCGCTTACCCGATTACGTGCGGTAGTCGAGAAATTAGCCAGAAAAGAAGGATGTCCTGTATCAGAGATTCTGAGAAGAATGGGACGAGTGTCAGTTAAGTCCCGCATCGGTCCGCGAGTAGAGTCTGCTACTGTCCCTGACAGACCAAAGAAAAAGGTGCGAGCTAGCGAGGGAGGCTCACCCGTTGTTGTATCGGGTCTCCATATTCAGGAGGACACCACCTACTTACGCACCGCCGACAGACCAGCCGGTCCTAGGCCTCCTGCTACAAGAAGGATGGTGTGGCAACCTATTATTGCCGAACCAATACCAACAGAACATTCTGGAAAGAGAAGTCTCGCTGAAGATCCCCAGATCTGAGGAAAGTGCTGCAGTAAAAGAAACTCCTGAAAGAGAGGTTCAACAGTCGTCTCCTGACAACCATGAGATCATTCAGAAAAGGCCACTTGAGGATGCCATAGGGCAACTAAGAATAGACATCCGACGGCTAGCAAGAGAAAGAGGAGAAGAATTAAGGGATGAAGTGGATTCGTCAGAATTCATGGATGAAGAGTATGCTGAGGCCAACATGATTGAGACATGAGCATCATCAGCTTCGCAGGGAGTTCTGCCAGCTTTAGAAAGAGATGAACCAGAGTTAATGAGAGCACAGCTTCGGGAAAGAGATGATACGATTTCCCAGATGGCAAAAAAGATGGAAGAGATGGTTGCCGCCTTAGCCACTCTCCAGAGTCAGGCCCAGCCTCAGAAAGAAATACCCCCGGAGGTCATCCATATTACAGATGGAGGAAAATAGATTACATATGTTAACGGAGATAATCAGCTAAAGAAAGATTATGCACAGAACATGATTCCCAAAAAGGATATTAAGGGCATGGTAGAACAACAGGTGCGAGAAGCCTTAGCTCAGTCCAAGAGTGGAACATCTATTCAGACAGGTAGACTTTACCCTGAAGAATTTGATACAGTCCAATACCCGAAGGGCTTTGTACCACCTCTGTTTAAGACTTTCGATGGAACGGGAAACCCCCGGCAACATGTCGTACATTTTCGTGCCAGTTGCTGCAATGCCGGCGGGAGCGACGCTTTGCTTTTCCGACAGTTCGTCAGCAGTTTGTCAGGGATCGCCTTCGACTGGTATGCAGAATTGTCGAATGGATCAATCAAGACTTTTGCAGAATTGGAAAATCTCTTCGTTAAGCGGTTTTCCGGAGCTCAGCACCACATCATTATCGGTGATCTAGTGGTGGAGCGACAGAAACCAAACGAAACTTTGGTGGATTACATACATCAATGGAGGAACCTGAGCATGAAGTGTGAACCACAGCATCAGGAACAGCATGTGATCGGTATCTTGCTTAAGAGTATCCATGGCCCGATAGCACTTCTCCTTAAGGGATTCACCATTAAGACTTTTGAGAAGTTGCTTAGCAAGGCCGGGAGCTTGCAGGAGGAAGCGAAACAGCTAAGTTTCATCGATAAGACCGATAAGCAGAAGCCTGTAAAAGCTTTCGAGAAGAAATCCGGGACCGTCGCAGCAGTGGACAAAGGTAAACAACCAGTGCAAATACGGCCAGAGCAACCGCAGCCGAGTTATCAACCACCGCAACAGACTTATCAACACCCTCAGCAGAATTATCAGCCTCAGCAGAGTTTTCAGCCTCGACCGAGTTATCAGTCGCCACGGTACGATCAGCCGCCACCTCGTCCGCTCCGTCCCCTAAAGGTACTTTTGAATAAAGAATACCCATTCAAGACTGAGGCACTGGCTAAGATGTTTCGCAGTTTGATGAATACGCCTGACTTTCAGTTGCCAGAGCCCAGGAAGCCCGAGGAAGTCGACAAGAAGGATCATCCAAACTACTGTCCTTACCACTGGATGCTCGGACATAAGATCGAAGACTACTTCACTTTCAAGAACTGACTGAAGATAATCTTCGGAGAGGGAACATAACAATCCCAAAGGAATACATGAAGGAACCCCAAAAAGGAGGTTCCGTCAATGTTATCTCGACGGAGCCTATTGTTTCGATCGACCCGTACACGACCAACGATGGATGGAATACAGTTTGGACAAAATCATCAAAGAAAATTTTGGATCACATCCAGAACGCTTCGGTGCGTGCTTCAACTTAAAGTTAGAAACCTGCCAAGACGGCACTATCGCTAGCGATTGAAGAACCTCCCCAGGAGAAGGAGAAGATCATGAAAGAAGAGAAGACTGAGGTTCCGAAAGGTAGACTAGGGGCTGCTTTTCCTATGATGGTTGTTTCTGATTCGAGGGAGAAATTCCTCGAACCTCTGACTCTGTATGATTATTTGCTCACCCCGGCGGGATCTTATAATCATAAGAGTTATGGTGTTGGCTACGTTTTGACTATTTCTAACAATTACGTAACTAACGACAACCAACCTAATCCGAATCTCGATTTCGATACGAATAACGATTCTCAAATCATACAAAACCAAGATAACCACGACGAAGAGGAGGACATTCACAAGGATGGCTACGAAAGTTCAGTAAGTGACGAGTCTATTTGCGAATTCTGAGGAGCTCCGATCACGATAGAGTTAAAAATATCAGACGTCGAGGCAACTTCAGCAGAGCTAGTCGTTCCGATTCAAGAGGAGACACCGGTAGATTCAGAGGAAATTACCGAAGTCAATCTGAGAAGAGGAAAGGTCCTACCTCCGAGATTGGGTCCAAAGGACAAGGGAAAGCAGGTGGTTGCTCAAGAAGAGCTAACCCCAGTGGAAGAATTGCCCGTTCGGGAAGAAATTGAACGACCCGGTAACAAAGTGGACTATAATGTGCTAGCCCATCTTAGGAAGCTACTGCCAAACTGAGCATCTACGACGCTCTGATCCTGTCAAAGAAGATGAGAGAATCTCTGGTCAAGGCCTTGCTTGATCCAGAAATTTGCTTAGCTCAAATGGCTGGTAATTCCTTCGACGAGGTTTGCTCATTGAAAGGAAAGCGCGGTGTTAACTTCACGGACGATGATTTACTACTTGGAACAGCATATCACAACCGACCGTTGTACATTTCAGTCAGTATTGGAAAGTTCACACTCTCCAGAGTGCTAGTTGATCCAGGAGCGTCAATTAATATAATGAACCTTCGAACGCTAGCCTATTTAGAGATTGATGCCCGTGATCTCGAGGCAGATAAGATGATGCTTAAGAGGCTTCAACCGTAAAGGAGAAAGAGCTCTTGGATCGATAACACTGTTAATGAAGATCAGTGAATTAGCCAAGTCAACCGCAAAGTTCCACATTATTGATTCTGAGACATCATTCAACGCTCTACTGGGCCGGCCATGGATCCATGAGAACCGGATGGTACCATCGTCTCTACACCAGTGTATAAAGTACTATGAAGGAGGACAAGAATAGTGTATCAAAGGTGATTTGCAACCATTCTCCGTGCATGAAATCGGAATCCACGAAGATGCAGCTTACTACACACCCCCAAAGAAAACTGTCTTCTCCAGAAATACCATACCAAATCAAGAAAAAGAAGCACGAGATGACAAAGAACCTAAAACTCTTGTTCAACAGTTACTCACCACTCCCTTACCGCAAGATGGTGAAGGTTTCTCCAGAACTCGCACCCGAGGTCGAGGCCGGGGACGAGGTCGAGGAAGAAACAGTGGAATAATTAAACAGAAGAAACCGGTCATCGATGTTGATTGGGAGAATAGCTCTGAAGAAGAAGAAGAAGAAATCAAGAAAGAAGCAGCAACAGTAAACCAAGGGAAACCCCAGTTCAAGATCTCTCTCGAAGATGAAAAGAATGAAGAATACAAAGCAATGTACGAGAAAATTAACCACTATGTGCATACTATGACCCTGACCCCGATCCATTCTAATAAGATCGAGGGTATAGTGGTCAAAGAGGTACATGGTGGTGGTGCTAAACCAATTAAGTTTTACCGTGGTGCTTCTCCTTCCAAAGCTGAAAATGATGTACAATTTGAAGATGTTACTTCTTCTGAATTAATAGAATTGCCGTTTGAGTGGTATTCTCCCTGTGTTCAAAATTTAATTCGGCACGGTATTTTGCCTAAGCAATGGTCAAAAGGCCAATCACAACGCTTTGAAAAGTTATGGAACAATGCCAGTCGGCCTCCCAATTCAAAACATGGTCTAGGATTCGGCACAGTAGCATCAACTGAAGATTCAGAATTTTGCTTGGTTGTCGCTAGTGAGCCTAATGAAGATTTCTTGGAAGCTTCAGATAATCTTGAAAATCTACCAATCGGAGACGTTCTGCCAGAATTTGAAGAAGAAATTAAATCTACAATAGACGAGTTAATGGAAGTTAACTTAGATACTAGCGAAAAGCCTAGGCCGACCTTTGTTAGCTCCTTACTCAACAAAGAAGACTCTGAAGAAATAGTCAAGCTATTAATAAAATTCAAGGATTGTTTTGCTTGGAGTTATGATGAAATGTCAGGATTAGCTCCAGAGGTCGCAGTTCATAGACTAGGAGTGGATCCAGCTGTCGTTCCAGTCAGACAAGCTCCCAGAAGAATGCGTCTAGAGATTGAACAATAAGTAATAGCTGAAGTTAAGAAGCTAATAGACGCTAAATTTGTCCGTGAAGAACAATATCCGACTTGGTTAGCCAACGTGGTACCAGTCAGAAAGAAGAATGGTCAGATCAGAATCTGTTTAGATTTCAGAGACTTGAATAAAGCATGCTCGATGGACGAGTTTCCGCTACCGATTCCAGAATTGATGATCGACATTGCTTCAACACATGAAATCTTCTCATTCATGGATGGATCTTCAGGATACAACCAGATAAAGATGGCACCAGAAGATGAGAAGCTCACAGCCTTCAGAACGCCGATTGGAATATACTGCTACACAGTAATGTCTTTTGGATTGAAGAACGCAGGAGCAACTTACCAAAGAGTAATGACGAGGATTTTTGATGATCTCATTCACAACCAAGTCGAGTGCTACGTGGATGATGTGGTCATCAAAAGCAAACTGATGGAAGATCACCTGTATGATTTGAGAATTGTTTTCGAGCGATTAAGACAATTTAATCTAAAGATGAATCTCTTAAAATGCGCCTTCGGCATCACCTCCGAGATATTCTTAGGATTTGTTGTCCGACATCGCGGAATTGAAATCGATCCAGAAAAGATTAAAGCTATCTTAGAAATGCCGCCTCCTAAAACTTCGAAACAACTACGATCCTTTCAATGGAAGTTGGCATATCTTCGACGCTTTATCTCGAATTTGTCATGTAGGTGTCAGCCTTCTCGGCATTAATTAAAAAGGACGCCAAATTCGTTTGGGAAGAGAAATGCCAACGGGCCTTCGAGGACATTAAGCAATATCTAATGACACCTCCTGTCTTAGCAGCCTCGGTCTCAGGTAGACTGTTGATACTTTATACCGCGGCTTTAGACGACTACCTTGGAGCCCTGTTAGCCCAGGTCAATGAGGAGGGTAAAGAAAACGCACTCTACTACTTAAGTCGTCTTCTGATTCCGATGGAAGTAAAGTACCATCCAATTGAGAAGCATTGTTTGGCCCTGATCTTCACTGCTCAAAAGCTCAGGCATTACATGCTTTCTCATAAGGTCAACCTTATTTCGAAAATTAATCCGTTGCAATATTTAATGACCTGCCCGACGCTTTCTGGCAGACTTGCTTGGTGGTCGATGATACTATTACAATTCGATATAACTTTTTTTCCTCTTCATGCCGTAAAAGGACAAATCCTAGCAGACTTCCTCGCAGCACATCCTTTACCGCCAGAATCGCCTCTCAATGACGACTTGCCAAACAAGCAGATAATGAGCTTACAAGATCCCGATGATTAGAGTTGGGAATTGTACTTCGATGGAGCATCTTCAGCACAGAAAGACAGAGAATCGCAAACGATAGTGCCCGGTAAGGCAGGAATTGGACTAATCTTTATAACACCAGAGCAGGGGATGTTAAGATACTCCTACCACCTAACAGAACAGTGTACAAACAACGAAGTAGAATACGAAGCCCTTATAACTGGATTGGAATTAACCATTCAGATGGGTATAACAGATATCAACATCTACGGAGATTCGCAGTTGATCATTCAGCAGATTCCCGGACAATACAGAATTCTGAAACCAATGCTCGAGCAGTACTTTCAGTATGCCATGAAACTATTAGAGCAAATTCTGAATGTAACAATCTACAAGATTTCCAGAAAAGAAAATGCTCTTGCAGATCCGTTAGCCCGCCTCGCAAATAAGTTTGCCTGCTTACAGGATGAATCAGTTGAAGTGTCAGTTCAGGGACGACAGGTTCTCTCGCAGCTCGGCATGGATACAATACACGTATCGAAGAGGAAGAAGAATCGATTACAGCAGTAACGTGAAAATACGGAAGATTAGCGGCGACCTTTAATAGACTATTTGCAAACAGGAAACCTACCGGACGATAAGTCATTAGCCCATCAAATTAAGAAAAAAACTCTGTCTTACGCATTAATAAACAATACATTATACAGAAGGTCTTTCGATCAGATGTGGCTAAGGTGCCTGAGCGGGTCCGAGGCTCATGAAATTGTTAAAGAGGTACATTCGGGACTTTTTGGTGCTCATCAGTCGGGTCCGAAGATGAAAATGAAGATTAAAAGACTAGGGTACTACTGGCCCTCAATGAAGACCGACTGCATGAAGGTCGCCAAGAGTTGTCACCAGTGCCAAGTGCATGGAGTGGTTCTACATCAACCTCCAAATGTGCTACATCCGACAATCGCGTCGTGGCCATTTGAATCTTGGGGCACAGATATTGTGGGTCCAATAGAACCGCCTTCTTCAAAAGGACATTGTTTTATCCTTGCAGCCACTGACTACTTTTCCAAGTGGGCAGAAGCAGTACCGCTCAGAGAAGTGAAGGCACATCACGTGCTACAGTTCTTCAAGAATCAGGTCGTCTACCACTTCGGGGTACCACGCAGAATCATTTCAGATAATGGGTTTGCGTTTAGAAGTACGAAGATCAACAATTTTGTCAGAAGGCATGGGATCAACTGGCGTCATTCAACAATCTACTACCCAAGAGCAAACGTCTTGGCCGAGGCTTTTAATAAAACTCTCGTCAAAATTCTAAAGAAAACTTTTGACGACAATAAAAGAAATTGGCACGAGAAGTTGTTGGAAGCCTTATGGGCCTACAGAACAACTTTTAGGACTCCTACTCAGTCTACGCCCTACGCTCTAGTGTATGGGTCCGAGGCAGTTCTACCCTTGGAAGTTCAACTCCCATCACTTAGAATTGCAGTTTCAGAGAAGATCCCTACAGAAGAAAATGCCAAATTATGGCTGGAAGAATTGGAAAACTTGGAAGGAAAACGACTTGCAGCGCAACAGAATCTGGAACTGTATCAAGCTAAGATGATCCAGGCCCACGATAAACTGGTCCACCCGAGGACGTTCAAAGTCGGTGACTTGGTTCTAGTTCTCAAGAGACCTATTCTTGCACACCGCAAGATAGGAGGTAAATTTGAACCGACTTGGGAGGGGCCGTTCGTGGTCGAGATAGTCTACTCAGGAGGTTCTTACCAGCTTGTGAATTGCCGTGGAGAACGATTTATGCTTCCAATTAATAAACGATATTTGAAGAAGTATTATGCAACTTGATGTTTCGAAGAATAAAATTTCATTCCTAGAAGCACGGGTAGAGTAATCACTTATAACTGGGTCTGAACACGAAATAAAATGAAAAAGAAAATGAATGATAAAAATCATTAAAAAAATGTGTTAAAGGAAAACATATGCAATTGAAGTAATAATAAAATTTTGATTCTTCCTTTTGGGACAAGCTCACTCCTGATCTTTTCTTCTCTTCTTTTACTCTTATAAAATTCGAAATAATTAAATAAGAATTTTTCATTAATAAGTAAATTTTCTTATTGTTCTCGTCCTGAGTACAGCCCCTGATACTTTCCTTGTTTTCTTTTAGTGGAAATGTCGAACGGCGGTTGTTCCCGAACTTTAAGGATGGCGTAAGTCTTGCACTTAACAAAGAAGAGCCGAAAGCCGGTGCCGTGATAGAGGTTGGCTCGGACCTTGCACGACTTGGAGTTGGAATATGAGGAACCGGCTGACTGCCGTGGATCCCGAGCAGTTCCATGGGAAGACAGTGATGAGGCTCAACAAGAAGGCTCCCCAAGCTCCAAACAAGAAGAGGAAGATCTGTCAGAGCTGCTCCTACCGAAATTCAGGGGGAGAGGAGAGCCACCCTGACCCCAACTCAGAGAAGAAACAAGAATCGCCGTATCGCCAAGATGCTGAAGAAATTGACAGAAGAGCAGAACAAGGAAGAAACCCCGACGGCCGTAGCAGTTGTCCCAAGGAGGCCAGTCCTCAGAAGCACCATAGCAGAGGTTGTTCCGGAGAAGGTTACTCCAGAGCCTACACCTGAGATAGTGACGATCCCAGAAGAGCGTGACGGTGTGGAGCCATATATCTCACAGTACGTTACTAGACCTCGACAGCTGCAGATAATTTCAGAGCATGAATTGGAGATGATCCAGAGGGTGCGGAAGCAGAATTTTGAATACTTTCAGAGAATCAGAGGCAGATATGTCAACATCCTGGAAGGACTAGAGTTACATACATATGTTTTCTCTCACTACGAGCAGAGTGAGATTGTAGACTACGTCAATGAGCTGAAGAAACAAGGTCGTGCAGGATGATTACGTAGCAGGACCTACTCCGAGCCAAAGAAATGGAAAAGAGGTAAGGGGAGGATTATTATTCAATTTGGATGCTGTTACAACTTCGCTGATGCCAAGAAAGGAAATCCGCCAGGGATACTCCGCTACGATGAAGTGGATCCAATACCAGCTTTAATTAAGAAAATGATAAAAAGGATGGTGGCTTGGCGAGTCCTACCCGCCGATCGCATACCGAACGTACCGTATTATCAACATCTATGCGTAAGGAGACTGCATTCCACCTCACATAGATCATCATGATTTTGTAAGGCCCTTTTGTACTGTTTCCTTCATCAACCAATGCAACATTATGTTCGGGACAGAACTCCGGATAGTTGGCCCCGGAGAATTCCGAGGGCCGGTGGAGATACCTCTACCGGTAGGCTTTGTTCTCGTACTACGAGGAAATGGTGCAGATGTAGCGAAGTACTGCATACCGGGAGTTCCCTACGAGCGAGTCTCCATCACCTTCAGAAGGATGGATGAGAGTAAAATTCCGGTCTACTTCCAGCCAGATCCAGAACTAGAGAATTTGCAGCCCTACGAGCTGTAGGCTACATAGTAGTAGCACACCTCTAAAATACACTTACGTGGGATTCTCCTCCGGAAAGTGGCTTAGAAGGTGATGTTATTACCTATGTAGTTTACTCTTTAGATATGGATGAATCGAACAGACAATTTTGTCAGAGTACACGAAGATATCAATGTAGTCTGTGTTCAGATATATATATGAACTTTTGTAAAAGTCTGTTTTCAGAAAGATGTCATCAGAAATTTTTTGATGGAATCACCTGATGTATCTTCGACATTTTAGTGGAGATGAACTTTGTGTTTTACCTTTAGTTTTGTGCAATTTACTGCAAACGCCACCAGATCTGAGTTTAACTCGGTTTAAAAAAGAAAGTTGGACGAAGAAAAATTTGAATGAAATAATAACAACAAAATAAAATTTGAATTCAAAGTCTGAATAAAACACAAACCAAAACTCAAAACAGATCAACTTAATACTTCAAGATGTGAACCAAGTAAATCAATGAAAATCCGAATCAAAGTGAAATTTCAATCAAAAATGAAACTTAAAAAATCAAATCACTAAAAGCAAGAAACAATGAAAACGCAGCTCCGAATCTCAAATTCCTAGCCTCCGGCTACTCCCGAAATCTTTTCACCTTCCCACGATTTCTTTCCTCTTTTGAGAAGGTCGTTGAATCTACTGACATAGAACCACGAGATTCTCGATTTGGTTCTAATGGCGTGGATTCACTTCCTTCGCCAAACTTTCAACCTTTGATGAAATCCTTAGGGACATGAAACACTTTCATGTCCCATTCCAATCTTCTACTGCGCTTCTAATCATTGAAATCTTCACGAATCAATCGTCAACCTTCCGAGACCGGTACCTAACTTCCAGTTCTCACCCTTTCGGGGATGGTACCTAACTTCCAGTTCCCTCTTTTTTGAGATCGGTACCTAACTTTCGACTCTATTTCGAGACTGGTACCTAAATTCTAGATCTCTCCTTTCGAGGTTGGTACCTAAATTTCGACTCTCTTTTCGAGATTGATATTTAAATTTCGATTCTCTTTCGATAGTGGTACCTAAATTCCAGTTCTCTCCTTTTGAGGTCGGTACCTAAATTCCGACTCTCTTTTCGAGATCGATACCTAAATTTCGATTCTCTTTCGAGACTGGTACCTAAATTCTAGTTCTCTCCTTTCGAGGTCGGTACCTAAATTCTGACTCTCTTTTCGAGATCGGTACCTAACTTCCGACTCTCTTTCGAGACTGGTACCTAAATTTCAGTTCTCTCCTTTTGAGGTTGGTAACTAAATTCCGACTCTCTTTTTGAGATCGATACCTAAATTTTGATTCTCTTTCGAGACTGGTACCTAAATTATAGTTCTCTCCTTTTGAGGTCGGTACCTAAATTCTGACTCTCTTCTCAAGATCGATACCTAAATTTCGAATCTCTTTCGAGACTGGTACCTAAATTCCAGTTCTCTCCTTTCGAGGTCGGTACCTAAATTCCGACTCTCTTTTCGAGATCGATACCTAAATTTTGATTCTCTTTCGAGACTGGTACCTAAATTCCAGTTCTCTCCCTTCGAGGTCGGTACCCAAATTCATACTCTCTTCTTGAAATTGATACTTAAATTTCAATTCTCACTCTTTCGAGATCAGTACCTAAATTCTGATTCTCATCCTTTGTGAGGTCGGTACCTAAATTCTGATTCTCTCTCTGAGGCTGGTACTTAAATTCTGATCCTCATCCCTTTCGATCAGTACCTAAATTCTGATATTCTGTCTGAGGTTGGAGCCTAAATTCCAACTCTCTTCGTCGAGATTAGACCCTAAATTCTAGTTCTCTTTCAAATTCCGAGGTTAGAACCTAGGTTCCGATTCTCATTCCAAATTCTGAATCTCAACGAAATCCACCTTGAAATCAATCTTAAATCGAACTTTAACTAAAATTGAAACTCAAATCAATTTGAAACTCAAACTTAAAATTTGAAATAAAAATGAAACGAATCTAAAATCCGGTCTCTCCAGATCTTGTGATTTGGAATCCACCTCCTTTTCCCCAGCGAGAGTTCGGGAATCTTCAGTTTTGGAGATTTACCCGACACTCCCCAGTGGAACTGTTCTACGCTTTGTTATAAGTGTGTCACTTAGACGTCTGTCTTTGTTTTGTTGATCCCTACGGTCAACGCCAATACGCGCGGTGTACTTGGTTAGCACACCACACCTATTGGGGGTCCAGTTGTTGACCTCATTTTTGGTGAGGTCTTTTCTCTCCTTAGTGTTTCTTAGGATCTAGCCATAAGGTTTCTCATTGACTATCCTAGAGGACTAGAATTGGGACCCACCCTTTAGCGATTCAGCCTACTTCTTGACTACTCTCGGGATCCCACTTGGATGGTTGCAGAACCTCTAAATCACCTTGGAAGGTTAAAATCACCATATGAACAATCAATAGTGAGTTCCTATAGGATTGTTTGGATTTAGGGTGACCACAGGTGCCCCGAGCTTCTCTTGCACACACACACACTCCTAAGCCATTTTACCCTTTAACCCTAAACTTTGAACTTTGCCCCTTTCACCCTTTAAGAAACTCACATAATTGAACTGAAGCCATTGATCTTTTATTAAGATGGCTAATGTCAATATGTGAAGAATCATAAAGTGGTTACCATTTGGCTAAGCTTGGTCTCAAAATGGTTAGACTTGGTTGAGATCCATAAGCCTACTCCTATAGCCATGAGCCTACCCCAAAACTCTCCAGAAACTTCCAAAAATTACCCAAAATTCCTAAAAATCATTTCCAAACAACCCCCACCTTTTAAATTCACTAAAATACCCCAATACCCTCCAAATAATCTCTTGATACCCTAAAATACCCTTTTGACCCAAAATTCCAAAAATTCCAAAAATTCTCAGAAAATTCCAGAAAATCTCAAATATTCTCAATTTCATTTTGTTCAACTACACTATGGGCCAATTTTGTCAATATAGCCCACTTTTGCCAAAATCCCCAATTTGACCCAATCCTAACCCAAATGGACCCAATGTCAAGCCAAACTAGCCCAATTGATCTCAATTTTGATCAAATTCAATCCTAAACTTCAATTCAATATTCCTAATACCAATTTCAACAAAAAAAACAAGCCCAATTTAGTTCACATTTGAATTCAATACCCAAGATCCCAACTTTTGCCCTAAATTACCCATAAACCCAAACATACCCAAATCCAATCCAATTCAACTCAACTTTCTTTCAAAATTGTTCCAAAACTTGCCTAACACATCTCTATACCAAAACCAACATTCATTTGATCAAAATTTTGGCCTAAAACCCTTTTTAAATTCACTTGGGCCAAAAAGCCCAATTTTGGCACATAAGCCCAAACCCTCTTCAAATTGAATCCTATGGCCCATGGAAAATTTCCAAACCAATTTTCAATCAAATTTCAACATATCCAAATCCAATTTCAATCAATTCCAATTCAATTTGGTCATTCCATAATTAATTTCAATATTCCAAATCTTCATATGCATATTAAAGACCCAATCCCCATATGCATATTTAAAGCCCATGAAATCAAATTTTAAAAGCCCAAAATTGAACCCACATGTCATAATTTCCTATTAATATCATCCCATGGCATTTTAATCATCACACCATGGAATTACATGAAGCATTCCATACATGTACATGACTCTTTACATAAATTAAGTATTATGGCATAATTTCCAAAATTCATAAAAAACCATTAATTCCCTTTGCATGAAACCATCTCATGGCCTCATACATAGCATGGCATGATCCATGGACTCTTCCATGACATGCCAAAGTCAATATTTTCCAAATTTAGCAAGGGGAAGTGACCTCTCCTTCACCCCTTTCACTTACATTTTCCCATCTTCCAAACCATCAAATCCAACTCCCAAACTCCCAAACCAGCCACCAAACCTCACCCAAACCTCCTTAAGGACCTTGAGACCAGCTCAAACCACTTTGGGCAAAGACTTAGCCAAGGGACCAAGGGGCTAACCCAAGTTTAGCCCATTTAACCAAACTCCAAAAATCCACTAAATCTCCACCCCAAGCCATCAAATACTCAAATGGATTCCACCACTCAACCTCTCTGGCATCACTTGACTTTTGCCTGACCTGACCTTGGCCGACCGGCCATCCCCGTTGCCGGAAAACACCAGGCCTAGAGGCTTAGGTGGATTCAAACATTCAAAATCAATTTGCTGAGTTGTCCTATTCCAATTGGACTCCATGGCTCTTCTTCTTCTCCCCTAGGCAGCTGATCCCATCCCTTAATTGCCCCTGGAAAGCTCTCCAACCCTGTCTTTTTAAACACCACACCTCTCGGTCATGAAGAGGGCTGAACCTAACCTTAGGGAAACTCTGCCAAAATCACTCCAGAACTCCTCCTAGCCAAGAGAAGCTCATCCCCACTGTTCTCCTGCCCTGAATTCCCCCAGCTGAGCCCAATTTCTCAGCTAAAAATCAGGCCAGAAATAGGACACTCCCCAATTCTTCACCAAATCCAAATTAACTCCTCTCACACCTTCACCAGAGGTAGAGAAGGATTTCCCAAGTGAAAGCCCCCTCTCCGAGCCACCCAGTTGTTCCAGCCTCCAAGCTTTGTGATCGGGCCTGGTGGAAATCAAGTCTAGGCATTTCACCACAGCTCCAGGCTTCATCCCTAGCCTCCTTGAACTCCAACAAACGTGCCAAGCATCTCTTATTGAGGCTTTACCTCTCAGAGCCAAGGTATGGACTCTTCCTTCCTCCCGAGCTTCTGTGAATTCTCCATTTAGTTTGGCTTAATTTCATGGCATGTTAACCGTATGGATGTGTTCGTCTTCTCAAGACGAATCCATAGAGCATAAGAACTCAAAAATCCATTGAGAATCGAGGGAGATATTAGGGTTAGAAGGTCGACGGTCACGGGTGCACACCAGTCGGAGACGATGATCGGCCGCCGTCGGATTGCTCGTGTATCGAACGAACGGCTCAGATGGCATCGGACGATGAGATGGAACGTGAATCGCGGACCGCGTGGCAGCTGAGTCGGATGGCGGCTCCGAACCAGAAGACGACGTGTGGAGTTCGATCCGCCGTAGGTTGACGCGGCGCCGACGTGGATAAGTAGGAAAATAGGATTTTTTGATTTAATTAAGTAGCCAAAACTTAAAAAATTTATATCTTTGCATAGAAAAATCACAAAAATAGAAGAAAAAATATCCTCTTACTCAGTGAACAAAGGAGAATAACGTGAAAAAAGAATTGAGTTAATTTGATGAGTATTTTATTTTTAATTAATTATTTACTCATTTTGGTATTTCAATTCTCCATTTGCATAGACATTTCACCATGGCATGAGACCATAGGGCTTTTGAAGCCTCTGACTTGGGGAACATTCCCTGAATTTTTCAAGGTCAGAGGTCATCCCTATGATAAGTTATGTATTTTTCAAGTTCATGACACTGTTTTTTGATATTTTAATTCCAAAAATTAGCATGTTGCTTAGAAAATTCTAGGAAAATTTGGTGAAGTTCCTTATGACCAGAGGACCCTAGGATAGTTATGATTTGAGTTAATTCATTAAGGATAATCCTAATTGGCCTAATCACTCTAAATTGAACTTTAATTAATTAGAGTTAATCACACATTAAAATGACTTGAAAATAATTTTCCACCAATCTTTAGGATCAAGGAAACCTCACATAAAAATTTGAAGTCAATTGGAAATGTTTAACCCTATTAAATGGATCAATTAAGCCACATAATCAAAATTAAACTTTAAAAATTCATAACTCCAAAAATACATTTCAAAAATTCACCAAATTGATTTTGGGACTTCTCTGATATCAGAGGAGTCTAAGAAAAATAAAATTAGAATTTTCTAAAAATTTTCATTTTTAAGCATATTTTAATATTTTTAATAATTAAAAAATAATAAAAATCACAAAAATAATAAAAATCATAAAAATGTCATATTTGGTCCCGTAATCACTTAGGAACCAATCAAATATTTTTCCTAAGTTTCTAGGTTAAGATATTTAATTTCAAAGCCTTAAAACAATTTTGAATTAAAAAAATGTATTTTCTAGCCTTTCCACTAATTTAATTCTAATAAATCAAAGAAAAATCATAAAAACATAAAATTTTTTTCTCTGACTTTCTTAAGGTCAGAGAGATTTTTTTAAAAAAATATATAAAATTCATTTTTCAACTTTTATTTTATTTTATAATTATTTAACACTCTAAAACTTAAAATAATTATAATAAATAAAATATAACTCAAAAAATTACCAAAATTGGTCCAAGTGGTCCTCTGGTCATTAGAAACATCTCATAATTTTCTTAAGGACAGAAACTTTACCTTGGTCATGTTGGTGAATTCTCTTTGAAAACCCCTATTTTCCATTAAAAATAATTATATAAATATATTAAATTCAGAAAAATCACATTTTCTCCTCTAATGTCTTAATTGACGTGTGAGTGAAGTGGCATAAAAATTTTAAGTTCATTTAAGCTTAATTTAATGAGTTATAAAATAAATAAGTTTAAAGGGGCATAAAGGTAATTAAAATATTTTAACCTCTAATTAAAACTTTAGGTTTAATCAAAATGGTGGTAAAATATCTGATTTTAATTTTCTCTTAGATGATTGAAACTTTGGGAAATCAAAGGGTAGGAACCCATTAATCACTTTAATAAACCAAAAATGAAACTTTAATTAATTAAATAATTTAAATTTTGGAAGATTAATTAAAATTGGATTATTAAAATGGGGATATAATTTAAGAGGACACTCGATTCTTTAATTTAAAAATCCCTAAATAAATCACTTAATAATATTTAACTCTTAAACTTAAGAGGATAAGTGGAATTAATAATTAAATGATTAAAAGTAAATAATTCTTAATTTAATTAAAACCTACATCATTAAATAATTTAATAATTGATTAAAGCCTAAAATGTTAAATAATTAAAAATTAAATTAAAATATTTGAAACTAATTTAAAATCATTTCAAAACAAACTTAAATCAAATTTGCAAATTTTAAATAATTTTAAGACAACTTACCTTAAAACATAATGTAAAAATTAAATTAATTAATATAATTAATCCAAATTAAATCATCAAAATTTAATAAATAATTTGAACACCTCTTTTGACCTAAGTTAATCTAAAAATTTGAATTAACAAAAAATATTGATATCATTTATAAAAGGTTTAACTTGAATGAATCAAACACCATTCCAAACTTAAAATCATTGATTAAAATTTCAAAATTAAATCACATTAAAGTAAATCATCAACTTTAACTCCAAATCATTAAAATCTTTAACAAATTAACTTGCCCCTGAAAGTTTTAAATTATTATAACTATTAAATGAAGCGTTAAGTGAAATGTCACTTCACTCATAAAATAATCAAACATCCTAGTTCCATCGAGCGAGGGAACAAAACTTAACTAAACCCTTGGATAATTAATTCACCTGTGTAATTAAATTCATTTGGACTCAAACTCGTCCCGGAGGTATTGAAAAGATGTTTAGGATTTGTTCTAAGCACTTCCTCGATACGATGGGTAGTTTTAAAGAACAATTGAACTTAATTGTTCTTTGGTGAAGAAAATCATCTTTAACCAAAATCAAGAACCTAGACATCATAAGAAATAACTAAGCTATAGGATTAGGATTCGGTAGACAACCAAAACCCTTCCTTTAGTCTTTACTGAGTACTTGTTGAAATATTTAAATGCTTTAATATGTGTTTTAAAGTGTAGCTTGGAATGACGGAAAGACCCTCCAGGTACGCTTTTATGTTATTGCAATTTACTTTATTGTGTTTTCTTTACCTACACTGCGCTTTACTTTTCTTGCATGTTAAACAAGACTGTTGCATAAAAAACCAAAACCTTTAGGATAGTCCCTGAACTGAAACAAAAACTAAATTAAAAGTCACTACACGATAAAATCCACCGCCACAACATTCAAAATATAAAACAAGTCAAAATTTAATCACAAACAGAACAACAAAACTACAACTTTAACTAAATTAGAACATCTTGTTGGATGATCGGGAATACCTCGGTTGATGTAACCTACGTGTTGCTAACGGGATTTCCCACGGTCTAAATGAAAGTGTGGAACTCATTCAGTTGAGTTTAGCAAATTCATCTGGACTAAGTGAATCCGATAAAAATAACGATGCCGGAAGGATGGAACCGTGGGATCTTAACCTGTGTTGTTATAATCAAATTTAAGATTTCCCTAATAAAACATTAAAGACATTTGGATTTTAAGATTTCTCTAAACCAAAACACTTCTCTCATCCTTTGATTTATGACTTCTAAAACTAAACCTCTGCAACAACAAGGAGCTTGGAGCATAGTTGGCAGCACTGCCATCGTCATCAGCAAAACTCGGGTCTACATTAGCAAAACCTTTCTTAGAATTAAATAACCAAGTCATAGGATTTCGAGGTAGTTTGCCTAGTGCAACATAAATCCTCAACTTTTCGTCAGGCATTTGCATGATAATGTTATGTAAATTAAACCCTAACCGGTCTTAGGACTCCGAGGTAGTTGTTCGATACGACATAAACCCTCACATCTTCGAGGCTACTTGTGTGATTATATCATACAAGCATAAGTCCTAATTAATTAAAATTAGAGAGATTGAAACATTAAATAAACTCCCAAATTGAAGCCAAACAATAGGATATTTTGGGAAGTTGCCAAGATTCTTCTTGAATCTCCAGCTTCTCCTACCTCTTTTCCATTGGACTCCAAAATAAAATGTTCCAAAATTTGAGCTAACCCCTTTTGAAATTTCAAAATTCAATCCTTTGAAAACCTTAAACTTTGAAATTCTTGAGAGCAAAACCACTGATCATTATCGAGAGTTTTCTTAAATGATTCCCGTCGTTTAAGATGTAATTAACTATAGGGGCTTGCCCTTATAGGGAACTTTAAGAACCCAAGTAATATAAACTCTGTTTAATTCCTTTATATTAAGCAAAGGAACTTGTCGGCTTATAAAATTGGTTTGCAGACCAAACGGATGTCACAAATCTTCTAGTTTATTTAATCGAGCCCCATCATCAAGAAGTGCGTCTATTCCTCGGAACAGATACACTGTTTGTGATGCGGCGCTCGTTTATATAAACTATTTGGGATGTGAGATCGGTTTAATTTCATATCTTAAAATTTTTCAAACTTAAAATTATTTTCAAAATCAAATACTACTTTTCAAATTATATATTTAAATTAAATTTAAAATTCGCCGACAATTTCTGTAGGCGACCCCTTTTTAAAATCCAACACATAACCTAAAAATATGCCGACATCGCCGAGATGAGAATGATTAGGTGGATGAGTGGTTTTACACTTAGAGACAAAAATGTGAAATGAATATATCCGTAATAGGGTTGGTGTTGCACCAGTGACGGATAAAATTAGAGAGAGTCGCCTTAGATGGTTTGGTCACATTAAACGTCGACAACCTGATGATCTGATTAGGAGAGTAGATATTTTAAATACAACTTATGTTAAGAAAGGCAGAGGTAGACCTAGAAAAACTTGGGCTTATTGCATAAAAAATGATCTTAATTTATTAGAATTAAACGAAAATTTGGCACTAAATAGGATGCAATGGAGAAAAAGGATTCATGTAGCCGACCCCACTTAATGGGATTAAGGCTTTGTTGTTGTTGTTGTTGTTGTTGTATTCCATCTCTAACAAGACAATTCACTTTTGTTTCCAAAAATTCCCTACAACAGGATAATCAAAATGAAATGAATAAAATCAAAGTTCTTAAAATGAACACTTCATCTATTGAACTCCATTATAATTGAAATTGCTCAAATAAAAATTCATTATCCCTCGTATATAATTTCTCTTATAATTTTCATATCTATGATTTAGTTTTAGGTTTATCTAAAAAGAAATATGCCTCTTAAACCTCTTCTTAGGGTGTTCAAATTTTGTTGAATCTCTTAAGCCAATGTCGATTTAGTCAGTTCTCAACATAGATAGTAAATCATTGTTTTGATCATGTTCTTAGGAACCATCTCCTACTTTATTCATTGAATACAAAAAAAAATTAAAATATTTAAGACCCAACATAGCCTTCTATAAACATTGTCTAGGCCTATTCCAGTTTTATTGATTGTAATGATTCATATATGAATTAGTAGATCTACACATTGGCAATTAAATCAAGATTTATATCAAGTCAATAGGACCCTTGTCTTGTTAAATCATAAAAAAACTCAAATGGAATTTAAACCCTAAGATCTCTACTAACCTTATTTATGCAGTGATAAATCTAAAATTTCTATATTTGTTGAACTCAAAGAGTCATAGTTAACTTAGTAAATTTGCACTTTGCCTAATAAATCGATGTTTGAATTAAGCCTCTTTGTTTTTTTACTTTTTAAAAACTTCTAGGAATAGAAAATCTTTTAGGTTCAAGTACGAAAAAACTTTGACACCTATAAATCCACCTTTCCTTTAACAATGTATTGTTTTACTAAGTCATAATTGATTCAATAAGTCAACATTCCTTTTTCATCTAGCTTGACCCTACTTAAGCAACCCTATATCCACCCTTCTTATTTTAAAGATTTGAATAAGCCAAAATTGATTCAATAAAACATTAACTTGGCTAAAAACCTAATTAGGCCTAATAGGTTTCTTTCCTAGTATAGTTATAAAAAATATTTAGGAGTAAAAAGTCTATTTTTAGCATCCATAGGTTTACCTTTCCTATTGTATTTGTTTGATTTTATTGAGCCATAGTTGATTCGCAATTTTAATAATTTGAATTTCAAACATAAATTTGGATTAAGCCTCTTAGGCCCCTTTCTTAATTTAATCATTAAGAATTGTTAGGAAAATAATTACTAGTTTTACTTTAAACCTAGTTTTGACATTTGTAGACTTATTTACTATCTTAAGAACATTCAAGCCCTTTGGTAACTTTGTTGGACTAGACTGTTAAATCTAAATTACGATCAAACTTTTTAGGCCACTTTCCAAATATAATCACCCTGAAGCCGTTAAATCTAAATTACGATCAAACTTTTTAGGCCACTTTCCAAATATAATCACCCTGAAGCCCTATCACATCCAGAAGCCAAATGGTACTTCTCTTTAGGACTAAAAAGTTTAAGAATTAAGGCCATGAGACCCCTCTTATTTGAGTTTATAGATTTGGGATGATTATCTTTAGACAACTAGACTTTTTCATTTAATTGTGCTCTAGTGAGTTCAAACAACACAACACATCAGAGCATGTGACTAAATATCAATTTCTAAAATAAAAAAAAAACTAAAAAAAAACAAATTTTAATTTTAAAATTGAAATATTAAAATAATATTTTTAATAAATTCAAAACCTAATGTTAAAATTTTCAAAATATCCAAAATCAGAAGGGGTTGTCACCTTTAATCTTTTACAAATATTGAAGGACAATATGAACCATACGCGTCCCATTTAATTTTCAATGTGACTTTATTTTAATGGCTTAAAAAAAATTCGTTTATTGTGAAAAAATCAATAATAATCAAAGGTTTTCATTAGATACATGTTTTGGCCTTCCTTTATAGTTGGTGGCAAAAAGTCAAGAACCAAACAAATAAAACCCAGTCCTTATCAAAATAATTATAATTTTATTAAATTTAAAATCATGCTTCAGTAGAATTAGAAACATGATTTTATTTATAGAACTTTATCATTGTTTTCAAAGGAAGCAAGTTTCAAAGCCCTTGCCAGTGAAACCAATGGGGATAGGTTAAGATTTTGCTGGGTATGCAACAGTTTTTTTGACTTGGAAATTTTCTCCTTTTTCTTTAGAGCATTCATTTTAATTAAAAATTGAACTTAATATTTACATATACCTTACTCATGCAAAATGGAAGGAATGAGGGCATTTCAATATCATCACAGCCTGTAAGGCATCGGATTTGTGCGCCACAGTTAAGCCTTCACGTTTCAAAACAACCTGACAGAGAGTTGAAAATAAATAATTCTGCTTTAGTCCAATTGGCTTCATCACATGTAAAATCAGCCCTTTAAAAACGACCAAGTACTTTACGACAGTTCGTCAATTTAAATGCATACTTTCCATTAAATTGTCAATATATATATATAAAGAGACAGATACACTTGATTTACAATAAATGAGTCTAAGCCAAATGGAGTCTTTCTCAACTTAAATCTGCGCTTTTGCTTAATTAACCAAATTTGAGCTCAAGCTCAATTCCTTGAGTTCAAATAAGCTTACGAGCAAATTTGGTTAGGAAAATTTACATCGTAGCACACAATTCTTATTGAGCTGAGCTCAGGCTGACGTATTAGTCAGTTTAACTCAATTTATCCCCAACTTCAATCCTACAAATATGATCAACTCATTTTTCCAGCCCAACGGCTTGCCGTTTATTAAAGTTTGACAGCTTCATCATGGTTAAAGAAAAAAAAACTCCCTTTCATTATAAACATTAACTATAAATTTTCCGTTCCAAATATATTATTGCTTTTCAAAATCTCCCTCCTTTACATTCCAAGCATATTTATGCAACAACAACAAAACAAAACCTTTATCCCACTAAGTGGGGTCGGCTACATGAATCCTTTTTCTCCATTTCATCTTATTTAGTGTCATATGTTTATTTAATTTTAATAAATTAAGATCATTTTTTATACAATATGCCCAAATCTTCGTAGTTCTACCACCGTCTTTCTTAACGTAAGTCAAATTTAAAACATATATTCTTCTAATCGGATAATCAGGTGTTCTCCGTTTAATGTGACCAAACCATCTAAGGCCCACACCAACCCTATCACGGATATATTCATTTCGCATTTTGTCTCTAAGTGCAAAGCGGCACATCCACCTAATTATTCTCATCTCAGAACACTTAACTTAGTTTTATGCTTCTCTTTTAAATACCAACATTCAATGCCATATAGCATTGCAGGTCTCACCACCATCTTATAAAATTTTCCTTTCAGTCTCCACGATACTTTTCTATCACATAATAGGCCTGAAGCATTCCTCCACTTCAACCAACAAACTTGAATTGTACTAATAACATCACTATCAATACCACTTTCACTTTGAACAATAGACCCGAAATATTTATGATTTCAAAGAAAAATGTTTATGATACAACATTGCTGGCTGCACTCAAGAGGCATCGGTTCCAAAGGGAGAAAATATTAGGTGCCGATGCCGCGCTTACAGAGAACCGTTGCGATCAACAAGAGGTTAATATTTTTTTTTTTTTTTTCCTCCGCTCAATCGCTGCCCATATCCACACTTACTTCTCCTTTAAAGGAATCAAAATAGGCTGATGAAAAACAAAAATCATTGTTGATTCTACTTGTACTGTCTATGAAATTATAATATTTGCTTTTTAAGAATAGGCATGGAGACTTTTTTTGTCGATTAGGCAGAGTCGCACTAAACAATAATAAAATAATAAAAGAAATAGACATTTTCTTTTTCCAGGAAACTTTGTATTTTGAAACGAAAAAGAAGCAGAGACATTAACAAACAATTAAACCGTCCTGCAATTATGGACATATTAACCGTTAGCATTACTCTTGAAATAAACTTTTGTTGCTTTGATCATGCACGATCAGAATATACTTGTTCAAAGATGTGTGATATGTTTGAACAATTTATGTTAAGAAAAGCAAAGGTAGACCTACGAAGACTTGGGCTTATTGCATAAAAAATAATCTTAATTTATTAGAATTAAATGAAAATTTAACACTAAATAGGACGCAATGGAGAAAAAGAAGTCATGTAGCCGACCCCATTTAGTGCGATTAAGACTTTGCAGTTGTTGTTGTTGTAAAGATGCGCGATATGTTAATGTAGAGGTTTAATTTTCGCATTATTTTCTGAAAACGTTTAAATAAATGTTATTTTAAAATTTCGATCAAAGTTGCTTGTTGAATTAGGTTTTAAAAATTTTAAAACTACTGTGGATCTCAAACCTTCTTGCTTTCACATACGGTGAAAGGCGCAGTAGTTCTTTCGTTCCAGTTTTTAAGCAACGTACTAACATTTGATTAGAATATTTTCTTCTGTATATTTTATGTCGATCAGTTATATCTCAGAGCCTGTTCATTGTTTGCTTATGAAAGTCTAATATATTTTGGCATTAGAGTTTGGAAATAGCTAGTAAAATAGTATGTTTGGGAATGTATTTCGGCTCCTGTTAGGTAAAGCAACTAACAGGAAGCTACCTATTTGGATAAAATTATAAACTTTTTAGTGCCTTTTTCCAAATTTACATTAGAAAATGTACTACTAAGAAAATAGAACCAGAAAGTAGCAATATTCAAGTTTATTAACGGGGGGATGTCAAATCCCAACAGCAGGACTTAAGAAGACCCAATTCAAATTAATTGACTCAATCCAATTGATCAAGTAGGAAGACAGGATCTAATAAACTCACCTAAAGCATATTCAACTCCCCAAGGCCATCTCAAACTTACAAGGTCATCATAAGCTCAATGGATCGCCAAAAACTTGAGAGTCATAATAATCTCAGCAAAGATCCCTTAGCCTAAATGTCAATTGGGCCTAGTCACCTCCTTATCAAAAGCAACTAGCTCAAGCTTAAAATCTATCAGCCAAAATTTGACCAAGTTGATCAACGACTTCACCTAGTTCTGATTTTATTTAATAATTAAAATATATTTTTTATATATTTTGGATTCACGTCTCCTGCTTTTTTACAAAGAAAATTTTTTTTAGCTTTGATATTCACTTTTAATTGTATAGCTTAAACATAAATTTCTCCGTATTTGTTGAATCCAAAAATATCCTGTGAATCACACCCAAGAAATAGAGCATTCTACAAACGAGAAGAATAGTGGGAGAGAGAAAAGAGTGATGCACAATAACATAAGTTCTCAGAGAGTAGCTCAGACGTTCTTTCTTCCGGGTTATACAGAAAAGTTACATATTTGTCCATGTTTTAATAGGAACGTTACAAGTAATTATTGCACATTTTTATATTTATAACAGACTTCGAGATCATTTAATATCCATAGCTGACATAGGCACCATTTCGTATTGGTAACTGCTAAAAGGAGAAAGCATTCAATGACTAGTTGGCGTTGTCATTCGGTCGTCTGATAAACGTCTGATCGGCTGAAAGGACTTGCTATGAGGACTTTGGTCGGCTAGAAGGTCTTTTGGTTAGATGAAAGGACTTCGGTTAGTTGTAAGGTCTTCAGTCGGCCTTTTCGAGAGAAATCTAAGTTGAGGCCCTCTTGTCGTTACAGTGAACTGAGACCATCAGGAAGAGGGTGTGCCGCTGTAATCTGACAGATAGCTCTCCTTTGGACAAAGGGCCTTCACAGATGATCAGACAGACATTCAATGGAGTGCCATTTAGCCATCTTTGTGGAGAGTCTTGGAATCATTTAAGGGAGCTATATATAGATAACCATCCCTCAAATCATATGCTTCAAATTCTATTGTTCGGCTATGCTTTCATTCGTTCTGCTCGACCAAATAAAACAACACTTGATGTATCCGTCTTTTAACTATTTCAATGCAGTCCTCTGATGTCCAATTAGTGAAATCCATGAAATTCCCTTGAGATTCGAGCGGTCAAATTCTTGCTATACAATATTGTTAAACTCTGACTCAAAATATATAAATAGAGGATTAAGGGATAAGTTTGGAAAACCAGGCCTTTGGCACTCAAAAGCTTATACCCTTCTCAAATTGAGAATCTTGAGATTTTTTTTTGAATTTTGGAGGGTGGTGTAGAGGGAGGTGTAGACGAAGATAGAAACATATGATCCCGAGTGTGGAAGACATCATTCATGATTTCAATCATTATTTTGTTTGAAGAGCAAACTAGATATTCAAAAGGGATGGCCACCTATCCATATGTAAAATAAAAACCATGAAACATTAGTTTCAAGAGAGAGCAAAAGTTTCACTAAGTTTATTTAACATAAATCATATTTTTTTATAACAATGCAGCACAAAAATAAAAGAGTAAAAATTAAAAATATTACATGACAATAATCAATTAAATTTTAATATAACATATACTTCATACCAATCTCTTGTTTTGGCCAAAAAATTCAAACTCTTTCATGTTTGGCAAAATTATCACCTTTTTTGTATGCTTTGCTTACAAAGTTAAGAATTTGAATGTTTTTTTCCATAGATTTAATACCTTATTTCTTGCTTGATTGCATGTCGGCCCAATTTTTCAAGGATCTTCCTTACCTCATAGCTGAATTTCATAAATTACAAATTGAGTTGCCTCCAAAATTAAAATTTGAACAAGTTCACATGTGTTCAAAAGCCTTGAATTTCTCACTAGCCAAAATCTTACACTTTCATCTTTTCATGGTCAAACACATCACTTACCAGGACAAATTGCCTCAAAAAGTCAGTTTTAAAAATATTCAAGTCGATTGCCGTGAATCTCTTAACTACCATGTTTGGATGCCCCTTATAAGGTGGAGTTGATTGGCCTTTCCAAATAAGGCAGGTCAACCCTTTATATGGTGGAGGAGATGAAGCTCATCGTGATTTGTGTTGGCTTTAATTTAATATAATAATTTATAAGATCAATTATTATATTACAATGATGTTGAAGAACATTTGAATAGCCAAATAATATTCAACATAGTATTATGAATATTTTATCACAATAAATATATATGCATATGATCTCAATAAAAGCTAATAATAATAGATAGTAATTGCATTACATGCCTTAACAATATTAAGTATATGATGACCTTTTTGAATGAATATATGATGATTACTTCTTTAATATCATAATTATATGGTAGCTTTCCAAGTCATGCTATTAACCCATATCACTTTTGGAACTCTTCTCATGAAGAGCTAAATGAATGCAAATGAAAATAAAATTTCAAATAATATTACAGTAAGACACGCAAAACACAAAATAAAATAAGCATCAATACTACTAGATAACCAATACTCCCTAACAAAATTAAAAAAACAAAAGATTTAATAATATCTATCAAACAATATTTGTTATCAAGCCACTGAAATCAAGCATGGACACAAATCAGACAGATATATGAAAAGATATTAGTCTGAGTGATGCTTGAGAAAAGAAGCCAAGGATTTTAAGCACATTAAAAAAATATATTAAAAAAAGACTAAATTTAACTTTTAATTTCTTTTCTTAAAACAAGTTGATACTCACCAAAGTATCTACACAAGATGGTCGCCAAACTCATAACTCCTAGGCAAATTTATGATTTTAAAAACATTTGACAAGAAACAGAGTTATGCGGAGGAAAAACATTTTGAATCCTAACTAATGACATGAACAAATAATGTAAAGAGAATGTCAAGTAATTAAATCATGCTTCATCTAGAATGAATATCTAGGCTTTAGCTCTGATAAAAATTTGATGAAGTGCAAGTGTAGCGTAGAGAGCTAGCACTACGATGAGGTTAAGGGAAGAAAACTTGGAGAATGATTCCCATGATTATTTTATCAAAGAAGCGGCCAAGCTCATGGGGAGTAAAGACCATCAATTGATAAATTCACGACTGGCAAAGGACTAAATTTCATTCACCATAAATTATCCATCATTATATGAGGGTTACCATTTATATAACATTAAAACATATAACAAAAGAAACAAAAGGAAAATAAATAAAAATAAATGAAAATAAGTAATAAAAATTTAAATTAACATAAACTTCATGTTAACATCATTTTGTGCATCAAATAAGCACTCTTTTATGCTTGTCCAAATTTTCACCTTCTTTGTATGCCTTGCCTCCAAAGTTTGACATTTGAGATTTCCTCTTTTTTTTTCATCTCTTTAATACCTTATTTCTTGCTTGATTGCGTTCTTAAGTCGAAAAATAATGACATGAATCATTTTGATCATTGTGTAAGTGTTATGACGTCTGCTGGAAGCGACGAGTTGTATGGCCTGAATACAGTAGAAAGTGTGCAAGGGTCACTACACCGGTGCCCGGGTGTAGTCTCAAATAAGCAATGGTTCCCACATTACGAACAGATGCGGGTAAAGAAGTTAGTCCATGATATTAGCATTCGGATAGGATCTTCGAATATAGGTACTGTTAATGGTAAATTAATGGAATTAGTAGATATTATGATCAATAGAAAGATAACTATCTTATGTATTCAAGAAACTAAATAGGTTGGAGAAAAAGCTAATGAGATTGATAACTTAAATTTTAAACTTTGGTATTCTGGTAAGAGTCACACTAGAAATGGTGTAGGTATAAGATAAGAGTTTGAAAGTTTATGTTGTAAAAATTAATAGAGCTGGAGATAGAGTTATAGCAATTAAGATTATATTTATACTAAGATTTTTAATATTATAAGTGTTTATGTCCTCAAGTAGGTTTAGATATACTCCAAAGATAAATTCTGGAATGAATTAGAAGACATAATACACTTGACACCTCCTGAAGAAAGAATTTCAATTTGAACAGATTTAAATGGACATGTCAATAGAGTGGTAGAAGATATCAGAAATATTCATGGTGGCGATGGTTATGAAGTGATAAATGAAGAAGAAAGAGTAATATTAGATTTTTTTAGCGTATGATTTAGTTATTACTAATATGTTATTTAAAAAGAGAGATAAACATCTTATTACTTATAAGAACGGATCAAATAAAACAAAAATTGATTATTTTCTTATGAGAAGAAGAGAACGTCAAGATTGTAAGGATTGTAAAGTCATTCCTAGTGAGGGTTTAAGTACTCAACATCGATTATTAGTTCTAGATTTTAAGATGAAGAATTGCAAAATAAATATTATTAGGATTCATCATCGTAAAATTAGATGGGGGTACCTAAAAGACAAAAATAAAATTATTTTTATCAGTAAAATTCATGATTTAAAATTTGGGATGTCCATGAAGATGCAAATATTATGTAGGAAAAAGTAACAAATACTATTAAACAAGTGGCAAAAGATGTAATTAGAGAATCAAAAGAAAAAGTTTCTATAAATAAAAATAGTTTGTGATGGAATAATAATGTTCAAGAAAAGATAAAATATAAGAAGTTATGTTATAAAAATTGGTTTAAATGTAAAAGCTTAGAGAACTAGGAAAAATATAAAACGGGCCACAGGAAATCTAAAAGAACAATCTGCGATGCTAAAAATTATGCTTTTAATTATCTTTGTAACAGATTAGATACAAAGGAGAGTGAAAATATATGTATAAACTAGCCAAATAAATAAAAAGAAAAGTAAAAAATTTAACTTAAGTGAAATGTATTAAAGATGAAGATAAAAAAGTGTTTTTCTTAGAATAAGATATTCAACATAGGTGGGTGAGTTATTTTGATAAACTTTTTAATGATGTTTCTGAAAATACAATCGACCTTAGTGATCTTAATATCGTTAATAATAACAAAACGTTTCATTTTTATCGTCGCATTGGTAAAAAAGAAGTTGAGGAAGCTTTAAAGAAGACCAAAGGTAGAAAGTCTGAAGGACTTGATCATATCTCAATTTAAGTGTGAAAATATTTAGGAGGTTCGGGAGTTTCTTGGCTTACTAAACTTTTTGATATTATTTTAAAAACTAAAAAGATGTCTGAGGAGTGGAGGAAAAGTATTTTGGTCCCCATTTTTAAGAATAAAGGGGATGCAAAAGAGTAGAAATTATAGAGGAATTAAATTTATATGTCATACTTTAAAATTATGAGAAAGGGTAATTGAACATAGGTTAAGACGTATTACCAAAATTTCTCATAATAAATTTGGATTTATGTCGGATAGGTCTACTATGGAAGTTATACATCTATTGAGAGGTTTGATGGAGAAGTACAGATATAATAAGGAGGATCTACATTTGATTTTTATTGATTTAGAAAAAACTTACGATAAGATTCCAAGAGATATCCTTTGGAGATTCCTTGAGAAGAAAGGTGTTGATATGACTTATATTCAAGTCATTAAAGATATGTTTACTAGAGTTATTACTTAAGTTCGAAGGAGGATTGACCAAATTTTTTCCTATTTCTGTTGGTTTACACCAGGAATCGGCTTTAAGCACGTATAATTTTGCTTTAGTTATGGATGGTCTTACTGTACATTTACAAGAGGATATATCTTGGTCTATGCTTTTTGCTGATATATCCTTCTCGTGGATAAGACGAGAGAAAAAGCCAAGAAAAAACTTAAATTATGGAGGTCTACATTGGAGTCTATAGGCCTTCTTTTGAGTAGAACTAAAACCAAATACATGGAATGTAATCTTAGTAATAGTAGCTCTAGTGATAAAAGTGTAACTTTAGGTGATCAAATTATTAAAAGGTGTGAACGATTTAGATATCTCGGGTCTATTGTTAAAAGCGATGGCGATATAGATGGAGATGCTAATAATAGAATTCAAGTACGTTGTTGAAGTGGAGGAATGCTTCAAGACAATTGTGTGATAGAAAAGTACCGCTTAGACCGAAAGGAAAATTTTATAAAATGGTGGTGAGACTTGCAATGCTCTATGGTGTTGAATGTTGGCCTTTAAAAGAGAAGCATAATACTAAGTTAAGTGTTGCCAAGATGAGAATGATTGGGCGGGTGAGTGGCTTTGCTCTTAGAGACAAAATGTGAAATGAATATATCCGTGGTAGGGATGGTGTAGCTCCAATGATGGACAAAATTAGAGAGAGTCGCCTTAGATGGTTTGGACACGTTATACGTCGACCATCTAATGATCCAATTAGGAGAGTAAATGTTTTAGATTTGATTTATGTTAAAAAAGGCAGAGGTAGACCTAGGAAGTCTGGCCTTATTGTATAAAAAATGATCTTAATTTATTAGAATTAAATGAAAATATGACACAAAATAGGACGCAATGGAGAAAAATGATTCATGTAGCCGACCCCACTTAGTGGGATTAAGGCTTTGTTGTTGTCGTTGTTGTTGTATAATAATTTTATGGAAGAGTGTTGGCCCAATGACTCATATTGAATTTCGTTGATATCAAATGTATGGTGGATGTACTAATATTTTGTTGAAGTGTTTAGGTACATAATTATTTTAAGAAAATCATGAAATCAAGTTTGAAAAATATTTAGAGTTGGTTTGTCTTAGAACCCTTACATAGAATGTCATATCTATTCAATTTAAAAATTAATAAGCTCGCATAAGAAATTAAATTTATATTTATTTATCATATACAAGTAACTTTTATGAATCATATATTTGAATTTTTCAAACTACTTATTTGCAATATTATTTTATCGTTGGATATACTTCACAAACTTCATCTTTTCTACTAATGTGATATTTTTATTTATAATTTAAGTTGAATTAATCTAAGAAAATGCTTTATCAATTCCCGTAATCATTTTCAATATAGATTTTCTTTTTCCATATTTGTACACATATTTCTTGGCCATATTAGTATCATGAAATTTGGTAAGTTCGGCACAATTCTTAAAGTAACCCAAAAATTTTCATCTCCCGGAATTTGATCAAAATAAATTTATTAAATTTCGCGCATGAAATCGATCAAATCGATATAAAGCACCATAGGTTAATTGTGAACAAATTGGGAGACATGAAATTCAGAATCTATAGGCTTACTTAACTTAATAAACCTTAATTATCCCTAACTAATTCTCTTTAATCCTTAGCACTGTAGTAACCGACTTACGCCTTTTATTTCCTTTATTCAGTAGAAGAGGACCATCCAGAGCTTCGCATTTTCCTCTCTCTCCTAAATCCTTCTTCCTCTCTCTCAATCTCCCTCTCCCTCTTCGATCACATTGCTTGGAGCTCTCGCGTAAATAGAACCGCGACCCTACTGTAGCAGTCGCGCGATACAGGCCGACAACCAAGTGTCGCAACTCAGGATGTAGGGCTCCGGAGCGATTTTTGTAAGTGTGAATCCTCTTTTATGATATTTGAAGCTTTTAATCCCTTCCTCGCCCTTTGATTTTGACATTTGCCTTATTTTTCATGTTTTTCTCATTCCCGACAGCTGTTGGAGGCGCCGATTTTGTGTCGAAAGTGTCGTAATTATTTTGTAGGCTTCCAAAAGGATTTTAGCACGAGTTTAGCAAAGGGGAAGTTAAATTGGAGGAGATAGGAAGAAGATTAGCCAGTTTCAGAATGGCAATTTATGCCGAAAACCCCCATTTTATGTACATTTCGGGCGAATAAGTTATGTTTTGGGTTAAATCATGTTATGAACCCAAATTTTATGAATTCCTATGATGTCTATGTTCCCCAGATTGTGAATACGAGATGCCGAGCTTGAGGCGAGCGTATCGAAATTCGTCGTAAGGATGCACCATCAAATTAGGAGAAATAATCTTATGCTAAACTAAGCAAAATACTCTTTTATAGGTTTCATATGATTTCTAGTTTGACAATGATACATTTAGAAATTCTGGCATATTGTGAATGAATACTTGCAATTAATTTATGAATGAATGTTGGCTTTTATTATGCTACACGTGATTCTATAGTTTTTATGATCCCAATGATAATGCATATGACATTGATTTCCTGCAGGTATTCATTCTGTTATGGTTCATGCTTACGAGATATGAAATATCTGATGCAGGAATTATGTTTTATGAAATGTTTGATAAATGTTGCTACATATATTATGCTTTAAGAAATGTCGCAAAGAATGTTAAGGGATAGACTTTTACACGAGTGTTTGCAAGTAAATTATGTAGAGATGTATTCCCGACTCCTAATATTTATACGGGGATGAAACTTTGAAAACCGTTGGAATTAGGCGGTGACAAGACATTAGGATATCATAGGCATCAGGAGGGCTGTCGATAACTGTTATGTTGGGGGAAGCCCAATCTTTATTGATTGTTTATATGGCATTAGGGTAGGTGACGACCCATAATGAAAGAACATGGAATTAGTTGAACCCTATAAATTAAACAAGTGACAATCTTATGATATGACCTCTATGAAATGAATAGAGATGTTTATACTTATGATTTTATGTTTACGACTTGCGTGTTATACTACAATCATGCTTCTAAATGTGTAATTGAAACGCAATGTATCACGTATGTGCGGCGATCCAGTTAGACTAGTTCATCACTCACAGGATCCTGCTTATAAAAATAAGGACGAGTGCTGGTGAGAGGCAGTCTAACCAAATTGTCAGCCTCTGCCACACCTCAGCCGACCCCTAAATAGAGGGGCCAGTTAGGCTGTGACAGTGTAATCCACTAAAATATTATTCTTCCAACAAATGTAGTTCAAGACATAATATCTTGAATCAGAGTAGCTTGGCATTTTTTTAATAAACTAATTGAAAGTTACATGAATGGTAAGAAATGTGATCCACTAACAAAATTATTTTTCCAATTCATTAAACATAATAGCTTGAATTAGATCTGCTTGGTGTTTATTTAAGCTACTAGTTTATGCATCATTATCATTATTAATAAAAATGAGTTTCAAACAATTATTTATTTGCATAAAGCATAATAAGAGGCCTCACTATAAATTTTCTATCAATGCCACCCAAGAGAGCATCAATGGATCAATCAGGTCTAATGAATACTATAGATGAATTGACCTCTAGATTTAATGCATGAGTTTATTAAGATGACACGCTCGCCAAACACGATGGTGGCCATAATGAACCAATTGAATATTATGTCAGAAGCACAACCTTACATCCCTACTATAAATAATAAACTAAGAAAATGAAAATAAAATTCCAAGGAAAATGGTCATAATAAGAAAGCGCAAGTTCATTATGACACAACAACAATAACAACAACAACAAGCAGTTATATCACTAAGTGAGGTTGGCTACATGAATTATTTTCCTCCATTTTGTTCTATTGAGTTTAATATTTTCATTTAATTCTGATAGATTAAGATCATTTTAATATAACAAATTATGACATGAATGATGAAGCTTCGTAAACATATTAGGAAAAATACTATGACATGAATGATGAAGATTCCAATAATCCTATTAGGACAATGAAACTTGAATCATCCACCATTTATGATGATCATGATCCTAAAAATATTTAATTTGGTTAACCTAAAATGATGAATTACTTTAGTGGTACCATATTGATGATTACTAGAGGTCCTTTTAATTAGAATTAGATTATAAGATCATACAAAAATTTATTAGAACAATGTTTTAGGTCACATGATGGTAATAAAAATGTTATTGAAAATGACAAATTTCTCTCTAGAAATTATGGTTTCAATTTTACTCCAAAAACAATAGAAGGTCAATCATCACTTTTTAGAGAAATTAGCTATAACAACAATAGTCAAATAAGCACTTGAAAAGCTTCAAACATAATGAAAGCGAAAACAATATAATAGGTAATATTAATCACCCTTTTCAACCGAAATCCCTCCTACACTGACAATTTTTTTTATAATACTATGACTTCAGGATATTGTTTTAAGGGTTACTTGCATGAGTTGTAACTATCTTTTGACATTCCCATCTCCCCTTCCTACTATACACTCTTTTTTTATAGGCCTGTAGTGCTTTACCTTTCTCTATCATTTTTTCACTGTGCTCTATACTCACATAGTAATAAGATCTCTGACTCCTTCGACATCACAGCTTGACTGATTGGTGTCCCAATGAAATCTCGCATAATTACACATCCATGGTCAACAAGCAAATCAGAATCCAGCTAAAAAAAAATTGCGACCGCTTAGTCAAATCTGATCTTCACCAGGATTCAAATTCTTAAACATACTTACAATAAGCAACAAAACTAACCTGAACGTTGGCTAAAACGATCTAACCTATGCATTAAAGAATGGCTAATTGTCACCCCATGCTCAAAGAAAAATGCATGTTCATTTTATAAGATGAACAATCCAATCAAAATCACAATTCATGACAATTACCCATCATTTCATAAACTAGCAAGATAATAAACCCTAAACTCTAAAAACATTGACATATTAAGAAAATAAAGACAGATCTAATGGGAATTCATTCTATGACAGATATTAAATACAAAATTTTATCTTAAGGAGGCATTCAAGTATGCATTCTCAAATGCTTAACTTAGAATTCAAACCTCAATAAACGATCAATGTTTCCTGCTGCCACCATTAGATTTTGAATGATCAGCATGTCCTCTCCGATCTCTTGATTTGCGATCCCTTCTCAAAACATCTGAGAGCTCAGAATCACTTTCATCATCAGAATATCCATCTCGAGATCTGCTGCTTTTGTGCTTGTAGTTTCTTGCATGCCTTGTATGTTTTCTCTTTAATGAAGCCTTCTTTTCTGATCTGGAACGATCATGATATCCGTGACCATATGAAGAATCAGAATCTGAACTACTCAGTTGACGCCGTGACCTGCTCCGATGTTTTCTATTTTGTTCTTTTTTTTCTTCATGACTAGAAGAAGCACCGTCAGCTCCAGTCTTGGAAATAGTGATCATATTTTCTTTCCAAGAGCAAGAATCATTACGCCTTCCCTCTTCATAATAGACAGACCCAGTGTCATTGGATTTCCATGATTTGTTTGGACCTGCATTGATTCCTGTAGTTTCAGGTATCCTGGATTCATGAATTCGAACTTCCATGTTATTCGTGACAGAACTTGATGCTTCAAAAGCTGGAGTGGGAGTGGGTTCGCTATTTCTTGTTAAGGTTAAACACGCGGAATTTGCTTTGTCCAAGGGCGAAGGACCTGTAGGAACCTCCAATCCCAGCTCCTTACCTAAGGACTCAAGGAAATCTCCAGCAATAATGCGATTCAAAGTTGTGTTTGCCCCTTCAGAACTCTTCTTCATTTCAACCATTGAATTGAAACCCAAATCATCTTCATCATCCGAATCATCAGAAAATATGGCCTGATTAAAGAATATTACAAGAAAATAAAAATTGAAATTGAAATGCAAGATAACTCAGCAATGAATCTTATAGTATGTGAAGAATAAGTACCTTGTACAGATCAACAGGCCTCTGCACACTTGTGCTCAGATCAGTATCAGGTTGCTGTGCCACTAGTTCATGCTCTTCCTTTCTTTCTACAGGGGCAGAAGCCAAAGATTCTTTATTCGCTGCATCAAAAGATGAATTTCTATTTGCGGAGCTAATTCCTTCATTCTTAGCTTCAATAATGGAGTCTGTCATGAATACTAGAGAATCCATTTTGCTTCTTGGCCTGGGTGCCGGAGGTGGCTAAATGTGAAAAAAAAAACATGAGGAAAGTCTGAAGCATGACAAGAATTTCAAAGGCAGTGCAAAGAAAGGACACAAAAATTTAAACCAGAAAAGGCTTAATAATTATTAAATCCATCAATTGTTTACCAAAGCTATGACTAAAGAGGATTAAATTTCAAGGCTCCATATAGAGAAACCAGAAGGAACCTTTCGGGAACGTTTATAACTGTCAAAACATGATGAGAAGAATAAAATTTGTACTGAAAAATTAAGATGCATACAATATCTATGATTCCAGAGATAAATTAAGAAATAAAATAACAATATCTTGATCTATACTTTCATCCAAACCTAAAGATCAGGGGCACGCTAGCAGTCACAAAATAAAAATATGTAAAGCATATGCATGTACTTTTTCCCCATAAAAATTCCAAAACATTATTCTCAATTTCTAAGGGCTTGTTTGGGATCACTTTTATTTTTTGTTTTCTGTTTTTGTTTTTGTTTTTGTTTTTAATTTAAAAGCAAGTTTGCTTAGTATAGTTTTACATGTTTTTATTTTTTTTTTTTAAACAAATTAGCTTGCTCCTAAAAAGACTCAAACATGTAACATTTGTTTTAAGTGTTTTTAAAAGCAACTCACTATACTATAGCATATCAAACATGTTTTCACTTTAAGTAAAAACAAAACTAAAACAAAACAAAAACTAATAGTGATCCCAAACCGCCCATAGGTATTTGTTTCGAAAAGATGTTGTAAAAATTGTAGAGCAAAACAACAAAACGTGCCTCATAACAGAAATAAAAAATGGTATTGAAAGTCTGTTGACCTCATTTTTTGTCGAGGTTTAGTATTCCTCCTAGATTTAGGATTCTAGCCTCAGGAGCTTCCCCGACGATCCTAGATTCCTAGCGATGGGACCCACCTCGTTTTAGAGTGTCTGGAAGCCACTTCGTTACTCTTTGAAATCCTGTACGAGATTCCGTACCGCTAGTCTATAGCTGGTCGAAATTGACGTCAGGAGTTCAAATTGAGTCCCTATAGGACCTCTGGACATTAGGACAGCCTCGTGCACGTCTTACACACCTACACCATTCTGATCGATCGAACTCGAGTCAAAATTTGTGACGAGACCAAATTTCGATACGACTTTGACTTGACCGTCGACGAGTTTGCCCAGACGACCTCGGATGACGAAACGGACTGAGCTGATGCGTCCGGAATGTCGATTTTACCTAAAATTAACATTCAATTTGCGACGATAGCACGCCGGGGATGGAACTTACGAGATGATTATAATTATTATATTAATAATAATAATATTTATATTATTATTGTTAATATATGTATTTATATATAACACATTTCCTAAGCCCTAATTCCCTCTCACGCGCGACTCGGCCTGTGCTCCCGCTCCTCTGATTCGTTAGGTTGACTCCGTCTCTCCCGCACGCGCGTGAGAGAAGCTTCGACCGGGCTCTCCCTCATCTCCTTCGCGGCAACAGGCGCTCCATCCTCTGCCGCGAGCCTTATCGCATCTTCCTCTCGATCCTACGAGTCTCCTCGAGCGGCACGAGGACAGGAGCCCCGTCTCCTCCATACCTCTCCCCTCCCGATGCTTATCCGCCGCGACCATCTTCCTCGCTCTCCTTCCTTGCGTGAGATGCAAGTGGATGATCTCATCCATGCTTTCTTCTTATCCATGACGACCAAGTGGGTTTTGATATCATTTTTTTTTGTAATTTTGTGGCTGCCTTGAATCCTTCTCCTTTGCCTATATTAACCCCATTTTGGGATGAGTTTAGGGCTGGCCAAAAAAGTTTCTGAGAGAGGGAAAACTCTGCCATTTTTCTTTCTCGCTTGCTCCCTTAGTTTTTTGTGCTTGGATTGGCGTCCTCTTGCTGTTGGAGGGAGAGTTGAGGTTGGAGAATACCTTTAAAGTTTCTATATTGCTCATTTTTGCTTCAGGAAGGTACCTTTTTATCTCTTATGCTCTGCTGCCTTTTGGATCTCTCTGTCGAGCCATTGGAGATGGTTCTGTGGGGTGTTACAGAATGCTAACTCACTATCGTGACTATATTTGGGAATGTTTATTACTTAAGCATGTGAAAGATAGGATTATGGGCATGTTCTAGGAGTAGGCTTGAGCACTTGCTTGGAATGATGAAATATAGCATGTTATGAACTCTTCTCTCTCTTTCGTTTTATTCAAAGCAAATTAGAAACATGAAAGCATAATTTTAAAATAATGTTAGCTCCTCTTGCAAGCATGTGGTAAATTTGGCTGGGATGGTAAGTTGCTTATTCCCCTTTTGCTTCTTTTATATACATGTGGAGGCTTGATTTTCTTGGGCTCCTTGTAGCCTAGTCCTTTATAAGAGCATGTTGTAAAATCTTTAAGTAGGTTGGGAAAGCTTAGTTTTAGTGTCTTAAGTCTTTTTTGGCTTAAGAGTGCATGCTTAGATGGATTTGGAAAAGATTCTATACTTGTTCTCATGTGAACCATGTGAACGGTTTAGTTCCAATGCCTTAAGCTTCATTTGTTTCAAGAATGCATGCTAGAAAGGGTGGTTGAAAAAAGGATTCTATGTGGGTTCTTACTCAAAGCATGTACTTGTCTTTTATTTTTGATATATTGGAAGCATGATCTTGAGGCCAAGTTGGCTCTTCTTGCAAGCATGTTAGGATGAATATTATAGAGCTCCTTGCTTACTTTGGCTTGGCATGAGTTATGGAAAGATCTATTTAGCTTTTTAACATGCATGTGGAGCTCATTTCTTGCTCCTTATAGCTTTGTCTTGATAAGATGCATGTTGTAAAGATCCTAATTGGTTTAGAAGGCATTGCAACTTATTTTGATAGCTTGGTTTGGTCCTTCATAAAGTGCCCTCCTCTTTAATTATTTGTTGAAAGATTATTTCATGCTTGTTCTTATGTAAAGCATATTGTGGCTCTATGTTTTGAATATTTGGAAGCTTAATTCTTGGGCTTCTTGTATTTTAGCCCTTCATGAAGCATGATTAACTAATTTGAAAAGCTTCTATGCTCATTCTTGCTTGCAAGTATGTGATAGTTTTGTAGTTTGATATATGAAAGGCATAAAGGTGTTATTGTGGCCTAAGATCGACCTCTTTCTTAGTTTCAAGCCAAGGTAATGTTTAAATATATATGTATTTCATTTAATTGAGCTTTTAAAGAAAATTGTTGTAGCCTTATGCTGGGCTTGAATTTAGTCTCATGTGGCTCGATTTTTGTGGAGTTTTGTTGTGTCCTTTGTTTTGGCTTAATCCATGATTTGATTTTAGCCTCATGTGGCTTGGTTTTGACTCTTTTGGCATTTCTGGTTTTTGGCTTTGAGTTGAGATTGTTGTAACCTGATTTTAGGCTTGTTCCCAGCCTTGCTATGGCTCGGGTTGGGCCTGCAGTGGCTCGGTTTTGCTCTTGTGATATTTATCCCTGCCTTGGCTCTGTTTTGAGTGGGCTGTAGCTTACTGTTGGCTCGGTTCTTGCCTCATGGTGGCTCGGGTTTGGCTTTTCTGTGAGCTAGTAGCTGCTCCTATGGGGGGGTGTTTAGTTGGGCCTTGAAGTTGGATTACGGTGGCTCGTGTAAGGCTTTGTTGTTGGAGTTTGGTGAGATGTGTTGAGGCTGAGCTCTAAGTCTATTTAGTAAGGGCTCTCTAATGTGTTTGTGGAGGATTTGGGTTCAGTTTGGGGCTTTGCCGTGAGCCTCTTGATGTTGATTTGTGATTTTGAGGATGGGTGGGTGCTTTACTCATTGCTGCCCCTTTGTTGTGGCTTTGGCCGAGAGCCTTGTAGTGGTGATTAATATGGTGATGGCCTTGCTTATTGCTATGTTTGAACTTGGAATTGATGGGAAATGTAATTCAGAATTGTTTCTTATCTGCTTTTGGGAGTGAATTGGGCATCGATACTTGAGGCACTTTCTTAAAGATTTTATTTAGTGGGATTGGTGCTAGTTTTGAGACTTTTGGTGCGGTATACTCACTTTATTATGGATTGGAAGTTTTCTCGATTCTCCTATCGTGATCCCGGCCACGAGCCGCAGGTAGACCTATTGAGAGAGTCCGTGCCTTGAGGGTCGATGTCTGTTTTGTGATTTGACGTATCTGGATTTTACTGCAGGTTTGGAGTCTGGTAGTCAGTTTTCCCCGAGTCATTTTTTTTTTCTTTTCTCGTTCGATTTGCGAAGTTTTTAAACGGTTCTCGAAGGTCACTGTTTTTGGTTTAGTTTTATCTGAATGCAAAGGATACCCATTTCGGGGCCGATCCAATTGTGTCCAAGTGAGAAAATGATGTCCCCAGGACTGATTCGAGGACCTCGGGCCACGCTTTCAGCTTTCTGTTGTTACATGTTTTAGGGGCGAGTGGATTAACCTTCCTCCCGTTTTAGTCTCTTTGGGTCTGGAGGTGTGGTAATCCCCTCTTCTTCCCCTCCTTGTTAATTTACACGTGTTCCCCGCTTCACTCGGAGTCGGTTTTGTTTTGTTTTGTTTTAGAGGCAATGACGGCGATGATGCAAAGGCACACCAGGTGATAGAGTAGAATGATATCTCATCCTACGACATCGGGATTCGCTCCAGGGCCACAGTGAACCGTAGGATGACGGTATCATTCACCGCTACAAGGCGAGCGGGGCACCGTCACGCTTCAGGATTGTTAGTGATCCTTCACCCGACTAATTGATTGACTCGTGGACAATCATGATATTCAAAACCTGATAAGAATATGACACTATATTTTGAAACAAAAAAATATATATATATATTTCCACTACAATCGGAAATTGAAAAAACTCTCTTTTGTATGCCTGAAACTCATGTGCATGCTAAAAATATAAATTTCAAAAACTGTATAATAAAATCTGGTTGTCCACTTGTTGATTATCGGTTTGGGTTTAGGAACACTCTCACGAGTCGGGTTTAGTTGGACACCCTTCTTGTTGAGTAGCGGGCTTTATACACTCGTGTGACCGAGTAGCCTTCGACGACCCTTCGAGCAGTACTACATAGTTCTGAGCCTAGCCCCGACCCGAGTGCTTGCGGTTTTCTTCGAGCTTTCGTTTGATTTTTGATGAAGCACTCGTGGTCCTTTTTCCGGGATTTCCCGAGGTTTTGGTGATTTTATTTTTTACTTTCGTTTGTTTTCTCGGTTTTTTTTTTTCTGTTACAAGTCAGTCTCCTTGCTTTCTCGAGCTTTTCGACGACTTTTTCCTTCTCTTGTTTGGCTTTTATGTGATACACTCCTGCTGGCTACACATAAGAAGACTACGGATCTTCCAGGTATACAGGTTTGTTTACATTTACAGCGTGTTACTTTTTGCGTACTTGTTACTGCATGCTATACTGTTTAGCTGTTACTTTTTGCATACCTACTCCTGCATGCTTTCCTGCTTAGCACATTGTACTATACTCTATCTTGCATGCTTTATTGTTTTCTCGTCTTACATACCTTCTGTCATGCATCTGTACAACATTTAAACATACTTTGCATAGGATGTTTAAAAGACACTCGACCATAGTAGCTACTTGATTGAATATTTTGACTTGCCATCTTAGAAAACTTAACCTCTTCGTGACGAAGGAGCTTGGAGCTAACACGGTGGGCAGCACGGCCATCTTCAACAACAAAACATGTCTTCACCAGTTAAACCATTCCTTAGTTAAATAACAATCAATAGGATTTCGAGGTTGTTCGCCTAGTGCGACATAAATCCTCAACCTCTTGTTGGGCCTTTGTATAGCTCTGTTGTACAATATAAGCCCCAACTCGCTTTAGGATTCCGAGGTTGTCGTTCGTTACGACCTAAATCCTCACATCTTCTAGGCTGGCAGCACGACCATCTTCAACAGCAAAACATATCTTCACAAGCTAAACCATTCCTTAGTTAAATAACAATCAATAGGATTTCGAGGTTGTTCGCTCAGTGCGACATAAATCCTCAACCTCTTGTTGGGCTCTGTATAGCTTCTATTGTACTGATATAAGCTCTAACTCGCTTTAGGATTACGAGGATGTCGTTCGTTACGACCTAAATCCTCACATCTTCTGAGTCGTTCGTGTGATCGTTTCACACGAATGTAAGCACTAATTAAATAAAATTGGCAGGATGAAACATTTAAAAAACTTCTCTAAATTAAAGCCAAATCATAGGATAGCATGGAAGTCATCGAGGTTCGCCTCTGGATCTTTGACATCCCCTAGTTCTTCCTCCTTTGGATTCTACAATAAAATGTTCCGATTTTGAGCCAATCCACTTTCACACCTCTTTGTCCGATTACGTTGAGAAGTCCTTTCCTTTTGATCTCCTTGAAGATAATATTTCCTGATTTTTATCGAGAGTTTTCTTAAGTGATTTCGGTCATTTAAGATGTAATTAACTATAGAGGCTTGCCTTATAGGAAGCATTTCCGAACCTAATTTAAAATAAACCCTATTTAATTCTTCATATTAAATAGGGAACTTATCGGCAAATAAAATGGTTTCGCGAGCCAAACGGACGTCATATATTTCTTAGTTTATTTGATCGAGCCTCACCCTCAAGTTTTGTGTTTGTCTTTCGGGATAAATGCGTGACTTGAGGTGTAAGCGCTTCTTTCATTTAAACTATGAAAAATATGGGGTCAGTTTGATTCCCTTCCTTTTCTTGAAGGATCCTTCCGAAGCGGGCGACGGGATTTCGATTCCGGCGACCGACAGCTTCTTACGGGCACTTCACGCACAAAACAACGCCGACAAAGTCGCACTCAAATCAAAACACAATTAAATACTAAAAATTCAAGAATAATGATTAGTTAATCCGTTAGTAACAATAATAAGTTGCGCAGAACAAATGCAGACAAGGAAAACAGGACAATTATCATCTGATAACATTAACTGATACATCACATACAAAAGATCCCCTCTCAACCCAAGTTCCATTCCGTCCATTAAAAACAAGGAAAGCTCACTTCAAGATGAAAATTCTGATCACCTAAAGCTAGATAAGATGCCCTAAGAAAGTTCCATAAAGTACCTTGCCCATGAATGGATCAACAATATCAAAGCGCTTGCACAGTAGGAGTGAAGGCCGCCACTGGAATTCTTCCCTCTTTGATAAAATGTTATTTGTCGGCGTCTCTTCAACTTGAGAACAACGATGTGTCTTATTTAACATGCCATAAACCATCAAAATATTTAGAGAATTAATATATTTTACTATCACTCAAGAGGAATAAATGGAGGACTCATAAAGCCAACCAAAGTAATTAACATAAGGTTAATGGTTGATGAATACAATATCAACATATTTTGTAAGCAAGATGAGATGTTTTTCATACCAGTCCACCTAATGATATAAAATGTTCATCTGCAGTTTTGGAAAAATCAAAAGACTGCTGGTTGGTTTGCAGACAATCTTCAATGTTCTGTTTTGCTTTTGTTAATGCCTCAGCTGCAGCCTCAAAATCCAATCTCTCGCGAGCTCGCTCCACTTCTGATAACTTATCTCTGCCACTATAAGATGTTGAACGAAGGCCTCCTTGGTACTTCTCTTTAAGAAATAGCTCAAATCTCTCTTGTTTTGCAGGATCCTCTTTGAAAGTCTTAGCATATTCTGATGATCCAACCTGTGGAAGTTATGCAATAATTTTTCAAATCTAAACTAGCACATAAAGTGAACTAAACATGAAACTGAAAAACAGAGAACAGGGTAACTGCATTTTAAGCCATATCAAACCGGAGATACTCACAAGTGCTGCAGATTTTGTGAATGTATCAGAGAGGTTGGATTGAAAGTGGACAACTGCAGTCCGGGATGCCGATTTTAAAGAGTCGTTTGAACTCCTTTCTAGTGGTCTTTCACCCAATACTTTTCCACGGTTGTCAGCTGACATCTGTTCGGATACAATATATTCCACACCTGCTTGTTTTTCCTGATCCACCAACCTACGCTTTGCCTCCCACAATTTCCTTGCATAGTAATCATAACCACTTCCGCCATTAAGAAATGAAAACATTGGATTCGATCTATTCTTTTCTTTGGAGAGATCTTCAAATAGTTTGCCACAGCGAGCAACCAGATTTGCAAACCCATCAATCAATAACCTTGAATTGTCATCTTCTGGTGTAGGGACTTCTGGAGGAGGTGGCTCCAAAAACTTTTCAATAGTTTCAAGAGGAGATGCAAACTTGTGATAAGGCTCAAAGTCAGGCGGAATGACAGGAGGCTGAAACCTGTGAAACAGTTCAGACACATCAAAATGTTTATATAGTTTGAGCTTAGCAACTACATAGAGGATTCTTGCGTGTAGAACTTAAAGAAAAGGTGAATACCAGATACTGGGCTAAGTCTGCTTTTTATACATTCAAATATACTGTGCAGGCAAAGCTATATGAGATACTGCAGAGGTGCTTATATCTCATTTACATATGCCAATTAGATTTATTCCTATTAATTTAATAGCACCTCGGATCCACTGACGACATTCTTATTTCTTCATTCAAATGCATCTTCTTTTTTCTTGGACTAATGTTCCATTTCAACAAATGCAATTTTTGTTTTAATAAAAAATGAATAATAACCCACTACATTGAACCATAATTTCCTTTTCTTTTTTCATTATTATCCATAGCTCGTGACAAAATGGAGAATCATAATTCATAAAACTCGCCTAAAAATAGGTAGCACAAGGGTATTGGTTATGATTATGATAATCAAGACGACTATTATCCATGAATTTGATCATAGAACCAAACATATTTTCATACATTGAATTCCTGAAACTCATAATTATAAAAAATAAAAAGATCAATATTGCACAATTTTTACATGCTGATATCTTCTTTACAAACATCGAGATTTCTCTCCCTCTTCACCATGTTTCATTGACTCTTATTTCTCAAACAATATATTCTTATCAAATAGATATCCTAGTGCCTACATTAAAAGCACTACTAGGTTCTCAATTATTAAAAATAAGTAAAATGAAAAAGAAAATTGGAAAGCAAAACCAGCTCATTCTAAACAGCTTGATTATTGATATGCAAATATTTAAAGGTCAAATATAAGTGACAGAAATGTAACAAGTGCAAAAAAGATTTAAATTTTGGATGTTACCGTTCTAAACTGTAGTCAGAGCTTGATGCAATTTTAAAACTAGGTAGACCCCCCTTAGTGTTTTCCAGCATGAGCTTATCATCTCCGATTAGTTTTGAAGGTTGATCTTCTTCTACTTCACTCACTAATATTCCAAAACCTAAAAAGCAAAATTTTTTAAATAAAAAATATGTTTAAGAAAAAAGTTAATACAACATACATGTTAGCAGATCAAATTGCATCAGGATTGATGAGTGAAGGAAAACATGAGTAAGAATTCTCTTATTATTTAATGATCAAAGTACAACTCTCCTCGTATAAAGAGTAAAAGCCAGTCTAACATTACAACCTATCAAAGATACAAGAACCAACAAAAGAAATATAACTTAATAAGAAAGGAGTAAATGAAAATAAATCTAAAATGGGAACTCATAATTCCACACCACCCCTCAAGCTAGGTCATAAATGTTGTAAAGGCCCAAGTTGGTATTCAAATCAGTGAAACTGCCTGGAGATGAAGATTTGGTAAAGACATCAACAATTTGAAGATGAGTTGGAATGTAGATTGTTGATCTTCTTAGAGAAAAAATGTCTATCAAGCTCAATGCGCTCGGTCATGTCATGATGTAGAGGATTGACTGTGGCGATTTGGTTGTCACAAAATATCTTTATGGGATTGACTGTGAAGTATCCCAACTTATTTAGCACCCTTTGAATCCACATTTCTTCATAAATTCCTAACACAAGTGTTTGATGATCAGATTTTGCATTACTTCTAGAGACCATTGTTTGCTTCTTGCACTTCCATGTGACAAGATTTTCCCGGAGAGATAAGAATAATACCCAGAGATGGACCTTCTGTCTGTGAGTTTTCCTGCCCAGCTAGCATTAGTGTAAATATCTACCTCTATATTGTCAAATTTCTTAAACAAAAAACCCCTACTAGGAGCCTTCTTAAGAAACATCAAAATTCCGTAAAACATCTAAAAATGTTATTCATTTCGATTGTTCACGTGTTGATTTACTATACAAATCAATGAATTTGTGACAAGTAGATAACTTTTTCACTGTCGGTTGTTGAACTCATTTTGTTTATAGAGGTGGGTGTGATTTAACTTTATATATATATACATATATCATTTTACGTTGAAAATATAAAATCGAACCGATCTCATATATGTGGCAGTTTAAGTAACCAAGCACTATATCGCAAGCACTGCGCTTATCCCGAAGAATAGACACACTACTTGATGATGAGGCTTGATCAAATAAACCACCGTATTTACGACATCCGTTATGGTCTGCGAACCAATTTTATAAGCCGGCAAGTTCCCCTATCTATTATCGAATATCAGATAGGGTTTATATTACCTGGGTTCTTAAAGCTTCCTATAGGCGCAAGCCCCTATAGTTATTACCCCTTAAACGACTGAAATCGTTTAAGGGAACTCTCAATTTAGATCAGGGAAATTCATTTTCATGAATTCAAAAGGCTAGGGTTCTCACTAAGAAAGGTGTGTAGGGAGTATCAAATGGGAAAGGCACAAAGTAGATCAACTATTTCTGGAATCAAAGAAAAAAAGAGCAGGGGACACCACAGATCCTGAGGCAAACCTCAGTAGCGTCCCAAACTATCCTACTGTTGGACTCCAAATTTTGGAAATGAATTTATTTAAATTTCAATCCTGCCAATTTTAATTATAGAGATTACATTCGCATAATCACCTGATTATGCGAATAAACTGGGAGATAGGAGGATTTATATCTTACCGAACAACGACCTCAGAAACCTAAAGCGAGTTAGGGCTTATATTGCACGTCGTGCAAATGCCTAAAAGGTGAAATGAGGGCTTACGCCGCACTAGGCAGGATACCTCGAAGTCCTGTAGCTTATTATTTACACTAAGGAAGAGGGTTCTGCTGAAGTAGATTCGTCCTACTGTTGTAGACCATCGGTGGAGGTCCGCTGCTCGTATCCCCGTAGTGTTGCCCTCGGAGTTTGCTCCCTGCTCCAGATTGTTGCAGTGTTGAATTTTTGGAGTTTGAGTTTATAGTGAACGTGCAATTCGTTGAGTCAGTGTTTTATTCTTAGAAGTGTGTTTTACAATAAACAGGAGTATTCTACAGTAAACAGGAGTGTATGCTACAGTAAATAAGAGTATACTACAGTAAACAGTAGGAATATAAAAATATTGTAAATTTTGGTTACCTGTAATGTGCCACTATTTATTATTATTCCTGTAAAAAAAAAGGATTAGCAGCATAAACAAAGTAGGAGCAAGTAGGTCCAGTATCCCGAGCTATCTGTGAAAGGTAAAGCCCAAAACACCGTACGGAAAGCCAAAAGCGAGAAAATTCGGAAAGAAATTCGTGAAAAACTCGAAAGAAATCAAAATAAGCCGTAGAAAACTCGAAAAAAAAGAAATCAAAAGCAGTCCGTAGAAAACTTGAGGAAAGTCATAAAGTACGAACTAAAAGCAAAAAAGGATAGTAAGCATGATGGTGGGGAGGACTCAGAATAGGGTTCTACAGGGCCATGATCGAACTGCGGACCCATAGAGAATCACCACACACATGCACTCCCACACTAAGTAAAGGGTCGCCTACCTGACAGTCACAGAATCCCTATCCTGACTCATACGACTGACCCGTGCATTTTTTTAAAGAAGCATTTAAAAAGGTTGCATTTTTTTTAGAAAAGGTTTAATATTTTTGAAAAGGAATTTTGACTTATCTTTTGCTTGAAGATGTTTTGGTTTTAATTAAAGTTTGAAAGAAAATATTATTTATATTATTTATTTATTTATTTTAAAGATTTTTGCAAATGCATTAATATTTAAATAAATTTCTTATACTAGAAAAAAAAGTTGGGTCGGTCGACTAATCACGACGGGATTTTCTTCTCCTGTAAAAGAGAGGGGCGACCATTTCCTAAATGTTAAGAGGCATGAAACTATCAATCCCTCATCCTCGTGGCGTCACCGAGTCGGGATTGCTAGAACCACTAGCACGTGCTTCGATGACTCCTACATCATTGCCCTAACCCCAAACCATCCCTATTACAGCCTTGCTCGATGGCCCATGTATAAAGACTATACGCGCACACTTATGTCTCGTATATAAGAGTAGAAATAAAGTCAAGAAGCAAGAAAGAAAAGAGATAAAAAAGGGGGAGAGTGAAGGGGGACGATCCGCCTAAAAGATCGACGTAAAGGAGGCGGATCGATCCTCAAAACCGAACAAAACAGACGGCCCCGACATCCTGACGGCTCGAGCCTGACAGACCCCGCTAAAACTAGCGACGGCAGAAGCCCGACAATCCTCACAAAATTTAAGACCTGAAGACTCCACTGCTCACAAAAAGGAGAAACATGTTAGACCCCCTAGAAATGGCATACTCTCTCATTGAAATGACCAACAGAAGAGAAAAAGAAGGGAAATCCTAAAATATCCCCAAAAACATGACTCAAATGACTAAGCACGACTCAACGAGACAAAATGGTGCAGTGGAGGACTCCCAAATCTGACCACCTGGGACTATCTAACTTCTAAGCTAACCCTGCCTCGGATAAAAATATGTAGGCTCAAGACTCGCTCCCTCGCATACTCGTGGCTATGTCACATAAAATGCCCCAGACAAGACCACACCAGGCTACGACCAAGCCAAACACTAGACTAAGGGTAGAACTCAATCCAATTAAACCAAACAAAACATCAAACTAAAGTAGAACCACAACCGACTGGAACTGAAACACTAAGAGTCATGACTCGAACCGTCAAAAGGTGAAGAAAATGGGTTGTCATAAGGATAAAACTGAGCCCCATATGTGGTGAAAAGGGACCAATCACAAGGACATCAAAACAACAAACCGAGCCCCCATAAAATGGTACAAGAGGTCAACCAGAAAGGCAGTACAACAACAAAACCGAGCCCCCATAAGGGTGCAAAGGGGCAATCATAGAGGCAGCAAAAAAGGTAAACCGAGCCATATATGTGGTGCAAGAGGACAACCACAAAGGCATCAAGACAGCAAACCGAGCCCCCATAAAATAATGCAAGAGCGGCAGCCACAAAGGCATCATAACCGGTCAAACCGAGCCATGCAAGGCATCAAACCAGCAAAAACCGAGCCATGTAATGCAAAACCAGTAAAAACCGAGCCATGTAAGGCAAAAGCAGTAAACCCGAGCCCTGTAAGACAAACCAAGTGAACACTGAGCCCTAAAATCTAGGCAAAAGACTCAAAGCCAAGTAACATGGAACACTAAGCTATCATGTCAAACTCTTGCCCCCATCTCCTTCCCTTTTTTTTTTTTTTAACTTCAAAATAGGCTTCTCAAACATTTCAAATTTTGTAAAATATAGGCCCAAGCATTTCAGATTCTTTTTTGAGAATAGGAGCCACCACATTTTAAGCATATATGTAACATAAATGAAAAAGAAGCAATGACGCCTATAAAACATGCATATGAAGTTCCAACCCTCCAAACAACCAAACTTCCCTCACCTTTCCACATTCCACCCAAATCGCAGGCTAGAGTGTAAATATAAAGCCAAAAGAACTCCAAAATGACATCTAAACCATGTCACAATAAAGTCTACAACATGCATAAATGTAGACTAGCAAGATAATAAGGCAAAGAGCAAGCATAAAGAATGAAGACCAGTATAGAGCTCCCAAAACTACAAGCAATAACATGATGTAGAGAGCGAGTGTGAGGGTAATAGAACCCCAAAACAATGTCTAAGTCATGCCAATAGTGGAGCTTAAACCATAACCACTTATTCAACATATTTCAACTTGAAATAATGAAAGTAGAAAGCAACCGAATAACCATGGAGTTATAAAGTGTTCAAAAGTTATGCTAACATGAGACTTCCCCTCTCATCCTCCCCTTTACCTTCCCTACTTCTCTTTTTTCCTCTCTTTTCTCTCATTTCTTTTCTTTCTCCTCTTTTCTTTCTCACTTCTTTCCCTCTTTTCTTACTCTCTTCTCTTTTTTTTTTCTACCTCTCTTTCTCCTCTTTTCGTTCTCACTTCTTTCCCTCTTTTCTTACTCTCGTCTTTTTTTTTTCTCTACCTCTTTTTCTTTCTCCTCTTTTCTTACTCATTTTTCTTCTTTCCTCTTCTTACTCTCTCATGCTAAACATCACTACAAGCATCAATTGTAAGAGTAAAGATTGGAGCATGCATGAACTTCCTAAATGAACTTCATTAACATAGAGAAATATTAAAAAAAAAAAGTATAGCATGTCATTTAGAATCCCCACGCATTAAAGCCCATCACCAAAGCCACATGTTTTTAATGCCACCTTTCATGAAATAAGTAATGGTAAAGCATGCAACAGGAATAGAGAAAGAGGAAGTAGAGAAAGTGATAGCTAACACAACTTTCCCATCCAAAACTTCTCAAAGTAAAGCATGCCAAGATTATGGAGCCAAATAAGCTTATACCTTAGTGAGGAAGTGATCAACCACACAAGAGAAACCAGGTGAAACAGCGAGGAGGCCGAGAAGACCAGCCACGGACCGAGCAAGCAAGGGGCTCGGGTAAGCTCAGGAGGAGAAAGCAAACAACACCCTCCAACCTCTCACTCACACACACACACACGGTGAATAAACCAGAGAGCAGGAAAAGAAGAAAGAAATGCAGCACCTCACCCTCTCAAGAGAAACTCAGCCAACCAAAAAATGTCCAACCCTCCAAAATTTCCTAAAGTGGGGGCTATATAGTAAGAAGAGATGAGAAGTGTCAAGCCACATTCACCCAAACTCATCCAAATTCACCCAAATACTCACCCGATGCCAACAGTGATAATGGACGGGCCAAACCATCGCAAGAAACCACGCACCAAGGAGAGGATCGAGAGAATAAGAAGGAATAAGCCTTGGGAAGGGGAGAAGCTTCCCTATTCATGCCAAAGAGGCAGATGTCACAGTCATTCGAGCACCAAAGAGGAAAGTCCAAGGCGTCGAGAGGAATGAGCTCGGGCAGAGCTTTATGGAACGTCACCTCCACTTGCATGAAAAGGAGAAGCCAAGGTACAATGGGACGAGACGGGACGAAGCCAAAGAGCTCGTTCGAGTCATACCAGGGCAAAGACGCACGGCTCCGTGGGAGAAGAGGAGAAGATGGTGCGGGACGAGTGCAGGACGAGGCTAGGAATGGAGGGTTTAGGGTTTTAAATAAAGGGAGGGGAGTTTAGACAATTAAACAAAACATAAGTTATTATTTAATTATTCAAAACACGCCGAATTTCGCGTCGTTTCATTGTGCTCGAAGCCTTGGCAAAATATATCCTTTCTAGGCAAATTCAACGTTCCGGACGCACCGGCATAGTCTATTTTGTGATCCGAAGTCGTTCGGGCAATTTCGTCGACTGTCGGGCCGGAAGCGCGTCAAATTTGATCATTTCTGAAATTTTAGCATAACGTCGATTGCCCTGGCGTCCTGACTTCGTCTTCGATCCGTTGCAGAGTATTTGAAGGCGCCGAGACAGTAAATCGAGAAATTTGTGCGTACGTGGTGCAAAACGTGCACGAGTCTGCCCTAAGGTCCGGTGGTCCTACGGGGACTCCATTTGAGTTCCTCATGTTAGTTTCAACCTCTTAAAGGTACGAACTCTCTATGGGGCGTCTCAAAAAAAGTAAAGAGGCGGCTTCAAGATTCTAGAACGAGGCGGATCCCATTGCTAAGAATCTAGGATAGTTGAGGAAGCTCCTAAAGCTAGAATTCTACATTCTAAGGAGAACTAAACCTCAGCCAAAATTTGAGGTCAACATTCACAAATCTCTAGTATCTATCTTTTTCCACTAATGTATTTAATGTTCCTAGCTATAATTTTGTATTGAAATCCATATAAGTCGTAGTAGGTTTACACCACGGCATTCTTCTTTCATTTAATATATCTAGGATGAACTTTCTTTGGGATATCGCAATATCTATCTTGGACTTGGCCACTTCCATTCCTAGAAAGTATCTCGCAGCTTCTACATCCATATTTCAAATTTTGGCAGCAAGAACCTCCTTAAGCTTCACAATCTCTTTGTCATCATATGTCAATATCATATTATCTACATAGAGAGTGAGTACAACTTTCTTCCCTCCCTGTATTTGCTTTGTGAATAGTGAATGATCAGCTTGATATTAGATGTATCCATTAGGTTTCATAGTATTGACAAACTCGTCAAACCAAGCCCGTGGAGATTTTTTGGGACCATAAAGTGATTTTCTTATTTTACAAACAAGATGTATATCTAAGTCATCATCTAGTTTTGGTGGGATCTCCATATACACTTCTTCCTTAAGATCTCCATTCAAAAATGTATTATTGATATCAAGTTAATGTAGTTCTCACTCTTTATTCACTGCCAAGAAAAGAAGATCTCTTACTGTGTTTAATTTGACCACTAGAGCAAAAGTCTCTAGATAGTTTATCCCATAAGATTGAGTGAAAACTTTGGCCACCAAACTCGTCTTGTACCTCTCAATGCTCCCAGCTGCCTTCTACTCATCATTGAACACCCATTTGCATCTGAAAGTTGTGCATATTGCATTAAAAGTAAAAAAAAAAAAATACAAAAAATAATTCATCAAACTTGTGCAAAAGAAGCCCTATCATCTTGGAGGATGGCTAAAATCTCCTATGATTCTGGAACTTTGTCAAAAGAAAAACTATGAATAAGAGCCCTTTGGGTACGGGCACAAAAATGGGCAACTCGATTGAGCTCCCGGGGTATAAAATGAAAAATTACTTCTCTAAAGAAAGCAAGATAAGGAAAAGTGTGGCATTGATCAAAGCTTCCATGATCCATCGATCTACACATGTGATTGATGACAATAATGTTATCACCCTCCACAATACCGCCTTTGCTCTTGAACACCCAAGGCTTAAGGATATTGTCAATAGAAAGAAAAGCTTGGAGCTGCACAAAGCTGTTGTCCCAATGTTGCAAGTCATCACACAATTGAGCCTCCCGTCTCGTCTCGAAGGACCACCCTGTTGACCTCACTTTTGTGAGGATTCATTTTCAATGACATCCATGATCCATCTTGGGAAAAAGTCTACCAAAATTAACTCCTTGGATCCATAAAGGATCCCCAAAACCCTAACATTCCATCAGACTCCAATGTATCCCCTTTTGACCTCAAAATTGAATGACACGTTAGACAAATTTAATGTGGACTTAATGGTCACCCTATTGACCATCTGGTGAACTCTGAACCCTATGGTCATCATATTGACCTTATAGTTTACCCACCTACCATATGGCCAAGACATCACCATATAGTCAACTTGACCACCTTGGTCAATAACTTGGTCAATTGGTCAACCCTATGAACTAATTAATCAAACTTGGTCAATTGGTCAACTCTGTGACCCAATTGGTCAAACTTGGTCAATTGGTCAATCCTATGAACCAATTGGTCAAACTTGATCAATTGGTCAACCCATTATTTTATGGCCTAATTTCATTTTTTAATTACCTATTTAATTAAAAGAGATGGAATTAAGGCCTACTAAACCTAAATTTGAACCTTAAGACAATTAATCAAAGCCCAACCTCATAGCTACCCAAACTCATGCTTGATACTCAAACTCAAGTCCAACCTGATTAAGTAGTCAACCCTAAATCATCTTGGTCAACCCATGGTTTTATGGCCTAATTTTATTTTTTAATTACTAATTAATTAAAAAAGATGGAATTAAGGCCTATTAAACCTAAATTTGAACCCTAAGACCATTAATCAAATCCCAACCTCGTAGCAATCCAAATCCATGCTTGACACTCAAACTCAAGTCCAACCCATGGGTCCTTGATATTGGGTCACCCATGATCCAATAAGACCCATCAAGACATACCAAACCCATGGAACCCACTAAGGCACCCAAAGCCACCATTTTTTACTTTTTCAAAAATCATCATGAGGGTGGGAATAGATAGCTCCTTATATGGCATCCACTCCTCTTCTCTTAAGACCAGGTTGGATTGATCAAGCCAGCTCATTTCTAAGCCCCTTATCCACCTCATCATCTCTCCAATAGGGAAAGAGCCTTGCCCTAGCCATCCTCTTCAGCATGTTTGAAGCTATGATGAGCACACCATAGGGAAGCTAACATGAATTATCCTAAGCAGAATTTTGATTTCTTTGGGTTTCCTGAGCCTCCCTGAACCACCACCAATCTTCTCCAATCAGCTTCAAGCTATCTCACCACCTCTAATGGCTATTTAAAGAGTCAAACCGAGAGCTCACCACAAGAAGAGAACCCAAGATAGAGTCCCCAAATCTTGTTTCATTCAACAGAGAAAATCCTCCCCATACCCTAAGCAATCAATCCCCCACAGTTTCAGCCTCTGAAACCTATCACAGAACCCTATTTTTATACCTGAAAAACCAAGACATCTTTTCAGGTTGACATAAACTTTCCTGAAACTCCAATTCAACCATCCTAAAAGCTTCCTTGAGCCTCACGAGGAAGTTCCCAATCCAAATTAGCTCTTCCCACAAGCTCTAACCTATTCCAAGTTGAAACCGTGACACCATTTCAGCAAGGATATACCCCAGCCCGATTTCACTCTAAATTGAACTCAGGAGAAGCTTCGCAAGGACCAGACGTCATTTCGATCAAGCTCAATTGAGGCCTCACCACTTGAGACCAGATATGTGCCTTCAATTTTAAAAATGTGCTTGAGTTTGGAACTTTGTGAAGAAAACCATCACACCATAGCTAAGCAATCGTATGGATGTGTTTGTTTTGCTTCGATAAAGCTTTAGGAACAAAAATCATGAAATTTGGTGCAAGATCCAGGGAGATCTTATGCCTTAAAAATGAATGGTTCTCGGTTAATCGTCCCACGGGGATGATAAATCGATGTCGTTCATCTCCTTGTATTGGAAATGGACGGCTTAGATTAAGGCAGACCGCTGATCCATCCATACACAACCAACCGAACTGCGAGATAGCTCAGCTGCCACGTGTAAAGGCCCGCAAATCAAACGTCGTCGCGTGGAGTTCTGCTAGTCTGAGGTCTGAACTGGCGCCGCGTACGACAAGTGGGAAATTTGGATTTTTTAAATTAATAAATTCCAGAAAAATCCTAATAAACTTTAAAAAATCATAACTTGATATAGAAAAATCATAAAAATAAAATAAAAATACCCCTGAACTCATAAAAGAATGGAGAAAATTGCAAAAATAAAATTTGAAATTAATTAATTTTTGTCGAATTTTTTCATGTTTTAGTTTCCTGAATAAAGATTGATTGCAACTAAATTTGAATTCAACATTTTAACCTCAACTTTTACAAATATTTTAAAGCTTTTCAAAGTTTTTCACGAGAGTTTACATTATATATTCCAAAATAGTAATTTAATTCCATTAAAATTAATTGGATGTTGAATCTTATCATTTATTAATATCTCCATAAAAATTCCATAAACACTAGATACGATGACTATAATTTTTTTTATTCAAGTACAAATTAAGCATTAGATCTTATACAAGATTATTATACATTTATTTCCAAAAGAAGCTCATATTAAACTTCAAACCTTGGTTTTTCCATCTTGTATAACTCCTAAACAATTTATTGTTTGCACTTTATTTTGATATCAAGTTCTCATTTATTACTTACCTATTAATTACACATTTTTTTTGGACGGCACAATAAATTGAAAAGATTTGCTAAAATAAAAAAAAAATTATGCTTTCCACATCAAAGCCAGAACGAAATTTAAAAATTTTCTCACTTATTATGACTATGTTTGCCTTATTATAGATGTCCAAAATTTTGAATCAAATTAGAGGAATTCATTATCTTCTTTATAAAATTTACAAAAGAGAAGAAAATTTCAATCATTTTCAAGGGAAGAATTTCATCATTCTATGTAAGCAAATATTAAGCATATTTTCTAAATACTACAATTGATAATTGTTAAAATTTATGCATTTTATTGCAAAATTTTATATTCCATAGTGTTGAAAGTTTATATGCCTTCATCTTGTTAAAGCATCATATTGTTTTAATCCCTTCTACAATAATTTTATTTTTGTATTTTAAGTTATATTCTTATTTCTATTTTAAATTTCTGAAATATTTGTTTTTTGATAAAATTAAACATCAAATTGTTTATAGTGATTTGATGAAATCATTTCGATTTCAAGGAAACTACATGTTGAAATCTGAAAATATATATTGCTTAAACTAATTTTTCAATTGCCAAAGTTTATGTTAGTTGAAATCTTATATGTTGCTTAAACTTTAGTTTCATATTTGCTTGAATTAAGTTTTATATTGTGTGGAAATTTGCAATGCATCAACAACAACAACAACAACAACAAAGCCTTAATCCCACTAAGTGGGGTCGGCTACATGAATCATTTTTCTCCATTGCGTCCTATTTAGTGTCAAATTTTCGTTTAATTCTAATAAATTAAGATCATTTTTTATGCAATAAGCCCAAGTTTTCCTAGGTACTGCCTCTGCCTTTCTTAACATAAGTTGTATTTAAAACATCTACTCTCCTAATCGGATCATCAGGTGGTCGACGTTTAATGTGACCAAACCATCTAAGGCGACTCTCTCTAATTTTATCCGTCACTGGTGCAACTCCAACCCTTTTACGGATATATTCATTTCTCATTTTGTCTCTAAGTGTAAAGCCACTCATCCACCTAATCATTCTCATCTCGGCAACACATAACTTAACATTATGCTTCTCTTTTAAAGGCCAACATTCAGAACCATAGAGCATTGAAGGTCTCACCACCATCTTATAAAATTTTCCTTTCAGTCTAAGCGGTACTTTTCTATCACACAATAGGCCGGACGCATTCCTCCACTTCAACCAACCAACCTGAATTCTACTATTAACATCCCCATCTATATCACCATCGCTTTGAACAATGGACCCGAGATATCTAAATCGTTCACACCTTTTAATAATTTGATCACCCAAAGTTACACTCATTGTCACAAGACCTACTATTACTAAAATTACATTCCATGTATTCAGTTTTAGTTCTACTCAAACGAAGACCTTTAGACTCCAATGTAGACCTCCATAATTCAAGTTTTTCCTGGACTTTTTCTCTTGTCTTATCCACAAGGAGGATATCATCAGCAAAAAGCATGCACCAAGGTACATCTTCTTGTAAATGCCCAGTAAGACCATCCATAAATAAAGCAAAAAGATATGGGCTTAAAGCCGAACCTTGATGTAAACCAACAGAAATAGTAAAATACTCGGTCAATCCTCCTTCAGTTCGAACACATGTAACGACTCTAGCATACATATTTTTAATGACTTGAATATAAGTTATATCAACACCTTTCTTCTCGAGGACTCTCCAAAGAACATCTCTAGGAACCTTATCGTAAGCTTTTTCTAAATCAATAAAAATCAAATGTAGATCTTCCTTATTATCTCCGTACTTCTCCATCAAACCTCTCAATAAATGTATAGCTTCCATGGTAGACTCGCTCGGCATAAATCCAAATTGATTATGAGAAATCTTCGTAATACGTCTTAACCTATGTTCAATTACCCTCTCCCATAATTTTAAAGTATGACACATCAATTTAATTCTCTATAATTTGCACACTCTTGTGCATCTCCTTTATTCTTAAAAATGGGGACCAAAATGCTCTTTCTCCACTCCTCGGGCATCCTTTTAGTTTTTAAAATAATATTAAAAAGTTTAGTAAGCCGGAAACCCCCAAATCACCTAAACATTTCCACACTTCAATTGGGATATCATCGAGTCCTACGGACTTTCCCCTTGGTTTTCTTTAAAGCCTCATCAACTTCTTTTTCTTAATGCGACGGTAAAAATGAAAAGTTTTATTATTATTAACAATATTAAGATCACTAAGGTCAATCGTACTTTCAGCATCATCATTAAAAAGTTTATCAAAATAACTCATCCACCTATGTTGAATATCTTTTTTAAGAAAAGACTTTTTGATTTTCAATGCTTTAATAGACTTTACTTGAGTTAAATCTTTACTTTTCTTATCTCTTTGTTTGGTTAGTTTATACGTATATTTTTCACCTTCCTTAAGTATCCAACATGTTATAAAGATCATTAAAAGCAGAATTTTTAGCGTCACAGATTATTCTTTTACACTCCCTGCGGGCCGTTTTATATTTTTCCCAGTTCTCTACGCTTTTACATTTAAACCAATATTTATAACATAACTTCTTATATTTTATCTTTTTTTGCACATTATTAGTCCACCACCAACTATTTTTATTTATAGAAACTTTTTCTTTTGATTGTCCTAGTGAAATTAATTTTTTAAGTTTGCATTTTAAAATGTGAAAAATTAATCTAAGGCCAGCTTAATATCATTGATTAATCTTATTAGAATTAAATATCATAAATAATGAAAGTTAAAAAGGTTTTTTTTTTACTATTAAAAACATATTTTGAAGTTCATAATACAAACTTTTAGATACTAAAAAAATTTATATTTCAAATAATTGAATTTAATTTTATCATTATATCATTCTGTAATATATTTAACATATATTGAAATTAAATATACATGATATCAAAGGAGTTTCTCATATCATAAATCTTTATTGTACTTATTATAAATATTTGTTTTAAGTTGAATTTTACAAGTGACAAATATTAAAAATTTCATAGAACAAAAAATATTGCGGATATTACTTTGTGATTAGCTTACTTTCATCTTGCATGAATTCATGTGCTATAATTCATTTTACACAGAATTTTTTTGCTAAATTGATCCTTAACAAATTCGAACTGCGAACTTAATTTAGTCACTTTTAGCAAGTACCGCAGCATTCTATGGTGATCATTTTTATTGATTGTAATATCACAATTTTGGCCTAGAGTTTAGAAATAATTTGATCTTTATATTAAAGTTTATTTTATCATCCTTATAAGCTGTCAGATTAGTTTTTTGCATTGCATTGTAATTTGGTATTTATACTTATCCAATATAAGAAAGTATGCTTTTGTAATAATAAAAAATTTGGGAAAAATAAAATCCTAGTCAAGGGTTAGCTAGGTTTGGACATAGGCCATTTTGGGAGTTTTAGCCAAACCACATAAATATTGTATGCAAATTATCTCTTCTTACTTTATACATACACGTACACAATTACTTTTGATATTATGAGTAGTAAATCAAAATTAAAGTCATTCACTTTTATTTCACATTAATCAAAATTCATTCAAATAATACTTTCCACCCTCCCACCAATCACTCATTAAAGCATCGGCTCATAAACCGGTTTAACATCCAAGAGTAGATCGTATCACAGACTATGGTACAAAGCCTTCCTAAGTGTTCATCGCTTAAGAGATGATTCACACACAAGCCTCAACTGTAAGATGATGTATTATTTGACTATAGATAAATTAAAATTAGTAGGTTCCTAGAACATCAAGACTCTCGTATGTGACACATACTAACTCACAATATCATACATCTATTGAAATAGATGATACTAAAATTTAAAAGTTTTTTTATAAATGAACTACTGTTAAAAGAAAATTAGAAGAATTATAAATGCTAAAGAATGTAAAACTTTGTATTGTGCTTTATTACCTGATGACTAAATAAAAATATATATGTTAAGAGCAACAAAAGAAGTATGAGATAGACTCATTGTTACTTATAAAGGAATCAGGCAAAATAAACATATATAAGAAGGTTAATGCATGAGTATGAGTTATTTTGCATGTTAACTAATGAATCCTTTTTTTATTAATATATTAGATTTATGAAAACTAATAACACAGTACATTATCTTAAAGAGCATATAAAAATTAAGAATTAGTTTATAAAATCCAAAGATGTCTTCATGAAAAACGACATACGAAGGTAACTACAATTAGTAAAGCTGAAGATTTAATTTCATACAATATTAATTAGCTTCTTAGCTCTTTGATAGCATATGAACAGGTATCAGCTTAAAGAGACTAAAAATAATGACACTAAAAATAGAATAAAGGACTATTGCCTTGTAAGCAAATAATATTGTTGATGCTATCATCTCAAGTTATAATGCTAATAGTACGTGGTAACTATCCTTTCATGGAAAATTTAAAAAACAACATAAAAAAGAAAAAACAAATGTACGAAAAAAGTAAAGATTATATATTTCATACAAAAAAATATTTTTGCATGTGAAGAAATTATATTCTACCACTAAAAGAAACCAAGACACGTAAAAGTGGGCAGTCCAAATCTTGCTAGAGATCTTAAGAAGAGCAAGATGAATAAAAAGAGAAAAAAGAAAAAGAGGCATCACAAAAGAAAAGGCTTTGTGGGCAAATCCTAACTCTGATGAGTCTATTTACATAATTTCAAATGAAGTAAATCTGTATATCAAGGCTACAGAAGAATCAATCTCTGGCTGACAAGAGAAATGGCTTCATTTTAAAATTAATAAAAGCATGTGATACTAGAATAATGAATGTTGAAGATATAAGATGGGAGAAAAACAAAATTATAGAACAAAATGAAGGGTATATAATATATGGGAATAATACAAAACGAATAATTAGCATTAGATCAATCTATCAGAACTCAAGTACATTAGATTAATTTATTCTCATAGATTGTTCAAAACATAATTATCTTTTAATCATGTAATGAAGAATTACATGTAACATTTCATGCTTCTTATAATCTTATTAAAGATAATGACACTATTTTAATTGTAGGATATAAATATAAAAACTATATTTGACTAATTTAGAAAGTTGAAGTGACATAAACGTAAATTTACTTTGTTTTGAAAATACAACAAATAATATTTAGTTATCGCTCACATTGCTATGTCATATTAACATGCAGGCACTCGATAAAATTTTGCAACTGATGGATCACCTAAGTTGCACTTAAATTATTATGTGTGTAATATTAGCGTTCATAATAAGGATGTTAGACATTCTTTTAGAAATAAAAATATTATTTTTACCTCTAGACCTTTAGAGTTATTACAAATGGATTCCTTGATCATATTAGCACTTCTAATCTTGGTGGTAATAATTAGGAATTCATAATTATAGATGATTTCTGTAAATATACTTGGGTATTATTCTCGGCAAATCAAAAATGGTGTTTATGAGGATTGAAGAAAATTCACAAAATATATTAAAAAAGAATAAGGGTATTTAATTTATAGGATTTAGGCAGATCATGATGAAGTATTAAGAATAAATTATTTAAGGATTGTTTTGATTAAAAAAATTAAGTATAATTCATTTACAAATAAAATTCTCTGCAACATTATTATTATCGGGTCCCAAGCCCCAAATACGAAAAGTAAAGAGTTGCACTAGCCAACATAAAAATTTCATCAAAAAAACTTATGACACGGAACCTTTAAATCATTGTGTCAGAGCTATGACGTTTCCTATAAGCGACGCACTGTATAGCCTGAACACAGTGAAAAACTGTGAAAAGGTCGTTATACCGACACCTAAGTGTAGTGTTAGATAAGGGTTCCAATATTATGGACGGATGCCGGCAAAGAAGTTACTTTATGAAATTAATATTAGGATATGAACTTGAAATATAGGTACTCTCACAAATCACTTAATGAAATTAGTATATATTAAGGTTCATAGGAAGAACATAAATGGGTTAGAGAAACAACTAGAAAGATTGATAGCTTAAGTTTTAAACTTTGATATTCAAGTGGAATGATACTAGAAATGGTATAGGTGTAATTAAAGATAAGTGTGTGAAAGATAATATTGCAAAATCAATAAAATTTAAAATAGAATTATAGCTCTAGAGCTTGTTACTAATATTCTTATTTGAAAATATTTATGCTACCCAAGTTGGCTTGTATATTTGTACAGAAGAAAAATTTCAGAATGACCTAAGAGAATTAATATAAAACATATCTATTAAAGAAAAAAAAAATTTTGTTGAAAAGATTTTAATAAATATGTTGATAAAGTGGTAAAATATTTTAGAAATATTCATTATGGCTATGATTTTGGAGTGACTGATGAAGTGGGTAGAGTCATATTAAATTTTATTTTACTTATAATTTTATTATTGCTAATATTATATTTAAAAAAGAGATGAATATATTATCGACTTATAAGAATGGATCTAATAAAACATTAATTGCTATTATCTATGAGAAAAATAAATTGTCAAGGATTTAAAAATTATAAAGTCATTCCAAATAATAATTTAACTACCTAAAATAAATTATTGATTTAAGATTTTAAGATAAAAGATTGGAAGATTAAAAATTCAATAAAACATTATCAAAAATTAGATGGGAAAACTTAAAAGAGACAAATAAAAGTATTTTTATAAGTAAATTTCAAGATATTACAATTTGTGATGTTCATGAAGAAGCTAATATCACGTATGATAAAGTAATGAGTACTACTAAGCAAATTGCAAACTATGTTCTCGGCGAATTAAGAGAAAAAGTTTTATGAGTAAAAATAGTTGGCGGTGAAATAATAATGTGTAAGAAAATATAAATAAAAATTTATTTATAAAAATTATATAACTGTAAAAGCTTGAAGAATTGAGAAAAATATAAGGCGGTTCATAGGAAGTCTGAGAGAACAATCTATGATTCTAGAAACTAAGCTTCTAGTGATCTTTATAATATATTTGATATTAAAAAAGATCAAAGATATATATATATATAAATTAGTCAAACAATAAGATACGAAAAGCAAAGATTTGTCAAATACAGTGCATTAAGAATGAAAATTAAAAAAAATATGTTTCTTACATGAGCATATTCATCATAGGTGAGAGAGATATTTGGATAAACTTTTCAATAATGATTGTGGAAATACAATCGACTCTAGTGATTTTAATATCATAACTTTTTTACTTCAATGTTCACATTAGCAAAAAGAAAGTTGGGGCAGCTTTAAAGAAAATGAAGTATAAAAGTAGTAGGATTTGATGATATTCCAATAAAAGTGTGAAAATATTTAAGAGATTCATGAATTTTTAAGTTAACTAAACTTATTATTATTATTTTAAAATCTACAAAAATTCTTAACGACCAGAGATAGTTTACTAGTTCCAATATTTAAGAATGAAGAGGAGGCACATTAGTGGGCAAATTATAGAGGAATTAAATTAATGCGTCATATATTAAAGTTATGGGAGAGAGAAATTGAAAACAGGTTACGACGTGATACAAAAATTTCTCAAAATCAATTTGGATTTATGCCGAGCAATTTTACTATGGAAGCTATACAATTAGGTTTGATGAAGTACAGAGAAAGTAAGATGGATCGACGTATGATTTTTGTTGATTTGGAAGAAATTTATGATAAGATTCCAAGAGAAGTACTTAAGAGAGTTCTAGAAAAAAATGTATTGATATTGCTTGTACTCAAGTTTTTAAGGATATGTATACTAGAGCTGTTACTTTTGCTCATACACAATAATGATTAACCAAGTATTTCTCATTTCAGTTGGATTACATCGGAGATCGACTTTATGCCCATATCTTTTTGCTTTAGTTATGGATGTTCTTACTGGACATTTACAAGAGGAAGTACCTTGGTGTAAGGTTTTCGTCGATGATATACTCCTTTTGGATGAGACTAGAGAGAGTTCAAGAAAAATATAAAATATAGATGTCAACTTCAGAATCTAAAGGCTTTCATTTGAGTAGATTTAAAATTGAATACATGAAATGTAAGTTTAATATTAATAGATCTAATGGTGGGGTAGTAACACTAGGTGATTAAGTCATTAAATGGAGTGAATGTTTTAGATATCTCAGGTCTATTGTTCAAAGTGATAGTGACATAGATGGGGATGTTATTAGTAGAATTCAAATTAAATGGTTGAAGTGGAGGAATGCATTGGGTCAATTAGATGATAGAAAAGTACCACTTAGACTTGAAGGAAAATTTATAAAATGGTTGTGAAACCTATAATGCTTTATTGTGCAAATGTTGGTCTATAAAGAAGAAGCATAAAATTTAGTTAAGTGTTGTTGAGATAAGAATGCTCAGGTGGATGAGTAGATTTATACTTAGAGATAAAATATGAAACTAATATATCTGTGAAAGGGTTGAGTAGCTCTAGTGGTAAACAAAACTAGTAAGTGTCGTCTTTAGATGGTTTTGTTACATTAAACGTCGGCAATCTGATAAACTAGTTTGGAGAGTAGATATTTTAGGATTGACTTGTGTTAAGAAAACTAGATGTAGACATAAAAGGATTTGGGCTTGGTGTAGAATAAATCATCTTAATTTAGTAGAATTAAAGAAAAATATGACACTCAATAGAACAACGAAAAAAAAGGATTCATGTAGTCGACATGGGATAAAGGCTTGTTGTTGTTGTTGTCGTATAAAATTTTCTACCAAAATGAAGTTTTCAAAAAAAGAATGGCATATTAGTTTAATTAGAAGAATCAATCCTTCAAGAGTATAAGTTACCAAAGTAAATTTATCCTGAGTTTATTCATATAGCATATTAAATGATGAAGATACTTTATTTTAAAAAAAAATTAAAAAGGACCTCTTTTTTTCTTTTTCTTTTTTTTGAAAGGAATCTAACATCGAATATCTGCATATTTTTGAATGCAAGTGTTCTATTCTAAAAAATGAAAAAGAATCTTTAAAAAAATTTTATGGTAAATGTGATAACGAAATTTTTTAGACTTCTAATTTCAAAAGAGCTAGAGAGTTTTCAATTAAAAAACTTAAATATAGAAGAATAAGTACATATCATTTTTTATGAAATTTTAATAGATCCTATTAAAGATGATATCAATGAAGAAGAAGTTGATAAAATTGAGAAAATAAATTTGGAAAATAAAGTGGATGATTCTTCGGCTAAAGAATAAAAGATATTTTTTTTATTATTACAATGAAAGAAGAGTCGGAATCAATTTATAAGGACTAATATTTGAGAACTGGTCTTTAAATGCCAAGATCAAAATATAGTTGAAACAAAATGAGTCTATAGAAACAAGTTAGATGACTCAAACTGTATTGTTAAAATAAGGCTAGATTTATTGCATAGGGTTACACTCGAATGGAGGTATAGATTTGAATAATTTTGCACCTAGCAAGATTAATGGCCATTAGATTATTCATTGCTTATGCATGTTTTAGAGATTTTAAACTCCTTCAAATAAATGTAAAAAACACATTCCTAAATGAGTTTATTGATCAAGATGCTTTCGTAAAACAAACTCATGGTTCAAAAGTACCGAAAAGCCTGATCAAACATTCAATTTGAAGAGTGTTTGATATGCTTTGAAATAGGCTCCTTTAGCTTGCTATGATAATCCAAGCAATTTTTAATTGATCATAAATTTAGAAATGGTAGAGCAAGATACTATCCTATTTATTAAGATTAGAGTATGATTTGATCATTTTATAAATGAATGAAAATATATTGTTTTGAAGTAATAATAAATCATTGCATCACGAATTTTCATCTATAATATATAAAAAATTTGAAATATGTATGATAAAATAGCTCAACGTTTTTAGATCTTCAAGTGAAACAATAAGAAAATGACATCTTCCTTTTTAAACTAGGCATATAAAAGAATTGATTGAAAGATTTTACATAAAAATATTTAAATATAATAAGATATTCATGAGCCCAACTACAAAATTAGATTTTGGTGAATTAGGAAAATCTGCTCATAAAAATTTCATAGGAGTTTCACTATTATACCTTACTCCTAGTAAGGCTGAAATTTTTTGATGTATGCCTTCGTAGGTTTCCTTTTAGGCCAATCCCAAAGAATCACATTTAATAGCGATAGAGCGTATATTTAGTTATTTTTAGGTGCATCCTGATTTGGCCTGTGGTATCCTAAAAATTTTAAGTCTTGTGATATAATTGCATATTCTAAATTACTAATGTAGATTATGTTAGATATAGAGTTGATCGAAAGAGTATCTCAGATATATGTTAATTTTTAGGATCATCACTTATGTCTTGATTTTGTATGAAACAAGATTCTATCGATTTATTCACTAGTGAAGTTGAGTACATAGTTGCACGTTGTTATTTTGCTCAGATTATTTGGTTAAAATAATAGATAGAATTTATCTTGAACTAGAACAACACATTCCAATTAAGTGTGATAATATCAATGTTAACTTAATTAGGAGTCCAATCTAGCAATGTATGAGTTACTCGCATGAGGACTGTAGAAAACAGCAAACCAAGTATTGTTGCAGGCGGCTACAGTGAGGTACGGTGGCAGGGAGCGATGTGGGAGGATGTGGAAGGTAGTAGGAGGAAGATAATCATCACCTCGGGAGAGGAATATAGTCGGAGCACCACCTAATCCGTTGGATACAGCTCTCAAAGGGGGAAGAACGGTTGTCAGCGGTGCCCTAAACACAACAAACGAAAAAAAAAAAAAAAAAAACTCCTAATACAAACCCTAATACACACATATATAAAAAGGATCAAAGGATAATAGGAAATAAAGAATAAGAAAGGAAATAGGGACTATTTCGGCGGCCTGACTCTCGTCTTCCGCTATTTGTTTTCCCGCAATACTGTAATAGTGATAGTATCGCGAGAAAATTGTGCAGGAAAAGCTCCTGTGTCAAATCGACCCCTCAGAATACCCTAGACCCGTTTGATCCAGGCGCCAGACGCGCGGCCTCCATGTCTATCCCACACGTCCCGCAACCCGCGTCCACAAATTGACGCTCGCATGTCAAAAAAGAAAATAACTTACGATGAAGTAATCATATGGTAAGATGAACAAATAAAATTTGATGATCAACTACAGCACTACAAAACCACAAGGACAAAATCCAATTGATTCAAAAGAAAATGAAAGAAAAACGACAAACAATCATTCTAAAAAATTCACCAATGATAAACAAGCAAACAAGAAGCTAAGAAAAGCACTCTCACGTGGGTAAGTTAACAGGCCTAATTAGCCCAAAAATAATGGTGTCCATTGAGTCTCTTCAAAACTTCATTTATAAAGCAGCATACGACGAGGTAGTTTCAATGAAACAAACAAACGGGTAATTCTTTGATGTTCCTTTTACGCATTTTAAATCAACAGTATTCTTGCAAAAGAATTTCTTAGACGGTGAAAAAAAAAATAGTACAAGTATCAAGGATTCATCCAGCCACCATCCAAGACTGCCACCTCCCACATACACATCCTACTCTACCTTCCAGTCAGCATCAGCATGTCCAAATATCTCTACATCCATTACTGTCTCTAACCCTTTCCATATCCCCTAAGGCCCAAACATCTCCCCTTGTTTAGGCCACTCTCCCATCTAGGCTAACAGACTAACTTCTTTTAACCTGCTCTACCAACGCAACCACAGATGGCTGTCAGCTCTAAGTTTCCTGGCCAAAGCTTGATCAGACAACAGCAACAACAACTACTACGACAAACCTTTATCCCACTATGTGGGGTCGCCTACTTGAATCATTTTTTTCATTGTATCGTTGATCAGAACTCTAAAAGCCAAAAATGGAACCAAGACTGCCGGGAACATGAAGTTAGACAAACAAGCTCAGCTACAGTATAGTTGAGCTTATTTCACATCGCCTACTCAAACTTCCTGCAAATTTGAAACCAGACAATTTTTGGAGTTTTGTTGTTTAACCAAGCTACCAAGAGGATCAGTTCATGGTTTTAAATTCAAGTTCAAGAGTAAACAATCATTAGACAAGTGATAATACGAGAAAAGTAGCCTAATGAAATTAACATGAAAAAGTAATTTTAATTGGTAATTCTCACCAGAAGCATAAATGTCCTCATCATCAATGTCAAGCTCCTCTAATGCCCCAATCCCAAAGCCAGGGGCATATTTTCCTGCTGATGATTGAGTGAAAGTTTAAGTCCAAAATCAAAAAGAGATGAAATTTTTCTAGAACGGTAATTCATGATATAAGTGTTCAAATTCACAAAAGAAAGAGAGACTATTTTTATCAAACAATGGAATCTAAGATCATATTACAGTTCGGTGCCAAATGATTCCTCTTCATTACAACATCTCGTTTGACATCTCGATTATCTCGGGATTCATGCAACATTTTCCTCTCTGAGAATAATGAAAGAAATCTATCAAACTATTAGAAACATTTCACCAAATATTTAATTGTGCTAGAAAAAATTCTATCCTCTCCAAGAGATTTTAGTCACCTTTAAATTCAGGAGCATGCTCGAAAGGATCATAGCCCAAGCCATATAAATCCTGCTTTGGATTGACAACATACGCCTAAAACAAGAGAAGTGTAGTTTAAAGACAATTTCTCATAGACCATAAAGAAAATTAAAATCCATTTCATGTTATTAGAATGGGGAAAAAAAATTGAAGTCAATTTCACGTTTTACATGAAAGATCAAACTACACAAATCTTCCTGTAATATGCACGATTGGAAAAGAGGCAAAATAAACATTTTATATATTTATAGGACTCCAATAGAAACTGACATGATTGTTTTCATGGGCTGGAGAAGCACTGCCGAAAACGCTAAACTACAGAACCTAGGTATAGGACATGATTATAGGACTCCCACCGCAGTATCGTCAGAACATGTTCCTAAAACTCCACAACTTGCACCAACGGGATCTTTCAATTGAGGGTTCACAACCCAGTTTGACCACTGCAGCGGAATTGTGAGCTAACAGAGCTAGCCTCGGGGGTCTAAGGCCCTCCATTAGCAATGTGGTACAAGCCTACAACCATACTAGACATTGGGGGATGTCCAAACATTAGCCTTGAAAGTAGAATGACAGCAGAAGCAAAGCAGACAAAAGTTATTCTTCATACCATCATTTTCAGCCAAGCAGTCATCTGCGACATATACAGCCGAAAAGGGTACCTCAGGAGGAAATAACAGAAACGGACAGAGAACTGATAACGCAGATTAGAGTGGGAAGATGCCAGAGAAAGGTGGTTCTTCGAAAACCGTGTTAGCCAAAAAGTGCTTCAGATACCACGACTACATTTACATAACTTTCATCTGCCCAACAAGCTGAGTCGCCACACTCACAAATAAAGGCGTCGTCGAGGAAATCGATGAGGAATCAGAGAGTCAAGAAGAAGAGCATCAACTCCTCGGAGATGAGGGGGAAGCGTTACTCGTTCGACGAATACTACAGTTCGAGCCATACCAGGACCCGTCTTGGTTAAGGCATAGCATTTTTCGCACCAAGTGCACTGTTAAGGGTAAGGTCTGTAGCCTGATCATCGACAGTGGAAACTACGAAAACAGTGTCCACGCTCATGGTGAAAAAGTTAGAATTGGACACAAAGAAGCATCCCCAGTTATATTCCCTTACCTATCTGAAAAAGAGAAATGGGATATAGGTGGATCAGCAGTGCCTAGTTAATTTCTCCATCGAAGACCAGCTACACGAACAAGTGGTCCGATGTGGTTCCTATGGATGTTTGTCACATTATGTTAGGTAGGCCTTGGCAGTTCGACCGTAAGACTCACTTATTCTTTCAAGAATGGTGGGAAACATATCGTTTTGTTACCTGCTAAGGATACGAAAGGCGAGAATGATACAGAGGCAGCATTAGTTACCTGGACAACTTTTCTGCAGTCAGTAAGAGATGCCACTGTAACACTCGCATTAGTCCTCCTAGAAGGAAGTGAGGAGAGAAGAGAGATACCAGCACTACTACAGCCGTTACTACAGGACATTCGGAAAGTTATGACCGACAACCTACTGGAGGGATTACCGCCACTAAGGGACATTCAACACGCTATCGACCTTATACAAAGATTCGTATTGCCAAATTGACCAATCTACATATTAAGACCAGCAGAGTATGGAGAACTACAATGACAAGTGCAGCACCTGTAACATTCGCATTAGTCCTCGGACATTCAGAAAGTTATGACCGACAACCTACTGGAGGGATTACCGCCACTAAGGGACATTCAACACGCTATCGACCTTATACAAAGATTTGTATTGCCAAATTGACCAATCAACATATTAAGACCAGCAGAGTATGAAGAACTACGATGACAAGTGCAGCACCTCGTTGCAAGAGGGCTAGTCAGAGAAAGCACCAGGTCGAGTGCAGTCCATGCCCTGATGGTGCCCAAGAAAGATGGATCGTGCGGATGTGCATCATGAGTCGAGACATCAATAAGATTACCATCAAGTACCTATTTCTCATACCCCACTTGGATGATCTCTTAGACCAGCTACATGGACGTATTATCTTCTCCAAGATCAAATTGCACCGTGGATATCAACAATATGGATGAGGCTAGGAGACGAGTGGAAGACCTCCTTCAAGACGCAGTACGAACTTTATGAGTGCATCGTTATGTCTTTCGGTCTATCGAACGCACCTAGCACTTTCATGAGATTAATAAACCAAATATCCCGACCTCACATTAGATAGTTTGTCGTTGTCTATTTTGACGACACTCTAATATACAGCCAGTCAGAGGAGGATCACTTGCATTACCTGAAGGCAGTATTCAAGGTACTAAGAACCAAGCACCTATATGTCCATCCGAAGAAATGTCACTTCATGACAAGCCATGTATGTTTTTTGGGTTACGTCGTGTCTAGACAGGCATTCAGATGGATCCAGTAAAGATAGAGGCCATTATCAGTTTGATCGTATCATAATCATTCATAGAGCTGAGGCTATTCTTGCGGCTAGCATCATTCTATTGGAGACTCATTAGGAACTTCAACACCATCACCTCCCCTCTGACCGAACTTTGAAGGAGGTTGCTTGGACAGCAGCAACCCAGAACAGTTTTAACACATTAAAGGAAAAGATGACTCAGGCACCCGTGCTAGCACCACCAGACTTCAGCCAACTCTTTGAAGTAGAGTGTGATACCTTCGACGTTGGGGTCGGATCAGTGCTGAGCCAGGGAGGACACCCCATCGCCTTCTTCAGTAAGAATTGAATGAGTCCAAGAGAAAATATTCCACATACGACAAGGAATTCTATGCCATTTTTATGGCCCTGGAGCACTAGAGTCATTATCTATTACGAACAAGTTCACACTACTTATGGATCACGAGGCCTTAAAATACCTCAATAGCCAGAACAAACTGAAGAGCCGACAAGACATTTAGGTAAGTTTCTAGCCTCATTTCATTATGTGCTAAAACAGATAGAGGTAGTAAACCGAAGCCTCGGTAATCTCCTAAGATGTTTCGTGGGAAAAAAACATAAAAAAGTGGGATCTTATCCTAGTCCAGGCTGAGTTCGCCTATAACCGATCCATCATCCAAAATACTGGATGAACTCTCTTCGAGATTGTATACGAACACAATTCACTCACGTCACTACAATTGGTGTCACTCCTATAATCTTCAAAGCCAACAAGGATGCCACGGAACGAGTTCACAAGATTCAAAATCTCCATCAAGAAATTGGGAAGGAAATTTCTAAGCAGAATCACAGATATCTGGCATAAGAAAATAAATCCAAGAAGAAAGTAACATTTCAGGAAGGCGGCCTCATATGGATTCGGTTAAAAAACGAAAAATTTCTCGTAGGAACATTCGGGAAGCTTAAGCTAAGAGCAAATGAGCCTTTCAGAGTACTTCAGAAGTTGAACGACAACGCTTATAAGATCGATCTGCTGGGGGGCTACAACATTTCAGCCACGTTCAACGTTGCCGACTTCACACCATACTTTGAAGAGCCCATAGCTTCGACAAATAAGGTTGAAGATTCCCCAATTTCAAGGAATACTGGCGAAGACGCTAAACTACAGCGCTTTGGTGCGAGCATTGGATGCGCCCCGACGCAGGGCGCTTTAATCCCGCAGGCTAGAAGACCCGCGAAGCTTCGCGGGTACTGTAGCAGAGCGGCATTGCGATCTCATGCATAGACGAAAATGGACTATGAACCTTCGCGGTTCAGGAAGTTTCCACAACTGTCTTCTTTTGGGAAGGATTTTTTTGGGTTTTTCTTGCCTTCCCACCATTTTCCTTTGTGCACAAGTTTCCTTTGTCCAACGGAACCTATAAATTGCTATCCTCAGTGTGTGGGGAGTCAGTTTTAGTTGTCTTGTCTTCAAATCTCCTATGTAGAGTCAATTTTCCTCTTGCTAGGATTTTATTCGACGATAGGTGGTGCTCCACCTGTATCCTGCTCCGAGGTGGTGTTGTATCCTACCAAGCTCCTCCACTTCTTCTTCCCGACCACTTCTCCTACCCTCTCCCCTAGCCGCCAACCAACCATATTCCTCCACCACTCTGCTGCCACCTACTCCCTCCACACCCTTGCTGTCCAACCTACCTACAACCAATCAAACACCAACCCTCCCCACCCAAATAGCCTCTTGATTTTCCCACCTTTCCATATCACCCCGCTGAAGCCACCACCCCCTTCGGATCTCTTCCTACAGTGCTCACCGGAGATTACTCTTTTATTGTATTCCCATTCCGTTTGAATCGTGTTGTAATCCTATTTTTATATTAATAAAATTTTCTTTTGTGTTTCCTACAACCTAACTAGTTCTGGTATCAAATACAGAGTTCACTAGTATGTATATACACTCCTAACATTATATTCATTTCTCTTGTTCCCAATCAAACTCCGAATCAAACCAACAAGCAACATTTAAGAGAGAAAATGGAAATCTAAACAGAAAAGAGAATAATAAAAAATTATTTATAAAAGCCCCATAAAAAAATAATGAAGCATAAAAATCATTTTAAAGCCTAAAGGTAGCCAATTCAGGAGCTAATGATCTATTAAGTAAAGTTCTCAGAAACCTAGCTAATCATAAAGCTCATAAATTATAATGCTACAAAAGTACTCTGCAAAATCTTGAAGCATAATAAGTAGTGATGATATGGCATCCCAAACATCAAAAACTACGCAAGACAAGTTGGAAGTATGAACCGAAGGTTTAAATTTATATGAGCATTAAGATTTTAAATAATTAAACTGATCTATGAAAAGCTAAAAATTCATTTAACAGCAAATCCTTTATTTACACGCAAGAGAAAATGACTCAAGTATGTGCTAGGTAAAGATGCAAAGAAATAAAAGCAACGTAAGAGTTACTCACATGAGGACTTCGGGTTGAAAAGAAATCATCATTTTCCTTTACGAAGGAATCTTCCATATCAGGCTGACTGGATTGGATATGTGAGAGGTTTTTTCCTTGATCATTACCAGAAAAAGCAAGTAAAGCCTTTCTGGCTTCCCTCCTGGCATCTAAAAGGAGAAAGCTTATTCCACGTAGAAATCTAAGCCAAAATCCAAAAGGACTATGCTACCGTATAAGATAACAAGCAATGACATATCATCAATCGATGATGAATGTAGCATATAATCAAGTCGACATATCAAAACATCTAACAAACATTTTATTGGAAATCTTCAAAAAAGGTGAGGAAAAAGTCAGTACCATGCAGTGAACTAGCTTGAGTGTCCTTGATTGAATGGCCGCGGCGCCATCCCATTTTTAACAACAGCTTGACTCCTGTAAAAAGATTAAAAAATCATAAAGTGAAGCTGAAATGCTAAAATGATTAGCTCTAAAAGGGACTTTACAAAAATAAAAATCCCAAAACACACCTATAGAACTTGATGCAGGGGCAACTATTTCATATGGAACAGGACCAGGAATTATTGAAGGCCTACAAAACAACCAAAGAGATGCAAAGAAATAAGAAAAACATCACGTCTTTGATTTAGAAATGTAATAACTGCATTAGAAGAGATTGATATTCCCCATCATCATTAACCTTATCCCAACTACTTCGTGTTAGATATACATATCATTATAACCATTAACCCTATAGAGTTGCATGAGTTGACTCTATTTTTCAAAAATAAAAAACATTTCAAATAACTTCTATATATGTTACGTTTGGTCTAGCACTCTCTTATTCCTTGCACATTCATTTCATAGACAAATATTATTGGTGCATCATCTACCTTGATTTCCCATACCCAAACTACCAAGTCTATTCTCCTATATATTAATAATCAATAGGTGCACGCCCACTATCTCTATGATGTGATCATTTTCCAATCTATCATTCCAAAGTTTGCCACATTCAATATAATATTCTCTTTGTTGTTACACTCGACATAGCAAACAATGACTTCTTGATTGCCAAAACAAAGAGCTCCTTATTTTGCACAAGATACGACTTCTCATATCCACAGAAACAAAGGATGAAGAAATACGAAAGTATTTACAAAAGGTTACCTTTTTCTGCATAAAGATCAAAACCAGTTATATAAAATTGATATATTGTAAAATGAGATCTCAAGTGTGCTCGCATTCTACCTTTTCTTTCTATTTTGTGACTATTTATCCTATTTTTGTTCAACAAGATCCAGAAAAGGAGTTCATCATATGAGAATAACACAAATAATTATCATAAGTTAAAGAATAAGGTAAAATCAAAGAGCACGCAACAATAAGAGAAAATGATTTATTTCTCTAATTAAGATCTAGAAGAGAATGACATATGATAGAAAAGCTCCAAGAAGATAATTCCAATAGCGAGCACAAAAAAGATGAACTCGAATGAGCTTATTCATTGATTAACTTGTCGACAATAAAGAGAATGATTTATGCCAGTGCCACATGCAAGTCAACAAATTACTGATGAATATCCCAGAAGAAGATAAAATTACAGCAAAACTAGAATATACTATACTTGAATAACTCCATATTTGGAAATAGCACTTGATTATCGATTATTTCGGTGTTTTTTTTAGTTTGAGTGTCTATAGCCAAAAATCCAACAGCACAAAAAAGTACGAAGGACCTAAGCTTCAAAATAGGAGATTGTGCTGAATCTTAAAAGCAAATAACAAAAAGATTGCAGCTGGCATAAAAGGACATCATTGTTAATGCATGTATGTCAATCACCATCACCATTACCATCAACCCCTTATTTATCCTTATTTATCATTCATTCAATGCTGAAATTTTATACATATTCTTTGCGGATCATTTTATCTATGTCATATGCTTGGCCACTTCCTTCCTAATCTTCTAACATTAATTTTATCTACCCATCTATTGCTTGCATTTCCTATGCTTCAATGTGATGTCCAAACCACTTAAGTATATTTTGACCAAGTTATCTTCAATCAATGTCCCTCCAATCATTCCTCTAATATAAGCATTTATTAATTTATCAATCCTAATTATGTAGCACATCCATTTAAAATTCTCATTTTCATCACACTTATCTTAGCCATCAATAATTTTTTTTACTATCAAGACCTTGGATCCTTACAACATAGGATATCTAATTATCATTCCATAAATTGTACCTTTAAATCTTCATTATATCATCACATCACAAAATATATTGATTTCCTTAACGCTAGAAGCTATATCTAATCTATATCTTCTTTATTTCATATATAATTTATGCAAGATGCACAAACCTATTATATGTTGGTATCACTCTACTTTCTAATGATATTATGCAATAAATTGTCAGTTTCACGCCCACTTAAATTGGATTTCAAGAAACATTTTTTTGTTAATTCAAGCCATTTAGCTTCTGAAAGCTATTTCCATTGTAATAAATTTTCACTTATTATTTAGTAGATATCCACCAATTAGACTTATGTCATCTACAAAAATTCTACAACAATGAAGCTCATTTTGAAAACCCTTTATAAACAGCTCCAAAATTAACAACAACAACAACAACAAAGCCTTAATTCCACTAAGTGGGGTCGGCTACATGGATCCTTTTTCTCCATTGTGTCCTATTTAGTGTCAAATTGTCGTTTAATTCTAAGAAATTAAGATCATTTTTCATGCAAAAAGCCCAAATTTTCCTAGGTCTACCTCTGCCTTTCTTAACATAAGTTGTATCTAAAACATCTATTCTCCTAATCGGATCATCAGGTGGTCGATGTTTAATGTGACCAAACCATCTAAGGCGACTCTCACTAATTTTATCTGTCACTGGCGCAACACCAACCCTATTACGGATATATTCATTCCGCATTTTGTATCCAAGTGTAAAGCCACTCATCCACCTAATCATTCTCATCTCGGCAACACTTAACTTAGCATTATGCTTCTCTTTTAAAGGCCAACATTCAGCACCATAGAGCATTGCAAGTCTCACCACCATCTTATAAAATTTTCCTTTCAGTCTAAGCGGCACTTTTCTATCACACAATAGGCCGGACGCATTCCTCCACTTCAACCAACCAACCTGAATTCTACTATTAACATCCCCATCTATATCACCATCGCTTTGAACAATGGACCCGAGATATCTAAATCGTTCACACCTTTTAATAATTTGATCACACAAAGATACACTTATGTCACTATACATTCCATATATTAAATTTTAGTTCTACTCAAACCAAGACCTTTACACTCCAATGTAGACCTCCATAATTCAAGTTTTTCCTGGGCTTTTTCTCTCATGTTATCCACGAGGAGGACATCATCAACAAAAAGAATACACCAAGGTACATCCTCTTGTAAATGCCCAGTAAGACCATCCATAAATAAAGCAAAAAGATGTGGGCTTAAAGCCGATCCCAAACGACTCCGAAATTAACATAAAAATATATTAATTCAATGATAATTCTTAAAGCAACCCTACAATAATTGAAAACACTATAGTCGCTCCACATCTACAAATACCAATAAATAATTTATTATACATAATAACTCAATATATCTTTGACACATACCTTACTCCATATACATCAAATCAATTTTTATGATACTCAACAATAGCCTTCTTAAGACCAATAAAAATCATATAATTATCTCTCTACACTATATACATTTATATAACTGTGTTAAAAACAATCGCTTACATAATATATCTTCTTAGCATGACACAAATTTATTCTTCGAAAAAAGATATTATTTTTTCAAGTCTATATTTCATCGCTCTCTCTATCATATTTTAATTGTATGACTAAAAAGTTTCATCTGGCTATAATTATCATAAGCTTCCCCTTTTCATTTTTTCATAATTATGGGTACGAAAATATTGCTTCTCAAATCACTTGGCAACTTTTTAATCTTCAAAATTCCATTTAAACAATTTTGCTAACCTAACCATGCAATTTTCACTATACCTATGCATCTAAACTTAGAGACGGCCAATATGGCTCTTCTACAGTGTAACTCTACTTCACTATTTTGAATCAAATCACACATGCTTAACGATTTTGACTCTTCTTATCTTTCAAAATTATTTTTTTTCTTAAATTTTTTATTATTTTTTTTTTCAAAATAGCATTTTTGTTATTCATTGATATCTTCATATTTAACTAAGAACCCACTATCACTGCTTCTAATGCACCAACTTCATTAGAGTCTCTACATCTCTCTTATCTGTCAACGTTAATATTTTATAAATCTCCTTTTTCTCTTTCTTAGCAGAATAAATTATCAAAAGAAAGAGTGTTTGCTTTGCTAACTACCTTTTTTAACATTATTTTTAAATTTCTTGTCATCATTTTAAAGCTCAATACTACTTAACTTCTACTAAACTTTAGAAACAAATTACATTTCCTTGATAATCTTTTATAACTCCTCACTTCACTGAGCCTTCTTACTAATTTAGAATATGTTTCTAAACTCTCCAAAACTTTTTAACATGATATAATATATATTGCATTTAATCTAAAAGATAATTTAACACAAACTACTAAAGCTTAGGTGTAATATATGAATATTTGGATACTAATCTGATGTTCTAATACATTTGAAATTCTAACAAACTTAAATCAATATTGGATCAGTTAAAAAATTTCTATGCACCAACTTATGAGTGCTATTCATTATTCCTAACTCAATTTAGTTAATGAATCATTTTTAGCATTTGTAACTTTATATAGAAGCAAATTATTGAGAGGATCAGTTTGTCTTCATAACAAAATAAATGCCTAGGTTTAATCTCGAAACAAACAACAATATCCAAGTTTAGAAAAAACTACCCACAACATATAGCTTTAGTATCCAACACCAATATACCAAGCTTTTCTGCACGCTGAAACATCAAATTGCAAAACATGACCGCGATTATAGCAATTCAAAACCAACACCAACAAATCTTGCAAACTAAATAAATGTTATTGCCTTGTAGGTCCACCACAAGATTTCAAAGTCATCAAACATTGACTGTATCTACTAGCGTGCTAGTGTGTTACAGGCCAAGGGGAAGTGAGAAACTAGTTGTTCCATCAAATCAAAATGAAACTTTGGAGCCCGAAAAAAAATTTAAGAATGGAGTAAGTACTTATTTGGCTCCTTCAGCCTTCAGATAAAGTAAGGTGCCACCTAAGTAACTTGAGTTGGTCTGACATGCATGTAAAAGATGTAAGCCCTTCAAAGATACCTTGAAATACGAAACGTGCGTCTTCCAGAAGCACCATTTTATCCATTATTTCTAAGACTTCTTAGCAATCTTTAATATAGGTTAGATATTAAAGAAGGTGAAAGACATACGTATTAACTAGCCAAACAAAGAAATAAGGAAAGTAAAAATTTAGTTAATTGTATTAATGATGAAAATCAAGAAATATTTTTATTACATGACAATATTCAACATAAGTGGGTGAGATGTTTTGATAAATTTTTCGATCAAGATTTTGAAACTATAATCAGCTTTAGAGATCTAAATATAGTAAATAATAATAAAACTTTTTATTTTTATCGTCACACTAGTAAAACAGAAGTTGAAAAGTCTTTAAAGAAAATGAAGTGTGAGAAATCTGTAGGACATTGTGGTATTCCAATAAAAGTGTGAAAATGTTAAGAAGATTTCAAAATTTTTTGAATTACTAAACTTTTTAATATTATCTTACAAATTAAAAAGATGCACAAAGAGTGGAGTAAAAGTATTTTGGTTCCTATTTTTTAGAATAAAGGGGATGCACATAAGTGCAAATTATAGATGAATTAAGTTAATGTATCATACATTAAAATTATAGGAGAGAGTAATTGAACAAAGGGTTAGGACGTGGTACAAAGATTTCTCAAGATCAATTTGGATTTATGTCCAGCAAGTCAAACATGGAAGTATACATATATTGACAGGTTTGATGGAGAAATACAGAGAGTACTGAGGATCTAGATATAATTTTTGTTTATTTGAAAGAACTCATGATAAAGTTCACTTTAGAGCGTTTAAGAAAAAAAAAAAGATGTTGATATGACTTTTATTCAAGTCATTAAAGATATGTCTACTATACCTGTTAAGTGTGTTTGAACAGGAGGATTGACAAAGTATTTTTCAATTTCAGTTGGATTACATCAGGGTTCAGTTTTAAGCCCATATCATGTTTCTTTAGTAATGGATATTCTCATTCGCCATTTACAAGAGATGTACCTTGGTGTATATTTTCCTTGATGGTATATTCTTATCTATAAGACCAGAGAGGGTTTAGGAAAAACTTGAATTATGGAGGCTAAGTTTAGAGTCTAAAGCGTTGTATTTGAGTAAATCTAACACTGACTGCATGGAATGTAATTTTATTAGTAGCTTATCAAGTGGCGAGATTGTAACAGTGGGTGATCAAGTCATTAAAAGAATTGATTGTTTTAGATATATCGGGTCTATTGTTCAAATTGAAAGTGACATAAATAGGGATGTTATTAGTAGAATTCAAGTTGGATGGTTGAAGTGGAGGAATGCATGGAGCATATTGTGTGACAGAAAAGTATCGCTTAGACTTAAAAGGCAAATTTTATAAGAAGGGGGAGAATGCAATGCTTTATAGTGCAGCATGTAGGCCTATAAAAAAGAAGCATAAAACTAAGTTAAGCGTTGCAAAAATGAGTCTATTGTTCAAAGTTAAATTGACATAAATGGGGATGTTATTAGCAAAATTCAAGTTGGATGGTTGAAGTGGAGGAATGCATCAAGCATATTGTGTGATAGAAAAGTATCTCTTAGACTTAAAAGGCAAATTTTATAAGAAGAGGGAGAATGCAATGCTTTATAGTGCAGCATGTGGGCCTATAAAAAAGAAGCATAAAACTAAGTGTTGCCAATATGAAAATGTTTAGGCGCAGATCAATGGCTTTACACATAGAGATAAAATGTCAAATAAATATATCCGTGAAATGGTTGGTGTTAGCTCCAGTGACAGAAAATATTAGAGAGTCGACTTAGATGGTTTGGACACATTAATTGCCTGCCATCAAATGACCCAGTTAGAAGAGTAAATGTTTTAGATTTGATTTATGTCAAGAATGGTAGATGGTAGACCCAAAAAGACTTGGGAATATTGTATAAAAAATGATATTAATTTATTCAAACTAAAGGAAAATATGATACTCAATAGAACCCAATGGAGAAAAATGATTCATGTAGTCAACCACACTTAATGGGATAAAGGCTTATTGTTGTTTTTGTTGTTATTGTTATTGTTGTTGTACTGATTTTCTAAAACAAAATCCTCTTTTACTGTCAAACAGAATAAAATCATCATAAATTTGATCGTTTTATGCTAATCTATTTTTTTCCTATCTTTACGTTTGAGAAAGATAAGTAAAGCAATCTCTTTTACTAGATTTTCTTCTATGGTCTGTTTTCCTGAAAGTTCATTGCAAATAATTGTTATTACATTTAACAACTATTCCTTCGTTAATGCATAGCTAGCTCATTTTGAATATGCTCTCTTATAAACTTTCTGAATTACCGAAATAATTTTTATTGTCTTAATCATGCTATGATTTTATTCCGTCAATTGCTATGATTTATTCATATTAATGAATTGTTTTGGGTCTCCATCAAAAGATTTACAACATTTATATAGCTCTAATTAAAAAAGCAGGGAGAGATTGAGCATATTATTAAAATAATTTCTGATTCCAATATCCATCCAAATAATTGCAATTCCAAATGAAATTGGCAACAACTGTATACAACTTTGATTCTATTAATCAACAACGACAAATATTAACACTTAAATAAATAGAAGATACTAAAATACAATAAAAAAAGTATATTATAGCATTAAAAGCATCATCCAATTATTCATTAACCATTATGTGTGTGAAAAATAAATGAAACCTGTCTTTTTGTTCCATCTCTGCCTGCTTACGAGCAAGTTCTGCTGCAGTAAATCCAAAGGTATCAAACTTTAGAGATGTCTCCAATGCTTGCCCACCCATATCCTACCCGTAGTAGAAGCACAGGAAAAGGAACTCAAAAACAATTTTTTTTTTTTCGCCACAGAAAACATAAACAGAACAACGCATAATAAATAGAAAATAAAAAACATCTAGAAGAAAAATATATGTATAAGACAGGTGATAAAATTTGAGAGCATCTCTATGCTTGGCCTCTCAAATCCTATGGCAGAAGCACAGGAAAAGGAGCTCAAAACCAAAATTCTTATATCCAGAAAAAAGAAACTGAACCTTGCAAAAGAAACAGGAAAGAACATCTAGAAGAACCGATTATAAGACAAGTGAGGTGCAACCATTTTTACAGCATTTATGCATGCATAACATGACTACTACCTTGATATCTTCATCATCAAGAAAGTTATAGATACTTTGTTTATTCACTTCCGCTCTATTTTTCCTTGAAGATGTAAATGTCTGTGGCCTCCACCCTGAGAGATTAAAAAAAAAAAAAAAGATTTGCGACCAAAAATCAATGCCATACAAATATTAATTTTAACATGAAAATTCCACATGCTAGTTAAAAGTACCTTCTTTTGAACCAACAGTATTATAATAGCCAGCAGAGAAACCACCCGTAAAGGCTCCATGAAAGCGTCTACGGCCTTCTTCATCTGTCACCTGTATCTCACAAAAATTATAAAATGTATGGTAAAAGCAATGAAGCAGAAGAATCAGAATAATATTGAGAAAGAAGACAAACTAAATGGAGAAATAAGTTAATGCATATTATTGCCCACATAATCTTTCTCAATGAAATATTAGAGAAGAAAATTTCATAACATGAGAATAGTGAATCATAACCTACTAATAAACATAGAAATATGTCAACAAACATTTTAAAACAAGCAAATTAGCATTTATTTTTCATAGGATAATAGATGAAGAGAAAATGAGACTACAATATTTATTAAAGATACAAGGAAGCTTACAACAACAACAACAAGCCTTTATCCCACTAAGTGGGGTCAGCAACATAGATCCTTTTTCTCCAGTGTCCTATTGGGTGTCATATTTTCATTTAATTCTAACATATTAAGATCATATTTTATACAACATGCCCAAGTTTTTCTAGGTCTACCTCTACCTTCTTAAGGTACAAGGAAGCTTAAAGAAAAAAAAATAACATGACATATATTATTACAATTATAGGCCAATTAATCAATAAAATAAGAAGATATATTAATAATTAATCAAAAAATTTTGAAATGAAGTTAACCTAAATGAAGATGCATATAATATAACTTCAGATTCAGACAAGATATTGCAAGGATTTGGAGAGTCATTGGTGATATCATGTTAAAAAATCTTTCCAATAAATAGGAGCATGTCTAATGATTCGAAGAAAGAGTTTTGATATATACATATACCGAAATACTAAAGAGCCTTTTAAAATTTCACAAGTCATAGAGGACCCAAACTTGTGTCATATAATGAAAGTATGGGAGATAATAATAAACTATAAACCAAAAAAATACGTTGGCTTCAAGATTTTAAAATTGATTTCATACTACAAAGAAAGCAATGAAAGTGACTTTGCATTAAGAGCATTAATGATGGAGTATGTAAAGGACAGAATATCTCCATATAAATTTTATTGATTTTGAGAATGCATGTAACAAGTATTACAAGAATCAATTAGCTATCAGGGTTACTAAAAATAATGTCAAGTGATCAAAGTATTACTAGCATAAGATTAAATTAAATATTAATACTAAGCACGCATTTTTCTAGTGATTATGAAGTTGCATGCAAAAGATATTCACAATTTTATACATTAGTGCATGCTTTTACAATTGATAGATTTTAATCAATAAATCATGTATTGAAATATGAAAAGTTAGAATAGTTTATAAAAATAAAAGGTTTACTTTAATAGAAAAATATATATTGAATATACGATACACAAATTTAACACTGTTATTGTCGAATCCCAAGCCTCGGATGTAAAAAGTGGAGGGTTAAATTAGGTGGTCGGCAGCCCGCATAAAAATTTTATCGAAAAACTTATTCAAGGTAACGAAGAATCGGGCAATCGATGAAGGAGGAGACCGCACCTCTTGTTTCCACGCAGGAAGGCTTCTGAGGTTGCCTGCGCCAGCAATGGCCCTCCTCTTGCGAACCGAGGTGTCCTCCTCCCGCTCGATTGGCGTCCCGTAAAAGACAAAATCCTCGTTGGCAGATTCCATTGATCACTGGAATCCGATATTGCAGTAGAAATCCTTGAGACTGTTTGGTAGCAGAATTGGAGTAGAATATAAGCAGGATTTAACCTAAATCCTACGAAACAGCAAAAAATGGCAACTTGAATCCTGCAGAATCTTAAGTCCCGTTCCTCTTCCGTTTTGCCTAGAATCCCGGATTCAGTGAATACTGAAATCAGGCGGATTAACTTAGATTCGCGGATCTCACGAGCTCCTATTCTTCACACCCCGCTTGTCCCGTCGATGCCTCCTCCAGCAAGCTCCCACCGCGGCATCATCGAAGGTTTCAGGACCCGAGAACTGGAATTCAGGTAGTTATTAATAATAATGCTTGACAAATTAATTAATTAATATATATTTATAAAAAAATATTAATTGAGATATTAAATCAGATAAATTATAGTTCGACTAATCTAATTAAAATTTATATTATAAAACATACATACATACATATATATATATATATATATATATATATATATATATATATATATATATATATATAATCCTTAAATAAATAATTGAATAATTCATTCAAATTTAATTGAATTTAATAAAAACAATAGTAAATTATTTTTTGAATTTTATTCACATATATTCATTGAATCTTGATTTGTAAGTGTTATTAAAATAAATCAAATAACCAACAAAAAATAAAAATTAACTGGAGAGAAAGGAATTATAAATGATAGAAATATTAATTAACTCATCTAGTCGAGAATCGTAAGAAGTAAAATAAAACATATTTAGAGCACGTGTTCATCATATTTCTTAGTAACCTATAAAGTTGTTTACAACTTAGTTAAAATGTATCTATTAAAGCCTCTCTCTCTCTCTCTCTCTCTCTCTCTCTCTCTCTCTCTCTCTCTCTCTCTCTCTCTCTCTCTCTCTCTCTCTCTCTCTCTCACACACACACACACACACACACACGTACTCATAAACTCGATTAGTTACTATTAGTCTGCACGAAGCGTCAGTCTCCTAACAAACAATTGTTGGGATCAATTGTCCCATTTCAGCAAACTATTTTTTTCTCTTTTTTACAATAAGAATCTTGTGAAAATTTTTATTTATTTATTTATTTTGAATTTATTACATTACTAATTACTATAATTATGTTTGTTTATAAATAATTTATGAGTTTTATTAACAAAAATAACTAAAAAAATTAAAGGATGAAATAAAAAAATAAAAATTTCAATGGAAGTATTGTCACCAATAGTTTCAACTATTAATGAAAGAATGCTTATGAGACTCGATAAATTATAGAATTCCAGCTACCAAGATTTCATCATTAGTTAAATTACCAATAAGAGAAAGAATTAAGGAGGCGACTTAAAAATGCATTAGTTTAGATAAGGTAACTACATGCAATTCATGATATAAATGAATGTCATTTTACAAAGACTGAGGCCTTACTTCAACATCAAGGAATCATAATTAAGAATATTTAAGTAGAATCAAGCAGATATCATTAACCTCAATGCAAAGACATCATGGTTTTCTTATTAAAAACTATAAAGTCAATCCACAAGAACACTGGAAGTGTTATATTGAGAAGTGACATACACTTATAGTACATAATTGGTTGATAGAAACATGAGGAGAAGTTATTTAAAGGAGTTTAAAGCAATTAAGCATCTTGTGGATAAGGTTGATAGTTATTTGATGATGAACATTCTCCAAAAGGGCAATAGGAGAGCTAAAAATTTTGGAGTTATCCAAAAAAAATTCTTGATTAATATCAAGAAGATGGCACTAACAACCTCATGATAACAAAGCATAGGAAAAACCTAAAGGAAGTCACACTAAGCTCCATCAAGAAACCATTCAAGGACACGGGACAACAAAACACAAAGCCTAGTTCATATGTTGAAGTGTTTTAAAATAAAAATAAGATGAACTGTAAAAATCATAAAAGCATACTACTTTTTAGTGTCAAGTTGAAGAATATCAAATATAGCATTGATTGGGAGGCAAAAAAATGAGAGTCGGGCTAAGGACAACTAAATTAAGCATTTGTTGAGAGGAAAACTAAACATTTGAATATTATTCTTTTATCTATTTTATTAATTTGATTTAGTTTTTTTATATTTATTATAAGAACTACGAAGATTTAAGTGGACTTAGTGAAAGTAGTTTTGGCATACATGAGGAAGAAGAAAAGTAACATCACCCTGCTAGAAATTTCCACACCTCTTTCGCATGACTTGCTTTTCAACTTTATTAGTATTTTTTTTATCTTCATGCCTTAGAGATAATGCAATGTTTAAGTGTGTGGGGGTGTAGTTATAATCCTTTTATTTTTTTACCTATATTTTTTTTATCTTGTTTCACTATCTAAATTTGCTCTTATTCACTTAGAATCACTACATTATCCAACTAAGTTTCTCTAAATTCCTCCTTTGTTTTATTATTAATCATGCTTAGTTTCATATGTTTTATGATTTTTTTTTATCATGCACCTTTTGGGGGATGCTATTATTATATATGTTTTTAATTTTCTTGTAGGAGTTTATGCATTACTTATTATTCATATGTTGTTAGTATCTTAAGTGAAATACTTGTTATATGTTTACCCATTAAATAAGTAAATATCAAGATCTGAAGAGTATTAACGTTATTTTCTTGCTTTCAATATACCACTAAGAGTGATAAGTTGCATAAGAAAAGGCTAAAACATTTGGATTGTGAGAATAAGAAAATGACCAGCTTTGATCAAATCTTAGTATACATTGTGAGAAGCAACCTGTTTAGTTAAAATAATATCATGCATGCATATAGGCAAAGTCTAGTCCTTCGACCATAGGCTAATTAAAATCCATCTTTATAGTTTTCACAATCTTATAATTATTCTATGTTAGTTTTGGTGTATGATATCTTTTAGTTTTAGTTGATCATAATCCCTATTTTGAAATTTTGAATAGTAATAAATCAGTTAAATTTTAATAATTAGTGCCACAGTCTCTCTGGGATAATATTCTTATTCTCTACTTTAATATTTGTATGAACTCGTACTATTACATGTGCATTTATCTTTGCATCAATATCATTAATATCATCACACTAAATTAGAATGTATGCTAAGTCAATTTTATAATAATAAAAAAAAGTAATTATCTTTTTGGTGGAAAAATACATCAATAATTCAACTATAGATAAATTCTTGGTGGAATTATATTCATTAAAATTCTCTAATAAATAATTTTAAATTATAACTAATATATTAAAAGTGCTCTTCCCTAACTTTTAGAAAACAAATGTTATAATTTATTTAAAAAATATTAAAGGTCGTTGTAATAGTGTGATATAAAAGTTTTAGTTAATGGATTTTGGCCATTAGAATTTCTAGTGGACATTAGTATTATGAGTAGATAATATATCAAATATATCAATAGATTATCTTCCAACACAGTCAAGTTTACTCTTTTTTTGATGGCATTTCTCTTCTATTGTCGATAGATAATACATTAGAAAGCTATAATAAATTAAAATAAAAGTTATATCACTTATTTTAACACACTCTTACAACTTCAATAAATCACAATGTATAAAAATAATAAAAACATATTAAAGTACTAGATGTTATCACTAAATGTGTTTGTTGCATGCTACAAAAAATAATGTGCTACGGTAATAATTTATCAACTCAACATTTGACAAAAATCCAACATATACAGATAATAAAACAAAACAAGAGGAGTCACTGAGAATGTTTACATGAAAAAGCGTAGAAAGAGAAAAAACCACAAACCTAAAAATCCTAGAGAGGTAAAAATCCACAATGTCTGGCCTAGTTGAAATAATCCAACATAAGTTCGTAAATACAAAGATAAACACTTATCCCACAACCATAAAATGGTTGCAAAGTTGCTCCATGTACTATGTTCATATACATAAAGGTTCACTTCAATAATAATCAAAACTAGTTGCTACTTGAAGTTATCAGTGGGTCTGTGATACATCGTGTTTAGGGAACGTATTTACACATAATTTAAAAACATTATATTACTCAATATGTATGACACTTTGTCACTCAATAGAGTATTTTGTTACTCCATAATGTACGCCATTACACTGCCTGATATTATGTTACTCTGTAGAATGCATCATAACCATGCAGGGTCGTAAATCCATAAAGTCCACCAATAGTGGTAAGCATGGGGTGGCCAACAGTGGTCAAAGGAGGTCAGCGAGTGGCAGTGGACAGCTTAGTGGTCGAGATTTATTGTTTGGCCTTCAGTCTAGAACAACACTAGAAATGGAATCCTTCCTCATTTCCCCTTTGAGCGAAGAGATGGGATCTATTTATAGGCCCTAAAGGAGGGGAATTTTTATCATTTGGTGAATAACCTTTATAACCACCTGATCTAATAGCCAACACTGATTTCCCTTGATCATAAAAAAAAATTGTAATAATTTGATGGCCTTAATGACCTTCAAAACAGGTGATTTGGGCTCGTTATATTCATATCATTGAGACATACAATTTGATTGTAGACACATTAAATTTGGAGTTCATTTGAACCCCCTCCCCCAAATAAGTAACTAGAGTTTCTAAAAGTGGTCTAATTATGCATCAGTAGACCCTCTATTATTGAGTATTAATGTTTATATCTTCAAAAGTATAAGTCACCTTGCAAATCTTCATCCTTATTCACCAAAAAACTTACACACGAAATTAAAATAAGAAATTTTTTATATTGATGCTTTGTAGAGATTCCAAAATAACTAAATTTAATTTAAAATATTAAGATATTGTGAGTACATATTTTTGAAAAAATACAGATCATATCATTTGTGGACGTCATACAGTGACGACTTGAGGTTTTGGAGCATAGGCATTCATACCTAGAGGGTACATGGATCTACGTGCAAAAAAATAAGCACTAGTACCTTTTTCTTTTTTTTTTTTGGTAAGGGTGGAGGGGAAGGAGCATTATACGACTTCAATTCTATTAATTCAAAAAGGAGTTACAAGATAGGGAGGGGAGGTGGATCCCTTTAACTAAGAAAGACAAAAATATAAATAACACACCCCTAGGGGTTCCACCTCCCAAATTAATCATTCGGTGCATTGAAGTGTCCTTAAATAAAATTGCAATTAAAATAAGGCCTCATGACCGTCTAAACATTAATGGATTATTAAAATATACAAAGATATGTTTCGTCGAATATAAGCTGACAATCCATTGCAGGATTCTTCAGATTCAACAACTCTGGTTATGACGTAAGATTATACACAAATAATTTCGATATAAAATTCTAGCTGAATTACTTTTATTACTAAATTAGATAATATCTGTAAGGGTTTAAGAGGAACATCATCTCCAAAATTAACAACCTCTTTTTTGGAACTCTAACAATAAAATACATTCTATAGCTTGTTAAAATACCTCCAAATCCTCACTTTATCGGGGATTGGGTATTCCCAACCTTGACACCCTTAATATCATGTACAAGGTCAAACTAATATGAAGATTTTATAATTCCAAAAACCTAATATCTAACTAGTGTTATAACTCACATATGTGCATCCCACATGACAAAAAACAATAGATTTCTATTTTATGGAAAATTTTCCAGCTTTCATTTCAATAGAATAAAACAATACTTTAGTTTTCAGATAACTAGCAATAGCAAACTCTCCTTTTTCTATGATCCATGGCGGAAAGGTATGTCCCTATATGACAGTGCTTTGATTTTTGAATGATTTGGCTGTCCTAGTAACACCACTGCTGTTACATTCTTAAATAATTCCAACTGATGATTCCCAACCCGACATAGAGTCACCACATAATGCATCAACTTTATTATCAAAATCCATATTTTAAACATAAGTTTTAACATTTGTTAGAAAAAATAAGTGTTTTCTAAAAGGGCGTTTACTATCATCTATAAAGTGATAAAATGCATTTAGACTGGAGTAATTTCATTTGGTTCAATGAGTATACACTTATAAATTGTCTACTTTTGTTTGGAAAATTCTCATCCGTGACTTAAGAACTTTGGATGCTCCCTCGATGAGAGGTATCAATATCACTAATATTTGTATTTTATAAAAGCAAAGCCCTGTAACTCATGCACATTTGTTATTTCAATGCACTTTTTCCTTCTACCTAGTAAAGCTTGAAACACCACTTGGTCCCACTTTGTGCTCCAGCATACTGTAATTTCTTGTTTTGGCTGATTCCTATAGCTGTAAGCCCCCGAGATATTTTTCTTTACTCACTATTCAGATAAGAGCTTCTCAAATTGGATCAGAGAGGAATGCACATACATTCAGGAAGGAAATTGCAATTGTTGAAACTGTTTCAAGAGCTACAAAATATGCCACCAAACAAAGTAGCATAAAATGGAAGTTCAAATCCATAATACCTCAAACTATTACCTTTCATTCTTTATAGTAGTTAATGCCATTTTCTTTGTTCATGAATTCATTTACAGCAGGACACTTCTTTCTTATATCAATGTCTTTCATCATGGGAGCTCTGGTTTATGAAAACCGATTTACCCATTCTATGCTATTATTCATTTTATACACGATTGCCTCTTACTGTGGGATGACTATGCTAGGAAATCTCCCAAGGGGAATTCAACCGACGACCCCCCTTGTTTAATCTGGATGGAACCCCTTGCTAGCTGCTGCATCATTTATTTATTTATTTATTTATTTTTGGAGTTATGATGAGAACAATGGGCTCAATCGATTGGATTACTTAGACTTCTATCTAGCTTCGAAATTGCTAGTTGCCTGATTTCTTCTCTTTTTGCTTGCTAAATATATATTGATAAGTCCATTGCTACATTTGCTCGTAGCCTTTTTGTCAACCTAGATGGAGCCAATTCACTAAGAATGCTATAATTTCTGAGTTTGCATCTGTTTCATTATTTCTCTTTCCCTTCTCAAGTTTTTGCTCTTCTTCAGCCTATTTCGTTTTCTACAAGGTTTTTTTTTTTAACGTGTAAATGAAACTTGCTTTAATTTGTGATTTTCTACTTATGGATTTTTCTAGGCAAGGCCCTCATTTTTCCCAAAAAAATATAAAATTCCATGAGATATATAACCTCTTATTGAAAAAAATAAGATCCTATATAAACACACACATACACACGCACACACACATTCATGCATATTAAACCACAACATTTAGATCAAATACGAAAGCGTTTACTTGGCCAGAAATTTTATCACTCAAATATACCGTCTTTTGACCTCGATATAAAAATCTGTGAAGTTCATTAATTTGTAATAACTTTTCGAGTAAAATCACTAATAAATTAAAGTTCCATCGCATATGGCTGCCGAACTGGCTAACTTTCAAGGGAGGAATAGCCGGCATCGGAAAAAAATCCTTACATCCTTAAAATGAACAAGTTAGCAAAATTGATCAACTCAACTCATCAAACTACATTATTAGCAACTAATGAAAATATAGCATTACAAAACACAAATGATAACAAAATTTATTGGGCAATTTATATTAAAACATACTTAAGTGTACTTTTTTTTAACAGATGGAAGTAGAGGGGAAAAATTAAAAGAAAAAAAAGAAATTGCTACATGCAAAACATCATGCAGAAGATGTTATGCAGCTTGGAAAAGAACTTCACTGGGCGATTTGATAGTGGAAGGTATGAAGGTGGCGGTGAAGATTCTGGTTTCTTATCTTTCTTCCTCCTGAGCTTAAAAAACTGCTGCATGACATCCCCACACTCGGTCTCTAGGACCCCTCGCCTTATTTTTATATTTGGGTGGAAAGGGTGAACAGGTCCAGCCATTTGAGTTGGTGGATTCATGCTACTGCTTCCACCATCACTGCTAGGAAATAGCCTGCATTTGGCAGTCAAGAAAAAATCAAGATAACTGAGTCACAAAAACAATATAAAGCCAGCCAGAGGATCGAAGGTCAAAAAAATTATAAAGATTTTTAAGATACAGCAGCCCATTTCGCTCCTAAAATTCACAAAAATGATTTGGTGTGTGGAAAAAAAATATTCGAGTTTAAGATACACAGACCTGACCCAACTGCCATCAGCTCCTAACAATCTATTGGGAGCTCCCCACACCACGGTATCAATTCTGGCTTGAAGTATCGCGCCAGCACACATAGGGCATGGTTCAAGTGTCACATAAAGTGTTGTCTCCTAAAAAGCGTGAGCAAAAGGAGCAGCGTCTTAAGCAAAAGTAGACAAAAAGTACATTTTCTTTATATATAACAAAGCATCCAAGAAAAAAATAACGATAACAACAGATAAAAAAAAATGTCTCAGCCAAAAAAAAAAGAAAGATTATATCAGTAAAAAAAGGACAGTTATTTAAAAATGGTTCAAAAGCTTGTGCAATTTATCTATCAATCGCCATCTAAATGACATATTTTGATTGAACTGGTCTCTTCGCGAAAGAAAAATTAAAATGCTGAGTTGGTAAGGTCTTTAATAATAATCAGACAATAAGAAATCCCCTGTAGTCAGATAGTGAGAATGGCACACCAAAAAAACATTGAGTTTTCAACGACGAGCATTATCATGAGAATTATCAATCAAGTGGAGAAGAGTTATTTTTCTCTAGGACAAACAATATTATATGGAAAACAACAATATAATAATATCCAACGTAGAGTAAAAGACATTGCAATAAAAAAAGGAAAATCTCGGGTTTAAAAAAGGAACTGATTCTATAATAGAATCCAACTTTCATATAATGGACATCATTGTTGACCCTAGAGTAAGTTAAAATAGAAGCACTAAAAGTATGCGACCATTAGCAATTTACTTCACATCTGAGGAGGGTACTACTTCTAAAGGCATGCCTCAATTGTTTATGGCTTTTAGATACTGTTTATCACTCATCTTTAATTTTCTGAAAAAGAAAGCAGGGTAACAGTACATAATTCTCGTATTCTATTAAGAAACTCCAAATAGAACTAATAAGTTTCACATGATATAACCGGCGCTTATGGCATACACAGTGCCATTCCTATAATATATAGTAAGAAAGATATTGTTCCACTGAGGATCACAAGGAATTAGAATATATTAACTGTCAATGCTCGTTAATCCTAACTTTTATTCCACAATTCTGATTCACAATCTACTTCTAATCAAACTTCTACAAACAAGGTGATGATTCAAATAGAGAAAACACGCTTTTGATTTGTGAATTTCTTCCCTAATTTTTCACACTATCAAACTTCTTCCCTAATGCAAAATTTATAAAAGGTAACTTAAAAAAAAAAAGCTATAATAGTTTGAAACTGTGGCATTAGTAAATAAGTCTATTACTATTATCCAAAAGAAAATTTTATAAAAATTGACAGATCCAAAGTTTTATCATACCAGGAGATAATTCTTTTAGAAATGCACTACATGACTTAGGAGCCAGTATCAATTTGATGACTTTATCCATCTTTAAAAGATTAGGATTATGAAAAGTGTAACATTATTATGACCCTTCAGTTAATAAACTGTTCAATGAATTATCATAGAAGAATTATAGAGGATATTTTGGTTAAGCTTGACAATTTTATATTTTTTACAAACTTCACAATATTATAGATATAGAAGATAAAAAAAATCCTACTCCTCCTAGGTCATTTTTAGTAGAAAAAGTGGGTATGATAGATGTGCAAAATAAGAATTGATAGTGAGAGTTCAAAATCAAGAAGTTTTCCTTAAAATTTTTAGATTAATGCAATTCCTTGATAATTCAAATAGTGAATGTTTTAGGGTTTACTTAATGGATGGGTGTGTGCATGACTAATCGTATAAAAATTTAGATCTAGACCTAATAGAGAAAGTTTTAACAATTCAAAAGATAGACAAGGAATGTTTATAACCAATTTTTTAATGCCATACCAAAATTTTACAAGAAAATAATTGAGATATTAGACACATCATCCTTAACATGAGAATTGAAACTATTTATTATGAAAGCACCTATGTAGACTTGAAAACATTTTTCAAACATTTTAGACATGCTTTTTCTGATGAATCGTCAACTTTGTATTTCTTCTAATTTTGACGAGCAAAAAAAAAATTGAATATTTAGGATTTATAAAAATTTTTTTGGTTAAATAATTACAAAAATTAAGTAGAATAAATCAATCCTCAAGTATGCATAGGATATTGATGAAAAAAAATTATCAACTAAAAGCTGATTCACTAAAAATGTTGAACCCAGCGATAAGGAAGTAGTGAAGTTGGAGATTTTGAAATGATTAGATGTTAAGATTATTTACCGCATTTAGGATAACTTAGGTGAGCATTATATATTGTATACCCAAAAAAATGAAGAGAATTACAGTCACATTGAATAAGAAAATGAATACATTCCTGAAAGAGCAGTAACAAAATGGAGAATTTGCATAGATCATAAAATATTAAATAGTCACTATGAAAGGTTCTTACTATTATCCTTTATCGACCAAACATTAGATAAATTAGTAAAGACCCATTAGATTGCCTCTTAGAGGTTGGATTTGTGTCCCTTAGCTCTCCTTCTTAAGCTAATCATTCTGATTAGCACTTAGAAGCGATATATGTTCCTCGGCACTTCTTGTCGATCTAGTCAACCCGTCTACCCCTTAATGCTAGATTTGAGTCTTTTGGAGTCTTCAGTGCTCCTGCATCTTTCAAAGATGTATGATATCTAATTTTTCTAATTCGATTAAGAAGGGCATTAAAATATTTATGAATAACTCTTCTATGCTTGGCACATCTTTTGATAAATATTTTGAGCATCTCTTCTTAGCTTTGCAACGATATTAAGAGAATAATTTAGTTTGAAATTAAGAAAAATGTCAATTTATGTAGCACGAGCATTTTTATATGGCATAAAAATTTAGAGAAAATGATTTGAGATGGATAAGGCTAAAATTTAAGTTATAGAAATCATTCACCGCCAATTTGAGCTAAATCGATAAGGAGTTTTAAGATATGCAAGGTTTTATAAAGATTCATCAAAGAATTTTTAAAAATATCTAAACATTCTGCTATTTTTTAGGATGTGTCTTATAGATTTAATTATAAAAGCATGAAAGACTTTGAAATATTAAAATATAAATTAATCACTACACCTATTATAGTAGCATCTGATATGTGATGCTAGTGATTATATACTAGGGGTTGTGTTGTGGCAAAAAAATAATAATTTCATGTGATTTATTATACTAGTAAAATTTTAAATGAGATACAAATAAATTATGCAACTGAAAAAGGATTGCTACCTATAATATTTTTCTTTAACAAATTTAAATCATACTTAATTGGAACTAAATTGGAAAGAGTTGTTTAAATGGAGAATGCAGGCTGATGATTTCACTGCTTGAGAGGTGGGTGAAGGGAAGTTGAGCTTTTGGTAGGACAACTGGACTCGTGAAGGTCCCCTTTTTTACTGTTTTGCTGGCCATTGGGAGCTGAATACTATGATTTCTGATTTTAGGAGTGGAGATAGAATGTGCAAAACCTTTAAGAGTATCTGGATGAAGGAGAAGTTCATGATATATGCAGCATTCCTTTTCAAGTTGGCAGGGCAGAAAAGCTTATTTGTAAAATGCGAACTAAAAAGTCCATCTCTAAAGGCATCTCCTCCTCTACTGTTCAAGGTCAGCAGGTTATTTTGGGTAGCTGGACTTGGAGCAAATTTCTGAAACCTTCCCAGTCTTTCTTCTTGTGGAAAACTTTTCATAGAATCCTGCCCACTGATGATATTCTCAAAATAAAATGGATCAAGCCTCCCTCCTGCTGCCTTTTGTACATTAAGTTAGGAAGAATCCATCACTCACCTTTTTCTTTCTTGTAGGTTCTCTATTGAAGTTTGGAAGCTGGTTGGTAAAGCTTTCAATATCAACGCACCAAATAGAGGCTACGTGAATATTAAGAATTGCTTAGGTGCTTGGAGACCACAAGGCAATACAGATTCAAATATGTTGTCTACCATCCCTCTTGTGGCTTGGTGGTTTATCTAGATGGCTCGAAACAACATAAAGCATAAGATAATGAGGGAGACAAGCAAGACCACGTATCTTGACATCTTGGCTTTTGCGCACAAAATTATATCCTTCGGCAAATTGAAAGATTTGATGTACTTGGTTTATCTAAGACTCTTCAGGTTCAGAATTTAATGTTTCGCATTTTCCTCAACTTGTTAAATGGATGAAATCTGAATTGGGTTGGATTAAAGAGAACTTCGATGGGAGTTCTATAGGTGGTGCGGCTGGGTTGGGAGGAGTTTTAGAGACCATAATAGCGGTTGCCTGGCTTATTTTTCAGCCCCTGCTGTTGAAGTAATGCTGTCCATGCTGAAGCTCATGCTCTACTGGTGGCTACTAAGGTTGTTGATAGACTGAATTGAAACAATTTGATTTTTGAGATGGATTCACTTATGCTCTGGAAATATTGCTCTAAGGTTGCTGTCATGCCCTGGTTTTTTATCTTATACCTTCAAAATCATTACTCAATTGATCTTTGGAAGAAGGTCAAGTGGGCTCATAATTGTAGAGAAGGAAACAAACCATTTTATTGGCTTGCAAAACTTGGCACTAGATCTGATAGTATTGTGCTGGATAGAGTTCCTTGTGGTCACTTTTCTTTTTTGCTTCAGGGGGACTATTATGTCAATTCCATATATCAGAGCCTCATAATTTTGTAACCTTCTTTTTTATAAATAGAGCTAATTTTGCCAAAAATAAGCGAGTGTTGCAGGGCAATGCCATCTCGGTTCAGATAGTTTGGGAATAATTATCCTTTTTATAGTTTGCTTATTTTCCTTTATAGTCTATTACTTAATTTCCTTTATAATTAGTTACTAATTACTTTGTTAGTTACAACCACTTCCAGTCACGTGCGCTGTATCTGTTTTTGTCCCCTATATAATTTCGAATGAAAGAGAAGGAAAGCAGATAATAATCGGATAAAACAGCTTTTCCCAAATATTTTCCATTCTATTTCTCTGTATTCTGCTTCTTACCATGCCGCTTCTGGAGCTGGAAAGTGAAAGCTGCGTCAGTTTGGTATCAGAGATCATGGCTGATGGGGAATAGAAGCCGGCGAGTGACGAAGATCACCGCTGGAATGAATTGCGTGAAGCTCAATCAGCTTTGGATAGAAAATTCGATGATCACTCCGCAGGTTTTCAATTGTTCGTAACTGAAATGAGGAGAGAGCTTCACAATCTCAGAAATGGTGGCTTCGTACATCTGGCAACCTTACCGGTAGATTCAGCAAACCTTGGTGAATATGGGGGAAACATTGAGGTAAATGCTAACATAACTTCTTATATTTTATCTTTTCTTGCATATTATTATTCCACCACCAACTATTTTTATTTATAGAAACTTTTTTCTTTTGATTGTCCAAGTACATCTTTTGACACTTGTTTAATAGTATTTGTTACTTTTCCCCGCATAACAATTACTTCAACATGAACATCTCAAATTTTGAAATCTTGAATTTTCCTCGTAAAAAATAATTTTATCTGTCTTTTAGGTACCCCCATCTAATTCTACGATGTTGAATCATAATATTCATTATTTTACAACTTCTTCAATAATCCCTCATAACCGTAGCCACCATGAATATTTCTGAAATCTTTTGTCATTCTACCGACATATTCAGTTAAATCTCCTCCAATAAAAATTCTTTCTTCAAGAGGTATCAAGTGTATTAAGTTTTCTAAGTCATTCTAAAATTTAAACCCACTTGAGAAGCATAAACACTATAATATTAAAAATCTTGTATCAATAATAATCTTAATTGCTATAATTCTATCTCCAACACTATTAATTTTTACAATATTATCTTTCAAACTCTTTATCTATAATTACGACTACACCATTTCTAGTGAGATTCTTACTAGAATACCAATGTTTAAAACCTAAGTGATCAATCTCCTTAGTTTTTTCTCCAATCCATTTAGTTTCTTGAATACATAAGATATTTATCTTTCTATGAATCATAATATCAACTAATTCCATTAATTTACCATTGAGAGTACCTATATTGCAAGATCATATCTTAATACTAGTATCATAGACTAACTTCTTTACCAGCATCAGTCCATAATGTGGGAACCCTTGCTTATTTGATACAATGCCTGGGCGCCGGAGTAGCGGCCTTTGCACACTTTCCACTGTATACAAGTCATACAACGCGTCACTTCCAAGGGATGCCCTAGCACTTACACAATGATCAAAATGACACATGTCATGATTTTTTTGACAAACTTTACGATGGTTGTCGACTACCTAACACAACCCTCCACTTTTCACATTCGGGCTTGGGACCGGCAATGACTGTTAAAAATGAAAAAAAGGAAAGAGATGAAAAAATCTTAAGGCTAAATATTAACATAAAAAATTGATACCTCATATTCTTCTATAATTCGATAGTTAAATATCTATAAAATTTAGATTACTTATATCATATTCAGAAGAGAATATCTTAGTTATAATAATATAAATCATTAATGAAAAAATTTTATGACAATTGTCTAACTAAAAGTTATTAAAAAGTACTTGCAAATGCTAGAAAATACTTAAAAAAAAGCTAAACTTCAAAAGAGTATTAGTTGAAGTAAGAACTTAAGCTGTTATTACTTATTTATTATTCAAAATGATAATAATGCATACGAAGCTAACATTTAGCTAAATCATTATCTAATAACACATAATTTTTAACATAATTATTATCAAATGAATTAATAATATGATAAAAGTATATTTATAGCCCGTTTTTGGGGCAGTTTATTGGGAGCGGTGAGTTTTGAGAATACTGAATGAGGCATTTGGAAACGGCGGCACGGTAGCGTTGCTAAAGTTATGTTAAAAGCGGGCCGTGGGTTCGTCCATCAGCTCGCATTTCTTCGCGAACCTATGACTCATATGCTCCTCTCGGTGCTCCCCTCTCACCCGCCCTCTCTCTCGTGTTTCTTCTACGCTAGGTCAAGCCTCTCTCGATCGCTCCTATCTTGCACCTCTCTGATAACAACGGGTTGTCTTTCTCCTTTCCCTCTCCCCTCCGATCTCTAGTGGCAACATATTGCCTCTCTCCTCGCCCTCTTCCCTCCGATCTCTGGTTCTGTCTGCTTATTGTGCTCTCCGTCTTCCCACACTATCACATATTTTTTTTCAATGGAATGACTTCTCTTTGAGATTTGTGGCTTTCTCATTTGTGGTTTGAAGCAAGAATTTGGATTTTGCTATTACTGGCTTTTTCATTTGCGATTTGAAGTGAGAATTTAGATTTCATGATTTGTGGCTTTCTCTTTGTGATTTGGAATTTGAATTTTGCGATTTTTGGCTAAATGTGATATGGAATGAGGTTTTATCTTTATCTATAATGTTTGATTGTGAATTTGCAAAATGACTAAAAGAGGGTGCTTGATTTGTTGATAACAATATTTCAAGTGCCCAACATATAGTAGCCTCAAATGAAAATATGACATGGGGTTTGATCTATACCTTTGATGTTAGTGTGAATTTCCGAAAAGGACTGAAAAAGGGTGCTTGATTTGTTGATAGCAATGTTTCGGGTGCCTTGTATGTAACTGTATCAAATGCTAAAATTGGGATGGGGTTTTATCTTTACTTCTGATTTTTAAAAGAGATTTAAAATATGGCTTAAAGGGGGTGCTTGATTTGTTGATAGTAATATTTCGGGTGCCCTGTATGCAATTGTATCAAATGAAAACTATGGGATGGGCTTTTACCTTTACCTTTGATGTTTGTCATAGAATTTGAAAAAATTCTGAAAGAGATTTGATTTGTTGATAGCAATGTTTCAATGCCCTATATGGAATTGCATCAAACGAAAAAATATGAGTGGGGTTTTATCTTTACCTTTGATGCTTGACAAAGAATTTGAAAAATGGCTGAAAGAGGGTGCTTGATTTGTAGATAACAATGTTGTGGATGTGGAGGTAATGTATGTTGGTTTGTGTGTGAAGGTGGTGGTTGATGTGTGGTTGTGTTTGTATTAGAGGATGTATTGATGGTGTTGTAGAGGCAGTGGTTGGCGTGTGGTTGTGTTTGTGTTAGAGAATGTGTTGGTGGATATGTAGAGGTGATGGTTGGTGTGTGGTTGTGTTTTTGTGGACATGTTGGTGTGTAGAGGTGGAGGTGGTGGTGTTGTGGATGTGTTGGTATCTTGATGTGTTGGTGTGTGGAGATGTTTGTGTGGAGGTGGTGACATGACGTGTAGATGGTGTAATGTGTTGTGGAGGGGCATTGTTGATGATATTGTGACATTCATATTTTTCTCTGAGTTGCAATAATGTGACATTTCTATTTATGTTGATTAGTTTTTTTCATGCTAGTAATACAAAAGTTAAGACAAAAGAAGTCGGTTCATCTACAATGTGAGATAAAGAGACAAATTAATCTTTTGCGACCTTTGCATCAAGGAGGTCAAGCTGGAAAATAGGTCGACAACCTATTTCAACAAGACTAATAAAATATTATTAGAAAATTTAAGGAAAGTACAGATAGAGAGTATGATATAAGGACGCAATTAAAAAATAAGTGAGATCAGCTAAAGAATGATTGAAAAATCTGGAAAAAGTTGAAGTGAGGATCAACGGGCTTGGAGTGAGATCCGGTGATGCTTCTGAGGTGTGGTCGGTAGAGAGACTGACAATGAGCATTTTTGAAATTTTGTTAATTTTTAAATTATTTTTAAATAAAAAAACATATTATATGAATTTGTAGGTGATATCTGCTAAAAATTTAAATACAGTGGAATAGATCATGTGCTGGAGGAGAAGTTAAATCGTATGTTTGGAGGTGTCGTAGAACACACAACAAAGCATATGCCTCCAGTGAGGCGGGGATTGGTGGTATCCTCGGAAATTTGAGAGCTAATCAAAAAGGTGATTACAATGAAGGCCTCAACCCGAACCTCCATGAAGTTGAGTCCACGAGCAGGTCAAAGCATCCTTGGGTTGGAAAAAAAAAGGAGGGAGCTGCTAGTGGCTTCATGCACCAATGACCCCGACCCATCACAAGCAATTATTTTGTCCTGCAGGTTATGCAAATTCTAGAGATAACTCCAAAAATTTATGATGACATGTTACAGTATTTGTTCTCTATGAAGTTGTTTGAAGATTCAACTCAAAGAAAGTTTTTCATGACGATGACCACTAACTATAGGTTGGCCTACCTACGTTATTTTCACGGGAGTTGTGACATTTGAGGGACACTTTTTTTTTATGAGATTATTGTGGGACATTTCATATTTGTTATTTATTTATTTACTTTGGACATTTTTATTTGTTTATGGTTTTTCATGCTGCTTTGGATATTTATGCTGCTTTGGACATGCCACTTTACTTGAGAGTTTTTCATTCCTCGTTATGTTTTCTATTTACTTTTGTAATGTTGTTTGCTTATGTTGGTTTTGTTCATAACCTTATATGATTGTAGCTAATTCATTTATGCTTATTTGTTTGCCACTTTGATACTAAAATACATAGATGCAATTACAGAGGTGCAGAAGAAGTGTTGCAGTTGTAGTATATTTGATGTACGATTATTATTAACTCGCACAAAGAGCTCTACCCATGCATGACATCCTCATATATGTTGGCAACAAATTAGTTAGTGAGTTTGCTTGCGGGCCAACCAACGAGATTAACAATATGCTCAACATGACACAGGCGACATTCATCGATATGTTGGAGAAACACACAGAAATCATGAACATCATTGCTCATCTTAAACGGCTTCACGAGAGGTGTTAGTAAATAATCTCTATATATTATCGCAGAATGAATCAATGCAATGAGCTATAGAGCAATTTCAGCACACTTCCAAAACAATTTGCAGATACTTCTAAGTTGAATGCACTTGTCACTCTTTCTTCACAAATCATAAAGCCAATCGATCATATATTCGAACGGACCGCCACAGAGATTTCATAAGATGCGCGGTATATGTCATACTTTAAAGTAATTTCACCTATTTATTACATTCAATTTTTATAAAAATATCATAACTACGTAATATTCATTACTTTCTAGAATTGTATTGAAGCAATCAATGAAACACACATTGATGCACATGTTTCAAATAATGATAAGATCGCAATCATTGGCCATTGTGAGTTCCCAATGTATAATGTCATGACAATATGCAACTTCAACATGTGCTTCACTTGTCATGACCGGTTGAGAGGGCAGTGCATATGACAGTCGAATTTTCAAATCTGCAACATAGAATATTAAATACAACTTGTCACATCCACTCGCAGGTTTTCTTGAGAGTGAGCTGCTTTCCTAGTTCATTTTTTATTCAACACTAATCATTCAATTTAATCCGGTAAATACTATTAATTTGATATTGGATATCCATTGCAGCAAGGGTATCCCAAGCAATCATAATACTAGATACCAAATACCTGATTTTGAGTGAGCAAGCAATCTCACACGGGGCAAGAAAAAGATGTTCAACAAAAAACATTCCTCCTTACGCAGTATCATTGATAGTACTTTCGGTATTTGGAAAAAAATGGGGTATACTTCTTGATATATCATCTTATCCGTTTATCAAACAGATGCAGATTATGATTATGGGGTATACTTCTTGATATGTCATTTTATCCGTTTATCAAACAGATGCAGATTATGATTGCTACGATGACTCTCCATAATTATATTCCGCGACATCCTTCCCGCAATAACATCAACTTCCGTCGGGCAGACGAGAATCATGCACATGTCCATGTCAAGGCACATAAGTATTGTCTTGGACAGTCTTTGTCATAGGCCAAAAATGATGTTCCCGAAAGATGAGGATGGTGCAAGTGAGATGACAGAGTTGATGAAACGAATTACGAATGCGATTGTTGGAGGATGATTAGAGAGTATGATAGTTTTTATTTCTGTTAATTGTAATGATTGTTGAAGACATTCACTATTTATTGTATAAGTATTTTATACAGTACATGTTTATATTTGTTACTTGTGTATTTGATATTTACTGTTTCGGTTTTTTACGCAACTTGTATGTGTGTTTTTCTTTTGCATTCCTTTTTTTTTTGGTGGGTTTTAGTGGTCTGTGATGAGATGTTTGACCTTATGGGTTCTTCTAGATTGTTTGTATATCGCTATTGATTGGTGTCACATATGAAATCCTAAAGAAGACAACCAAATTCTCTATGTTTTCAGTGCTACGATTTTTGAGGTTGTTCTAAATGACTTTTTTTTGTGATATGCATATGTGACACATACGAGCTTGATATTATAAGAGATAAAGACAACCAAGATTTGTTGGTTTATATATTGAGTTCTCTGAGACATCGCAGTTGCATAAAACTTTAATTAATTATTTTTTTTATCAATTTCTACTTATGTTTATGTCTAAGGGTATATTTTTCTAAGCCTTCAGGAAAGATGAGCTCGAGGATTTCTAGTACCCCGAGAGGATTCCACTGCTACTATGGATTTCAATATTCTTTGTTCACTTCACGTCAGCCACATAGCGACAGGAGAGTTTCACAGGTGTCACGGAGAATCACAGAAAAATGTGATTATTTTTTATGGGCAGATAGACTGGAAGATTCCACCGCCAAGAGTGATCGGGCATGGAGAGTATCTCTGGAGGACAGCTTAGCTCGTGACATATGTCGTCTGCATTTTAAAAATAATATTACCATATTATTAATTGTTGTTTTAATAGTCTTTTTCTTAATTTTAGTAGTCACGCTACTCATTATTAAGTATGATGTTTATCTTTATTTTGTAATGTTTTGTACTGGATATTTAATTTTAAAGTATAGAATGGACTGATGTGAATAGTTATGTTGCAAACAACATTATCATACAGGGGCACAATTATTATTTGTCCAGAAATAACTGCCGCACAACTATTTTCAAACTGCAAAAAATTGACAGTTAACTTATCCGCAGCAGCTTCTACAGAGCAATTTACTGCAACTTCCCCAAACAGAACCTTAACTACTTGAAGATAATAAATAGTTTAAGTTTAAGGCTATTTGTTTTGGAGATGGTAAATTAAATAATAAGTACTTATTAAATATCACTTTATTTTGCATGTAGTATCAATAATTATATTATTTTTTAGCAAAAGTTTCTATAGAAGAAAATTAAAAACACAACACAGAAAATTTCATGATGGCGCCTTAGCACTACATCCACACACCATGGAATTGCAGTTAGCATAAAAAGGCAAAGGAAACAAAGAGCATAGCTCTTAAGCGCTAAATCGTCAACACCATAGCACTAGAAAGCATGCACCTCAGCATTAACCATAATGCACTACAACATTGGAGAGGCTGAAGAAAATGTCCAAAAATCGAGAGCTCAATGCCCATGTGTTGATATTCAATGTTATAACACCAAAGGAGAGAAGATTTGAATACTTCAAACACAAATTTTGGTGCCTCAATGCATATGATGGAGTATTTAATGCTAGTAGTCTCAGTCAAGCCAACAAGACAGAGAACGTAACACCTCAGCATTACAAGAGAGTGTCAAATCGCTACCAAATAGACCAAGTAGAGTTGCAACGCTAACTTCTCAACACCGTAATGGGACAACCCTAAAACTTTAATTTCAAAATAATTTTGGAGCTGACTTAGGGAGTTATTGTACCATCTTTAAAGGACTTATGATGTGGGGTCAAAAGATGATAGTATGGAGTGTTAAATGGAGTATAGAGTAAGTATAGGTGTCTAAGTGTGGAGAGTTAAGTGGGAGAAAATAGTGAGAAGAAAAAGAGTGAGTTCAAAGGAGAAGATTGCACTAGGGCAACAGCAAGAGGAGTTAGACTCAAAAAATTTCAAGCCCGCTTCATCATTTCCTAAAATTGTTTTCTATAGTATAGATTTTTTCTATTGTTTTATGTATTATATCTTTGTTTTCTCTTTTAGAAGCATAACTAGCTTGTATTGCCTCTAGAATTGTGATGAATTTTAAACTATTCTTGGTAACTTTTGTGTTGATGTATGAAAAAAAAATTGCGTAGTTTGTTTTCTTTTGTTTTGTTCTTAAATTTACATGTGTGCTGGTCATACACATCTTTAAACCTAATATGAGTTATAGGCATCAAAAGAGTCATAATGAAATAATTAGGACAAAACAGACAAATCTTCAATATATAGGCAAATATTACTTTGAGATTTGCAATCTAATAAAAATCATATTTTTTACAATCACCCAACAAATTAGTATAGACATATACTTAGCAAAAATGATTAGATTTCCTAGTTATCGACGAAGACTAAGAGACACCTATATTCTGAATTAATAATATATTTAGGGAAAATCATCAGCACAATAATTAAGAGATTCTGTCTAGGAGGATCATAGATCCAAAGTCATCTCTTTTCACCTTACATTAAAAATTGTTGTATAGCTTAGGTTTTCCAAAATATATAGTTATAGTTATAAGTATCAAAAAATTCTAGTTATTAGATAAAACATAAGGTAAATTACAATTAATATTTAGTTATTCAAATATTTACAAGAATATTTTCATGGGAATGATACCCTATTCACTTCTATATTACTTGCATGACAAATGCCCTTGCATACACAATTTTAGCGATCAGTACAACATTGTTTATTCTTTGCGTTAATACACTAAAATCTCCTAGATTTGAGTCAATCAAAGCCTTCATTCGAATTTGGCCAATATTTCGTCAAGCTCTCGAGTGTTGATGCCAAGTCCCCCATTATAATCATTCTCACCACTTAAAGCATAACTAATGAAGACTATTATCATGATGGTTTACTTCTCATGTTGCTTCCATAAAGTGGAAGGGATGAACCCTAGATTCTAGTCATTCAGAGCCTTCATTCCAATACAACCAATTTCGTCAAGCTCTCGAGTGTTGATGCCAAGTCCCCCATTACAATCATCCTCACAACTTATAGCATAACTAATGAAGACCCTTATCATGATGATTTGCTTCTCCAAGTTGCTTCCTTAAAGTGGAAGGGATGAACCCTCACCGAGAAGGCGCCACATGAGCAAATTGTCATTGTTGTTGCCAATGTGGGGCTTAAGAAGCTAAAACCCAGGAGAGAATAAATTAACTCTAAGTGCAAAGCCTCTGCCATAAGAGCCAATGCCAACAATGCACTGTTAAACAAGTTGGGGAACCAATTAATAATCGTGGATCCTTAGCAAACAATCAATTCTTTAGTCTCAATACTCCTAAGTAAACTCCAATCATTTGAGTCTACGTGCAAGAGGTTGAGAAGTCTTCAGATGTTGAAATTCATAATAGGGATCTAGTAGATCTGTAAAAAATCGCCAATTCCATTTTTATCCTGTTTGCTCTTACTCCCATAGTTTTAGAGAGATTTCAAGAAAATAATTCTTGCGAAAGTTCAACGTTATAGAGTGTTGTCTAACCTTGGAGAACAGATCCAGGTCCTACATAGTATTGGCAGTGGTCAAGCAACATTGCTCAAAAAATCTATTCTACAAAACTATATATAAAGAAAAAAAGCAACAACCAAACCCAATATCCAACCTCAACTAATGCCTGTACCTTACACCTATTACAATAGTTAGTCACTAAATAGTCCTTAAATTATAATTGTGTACCTTTTGTCATTGTAATTGAAGAATTATTTGTTTAGAAAATTGATAGAATTAATGTAGCTAATGATGCCCAATGAGAAGACAAATACACAATTAGAATAGTTAACATGGAAGAAATTGAAAGATATAATGATAAACAAAAGTTAGCAAGGTTTTAAGCACAAAAGAAATTCAAAAAATAAATTTAACACCTCTAATAGCACTGAAAAAGAATGTACGGAAAATGAGAACTCATAAAGACAATTGCATAAAGTAGAAATAAGACTAATGATAATGGTGATGAAAAAGAAATAATATAATCTCATTTGTCAAGATAACACATGACCACATCAAGGACATCAAATTGGATCAAGTAACAAGGAACATTTTTTTTTCATTCGTACATAACCATGCATGAAAGGACCAACATGAAAAATCGCAATATTAAATATCCATAGCCCATATATATAAAGTAAGCGTTTGTTACAATTTCTGCTCTGAAAGGAAAAATAATGGCTACCCAAAAGGTCCAAGTTATTGCTGAAACTTATCACATTCAGAATTTGGGATATAGTATATAAGCTCAAATGATGGACTATGTTGGATAACTGTGGAAATGCAGCATTGGATAAAGATACCTGGACTAGGTTGAGCTCCTAAAACAAACTCCATGCACTATTAACAATACAGAATATCTTCCATATTTGTAATTCTAGCTTTGCTTTCTTGCGTGTAACAAATTCAGCAAAATAAAAAGCCCAGCTTATCACCCAAGCAACATGAATTTTCCTAAGACTCCCAGTACTTGTCCAAGTTTAAGTATCAAGTAGTCTCAAATATCTCTTAGTAAGTTATTTGATTTATAAATGTTACTCCAGCAGTTTATTTTCTGATAAATAAAGCGGGGATTTATATACATAACACTCAAAAATTTTCAATTTACATGCCTAAATTTCATTAATTACTCGTGTAATGTTCATAATTTTAAATATTAAAAATTACCATTTACCTCAGAAAAACATCCAAATCCCATCTTGTACGTTGTCGGTCTCACAGTTGTCACCGCCACCACCTTTGCGCGCCAATGGCCTAATCGCCACAAACTTCACTAGGATAATGCATCAACAACACTGACACAGGGAAAAAGAAACCGCAACAGAGCTAGGGCAAGGAGTCAACGACATTGACACAGAAAGTGACAATACACATCAACAGGACCGGAAAAGAAAGTAGCAACGGAGCTCAACTAATGGATTAGAGAAAATTGTAGATTATATTAAAATATAAGATTAGTTCTTAAATATGTAAATAAAAAAGTTCTGAATTCTATGTATATAAATCCCCCCAAAAAAATGAAAGGAAGAACACAGAAAGCTTAAAATAAGCATCAAAATTATGAAATTAAGAACAAAGTAAATCAGTGACGTTGACAAATGAGTACTTCAGAAAATAATCTTATCAAAATTATGCATGAAGGTGTCACGGGAGACTCATACAGCAAGGCGCCAACTTCTTATAAGATTAGAAGCTTCACGGATGCAAATCATTTCTGCATGTGCAGTTGAATCTCTCATCTCTTCAACCCTGCATGTATCAAGCCCATAGTTATGACTGGTTTTTGGCCTCTAAAGATCAGTAGTGTGAAGAAGAAATAATGTTCATGAAGGCACTTACATATTGCAGCCTCGAGCGATGATTTTCCCATTCTGCACCAGCACAGCACCAACAGGTACTTCCCAGGCATCTGAAGCCTTCTTGGCATCCAAAATAGCTTCCCTCATAAAAAACTCGTCAAGCTTTTTCTGTTCATTTTCTAGCTTAAATGCTTTTTCCCACTCATCAAACTGCTCGCTAAGAACTTGTTTTTTCCTCTGAAATTTTCTTTGCTTTATCCCTGTTTCCTTGATTCCACCAACTTCAGGTAGCTTCTCTCCGAAAGGATCCAATTCTAACAATGGAATAATTCCAGGCCTATCAACTTCTTCAGGATCAGTAATCCTAGGTAAGGCTGAATCAACTTTCAAGCTGGAATTATCGCCTTTCCTTACTTGTGCAGCATCCATCTGCTCTGCACCTGTTTCATGAGTTATAGCGGATGAGAAACCTACTCTCATTTCAGCAGCTGGATAAGATGCACTTTGTTTCAACACTTTCACCTTATCCCTTACTCTTGACTCTACAATGCTTGAGGTGGAAGGCAATGCTGATTCTAGTTGCTGTTCAACTATGACAACATTAGAAAGAGTACCTTGACTTGATTTTGAATACTGTGTGTTATCTACCTCTACTGATGAGAAAGCAGTCCTGGCTGATAAGCCACTTGTCATAAAACCTGATGAGATTGATGAATCTGGTTCCATCACAGCTAAACTATCCCCTTTTTTTAATTGTTGCAAAGGAAGTTCAACTGATCCTGTCACCAATCCTGAATTCTTTAGCAAGCCAATTTGTTTTGTCTTCTGAGACTCATCCCCAGCACCATCCTCATCTGGCTCAGGGCCAGAAAACCAGGCCTCGCTGCTTAAAGACTCATTTGATGAAGCTCTTTTATCAGATTTCAAAGTTGAAATATGAGAATTCCCACGCAAAATCCAACTCATCTGAATTATGTCTGCAAGAAATGACCACAAAGATTTAGGAGACCTCCTAGTGATAGCATTTTCCAGAGTCGGAGCTGTTAAGTCCATTGCTTCTGAGGTAGGAGAATTCTCTTCAGCCTCTTCTGCTTTAGAAGTTTCCTGAGAAAATTGGATTTCGTCACCCCACATCTCATCAGAGGGGCCCGTCATTCCCGATCCAGATGAAGACAGTCTTCCACCTTCTTTGATGTGCCTGTCATCTCCATACCCTCTGCTGTCAGCGAGTTCACCTACTTGCATAACGGCAGTTCCTTCACTCTGGCTCTTGCCTGTCTCTTCAATTTGAATTCTACTAGATACACTAAGCTCCTTCCTTGACCCGTTCAGGGACATTATTTCCTGTTGTATCTCATCAACAAACTCATTTGAACGGAAGGCAGAGGATTTATCAAAGGCAGATTCAATAGTATCATGAGTGATATGGCGGATATCATCCCTGCTTCTATGATTATCCACTTCACTGTTAATTTTTACAGAACTAGAAACATCACTTAAGCTTCCAGTTGAGGCTATTTTCCGAGGCTTATGCTGCGAGTTATCACCTATTAGCAGGCTACTAAGTCTCTCTCTTTCTTGAGTTAACACCATTGAGGAGGTTTCATTTCGATTCTCTACTCTTAAAGTTGATTGAATATCTCTCCTGCCTGGTATTCCTATTTGAATTCCAACAGATACATTAGGTGTTTCTCCCGACTCTTTCAGCGCAACTACTTCTTTCTGCAACCTGTCAACAAACTCGCCAGCAAGTGAACAGGAGGATTTATCTAATTTTCTGGCAGAATAATTTGTGTCGTATTGGCCTTGTTGGGAACCCCAACCAGAATCATAATTTAGGTCACTGCAAGTGGGTTGAGGACTAGAAATAGTATGTAAACTCCCTGTTGAAGTCACTTTCATTGATTCGGATTGGGAGCATTCTCCAGTTAACGAGCTTCTTTGTTCCTCTTGCTCTTGAGTCAATACAAATGAAGTGGATTCTGTTGAGATAAAAGCTTTTTCATTCTCTCTCCTTGAATTATATGTCTTATTTGAGTTAGAAATCCTTATGTTATTGCTTCTTTCAAGATCAAACTCACTAGTACTTCTTTCAAATTCCATTTGAGCATCATACAGAAGATGAGCATGTTTGCTTGCTTGGTCGTTTTGCTTTCTAATGCTAGAAATCTGATTAGAAGCCAGAAGAGGGCTATATTCTTGGATATCAACTCTGCTTGCTGGAGAATTCCACGAGCTGGTTGCATTGACAACTTTATTTGCAATGAACCCTGGCATCTCAATCTGATCGTAATACACATCATGCATCTCTACTTGGGTTCCCACATCTCTTTTAGCAGGAATTGAACTTTGAACAGAATAGGAATTCCCCCTATTTTCCCTGGAAAGGGAAAATGGTTCCATGTTGACGCTATAAACTTCTGAAACTTCGCCAAGCATCTGTGAGTTTCTTCGTGTCTTGTCATGCTCAACAGCTCCTCTATCAATCTGCTTTCTCTCACCTCCTCTCAACTGAATTGAATTCCCTGCACTGATTAGCTTAGCCTCGCTTACTTCAGATATGTTTTCTACAGACAAATGCAATTCCATTTCCATCTGGGACCTTTTATCTCTGGATGCCTGACTTGAATCCTGAGCCAGATTAGGGGTCGCATCCATTACCTTAACACTTTTGCCATCAATAGGCGAAGTTCTTTCAAAGTCGCTACCACGAGACAATGAAACTTCATTAAGCTTATGTGTGCTTCTTCTAGATTCATCTTGCTCTAGTGCTTGTCCATGAAAGTGGATTCTTTTATCTCGTAACACTGGCGATGAATTTTCTTCCAAGTAGGCTCGTTCCTCCCTTCCTCTGATACCTGTTTCTTCAAAATCTCTCTGACGATAAACAGCACTCTGAGCATCATCATAACGGAAGTCTGCTACTTTGCTTTGTTCCACTAAACTTCTTCGTCGTTGATCATGCCCGGCCACTTGATGATCCATGTCACCATTTTGCCTTGCAGCAGAAGCTGAACTCTCTTCCTTGATCTTCCTCACATTAGTTGAAACTGAAGTTCGCTTGACATTATCCAATTCAACGTCCAACTGAGCCTCAGATATTTTTGTAATCTTTTTCGATCTTCCATCTAACCCACTTTCCCTGAGATTCCCTTGCTGAGACAAATTGACACGATGAACAGTCTTCTCCTCCGCACTCTTAACTCCCAAACGCCTAAAACTACCGTATCTCTTTGTAGACTCATCTTTTCTTGAATCAAGGTTAGCATCTCTCTTCGAAGAATATCTCCTCTCTCGACAGGAGTCATCAACATATTTGTGAACTTCCCGAACTTCCTCCTCTGCAACATCAAACTCATTATATCCAGTGTCTTTCTTTCTATTGCCATAACGAACCATGGAATTTCCACCAGCTCTGCCCCTTCCAACTATATTAAGTTCGGAACCGAAAACCGAGCTTAACCCATCACTCCTTCTAGGAGAGCATATCCCCGTTATTTCCTCCTTCCTCGAACTTCGGCGCTTCCCTTCGATCGATTCGATTTGGATTTCCCTCCTGGCTTTCCTCCAGACTGGTTCCCCCAAACCGGTAAATCTCTCCTCCGGTTCGGCCAAGAGCCCAATCATGTCGAAGTCCCAACTCCGGTAGAAAACCCTAACCCTCCGGCGGCCTGCGTGGAAGAGAACTTTGGAATGGAATTGAGAAGACAAGCCGAGGAGATATCGGGAGAAGAAACGAGGGCTCACAGAGAAATGGCAGCATGGATGGTGACAGCAAAACTGTTGATCGTTGGGGAGACAAAGGTAGTGAGAGGAGAGGGAGCATTTGGGTCTTATGGCTAGTGTTGAAGCAGTGCAGCTGCACATCGGAGGGGGTAAAGATGATTCCTCTGAGATGGGAGAATGCGGAATGCGGTATGCGGAATGCGGAATGCGGAATGCGGTGTGTCTATCCTCGGGTTATTAGTGGGCAGGGGCCATTACAGATTTACACATTCAATCAACTGCATTCTGACAACAATTCTTTGATCTCGTTGTTGTTGTCGTCTTCGTCGTCATTTTTTTTTTCTTTCTTTCTGAGATTTTCATCTAAATAAGAAAATTCATGAAAGATTTTAATTAAAACATTTTTGTTTTTCCCAATTCTCAAAAGATTTCATTAGACCCATATAAATACACAAAGTTAGTCATTTAAAATCATTAAATATTAATTTGTTAATATATTAAATTTAAATATTATAAATTTAATAATTTTCTTTTATTTTAGTTATTCATTTTTAGTTGAGCTTGGATATTGTATCTTTTATTTCAAAAATAATAAAAATGAAAAGAACAACAGTGACTTGATTAAGCTGCCACAAAGTAAAAGGGTTATTATAATCATCTAAATAAATATTTTTCATCATCCTCATAAAATAGTATTTTAGTTAAATATGAGTAGTTTGATTTGTTTGCTTTAAAATATAATTTAAAATGAAGTAATGTAATTCTAATTTTTAGATTTGGAATTAGAAATTATTTAAGAGAAATATTTTGAATTAGTTTGAAGATAGATAATTTTATTTATTTATAAAAAAAAATTAAAAAGTTTAGGTATATTTTGATAAATATTATATAGGAATTACTAACTAATAAATAATCTTTCAGATCAAAGTGACTTCGATAATAGTGCATTATTATTCCAAAAAATGATCAACGTTGACGCTTCGACGAAAAATTATGGTTAAAAAAACTCAAGGTGTGCTACGAATTATTTATTTTTAATCCTGGGCTTCTAGGATCATTTAGTCAAAATGGTCAAACATCGAGCAACTTAAAGTCAATCTAATAAAGCTATGATGAACTGAAAGAAACTTGATAACAACTTAAGTAAAATTACATGACATAAAGGCCATGTGACAATCTAAAAAAGAAATGTATCCCTAGAAGTCAACCGCTCATCCAAATAAAGTCAACCACTTCATTTAACTTACTCAACCACCTAGTCTTACACGCTTAACATCAACTTTGATTACTTAGATGCTTGATTTATGAACTCACCTTAGCTTTACCTACTCAACTAAACAACCCTACCTGGCATGCTTGACTAATCTTTGCATGATATATACCCCGTTTTATGTAGTCACCCATTTGGCCCAATCTACTTAACTATTTAGTTTTCACGTGTATTTGCTCGCTTGAACCTATCATGTGTACTCAACCTTCTATTATCTTGTACCATACCATATATATCTACTTATTCGTTTATGCATGACTAATAAACCCTATGTTATGTACTTCTTCTATTAACTTTACATAATTACTAAGCTGACTTTGTACTCACATATTCCCAGAAGTTGATGAATAAACTAATGTTGACTAAATTACAATCTAAATTTAAATTCAACCAATATATTTCGATAGTCATTAATTCCAACGCCAACTATATAATATGGGACTTAGTCTCGGGGCGCCTCTAAGACATTTTCTCTTAGGAAGTTCTTGAATGTAATCTTAGCAGCTCCTCTACTTCAATGAGCAACCTTCCAGAGTAGTATCTTCTCAAGCACGCCTTTAGTTTATCTTCTTACATCATTTATAGAAAATTTCACTAATTTTGTTGCACAACATTATTTAATAAGCACACAAGTTTATTGCAGAGCACCACCATGAGCAGGCTTTGTAGCTTCTCTGCTTCATCTAGTCTTATTACATAGCCAATCTTATTTAAATCAAAAAAAATTTATTGCACATCATTATATAACAAATAGTTATATTCAATACCAAAGCTTGCTAAAGATCTTTGTATCACATATTAATTGTGAAAGTAGGGAGTTTGCACTTTCATCAAGTCATCAATTTCTCTTAAAGTACCTTGATGTGTTAGGAACTCAATAAAATTTATTATTTTCATTCACAACTATGTAATAGGTCATCAATGCCATCAATTTGATGCTTACTCTTTTAAAGTATCACATCATGCGACTCGGTCAAAGCTATAAATCAAATACTCTTTCATAAACTGATGTATTCTTGATACACCTAAAATATATAATATTTTTTATGCACATTTTTATACGTATTTTTGATGATATTGCACTTTAATGGAATGTATTTTGTGTTTTTCTTGCAGGTATGATGAAAATGAGTGATTATGATGAAAGGAGCAAAATTTGATCAAATTTGGAACAAAAAAATGAAAAATGAAAATTTGGGCAATGGCAGCTGTGCGGCTTATTTTTAGGTTGTGTTGTATTTTTTTAAAAGGGGTCGCCTACAGAAATTGTGCGGCTTATTTTAGGTTTAATTTAAATAAATAATTTGAAAAGTAATATTTGATTTTGAAAATAATTTTAAATTTGAAAATTTTAAGATGTGAAATCAAACTGATCTCACATCCCGAATAGTTTATATAAACGAGCACCGCACCACAAACCGTGTATTTATCCCTAAGGATAGACACACCGCTTGATGGTGGGGCTCGGTTAAATAAACTAGAGGATTTGTGACATCCGTTTGGTCTGCGAACCAATTTTATAAGCCGACAAATTCCCCTGCTTAATATGAAAACATCAAACGAGGTTTATATTACACAGGTTCTTTAAAATTCCCTATAAGGGCAAGCCCCTATAGTTAATTACATCTTAAGTGACGGGAATCACCTAAGAAAACTCTCGATAATAATCAATAATTCGCTCTCAAGAATTTCAAAGTTTAAGTTTTCAAAGGATTGAATTTTGAATCTCAATAGGGAATGGATCAAGTTTGGAACATTTTATTTTGGGAATTTCAAAGGAAGAAAAGTAGGAGAAATTACGGATTCGAAGTGAACTTCGATAATTTCCCGACTATCCTATTGTTTGGCTTGGATTTAGGAAAGTCCTAATGTTTATTTAATGTTTTAATCTTGCCGATTTTAATTAATTAGGGCTTATATTTATATGATAGAATCATACAAATAGCATTGGAAGATATGAGGGTTTATGTCGTATCGGACGACTACCTCGGAATCCTAAGACCGGTTAGGGCTTAATTTGCAATGCAAATGCCTAACGAAGAGTTGAGGATTTATGTTGCACTAGGCAAACTACCTCGAAGTCCTATGGCTTTGTTGTTTAATTCTAGGAAAGTTTTGTCGATGTAAATTTGTTTTCTTGATGACGATGGCCGTGCTCGCCCACCATGCTCCGAGCTCCTTGTTGTTGCAGAGGTTTAGTTTTAGAAATCATAAATCGGGAGATGAGAGAAGTGTTTGGTTTAGAGAAGTCTTAATTTCCAAGTGTTCTTTATGTTTTAATTAAAACGGATCTTAAAGTTGATTAAACGGAACCGATTAAGATCCCACGGTTCCGTCATCCCGACACCGTTATTTTCATCGAATTCACTTAGTCCGGATGAATTTGCTAAACTCAACTAAATGAGCTCCGCACTTTCATTTAGACCGTGGGAAATCCCGTTAGCAACACGTGGGTTACATCATCCGAGGTATTTCCGATCATTCAATGAGACGTTTTAATTTAGTTGTAATTGTAGTTTTGTGTTCTGTTTGTGATTAAATTTTGAGTTGTCTTATATTTTGAAATGTTGTGGAGGTGAATTTTATCTTGTAGTGTCTTTTAATTTAGTTATGGTTTCAGTTTTGGTTTCTGTCCTAAAGGTGTAGGTTTTCATGCAACTGTTGTTTAACATGCAAGAAAAGTAAAGTGCATTCGCAATAAAATAAATTGCAAGAAAGTAAATTGCAATAAAATAAAAGCGTACCTGGAGGGTCTTCCCGTCATCCCAAGCTGCACTTAGAACACAGTTAGAATATTTAAGCAAGTTCCTAGGTAAAGCTAAGGTAAGGGTTATGGTTTTCTACCAAATTCCTAATCCTATAGCTAGTCATCTCCTATGACGTCTAGGTTCCTTGCGTTTTGGTTTGAGGACGATTTTCTTCATCAAAGAACAATTAAGTTCAATTGTTCTTATAAATATCCTATCATATTGAGGAAGTGTTTAAGAAGAATCTTAAACATCTTTTCAATATTTCTAGGATTGTTTGAAGTCCAAATGAACTTAATTATGTAAATGAATCGATCGTCCGAGGTTTTCAAGTTTTGTTAACTTGCTCAGTGAACTTAGGACATTTGAATATCCTTATGAGTGAAGTAACATTTCATTTAATACTCCATTTAGGAGTTATAAGAGTAAAAGCTCCTAAGGGCAAAAATGATATTTAATGATTTGTGACTTAATTTCAAATTAATGATTTAAGTTTGGAATAGTGTTCAAGTTATTTTAGATTTATTTTTGAGTTCTTTATGTCTTAGGTGATGTTATTTAATTCAACTTAATTTAACTTAATTTAATTTAATTTAATTTAATTTAATTTAATTTAATTTAATTCAATTTAATTCAATTTAGTTTGATTTAATGTTACATTAAATTAATTTGATTTAATTTAATTTCTAATTTAATTTGATTTAATTTAATTTAGTTTAATTTAATTTATTTAATTTAATTTAATTTTAATTTAATTTAATTTAATTTAATTTTTAATTTAATTTAATTTTAATTAAAATTTTAAAAGTGTTCAACAATTTAATTTTAGTTTAATAATTAAGTCTTTTAATGTTTTAAATTTGAATTATCATTTTAATTAAGAATTAAACATTAATGAAATGATTAATTTAGGGATTTTTAAATTAAAGAATAAATCTCTCCCTAATAATATCCCTATTTCAATAATCCCAATTTTATTATTCTTCCAAATTTAATCAATTATTTAATTAAAGTTTAATCATTTTAAATTGTTTAATGGGTTTCTACCCTTCAATTATTAAATTTCAATCATCCAAATCAGGTTAGGATCAAATATTTTACTTGTTAATTTTTTATTAAACCTAAAGTTTTAATTAAGGGTTAAAATTTTAATTACCATTTTGCCCTCTAAGCTTAATAATTTCATAACTCACTAAATTGAACTCAAATGAACTTGAAATTTTTATGTGACTTCACTCATATGTCAATAAAGACATGAGAGGAGAAAACGTGATTTTTCTGTATTTAATTTATTTATGGAATTATTTTTGGTGGAAAATAGGGATTTCCAAGGAAAATTTAATAACATGACCAAGGGAAGGTCTCTGTCCTTAAGAAAAATAGGGGACATTCCTAATGACTAGAGGACAACTTGGACCAATTTTGGTGATTTTTTGAATTATATTTTATTTATTAGAATTATTTTAAGTTTTGGAGTGTTAATTAATTTAAAAATAAAATAAATGTTGAAAAATGAATTTTATAATTTTCAAAATTCTCTCTGATATCAAGGATTTCAGAGAACCAAATTTTACAATTTTCTGATTTTTCTTTGATTTATTATAATTATTTTAGTGAAAATGCTAGAAAATACATTTTTTAATTTTAAAATTACCCTAGAGCTTTAAAAATTAATATCTCACCAAATAGACTTAAGAAAAATATGGGGTTTGTTCCTAAGTGATTAAAATTCAAAATGTGACATTTTGGTGAATTTTATTATTTTTGTGATTTTTATTATTTTTTAATTATTAAAAATATTAAAATAATATTAAAAATCAACTTTTTTAGAAAATTGAAATTTTAATTTTCTTAAATTCCCTGATATCAGAGAGGCTCCAAAACCAATTTGGTGAATTTTTGAAAGATATTTTAAAAGTTATGAATTTTTGAAGTTTAAATTGGCTAAATGGCTTAATCAACCCAATTAATAGGGCTAACCAAGTCCAATTGACCTCAAATTTTTATGGTGGGTTCCTCTGATCCTAAAGGTCAGTGGAGAATTGGTTTCAAGTCAATTTGATCTATGGTTAACTCTAATTAATTAGAGGCCTATTTTGAGTGTTTAAGCCATTTAGGGTTAACTGCGAGTGAATTAACTCAAGTCCTATTTTTCCTAGGTTCTCCGGTCATAAGGAACATCACCAAATTTTCCTAGAATTTATTTCACAACATGCTAATTTTTGAAATTAAAATACTTAAAACGAGTGACATGAATTTGAAAAATCAATAACTCTTCATAGGGATGGCCTCGACTTTGGAAAATTCAGGGAATGTTCCCAAATTCAGAGGCTTCAAAAGCCCTATGGTCTCATGCCATGGTGAACTGTATGGATGCATGGAGAATCAAAACAATGCAAGGAGTAAATAATTAATTAAAAATAAAATACTGGACAAAATTAATTAATTTCTTTTCCACATTATTCTCCTCTGTTCACTGAGCAAGAGGGTATTTTTATTTTATTTTTGTGATTTTTTTACACGGAGATATGAATTTTCCAAGTTTAGGGAATTAAATAAATAGGAAAATACCCTATTTATTTACTTATCCACGCGGCGCCGGCCGCATCCTCGGCATCTCCGAACTCACACGCGTCGCGCTCCCATTCGACGCCGCCATCCGAGTCGGCAGCCCGGGCCCCGCGGTTCTCGTACCGTCTCCCCGATCCGACGCCATCCGAGCCGTCCGTGCGCGCGTGTATTAAATGGACGGCATCCGTTCATCGTCCATGACCGGTGTGATCCCGTGACCGTCCACACTCTAACCCTACAGAACTCACTCGATTCTCAATGGATTTTCGTGTTCTTATGCTCTATGGATTCGTCTTGAAGAGACGAACACATCCATACGGTAAACATGCATTGAAATTAAGGCATTTGAAATGGAGAATCTCCGGAAGCTCGGGATGAAGAATTAGTTCATACCTTTGCTCGAAGAAGTGTGGCTTCGATCCGAGAGTTGTTGCACCTTCGATTGGATCCCGGCAAGCTCCGGATGAAGTCTCCTCGGTCCAGTGAATTGTCTAGATGTGATTTCGACCAAGCCCGATCACAAAGCTTGGAGGCTGGAGCAAGCTCGGGTGGCCTCGGAGATGGGGCTTTCTTCGGTGGACACCTTCCCTTGGTCTGGTGAAGGTGTAGAACCAATCAATTTGAGGATTGATCCACTGTGGAGAAGTGTCCTGGTTTTGGGTGGAATTTCAACTCTGAAATTGAGCTCACAGAGAAGAAATGGCAGGGGGATCTCAATGGGGATCAAGTGCTCTGTGTGTGGGGAGGAGTCTGGAACAATTTTGGCAGAGTTTCAGTAAGGTCTGGTTCAGCACCTCTTCATGGCCGAGAGGGGTGGAGTTTAAATAGGCAGGGCTGGAGGGCCTCCCAGGGGGAGTTAGGGCTTGGGATCAGCTGCTCTGGTGAGGAGAAGAACGGCCATGGTGACCACTAGGCATGGGGCGGCTCGGCGAAGGGAGAATTTCAATGTTGGCTCACTCCCGAGGTCTCGGGCATGGCGTTTTCCGGCGGACCGGGTGGCCGGCCGGCCGGAGTCGGGTCACCCTCGAGCTCGGGTGGGTCGTGGGCTGGAGGCTTGTGCGATCGATCGAGGTTTGACATGTGTAAAGGAGTTTGATTTAAATGGAATGGGAGAAGGCTCACTTTGGCTTGGTTTGGGTCAACCCACCATTTTGGGCTTGGTGCACCCTTCCAAGCTCTGATTTTGAGCTGAGGAATCATTTAGGTCGGCTTAGAAGGAGTGGTGAAGTCTCCATCCATGATGAGGTGGCTAAACATGGTTTAGTGTGTGACATGCTTAAGGTAAAAAAGGGTTTAAGAAGGATTAGGAAAGGGCCCCTCTTCTTGCCATAAATGGACTAATGACAAGTCAAAGCCCTCATGGCTTCATGTGGCTTGTCTATGGCTTGCATGGCTTGCATTTGGCTTGAAAAAAAGTTGACTTGTTTCATGAAAAAAGGGTTTTATAAATATTTGACATTTAGGGGGTAATTTGGCATGAGGCTTAATTTGGAATTATTTGATGATTGAATTGGAACTTAGGGAATGATTTTGATCAAATGGATGACAAATGAAAATGTCATATGGGCTTTAGAATCAATTTTTGGGCCCATTGAAATGGTTTTAGATGGGCTTTTAAATGGTTTAGGAAAGTGGGCTTTTGAATTTTAAAATGGATTTTGGGATGAAATTTTGGTAAAGGCTTGGGCCAAATAATTGTTGAGTTTGGTTTAGGGATGTGTCATGAGTGGTTTGAAACAAATTTGAGGTGATTTGGGTTTGAATTGGGTTGGATATGGGCTTTTTGGTAAAGAGGCTAAGGTGGGCCAAAATGGGCTAGCATGGGCCAATGTTGGGCTAGGGTTGAAATTGATGCAAAATTAATGTTGGGAAATGTTTATGGGAGTGTTTCAAAGAGGTTTTGGCTTTGATGGGTTTTGATTTTGGGGTTTGGGTTCATTTGGGCTAGGTTTAGGTTTAGGTCAAAATTGGGCTTTTTGATTTTGGGTTGAATTTGAGTGGGGTTTGGGTCTAAATTTTGAGCAAATCATGTTAGTGTTTTGTTTATGGGGATGTTAAGGAAGGTTTGGAAAAGATTTGGGGTTAATTGGAGTTGAATTGGGTGAGTTTGGGTTAGGTTTGGGTCATAGGTCCAAATTGGGCTTTAAGGCCAAAAGTGAAATTGGATCCAAATGCCAATTAAATTGGGCTTGAATTTGGTCTAGATTGGTATTGGGGATGTTGAATTGAAGTTTAGAATTGAATTGGACCAGAATTTGGGTCAATTGGGTAGGTTTGGTTTGACATTGGGTTCACTTTGGGTTAAAATGGGTCAAATTGGGAATTTTGACAAAAGTGGGGTAAATTGACAAAATTGGCCTATGGTGTAGTTGAACAAAATAAAATTGGGAATATTTGGGATTTTTTGGAATTTTTTGGGAATTTTCTGAATTTTTGGATTTTTGGCTAAGAGGGGTATTTTGGGTATTTGGAGGGTATTGAGAGGTATTTTTGGCTAGGAATGGTCAATTTGAGTAATGTGGGAATATTTGGGATTGATTTTGGAGAATTTTGGGTGATTTGGAAATTTTGAGAAATTTGGGTAATTCAGGGCTTTGGGTAGGTTAAGCGGGTGTAGGGTCCCAGGGTCGAAAATCGAAAATTTGGAAAATAGAAGATTAGGTGAATGTAAGTGGAATAAAATCATTTTGGCTGAGCCATGAAGCCATGTTAAGCCTATATGAGCCATGAAGGGACTCATTTGAGGCATTCACTATGTTGTTCCTAACCCTCTTGCCGAGGGCTTAGGGGTTAAGGACCATCCATGTGAATCACCTGCATGAGTCAGGAGGTCAAGTTGGGTGTGGATGTAGTTTTAGGAGGTGCATGGAAGTGTAGTGCACAGGTGTAGTGTGTGTGTAAGTCAGCCCCTCACTAGACCAGGCCACCCAGGGCAGTCCTAAGGCCAAAGAGTCCTATAGGAACTCATCCTTTAAACTTCCACATTTGATTTCAACCCTCTAGGTGATTAGGGGTATACAGTCAAGTTTGTGGAGTTTGCAGAGAGTTTAGAAGTGGTTTGAATTTCTAAGTGGTGGGTCTCAATTCTAGTCCTCTAAGATAGTCAAAGGAAAAGCCTAAGGCTAGATCCTAAGTACTAAAGAGAAGAAGAGAAGACCTCATCAAAAATGAGGTCAACAGCAGCTAAGCGCCGCTGGGCCGGTGCTTAACCGCCAAAGTTAAAAATCGAGATTAACTTAAATTTGGTTCCATTTTCAAAGAGGATGGGATGCAACACTTGGTGGTAACTTCCATAACTTCCTTTGGGCGGCAAGTTTGAATGAAGGGGTGCATTCTTTGGTGGATACATCGAATCTGGACACATTTTAAAGAGACACCAATGCACCTTTTGGTTTAATATTTAAAGAGAGTCTTAGGAAAGATTAAGAGCTCTTCCATGGCATTTTGAAGAGAGTTTTTACAGAGTTTTAATTAGGAGTAGGAATAGAGAGTAGAAAAGAGAAAAGGGTAGGATTGAAGCCTTCTTCTTCCCACTTCTTTTCTTTCCTTTAGTTTAGTTTTTATTGAAGTCTGAAGTCTGTTTCTGAGTCATCGGAGTTGGGAGACCTGCTCCGAGGAGTAGTTTAGTGAAGATTCAAGGTTTCAGAGGAACTTCTTGAGTCTTGTGGAGAGGATTTTCATATAAGTGTTTACTTTTGTTCTTGCATTTAGTTTTTAATTAATAGTTGTTGTTTTTCTTATGGTTTTTAATTTCAAATCAATGTGTTTTTGTATTTTCTCAAAGCATTCTGAGTAGTTTACTTTATCTTTTTCTTTCTTAAATGAAGAAGTAATTCATGAAGAATTGTTGTGGAATGTATATGTGTTTAAAGTTGGAAGAAGTTGTGAAGATTGATGCTATAAACTTTATTTACTTTATAATTTGTCCTGTTAAGATGTCAAATTTGTGGTGAGATTATGTAAGATTTAATGCGGTATTGTCTCATAAAAGTTAGTAAGAATCACATGCAATTATATGTGTGAAAATTGTAGTTCATATAATTGAATGCAATATATTAGAAGATGTTTTAAAAGGGGAGTAAAATTAGAAGATTTTTAGTGTGACAGACTAAAAGCCCCTAATTTGGTTTGAAGTTTTGAATTTTGTTATAAGAAGTTAGTCCCCAGGTGGAGGGAAATGAGGGAACTCTAGAGTGAGAGCTGATATCTTCCTTGTTTAACCATGTTCAAAATGATAAAATTTCAAATTAACCAATGTTCTTTATAGAACCAAGTAAGGGTAAAGAATACATTTGTTTCTATTTTTCACAACAAATTTAAATACTTCCACAACAATACTTTCATAATTATTACTACTTTATAAAGGAAAGAAAAAGATATTCTAGTTAATAGTGTTTTTCATACCGTGTTTACAGTTATTATCATTTTAATTTCTTGTTTGACTTTTATAAGAAAATTTAAAGAGTGAAATCAACTATCAAACTTTTCAAAATCAAAACATACTTTCAAAAGCCAATTAAAAAAGTAAAAAAATAATTTTCTTATTTCTTTAAAGACTTTTCACTTTCCTTGTGGGTTCGATATCTCGGGGCTTAATCAGAAAGTCCTATATTACTTGATAAACGATACGTATACTTGCGTAGTATCCCATATTATAAAATCATAATTTTCATATCAAAATCATCAGCACATAAATTCGGTGTGGAGTCAAGTTTTATTGTGCACATATATTTATCGGGGATCAATTCTAAGCCAATTTCTCCATAATTCATGACATCCCATGATATACATATTGTTGTCACTATCCATAAGGGAAAATCATTTTAAATTTATACTTTATTGTACATATGATTGTTATGCATACATTATCATTGGGAATATTTTTGGTCACATAATTGTGCCATGCACCTTGTCATTTGTTAAGTCAAATGGTATTGCCCACTTATTAAGCCCTTGCATTGGTTATAAGCTATCTTGCTTTAGATTTTGTAGCCTTATCTTAGGATTCATCGCCTTCACCTTACACCTTCAAAACACCCTCAATGTTGGTGATTATTGATGCTGAATTTTAATTATGCAAGAACTTATGAACCCATATATATATATATATATATATATATATATATATATATATATATATATATATATATATAATGATTTTGTAAAGTCCAAACTTCAACGCAAGTATATATATCGTATCAAGTAATACAGAGCTCTAATGAAATCCTGGTTATCGATCCTACAGGGAAGACATGTTCCTTACAATAAATAGCGTAATACTGAAATCCAATACTCGAATTGCAATTAAAGTTTAACTTTACTTCTACTAACAAGATGCAAAAAACCGTAACAGTTTAAGCAAACCACAAATACTTCTAATATCTTTAAACAAAATTAACTAACACACACACACTAAGCTTTGTATTTGAAAGGTTTTGATATATATGAAAAGAGTCTTTCATCTTACAACGAGTATATGAAGTGTGAATGATATAGAATGATTATTTATTGTATTGTGCGAAATAGGAGCATAAATGTTTCTTTACCCTCAAAAGAGTACCCCCTCTTCCATGCATGTAAAAAACATTGACATATCCTAAGTTCAGTCACTAAATCTAAGGCTAGGCTGGGAGGATACCGGATGTCACTACGAAGCTCCCACTCACCCTTCACCTGAAGAATAACCTTCGACTTTAGTTACCAATCTTAGGACCAAATTGGGGATCTCAGCCTGTCACCTTGAAACCTCCAATTTGAAGCCCATCAAAACCCATTTCCCTATTTATTTGCACTCAATTCCCATGAACTACGCAATTCATCCATGGACATTGAATGGATTCTTTATTATTGTTGTAGGACACTCAATCCTTTCAGAGTTAATGTACAACAACAGATTTTAATAATTCAATTGGCCAGATTGAAAATTAAATTAAGTTCAAAATGAAAAACCATCACAATTTCTTCAATACTTTAAAAGCACTTCAAATCCACATCATCACATCATCACATTTCTATGCAAGAAGAAAGACAAAGGAGACTACTCAGAATTCATAGAGAAGACACAATAAAACATGAAATTTATAAATAAAAGAAAAGTCATACAAACCACAAAAGCAAATACAACTTATCTCTTTCTCTTCCCCAAGCAAATCCCTTGAAGTTCCTTGGAATCATTTTCTCTCTTCTTTGCAACACTCAATTCCCTCTTTAGAATGGAAAGGAAGAAGCAATCTCTCAATTTACTCCTTCTCCTTCACTCCTTAGAGAAGAATCCCTCTCAAATCTTCACTTCTACACTCACTCTTCCAAATCTTAACTCTAACACACACTCTCTCTACTTCTACACTCTTCTCTCCCTCTCTTCTTCCTCTCTTATCCACTCTTCTCTCCCTTTCTTCTTCTCTTCTCCACTCACATTTTGTCCAAAAACAGTTACATATATATTAGAAATGAATTCCCAAGAGTTTCCTTAAACATCCCTTCAAAAAGTTGCCAAAACTCTTCAATTTTGAATTGCACTGACATAGGGCACCGACGGCGCTCTATCGTCAATTAATTGCTGAAGTCTCTGAATTTGGACTCCGGCGGTGCCCATTCTGGTGCCAGCGGTGCTAGAAGCTAGTTTCTTCCATTTTGCTCATTTTTGCTCCGAATTCATTCTTTTTTGCTTCTTTTTGTTTCAATCACCTAAAATCATCATACCTGCAATAAAGCATGAAAAATACATATTTTTAAAGTGCAATATCACCAAAAATGAGTAAAATTATATAGCAAAAATAGTATCTATTTTTGGTGCATCAAAATCCCCCAAATTTAACTATTACTTGTCTTCAAGTAATCCTTTTACTACATAAATTTATAACTCAGGGCAATGTACTTTTCACCTGCAGGACACTAAAAATTTTCATTCAAAGGAATATATTGGTAAGACTTTTAAAAAGAAATTCAGTAACTCAGGTCAACACTACATGTATAAGAATATTCAAAAATCAAGTCTAAGGGTTCTAGTCTTTTATTTATTTCAAGATAAACCATAATTTGTCACATTAAGAGTGCCTTGAAAGACTATATGAAAACAGAGTTCATGCAAACTTCATCAGAATGTAGACCAATACTTTAAATATAAATTCAGAAATGAAATCAAGTTCTCCCTTTAGGGTGACTCAAGTGAAGCCAATTTTTTATTAGGCATCTCCTCAAGCTTCTCCTCATAAATATTTTTCTTTCTTTTTCTTTTCTTTTTCTTCTTTCTTTTTTTTTTCTTTTTAGGATTTTTTTTTCAATCCTTCTTTTCTTTTCTTTCCTTCCTGTTTTTAAAAGAGGATTACTATATTTGGATAACCTTTAATGATTTTGAACTTCACTCTCCTCTTTCTAAAGTTCAAACTTGAAACACCTCCTTACTTTATAATTAGGTATAAGCTTTATTATTCATCATAAAGTCACAATCTCTTCTTAATACATAATACTTTAAGTCTCTTAACATTTCAAAAATACAGTTTTCTTTACTTTAAATAGTTAACTATAATCAAATCCTTTCATACCAAATATCTTACCCCTATAAAATTAACTTTATTACTAAAAACTTTCATCCAATCCTTCCATGATATTCAACTAAAATAAAAAGTTTTAGTTATCTAAAGTGAGGTTCAACTGCGAGAAGTTTTGCTAATAATTTTTGAAAATATAATAATTGAGAATAAATAAGAGTTAATATTTTCCTACCCTCCCCCAAACTTAAATTTTTCACTAAATTTGAAACAGTAGAGAGTAAAAGAAAATAACCTTTTTGTGTCAGGATCTTAAAATCTTCAAAGTCTATCTAGTATTAGTCAAAATTTACAGCTAGCATGTATGAAACAGTTAGTAACAGTGATATAAAATTTTAAAACATTTGCAGGGTAAAGAGATATCAACTTTAAATATCTAAACATCCAACAAAACATCACAACTACTAAATAAACTATCACAGAACTACACATTTCATTAACAATTTCAACTTTTCATTACAACACTACAGTACATCGACAGATTCTCACATCACATAGAAAGTAAATAACTACTACATCACAAAACACAACACATAAAAAGAAAAACAGAAACAGAAATAGACAAACTACCACTCTTCATCACCAGCTTCATCAGCAGGGTCAGCAGGACCAGGTCTATACAGTGTATAGCTGGATCAAGTAGGAAATATCACATCAGTCTCCCCCCTTATAAATCTGACTTGGGCATCATGATAGACAATATCATACTCAACTGTTCTTCTCATATAATCCTCATTAACATCACTTCTAGCCTCAAACAAATCCATCCTACCATGGAGTCTATCCAAACTATCACTCTGTAATCTCAACTGCTCCATAATATCGGACAATGTAGGAGGCTCAGACGTAGATGGAATGTCGTAGCTCATAGTAGGAATATCAATACTCCTACTCTCATCTCGTGCTCCCACATGAGACTCATAAGTACGAATGATAGTCTTAGTAATGAGTCTCAGTGGTATAGTTACCTCTTCAGAACTGTTGAATTCTACTCTAGACTGTACACACAGGGCATGGATCAGGGCAGGATGTCCTAATCCTCCACTAGTCTCTTCTCTAAAAATAGACTGAATGTTCTTGAAGACAATAGCTCCAATATCAGTCTTCTTCATAGTCTGAATACAATAATTCAAAATTGTTCTATCCCTTGTAACTTCACTATGGTGATAAAAAGGTACCAGTCTTGCAGAGATGAAATAGTGCTAGACTTTAGATGCAACATTTAACTTAGAAGCAGGAATATTCATCATCTGCTTTTTACTAACTTTCCATTCCCCTTTTCCGTCTATCAGAAAAGCAGTCACTTCCTTCAAATTCACTTCTCGGGTATCAAAATTTTCATATTCACATACAAAAGGTTTCCAAGTCTGATAAAATACATTGATACACTGAGGGGTGAATTCAACCATTTTTCTAACATTTATTAGGCATCTCCTCAAGCATCTCCTCATTTTTTTTTTTTTCATTTTCTTTTGCTTTTTATTTTTATTTTTCTTTTTGTTTTTCTTTTTAAGTGAGGATTATTGTATCTGGATAGCCTTTAATGATTTTAAACTTCACCCTTCTTACCCTAAATTTGAAACTTACCATATCCTTTACCTTATAGGCATTTCTCTAGCTTATTAATGATTCATCATAGAGTCGCAGTCCTTTCCTATCACATAAAGCTTTAAGATTCTTAATATTGCAAACATAAAGTTTTTCTTACTTTAAATAGTTGAATATAGTCCTATTCTCTTATACCAAATATCTTAGTCTACAAAAATACTTTCCATTACCAAATACTTTCATTCAATTTTACAAAATACTTAAATACAATCAAAATACAGTTATCTGAAATTGAGTTCTATTACAGGAAATCATGTTAATAATTTTGAAAATATTTTTAAATGAGAACGATTAATAGTTAATTCTTTCACTCCCCCTGATGCCAACCCGACTTTTACTTATGTAAGAATTTATGAATTTATATTTTAAATATTTATAATAATTTTTGTAAAAGTCACAATTTCAAACGCAAGTATACGTATCGTTTCAAGTAATACATTGCTTTATTAGAGTCCTGGTTATCGATCCCACAGGGAAAATGAGAAAATTAATTTAAGAAATATTTTAGATTTTTCAAATTAAAGGTAATTATTATTTTTATTTCTTTTCAAAATTTTGATTTTAAATAAAATTTCTACTAAATATAAGTAAGCAGTAATAAAGTAACGATTAATGCATGTATAAAACAATTTTCTCCTTTTCAACTAATCCAAGATTTTTTTTAGAATAATTATCATTTGTTGAGAAGTTAAATTATGGTATTAGGCCAAATAGAAGCATTCCTATTCTTTTTCCTTCGCTCGATAGTATAAAGAACATTGGCTAATCTATAGATCGGTTCAGGATGTTTTATTAGTAGAATGGGTTAATCTAAGCTCACACTTCTAAATGTCCAAGGGTGGCTATGGTCGGCCCTACCAGTGACTTGTTCCCTTTCTATAAATCAAATTATTATAATTTAGTATGTCACTCTAAAAACTAATCAAATTTACACCCAATAAACAATATTTTCCTATTTATTTGCACTTCACCTTGAATAACCCACATATAGCCTTCGATTACCCAAGGATTCATGTGATATCTACTAGTTAAGAACTCATCTTTGAATAGGTCTCAAAATTCTTCAACAGGTTTCAACAATTTAAATGGCCAGTTTAAAAAGTAAATTAAGATCAGATATTAATATCATCACAATTTTTATAAATATTTTAAGTTAAGTTCTCCAACAAAATTTAATTATCTTATTATCTTTTCATATTTGAAAGGAGAAAGAAAACTAACTACTCAGAACACATTGAATTCACAAAACAAAATATATTTATAAAACTTTGAACCAAGTTACAAATACTTATCCGAAATGTTCCTTCAAGTGATCCGCTGACTCCTACTGACTCCAATGCAAGGTACAAGACTTCAACAACAACCATACTTAAAAGCTCACACTTACTACTCAAAATAAACTCACTAAATACTAAAGAAAGTGGCTCCCTAAAAGTTTAAGAGAACTATAGAGTGATTGGGGACTAGAGAGAGAACTAGAAGGGGCCCTTTTCTCTGTAGAATTGACTCCTACTTATAGAGCTTCGAATTTGACCAGGGTTGCTTAAGACACCTCTTCAAAATTCGTCAAAGTACAATGTATCTTCTAGAAGGTAACTTCGCGCCTAGGCGCTGGAATCTGGCACATAGGCACTGGAGTCCGTGACCAGGTCTTTGCACCTCTTCACTTTGGATCGCACCTCTTCGCGATTAAAACTGTTTTCCTCTATCCAGATGCATTGTATCACATGTCCTATGTATTAGGACTAACTTCCAGTCTTCTAGAAAGTCTAATAACAGCTTAAAACTGTCAAAATAACTGCTCAAAGTCGTTAAAAAGCTTATCTGCTTCAGTATCAAGCTGGCGCCGGATTCTGGCGCCTAGGCGCTGGACCTAAAATTTTGGCAACTTTGCTTTTTAGTTCTATTTTTGCTCCTTTTTGCTTCTTTTCTTTCTTGAACTCTTTCTTTATCACCTACATCCAAAAACAAAAAAATACCTTTCATTAAAGCATAATATCCTTAAGAATTGAATCATAAATAAGGCATAAAAATAGGTATTTTTCAAGTGGATCAAATTCCCCCAAACTTAAACGTTACTTGTTCTCAAGTAACCCTTTTAATTACATAAAATGTATAACATTTGGAATGAAGTTTAAGTATTTAAGATTCCTTGTAATTTTTGGTTTTATAAATGCTTTAGCAAGTCATTAACCAAATTTCACTAATTAAGTTTAATTTTAAAAATTAAAGAATATTTAAATACCAAATCATAAGACTTTCAATTTTTTATTTATTTCAAGAATAATTGTAATTTATCATATTAAGGTCGCATAGAATATTTACAAGAAAAAGAATTTCATGAAACATTTTTCTAGAAAAAATATTTGTTCATAAAAATTAAGTTAAAAATGTAATTAGTTTTCTTCCTATAAGATAATTCAAGTGAAGCCAATTTTTGATTAGACTTTCCTCAAGCTTCTCCTCACATTTCTCTTTTTTTGTTCTTTTCTCTTTTTTTTTTCTTTTTTTTAAGGATATTTTTCAATCCTCTATATATATTATTTTTAATTTGTCAGGATTACTATTTTTGAATAGTCTGTTAATGATTTTGAACTTCACCATCCTTAACTTATATTTCAAAACTTATACATTTTCACTTAATAAATATGACATTTAATAAGTAATTTTCAAAATTTATTTCAATATTTTCTTTTTCATGTAATAATCTTGATTCCTTAGTATTTTAAAAATACAATTCTCTTAACTATAAATAGAAAAATTTTAATCTTATTATTCTTTAAGTTAAATAATTCTATTATTAAAATCAATCAGAATTATTGAAATTTTAGTTAAGTCTACTAAATTATTTATAAATTCAAAAATTTTAGTAATCTTAAATAGATTTTTCATTCCTTATGTTATGTCAATATTTTTTTTTTAAAATATTAGTTCATTAAGGACAAATAATATTTAAATCTCAAAAAATTTTCCCTTCCCCCAAACTTCAGCTTTAGTATAAAAATAAATCATAAAATTTTCCAAAGCATGAGAGAAAGAAATAAACAGGAATTTGTCTAGGTACAATAATGATGTAGTAAGGAAAAACTCATTTCTACTTCTACACATGCCTTAATATGTATGTAACATAAATGATTAAGCATATATAGAAAAGTTTGCAAAGCAGAAGTTAATTTCTACAATTTTTTTGTTATTATTATTATTATTTTTTTAAAACATGCTAAATTACTAACTATTCATTAATACTAAATAGTAGGCTGAAACAGAAACAAACATTTATCATAGAAAATAAAAATTCATCTATATTTCAGTCTTTAATATATAACACATAAGATAATCTAAACAATCTAAACATCAAAAGTCCACACAAAGTTAATTAAACAAATCAACACTAACAAATTACAATAAAATCATATCAATCAATACTAACATACTAGAAATAAAATACTAAAAACATAATTAACATATCTAAGGAGGTATATCAAACTACTAATACTAGCTGTAGCCTCATCGTCGTCGTCATCAAAAGAAAATTCTACATCCTTCGGATCAACATAAGGTGAAAATATAGGATAGGTAGGGAACTGAATATCATGATCACCCTTCAGGAATCTAACAAGAGACTCAAAATATTCAGCATCATAATGACTCTTCCTTTGGGTATACTCAGAATAATGATTAATCTTCCTATCGATCGTATCTACTCTACAATGAGTTAGAAAAAACTCATTCTGCTGCTCCATAAACTTATCATGCATGGATTCCTGGAAAATAGATGGTGGCTCAGCAGCAGAAGTAGAAGGTCTAGAAGTAGAAGGTCTACCAGTAGTGGTAATGAACTAGAAGGTGTGGTAGAACTCTTACCTCGAAGTCGATCATAGATACTGACACTTTCTCGTCCAATGGGCTTCATAGACTTGAGCGTTTCCTCAGAAAGCTCAGTTATAACTCCAGCATTCTTGCACAGAGAATAAATTAAAGACGGAAATCCCGGTCTAACAGAAGTGCTAGAACGAGCAGTGGCCTCTACAGTCATAAATGATACTCCCTACATCAATCGGCTTCCTCTCTTGTATGCAGTAGTTGAGGATAATGCTGTCCTTGGTAACTTCACCCAAATGATTGGATGGAAGGAGACGAGCAGAAATAAAGTAATGCCATGCCTTTGAAACACCATTTAGCTTGAAAGATGAAAAATTTACCCGTTTTTTGTTCCGGATCTTCCAAACTCCAGTACCATATGTCAGGTAAGCAATAATCATCTCTAAATCTCCCTCAGATGGAGATAATCCAGAGTAATAACACTCGATGTTCGGCGGCAGGCCGTAGAAAATATTGATTTTCTATGGAGTAAATCCTACTCCAACTCCACTTACGAAGATCTCGTACTCTTCAGCATTCACGAAATTTGCCTAAAACTCCCTGACGACAGGGATAACGATGCTGACAGTAAAGTAACAGAATCGTTGCCAGTTGAGTGCAACGATCATATCTTCAATCCTTACTCCAGGATTGTAAAAAATTCATTATGAGATAAAATTCCTCGTCGTAGCAAAATCGTTGTATCGAAAATGTGCTGCGACAGTGACAAACTTGCTACGATCAAAATTTTCACATTCCTTTCCTCGCTTAGATTTAGGTGCCATCTAAACGTGAAAGAAAAACGCAAAATAAATTTATAGGATCAAAGGAAATAAACTAATTTAATCTTTTTAAACTTGAAAGAGCTTAAAAATCCATGGACTTAACTCTAAAAATAATTTTTTTTTCAAAATTTTGGTTTTCTTCAAAGAGAGCAAAATCCATGGTAATTATCGAAAATTATTGGTTTAGAATGTAGATCTGACCTTGGGATGAAGAAATCAAGTTATCTCAAGCTTAAAAACTTGAAAATCCAGCCTCAAATGGGATCTCTAAGGTTGATTTTCGCGAAAACAGGAAGAATAGGAAGCTTAGGCGTCAAAAATGGCGTGGGGGGGATTAAGAAGATGAAGTTTTGGGTTCAGGCCGAACCGGCGCCTAATTCTGGCGCCTTGGCGCCAGACTTGCCTTTCCAAAAATTCATTTTAAATTTTATTTTTTCCACCAAAACATATCAAATTTGACTTCTAATTACTCACCTGAGAGTATTAATCCAATTCATATCTTCCAAACATTTCCAAAATCAATTAAAATGATAACTTAGATCCACATTTCAAACTCAAGATATAACCAAACTCTTCAATTCCATTTCCTAATTTTCATTCCAAGCTCAATATATTCCAAAATAAGATTATAACAAGGTTCATCATTCTATAAACAACACAAACAACATAAATTCAAAGCAAATTTTCATTCTAACAACACACATTGAACAATTAAGCAAACACACAAACTCAATATTCGACACACTAAATCTTGACTCAATCACACCTAGAACACATAAAAGATCAATTCAACACCGAACTTCAATTTCCATCTCTTTCGCAATGAAGTTCGCTAGGACCGCAGGTATAGAAAACCAACACCCTTGGAAATTCCAAAGCCATCTGTTCATCAATCCACTTGTTCTTCTCATACATTGTTACTGGAGCGTCTTGATAGGCCGCCATATGGTCAAACTGAAGTTTTGTTTTCCATTCCAAATGCTCAATTTGATGATACATCTCGTGCAAACGATTCCCAATGCTTTGAAGTTCTGCTTCAATCTTTTCTAAACGACTAAATAACCTCTCCATACTAACTGCAATAAAACCATTAAAATAGGGTTGAGGAACTTTGGGGGATTTGTCTCTTACCTCATTTCTGTGATTTCCTCTATCCATTGCTTCCAAACTCCTCTTATCTCCTCCAAAATAGGTTGCTCTGGTCTTAAATAAGGTTTCTCAGGGATTGGGGACGAAGTTAGGGCAATTTATAAGGAGATTTCGTGTGAAAAACTGAATATTATCGGGTTTTCCACGATCTGTAACTGTGGCGCTTAGGCTCGGAATCTGGCGCCTAGGCGCCGGACTATCTATACGTTCTGTTTATGCTGGTGCTTAGGCGCCGACTTTGGGCGCCTAAGCGCCAGAACCACGTTCGACTTCGTTTCGCCTATCATCAAATTTACAAAGTGTCGGCATATTTTTAGGTTATGTGTTGTATTTTAAAAAAGGGGTCGTCTACAGAAATTGTCGGTGAATTTTCATATTTTAAATTTAACTATATATATATATGATTTAGAAAGTAGTATTTGATTTTTAAAATGATTTTTAAATTTGAAGATTTTAAGATATGAAATCAAACCGATCTCACATCCACTAATAGTTTATATAAACGAGCACCGCATCACAAACCGTGTATCTATCCCGAAGAATAGACACCTTTGCTTGATGATGGAGCTCGATTAAATAAACTAGGAGATTTGTGACATCCGTTTGGTCCGCGAACCAATTTTATAAGCCGACAAGTTCCCCGCTTAATATAAATGAATTAAGCGGGGTTTATATTACTCGGGTTCTTAAAGTTCCTTATAAGGGCAAGCCCACTATAGTTAATTACATCTTAAATGTACGAAGACACTTAAGAAAACTCTCGATAATGATCAGTGGTTTTGCTCTCAAGAATTTCAAAGTTTAAGGTTTCAAAGGGTTGGATTTTGGAATTTTCAATAGGGATTAGCTCAAATTAGGAAAAGTTTATTTTGAGAATCCAAAGGAAGAGAAGTAGGAGAAGCTGAGGATCAAGAGGAATCTTGGCAACTTCTCAAACTATCCTATTGTTTGGCTCAAATTTAAGAAAGTCCTAATATTATCTGACATTTCAATCTCGCCAATTTTAGTTAATTAGGACTTATATTCGTATGACATAATCATTCAAACAGCCTAGAAGATGTGAGGGTTTATGTCGTATTAAATGACTGCCTCGGAATCCTAAGACCGGTTAGGGCTTAATTTACATAACATGATCATGCAAATGCCTAACGAAGAAGTTGAGGATTTATATTGCACTAGGCAAACTACCTCGAAGTCCTATGGTTTGGTTGTTTAATTCTAGGAATGTTTAGTTGATGTAGATCCGAGTTTTGTCGACGACGATGGCCGTGCTTGCCCACCATGCTCCAAGCTCCTTGTTGTTGTAGAGGTTTAGTTTTAGAAAGTGAAAATCAAGAGATGAGAGAAGTGTTTTGGTTTAGAGAAAATCTTAAAATCCAAGTGTTTTTAATATTTTAATTAAAACAAATCTTAAAGTTATTTAAACAGAACCGATTAAGATCCCACGGTTCCGTCATCCCGACACCGTTATTTTTGTCGAATTCACTTAGTCCAGATGAATTTACTAAACTCAACTAAATGAGTTCCACACTTTCATTTAGACCGTAGGAAATCCCGTTAGCAACACGTGGGTTACATCATCCGAGGTATTTCCGATCATTCAACGAGACATTTTAATTTAGTTGTAGTTGTAGTTTTGTTGTTCTGTTTGTGATTAAATTTTGAGTTGTTTTATATTTTGAAATGTTGTGGCGGTGAATTTTATTTTGTAGTGTCTTTTAATTTAGTTTTGGTTTCGGTTCGGGGACTATCCTAAAGGTTTTGGTTTTCATGCAACGAGTTGTTTATCATGCGAGAAAAGTAAAGTACGAGTGCATGTAAGTAAATTGCAATAAAGTAAATTGCAATAAAGTAAAAGTGTACCTGGAGGGTCTTCCCGTGATCCCAAGCTGCACTTAAAACACATGTTTAGGCATTTAAATGTTTGCAAGTACCTAGGTAAAGCTAAAGGAAAGGTTCATGGTTTTCTACCAAATCCCTAATCCAATAACTAGTCATCTCCTATGACGTCTAGGTTCTTGTGTTTTGGTTTAAGGATGATTTTCTTCACCAAAGAACAATTAAGTTCAATTGTTATTATAAACATCCCATCATATTGAGGAAGTGCTTAAGACGAATCTTAAACATCTTTTCAATACTTCTAGGATTGTTTTAAGTCCAAGAGAATTTAATTATACAAGTGAATTAATCATCCAGGAGTTTAAGTTTTGATCTCTTGCTCAGTGAACTAGGACATTTGAATATCCTATTAGTGAAGTAACACTTCACTTGATACTTCATTTAAGAGTTATAATAGTAAAAGCTTTTAAGGGCAAATTAGTTTATTTAGGTATTTTGATGATTGATGATTTAATTTAATTTAGTTTAATTGTAAAAGTTAATTAATGATTTTAAGTTTGGAATAGCGTTCAAGTTATTTTTAGATTTACTTTAGATTCTTAATGTCTTGAGTGATGTTATATTTAGTTTCAATTTAATTTGACTTAATTTAATTTGAATTTAATTCAATTTATTTTAATTTAATTTAACTTTAATTTTAATTTAATTTTAATTTAATTTTAATTTGATTTAATTTTTATTTATTTTAATTTCAATTTTAATTGGATTTGATTTTAATTTAATTTAATTTAATTTAATTTGATTTAATTTAATTTTAATTTAATTTATTTCAATTTAATTTATTTTAATTTAATTTTAATTTTAATTTAATTTAATTTAATTTAATTTTTATTTTAATTGGATTTAGTTTGACTTATCATAATTTGATTTAATTTTTATTTTTAATGTTAAAGTATTAATTTAATTTAAATTTTCATTTAATTTGAATTTCAATGACTTAAGTTTAATTCAATTTAATTGTTAAGTCTTTTATTATATTATTTTTTTTAACTTTAGATTTGGATTATCATCTTAATTAGGAATTAAATGTTATTGAAGTAATCAATTTAGGGATTTTTAGATTATAGAACAAATATCTTCTTAATAATATCCCTATTTTAATAATTCCAATTTTCCATTAATCTTCCAAATTTAATTGGTTACTTAATTAAAGTTTACTTTAATTATACTTAAGATGTTTGGTAGGTTTCTACCTAAGTTTCAATCATCCAAAATTAACTTAAGATCAAATATTTTATCCTCCCATTTTTATTAAGCCTAAAATTTTAATTAAGGGTTAAAATTTTAATTACCATTTTTTTTTTGCCCTTCAAGCTTAATAATTCCATAACTCACTAAATTGAGTTCAAATGATTTTGAAATTTTATGTGACCTCACTTACATGTCAATTAAGACATTAGAGGAGAAAATGTGATTTTTCTGTATTTAATTTATTTATATAATTATTTTTAGTGAAAAATAAGGATTTTTAAGGAAAATTGAATAACATGACCAAGACAATGTTGCTGTCCTTAAGAAAATTATGGGATTTTTCTAATGACTAGAGGACCATTTGGACCAATTTTCGTGATTTGTTGAATTATATTTTATTTATTAGAATTATTTTGAGTTTTGGAGTATTAATTAATTTAAAAATAAAATAAAAGTTGAAAAATGGATTTTATATTTTTAAAAAATCTCTCTAACCCCAAGGAAACCAGAGAACCAAATTTTATATTTTTTTAATTTTTTTTTGATTTATTAGAATTATTTTAGTGGGAATGTTAAGAAAATCATTTTTTTTAATTCAAAAATTCATTTTAGCTCTTTAAAATTTAAAACCTTATTCCAGAGACTTAGGAAAAATGTAGGGTTTGTTCCTAAGTGATTAGAATTCAAAATGTGACATTTTGATGATTTTTAATATTTTTGTGATTTTTATTATTTTTTAATTATTAAAAATATTAAAATATTGATAAAAATCAACTTTTTCAAAAAATATTGATTTTAATTTTTTTAAATTTCCTTGATATCAGAGAGACTCTAAAACCATTTTTGTGAATTTTTGAAGAGTATTTTGTGAGCTATGAATTTTTAAAGTGTGATTTCACATATGGAGCTTAATCAACCCAATTGGGGGGTCAAATCAAGTCAAAGTGATTTCATATTTTTATGTGAGGTTCTTCTATCCGTAGAGGATAGTGGAGAATTGTTTTCAAGTCAATTTGATGTATGATTAACACTAATTAATTAAGGTTCAATTTTGGGTGTTTAGGCCAATTAGGGTTGTTCCAAGTGAATTAACTCAAAACCTATTTTTCCTAGGGTCCTCTGGTCATAAGAAACATCACCAAATTTTCCTAGAATTTATTTCTCAACATGCTAATTATTAGAATTAAAATACTCAAAACAGTAACATGAACTTGGAAAATCAATAACTTCTCATAGGGATGGCCTCTGATCTTGAAAAATTCAGGGAATGTTCCCAAGTTCAGAGGCGTCAAAAGCCCTATAGTCTCATGCTATGGTGAATTTCCTATACAAATGGAGAATTAAAACAATGCAGAGAGTAAATAAATCATTAAAAATAAAATACTTAATGAAATTAATTGATTTCTTTTCCACATTATTCTCCTCTGTTCACTGAGCAAGTGGGTATTTTTATTTTATTTTTAGGATTTTTCTACACAAAGTTATGGATTTTTGAAGTTCTGGGTATTTAATAAATAAGAAAAATCCCTAATTTCTTACTTATCCACGCGGCGCCACGCCATCCCCGACAGCTCCGAAAGGCCATGCGGCGCGCTCTGATTCAGTACCGCCATCCGACTCAGCGCTCCAGGGGCCCGCGGTTCATGTCCCGTTGCTCTGTCCGGCGCGATCCTGGCCATCCATCCAATACACGCGCGAATGGACGGAATCTGTTCATCGTCCCCGATCGACCTCACCCGAGAGTCGTCCACACTAAAATCCTAAGATCTCACTCGATTCTCAATGGATTTTTGTGTTCTTGTGCTCTATGGATTCGTCTTGAAGAGACGAATACATCTATACGGTGATCATGCATTGAAATTAAGGCATTTGAAATGGAGAATGTTTAGAAGCTCGGGAAGAAGAGAGAGCTCATAGCTTTACTCAGAGAAGTGTGGCTTCGATCTGAGAGTTGTGTCACGTTCGATTGGGTCCAAGCAAGCTCCAGATGAAGTCCCTTAGCCTGGTGAATTATCTAGGTATGATTTCGACCAAGCGCGATCACAACCTTTGGAGTCTGGAACAGCTGGGTGGTCTGGAGAGGGGGCTTCCACTGGGGAACTCCTTCTCTTGGTCTGGTGAAGGTGTAGAGCCAATCAATTTGGGCATTGACTCACTGTGGTGAAGTGTCCTGGTTTTAGGCTTGGATTTTAACTCTGAAATTGAGCTCACAGAGAGGAAATGGCAGGGGGATTTCAGTGGGGATCAAATGCTCTAGGTGTGGGGGAGAGTCTGGAGTGATTTTGGCAGAGTTTCCTCAAGGTTTTTTGTTCAGCCTTATTCATGGCCGAGAGAGGTAGGGTTTAAATAGGAGAGGCTGGAGGGCCTCCCAGGGGGGTTTGAAGGCTTGAATCAGCTGCTCAGGGGAAGAGAAGAACAGCCATGGTGGCCATTGGGCATGGGGCGGCTCGGCGAGGGAGAATTTTAATGTTAGGCTCACATGGTGCTCTCGGGTGTGGTGTTTTTCGGTGATCCGGGCGGGCGGCCGGCAGGCATGGGTCACCCTCGGGTTCGGGTGAGTCGAGGTCGGGGTTTTGTGTATTCGATTGGTAGTTGCCAAGTGTAAAGTGGTTGGATCAAAATGGAATGGGGGCATGGCTAATTTTGGCTCAATTCGGTCAACTCATGTATTTGGGTTGGGTTCACCTTCCCATGACTTGGTTTTAGGCTGAGGGAATGAGTTAGGTTAGCGAGGTCGAAGGTGGTGAGGTCCCTTTCTAAGAATATTTAAATTAGATTTGGGTTTAAGGGAGACATGATTAAGGCTAATGACTTTTAGGAATCATGGTAAGAGCCTCCCTCCTTTCCTATCTTGGGTATGGTGAGGTGCCCAAAGCCCTCATGGCTCCCATGTGGCTCATGCATGGCTTCATGGCTCACCTTTGGCTTGGAAGAAGCTAAGTCAACTTTCATGAAAGAGGATTTTAGGAATTTTGGTAATTTAGGGGTGATTTGATAGGATTTGGCATATGGCTTAATTTAGAAAAATTTGATGGCTTAATTAGACTTAGGGATGATTTCAATTAAAAGTATGATGGGAAGAATTTGTCATATGGGCTTTAGCATGAAGTTTGGGCTTTTGGAATCATTTTGGAGTGGGCTTTTTAGGAAGGCCTAAGGAAGTGGGCCTTAGGTTTTAAAATAAATTTATGGATGGGAATTTTGTAAAAGGTTGGGCCAAATAATTGTTGGGTTTGGTTTAGAGATGTGTCATGAGTAATTTGAAATAAATTTGAGGTGGTTTGGGTTTGAATTGGGTTGGATTTGGGCTTCTTTGGTAAAGGGGCCAATATAGGTCAAATTGGGCTAATTTGGGCCAATGTTGGGCTAGGGTTGAAATTAATGTAAAATTAATGTTGGGAAATGTTTATGGGGGTACTACAAAGAGTTTTCAACTTTGGCTGGGCTTTAATTTTGGGATTTGGGCCCATTTGGGTTAGGTTTGGGTTTAGGTCAAAAGTGGGAATTTTGGCTTTGGGTTGGATTTGGGTGGAGTTTAGGTTCAAATTTTGGGCAAATCATGTTAGTGTTTTGTTTGTGGGGATGTTAGGGAAAGTTTAGAAAAGGTTTGGGATCAATTGGAGTTAAATTGGGTTAGTTTGGGCTAAGTTTGGGCCATGGGTCCAAATTGAGCTTTAAGGTCAAAAGTGAAATTGGATTCAAATGTCAATCAAATTGGGCTTGGATTTGGTCTAGATTGACATTAGGGATATTTAATTGAAGTTTAGAATTGTATTGGACCAAAATTGGGGTCAATTGGGTTGATTTGGTTTGACATTGGGTTCACTTTAGGTTAAAAATGGGTCAAATTGGGGGTTTTGGTAAAAGTGGGGTAAATTGGCAAAGTTGGCCCATGGTGTAGTTGAACAAAATGAAATTGAGAATATTTGGGATTTTCTGGAATTTTCTGGGAATTTTTGGAATTTATAAAAGTTTGGCCAAAAGTGTATTTTTAGTGTATTTGGAGTGTATTTTTGGAAATTTTGGTATATTTGGCTATGGATGATCAATTTGAGTGATGTGGAAATGTTTGGGATTGGTTTTGAGGAATTTTGGGTGATTTGGAGATTTTGGAAAATTTGGGCAATTTCAAGGGCTTTTGGTAGGTAGGGCTGTAAACGAGCCGAGCTTGAGCGAGCTCAAGGTATGCTCGTGTTCGGCTCGTTCGAAATTGGCTCGGCTCGAAATCGGCTCGTGTTCGAAATAGCTCGTGAACAGAGTGTTCGTGTTCGGCTCTAAAAACTTATTCGTGTTCGTGTTCGGCTCGAAATTGGCTCGTTAGAATATAAAATTATTATAATAATTAATTTTTTAAAATAAAATAAATTCAGAATTTTTTTAAAAAACTGTTTAAATTTATAATTTAATTTGAGACAAATTTCAAGAATAAATTTCAACAATAAATTTCAAACAAAATTTTAGTACATAAAAAAAGTTTATTTTTTTATAGTCCTACATAGAACTCATCCTTTAAACCTCCACATTCGATCTCAACCCCAGTGATTGGGGGTCTACAATCTACTATGGCTCATAGGATACAAGAAGTGGTTTAAATTTCTAAGGGATGGGTCCCAATTCTAGTCCTCTAAGATAGTCAAAGGAAAAGCCTAAGGCTAGATCCTAAACACTAAAGAGAGAAGAGAAGACCTCATCAAAAATGAGGTCAACAACACACTTCAAAATAATTTTCAGCCTAAGTTAACAAACACTTATGAGCATCAAATTTTTCTAAAGTAATATAAAATTAATCAAGATCGAGGCATAACCTTACATGTAAACATAAAAACACTCAAAACACAAGATAATTATGGGTTGCCTCCCACAAAATGCTTGGTTTAACGTCGTCAACCCGACTTAAATAAATCTTTAATCAGGTTGACTCAATTCATAAGCCTCTTTATAAATTTTTTTAATATCTCCCAAATAAGGCTTCAATCTTAATCCATTTACTTTAAAAATTTTACCTTCGTTTTGGGATCTTTAATATCCACAAACATAATGGTATACTTTCTCAACTATATAAAGTCCAATCCATTTAGATCTTAATTTCTTCAGAAAATGTTTTAAACGAGAGTTAAATAGTAATACTTTGTCTGTGTTCAAAAAATTTTCCCGAAAATTTCTTATCATGCAACATCTTCTATATTTTCTTTATAAATCCTCGCATTTTCATATGTTTCATTTTTAGTTTCTTCCATCTCATTTAATTGCAATAATCACTTTTCTCCCGTTTTATTCAAATTAAAATCAACTCCTTTATCGCCTAATAAGCTTTATGTTCAAGTTCTGCTGTGCAAGTGACAATGTTTACCATAAATTAACCGGTAAGGTGACACTCTAATTGGTGTCTTATAAGCCGTTCTATAAGCCCATAATGCGTAATCAAGTCTATCAACCCAATCGCCTTTAGGATTAATGTATTTCTAAAATTCTTTAATTTCTTCCGTTTCGATACTTCACCATTCCACTTGCTCGTGGTTGATAAGCCGTTGCAATTCTATGTTTGATTCCAAATTTTTGTAGTAATGATTTGGACTCCTTATATTCCCGAAATGACTTCCACCATCCGTGATAATTACTCAGTATCTCCAAAATTAAAATATCATTTTCTTTAAAAATTTAGAAACACTTTTTGGAATCACAGCTTTGAAAGCTGTCACTTTAATCCACTTTTAAACATAATCAACTCGCTAATAAAATATAAATTTCTCCAAATGATTGAACAAATGGTCACATAAAGTCTAAAATCTATAAATCAAAAATTTCAACTTCAAATATATAGTTTAAAGGCATTTCATTCTTCCTAGATATACTCTATCCTTTGACATCGATCAAATAAGTTTTCACATAATGTCTCACATCTTTAAATAAGGTAGGCCAATAAAACTTAATTTAAAATTTTAAATGCGCTTTATCTATGCCAAAGTGTACTCCAAAATCGAATCATGACATTTTTGAATAATAAGAAAAGTTTCCTCACACAAGATACATCTTCGAATCATAGAATCTCTTCCAATTTTAAATAAATGAGGTTCTTCCCAAATATAAGATTTAGCATCATATTTAAATTTCTTAATAAATTTGTTATCCAAGTCATAAGGCAAAATATTGCTAACTAAATAATTAACAATATCAACATACCAATGTGTTTTATATCTTTGAATAACATATAAAGATTCACTGTATTTTCATTTATATTTTCTTCCGAAAATAATATCATTTTTAATTCTAGACAAATGATCATTAATTTGGTTTTCGCCTATTTTCTATCTACTATTTCAAAATCAAATTTTCGTAGAAGTAAAACCCAACTTATAAGTCTAAAGTGCTTAGAATCCTTCTTAGATAATAGATATTTAATAGCAAAATGATCAGTATGAACTATGCATTTAGTACCAAGAAGATAAGGTCTAAATTTATCAAAGGCATATACTATAGCTAAGTCAGTTTCAAGTGGTAGTGTAATTTCTTTGTGTTTTAGTGAGAGTTTTACTAGCATAATATATAAATCCTTAAAAATTTTCTCATATTTTTGTCCTAAAACAGCTCCAATTTCAAAATCACTTGCATCACATTAATTCAAAAGATTTATTCCAATTGTGTGTAACAATGATAAAAAGTGCTTATTAATTTTTCTTTTAGAATATTAAAAGCATTAATACATTCTTTATTAAATTCAAATTTCGTATCTTTTTCCAATAAATTACAAAGAGTTTTAGCAATTTTAGAAAATCATTTATGTATCTTCTATAAAAATCCAAAAGATGACCTGTAATACTTCTCACATCAAAGGGGATGTTAGTAGGTGGTTGCAATTCAAACAATAATTTTTACTTTTGCTCGATCTACTTCCATTCCTTGTGATACTTTGTGACCAAGTACAATGCCTTCCGTGACCATGAATTGACATTTTTCCCACTCAGAATTAAATTTGTTTCTTCACATCTTTCGAACTTTTACCTATGTTTTCTATACAAGATCTAAAAGAAGTTCCAAAAACTCGAATAATCGTCCGTGAATATTTCCAATTTCTTTGTCAATCAAATCACAAAATATCGACATCATACATCTTTGAAAAGTTGTGTGTGCATTACATAAACCAAAAGGCATTCTTCTAAAAGCAAATGTTTCATAAAGTCTTGTTAATGTTGTCTTCTTTCGGTCCTCGTGAGCAATAATTAATCGATGATAACTAGAATATCCATCCAAAACAAAATAAATATGAGTGTCCAGCCTAATTTATCAAGCATTTGATCCAAGAAAGGTAAAGGAAAATGGATCCTTCTCTAGTGGCTTTATTTAATTTCCTATAACAATACAAATTCATCATCCAAGAATTGCCTTGTAGAATAAGTTCATTTTTATCGTTAACAATGATTGTAGCTTACACCTCCTTTCTTCTAACACAAAGAATAGATCTCTTACCTATCGACTATCCGAAATAGGATAAATAATACCAAGATCTAACCACTTAATAATTTCTTTTTAACAACCTCTTTCATGACAGATTTAATCTTCGCTATTCTATAGTAGGTTTAAAATTTTCTTCCATTAAAATTCTATGCATGCAAACGAAGGGCTTATTCCTCTTTATACGCAATCGTCCAACCAAAGCTTTTTTATAATTCTTTAACACACATACTAGTTTTTCTTCTCGATCTTTACTCGCCTCGTAAGAAATAATAACAGGGACAAAGTTAACGACCCCCAAGAAACGCATATTTTAAATGTGAAGGTAACATTTTTAATCTCAGTCAGGGCTTTTTAATCGATGGTAAAAGTATATCATTTTGAGTTATGTCTAAAGTTTCCCAATTATCTTTTAATAAAATGTGTCTCTTCTTCTTCTACTTCTTCATTTTCACAGCTTAAAAATTCAAATTTTTCTTCGTAATGACTTTACATTTTTCTTGATAATGTTTTTCAATTAAATAATCAATTATATCCATTCGATAACATTTCTCTCTTTATCGTGTACTTCATTGATTTAAGAACATTAAATTTAATTTTCTTGATCATTAACTCTCATGGTTAGTTCTCCCTTTTTCACATCAAGCATAGCTCGGTCTCGTAGCTAGGAAAGTTCTCCCTAAAATAATAGGTATCTTTATCTCTTCCATATCAAGTACTATAAATCGACAGAAAGATAAATTTATCCACTTTAACAAGGACATCCTCTATAACCTTAGGATAAGTGATAGATCTATCACCTAACCGAAGGGTTACAAAGTAAGGAGTAATATCTCCTAAATATAATCTTCTAAGATAGAAAATGCGCACGAGATTAATACTCGGCTCCTAAATCACATAAAGCTTTTCCACAAAAATTTTTCTCCAATAGCATTGTGGTATAGTGAAACTTCCGTGATCCTAAGCTTTTTAGGTAATTTCTTTCGAATTACCGTACCGCATTCTTCACTTAATGCAACGCTTCAAAAGCTTCGAATTTTCTTTTTTGCTTAAAATATCCTTCATAAATTTTGCGTAAGTTGGCATTTGTTCCAAAGCTTCAAAGAAAAGGTATGTTAATAGTAAGTTTCTTAAAAAATTCAAAGAACTTAGAAAATTGATGATCAATTTTCTATTGTTCGAGTCTTCGAGGAAAAGGTGGTGGTGGTCTTTCAACTTCCACATTAATGTGTGCAGGCCTCATTGATTCGATCAGAGAGAGAGTTTCTTTAGGTTTTTCAATCTCTTCAACCTCAATCTCTTTTTCAATTTCATTATGCATTCTTCTTTTAATTCCTTTCCACTTCTAAGTTTCAGCATGCCTTAGTTTGTTCATGTTCTTTTCCATTTCTTTGGATTAATTTCAACATTACTAAAGAAGTGTTCCTACAAAATCGTTATTAATTAAAGTAGCAATTTGCCCCATTTGATTTTCAATTTTTACGAATAACAGATATCAGAATTTCCATTATTCATTTTGTAAAATTAATTCTTCTATTGATAACTTTTTCCGTTGATTATTAAATCCGTGGAGGTTTATAATTTCGATTAACTCGATTATTCCACCCTCGTAGGATGAGATTGATTATTACCCCATTGTTGTTGTGAATTATTCCAAGCTTAAAATTAGATGATTTTTCCACCTAAAGATTATAATAATTCCGAATAAGGATTATGATTACTTGCAATAGCCTTTGTAAAGTTTCAATATTGAGAATCTTTAATATTAAGAGTAGTTATTATGTGAAATATTAATTGCAAAATTATCTAATTTCTGTATATCAACAAGTAACTCGTGAAGCTAAATAGAAAAGGCTTCATTATCATGAATATCATTATCTTTAGGATTAATCCTTTCTAAAGCCATTGAAAATTGTTATTACCCATTTCTTCAATTAAAGCAAGCTTCTTCAAATGATTTAGACATTAAAGAACTCTCCAAGAAGAAGATCAATAATTGATTTTAAAGATCCAATTAATCCATTATAAAATGTTTGAATAATTAACCAATCAGTGGAAGCATGATGAGGACATTTTCTAATAGTTCTTTAAATCTTTCCCAAGTTTCATATATTGTCTCCCGACAAATTGACTAAACGAAGTAATTTCATTTTAATTTAAAGAAGCGAAGGAGGAAAATATTTAGCAAGGAATTTTTGTGTCATTTCAAACTCCATGTTTTAATAGAACGAGTTGCTTACCGAGTTTAACCACATCTTCGCTTTATCTCTTAAAGAAAAAATAGGGTGGAGTCTAAGTCTAATAGCATCATCGAAACATCGTTATATTTAAAGGCAAAGACAAAGTTCTAAAAAAACTAACATGATGTAAATTTAGATCCTCATTCGTGATCCACCAAATCGATTATTTTGCACCATTCAATAATAACACGGTTTAAGTTCAAAAGAATTTAGTATCTACAAAGGTATTCGAATACTACTATGAAGTTCATCAACCGTAGTGGTTAACATAATCCCATAATGGTTTATAAAAATTTTGATTATTAAGGTCAATCGGATTTTGTAAAGTAGCCATTTCGAAAATTTTAAATTTGTTTTTCCTTTTTAATTTTTCTAATTGTTCTTTCTAATTCAGAATCTAAAGGTATTAATCCTTCAGAACCAAATCTTCTCATAAAACAAGGAATAAAAATATACATCTTTCTTTATTATTATTATTATTATTATTTATTTTTTTTATTTTTATAATTTTAGAAATATAATATTTTTTTTACAAAAATTTATAACTATTTTATTTCTTTCCCTAAGAATCTGCAGCAAAAAACTTGGACCCGACCCGCAATAATGAAGTAATGTTCACATCCAAATGATACCAAAAAGCTCGACCTAATTTATAAATACCATGAAGTATAAAATCAAAACGATGTAAATTTTTAGAAAATATTTTACACACTAGGGTACTACGCAAGTATACGTATCGTTTCTAAGTAATATAAGGTTTTCTTTTATAACCCTGCAACGATCCCAATGGGAAAAAATTATAGTGAATAAATTTTCTAAATATTATATTTCGAAAATATCTTTTTATCCTCTAATTAACTATAAATTATTATTAATTTACTAGATGCAAATAAAGAAAACAATAATAAGAAAATGATTTATGAAAACTATATAAAATAAACAACTTTATTTACTTCAATTAATCTAAGATTTTTAAGATAATTAAATATCTGCTCGAGAATTCGATTTATGGTATTGTGCCAAATAGAAGCATTCCTATTCTTTACTCCCTTTTCGATCGTTTTCGCAAAGAACATCAAGCACTTCATTACATCAAAGCTCGATGTATTGTTAAGAGAATGGGTTAATCTACACTCACACTACTAAACATTTCCATGATGGCTACTACGGCCCTACTAGTGACCCTTTCCTAATCTATAAATCAAATTATAAGAATTTAGTCTTCTGTCACTTTAAAAACTTATCAATTTTATGCCCTTTAAATCTTTTCTTCATATTTATTTCCGCACTTCACCTTGAATAGCTCCGCACATGGCCTTCATCACCCAAAGATTTCATGTCACATTTACAAGTTAAGAGTTCTTCTCCTTCAAGGTCTCAAAACTCTTCAACGGGTTTTAACAATTTAAATGGCCAATTTAAAAGTAAAGTAAAATTAAATATTAACGTTCATCACAATGTTTTCGAAAATATTTCGAATTTCAATTCTCCATCGACCTTATATTATCTTATCTATCTCTTCATAATCAAGGAAGAAAGAAACTAACTACTCAAACACATTGAAAATAAAAATGTTAAAACATAATAAATAAACTTTGAATCAAATGTAAAATACTTATCTCAAATATTTCTTCTATGCATCTTCCGATTCTACCGACTCCACAAACATTGTAATGAACTCCGTATGCAACAACTGGAAATAAATTCACTAAACTAAACAAAATTTGACCTAAATTTCTCTCTAAGGATGAGAGGTCTTAAAGTGGATAAGAGAAAGGGTTACAATGAGGCACGTTCGAAGAAATGGACCCCTATTTGTAGGCTTCAAGGGTTTCCTCGAGGCACCTCTTCAAACATGTCCATATTCAATGAATCTTCTAGAAGGTGTCCGGCACCTAGGCGCTGCAATCCGGCGCCTAAGCGCCGACACCGCGTCCAGCTTCTTCGCACCTCTTCACTTCTGCTCGCACCCTTTCGCGATTAAACCGTTTTGGAGCATCCAAATGCAATGTATCACATGTCCTATTATCAAGGAACAACTCGCCGCCTTCTAGGAATGTCCAATAACTGCTCTACCTGTCAAAATAACCGATCAAACGTTGTCAAAAACTTCGCGATGGGCTTTTTGTATCGAGTTCGGCGCTTAGGCGCCTGTGCCATATTTTTTTACACTTTTTGTATTTTGCTCCATTTTTGCTCCTTTGCTCCTTTTTCATTTTTGACCTTTTTTACATCACCTACACTAAAACACAGAAAAATACCTTTCATTAAAGTATAATATCCTTAATTGATAAGAATTAAGACATAAAGAAATAGTATTTTTATGTATCAATGACCTTTCTTATTGACTTCTTCTCCGGCATCTGCGAGAATTATCTCGCCGACAGCGAGAAAACCCGCTGACAGTGAGAACGAGCTCGCCAACGGCGGATTTTTCCCGAAACTTTTGCCTTATCAAATTAATTAGCTCGGCGACGGCGAGAAAAATCTCGCCGACAAGCAAGATCGCGAAAAGACCTATATTTGACCAGTCAACCGACACTATTCATCATCCCCTTCCTCAAAACTTCGAAAAAATCGACCTAGGGCTTGAGAGATCTTGGATTTGAGGCGATTTCAACACTTTTTAACACCATATTTTATCTTCCCTTGGTAAGAGCTTCACTCCTATGCAAAAATTTTTGATTTTCATCATGGATTTCTTCTACATTGGGAAATTTTGAAAAATTTCGAAATGTGGAGAAAATACTTGGAAGAATTTCCTGGAAATTGATTTAAATGGATTTTAGATGTTGTAGGAAGCCTTCTTAGTAATATTTGGGAGTTTGGTTAAAATTTTTGCAAATTTCACAGATCGAAAATGACTCCACGACAAAAGCGACGGATAGATTACGACGAAACTCGTTTTGTGAATGCAAGGGCACAATCAAGATATCTTCACAATATACAAGCCAGAATATGCATTCAAGATCGAGTTTTCAAGAATCCTAGAGGAGAAGTTGAGCGAATCATTAAGGAATGAGGATGGGAAAATTTTTGTTTCGTGACCAACAGAGCCGCTGTAGAAGTGGTAAAAGAACTTTATGCGAATTTAACACGAGTCGAAGATGCACCGGTTAAGGTTAGAGGATTTTTTGTGGAATTCAACGCTGCTAGAATAAACGCTTATTACGAGGTAAGAGACACCTACACCAGCGAGTATGAAACTTTTGGAACTATGGAAGGACCACTGGAAGAGGTGATTGACTTTCTCACTGATGGGAAAGGCGTCTGGAAGATAAAGCAGCGAGAACGGGTAAACTTCCTTTTCTATGTTAAATGCAACATCTAAAGCCCGGCACTATTTTATTTGTTCTACTTTGTTACCTACCTACCACCATAGTGAGGTAACAAGAGATGAAACGATTCCGAATTCCGTATTCAAAACCAAAAGAGTATTAATGTGGGAAGTGTAATTTATAAGAATATATTAGCCACCTCAAGAAATGAAAGTGGAGGAGGACTAGGACATTCTGGTCTTATCTATGCACTCTGCCAATTATCTGGGGTAGAGGCAAAAGATGATGAGGAATGGGTTGAACCTATGAAACCCATTACTCAGGCTAATATGAAGAAATATGAATCCCACGAAGGATGAAGATCTGGGACAAGGGATTATGTACCTTCTTCAAGTAGAGATATACCCTCTACTAGTTATGAACCCCCTCAGTACACCACTCCTACCCTTCAAGATCTGATGAATGAGTTGACCCTGAGTAGAAAGAGTTTTGAGCAATTTGGAGAAAATATGGAAAGAAGATTTGAGCATATAGATCAAAGGATTGGAGAATTGGAAAGAAGACATGATTATGATAGCGAATATCTCCAGCGACATTCAAAATACGAAATTGTATACTATGATGCTGAACGTCGATATAGGAGTGGTGATTTAGATGTTGTCTTTCCTGAGTGCCCCCGCTATACACAGTACCAGCCTGCTCAGCCTTCTCAGCCTGGAGATCAGGGAGATGATATAGCCTGGGATTTTGATGCTGAAGATTAGAGACTTTGTTTAGTTTGTTTAGATTTATTGTTATTTTGGAAACTTTATTATTCTGTGTGTAATTATTTTGTACTTTCTGTGGACTGTGGATGTTGGTATGTTTATTTATGCTGTGATATTAGACTTCTTATGTGTGTTAAATTAGTTTGCAATTTTTTTTAGATAGGATGTTGATCTTTCTTTAATGTGTTGTTTAATTTTTTATAATTTATGAACTTTTAATATTGTTTAGATTGTTTTAATATGTTTTAAAGTAGATTAGTTGATTGTATGTGTAGTAATATATTAAGTTTTCATTTGTTATGTTTTATACTTATTTCAAAATTTCATCCTCGCACTTTCTTTTAAATACTATATGTGGAAGAATACTAACAAGCATAGTGTTACGTAAGTAATGAAAAAGCCTGCAAAAATTTCAAAGAAAAGAAATACCTAAAGCTCAAAGGTATGATGAACTTTAATATATACTTTCCCTTTTCACTATTTAGTATAGATAGAAAAATTTATGTTTGAGGGAAGGTAAAAATACAAATTTAATTATTAAATTGTTCTCAATTTCTATTTTCAAAAATTATTATCAAATGATTTTCTATAGTAGTTTTTCAATTCAATAAACATGAATTACTTTATTTAATTATTATAGAAAGTTAAATAAAATGTTTCTAGTAATTCAATTAATTAATGGAATAAGATATTTGGTTAAAAGGAATAAGAATATAAGAAACTATTTAAAGTAAGGAAAACTATATTCTAAAATTGAAATTCTTAAGTATTTAAGTGAAAAAGAAAGGATTGAAACTCAATGAAGTACATGCTATGAAATATATATAAGCAAGGAAATATTTTAAGTTTCAAATTTAGGAAGAGAAATTGAAGTTCAAAATTATTAACAGGCTATCCAGATACAGTAATCCTCACTTGAAAAAAAAAAGAAGAAGAAGAAAAAGAAGGATTGAAAATCAATCCAAAAAGAAAAGAAAAAGAAAAGAAAAGAAAAGAAAAGAAAAACATAAGTGAGGAGAAGCTTGAGGAGATGCCTTATCAAAAATTGGCTTCAAAGGATTCAACCTAAAGGGTAAAACTTAATTATATTTCTAAACTTATATTTATGGATTAGTATTTTACTAAATAGTGTTTTCTTGAACTTCCTATCATCTAAATATCTTAAGTAATTTACTCTTTTAAATATAATCATTCCGAAATAAATAGAAAGCTAGAAATCTTAGACCTGAAAACTAGATAATCTTATATATATAAAGTTAATTTAATTACTTAGAAATATTTCTATTCAACTTTACTATAATGTTATTTAAATTTAATTCATAGTATATCTGAATTAAAAAATTATATTACAGAAATCATTATTTTTATTTAGTATTAAAATTACTTGAGGACAAGTAATAATTAAGTTTGGGGGACTTTGATCACATAAAATATATTAAGAAATTCATATCTATTTTTGATGAAATTGCACTTTAAAGAAAGGTATTTTCTTTATTTTACTGCCGGAACGTAGATTTATAAGTGATGGAAGAAAAAAGCATGAAATTGAGCGAATTTGGATCAAAAAGGAAGAAATTCATGCAAAATGAACTAAGTCGCCGACGGCGAGATCGAGGCTACCGATGGCGAGATCATGAGGAGAATTTCTGAAGAAATTACAACTACCTCGCCGATAGCGAGCCCGAGCCCGCCGACAGCGAGATCGCGCGGTTTGAAGACCTTCTAGAAGCCCCGCTGACGGCGAGGTCGTTTCTCGCTGACGGCGAGGCAGTTCAAAATGCAAAATACTTTGAACCTGGACGCTTTTTAAAGAGGTGTTTAAGCATCCCTTGGACCTTTGCCTACCTCTAGAGGCCAAATTCTAGTGTCTGTGTGTGTCTCTTGAGTCTTCAGTGTGTATATTTAGAGACTCTATTTGTGTTTGTGTGTTAATTTAAGAGTTTTAGAGTATAATTAGTGAGTTAGAAGTGAGCTATACTAGAAGGAAAAGTCAAAGGAACTTCAAGAAGTCTGCTTGGGGAAGAAATTAAGATAAGTATCTTTGTTTATTGTTGTTAACTTTAAATGAAATCCATGCTTTGTTTTATTCCCATGCATTCCGAGTAGTTTTCTTAATCTTTCTCCTTGTTTATGAAAATTATGTGAAATGATGAAATTAAATAGAAGTACCTAATATATTAAATAAGTTGTGATAATTTTTACTTAAAATTTAATTTACTTTCAATCTGGCCAATTGATTTGTTAAAATATGTTGAATTATCAACTATAGTAAAAATTAGATCCAATATTCAGGGAAGTCGAAAACCTTGGAAGGAGGGTGCAAATAAATAGGGAAATATTATTTATCGGACGTAGAATTGGACATTTTAGTGTGACAGACTAAAATATTCAATTTGGTCCGATTGTTCGAGAGCCGAAGTATAGATGTTAGCTCTCGGAGTGAGGGAACGTGGGAGCTTTTGAAGTGGCGGCCAAGTATCCTCCCAGCTAGCTACTGGATTCGGTAATCAAACATAGGATTAGTCAATGTTCTTTGCACTTGACCAAAGGGTAAAGAATAAGAATGCTCCTATTTGTCACAATACAATTCAAAAGTTATATTTAGATTCATCATTCACTTAATTTTCTAAAAACAAAGAGAAGGATACTTTTTCTGAATTATTTAAATCAACTTTATTTTAAGCATTAATTTACTTTAGTTTGCTTTAGTTACTTTAAATTTCCGTTTACTATATTAGTAAGTAATTCCTTTAAATTTTAGCTGATACAAATCTGTTAAAAACTTCCCTGGGATCGATAACCAGGACTCCACTAGAGCCTTGTATTACTTAATATGACACGTATACTTGCGTAGAATCCACATTAAACATTCCATCATAAAATCAAATATATATATATATATATATATATATATATATATATATATATATATATATATATATATATATATATATATAAAGCGGGATCAAGTTTTTGGTGTCGTTGCTTATTAACATAATTTGCAAACATATAAAAAGTGATCAATTAGCTTAATGTTCTTTGCGCCTGTATCAAAGGGTAAAGAATAGGAATGCTTCTATTTGACACAATACCTTAAAATAGATTCTCCAACGACTTTTAAATTATCTTAAAAAAATCTTAGATTAATTGAAAGGAAGAAAGTTGTTTGATTTATATAGTTTTCACAAAATCATTTTCTTATTATTGTTTTCTTTACCTGCATATAGTAAATTAAAAGTAATTTAAAGTTAGATTAAAATATAAAAAGATTTTGAAATACAATATTTAAAAATTAACTACCATTTTTCCCGTGGGATCGATACTTGGTCTTTGTTTCAAAGCCTCTATATTACTGAAACAATATGTATACTTGCGTAGTACTCCTAGTGTGTAAAATATTTTCTAAAATTTTACAACATTTTTTATTTTATACACTAGCCGCTATTTGTAAATCAGGTCGAAGTTTTGGCACATCTTTGGAAGAGAATACTCTTCGTGTTATTGCGGGTCGGGTCGAGTTTTTGGCGTCGTTGCGGGAGATAGAAGGTACATTTTCAAAAACTTGACCCGACCCGCAATAACACAGTAATATTCTCTTCCAAAAGATGGCCAAACACTTGACCTAATTTTTAAATAGCGGCTAGTGTATAAAATCAAAAATGTTGTAAAATTTTAGAAAATATTTTACACACTAAGAATACTACGCAAGTATACGTATCGTTTCAGTAATATAGGGCTTTAAACAAAGACCACGTATCGATCCCACGGGAAAAATGGTAGTTAATTTTTAAATATTGTATTTCAAAATCTTTTTATATTTTAATCTAACTTTAAATTACTTTTAATTTACTATATGCAGGTAAAGAAAACAATAATAAGAAAATGATTTTGTGAAAACTATATAAATCAAACAATTTTCTTCCTTTCAATTAATCAAAAATTTTTTTAAGATAATTTAATATTCGTTGGAGAATCTATTTTATGGTATTGTGCCAAATAGAAGCATTCCTATTCTTTACCCTTTCGATTCAAACGCAAAGAACTTGCGGTAATCTACGAATCGAGGTCCGGATGTATTGTTAGTAGAATGGTTTAATCTAGGCTCACACTACTAGATGTCCAAGGGTGGCTATGGTCGGCCATACTAGTGGCCCTTTTCTTATCTATAAATCAAATTATATGAATTTAGTCTGTCACTCTAAAAACTTATCAATTCTACGCCCTTTAAATCTTATCTTCCTATTTATTTGCACTTCACCTTGAATAGCCCGCGCATGGCCTTCGACTACCCGAGGATTCATGTGATATCTACAAGTTAAGAGTTCTTCTTCTTCTAGGTCTCAAAACTCTTCAACATGTTTTAACAATTTAAATGGCCAATTTAAAAAGTAAAGTAAGATCAGGTATTTAATATCATTATAATGTTTTGAAAACATTTTGATTTTCAATTCTCCATTGAATTTTATATTATCTTATTTATCTTTTCATAATTGAAGGAAGAAAGTAAACTAACTACTCAGAACACATTGAATATAAACAACAAAACATAATAAATAAACTTTGAATCAACAATAAAATACTCATCTCAAATACTCATTCTACAGATCTTCTGATTCCTACTAACTCCACAGTGTAATGAACTCCAGATGTAACAACTTGAAAATAAACTCACTAAAATAAATAAAAGTGGCCCTAAATTTCTCTCTCTATTTCTCTCTCTAAGGATGAGAGATCCTAAAGTGGATAAGAGATAGGGGTTACAATGGGGGCACATTTTTCTGAAGGAGTGAACTTCTATTTATAGGCTTCAAGGGTTCCCTTGAGGCATCTCTTCAAAACATGTCCACATTCAATGAATCTTCTAGAAGGTCTGTCTGGCACCTAGGCGCCGGAATTTAGCACCTAGGCGTTGGACACCGTGTCCAGTTCTTCGCACCTCTTCACTTTGGCTTGCACCTCTTCGCGATTAAAACCATTTTGGAGCGTCCAAATACAATGTATCATATGTCCTATTATCAAGGAACAACTGCCAGTCTTCTAGAATGTCCAATAACCGCTTACTCCGTCGAAATAACCGTCCAAAGTCGTCAAAACTTGACGGTTTTGAATCGAGTCTGGCGCGTAGGCACCAACTTCTGGCGCCTAGGCGCCAGGCCATAATTTTTTATAATTCTTGTATTTTGCTCCATTTTTGCTCCTTTTTCACCATTTTTCCTCTTTTGGACCTTTTTACATCACCTACATCCAAAAACACAAAAATACCTTTCATTAAAGCATAATATCCTTAGAAATTGATAAAAACCAAGACATAAAAATTGGTATATTTTCTTTATGGATCAAAATCCCCCAAACTGAAATGTTACTTGTCCTCAAGTAACCCTTTTTTACTATATAAAATGTGTAACCTTTTGAAATAAAAGATAAATATTTAAGATTCCTTATAATTTTTTATTTTATAAAGTCTTTAGTAAATTTTTAACCCAATTTCACTAACTAGGTTTCATTTTAAGAATTCAAAGAATATTCAACTACCAAATCATAAGATTTCAAAGTTTTCATCCATTTGAAAATAATAAAAGTTTATTATATTAAGATCTCATAGATTTATTACAAGAAAAAGATTTTCTTGAAAAACCTTTCTTAAATAAAGATTCATGCATAAAAATTAAGTAAAATATTTAACTAGTTTTCTTCTATAAGATAATTCAAGTGAAGCTAATTTTTTATTAGACATTTCCTCAAGCTTCTCCCCTCTTCTCTTCTTCTTCTTTTTTTTTCTATTATATATATATATATATATATATATGATTACTGTTGGATTTTGGGGATCATGCGCAACGGAAGCGAAATTAATCATGTACGCATATTAAAGTCATTTCCCCAAAAAACACCAAGGATCTCATGTGCTCATACAAATCAAAAACATAAACCCAAAAAGAAGTGCAAGAAATCATACCATGCAAGAGTTCTACTCTTAGATTTCCTCGGATCTTTAAGGCGCCGAAACCACCGCCCTCTACCAGTATCCACACTCGAACGGATTTCCAAATGGCTTCCAACCTGCTAGATCGGAAACGGGGTTTTCTCCAAAACCCAAAGAACTCTCTTCCTCTTGTGGATTTCAAAAAGAAAAAAAAAAAAATCGACTTCATAAGCCATGACCCCTCCTTTTAATCGAAGTGACACCGTTTCATGGCACCTCTTCATTAAAGAGGTCATTTTTAATATATATTTAAAAACTCCTTTTTAAATATATGATGAATTAAAACTCTTTTAATTCATGCTTGTAATTTAAAATAATCTTATTATTATAAATTACTCAAGTGAGAGAGTGTTCATCAACCATTCTAGTCCATTCAAATTTTGTGCGACCCTATAGGTTCAATTAACATTGGCAGTAGGCTTAAATCACCATTTATAAACCTACAAGTTATAGTTGGTCTCTAAGCAAGACACTATAACTACCCAAGTTAGTATGAATAGTCTCAAGATCCGAGACAACCCGATCGTTAATGACATAATCCCTTTATCACATGATATCATGATAGAATATAAGGCATGGATTAATGTCAACCTTATATCTCTCTATCTTTAATTTCTCGACTCCTGATTAGATCGATTAAATAAATGCAATTGATCTCCATCAATTCATTCGAGTGTGGCCACACAATTCTCAGTCTAAATCATTCGAGGGGCCCAAAGATATCTCTCTTATTATAAGAGGGATAAATTCCATCTTGATTACTCATATCTCACTACATGATTCACATTATGCCCAATCATAATCTTTATGGTCATCCGGATCAAAGACAACGTCAGGTTATGTCAAAACATAATATTCCTCATGTCGAGAACCATGACAATCTCGTGTCAAAGGATTCGATGTCACTACAACTCGAGATTAACATATGACTTATATCCATGATTTAATCTCAAAGCGAGTCGATCCAATATTTATTCTCCAATAAATACATATAAATCGATGTGTATCCCCATACATATATTCATCTCATGAATATCCATCAAACTTTATATTAATCTTTATTTATTGTCATTCCCACAACAATAAGCGATTATGGATATTTAGAATAATCTTCATAATAAACATGAAACTATTCAAGGTTCTTCTTCTATCATAAACATGCTAATTAAAATAGAAAAATATTCATAAAAAGTTCAAAATACATATCCATATAATATCCATATAATAGGCCTAGGGCACTATCACTAACAATTACTATATCTGGATAGCCTGTTAATGATTTTGAACTTCACTATCCTTAACTTATATTTTCAAAACTTATACATTTCCACTTAATTATTATAACATGAATAAAAATTCAAAAAGATTTTCAATCTTTTATTTTTCAAGTGATAATTTTTTATTATTTAATACTTCTAAAATTCCATTATTTCTACAATGAATAGAAAAATTTCTTAAACTTATTCTTCTTTAAGTTAAATAATTATATTCTTAAAATCAATCAAAGTTATTAAAATTTTGGTTAAGTTCACTAAATTGTTTATAATTTCAAAAATAAAAGTGATCTTAAATAAATTCTTCATTTCTTAAGTTATGTTAAAAAGTTTTTATTTTAAGAAAATATTAGCTCTTTAAGGACAAATAAAATTTAAATTTGAATGTTTTTTCCCTTCCCCTAAACTTAAGTTTTGGTATATCATGAAAATTTGAAAGTATGAGAGAAAGAAAATCAAAATTTTAAAAAGGAAATTTTTTATAAGTATGTAAAAACGATCTTAAAAGAAAAATTTACTTCTAATCATGCTTGTATGAATAATAAAGATAAAATTGAAGCAGGTATAAAAAAGAAAAGTAGGCTAATTTTTATGATTATACTAAATTTAAAACAAAATAAAAGCAGAGCAAAATTACTAATTACTAAATAGTAGATTGAAACAAACATATCAGAAATTAACTCTAATCTTAGTCTCAATCACAATATACTAAGAATATTCTAACAACAGAATCTTAACACTAATCAATCCACATAGATACATAACAAATCAACATACATCAAACATCAAACAAACCAATAAACCAAACAAAACAAACTAACAATAAAGTAGCACAACATAGATATCTATCAACTACTAGTCACTGGCTGTAGCCTCATCATCATCATCGTCACCAAAGGAAAACTCAACATCCTTAGGATCAACAAATGGTGTGAAACTAGGAAAATTAAGGAAACTAACATCATGCTCACCATTCAGAAATCTGACGAGGACTTCATTATACTCAGCATCATAGCTACTCTTCTGCTGGGTATAATCAGATAAATGATCAAGTTTCCTATCAATAGTATCAACTCTGCAGTGAGTTTGAAATAACTCATGTTGTTGCTCTATAAACTGATCATGCATTGACTCTCAGAAACTCGATGGTGGCTCAGCAGAAGTAGAAGGTCTACCTGGAGTGGGTGCAGAAGAAGGAGCAGTCGATCTCTTCTCTCGAAGACGATCATATATGCTAATACTCTCCTGACCAATCAGCTTAGTAGTCTTCAACCTTTCCTCTGAAATATCTACAGTGACTCCATTGCTAATACATAATAAATAAATAAGAGATGGGAATCCCAGTCCAACAGAAGTGCTGGATCTCGCAGTAGAATCCACATAATCATAAATAATACTGCCGAGATCAATAGGCTTCCTTTCCTGAATGTAGTAGTTTAAGATCGCTCGATCTCTGTGCACTTCACTCATGTGGCTCGAAGGTAAAAATCTTGCAGTAAATAAAATAGTGCCATGCTTTAGAAATACCATTTAACTTGGAGGATTCGAAGTTTACCTTTTTTTCGTTATCGATCTTCCAAGATCCAAGCATCGTCACCAAATAAGCAATGATCATATCTAAATCTCCCTCGGATGGAGATAATCCGGAATAAGTGGCACTCTATAGTTGGTGGCAGTCCATAAAATACATTGATTCTTTCAGGAGTAAATCCTACTCCGACACCTCTGACAAAAACTTCATAATCTTCGGCATCCAGAAAATTTGCATAGAACTCTCGAACTATAGAGATAACAACAATAACAGTGAAATAACAGAATCGTTGCCAGTTGTGTGCAACCGTTGCCAGTTGTGTGCAACGATAGTGTTTTCAATCATCTCCCCCGAATGATAGAAACTTCATTCTGAAATGACCTTCCTCGACGTTGCAAATTTGTGGAATCGAAAATGCGCAGCCGCAGATGAAAATTTGCTGCTATCGAAGTTGTCTCGTGCTTTCCCGCGTTTAGATTTTGGAGCCATCTAAACGTTAAAGAAAACAAGAACAAATTTAGGAATAAAAAATTTAAACACTTTTTAAGTTTAGAAAACTTAAAATAAGTTTAAAAATCCAAAGAAATCACTAAAACTCAAAAAAAAAAATTCAAAATTTTGGTTCTTAGCAAAACCTAGGGAAATCTATGGTGAAAATTGAAAATAAATGGTTTAAAGTGTAGATTTGACCTTGAGACGAAGAAATCGAGTGGTTTCGCGCCCAAATCCTTGATGTTTTGACCTCAAAATGGATTCTAAAGGCTGATTTTCGGGAAAAATGGAGGAAGAAGAAGGCTTAGGCGTCGATAATGGCTTTTGGGGGTATTTAAGGAATTTTTCGGGTACAGGTCGAACCGGCGCTAGGCGCCGACTCCGGCGCCTAGGCGCCAAACTCGCCTTTCACAAAAAAATTATTTTTAAATTTAATTTTCCACCAAAATTCATAAATTCAACTTCCAATTACTCACATTAGAGTAGGGCTTCAGTTTCTAACTTCCCAAACATTTTCCAAAATTTTTAAAAATTAAATAATAAATCCACCAATCAAACATAAAGTTTAAATCAAACTTTACTAAATTCCATTTATAATCTTCAATATTGGCTAAATATATTCCAGATAAGTATCATACTTGATTCAAATTCCTAATTCACAATATAACAATTTCTAAGCAAAAACAACACACATTGAACATGGAAGCAAATAAACAAACAAACATAATCGATTCACTCAATCGATACAACAACTCAACAAACTAAACAATAATGATTTTATTACCAGAATACTCTAATCTTCACAAGGGAAATTGTGTATTCCACTTGGAAAGAACACTAACGCTCTCGGGAAATCAGTAGCCGTTTTTTCGTCAATCTACTTGTTCTTCGCATACATTTCAACTTGAGCATCTTGATAAGCCGCAAAATGATCAAATTGAAGTTTCATCTGCCATTCTAGATGTTCAATCTGATGAAACATCTCATGAAGGCGATCTCCAATGCTTTTAAACTCCACTTCAAACTTATCCAAACGACTAGAAATTTTCTCTAAACTTACCGCGATGAAACCATTGAAGTAGGGTTGAGGGTCCTTTGAGACCTTGTCCCTAGCCTCTTCCCCATGATTTCTTCCTTCCATTTCTTCAAAAATTTCTCAAATCTCTCAAGAATGAAGTGTAATGGACGTAACTTTGATTGCTTGATGGTTAGGGATGAAGATGGGTTTATTTAAAGGTGGAATTCGTGTGAAAAACTGAAAATTTTTGGTTTTTGCACGACCCAGTAACCGTGGCGCTTAGGCACCAAATCTGGCGCCTAGGCGCCGGACCTATTGAAGCATAGTTTAGCTCAGGCGCTTAGGCGCCGAATCTTGGCACCTAGGCGCCGGAACTATGTTCAACTCCGTTTCGCCTAATCGTCAAATTTCAAAGTTTCGTTCTCCAAGTTAGGTAAATTATACTGGTAAGAGTAATCTAGACTCAATAACACAAATTATAAGCAATCATAATGAAGGTTAACTTGATCTCCTTTTTACTCATAGAGTGATCCAATTTATAAATCTTACATACTTCAAAATAAACTTCAGCTTAAGTCAACAAAGACTTATAAGCATCAATTTTTTCTAAAGTAATATAAAATTAGTCAAGATCGAGGCATAACCTTACATTAAAAACAACACTCAAAACAAAAGATAATTATGGGTTGCCTCCCACAAAGTGTTTGGTTTAACGTCGTCAGCCCGAGTTAAGTAAATCTTTAATCAGGTTGACTCAATTCATAAGCCTCTTTATAAATCATTTTAATATCTCCCAAATAAGACTTCAATCTTAATCCATTTACTTTAAAAAATTTTCCTATTTTGGGGTCTTCAATATCCATGACTCCATAATGGTATACTTTCTCAATTATATAGGGTCCAATCCATTTAGATCTTAATTTTCCAAGTAAAATGTTTTAAACGAGAATTAAACGAGTAATACTTATTGTCGAGCTCAAAAATTTTCCTTGAAATTTTCTTATCATGTAACATCTTCATTTTCTCTTTATAAATTCTTGCATTTTCATATGATTTATTTCTTATCTCTTCCATCTCATTCAATTGCAATAATCGCTTTTATCTTGCTTTAGTCAAATTAAAATTAAACTCCTTTATTGCCCAATAAGCTTTATGTTCAAGTTCAACGGGTAAGTGACAATGTTTACCATAAATTAACCGGTAAAGTGACATTCCGATTGGTGTCTTATAAGCTGTTCTATAAGCCCATAATGCAGAATTAAGTTTATCAACCCTATCAGTTCTTTTAGGATTAACAGTCTTTTCTAAAATTCTTTTAATTTCTCTGTTTGATACTTCAACCATTCCACTTGTTTGTGGGTGATAAGCAGTTGCAATTCTATGTTTGATTCCAAATTTTTGTAGTAATGATTGAATTCTTATATTCCTGAAATGACTTCCACCATCGTTGATAACTACCTTAGGCATTCCAAATCTTGAAAATATCATTTTCTTTAAGAATTTCGAAACACTTTTGGAATCACCGTTTGGTAAATCAACAGCTTCAATCCACTTTGAAAAATAATCAACTGCTAATAAAATATAAATTTTTCCAGATGATGGAACAAATGGTCCCATAAAGTCTAAACCCCATATATCAAAAATTTCAACTTCTAATATATAGTTTAAAGGCATTTCATCCTTCCTAGATACATTTCCCATCCTTTGACATTAATCACATGTTTTCACATAATGTCTCACATCATTAAATAAGGTAGGCCAATAAAATCCAGAATTTAAAATTTTAAATGCAGTTTTATCTATGTCAAAGTGTCCTCCAAAATCGGAATCATGACATTTTTGAATAATAGCAAAAGTTTCCTCATAAGGTACGCATCTTCGAATTATAGAATCTTTTCCAATTTTAAATAAATAAGGGTCCTCCCAAATATAAGATTTAGCATCATATTTAAATTTCTTAATAAATTTGTTATCCAATTCATAAGGTAAAATATTGCTAACTAAATAGTTAACAATATCAGCATACCAAGGTGTTTTGCATCCTCGAATAACATATAAAGATTCATCGTGAAATTTCTCATTTATATTGTCTTCCGAAATAATATCATTTTTAATTCTAGACAAATGATCAGCAATTTGGTTTTCAGTTCCTTTTCTATCTACTATTTGAAAATCAAATTCTTGTAGAAGTAAAACCCATCTTATCATCCTAGGTTTAGAATCCTTCTTAGATATCATATATTTAATAGCAGAATGATCAGTATGAACTATGCATTTAGTACCAAGAAGATAAGGTCTAAATTTATCAAAGGCATATACTATAGCTAGAAGCTCCTTCTCAGTGGTAGTGTAATTTCTTTGTGTTTCAGTGAGAGTTTTACTAAGTATAATATACAACTTTGAAAACCTTCTCATATTTTTGTCCTAATACGAACTCCAATTGCAAAATCACTTGCATCACACATTAATTCAAAAGATTTATTCCAATTAGTGTGCAACAATGATAGGTGCAGTTATTAGTTTTTCTTTTAGAATATTAAAAACATTAATACATTCTTTGTTAAATTCAAATTTCGCATCTTTTTCCAATAAATGACAAAGAGGTTTAGCAATTTTAGAAAAATCCTTTATGTATCTTTTATAAAATCCAAAGCATGACCTAGAAAACTTCTCACATCAACGAATAAGTAGTAGGTGATCGCAATTCAACGAATAATTTTCACTTTCACTCGATCTACTTCCATCCCTTTTGTGAAACTCGTGACCAACTACAATGCCTTCGGGACCATGAATCGACATTTTTCCCGCTTAAGAACTAAATTTGTTTCTTCACATCTTTTCGTAACCTCGGAAATGTTTTCCAAGCAAGATTCAAAAGAAGTTCCAAAAATCGAAAAATCTTCCATGAATATTTCAATTCCTTTGTCAATCAAATCACAAAATATCGACATCATACATCTTCGAAAAGTTACGTGTGCATTACATAAACCAAAAGGCATTCTTCTAAAAGCAAAGGTTCCATAAGGACTTGTAAAAGTTGTTTTCTCTTGGTCCTCAAGAGCAATAAGTAATTGATGATAACCAGAATATCCATCTAGAAAGCTGAAATATGGGTGTCCTGCTAATTTATCGAGCATTTGATCCAAGAAAGGTAAAAGAAAATGATCCTTTCTAGTGGCGTTATTTAATTTCCTATAATCAATACAAATTCATCATCCAGTAACTTGTCTTGTAGGAATTAGTTCATTTTTATCATCGACTCATGATAGTTACACCTCCTTTCTTCGAACACAATGAATAGACTTACCTATCGACTATCCGAAATAGATAAATAATACCAAAGCATCTAATCACTTAACAATTTCTTTTTTAACAACCTCTTTCATGATAGGATTTAATCTTCTTTGTGGTTCAATAATAGGTTTAAAATTTTCTTCCATTAAAATTCTATGCATATAAATGGAATGGCTTATTCCTCTTATATCAAGCAATAATCCAACTAAAAGCTTTCTTATAATTCTTTAACACACCTAGTAATTTTTCTTCTTGATCTTTACTCAGTTTAGAAGAAATAATAACAGGTACAATTAACGAATTTCCCAGAAATGCATACTTTAAATGTGAAGGTAACATTTTTAATTCCAGTTCAGAGGATTTTTTAATGGAGGGTAAAAGTATATCATTTTGAGTTATGTCTAAAGTTTCCCAATTATCTTTAATAAAATTGGTCTTTTCTTCTTTTACTTCTTCATTTTCATCAGTTAAAAATTCAAATTTTTCTTCAGAAATGACTTTACATTTTTCTTGATAATCTCTCTCAATTAAATAATCAATTATATCCATTCGATAACATTTCTCTTTATCAGGGTACTTCATTTATTTAAGAACATTGAATTTAATTTTCGATCATTAACTCTCATGGTTAATTATCCCTTTTGCACATCAATCATAACTGTCCGTAGCTAGTAAAAGGTCTCCTAAAATTATATGTATCTCTTTATCTTCTTCCATATCAAGTACGATGAAATCTACAGGGAAGATAAATTTATCCACTTTAACAAAGACATCCTCTATAACTCCTTTAGGATAAGTGATTGATTTATCAGCTAACTGAAGGGTTACAGTGGTGGGAGTAATCTCTCCTAAATACAATCTTCGAAAGATAGAAAATGACATGAGATTAATACTTGCTCCTAAATCACATAAAGCTTTTCCACAAAATTTTTCTCCAATAAGACAGTGGTATAGTGAAACTTCCAGATCCTTAAGCTTTTCAGTAATTTCTTTTAAATTATTGCACTGCATTCTTCACTCAATGCAACAGTTTCAAAAGCTTCAAATTTTTGTTTCTTGCTTAAAATATCCTTCATAAATTTTGCATAAGTTGGCATTTGTTCCAAAGCATCAGCAAAAGATATGTTAATAGTAAGTTTTGTTAAAAATTTCAAAGAATTTAGAAAATTGATGATCAAGTTTCTGTTGTTTAAGTCTTTGAGGAAAAGGTGGTGGTGGTTTTTCAACTTCCACATTAATAGGTATAACAGTCTGATCTTGACTAGGAGAGAGAGTTTCTTTAGGTTTTTCAATCTCTTCAACCTCAATCTCTTTTTCAATTTTATTCTCGCATTCTTTCTTTTAATTCCTTTCCACTTATAAGTCTGTACAAACTCTTAACATGTTCATGTTCTTTTCCATTTCCTTTCGGATTCATTTCAACATTACTAGGAAGAGTTCCTACAAGTCTCGTTATTAATTAAAGTAGCAATTTGCCCTATTTGATTTTCAATATTACGAATAAGCAGTATTTCGATTTTGTAATCGATTCTTCATTTGTAAAATTAATTCTTCTATTGATAACTTTTTTCGTCGATTATTAAATCCAGTGAGGTTTATAATTGGATTAACTTGATTATTTCAATTTTCAAATGGATGAGCTTGATTATTACCCTATCGTTGTTGTGAATTATTTCAGCTTAAAATTAGGATGATATTTCCACCTATGATTATAATAATTTGAATAAGGATTATTTTTACTTGCAATAACTTGTAAAGTTTCAATAGTTTCGAGAATCTTCAATATTAGCAGAATTATTTTGTGAAATATTAATTGCAAAATTATCTAATTTTTTAGACATTGCCGCTACTTGTGAAGCTAGGATAGAAAAGGCTTCATTATCGTGAATACTTGCCATCTTTTTAAGATTAAGCCTTTCTAAGGCCATTGAAAATTATTATTAGCCATTTCTTCAATTAAAGTGTGAGCTTCTTCAAATGATTTAGACATTAAAGAACCTCCAAAGAAGAAGATCAATAATTGATCTTAAAGATCCAATTAATCCATTATAAAATGTTTCGAATAATTAACCAATCAGGTAAAGCATGATGAGGACATTTTCTTAATAGTTCTTTAAATCTTTCCCAAGTTTCATATATTGTCTCCCCGTCAAATCGACTAAACGAAGTAATATCATTTCTTAATTTAGCAGCTTTTGAAGGAGGAAAATATTTAGCAAGGAATTTTTGTGCCATTTCAACCATGTTTTAATGAACAAGTCGCTAATGAGTTTAACCACATCTTTGCTTTATCTCTTAAGGAAAAAGGAAAGAGTCTAAGTCTAATAAGATCATCGAAACATTGTTATATTTAAATGTAGCACAAAGTTCTAAAAACTAATAAGGTGTAAATTGGATCCTCATTCGGTGTTCCACCAAATTGATTGCTTTTGCACCATTCGAATAATAGACAGCTTAAGTTCAAAAGAATTAGCGTCTACAGCGGGTATTCGAATACTACTACGAAGTTCATCAATCGTAGGGTTAAGCATAATCCCTTAATGGTTTATAAACATTTCGATCATTAAGTTCAATCGGATTTTGTAAAGTAGTCATTTCTTGAAATTTTTGAATTTGTTTTCCCTTTTTAATTTTTCTAATTGTTCTTTCTAGTTCAAAATCTAAAGGTATTAATCCTTCAAAATCAAAATTACGCAAAAAAAAATCAAGCAAGGAATAAATATATATATATATTTTTTTTATATTATATATATATATATATTTATTATTATTATTATTATATATATATTTTTATTATTTTTTGTTTTGAAATATAATATTTTAAAAATGTATCTTTTATTTCCCCGGCGACGGCGCCAAAAACTTGACCCGACCCGCAATAACGCAATAATATTCTCTTCCAAAAGATGGCCAAAAACTTGAGCCAATTTATAAATAGCAGCTAGTGTATAAAATTAAAAATGTTGTAAAATTTTAGAAAATATTTTACACACTAGGGGTACTACGCAAGTATACGTATCATTTCAAGTAATATAGGGCTTTGAAACAAAGACCCCAGTATCGATCCCACTGGAAAAATGGTAGTTAATTTTTAAATATTGTATTTCAAAATCTTTTTATATTTTAATCTAACTTTAAATTACTTTTAATTTACTATATGCAGGTAAAGAAAACAATAATAAGAAAATAATTTTGTGAAAACTATATAAATCAAACAACTTTCTTCCTTTCAATTAATCCAAAAATTTTTTAAGATAATTTAATATTCGTTGGAGAATCTATTTTATGGTATTGTGCCAAATAGAAATATTCCTATTCTTTACCCTTTGATCCAGGCGCAAAGAACATCGACTAATCTACGTATCAGTCCGGATGTATTGTTAAGTAGAATGGGTTAATCTAGGCTCACACTACTAGATGTCCAAGGGTGGCTATGGTCGGCCCTACTAGTGACCCTTTCCTTATCTATAAATCAAATTATAAGAATTTAGTCCGTCACTCTAAAAACTTATCAATTCTACGCCCTTTAAATCTTATCTTCCTATTTATTTCGCACTTCACCTCGAATAGCCCGCGCATGGCCTTCGACTACCCAAGGATTCATGTGATATCTACAAGTTAAGAGTTCTTCTCCTTCTAGGTCTCAAAACTCTTCAACAGGTTTTAACAATTTAAATGGCAAATTTAAAAAGTAAAGTAAGATCAGGTATTTAATATCATCACAATGTTTTGAAAATATTTTGATTTTCAATTCTCCATTGAATTTTATATTATCTTATTTATCTTTTCATAATTTAAGGAAGAAAGCAAACTAACTACTCAAAACACATTGAATATAAACAACAAAACATAATAAATAAACTTTGAATCAACAATAAAATACTTATCTCAAATACTCCTTATACAGATCTTCTGATTCCTACTGACTCCACAGTGTAATGAACTCTAGATGCAACAACTTGAAAATAAACTCACTAAACTAAATAAAAGTGGCCCTAAATTTCTCTCTCTATTTCTCTCTCTAAGGATGAGAGATCCTAAAGTGGATAAGAGATAGGGGTTACAATGGGGGCACGTTTTTCTGAAGGAGTGGACTCCTATTTATAGGCTTCAAGGGTTGCCTTGAGGCACTTCTTCAAAACATGTCCACATTCAATGAATCTTCTAGAAGGTCTGTCTATTCCAGTTCTTCGCACCTCTTCACTTTGGCTCGCACCTCTTCGTGATTAAAACCGTTTTGGAGCGTCCAAATGCAATGTATCACATGTCCTATTATCAAGGAACAACAGCCAGTCTTCTAGAATGTCCAATAACCGCTTACTCCATCAAAATAACCGTCCAAAAGGCGTCAAAAACATGACAGTAGGCGCCAACTTCTGGCGCCAGGCCATAATTTTTTATAATTCTTGTATTTTACTCCATTTTTGCTTCTTTTTGCTCCTTTTTCACCATTTTTCCTCCTTTGGACCTTTTTACATCACCTACATCCAAAAACACAAAAATACCTTTCATTAATGCATAATATCCTTAGAAATTGATAAAATCCAAGGCATAAAAATAGGTATATTTTCTTTATGGATCAGTGGGATTTTGGTGTTGTAGATATGGGGTTCTGGTATTATTGTGGTGTTATTTTGTTATTATTTTGGTGTTATTTAGGTGTTATTAGAGTGTTATATATGCGATATTGTGATGTTATTCTTGTTGGAATGTGGTGTTATTGAGGTGTTATTTAGGTGTTATTGAAGTTGTAATATTTTAGTGTTATTAAGGTGGGTAAGTGTATTATTTCGGTGTTGTTATGATGTTATCGTAGTATTGTTGTGGTGTTCTTCTTAGGATATTATTTGGCATTTTTGAGGTTTTATTTAGGTGTCATTCTGTTGATATTCTTTTGGTATTCTGTTATTGTATTGATATTGTGATATTTTATTGTTGCATTTATATTTTGATGTATTGGAGTGGTGTTATTATGAAGAATTATTGATAACAAATTTTTTTTTACATTATGTTTATTTGTAGGTTTATGAACCTACGTACATTCGATTATAGATGTCGTACATCCGTAGTAAGAGATATTCTTGATAAGGTTAGGTATACTATAACTGTGAAGACTATGAATAACTTGAAAATATTGAATGTATATCAATTTTTTGATCTCCCTTTGTATCCTCAGGACAATATCCTGACACTGCACATACTGAAATGTTGTAATTTTGAACGAATGGTATTCAAATGGGTGGGAAATAGTTAATATTATACCCTTATCAAGTTGCTCTACTGATAGACATGCCTAACAGAGGATAAATATTAAATTGGAATAAAGTTCCCTCTTGTGGTGTGTATGTCAGACAAAAAAAATGACCTAGTAAAGGTTTCAACTGGGGGGTGTTTTATTCCCTTTTATGAATTGTTTTTAATATTTTTGTTATAAAATTTATTTTGTTGTTAAATTTATTTTTGATGGGGATTGTTTTATTCCCTTTAATTGGCCTATTGTGGTATGTGGTTTCCTCATTGATTAAGTGAATGTCATAGCCATTAAAATAATGTGGAATTAGCCACTGGGATTTATCTTTGTTTTTCTCATAACTGTTAGTATATTGTATATATCTTTAAAACTTCCTTTTTTTGTTAAAGCGAACTATGACTTATCTTTTACACAGTTCTAGTTTTATGAGCACACATCTTTGGTCACTCCTACCGTACTTGTGGTCAAAACTCACATGTTAAGGTGGCCAACAAATGTGAGATGAACTCATCACAGATTCATCTAGTCTTTAAGAGACTCAACCCTATACAAGTAAGTCATTTATCTAATTAAATAACTTTTTTCATTTTGGAAAATTAGAGCTTAATATTCCTGTTGTATTTATGTGTTATTAGAGCTGTGTTATATTTATGTGTTATTATGTAATATTATTGTTGTATTATGGTGTTATTGAATTGTTATGAATGAGTTATTCTAGTGTTATTTAGGTGTTATCGTATTATTTTTGTTGTGTTATTGAGATGTTATGTAGTGTTATATAGGTGTTGTTTAATGTTTTCAAAGGCATTAGATAATATCTAAATTTTACAGAAGACCTACCTGAATATACACCTGAAGAACCTTATACTCTTGAAGAGATGAAAAGACAAATTGACAGGAAAGGAAAACAAATCTATGAAGAAGATGATATTCCACCAACATCCATATATGAAGTTGGATCTTGTTCCAAAAATATTCATAAAAACAGAACTCGTTCATTTAAAAGAAAGAAAAAGTGGAATGAGAATGATAATTTTGAAACACCTGAATTTGAACAAAGGGTTTTCGGGAATCCTTCCTTTTCAAAAGAAAATTGGTATATTCCGATCTTTGTAGAATGTACTGATAATTTCTTTCAACCTAGAAGTTCTCCATCAATGCACGCTATATATTCAATGTTTAAAAGACTAGCACAAAAAGATAAATGTTCAATTTCTCGACTATTGGACAAGATGGGATGTGCAGTCTCTAAAACAATGAAAAGGAGAATTCTCGCAATAGAAAACTTTGTTTATCAAGAAACAGGCTATCAAACCCCAATAGATGATCAATGTACTCGGGTGTCAGTAAAGTTCCGACTAGGGCCAAGAGTAAAAGATGTGACAGTTACAAAAGACAAGGCCAGATATGACAAACTGATATCAAAAGCAGAAGATACGTCTACCAAAATGATAGATTTGGTCCATATGTTACAAAATGCAGATTGTTTATATTCATAATACGATGATACACCACCTATAGAGTCTTGTACCATACTAAGAAATAATGTATGGAAACAAAGATCGTCTGAAGGAAACTCAGAAACTATGAGCACTCCTGCAAATAGTTCACAAGAAGAAACTTGTAAAGAATGTCCTGCAAAATCATTTGAAGAAACACTAAAAAAATTAAAGAATGACATCAAAAAATTCTGGATGCGAGAAAAGAAAGACTCTTCTGACAGTTCAAATGAAAATATTGCCAACATTAATATGGCAGAAACACGATCTACTTCTTTAGCATGGGAATTGAATGAAGAAGATGCAACAAATGAATTACGAGCAATTATACGACAACGAGACGAATAAATCAGTCGTCTTGAAAAAAAAATGGAAGATTTGGTAGGAGTTTTATAAAATCTACCAACAAATCCATCAGCGGCCATTGAAATTGTTAGGCCAGAGGCAATCCACATTTTAGAAGACAGAGGAGAGACAATAGAAATTGAAAAAAGCACTCAAAAGAAAAAGGATTCCCCTCACATTGGAATTCCAGAAAAAGATATCACACAGCTTGTAGAACAAAAGATAAAAAAACAATAGCTCAGGTAAAGGTTGGATCATTAATTCCAAAGGGTAGACCATATCCAGAGGAATTTGAGTCCGTCCAATACCCTAAAGGTTTTGTTCCTCCTATCTTTAAAATGTTTGATGGAACTGGTAATCCCCAATAACATTTAGCACACTTCAGATCAAGCTGTTGCAATGCTGGAGGAAGTGACGCTCTTTTATTCCGTCAATTTGTTAACAGTCTCACGGGAGTTGCCTTTGACTGGTATGCATAATTTCCTAATGGATATGTTAAAACTTGTATAGAGCTAGAAAGTCTCTTCATTCAATGATTCACTAGAGCACAACATCATACTACAGTTGGTGACTTAGTAGTAGAAAAATAGAAACCAGGAGAAAGTTTAGTGGATTACATTTTACGCTGGAGAAATCTCAGCATGAAATGTGAACCACAACTTCAAGAACAACACGCTATTGAAATCCTCCTTAAAAATATTCGTGGTCCTAAAGCCTTTATACTTAAAGGATTTATAATAAAAAACTTTTGAAAAATTGCTCAGTAAAGCTACCAATCTTCAAGAAGAGGCTAAGCAGATGAGTTTAACAGAAAAGACTGAAAAGACAAAGACCATCAAGACATTTGAAAATAAACCGGAAAATATTGTAGAGAAAGGTAAACAAGTGATGCAGGTTCAACCTGAACAAAAGAAACAACGACAAATCCGTCAGCATCATAAACATCTTCTCAATTACAACTTCAACAACCAATCCCAGTATCAGCAGATAAAAGAACAATATCCGAAAGATTGAATAATGAATAACCATTTAAAACAGAGACCGTCAGTAAAATATTCCATAGCTTGCTTAAAATACCAGAATTTAAGCTACCAAAATCTAAAAGGCCAGCGGTAATTGACATGAAGAACAATCCCAATTATTGTCCTTACCATAGAATGCTTGGACACAAAATTGAAGAATATTTTGTCTTCAAAGATTGGTTAGAACGTAATTTTAAAGAAGGAAATATATTAATCCCGAAAGAATGTTTGAAAAAACCTGATAAAGGTTCAGACAATATGATTTCAGTAGATAAACTTAATTCTGACATCAAAAACAAATACAACACTGTTCAAGGTAAATCTGCTTAGGAAATCCTTACTGAATATCAAGTTACAAAACCTTCGAGGAAAGAAAAGAAAAAGAAAATAAAGAACCAAAAAGTATTAAAGGTCTTCCAGATATAGGGACTGCACTTCCTTTTGTATCTCCTAGTTCTTATGTATCTCCATCTTCTACTATGATAGTTGTCTCGGACGAAGGGAGAAAATCCCTTAAGCCGTTGACTTTGTATGACTTTTTGTTTATCACCACTATGAATAATAAAGCTTCCAGTTATGCTTACATTTTGTCTATTTTTGGAGATGGTCCTAAAAATTATCATTCAAATTCTAATCCTGTAGATAACACTCAAATCGTACATGATCTCAATCAATCTAAAGACAACCAAAATGACAATAGCATTGCTAATGATTCTGACAATGACAAGGATGAAAGCGATACTTCCACACTTCAATTACTAGGAACCCCAATTTTCATAAACTTAGAATCTTCAGACTCGAAAACAGAAGAGTCAGATAGTAAACTTGAAGAAATAGTTGAAATCAATTTGAGAAGTGGAAAGGTTCTACCTCCTAGAATAGCTTCACAAGAGAAAGAAAAATAAATAGTCACATCAGAAAAGATCATTCCTCCAATATGTCCCCAACTCCCTAAAAGAAATGAGAATGATCTTCATAACAAAGTGAACTATAATGTATTAGCTCATTTGAGAAAGTTACCATCAAAATTGAGCATCTATGACGCTCTTATGCTTTCCAAAGAAATGAGAGGGTCATTGATAAAAGACCTTTTAGATCCAGAAATTTGCCTAGCTCAACTTGATAGTATTACTCAGAATGAAGTCTGTCAATTAGAAGAATCAACAAACATTACCTTCTCTAATAATGACTTGTTGCTTGGAACAACTGAGCATAATTGTCCACTGTATATCAGAGTAAACATAAATGAAATGACAATTTTAAGTGTTCTTATTGACCCAGGTGCCTCGATTAACATCATGAATTTGAGAACTCTTGCATATCTGGATATTGATGCATCCCAACCATCAAGAGATATAATGATGCTACGAGGACTCAATCAAAAAGGAGAACGAGTTCTTGGATCAACAACGCTTCTCCTAAAGATAGATGACTTGATGACAACGAAAAAATTCCATCTTATTAACTCTGATACTTATTTCAATGCTTTACTTGGCAAACCATGACTTCGTGAACATAAAATGGTTCCTTCTTCACTGCACCAGTGTATAAAATATTTGCAAAAAGAACAAGAATATTGCATTGTAGGAGATTTGCAACCATTTTCAAACCATGAAATCAGTATACATGAAGATGCAGCATATTATGCTCTTATAAAGAAAACAATATTCTCAAGAGAGACGACAGTGAATATAAAAGAAAAAGACAGAGAAGAGAATAAATGAAAAAGATCATCTTTCTTCAACAAAGATAAAAGATGTTGATCAAACTCATGCTCGAAGCCGAGGCCGGAGGCGAGGACGAGGGAAAGAAAACCCAATTGTCACAATGAAGAAACCATTAAAATTCAAAATTCATCTAGACTCTGAGGAAGATACAAAAGAATAAACGACATCGGTAGTTCTAAAGGATCCTCAATTCAAAATATCTCTCGAAGAAGAAGACAAAGAGAAATAATTTGAGTCTATGTATGATAAAATTAATCATTATATACACTCTATGACTCTAACTCCAATCTCTACTACTAAGATTGAGAATTTAGTAGTCAAAGAAGTATGTAGTGATGACAAAAAGCCAATTATGTTTAGACTTGGCTCTACTTCTTCTAGTATTGAAACTAATGTAAAAATAGAATATGAAAATCTTCTGAAATCAATGAAAATTCCTTTTGAAATGTACTCTCCTTGGGCACAAAAATTTATTCAAAATGGTTTAATGCTCAAACAATGGTCTTTAAAACAACCACATTTTATTGAACAAATGTAGAATAATAATAAACAAAATCCTAACTCCAAAGAAGGTATAGGATTCAGTACTCTTGAACCCCTAGATGATACGAAATTTTTCCTAGTCGTCACTGAAGAACACAACTTTGAATCAATATCTGACCTTCCGATTGAAGATGCTCCTCCAGAATTGGAAGAAGAAATTAAATCAACAGTTGATGAATTAAAAGAAATAAATTTAGAAACTAATGAAAATCTGAAACCAACTTTTATTAGTTCATTCCTTAATGATATGGAAGAAAAAGATATAATTCAACTGTTGACAGAATACAAAGACTGCTTTCTTGGACTTATGACGAAATGTCTGGTTTATCTTCAGAAGTCGCAGTCCATAAACTTGGGATAAATCAAATTGCAATCCCTGTTAAACAAGCTCCAAGAAGAATGCTTGTTGAAATAGAGCAACAAGTCATTGCAGAAGTTAAAAAATTGATAGAAGCTGGTTTCATACGAGAAGAAAATTATCCGACATGGTTAGCCAATGTGGTACCAGTTAAAAAGAAAAATGGTCAATTAAGGGTCTGTATAGACTTCAGAGATTTGAATAAAGCATGTCCAAAAGACGAAATCCCTTTGCCAATCCCAGAATTAATAGTTGACATAGCATCAACACATGCAATATTTTCCTTTATGGATGTGTCATCATGATGTAATCAAATAAAAATGTTTTCAGAAGATGAAGCAAAAACAGCTTTCAGGACACCTATAGGAATATATTGTTACAAGGTTATGCCATTTGGATTAAAGAATGCTGGTGCAACCTATCAAAGAGCTATGACACGGATTTTTGATGAATTAATACACAATCAAGTTGAATGTTATGTGGACAATTTGGTTATCAATAGTAACCAAAAAGATGATCATGTATACAATTTGAGAATTGTGTTCAAACAATTACGACAATATAATCTTAAAATGAATCCTTTAAAGTGCGTTTTTGGTGTTACTTCAGGGAAATTTTCAGGATTCATGGTTCGACATCGTGGGATAGAAATTGATCTCCTCAAAATTGAAGCTATCCTAAATATGCCTCTTCCTAAAAATCTAACTCAATTGAGATCATTTCAACTAATCTATCGGGTTGGTGTCAGCCTCTTACTGCCATAACCAGAAAAGATACCAAATTGGTATGGGATGAAAAGTGCCAACATGCCTTTGAAAACATTAAACAATACCTGACAACACCTCCTATCCTAGCAACCCCTATGTTAGGAAGACCCTTAATCCTTTACACAGTGATGCGAATTTTTATATGTAAGAATTTATGGCCTCAGATTTATATATTCATAATGATTTTTGTAAAGTCACAATTTCAAATGCAAGTATACGTATCGTATCAAGTAATACATAGCTCTAATGGAGTCCCATTTATCGATCCCACAGAGAAGCGAGGTAAGAGGTTCTTAGCCAAATTCTAATCTACTACTAACAACCATAGTTTGGAAGGGTGATATAAGTGATTTTTATAACAACTACTCCTAAATGCAGATGATTATATGTAAGGATAATAACTACTCCTAAATGCAAATATTACTTCTAAAGATAACCCTTTTTGGATGAATTAGTTTGAAGAATTTTGAGATATTAAAAACTACTATTCTTATGTAATGAAATAGATAATGTATAAGAATGAGATGCATTTAATATTGTATGTGCCAAATAGGAGCAATCCTATTCTTTACCCTTTGGTCCAGGCATAAAGAACATTGATTAATCATATGCTTGGTTACTGAATCTGCGGCTAGGCTGGGAGGATACCGACTCTCACTTTGTAATGTAAATGAAGTGCAAGTAAAAACCATCACATTTATAATTAAATTTACTTCTATAATGCATCACAAAATCCTAAACATGATTCCTACTCATTACAAAGAAAAAGTAAAATGAAAATAATTGCATAATCTTCTCATGCCACTATTTCCAAAGAAGAAGAAAAAGTAAGAGAGATACATCACAGAGCGCGAAGAAAACACAACGGAAACTTCATGTAACCAAAGTAAATCCACTAGGTAAGTGTTTATAAAATCATAAGATAATGAAGAACAATACTTAGCTTTTTCCCATTGAAATAAAGATGAAGATCTCTCCCACAAAGTCTCCCGACGATCCATGCAATGCTATCAAAATCCCTTACAAATTCTCTCAAAATCTTCTCTACAATCTCTCCAAAATGGTAGAAATCTACA